>CM002528.2:23328101-24671507 GCA_000338895.3 Oryza meridionalis
GTTTAGTGGCTAAACCCCTCCCAGTTTGGAGCCTTGCAGGATCGTGCATCGCCGATCAAAATGCATCTGCTCGGATTTTCACTTTGTGGATTTTATTTGAATTCTGTGAAGTCTGCGATTTCTCATCTGAAAATATTTCCGGAAGCTCTTGTGTTCTCTTCGTCTTGAAAGCACTTTCGGGTTTCCTTGAAGCCTTCTTAATCTCTCTGCTTGTTTCTTTTTCTACTCAATTTCGTGCGAACTTGTTGGTGAAGATCCTGTTCTCCGCGAAAGTGATTAGGCACGAAAATTCACTACCACGACGAGTTTTTGCGACGCCATCTGATTGGATTTTCACTTTGGATATTTTTTTAGCTCTCCAGCCGGCAAGCACTCGTGTGTGATTAGTTTCTGAAGTTTTCGTGTTCTTTGTTCTTGAGAGAAGTTTAGGTTTCAGTTAAAACCCTCGTCGTTTGAAGCCTCAGAAGATCGTTTATCACCGATTGAATCTGGAATATGATTTGCTCTCACCTGGAAAAAAATATTCCCGAAAGTTCTTGTGTTCTTTTCATCTTGAAAGCATTTTCGATCACGGGCACAGCTCCAAGTGCATCCCCAGATTCATTTAAGTGGATCGGAGACGCCCAGAAGGCCAGAATGGCCATGACTTCTGCTCAATTGACATTGTTGTGCATTGCGTTAGAGTTGAATCAAAACCATGAGGTGATATGTGTTTCCGTTAATGCAGCACAGAAACAGTATGCTGCTCTTGTATATAGAACAAGGAGTCATATCCCCTTCTTCGTTATGTTTTGGTTGGTTTAGTCCGTTTGGAATGTTAGTTGGTGCCTGCAAATTGTTCAAATGCACTGATTAAGTCCAACCATATGATATCTATTTCTTCAGTATTTTTGTTTACTTTTCTGATAACTAGCATGATGGCTCGTAAAGATTGCGCGGCTAGTATCTTTATGTTTTCTCTCATATAATAGCATATATGTTTTCTCATTATATTATTCAAATATATTAAAATGACAACATAATTTTAAATTTTGCAATAACTTTACAAAACTACAATGTGTAATATTCATATTATATTTTATATACGTGCTAG
Source organism: Oryza meridionalis (assembly GCA_000338895.3). Lineage (NCBI taxonomy): Eukaryota > Viridiplantae > Streptophyta > Magnoliopsida > Poales > Poaceae > Oryza > Oryza meridionalis. The sequence continues at coordinate 23,329,195 of CM002528.2, forward strand.
TTATTAATTATTTTTAATATCAAATTTTAGTTATTTGTAAATTATATATATTCTTATATGGACTCTAGACTCGTCTTTTAATATTTATTTTTTTAATTCCGAATTTTCTGTAAATTGTATTTCTATATAGACTCTATGCTCTTCTTCCAATATTATTTATTTTTATTTCTGAATTTTTATTATTTCTAATTGTATTTCTATGTGGACTCTAAACTCATCTTTCAATATTCTTTAATTTTTAATTTCGAATTTCAGTTACTTCTAAATTGTTTCCTATATTTATATCCTATATTGACCTTAAACTCTTCTTCCCATGTTTTTCTTAATTTCGAATTTTAGTTATTTGTAAATTGTATTTTCATACGCACTCTAAACTCTACTTTTAATTTTATTACGTTTATTCTAAACTTTAGTAAGTTTTAAATTCCTATATGGACTCTATACTCTACTTCTAATATTCCTTATTTTTAATTCCGAATTTCAGTTATTTCCTAATTGTATTTCTATATGGACTCTATACTCTACTTCTAATATTCCTTATTTTTAATTCCGAATTTCAGTTATTTCCTAATTGTATTTCTATATGGACTATTTACTCCTCTTCTAATATTCCTTATTTTTAATTCCGAATTTCAATTATTTCCTAATTGTATTTCTATATGGACTATATACTCCTCTTCTAATATTCCTTATTTTTAATTCCGAATTTCAGTTATTTTCTAATTGTATTTCTATATGGACTCTTTACTCTACTTCTAATATTGCTTATTTTTAATTCCGAATTTTAGTTATTTCCTAATTGTCTTTCTATATGGACTCTTTACTCTACTTCTAATATTGCTTATTTTTAATTCCGAATTTTAGTTATTTCCTAATTGTCTTTCTATATGGACTTTAGTCTCCTCTTCTAATATTCTTTATTTTTTAATTCCGAATTTCAGTTATTTCCTAATTGTATTTCTATATGGACTCTAGTCTCCTTTTTTGATATTCCTTATTTTTTAATTTCGAATTTTAGTTATTTCCTAATTGTATTTCTATATGGACTCTGCTTTTTCTTTTTTCCTAATTAATGTGAGAATTTCTAGGCCATGAGAACTAATGTGGAGGCTCCTTTTTCTATTCCTTTAATTATATAATAGATTATTGGTTCTTGGTTGCATTAACCACACATAAGAAACAAAAGCTCGAAGAAACAACAGATCGCCTGCATATTGAAGAAACATGACTATAGTTTAGTTGTTTCTTCAGTACGACTGTTCGGTTTTCTAATGGTTACTGTTTCTTGGTTCTCATATTAGGGCACCAGCCAGCATTGAGGAACAACAATATATGGATTTTCCTCCCTCTTCTCTACATTCTTATGTTCCAGAACAACCTGAAATAAGTCTGGATGCTGAATCCATGTGAGCACGTTTTTTGTTGTTTCCCTGTACTCTGTAGCTTTGTTTGGTTTCCTGATTAGCATTGGTTTACTGTTTCTTATACTAGGAAAATGCTGACCTCTCTTCCACTCTATGGAGAACCACTATGTACTAATGAGAGGTGAGCATGGCTTGGCTATGCCATGTGTTTTTTTTTAACAAAGTTGTGTTATATGTATTAAATGAGTGATAAGGAAAAAAAAACACACCCATCTTAGTTTTGACATTTTTAAAATAGGTACATCTACTTAAGAATTAGGTGAGAATGCCAATAACCATTGGACCTAGATCATCTTGATGGACAGCAAAAGATTGAGATGGACTTTATTGATCTCTTCTTAGGCCCCGTTCTAAACTCCAACTCTAAACTTCAACTTACTCGTTCCCAAACTGCTAAACGGTGTATTTTTTGCAAAAACTTTTTATATAGAAGTTTCTTTAAAAATTCAAATGAACTCATTTTTCAAGTTTATAATAATTAATTAATCATGTGTTAATTGCTTGCTCCGATTTCCATGCCGCTGAAAAGCTCATTTTTTATGCTTGCATCGACCGAAGCCTTAAGCATGTCTTGCATATAATGCTATAATGAAATACTGGAGTGATTAAATGTGGGCCAGTGTGAAACATGTGTATGAGGGTGGACCATTAGTCCCTGCACATATCTTGTTCTGCACCATTTGATCCATATATCTCTTGCTGCTCATGCCTTGAATTTTTACTAAACAGTATGTACCATTCTTCCTTGCACATGTCTTGTTCTGCACCACTTTATTGATTTTTCTTTTTAGGTGGGATCTAGCTTTTATCAAATCAAGGCAATACAACTTATCAGCTCAGCTCAAGGCAATACCACTTTATTGAACTGTCTTAGTGCAGTTCAGCTCTTGTGTTGCCCTCTTATCAGTAGCTTTTCATGAAGACTAGGACTACAACTAAGTAGTAAAATAATAGATTGAAATGGATTGTCTAGAACTGGATTTCGTACAATTTGTATATCCAAAGCACACTCCATTTTGGGATGTGCAACAACTAGTTTGGCTACCTCATCGCGTCAAATACTCGAACCCTTTTTTATGTGCAGTATTTGATATACTATCATGAACAAATGAAATGAAACACTTCCAGCTTTCAATCAAAGCCAGGCTCCTTGAGCCTTTATCTAAAAAAAAAATGAAACACTTCCAAAATTCTGTGTTATTTCTTTTGTTATAATACACACTGATTACCTTGAACTGCAGTATCATTGCCCACGTTAAGTCTGTTAAGGGAATACTTGAATCACTCCTTCGGAGAAATGACTGGCTCAAGGTTGATGAGTACCTGACAAAGATTGTTTCTGAAAATTATTTGAACTCATACTCTGCCATTTCTGGTGTACCAATGAGTGAAATTAATCAAGCACACCCCGAGCTTGCTTTACTGGCAAGGCGGCAACATGTTTATGATCTGCTTGTGGAAGGGAAGTATGATGAGGCCAGTGACTATTACAATGCGAATGTCGCTATTCTGGAGAAGTGTAGGAGCAAAAGAGTGCGCACTGCATCATCAGATCTCAAAGTTCTTATCAGCAATCGAACTGCAGCAGTGTGAGTATATTCAGATAACTTCTTACGATTTCAGTCTTATCAAACAAACATGACAATTCGCTCAGTTATACCAAAGCATCTGACTATGAATTTCTCTGTTAATGTTTTAGGAATAATGATGTTGATACTGGCATGGCTATCAAGGACTACATCTACCTTTACTATCCCATTTTCAGGTACACATTCCAAAATTTTATTAAATTGTGCAAATGAGTCAACAATTTGTTTAATATTTTCGCCACTTGCTCGATAACTCTGAAATGGTTATAGCATATTATTTCGTACATAACCACATGCCCAATGTACTTACGTTTATGAATTATAGTTTTTTTTCTAAGACTAATTGTTAAGACCATTTAGTAAATTTTGTACATTGTTGCTTCTCCGGTGATTGAAAGAGATGAACTATTGATATATTGAGAACATCATGGGCTCATGGCCCTTTAGGAGCTAATGCAACCAAATTTGTTGAGTTGATGTGTGATCAATCACACCTTTTTCTTTTCTTTTCTTGAGAGCCACACAAGATAACCTTGTCAAATACTTCAATTTCTGTAGTTCTTTTTTAGTTTACAGTAATGCATTATACGCAGTCTGACATTAAAGATTCTAATGAAATGCATCCACAAAGTAAATTGGCACAATGCATAGGGAACCAACATTCCAACTAATTTTAGCAAAACCTTCGGATGATCAGTTTTGAACTATACACATTCTAGGAACACACACAGTATACTAATTGTGCTAGAATTAAGGTGATGGAAGCACTGCATTTTACCGCCAATGTGGTGGCAGTGCTGTCAATGGCATGATCTTTTTTGCAATGAAGGTATTCGATTTTTTTTTTAATGAATGTATGAGTAACCTGTAAGGATCTTTCTTCATATAACATAGCGACTGCATGCATTTTGTCCCCTAAAGTACCCCATTCTCTATTGAAGAAGTATGTGTCTCCCTTATTATACATTCTGCGTTCTTAACTGAATTGATATGTAGGCCTGATGTTCGGAAGAGAAACTTTGGGAGAAAACCCCACGAACTGTGGGAGTTTGCTTGGCGCAAGAGTACAGTTTCAGGCTTCAGATGTTTTGCATGCCATAAGGTCTTTAAGCATAAGAAACTCACCATGATTGAGTCACACTTGAAGGGGGATAGAACAGATGATATCACTGCTTGTCCAGCTGTAACGGAGAATGTCCTCTCCCGCCTCCAGCTCGCCCTGGATACTGGAGCAGCAGGCAGGCTCTCCCGTAAGATAGAAAGAGGAAGGATGAGCCGCGACACTCAAAGTACTGGAGATGAGCATCCCTCTCCAGATGGAGAAGAAGATGGTAGAGGAGACGGATGCACAGACTCTGCTGGCCCTTCAAATGCTGTACCAGCCTGCTAGATTTCCCTTCTGCTAACAGTGAAAAGAAGTCAGTAGCAACACATCATATCATGCTGTATATATGCTTAGAAAAAAGAACAGTTAAATCGTGCTGCCAGCAACAAGTTACAGCTAGAAAGTAGCACACAGCTTACCTTTAGAGACATGGTATAGAGAGAGACCTTGCCTTTGGCCTGCCGGAAGTAACAGCAATGTTGATTGTTTGAGACTGAGTTAAGATGTGGTATAGTGAATGGTGGTACGAAATTGCACGCTGTCCTGCTTGCTCGAAGAAAGTTGCCTGCATCAGGGTTATATATAGTTTATGATGCCTCTCATTGTTGATGCTTCTCTTCCTCGTTTTTGTTCAGGGTCATCACTTGCTGTCTTGTCTGATATAGAGTGCGGCAAAGAGTGCATGAGTAGGGTAGGGAAGCATCTAAACTAATGATAGCACTGGATATGATATTCTTTTGGTGAATTGGACTGATATTATTTTCTTTTTGGACTTACATGAATTTTGGAATTTGCATCAACCTTGGGTGATATGGTGTAGAGAAGTACAATACATGTATGCAAGCTTACATGTTGGGAAACCCATCACATGACATCGATGTGTTTATTTTGAATGTTATATGAATGCCACCTTTTTCTTGTCATTGGAAAGGTTAGGAGCTAGGACCATCTTATCGCCCTTGATGAATAGTGAAGTGAGTTTATTCAACTGTATTCTTGGTTTGCTGATTTTCTTTACTTGAATAGTGTTTATCTTTTATGAAAATACATTGTTCTTGTTGGAGTAGAAATATTTTTATTTGGTAATGCAGCTGTTCAGAGCTAGAAAAGATATTAGATAATTATCGTTAAACTGTTATTAGTATTCAAGTTTGTCCCAATGTCACGTCATGTTCCATAAACAAATTAATCTTTGTTTGCTGACTCCTTCACTTAATCTGCCCTTGTGTACTGTAAACTAGCTGGGTGGCCCATCCAATTACGCGGCTAGCACCCAAACAAAATCATATATATTTTTAAGTATGATTTTACTTAAAATTTATTAAATAGCTATCTCATTGTCTTCAGACTTTGAAAGACCAAACATCATCATCCTCGTGTTTCTAATTATATAGTTTTTAAAAGTCACACCAGTTGCTACCCCGTATGTCATCTCCTTCTTTATTTGTTTGCTCGATCTACCACTATTTCTATTCATTCTCCTTGGAATATTTAAAAATTAGATTTTATAGTTTTTAGAATTTATTGTCACGTTGGGTTTCGTTTTTATAATTTCTAGATGTCCCGTCAAACGTTGCCATTATACTCCTCTACGGCCCGTCCATTATCTCTTCTTTTTATTATCATTGAGATTTTAAAAATCGAATATAAATATCGTTTGGGTTCATTTTTACTTTTTAGAAGTTCCGCCAAACCGTCAGCGGCTTTGCCATTGTACTTCTCTATGGCTCGCTCGCTGCCTCCCTTCTTTATTGTCATTGAGATTTTTAAAATCAAACATGATTATTATTGATTTTTTTTTACTTTTTAGAAGTTCCGAACCTTTAAAAATTGGACCTTGTAATTTTTAGAGTTTATTGTCTTGTTGGGTTTCATTTTTTATAATTTTTTAGAAGTCCCGTCAAACGATGCCACTATGCTCCTCTACAGCCCGTCCGTCGCCTACTCTTTATTGTCATTGTGATCCTAAAAATCTAACATAACTATCGCTGGAATTCATTTTTTATTTTCTAGAAGTCCCGTCAACTGTCGGCGGCTCAGCAACTATACTCCTATACACCCCGTCCGCTGCTTCTCCTTTTTACTGTCATTGAGATTTTAAAAATCGAATATGATTATCAATGGGGTTTATTTTTTTTATTTTTTAGAAGTCCCGGCATCCGCCTTGCTCATTTGCTTCACGGCCTGCCTGTCGTCCCTCTTTTTAATCGCATTAGGATTCTATTTGGTGTTTTATTAACATTTTTTATATGTCGTATCAACCGCCACCACTCTACTCATTTATAGGCCTGTTACTTAATTTATCTCGTCATGTGTTTTAGATGGTATTTCATTCAATAGTCTTTATTTTTATCCCAAAATTTAGTTATTTATAAACTGTATTCCTAAACTAAAATCTTATTTTTCTTTTTCTAATTTCAGAATTTTTTTTTCAAATTTTAGTTAATACCGTATTGTGTTCTTTTAATATTTCTATTTTTTATTTTTAATTTTAGTTGTTTCAAAATTGTATTCCTACTTGAACTCTCTTTTAATTTTTCTAATTTTGAATATTATTTTATTTTTTATTCTGAATTTTAATTAATCTCGTATTGGTTTCTTATATGGATTCTTCTTTCAATATTGCTTATTTTTAATTCTGAATTTCAGCTAATTTTAAATTGTATTCCTAACTCTTCTTTTGTTCTTTTGCTAATTTTGGATTTTTTTTATTTTTAATTTTAATTAATCTCGTATTGGGTTCTTATATGGACTCTTCTTTTAATATTTCTTATTTTTAATTCCGAATTTAAGCTATTTTTAAATTGTATTTCTACTTGGACTCTCCTTTTCTTTTTTTTTCTTTTTCTCCGATTGATGTGGGAATTTCTAGCCCCACAGTGAATGTGGTGCCTCCTTTTAAAGCTGTTTTAATAATATAATAGATAGAAATGTGACATGCAGCATTTTGAATCCCTGCACGGTCTTTTAATGCTAAAAAGGCATAAACTATGCTATTTTCGTGTTGCCAAACATTGTCCAGGCATTCCTTGTGGCTGTGGTGCCAACTGTTAAAAGTTTTTAGATATCTTCATCAGCATCTAATGCAGGATGCTTAGTTCTAACTACATTGTTCTGAGAGAAGCAACTACTATTTATATTCTTAAGCAACATCTTTGACATGTTAAAGCTGTCAAGGTCCATTATATGCTGATGGTGTCAACTGTGCTTCTGATCCTAGAGAAGATTCGGGAAGGCTAGCTACAAACCGCTGTGGAATCAAATGAATTGAGTTCTGTTCTGTCAACACTGCTTATTAATTACTGGAAAAACACTGCAAAACCACCTTGAAATCATAAGGCGTGATCTTATGGCAATCTGAAGTCATTGTCGTATTTTTCTAAGATAATAAAAGCTTTATTAAACTATATTAAAACTACATTGAGATGATACAATTACCGTATACATGCAAACACGATTGATTATTCAACAAATTGAGCCTAATACCTCCTCCTCCTATACGCTATAATTGGCATGTGTCACGTATCCAGTTTGGTATGGCAGTTGGGAGCTGTGGAAGGAGTGATCGGCATTTTCACCAGCTCTGATTGGTAGTACGATTTTACGACACGTTGATCAGCCAGCGACGCCGAGAAAACCGGTTGATCGAAAGAGAGAGCAGCGGAGACATCGCCGATGGGCCGTGAGTTGGGCCGTGAGATCAGATGGTAGCGCGGCCCACAACGATTCTACCGAGAGCGAGCTGTAATAATAACTTCTACCCGTAGAGTAGGCAGCAGCCACCGGGTAAATTTTGTAGAGTCGTCAGTCGTCGCCTCATCGGGACAGCCTTTTTACCGTTTCCGGCGTGCGCGCTGACGTGGCGCGCTGTCTTCCCGCACCGCAGCGACAAAACCTCGCCGCGTGCTTCCCGTTTCCATTCTCTCTCTCTCTCTCTCCCCGACCGCTTCCCGAATTCTTCTGCCTATTCTTTCTTTCTTTCTTCCTCCCCCTTTCGCCTTCCCCATTCCTGATTCCCCACCTCCTCCCTCGCCGCCGCCGCCGCCGCTGACTCCCACCGCGACCGCCTCCCCCGTCGGCGCGGTTTCGGAGGAGGCCCGGCGCCTGCAGGAGGAGGAGGAGGGAGGGAGCGAGGGCCTGGCCCGCCTCCGCCGCCGCTGCTGCCTCGTGCGGTTCCCGACGCCGGCCGTACTGCGCAACGCTCGCCCACGCCCCACGCGCCGCGGTGGGGCATGGTGGTGAGGTGGGAGGGAGGGAGCTGGGGGTGTTGAGGCGGAGGGGGAGGAGGAGGTGTGGTTAGGGCGACGGATGGCCGCGGACGATGCCGCGCGGAGCAGCAGAAGGATGGATCTGAACCTCTACCTCGGCCTCCCCCGCGCCCCGCGCCTGCGCCGCCCCGATCTCGGCTCCGACCTCGCGCTCGGCACCCCGATGCTCTCCTCCTCGCCTTCCTCCTCGGCGGCCTCGGCCGACGCGCCGCCGCTGGAGACGGAGCCGCGCCACCCGCCGTACTCACCGTCCCGCGCCGAGCTGGTGCGCCCCCCGACACCTCTGCCCGAGCCGTACGACCCGTCGGCTCCCGAGGCGCACCCGCCCTACGCGCCGCCTCCCGTGCCGCCCCCGGAGGCGATACCTGAGCTCGCTGACGACCTTGAGTTCGGCTTCTCCCACCCGCCGCTTCTGCTGCGGCCCAGCGAGCTGCTTGGGTGGGTAGACCGGCCATCGTCGTCGACGGCCTCCTCTTCCTTCCGCCCGGAGCGTGTCGAGCGCTACCGTCCCCCCGTGATCTGCCTGAATAGCCGCCAGAGTCGCTGCCTCCGTCCAAGACGGTTCAGGTCGGACCTTCCGCCTCTCGGCTCGGAGGCTCCTGCCCTGGAGAACGACGCTGCGGCACAACCGCCACCGCAAGAGCCTATGCAAGATACGGTTGAAGAGAACAAGGTGGTCGCCGATGGCGCTATCGTGGGTGCCTCAGAGGAGGAGCCAGCCGAACGTGGCAAGAGCGTTGCAATGTTTGAGTGCAACATCTGCTTCGAGATGGCTTCCGAGCCTGTGGTAACTTCGTGTGGACATCTCTTCTGCTGGCCTTGTTTGTACCAATGGCTGCATGTCCACTCAACTCACAAGGAGTGCCCTGTCTGCAAAGGCGAGGTCACCGAAGGGAACATCACTCCAATTTACGGGAGAGGGAATTCGACTTCGGACGCAGAAAAGAAGGTTGCAGAGGAGGGAAATGTATCAGGCCCTACAATCCCACCAAGGCCACATGGCAATCGGCTCGAGAGCTTCCGGCAGAAATTCCACCATTTGCGCCCGATTTCTAGAAGGCTTGGCGAGGCACATGGGATATTGTCTTCTTGGAGGCGCATACTTGATCAGCAGATTATGAATAGTGTGAGTAGGTTTGAGGGGCCTCCTGAATCAACTGTCCAGGAAATGATTGATCATGCTCATCATGCTAGCCATTTAGGTCGAATTACTACTAGAATGAGGGCAAGGAGGTTGCAGAGGGAAGCCGAAAACTCTACATTTGTTGCTTCTTCTGCTGCGGAGAGTGGGCTGCCCGCAAACAGCACATCGGATCTGCCTAGGCGTAGCTCAAGTCCATTTTCCTCGGAAAGAATTGATTTATTGCAACACTTTGTTGACCTTGCAAGCACGGAAAGATTGGCAAGCGCTGTGAGTGACCTTCGAAGAATGGTTAGGCCGAGCCCATATGGAGCATCAACTTCATCAAATCCACCAAATCCTGAGCTGCTGCCAGTTGATGGGAATCATGTTGCCGTTGCACTAGCTGCAGATCAAGCTTCCAATTCAAGCACCATGGCTGTAATTCAGGAGGATGCTGCTTTTACTGAAAGCACAGGGGAACCAAGTAATGCAGGGTCTTCGAGATCCCTGAGGAGGAGGGGAAGAAATGATGCCTTAGGTTCTTTGGATGTGGATGGTGGGGGACTACACCGGAACAAGAGAAGGCGGCTGAACTGAGGCTCTCGGGCTGCAACTGCTCGTCTAATTTTCTTGGTTTGCTGTTCTCAGTTAGCCCTTTTCTCTCTTCGGGGACGTATCTTCTGGTTGTGATATAAAATTCTCTCTTCTACTTGTTTATTAGGTGCTGCTGAGTTCATTGCAAATGTATTCCTTCGGAGTCCCGATCTGTTTAATTTATATGCTTTTCCACGAGGCATGTATACTAAGGAAAGTGAGGGATTGTCATCAGGTGAATTTACTGGATTGTAAATTGCCTATGCAAATATATTAGATGGAAATGATCTTGAGGTCAAATAATACATTGACACCTGAATCTCATTTGTTGATAGCTTCTGATCTTATTGAACACATAAAACTGAGCTAATACAAAGTTAAATTGATCCAATGAATGTTGAGTTCATGATATAACACTATTTCCACTCTTTGATGTTTCACATTTGTTATGTTCCATTGTTGCCTTAAATGGTTACGCACGGTCGATCAGTCTTTACAACTCTGAATTAGCAAGAATTGGGTACGTTTGCAGAATTACAGATGATATAACATGCGGTCATTGACATTTTCTTCAAGTAGTTGAGACTGAAAAACTACTACTGGACAAAACCAGTAACTTGCTATTCTTGGGCACATAATATTCAAGGCTGATACCCTGGTGAAGTTGATCGTTCTGCTCTGTTGAATAGTCGGCGAAGTACCCATGAAAGGGAGCAAAATGTCTGTCATTGGGTGAGTCCAAGTCATACAATGAACCTTCTTTCAAAGGTTAGTCTTTTGGGACTTTGATAGATCCTGTGTGGCTTGTGCTCACTTTCCGTATATCTGATCAGGAGTATGATGTTTGAGTCGCATCCGGCTCCCTCATTCTTCTCCCCTGAAGTCTAGTGATCTAGTCATGGGACATGTATCTACTCCTATTTCTGTCCATTTCTGTGCAGAAATCATAGTATGATCGCTGTCGTTTCGCGAGAAGCGTGACATGAAATGGCCACCAACCGTCCCACCTGTTGCCCAGACAGATCGTCCGCGATCTGTCACCCGTCGCCTTTCTGTTGCGAGCCGCATGCTTTTGCCTTCACCTGCTGCTTCGACAAGAGATCATGGGGGGCGCCGCGCCACCGGGCGGAGCCCGTCAGGCAGGCAGGCAGGCAGCGCCACCAAACTTCACTGATGGTCTTGCCGGTGCTGAACTACCCACAATATTGCTCTGTGCCGTCTCAGCTGTAAAAGGCTGTAACTGCGGTTAGAGTACTAGCGTGTCGTATGTTCCTTGCAGGAAAGCTTTGGTTTCCTCTGCCGAATTGTTGTACTCTGAAGTGATGGTCTCTGGGTGTAGCACCGGTCTTGTGTCTGTTTTTGTTGGGGTTCGGCCGGCGGAGATTGCTTTGGATTTTGCTGGGTAATCAGAATTTTTCTTGGCGAAGTTCGAGTAGAACTTTGCAGCATAACGTCGATATCCATAATCCATCCACTCGTCCAGTCTACACGTTGTCCCTGTTCAGTTCTGAGTTCTGACTACAGCCTGAACAATACAGGGTGACTGCTCAGCCCTCGGATGCTACCAATGGCTGTTTGCCACCGTCCAGAAACTCCGGCAGCGTCGAGCCGCCCTCAACTCCGCTGCGTCCAGAAACTAGTGTACTACTACCTCCGTCCCAAAATATAACAACTTTTGGCTATAAATCTGGACATATAGTTATCCAGATTCATAACTAAAAATGCTTATATTTTAGGATGAAGGGAATAATGCTTATATTTTAGGATGAAGGGAATAGTAGTTTATGGCATGTGGAAATGTGTAGTTAGAAAGATTTCGACTAGTGTACCAAGCTAAATCATAAAGGACAAGCAAGCATCATACCAGACATTTCATCAGAATCGAAACGGTTCCCTATGAATGATGAAGACAATCCCTGGTATAATTACCATGCAGGACTGGCAAACATACCAACATATGAGTGCACGAACCAAAGCATCTTTGGTCTAAACACTTTCCCAAAAATTTTATTGCCTCCACCAATTGCAGCATTTGTATTCCAGTTGTACAAACGTTGTTCTTGACATCACTTGGTGCAAAAAGAAGGGAAAACTTCTCAGAAGTGCAAAATGCCGAACAGTATTAGATACTCTAGGCTCCTCGTGCCGATAAAAGAGCGTCATAGCACAGGTGAAGTCAATGAAATGCAAATATGTTTGTTGGGAAGTTTGATTAAGCAGGAAAGAATATAAGGGGCAGCAATAGCATTCTACGGGAGAAGCTAACTTTGGCTAAAAGGTATTTCTGGTCACTACAGGGGTGACGAAAAGCTGAACTGTATTCCCGTTCTCCCAGAGTCATGCTCAGCCTGCTTCAAAATGTAACAGTAGTTCACCTGGATTACAAAAGACAAAAGATATCAGTGTTGATACAGTCAATTGGCATTCGTGATGTGTAGTCTCAGGAAATAAAGTAGAAAGGTACCTCCACTCGGAAAAGCTTAGTAGGCAAAATAATGCCAACACCTGCAGAGCTCCTAAATGTACGCCCAAATTCAGAAAGTGAGAACTTCTTATACTCACCCTCCGACAGTTTCGCAAGGTTCCCAGCAGTTAGAAATGCATGACCATGTATTCCAGCATCTCTAAATATCTTCAGAGGCAAATCAAACGAAAGGTCAGCAAAGGCAGAGACAGCAAGATCACCACCCAAGTAATCCCTCCCTGGTGAGGCAGCAGATCCATCCTCAGATTCACTAGGGACAAGCCTCCGTGGTTCTGTTGGACCAATCCCTCTTGTTCTGAAACCCAACAAGGATGACAGTCCACTCAAGCTGCAAACTGGAGAAGAATGACCTCCGAGGTAAAATCTATCAGGCACAGATGAAGATAGATTCATAAATCCTCTCCCCAGTGGAAGAATGGCACCCACTCCAAGGCCAACATTGAGAGCACTATTATAGAATCCCAAAGGTACAGCACCACGAACATCAAACTCCTGAAGTAAAAAAAAAAAAAAGAGCAAGTCATATTTGGGATGAAACGAAAAGTGTATTTTCCAGCAGTTTCATCATACATGGATTGTGGAAACAAAAGCAATAAAAGGATCAATGTAACCCAATCGAAATTATGAAAACAGACAGGGAGCTGGGAAAGAACCTGGCGGAAAAATCTCAACCCTTTGCTATCCCATAGACCTCCAACTTGAGAAGTTGAGAGAAATGCGTATCCTTTTGTTGGCCTGAGATGTGAATTCCTTTGATCAATCTTGTACGTATATTTCAACGCAGAGAGAAGATTGTGCCCTAATTGCCTCCTTATGGACTTCGATGAGACTTGTGATGGATCAGTTAAGGTACGCCATGTAAAATTATAAGACAAATCATGTTGCATGGTTGAAATCAAACCAAATGAAAGGCCAAGCAGGCGCTCCTTGTAAGAAGAAAATTTTAGCCAATCTTGGGACGACAATGACGCCCGAGCCATCAAGGGTGTTGATATTGATTTAAATCTTGGCAGGGACACTCCAATGCCAACCTCAGATGTCTGATCCCAACTGTATGCACCTGAAGCATCCCAGATGTCACCATAGCCAAACAGGTTCTTCAACTTAACTGAGCCTTCAAGTGACCAAGATCTTGCCTACAGAAGTAGTGTACAGAGTCATACTTCAGGTGCAGAAATAGAGAGCTGACTGGAACATATCATTCAGTAATTAAATGCTATAATGATTTTTTCTGCTCCTATTCTGTCTATACAAGAAGTCCAGTAAGCATCATTACCGCAAATTTATATCTCTATTTGGTTCAGGATGACTTACTACTTCGAAAGTTGATTTCATCTCGGATGAAAAAAAGTTCTTTTATAAAATACACAATGCAATAAGATTGTTTGATAATCAGAAAACAATGTGTCTTATTACCTTTTTATTTCAATTGAAACACAGTGGAATCTATGGTCAATATTGCAATTGCAGTCATTTTGGGTACTGGGAAAACTAGGCATGCAAGAAGACTACAGGACAAACAAGCAAAACATACCAATATTTGCAAATATACTGTACAAATCAATTAATCAATACTCAATTGCAACACTTCTATGTTGAACTCCAAAAAGTGAACTCACAGCTAGACTAGACAGAAAATTTGCCCTCTTGATCAGATAAAATTTCCTTTGCACTAGTCTTATGTACTAGCCTATCTGGGTTAGGGGAAATTTACCAGGTAACATGAATAAACTGGAAAACAACATCACTGAGACCAGGAGCCACAAATCAGTGAAGCATCAATGCTAATACCTTATTTTTCAAACTAACATGATCTTTGTAGTGTTGTTGGTAAATTTGTGCCGCTCAAATATAGACCAAAATGTTGTAATGACTAAAGATCTCCAATTAAATAAGCCTAAATACCAGTTTACAACACAATTTCTCCACAAAATAGCTGAACATACTCCCATATCTCTATCGGTTAAATCAAGATTTAGTTGACTAGTGTTGATTGCAGTAGAAAAATTTGATGGCTGATATGTTGCAAGTTATAAATAAGGCACAACAATTTCTAGTAGCTATATTTTTGTGCACCAATTTAGAAGGTTCTTGACCTACCAGGTCCAAACATCTAGTGGCGTGAATAAGTAAATTTTCATGTGAACTCATATTTGGATCAAAATACAGAAATGAGTGCCCCACTTTAATGCTCACAGTTTCTATATTCATGTGTTAAAGGTTGTTTGTGATATGCCCAGTAAACACCAAAAGGGGGGTAGGAGAGGCTAATGTTGTAACAGGGGACTACAGTATGGCAATACGTACAGAGATTAACTGATAAACTTATTAACTCACATAAGCTGCAAATATTACTGTCAGCTTGCGTACTTGATTGGGGAGTCAAAATGGACTTTCATTCTCATGCAGTCATGCTCAATATTGGCCATAGCATGATATAGATAGCTACCCAAGCATTAGTATGCTGATATAACACTTTGAACACTTATTGTGTTTTCTTCAGTGAAGAGCACAGTTTGCAAATCCAAATCTAACATGTATTTGAAAATACGAATCCCTGATAAGTGTTTATCTGAATGGCAAGATCATAAATCAATCGGGATGATCCAATCAGTTCAGCACGCCAGGTTTCATTAATTAATTGATCTAGGCAACTAGAGGCTGAGTGCAAAACTAAGTCTCTTCTAGTCATGCCTCTGGGAAGTTTACCTATTTAGTAGCTTTGCTAGCATACTTGCTCAATAAACAGATACCTTTATGGAGGCTTAAATATCTGTTAGTGCTATGTATCGAACTAGCAGGAAATCCAAACATCATAAACCATTGGGGAAATGCCAACATGAATAAATCACTACCAAGTATGTGTCATAAATCACGAGCTTTTGTTTGTACCTAGTTATCCTTCCAATTAGATGATAAGGAAGATGCTCAATCCCTGAAATATGTATAAGAACAGCTAAAGACGATTATACGAATCTACATCCCAACCCAGACCTCATGACATCAACCAACTATTGCTCAAATTTTCAACCAATTCGGCCATCAAATGCAATCACCAAACAACCGAACCAACAGGAGATCTCACCTCAGGCTTGGAGTATACTCCCGCACTCCCCGTGATAGGGTTGGCGGCCTCGACGACCTCGACGACGACGTTGGTGGTGCCGGGCAGCTCTGGCGGGCCGGCATCGAGCGTGATGTTGACGGAGTCGAACACGTCGAGCTGGCGCAGGCGCGCGCTGGCGATGCTGGCGTTGCGCAGCAGGTCCTGCACGGTGGGGGCGGCGCGGAGGAGCTCGGCGACCTCCGCCTCGATGAGCTCCTCCTTCGTCTTGGCGTTGCCCTTGATGATCACGTCGTGGACGCGGATGCCCACGGGGTCCGACGACAGCCGCTTGAACACGGCCTGCACCTTCTCCCGCTCCGCCGCCACGGCCGCCGGCCCGTCCAGCTCCACCTCCTCCTCTTCCTCATCCTCCTCCTCGTACTCCTCCTCCGCTACCTCCGCCGCATTGGCTCCCGCCGCGGCCTCCCGGTGCTCCGCGTCGTTAGGGTTTTGGTCGGCGGCGGTCGCCATGGTTGGGGACTTGGGGTTTGGGAGAGTTTCGGGGAGAAGGGGAATGAGGAGTTGAGAGGAGAGGAGGCGTTTCGTGCTTAGCAAGCTGGACAGGCTGTATCTAGATTTCAAGCCCATCTGGCCCAAAACAGAGAATGGCCCATTAGTATTTAATGGGCCTCATTTCCAATTACTACACGAGGCCCACAAGAGGCAGCCCACTCAAAAAACAAATGTACTATGGCCCTTGCTAAATCACAAAATTATCGCAGCAAAAAAAAAACACATCACTTTTTTTTAAGATAATGGAAATGAGTTACATCTCAGACCTCTGCCCGTAAGCACACAGCCAAAAAATTCAGACGTGAACAGAAAAGTTAAAAAAGGCGAGATGGGACAAACCCCCAACTTCTGCCGATGATATGATCTACTAAAATAATATTTTTTTCAAAATCACGTAGATTCTATCACGAAATTCTGTAGGTACTACGCCATCCAAACTGGAATAAAAGTTCCTTGGCTACTAATTCCAAGCGTGTAGCACCATTGCGCATAGTATCCTGTTGTTCCTGTGAAAGCATCATACACCAAGAGTGGGGCCAATTGGAACACATGAAGATAACCTGCATGATGTTAGGCATTTTTTATGGTTAAAAACTATATCATTACGGCAACGCCAAATTGACCAATATAAAGCACTAGCTTCAAACAAAATCATTTTTTTGGTCTAGGCACTCCCCTTAGCCAGTCACCAAAAATATCTTTTGCATTGTGGGGAGGGGGGTGTTGAAGGCAAAGAAAACACATCGCCAAGCAAAACGTAACGCATCACTAGACACTGATGTCAGGGAGAAGCACCGACACAGCATCAGATTCAGATTCTCAAACAATTTACTTAAGGGAGAACATGATCAAAATATTCAACGGTCGCACAGTACTCTGCAACCAGTTCGATCAGGCGAGAACATGATCAAGCATTCAAAGAAGCTGAAAGTCTGAAGCCTTTTTTTTTTTTTGAAACTAATGAAAGTCTGAAGCCTTAAAAATAAGGGTTAATGGTGTATTCTGCTGCTAATCTTCTGCATGGTTCTTCCGAGAAATGCCTCTATTAGTACCAGCAATAGCAATTAACACCACCGTCCTGGGAATCAAACACTTGGAAAGTACTGGCACTGATGAATTGCCCTTCGTCTCGAGCAGGGCAGGCAGGCTGCTTAATATCAAGGATAGTCATTTGTCAGCCACTCTTGACTTACTACCGAATTAGCCATGATAATTAGGGCATGTGCAGCCCATGAAATTTGCGGGTGCCAAGAACAGTGAGAGCGGCTTGGTACCATATCTGACTTTGAAAACTAGTACCCAGCCCGTACTAAGTAGGAGTACCATGAGAGATACCGTATGGCTTTAATTTCAGAAGACTGAAAAATATTGGGGATAAATGTAGAACTATTTTCAGACAGTTTTTTTTTTCAGCTTATTCACTAGATTATTGCTGCGGGTTATATACTCCGTGTTTCTAAAAATATGATTTCTCATATAACTTTGTCCTACTACAGTTGCTTGGACTAAATGTTCTAATCAACTAAAAAGTCCGTGTCAACAATGAATAATTTGTTTCTCAAATTAATCCGAGCAAGAATTGTTGTAAGGAAAGAAGGAATAATTTGAGGAACAAATGGTCAACAGATGTTGATAAAATCCACGCAAAATGTTCAAATTTGAGGATGTTGGTCTATCTCAAAAAATACCCAAAGCTTCAACCTCAAAACCTCCAACCATCAAGGCATCAATTAAACTAAACGAAGTACACGTAGAAATGTTCAGTTCAGCGGAGTGTATCCACCTTTGAAACGCTGGCATTTTAGCCGAAAGACCCCAAAACAAAGCCTTTCGGCAACCTCCAATGAGGCCTATAAACACCGTCACGAGATTTCGAGCGCCCCCCCTCCCGCCGACGGACAAAAAAAACACCAACGCCCAACTAACCACTGGGGCGCGTCCTCCCTTCGCCGTTTCCCTCGCGCCAATGCCCCCGCGACCCGCACCAACCGCCTCATCATCATCACGCGGCCATTTTATACGCCTCCCATGCAGCTGGTCCACGAACGTGTGGCACCACCACCTGCTGCCGGGCGCGACGGCGGCGGCGGCGGCGGAGGCATGGAGGTCGTGACGGCGAGGATAGGCGGGTGCGGCTACGGGGAGGAGGGAGGCACGAGGCGGCAGCAGCAGCGGCGGCGGAAGGTGAGCGACGGGCACGTGGTGGCGCAGCTGCTCGACTCGCCGCTCCCGACGCCGCGGCGGTCCTGCTGCGGGTCGTCGTCGGCGGCGGGGACCCCGCGCAGCGCCGCGCGGTGCGGTGGTGGTGGCTCCCCCGGCGCGCCGCCGTCGTCGCCACCGTCGTCGCCGCAGCGGACGCACGTGCCGTTCTCGTGGGAGAGCTCCCCCGGCGTGCCCAAGGACGCCGCGTGCGGCCGGAAGGTGGTGAGGGAGGTGCTGCCACCGAGGCCTCCGCCAGGGCGGGGCGGCGGTGGCTCCCCGGCTCATGCGCACGCTAGGGCCTACTTCGGGAACGCCACCGAGACGACGAGCAGCGACGACGACGACGCGGACGACACGTTCTCCGACGCGCTCGACAGGATCTCGGCGTCCGACCGGTTCGCGGCGTTCTCGTCCCGGCTGAGCTCCATCGACGGCGCCGGGTCGCTGCGCTTGCCGAGCTTCATCATGGACCGCTTCCTCCCGGCCGCCAACGCCATTGCCACCACCTCCGCGGACAAGCGCCCGAAGAAAACTCCGCGCCGCGGCGCCCGCAGCTCCAAGCAAGACGAGGAGGCGACGGCCTCGGCAAGACGCCGGGCGCAGTCGCTGCGCCGCGCTTCCGGCCGAGAGCAACCGAAGCAACCCCCGCCGCGCCACCACGTCTCCACTCTCCAACGCAAGGAGAGTGAGCCGCCGCCGCCGCCGCCGCGACAGAGCAGGGACATCGACGAGGAGACGCAGAGCGACGAGATGTCCCCGAGGTCGTGCGGGTTCATGCTGTTCCTCCCATGGAGCGTCAAGCCGGTGCTCTGCGGGTTCGCGCGCAGCCGGACGTCGCGCGCCGCCGACGCGTCCACCACCGCGTCCTCCCCACCACGCCGCAGCGTCACGCTAGGCAACGCCCTGGAGAAGGAGAAGGAGAAGGAGAAGAGCAAGCTACGCGGCGGCGGCGACCCGTCGCGCTGGTCCGACGAGAAGAGCGGCAGCGGCAAGGAGTGGTCGAGCCCGGGATGGGGCACGGCGATCCTCGGCACGAGCAAGCGATACTGCGCCGACGCGAGGAAGGCTCTGAGCAGGCTGGCTCGTTCGGCGACGGACGGCCGTGGCAGCCCGAGGGTAACAGGGGAGAGGAGGGCCGGCAAGCCGGCGGCGGCGGCCTCGCCGCGGCGCTCGACGTCCGGGGAGATCCCGCCGCTGTCGCCGCCGTCCGAGTCATGGCTCAGTCACGCGCGCGGGAGCAGCACACTGAGTAACAAAAGATGAAATTTGTTTTTTAATCTGCGTGAGAGCCAACATTGCACATTTGAAGCTGATGATTACTACCGATATACGAATGTTTTCGTCTTCGTTCTTCAGTGTCTCACTCCTATAAATAAACCAAATGAACTCGATATTTGTATCAAGTATCAACCATCAGACTTCAGGTATCTCTGAGTAGACTCAACTGTTCAAACAAAAACTAGTAGAAAATTTATACTCCTCACTTTCGTCACAACTGTTTAGTGGACTTCAGAGATGTGTGTTTCATGAACCAAAGAATGAAAGAATGGGTGTGAGCAGTGCAGGCATATCTGTACAACTGAATTGCCTGCCCAAAATGGGTCCTAAACGACTGTACAATTTGCTGTGATCTAGGCAAGAATGGACACCGTTGCCGCAGCATTAATATCGCGCAATGAACTGGTTTTTTATGATGTGATGATCTCAAGTTCAGCCCACCACAACGGACTATTTTTTGGAATCGACTCTTCTTCAGAAATCCCAGTGATCTCTTGCATCCATGCGGTTACCTCTGCCACCGTTGGCCTCTCCATGGGATCTTCACTTAAGCATAATTTCACCAGCTTTGTGAGTGCTCTGACTTGCTCCTCAGGGACTGATTTGAGTGTGGGGTCAACCATGTCCATCAGGTGTTTGTCACCAATGAGGTATCTATGTGCCCAAAGAATAAGGAGGCCATAATCATCAGAATATGGGCGCCTTCCAGAGATTGTCTCAAGCAGAAGCAAAGCAAACTTATAAACTGTGCTGTGCTCATCAGAAGCCTCGGATTTTTCGTCGTCTTCTTTTTTATCACCCCAAAAACTGATGTCGGAAACCTTTGCAGCATTGTCTTCAGTCAAGTATACACAAGAAGTGCTTAGGTCTCTCAGCAGTACAGGAGGGTTCAGCTGTTGCATGTAGTTCAGGCAGTACAGCACTCCCATCGCTATCCGTAAGCGTGACTGCCAGTCTAATTGGTCTGCTTCTTTAACTGCAACAACAATGTTTTAATGGTGATCATGAAAAGCTGCTAATAGCGTGACTGATCTTGGTGCGAAGAATAACAAACTAAATGTGAAGTTTTCTTACCATGCAAGTGTTCAAACAGTGTTCCATTTGAAACATACTCGAACACCATCATCCTAGTGAACGGTTCTTCGTCTTCACAGTAACCCACAAGGTTCATTAAATTCTTATGGCTCACTTTTGATAAGACTTCAACCTAGAACACCATAGCATATCCATGTTAGTAAGTAAACATCTTCCCTGCAGAAAAAACCATTATATACCTTATCCTTGAATTGTGCTTCAGCTACAGTTGTCCACCCACATGCGTAAGTTACCAATGTAGACACAGCAGCTATTTCAGCTCCACACGGAAGAGTTCCTTTATACAATGTGAATCTAGGTAGTGTGTCAATTATGTTGCTGAAACCTTCACAGGCTGTTTCAAGCTCTGAGCGTTTGAATTTAGTTATGCCTGCAAAACAGCAATTGGATGTTGATTCTAAATGCTGCTTTATGCGTCCAAAGAAGAATGAAATATAACATAACTCAGGAACATGCCAAACTCGTTGAAACACACTTCAGTATGTAAAACTGAAAAATAATTAAACCAAGAATGGTATAAATTCATCAGCATAGCAAATTAACAACCAACCTCCCAAAGTAGCAGTATGTAATTGCCCACTTGCTGTTGGAGAAAAGGGTACCACACTACTAGTCCTCCTGCGGCGGTAACAAAGGAACAGTGCAGCTGACAAGGCCACGACCACCAAACAAGCCATTCCTCCAATGGATGCATATATTGCTGTCTTGCTCTTGTTCTCTTTGCCTGGAGTATGGTTTGTAGTGGTAGGTTCAGAAGGGGCAGGGGAGGGAATAGAAGGGGTAAGGGAGGGAATGGGTTCGGAAGGGAGTGGTGGCTGTGGAGAACTTGATTGAGGAGCTACAGGACGATGTGGCACTGTTATATTATCAGGGTGAGACTTTGGCATTGTAACGTTTTTCAGTGGTGATTCAGATGTTCCAGACAAAAGCATCCTGTTCTTTTGGGAACGTTTTTGTTTGCTTGCTAGAAGTTTTCTTCTTGTGGCATTCTCTTCGTTCCTACTAGAAGATTAAATGACTGTTAGAGAATAAAAGAATCATCATAAGGTCATCAGGATTTCCATCAACCAAAGAAACACATTTAACATTATTACCTAAGTAACTGTACCCCATGCTATAGTTGATAGATTAAAGTACTGAACTACAGTAATGCAAATTAATAAAGCTATCCCCTTCATAAAAAATAAAATAAAAACCAGTCTTCATTCCATTCATTTGCCACACCAAGGAAATGATATAGGTTTAGGAGTTACCATGTGGAGGGCCAGTTTTTACAGCAGTTTAGCTTGCTTTGACTCTTTTCAGTTTTATATAATTTCACTAATTTCAGATACCCTAGAATATATGTGACAATAAAAGAAAGGTCTAGGATAGTAAGAAACTAAGATATTGTTGACACCATAAATACAGTGACAGAATCAAAGAGTTCCCGATTTGATTTTATTTGCTAGAAGAACTTGGACTCAAAATTTTAAACATTTGCACAAATAACAAGTATCATTAGAAACAGGTACCTTTCTGTAGATATCTTATTTAAAGAAGTCTGGTCCATCGAGGTGAGCTCATATTCAATTGGCAAACTGCCAGAAAGTTTGTTGCCTTTGAGAAAGCTGAAACAAGGTACTAATATTAAGATCATGTAGTTGGACTAAATTCAGATTAAAGTGCCATACTGAACTTCTCACGTACAGAAATTTCAGGGATAAAATATTTCTTAGCTCCGATGGAAATGGTCCGCTGAAAGTATTGTATCCTAGATCCAACACCTTTAACTCATGTAAATATTTCATCTCTGTGGGGATGATTCCATAGAAAGAGTTATTGTGTAGAATGCTGAAACATAAATTAAAAATAGAACAGTAAGTATGTGGAATACCGCTTTGCAAGCAACATATCAATGTGTTTAGAAGAAAGTACTGAATATGCTTACATGGAACGCATATGGGCAAGTGTTCCAATCTCCTGAGGTAACATACCCTTTAAACCAAGATTTGGTAAGTTCCTACAACAATTGCACACTCAAATTAAGGGGAAACGCAAGCAAAGACATGATCAATAGTAGCATAGGGATATACTATGAATATTAAGCATGACCAAAGGACAAACTGCTGTCTTATTCCAGAATTAAAAACCATAGACTCTCTGTGGTGCCATTGCATCACACACAATAATAGACAACATAGAATTGCAGCAGGTACAATACTGTTAACTGGTACTAAATGAATACCCACACCCACCAGCACAAACTTGTGTGAAAAATGTAAACAAAGACAGTAAAGTGACGATGTTCTACAGATGAATCTAGAGCCCTCCTAAACAGGGTGAGAGAAAAAAATTGTCCCATACAGATGGTCCCTATACACAAAAAAATGTCAATTATCACTACTACTGCAATGCTACTAATGACGTTATGCAACAAAAATGGAATGGCGAGATCTAATTCAATCTAAACGAGTAAATTTATGATTATACTTTTTTTCCCAGATCGCAGCTTAGTTCAGGCAGTTCATTTCTTCCAAATGAATAGAAAGGTTATTTCTGGGTCTCTTTTACTGCGCAAAAGTGAAAAACTTACAGGGCCACAACTCGACCATCATCCGAGCACTCCACACCGAACCAAGAACAGGGGCTGGCGTTCCCTTCATCCCAATCCAACAGAGCATCAAATGGGTCAGCATCAATCATCTCTTTAAACCTCATAAGAGCGACACCTGCAATTCAGCAACAAAACCCTTAAAGCGAGAGTCGAGAAAAAAAGATTGGACAAAAAAGAGTATAAACCAAAGAAACTATCCAAATCACGGTCCGGCACCTTCATGATTCAGAGATGCACACAGCTCAAACGCCATGACGAACCACAAGAAGAAGAATATCACCGGATTCCTCCTCCTCCGAGTCCCCATGCCAGAGGAACTTCACAAGAACACAAACCCGAAAGAACTTAAGCACCAAAGCCCGCTGAGCTCGCGTCCCCTCTTCCCCCGATCTTTCTTTCCCACCCCCCTCGAGCAATTCAAGAACGGGACCGCGTGGTTTGCTCTCGTGACCCCCTAAATTCGAAGCGGATTAAGCAGAAACCCAGGGGGGGAACGAAACAGAATATCGAATTTGCCGCCAAAGAACGAATCAACAAAGCGGGGTTGTAACCAGCTCAACTACCCCGAATCGCTTGCTCAAGAAGGAGCCTAACCTAACCTTGCTGGTGGATCAGAAAGAAGAAGAACTAGTACCAGTATACTAGCGAATAGTAGAAAACAGAATGCGGAGAAGGGGGGCGAAAGTGATGTGGCCGTGTGAATCGGCGTGGCTGGCGGTGCGACGCGTTAGCGTCGATGCGCACGCGAGAATTGAGAATCCGAACCGGATGGGATGGACACGTTCCGTTCCGTTCGTTGCAGGGAAGAGGCGGCGTCAATTCCTTACGCTCCAAAGCTCAACCAAGAAAAACAATGTTTTTTTTTGCTGTTGGGAAGTCTAGAAAATAGCAATCGTTCATATCCAAATTGGGGGGTAAATTGACCCGGTCTATTGTTGATTTTTTTTGCATTGAGCGATTGAGGATTTGAGGCCCTCTGTCAGGTCAATGGTTGTTGGCATGTTCTGTATGACTGTGGCAACCGGCATGTGCAATGCAAATGCAATGCAATGCAAGCGGCCAAAGGGCATCATTGCCGGGAAACTCAGCGAAATTAATGTCGCAGCAATCTTCTTCTTCTCGTTTGGTGTAAGGTGTAGAGTTTCATGGGTTACCCATATTTTTTAATAAATCAAAATAGCTTATTAGAAAATAAATATTGATTTACAGGTAAAACTTTTATATAACTTAAAAGCCAATGTTTAAAAAATACATTAAAAATTCTTTAAAATCGATTTCAAAATTAAGTTTGAAAATTTAAGTCTTGGTTTTGGTTTTGGCTTATTAGAGCAACCGATGGGACCTGTAAAAGTATATCAACGCCATTTTTAAAACTGCAGAGGTTGACTTGTATATAATCTATAGAATTCTTTGAAACCAATATAATAATATTTGGGTGCAAAACTGTGATAAGTTAATTCTCCATTGTAAATATGATGTTACACTTTCAGTTTTTCGTGAGATGTATAATCAAACTTCAAACTTATATGGCTATACCTATCATTATCTCTATGACTATTTGATTAAACGTAAGTAACATTTTTGTTGTATCATTTATCCAATCTTATTATAAATACATCACACTATAAACCAAAATTTAACCTATATATGATTCGGTCTTATTTGTGGTTTGAAGTAGAATTGATAGGTTATAAAGAAACCAAAGTTGCATGACAAATTCCTCACGAGAAGTAGTCAATACACAGGTAAAGCAGGAAAAAGAAAAGCAAACCTATAATGCCAAATAAAACATAAGGCCATGTTTGAAGAATTAGTCAAGAGTTATTTTGAGAGATATTTTTTAGCATAAGGAAATAGCCCTAAAAAAATAGCCTTAAGTTGTTTAGATCCAAGGGTTATTTTGAGAGCTATTTGGTCTTTATGGGCCGTTTTGGATTGAAGCCAAAACGGTGCCTTACCAAAATTTGGTAATTTAAATAGTAAATATGTTAGTTTGGTTTGAAGCCAAACAATTAATAGTACACATACACAATTTGGCCATATTCTAAAATCTTCTTCACCATACTACTAAAATTTAGCTCCATATTGTTATCAAACCAAAAGTAGGCTAATTAACTTTACACTACCAATGAATAGGCAGGGTAGAGAAACAAATAGACCCTATGTACCTTCATATGGAGAGAGATAGAGAGAAAAAACACTTTTTCAGTAGGCCTCACCCGAAATAGCCCCAATTAGCACCCCTTAGATGGGATAGTTTTTTTGGTAGGTTATTTTCAAATAGCCCTTAAATAACTCACCCTTTTAAATCTTTTTGAGCTATTTGGGCTATTTGAGGGAGGGCTAAAAAATATACTTTGGATTCAAATAGGGCCATAGTAGAAGATAAGAACAGTGAGTTAGAAACAAGAGGGAAAAAAAGATAAAAGAGATTACCACTTGTGCAATGGTCTAAGACCATTATATTTCTCCATTTTTGTAAGGAGTTTTGCACGTTCATTTGGTACCCCCAAAAATGCAAATCCAGTGCAAAAAAAAAAAGTGATTTTTCACTCGATAAGTCAAAAACGACCCATAGTACAGTTGTGTACTTCCTTATTACGATACAAGCCAGTCGTCTCACAAGTTCTTAGCTAGTGTAGAGATCTCGGATGTGGCCATGTGGCAATAACGTGAAAAGTCAATATTCATGCATATATGAAGATGTATAAGTCTTCAATCGGTATTCACAACAATTCTTTAGGACAGGTTAATGGTGCATACTCTATACTCTTTCTGCATGGTAGTGTCTTCTTTCTAGTGCACATCTTTGCTCAAATACTATTGTCTCCGTTTTTAAACATGTAACATTGTTAGACTTTTGAGTTGACTATTTGTCTTATTCAAAATTTAGTTGCACTGCTTAAATTGTACACAAAAAATGATTGTATTTTGATAACCACAAGTCCACAAATCTAATAAAATCCTTTCTATTAACAACTAGCATATCGGTAGCCTAATATTGAGACTGAAATAAACTACTCCCTCTGAAACTCCCTCTGTTTCAGGTTATAAGACGTTTTGACTTTGGTCAAAATCAAATTGTTTCAAGTTTGACTAAGTTTATAGACAAATATAGTAATATTTATAATACTAAATTAGTTTCATCAAATCAACAATTGAATATATTTCACAATAAATTTGTCTTGGGTTAAAAATATTACTTCTTTTTTCTACAAACTTAGTCAAATTTAAAACAGTTTGACTTTGACGACTTATAACCTAAAATGGAGGTAGTATCGTTTTGTACTATTGCTACTTTTGAAAAGAAAAGGGGATAGTTACAAATTTACAATCGTTTTGAATCGTTATTATAAAGCTGACTCTAGAAAATTTCAAAAATACCACTAGAATTATCATTCGAATGCCATTCTTGCAAAATATATAAAAAAACAATGAAAATTTTGCAAATGCCCAGAAGAAAAACTGAATGTCAAATGGTGCATGTCATGTATATCCCATTGGCCATTGGATGCCAATTCATGTCTGAACGCCAACTTATTGAACTTGTAACTTTCGTATACATCTACCTAAATTTTATCTCGAATATACATCGGGATCGAGATATGGATTGACTGTACTGTTAGTTATACATATACGGGATAATCTCCTTTTTTCAAAGATAATAAAATAACATTCCGTCCTTTGCTTAACGAGTTACAGCCAATTATTACAAAATCCACTTGCGGACAAACTAACCACATACTGACATAACATAAATTAAACACAAACTAATAAAAACCAACACAAGATTACTGAATTCTATTTGAAAGTCTCCATCCAAAGTTGGTGAAAATGTGCATAATTATCGACTCAAGTTTACAACATGCATCATTATTAGCTTGATATTATCATCATACTTTTGTAGTAGAGTCTAACCCCAAAGCCAATATGTTGACATAAAAAGTACCTGCAAATAAAATTCTAGTAGTGTTTTATCAAAAACCGTATAATTTCTATAAAAAAACCAATGTATGGCGGAAGCCCCAACAAAAATAAGTACTTTACTTATACGTGGTGTACTGGTGTATGTTCTTCTCCAGTTTTCTTCTATTGAGTAGAACATCCATGATCCTGCAACTAGAATCGATCAGGCTCAGTTTGTTCTCATGCTCCCTTACATGTATGTTATCAACAGCGATAGCGAGGAAGACACAATGACGACTAGTCTGTTTTGTATGGTTACTTCTCGCGGATTCCATGGAAACAAATTAAGAACCAGTAAAGCGATCCATGCCAGGAAACCAGGAACCGCCACTCGTTAATTCTGCTATCCCGGCCACATACTACACGTCTACACCGATAATTTTGCTTCCAGACAGCCAGATGCCAGAGCAATTGCGTGCAACGTACTTCATCGATGGGTGCTGCCGTCGACGAGCAGGTAGAGGCTGTGGAATAGGGCTTCAGTATGAGTTTGGTTCGTGGCTTTAAGATGTTGGCCTTATGTATAAATACAGAGGGAGTGTGAGCTTCCAGGTATCGCTTTTGAGAGTATTGAGTTGTGAGTTTAGTTAAGGTTTCGAGTTTAGTCGAGATTTTTATTAGGGTGATGTTGTTGCACTTTGTAAACACATAGAGAAGTAATAAAGTTATCATCTATTTTGAGAGTTCTTCGATTTGTGTTTTCTCGGGTTCGGCAGTCTAACCGGCGAAACACCGGCGGTATTACGGTGGTCGGACCTGCGGCATACCTGCGGTCAGACCGGCAGCGACTACAGGCAACATCGGTTGATCTCGGCGGTTCAACCGAAGGTTCAATCTCGGTCAGACCAGTGGTATCCAGGCGGTCAGACCGGTGCGACTACTTCGGTTAGACCGCGATCCGTCGAATTTAAGGATAACTTTTAATTCCGCAAAAAGTTTGGGTTTTTGGGTATACCAACCATTCACCCGCCCTCTGGTTGGCTTAATTCTTATGTTTTGATCATACACACGTCAGCCTCTACTACACCTTCTTCCTCCTCTTCCCCTCCCTCTTCCTATTCTCTCCCTTCTTCCTCTTCTCTCGGCCATCTTCCCGCGCGACGGCGACCACGCAGAGGCTGGCGACGGCGGCGGCTGCTCTCTACGACGACCCGTGGAGCCGAGGCGGAGGGGGCAACATTGGATGGTGGGGATGGAGATAGCGGCGCCAGATGGTCGGGGACGGGGGCGGGCGGGGGTAGTGGTGGATGTGGCTGGGGGCATATGCGGCGACGTGGGAAGGGGAGAGGAGCGACGTCGATGATGGGAGGGTTGCGGGCGGCCGCGTCGGATGCGGTCGGGGACGGAGGAGGCAGCGCCTGATGCAGCCAGGGGCAGAGGCGACAGCACCAGATGTGGCGGCTCGCCGGGGGAGCCGGATGAGGAAGAGGGAGAGGGCATGGGGCCCACCGTTGGCCAGCGGTTGTGGCTTGCTAGATTTGGCCAGTTGCTAGCAGGGTTTGGCCAGCGGGATGGCTTGGCCGGCCGGTTGGAGATGCTGTTGGAGGATATTTTTTTTTCATATGTTGGCTATTGAAAGGACCTTAATGTCGCATAGAGGGGGGGTGAATAGGCGTTCCTAAAAATTATCACAACTTCATAGCATATTAGAATGATGAGAACTTTTGGTTCAAATAGGAACTTCCGATATGAGATTGGAAGTTCCGGTCTCAACCGAAAAGTTCGGCGGATAATGGAATATAACACTAGCTATGAACTTGTAGCTCAAATAAACAAAATGTATATGAATCAAAAGGTGACAAATAAGGTATCTAAACAAGATATAAGGTCACCAACTAAATCAATTAAGCATGCAAGTAGATCGGGTAAAAACAAGCTCAAGCACAATATGAGATAATGCATAAATGGGCAAACCAAGAGAGGAGACGTGTGATTTGTTTCCCGAAGTTCGGATCCACGGATCCTACGTCTCCGTTGAGGAGCCACAAGGGCCGGGCCTATTTCAACCCTTTCCTCACAAGGTTACACAAATGCACTCCTCGGTTTCACTCTTGATATCTTCCCTTGCGGAGGCGAAATCGAAGCCTTCACAAACTTTCCGTGGCACACCACAACCTTGGGTGCTCACCGGCGACACCTAGCCGTCTAGGAGACCTTAGTCCACAAGAGTAACAAATACAATCGAAGATTTGCTTGCTATGAACTCAAGTGCTCAAAGTATGGAGTGAAGCTCACTAGCTCTCAACTTCTCAATCACTCAATCCAACTCTTTCCCCTTCTCAAATCCCTCTCACAAAGAGGCACCACAAAGGACGGAGTGAAGCTCACTAGCTCTCAACTTCTCACTCTCTCAATCTAACTCTCTCCCCTTCTCAAATCCCCCTCACAAAGAGGCACCACAAAGGTAGGGAAATAGGGATGGCTATTTGGCTTTGGATGTGTCTAATACTCCCCAAAAGCAGCAGCCACTCAAAGGAGGGGTGGAGGAGTTTATATACCCGAGCCCCTAAAAAACTAGCCGTTGGAGGCCAAGACTGTAATTTTCGGAGTTTTCGAAAAGCATTTTCAGATAAGTCCGAAAACTTACAGAAGCAAATCTCAGATTCGCAGCCATTTTTGGAATGTCCAAAAATTTTCGGAGTTGTCCGAAAAATTTTCGGACTTTCCGGTAATTTTTCGGACTTTCCGAAAAGCACGGAGTAAAACGACTATAACTTTTCACTCGGGAGTCCGTTTTTAATGAAGTTGGACTCTATGGAAAGCTCACTCAGAGGACTACCCAACTCAACCAAAAACAAGGTCTGAAACCACTCAAAGGATAGGTTAAAGCTTGGGTTTCTCTCAAGGTAGCACTATGATAGGTCACTTTGAGCACCGAGACATACACAAACACCTCGACGTTGCATCCCTCTTAATAGTACGGCATTCCTAAACTCAAATGTAAATAAGAAGATAATTATACCATTAGGAATGCCTTTTTTCATCTTTCTTTTATTGTCTTGAGGGACGCCAATGCCGATACCGTTTCACCATATATTCTTCAAATGATTGATGCGGTTACTTGTAGCTTCAAATGGTCTCTCACGGTCCATCATGAGAAAGCCGTCACTCGCCCATCACCACCGGATTTGGTTCTTCGGCGCCAAGCCCCTTGCTTGCCCTTCACCGCCGCATGGTCCATCGCGACCGAGCATCGCTTGCCCTTCACCGTCTTGCCATAATAGCCACTTCATATCACACATCTTCAATATCTTCACTTTGTCATTATTGGTATTGTTAGGTGTAATGATATTATTTGAGCATCAACACCTTTGTAATCCTTGGGACCTATTTCTTTAATTCAACTCAATAAAATTATTAGTCCCAATGATCCGGTTGTCAACCTCCACATGTTGACCAACCGATCGCATGTATAAAAGGATATGAATAAATGATGAGTATTAATCAACACCACAAGTGTCATATATTCAAATATATGTTCAAATGTAAAGATCCCAATTAAATGAAGGTGAATAACTTGGATCGATTACATGCATAACTAAAGTATAGAATTTGCTCCCCCTAAATGTATGCATACAAAATATTTGTGTGAAGCAAGAGTATGCATAACAAGATATTAAACATTGAGAGCTTATCCTATACAAGAATAGAATGCATTTCTCAAATATAGATATTAAAATAAAAGCATACCTTCATCATCTCCACGTTCTCAATGTAAATAGACTAAATAAGAGATAATACTCAAACAAAACATTAGTCTCACATGCATATGCCAATCACGTGGAAATATTATATACGAACACATCAATATGTACATGAAGAGAAAGAGTGATACATATAGCTTAATCTCCATGCATTTCATCCTTGTGATTTAGGTCCACCAACACTCCACTTTCATATCCACATGAGACTAGGCAAAGAAATGCTTATAAAAACATTAGTCTCACATAATTGGATTTGTTATTAATCATCAAAACCAAATCAATGGCACTTGAACTTTCAGCTATAATTTGGCTTAGAGAGTCATTTGGCCACTTTCTTGGGATGCTATTAGATAACTTCTCATCACGAATGGGTCTAGTTTGAGACTTAATAGTATAGGCTGGCTTGAGCCTTAGCTTAACTCCGACACTAAGTGCTCTAAAATCATCCTTCACTAATGATAATCAAGTTTTATTACCTGTAAAACTCTCATGTTCAATATCCCCTAGTTTCCCCTTGCACTTAACACATTTCCTAGTTAGGACCGTTGACAACGTTAGGCCATCGTCATAAAAATAGCTCATCGTAGAGCTGAATTTGCATGAATTTCAGTTTGATAGTTAGTCCGTAGATTGTACTTAACCACTATTAATTCATGCATTCCAAGTAACTGAAATCTAACCAATGCCTTGTTTAATTACATTCGCCTTTGCTAAATCTTAGTCACATATATATTTATGGTAGTATTGTTTTATACTTTCATATATGGGTGCAGCTTCATCGATGGGTGTTGCTGTCAAGAGCGGGGGGCCAGCGTCGAACTTGGAACGAGGTGGTCGGCACCGGACATGGAGCTAGGCGGTGGGCTGGACATGGAGCGGGACAAGGAGATCGTGGGTAAGTGCACGCGCGGAGCAACGACGGAGAAGCCTCTCACTCCACAGCGCGGCTGCAGCGCTCTCTCCCTGCCCCACGCACCCTCGATTTCAACGAAGAACTCGTGACCTTCTTTGGACGCGAGGACTTTAGGTTGGTGGGCCCGAACACGAACGTGGCATAGATTCCCCCTGCTTTGCCGACGTGGATCGCTTGGGCTTAATGCCAACGCATTGCACTGTGAATGCCCTTATACACGGTTGTTGCTAGTGTCCACTATGGCGGTACTATTGCAGTTGCATAATTTGCATTCCTCCGCTATGTGGCTATCGTGCCCACGAAGCTTGTTTACAAGGATAATCTAGTGCTTGATGCCTCTCATCACCTGACATAAAAAGAACAGCACATACTAGTTCGGATCCTGATTCGTGATGCCAATTTATTGCCCAACTTTGACTCTTTTCTTATAACTTTTGACACTACACTCTTCTGATTTCACCATTTAGAGTTGTTTCTCAAGTAGGGCAGCAGATCCGGCTGCAACCAACCCGCGGCTGCTTCCTTCATGCTCGCATAATGTTCGTGCTAGGTACAACGCGTATGCGACCGAACAACCCTTTGTAGGCACAGTTTGCAAGAGCTTGTACTCAATCTCCTGCATTCGATTTCCCCTAAACGAGTTTATTTTGGTGTTAAATAATTGAGATAGAAATCCATGTTTTAGAGATAGCTCATAGTCGCGTAGATAAGATCATGAGAAATATTGATGTAATGCTCAATGGCATACGTTTGATTCTCCCCTGTCTGCTTAACCTTTATTCTCGATCATTGACATTAAACTCCTCTTTAGTGTCCTATGTCATGCTAACCACATCCCCTACCATTTTTTTTCTAGGGTGGGTCCAATCCTTGAATACCTGGGCTATAGCTTAAGCATAGAGCCAAAAGTCCATGGGCTTAGAGCATCTCCAACAACCTCTCCAAATTGAACTCTCCAAACACCCATATAGCCAGCTCTCTAATTGGTTTGTCAAGCCAAACTCATTCCTCATTCCAATAGCCTTTCATTATGAGCCTATGACACTGGGACCTACACGTTGTAAAATCAAAGTGTTTTTGATTCTTATTCTGTGATGAACAATTGGCATCTGTGATTACTGGTTTTGATATTTGGAGATTATTGGCGAAGTGGTTTTGGAGATGATTGATTTTTCAGGTGATGAACAGGGTTATTGTTTTTGTCGGGTTCGGTCAGATCGGGCTGGTGCGGCTGGTCAGACCGGAGTTATTCGCGCGGTCAGACCGGCCAGCCCGCGGTCTGACCGGCCGACTCTATGTTGGTTTTGGTTTCGGGTTGTTTCGTTGGATATCCGTGATTGTTTCATGTTTATGGCTTCTAGATGGATACTGTACGTATGTAATACTGTTGTTTGCTAACAATGAGTCAAGTTGGAGATAGTTTGGTCTCGGAATATAGTTTCTTTGTTTGATTCATGTGTAGGTGACTTGATACCTCAGGAGAGTATTGCCGGTGATGGATCGGGAGTCGACTTGGGGATAAGGCGACGTCCGGACGGTCAGATATCATGCGGGATACTTAGGCTAGAGTTCAATGCACGTGGTTTGTGAAGATTCCATATGGCATACGATGGAGATATTGTGTGCGTATGTGATACAGAGTCGAATTTAGAAGGAGTCCAAATTTGGTATGATTGGAGTTTGTAAAGTTTGTTTCTTGTACGGGAAGGTTTCCAAGCCTGGGTTGCGCCGCCGCCTGCTCCATGTCCAGCACCCGCCGCCCCATTCCAAGTCTGACGCCGGCGCCTCGCTCCATGTCCGATTCCCGTCTCCCCATGCCTAGGTCATGTCGTCCCTCGATCCGCGCCGGCTACACTAGCGTCGATCTGCGCCCGCCACTGAGACCCACCTTTAGGTCCTCCGCCGACGATGATGTGGGTAATAGCAGGGGGAAGGAGGGGCCATGTCCGGCCAGGAAAGGAGATACGCCGGCGGGGGGAGGAGATGAGGAGCGTTGGTTGAGGGAGGAGTAGCGCCGGCCAGGTTGCCGGTCGCCGGTGTGAGGAGAGGAGAGGAGAGGAGAGGGAGTGGCGTTAGGAACTTAGGATAAGGGAGAGAGGGGGGGATTTTATTATTTTCTGGATTCTATGGTGTTGTGTGTCAATTTTAGACCTCCACGTAAATTAAAAAAAGAGTAAATTTCACAAAACTATAATTATTTTGCACAATTTATCACAAAACTACATATTCAAGAGCTTGTTTCACAGTGCGGGACGTGGAGCGTTACCTCGTGTTGCCAGCTCGGATTTGTGCGTGCATGACACTAGAGCACGGAGCTCTGTTTGGTTGCTCGCCCCCCATTTGGGCGACGAGTTATCTCGTCGAAAACGAGGGTGCGTGTTGCCGTTCCTTGCGCTATGGAGGTTGTTCCCTCGCTCGGCATTTTGCTCCCGCCGCCGCTCAGCCCCGAGGAAGCCGCCGCCTCGAGGACCTCCGCCGCTGAGGCCACCGCGCCGCTCGAGATTGCCGTGGACACCGCGCCGGCCGGAGACGAGCCCGAGAATGCCGTGCCACTGCTCCAGATCCGCGGAGGACAACGAGGCAACCGCCGAGGTTGTCGTCGTAGGCCGAGCCGCCGCATCGCTGTCTCTAGGACCTCCGCCGCCTCCTTCGGAGGACGAAGTAGCGTCGCCGTCTCGAGGACCTCCGCCGTCGGTGAGGAGGGCTAGGCGAGGACGCGCCGCCGCTGTCGGTGAGGAGGACGGCGAGGACGCTTCAGATCCACACCGCCGCTTCTTCGCTAGGCCCCAAGGACGCTACCGCCGCTCGGCGTTGGGGCAGGCAGCGCGCCGAGAAGAGGGAGAGTCGGGCTGGTGGGGACGGCGCGCGTCCACGTGGGCGACGACGACGGCAACCACCACCACCGCGTGCTCCGCTCCTGTGAAGGGAAAGGGGAAAGTGAGAGAGAGAAAGGGAAAAGTGGAAGAGAATGGATTGATGGTTGGTTAGGGATCTTATGTAGTAACCTGCGCTGTGAGATGTGTGGATTCGTTATGTATCTATCCTACGTGGCATACGAGGTACTTGCACTGCTACTGCCCTGATACCACCGGGATCTAGCCAAGCAATGCCATCGCACGATGAGAGGATCCACATCGGGAGACATCAGGCAAGAAAAGCGAAAAAGAGCAGAGCTGGACTAGTCAGGTGGTGTTTGGATCCAGAGACTTAACTTTAGTCTCTGTATTTATCAAATATAGACTACTTACAAAACTAATTACATAAATGAAAGCTAATTTGCGAGATAATTTTTTTAAGCCTAATTAATCCATAATTAGAGAATGTTTATTATAGTATCACATAGGCTAATTATGGATTAATTAGTCTCAATAGATTCGTCTCGTAAATTAGTCCAAAATTATAGATGGGTTTTATTAATAGTCTACGTTTAATATTTATAATTAGTGTCCAAACAGGGACCGCATTCAGCAGAATCAGCCAGTGCTCTCTGCTTTCTCTCACGTGACCCACCCCCTCATCACTCGTCAATACTCCAATAATCAACGGAAGAAACCGCCTCCGCCTAGCTCCTCCCCTCCCCACTCATCATCACTCATCACTTCATCAGCCGCCAGCGTTTTCACCACCACCGCGCTGCTCGGTTGCGAACTTGCCAATGCCTGCCGAAAATCCAGGATCGAGCCGTGGCGGTGGCGATCCAACCAACACAGGCAAAGCAGCCGACCTCTCTCGCCACGGTCGGTCCGGACTCTGGAGATGCCGCGACCGCCGACCGCGCGTAGCAACTAGCAACTCCCAACGATTTTTTTACCCGGGCCGCACGCGCGCGCGGCCACAGCCAGCTGCCAGCCAAAACTCAACTCGCTCTGACCGTGCGCCCCGTCGCACCTCGCATGCCGCCGCGTGGTTCCGCGTGTGGCGTGGCATAGCGTGGTTGGCCGACACGCTACCGAACCGAACAGTCGCAGTCTATCTCGCAGGGCAGGCAGCTCGCAGAACGCACAAGTTGATGATGTAACGCCAAAATGACATGAAGTCTAAACAAAGCCGGCGATAGAGCAATTGACACGCACCGGGGGCCGCGGGCTCCTCCTCACGCCACCTCTGCACCGGCGCACTTTGGATCCATGCGTAGAGCGTGCCATATCCAATGGCGCCGGCTCCGGATGCAGGGGAGGTCAGGGATCCCATGCCTTGTGAAATTATTAAAAAGGCTTGAAAATTGAAATACAGTATTACTCCTACATCCGGAGTGAGATAAGCAGATGTATAAAGTACTCCCTCCGTCTATGATATAAGAGATTTTATATTTTTTTATACTTTTTGATCGTTCATCTTATTAAAAAAAATTTAAAATTATTATTTATTTTTTTTACTTGTTTTATTATCCAAAGTATTTCAAGCACAATATTTCGTTTTTTATATTACGGGACGGCGTTTTTTATATTATGGCACTGAGGGAGTATAAACTCGAGTATCAAACTAGGATATAATAATGGCTGCAAGGTTGATGATTAACCAAGCAGAAACTGAAAGATTAATCTCTTCTAAAATCAAAGTTGTAATTCCAAGGCTGGAGGACAGCTAAATTGAACTCCACTCCGCAGCCTCATCTGTAACTGACTAAGGAGTAACAGGTTACTCCACTACTCACTAATCACTAATGAGTAATGACTAAGGCTAGAGTAATTGACAGAACACGGACACACGGATGAATGGATCATCTCCCATGGTTGATGAGAAGAAAGTCGAAGTTGAAATGAGCTGATGAGTTGTTGGGAGGGGAACCATGGCCACACGGATCTTGGATCTGGATCAGGCGGGCGGGAGGCAGCAGTCCGGGCACCGGACGAGGCCGTTCTCGTTGCACATGGCGCAGGCGCGGAATCCGCCGCCGCCCTTGTGGCTGTACCGCTTGTGGCTCCCGTTGCAGCTGCCGCACAGCACGTAGCGCTCGCCGGCGCAGCGCCCGCAGGAGGCCGGGGTGGGGTTCGCGGCCGCGACGATGCGGCGGAGCTCGCCGGACTCGTGGAGGCGGCGGACCTCCTCGGCGCCGCCGAGGTGGCGGCCGTTGACGAACACCTGGGGGAGGGTCACGTGGCGGCGTTGGGGGAGGAGCGCCGCGAGCTCCGGGAGGAAGGCCGGGTCCATGGAGAGGTCCCGCTCGTCGACGGCGGCGCGGAGCCCCCGCAGGATGGCGCGCACGGCGCGGCAGTCCTCGTAGGTGCCGCGGACGACGCGGAGCGAGGTGTAGTAGAGCACCACCCGCGGCCCCTCGCCGTCGCCCGGCTCGCTCCAGATGGCGGCCGCCGCGTGCGGCTGCTGCTGCCCCGCGGGCTGGAGGTTGCGGAGGACGCGCAGCGCGCACGCGGCGACGCGGATGCGGTGGAAGACGCGCGGCGGCGACGGGGAGGAGGAGGACAGCGCGGCGTGCGGCGGGTGGTGGGCGCCCTCCGGGACGAGCAGGGACTGGAGGTCCTTGAGGGAGGGAGACGAGAAGGTTAAGCGCTTGGAGGCGGCGACGAGCGCGGTGGAGGTGGTGTCAGCGGCGGCGGCGGGCTTGGACTTGGAGGAGCGCGTCCTCACCCAGGACGGCCACATGGGGGGCGGAGGGCGGTGGCGAGCGGAGGAGGGGAGGGGAGGGAGGAGGAAGACGGCGGAGTGGGGAGAAATTATTTTTCTCCTCTTCGCTTTGCGTACTCGTTGAGTTCGCCTCCCTCGCCGGCCTTTTTGTGGTTTATGTGTGGCTGTGAAAAGGCCTGGGTTTTACTGACTTTTATCATGGGGATGGATGCCTTCTGAAATTTCAGCCCATATGCCGCATGAACCAAGGCACCAACAGAGTGCCAGGATTGCAGTACTTCTTGTATTCTTTTCATCCAGATACTAATCAACTTGTAAATTATAAAGTTAATTACTCCTGAACATTGCGTATAACCAAAAGTTATTAGGTTTATTTTGATCAGAGATATCCATAAACAATTTAGACTTACACTAGTAATCCTATTACTCTCAACGAGATAATGTTGTTAGATGGTGTCCATTATTCATAAATATATTCAAACATAAACATATGGCATATATTTCTATTATACCCACAGGTTGTGTGAAACCCATCATGTTTCACAAGGCGAGTCATTTTGGTTCGATTTTGTTTATATGAAGCCTACAATTAAGTGAGGTTAATTTGTTCTTAGATATACTCAACTTGTCATTATCCAAACGAATGCAAATAGAAAGTCGGAAGCATTTGGTATACGAAAAAAGAATCTCATGATTAATCCATGTCTATCCGATATAGCTCAAATCTGTCGGTATGTTTTAATGGAGCAGATTTGATTACGATTTAGTTTCCATATCTGTGGATTTACTTCTTTTTGGTAAACAGTTCATAGTTTATTATCCATTGGTTAAGCGAAACTCATGGCACTATGCTATCTATGTAACCAATGTTTGGTAATGCCGCAATGTTCATGAAATTCATCGTGAGTTTGACAAGAAACCTCTAAAAGTCTTGAGTGTGATTTCCCTCATATCGAACCTAGCCTTGAGTGAGGTCCTTGTTGATTCTTAGATTGTGTCAGCTGTCCATTTGAATAAAATAAAAATTCAAATAACTTGGGAAGCATTGGTAGTTTAGTGGTGGCAAACTGAAGTCATAGGTATAACTCCACCCATCAGATTTTAAATCTTAGTGTCTATAAATATCGCATACACGCAAATGCGTTTTTGATAGGAGTTTAGTGACCGTTAATCTCGGTCTTTTCAAGAGTGTGTTAAGTGAGACATTTAAATATATCTTGATACGATCACGCGACTTAGAAAATTGAGATCTCTCTGTTCTTTATATTTAAGAAGATAAAGATATAATACAATAAATAAGTACCAATATAGTCTTATCATATATGATAATGAAATCAAATACACGGTATTTACAGAAAATGTTTTCATTTATTTGGAAAGAATGAATGACATAAATGCATTATAGACGTATAACCATTATACCTTTCAATCAGGTTATTCTATTCGACTATTCGACTTATAGATAGAGAAAAGGACTAAAGGAGAATGCATGAATGAAAAAGAAGACATAATTCGGAAATTACCCCTTTGTAAGACTCTTGAAAAAAAATACATTTTAAAAATTTTAACAAGCATAATCGTAAGTAAACTTGTGACTCGAAACGGTCATAAGAAAAAAGATAATTAATTTTCACAATAGTAGAACCGGTGACAAAGTTTTGTATAATCTTGATTAAGAGGTAGTTTTAGTTCATTACTCCGATCAAGGACGGGAAGCCTTTCATTTTAAATTGGATTGCTATATAATCTGAACCTAGAGACGTTCAACAGGCTCATGATGGTAATGATCATACTTTAACATTACTCTAGTGCTACGGATTTCAACGTGGTAGACATTCTAACTGAGTATGTATTAATGGGTGTATTTGTTATGTGTAATGGTGTATTTACATGTGTGTCTTGCTTGTAGTGAAACTGATGGGATAACTTTATACTCTATGGGAAATAAAAGAAGATGATATGAATACTTGTGTTGAGTCACCAAAGCCTGAAAATGTTATTCCATTTTATATTCATGGAGCAAAAGACCACGGACATGCTCGAGCAGGTCCAATAACAAGTTCAACAAAACTAGCACGCGTTCCCTTCTTGAAAAAAGTTCACTATATGTTCCTCGAGTAAGGATCAGAGTTTATATCGTGTTCATTAACTGTAAAACCAGATACAACATGTCCCTTATCTTTTAAAACTAATGCAAATATAGTTCGACGATGATATGAATGGTGTTTTTAGCTGATGTGACGTCCACATGACGTGCTAATTTGGTAGCTGACATGGCACCCACATGACACATTGATTTGGTTTTCATCTGACGTAGCGTCTATATGGCGTTTACATGGCATAACTATCAAAAATAAAATAAAAATAGTGACATTATATCAGTCAAAACTACCATCCAAACTATCTTGGCACTATATTCGGACTGGTGGGACTGGTTTTGAAAGGTGAGTGACACGTTGTATCTGGAATTAGATGAACAGGAGCCAAATGAACTCGACCCCTAGATAAGGGACTTGAAGTGAACTTTTTTCCCCTTCTGGCCCCTCCTCCGGGTCTTCCCTTCTGCCCACAACAAAAGGTGTTATGCGGATAGGCCCATGTTATTGGCCCATACCAGCAGCAAAAACGCAAAGACCGGCCCACTTTTTTAACATGTGTTCATAAATTCCTAACTAGTACTAGCTGGTAGTTTGGGTTCGTCTGGAAAGAGTCAAAAAAATTCAGTAGTTGACCACTGAAATCACTCTCTGAACTCGCTCGCAAAAGAAATGCGTTCGCCGGGAGTCGAACCCGGGTCTATTGCTTGGAAGGCAATTATCCTAACCGTTGGACTACGAACGCTTGTACGGCCCACGAGCTGATTCATCACATTCTATCCAGAAACTATCTAAGCTTCGGGGGCTTGACTCTGCAAAGCAAAGGAAGAAGGGATCGAGGACAGGACACAGCGCACCGAGCGAGCAACATCGCCATCTGCATCCGCGCGCTACAGTAAAAATGGGGCTACTCTTGCCTGCCACTGCCGCGATCCGACGAGGCAACCCATCGCCATCTCGCGGTTAGGATCTCTCCTTTCCCGCGGATGCCGCACACACCCAAAAGCAGCAGCGGCAGCAGCTGGACGAAGGAAAAAAACGGCAGAGCCAAAAGCCAGCTAGCACGTACGCTCGCAGCTTTGGAATATTGTAGCCTTTCACTGTTCCAGAAAAGGATCAGGCCCCCGGCCTTAGCTACTCGCTAGCTTCCGCTACCGTCTCCTCCTGAAAATTCCCCAGCCTCCTTCCGCTTAATCTGCGCCGTACTTTTGTACACAAAACGTAGGAGTAGCTTTCTTTGGCAGCCGTCTCGATAGGAAATGCTACCTTTTTATCACGAACGCGCAAAAAAATTGTACATTAATATATTAGAAGAAAAAGAATTTTGTTACAACGCAATCAGCCAGAGACCAGCTTATGTCAAGGGAAGAAAAATAAACAAGATAAGAAACTAAAGCTTAGAAAGAACTACGATGGCTAAACACAACTCCTAATAGCGGGAAGGGGCAGAGCCATGCTATACTCCCAAGAAATCCCTAAAAGCGGTAACCCCTGCTAAGGACTACAGATGACCCTCTAAGAGGATGGACTCTAAAACCACTAAGACTAAAGAGAGCGTCGAGTAGAAAACCCTGAAGTTTCGTTCTTTCCACAGCTAAGAGAACAGGAGAACGAGGGAGTCAAACATCAGAAATGCTACTCACTCGCTATACATTCATATATTGGCAAATGGCAACTGCCGTGTTTTTGAATTTGGCTTTGCTCCTTCTCAATCAATATTCAATCATTCGTGCAAACCAGTGACACTGCTGTGTCGATTTGTTCCCTCTCTGATCGGCCACTGTGTTGCGATTCCGATCAATAGTTCATCGGCGTCTGAGAGCGTACGTCACTGATCATCATCTGCTGTCAACAATTTGGCAGTGACCTACGACAGATCGATCGATCGTCCAGATCGAGGTTTCTGCAAGACGATTAATCGGTTCTGAATATATACATACTACATCAGTAGATCCATATTTAGATCTTCCTGTCCCCTATCAATTATTATTTGGCTTTTTCACACACTACACACATACTGGTACACCTGTAACACCTGACACTGTTCCAAGATTCTACTAATCGATGGGAAGGGTATGGTGCAAGCTGTTTAGCTATTTGAAGCTGTGTACAAGGTTAAACGTTCTTGACGGGAAGAAGAGATCATATCGATCGAAACACTTTTGCTTTTAGTATTTTTGAGCTGATTGTGAGTGCCAAAGTACTTTTTAATCGTAGGCTATCATTGGTCGTTGGGCG
The DNA here is from genome assembly GCA_000338895.3 of Oryza meridionalis. Taxonomy (NCBI): domain Eukaryota; kingdom Viridiplantae; phylum Streptophyta; class Magnoliopsida; order Poales; family Poaceae; genus Oryza; species Oryza meridionalis. The sequence goes on from CM002528.2 coordinate 23,371,073, forward strand.
ATATGATGTGACCTGGAAGAAACTTGATCGATCATACACTGATTTTAAGCCCCACACGCTTACAACACATAATCTGGAGCTGATCTAGAAAGGCAACGGCGATTAGCACCTGTGTTGTCGTTGTTGAGCAAGTTGTGTGCGATCGAGGTCTATCTCGTATTCTCGTCATGTGTGTGTAGTCGATATCAACATGTCCTATACTTATACTAGTTTAATCTCGAGCAACTTGACAGGACTCGTACGTTTGGGATCAAAATCTGAAAGGAAGAACAAATTAATCAGAGACCAGCAGCCCGTCAATATATATACTCCAGATACTATTAATTTCTTTCTTTTATTCTTATATTTGAAAAAAAGTATATTAATTTCTTCCGGTCACATATATATCTTCAAAGATCTATGTATATCTGTACAAACAAAAAAAAAGAAAAATAATACTAGTATTATGGTCAGTCTAATAATGTTATGTTACTATATTTTAAAACGAATGGAGTAATATCACACTACTACATGATTGATTTTCCTGAACGCCCTCCCTTTTTTCCATGCGCTTCGTAAGTGGAATCACACGGAAAAATAGGGGGACCGGCACCAGTTTATCATCCACACAGGAAAATCAATTTTCGTGCGCGGGCCACTTAACAGACCTGCATGCAAACTGTTAAGTGACCCGCACACGAAAATAGCCCACCTCACCAAAATAAAGTGATGCTCCCTCCACCCGGCTCCTCCCACACTTATCCTCATCCTCCTCCTCCCACACTTCTCCCTCTCCCTCTCCTCTCCCCCCTCCTCCCATCGCCCTCTCCCTCTCTCTCTCGTCCTCGGTGACGGCGCCCTCGGCTAGGGCGGCGGAGGTGGTGGCATCGACTACGGCTCCTCCCCCTCCTCCCATCGCCCTCTTCCTCTCCCTCTCGTCCTCGGCGACGGCGGCGCCCTTAGCTAGGGCGGCGGAGGCGGCGGCATCGACTACAGCTACGGCGGCGGCATCGGCAACATCGGCTAAGGCTATGGTGGCAGCGGCTGCATCGGCTACGGTGGCGGCAGCATCGACTACGGTTCCTCCCCCTCCTCCCATCGCCCTCTCCCTCTCCCTCTCGTCCTCGGCGATGGCGGCGCCCTCGGCTAGGGCGGCGCCCTCGGCTAGGGCGGCGGAGGCGGCGGCATCGACTACGGCTACAGCGGCAGCATCGGCTATGGCTACAGCGGCATCGGCTATGGCTATGGCGGCGGCGGCTGCATCAGCTACGGCGGCGGCATCGGCGGCGGCGGAGTGTATCCGTGCACTGGAGGCCGGATCCGTCGCCGGTGACCTCGGGGATGACGGCGGCGGGCTTCGGGAAGGCAGCGACAACGACGGCGGGCTACGGGAAGGTGGTGACGACGACGGTGTTGATTTTTTATTAGGGTTCGTGGGTGGATTTTGATTAGGGTTTGTGGGTGGATTTTCATTCTTTTTTTTGTTTCCCTTTTTTATTATCCCGTGCGGTCGGTATAACACGATCGCACAGGATAATCGATTATCTCGTACGATCAGCCCGCCCACACGTGAAAATGGCGATTTTCCTAGACGACCGGCTGCAGACGGGCCGGGCCCCCGCACGGGATAATCCAAACACCCGCATGGGAAAATGGGTATCGTAGACTCGTAGTAGTGTCAATTTTTTTTGTCAGTATATAGTATACATAGATCTTTAGAGATATAAATGTGAATGGAAGAAATTAGTAATAGTTTTTCTCTAGTAGTAGTGATGGGTGAGTGTGCGTGCGTTGTGAGTGTTTGCGTTGTACTGTGTAATTCTAAAAAAATAGGAATACAACTTAACCTATTAATTCAGAATTTAAAAATGATTAAATTAAGGAAATAGAAACTAACATGACAAGTATTATGATCGATGAAATTTGTATGGAGTTTTTTTCTCCAAATATTAATTTTGGTTAAAATAAAATTATTTTGTTTTTAAAATTTGATCGAAAACAGTTTATTAAGTGCGTTGCACGGACCTATGCAATTGCACGGACTAGTTACAGGCTTACAGCTGCCAGCTATCTAATCGATCCGTCACGTATGCTCCCGATCGAGTGAGTGTCCAGCCAGTACCGTCACAACGTGCAGTACTATGAAGTTAGGCTCAAAGCTAGAGCACATAAAACACAAAACGCGAACCTGCACGACGTACGTACGCGAACTCCATGCATGCGTGTCTCAAGGTAGGAGTACATGTACGTATTCTAGTACATACATCTATAGCTATTAGTAATAGCTACTCCCTTCATCATCCCATAATATAAGAACTAGCTGGGTGGCCAGCACAATTGCACGGCTAGCACCTATATAAAATTATATATATATATATTTAAGTATGATTTTACTTAAAATTTATTAAACAGTTATCTCGTTTTCTTAAGATTTAGAAAGACCAAACCTTATCATCGTCGTGTTTCTAATTTTGTAGTTTTTAAAAGACACATCAGTTGCTCCCCCTTATTTATGTCATATTATTTTTATTAGCTTGCTCGATCTACCGCTGTTTCTATTCATTCTCCTTGGAACTTTTAAAAATTAGATCTAAAAACTTATAGCTTTTAGAGTTCATTGTCCTGTTGGGCTTATTTTTAATAATTTCTAGAAGTCCCGTCAAACGTTGCTATTATACTCCTCTACAAGTCCACTGCATCTTCTTTTTATTATCATTGCTATTTTAAAAATTGAACATAAGTATCGTTTAGGTTCATTTTTTTTACTTTCTAAAAGTTCCGCCAAAACGTCAACGCCTTTGGCACTGTACTCCTCTACGGCTCGCCCTTCTTTATTGTAAATGAGGTTTTAAAATCAAACATGATTATCATTGGAGATTATTCTTTTTTACTTTTTAGAAGCCCGAACCTTTAAAAATTGAACCTTATAGTTTTTAGAGTTTTATTGTCTCGTTGGGTTTTATGTTTTTTTTATAATTTTTAGAAATCCCGTCAAACACTACCATATACTCCTTTACGACCCGTCCGCCGCATAATCTTTATTGTCATTGGGATTGTAAAAATCGAACATAACTATCGTTGGAATTCATTTTTTACTTTCTATAAGACCGTCCAACCATCAGCGGCTCTACCATTGCACTCCTATACGACCCGTCCATTGCCTCTCATTTTTATTGTAATTGAGATTTCAAAATCAAATATGATTATCATAGGAGTTTATTTTTTTACTTTCTAGAAGTCCCCGCCAACCACCTTGACTGATTACTTCACGACCTGCCCGTCGTCCTTCTTTTTAATCGTCAATAGGATTCTATTTGGTGTTTTATTAATAGTTTTTAGATGTCTCATCAACCACCACCACTCTGCTCCTCTGTAGGCCTGTTACTTAATTAATCTCATCATGTGTTTTAGATGGTCTTTTATTTTAATAGTCTTATTTTTTATCACCAATTTCAGTTATTTATAAATTGTATTACTAGTTGAAATCTTTTTTTTCCTAATTTCAGAATTTATTTTATTTATTATTATGTTCTTTTTGATATTTTTATTTTTTATTTTCAATTCAGTTGTTTCAAAATTATATTCCTACTTTAACTCTCTTTTTAATTTGCCTAATTTTGGATTTTATTTTATTTTTTATTCCGAATATTATTTAATCTACTATTGGGTTCTTATATGTACTCTTATTTCAATATTGCTTATATTTAATTCCTAATTTAAGTTAATTTTAAATTGTATTCCTACTTGAACTCTTATTTTCTTTTCATTTTTCTAATTTCGATTTTTTATTACGAATTTTAATTAATCTCGTATTGGATTCTTATATGGACTCTTCTTTCAATATTCTTTTTTTAATTCCGAATTTCAATTATTTATAAATTGTATTCCTACTCGAACTCTTATTTTTTCTTTTTCTAATTTTGAAATTTATTTTATTATTATTCCGAATTTTAATTAATCATGTATTGGGTTCCTATATGGACTCATCTTTCCACATTGCATATTTTTAATTCCAAATTTCAGCTATTTTTAGATTGTATTTCTACTTGGACTCTTAATTAATCTTGTATTGGATACTTATATGGACTCTTCTTTCAATATTCCTTATTTTTAATTCTGAATTTCAATTATTTATAAATTGTATTCCTACTCGAACTCTTCTTTTTTCTTTTTCTAATTTTGAAATTTATTTTATTATTATTTCGAATTTTAATTAATCATGTATTGGGTTCCTATATGGACTTATCTTTCCATATTGCATATTTTTAATTCCGAATTTCAGATATTTTTAGATTGTATTTCTACTTGGACTCTTCTTTTCTTTTTCTTCGATTAACGTGGTAATTTCTAGCCTCCACGGCGAACGTGGTGCCTTCTTTTCGAGCTGTCTTAATAATATAATAGATAGATAGATAGATAGATTTAATATGGGCTTAGATACAACATTCTGTTCGGATACATCGTAAACATTCGAGAGTGAATTTTAAACTCCCAAGAAAACATTTTTCTCTCCTTAATTATTTACATGCCACTCAAACAATATATCACATACTACGCTATCTGGTTGAACTTTTTTAATTTTTTTTATAACCATTTAAGTGACATTCAAATAACGAGTGGATATCCCCTCGAGAGCATATAATAGTTTTATATAACATTATGTACTAGTGATAGTACCCTCTTCCTACTTCCGCACTATATTGTATTTAATGCATGTTATAGTTATCCAATTTTATATTGCTATAATATACTCCCTCCATCTACTTTTGATAGTCATATTTCATCTTGGTACACTGACTAAGGATAAGTAATTCTAATTATCATCCATTTAAATATGTTACTCGTTATTCCTCGTAAACAAGCGATTCATTAATTTTTACACTTTTCGATGCCCATGTAGCCAATCTTGTGTGCAAGAATGGAGAGTCACGCATTAAATCTAAGAAAGTCATTAAGAGAATAGGTGATTAGATTGAAATATGCCTATCAAAAATAAATTTTTTAGATTTGGAAATATACCTATTAAAAATAGATGGAGAGAGTATAAAGGATGGAGTAGTAATAATGAGGAGTACCTCATGAGGTCACCTGAAGCCAGGACATATCAGGCAGCGGATCAGCCGGCCGAGGTGCCATGTCCTGGTCGGCGCTAGAGAAAGCTAAAGTTTCTCCTAGCTACTCAAGCTATTAGGAACGAGTACTACGTACGGTGGAACGTACATCTGCAAGGGCTGTACGTGAATTGTGTAATGTCGGGACACTCGCACGGCATACGGTACCAGCTGATCATGAAGGTGTACCACCTATAATGACTACAGATTCTGATCAAATTTCTGATATATGAATGCATAGTAGTATGATCGATCATCCTGTAGGTAAATTTAACTATCTACATGGGTGATGGAACCATGCACGCATACACGTGAGCCTCACGTGATGACGTCAGAGAGGAGTAGAGGGACAAGAGACGATGCCAGTGGCATGCCAGAAACTTTTTTTTTTTGTGTGGGGGGGGGGGGGGGGGGGGCGGCGAAGCAGTCCACGGGGACCTATAGATTCCATGTCTTGTGATCTCATTTGGCGATCGTGGAATTTCGCTGCGATTCTGTCGGACTATCGACGCACGCCAAGTCGCCAACAAGCTAGGGCATGGAATGATCGATGCCGTTTGATTCCCGGGAGGCCCCAGCCTCCATGGACGATCCACCACAGTTGCCTGCGCTCCAACGGCATCGATCGATGACCACTATTCACTGGAGTAGCTAGCAAGTTGGTGAAAGAAACCATTATCTTTTCGTTAATAACGACCTCAAATATCGATCATTAATTTGTTCATTTCTGTCTGGTTAATTATATATCAAATCAAAGCGCATGTGAACTGCAGTTGTACTATGCATGCATGCCCTTGTGAAGCTGTTTCGATTGACCCGTTGTTGGTGTGATGTGAGATGATCGATCGGGCTATATAGCTGTTGTCAATTGATTGGCGTACGATCGAGAGCAATGCACCCGGCCTGCAGGGCCCAAGCACCATATCCAAATGCCCCTGTAACACGATTACCGCCTTGATTATCTCCCCATGCGTGTCAGCACAGGACAAAGGCCGGGCCGAATTTTAATTCGGCAAATGTACTGTGTTGACAGGAACGCCGACAAGCTAACACCGCCCCCCTGCAAATGCATGCATATGCATTTGCAAGGTCTCTCTCCAGATCGATCGGTGTTTTGCGTCGTTCCACCTGTGCGCCCGTGGTTGGATAGCAGATCGAGGCCATCACGGCAAATCGACGTCCTGTATACGTACGACACGATGGCTATCACGCGAATTATAGGTTAACCACCGGCGAAAGCCAAACTGATCAGTCGCGGCCGGCGCGGGCCCGCGCGCGAGCAGTCGCTGTTCCGGCGCGCGCGAGGCGAGGATGTATCACTGATCAGGCCGAATCCAGGATAAGCTAGCTACTAGTAGTACTGGATTAGGTGCTCCCCGTACGATAATATACATCATTCATCAGCATGATTACAAGCGTGATCCAATCCATCAGGTTAGTTGCGCCGGTACGCGACTGTATGCAGGATGCGTATATATGCATATGACACACGGGTCTTGGGCTCGATCGGCGGCTCTCGGTGAGCTAGTGGAGGTCGCGAGGCCCATGCATGCGCGTCTGCGCGTGTGTGGTCCACTGGCGCCGTCGCGCGCCCCGTGCCCCGCGAACCGCGTCCCGTTCGCTCGCCCTCATCACCATCGATCTCCGTAGTCAACCAATCCTGGGTTCCGAGGATAGATAGCTCGGTCGCTGTCTCGTAGGACACAGGCTGCGAACGGAGGAAGCGCCGGGGGAGGCGAATATTGGCCAGACTCCCGCGCGGATTCTACTCCACGCGCAGAGTGGAGATGAGGGCCGGCAAAATCATGCAAATTAATTTAGTCGAACGTAAAAAGAAAAACTTAACATTTTAATTCCATCACGGCACCGTATGATTCTGCTACTGGGCGTATTAGGACTTGTACAAAGATAAAACCTGATATATACTCTAGCTTAATATATTTCACATAGAAACGATCATCCTCTAATAGTTGAGATAACAAAAGCTCTCATCTTTAATGTACCAAAATATTTTTTTATTACTATCTTTGTCTTTTCTCTACCTAAATGCAATAAACTTTTCTTTAATAAATGCTAAGAATCGACTCTTAGATGTTTCCTACTTGCTCTCAATCTCCTGCACACATATCATATCATAGAAAATATATCGATCAATTTGTTTATTTTACAGTTTTTGATAAAAATTTTGGCATGATTTGGACGTGCGATGTCAGTACTACGACTTAATGGGAATCTATGGCTATGTTTAGTTTCCTTCAAACTTCCAACTTTTCTGTCATATCAAATGTTTGGACACATGCATGGAGCAATAAACGTGGATAAAAAAAACTAATTGTACAGTTTACATATAAATTGCGAGACAAATCTTTTGATCCTAATTACGCCATGATTTAACAATATGATGCTACAGTAAGCATTTGCTAATGACGGATTAATTAGACTTAATAGATTCGTCTTTCCGTTTACAGGCTGAATCTGTAATTTGTTTTGTTATTAGTCTATATTTAATACTTTAAATATGTGTCCGCATACGTCATTTTTTTTTACCAAAACAACTAAACACGACCTATGTCAGCAAAAATGCTCCTCTGTATGTCATGAAGACCAATAAGGTTTCAACTAGGGCCTATATTCAGCAGTACCACTGCACCAGTTGACAAATCGAGGCAAAATGGATCATATCTATGGTAAGAATCCTATGACTACAAGCAAATTGTTTTAGAACTGGCATCAAAATGAGCAGTGGTAACTCCTAATTGAATAACATCATAAAAGATCCAAGATATATGATGCACATTATTTGATATTTATTAACAAGTTTCAGTTGAAGCGGATATTCTAGGACACTACCATCGAAACTAGCATAATTACAACATGTCAGTATTTCAATGGCTCTTAACAAGCTAGGTAGACATTTATTTTCTTGCTTATGCTATATAGTTGTCGTGCGGTTATATGGTTACGCTCTCAAGAGAGACTAGTGGATATGTATCACTATACTATTATGTTCACACCAATTACAAATCCTACTACGAGACCGACACTACTACAAAACCCCTATAGATGACGACTTATAGGTGCCGGTTCAATTGGAATCGGCACCTATTCTCATTTATATGTCCTGGTTTACACAAAAACCTACGACCAGTTATTAACCTAAAACAGACATCTATAGCTCTTATAGTGCCGGTTTCGAAAAAAACCCGACACCTATAGGAGGAAAGTATAGGTGTTGATTCAAGTCCCAAAACCAACACCTGTAAAATATAATAGGCACCGGTTTTTTAGAAAATCAGTACCCAAATAAATCGAGCCGAGCTGAACCAGCAGGAGCGCGCATCCTTATGTATCCATTCACGCCCTCGCCCATCCTTATCCGGCCCACTAGCACCGCTCCTTGTCCTCTCCTCACCCTCGCGCACTCACACCGCTGCTCCTTGCCTTCTCTGATGGGGATGTTAGGTCCTGATCTTTCGATAGGTATTGATAACTCTTGATGTGGGAAACTTGACGCACACGATCCGGCTTCCGATCAACACGATCCGAACCCTGCAATCGCAACACCACGTCTCCTCTGGTTATCAACCGTGCTGAAACCCGGTTGGCCTCGCCGAGAATGCTAATCCCTGCATGCGAATCGATGAACACAAGCAAGAACAAGATAGATTGCAACACAATTGCATATGAATGATTAAGCACTCGAATTTGGGGTACCACAAACTGATCTAGCGGCGAAACTACAATGGCGGAAATAATCTAAGGAAAACTCGACTCTAAACGATGACGGCTACTGAATAAATATGAATAGCGACGTCCTAGGGTTTCCCTAGGGTTTACACTCCCTTGGGCTAAGCCCACAACACAATTACAAGGCCGAAAAACCAAATCAGATTCAGACTGGATGAGGTACGTTGCTTGTTTTGTAGATTCCCGACAGCTTGGTGAGAATTTTAATGTGGGACCAAAACCATCCAAAAGTAGACTCCATAAGCTTTTCAACAAGTACTTATGGGCCCCGAAATTCCTTCTAGATCAGTGGCTAAGTCTGTTTGAAGTTGATGCTGTAGAACTTTATCTCTTGTCTTGTATGGACCAAAAGTGACGTTTAGAACTTTATCTCTTGTCTTGTATGGACCAAAAGTGACGTGGTGAGGTAGCATTAGACTTGGAGAAGGTCTTGGTTCGGTCCCCAATCAACTTCTTTGATCATCCATACATTCCTTATGCTCGGTTTCTTTTCCTTCACCCAAGCAAGTATCTCTGCAAATGAAAAGATACAAAACTCATGGTGTAGTAGCGTTTGTTCAAATATATAATAAGTAAATCTAACATAGAACATATGCACCTTTGATTGATGAATATATAAGTTAGTCATGGTCATACCCGAGCTAGTTGTGTCCTCATCATTCTCCCTAGGTACTAAATAGCAGATAGCAGGGTATTAGAGGATTGGTTCTTCAGCGTATGGATAGGGGTTAATGTTGATGCTAGCTATATTCCAATAGCTGATGAAAAAAAGACTCTTTTTTTACTTAACCATTGCAATGAGTTTCCTAACTTAACAAACATAATACAAGATTAAAACCAACATAAAAGATGAAAGAGAAGAACATACATATAAAGTGCACCCCTTTGTTGGAGCTAAACTATCTCTATTAATTGATAAGTTAGTATCTAGCAACATGCATGGCATGATAACACAAAAACCATGGCTCGAAGCCTTGCATTGGGCAAGGCCGTCTCCCTATGACGCTCTTTGCTGGCCCCCTTCCTACATGCGGTTTGTTAGTGTGATTAGGAAAAGGTATAAGCTCGTCGGTGCGGCAACCGAAGAGAGAAAAGGCGGTGGCCGAAGAGGGGGAGGCAAATTTGGAGGGATAACGGCTAGGAGGAACTTAATTACGAGTTCCCAAGAGGACTCTAGTACCACCGCCTTCTCTAGCTGGAGCCTCCCATACACGTCTTGTCAACGTTTTCTAGGTTGCATCATCTGGAGGTTCGGCAAACCAGACCACAATGATCCATGCTAGCCTCGTAGCTCATCATCCGCTTTGTCCTTTGAGCTTGCCAGCTCGTGCTAACGAAGAAGGGAAAAATGTAAGGTGGAGAGGTGGTGGCAGAGAGGGGATCAATTTGACCAGGAGGAGATGTCTAGATTTTATACTAGTTTAGTTTTTTTGATGTATGGTGCTAAATGTTAGACTTATATGTAAACTGAAAAAAAATTATGTACAATAAAATAGAAAGGAAAAAGTATGAATTACCCCCAGAAGTATTGGGTGAGTACGAATTACCCCCCCCCCCCCAAAACCTGAAAACAAGTCATTTTTCACCCTCAACTATCGATACCGGACGGAAAACCCACCCGAGCAGCTTTGCAAGCGGTTTTGGTCTACGTGGCAGTCCAGTCAGCAATTGTTTTCTTTTTAAATCAGTGGGCCCCACATGTCAGTCTCTCACCTCTCTTTTACCCCTCACCTCTCTATCTCTCTCCAAAATCCTCTCTCTTCTCCCTCACCTCGAGGACGACGGCGGGAAAGCACAGGGCGACAAAGGGGGCGGTGGAGCTCGGGACAGCGGGAGGAGCTCGGGACGATGGCAGGCGGAGTGGGTGGCGGCAAAGAGGGCGCCCCCAGCCACCGGCGCTTGGGACGGCGGTGAGCAGAGCTTAGGGCAGAGGGGGCAGCGGAGCTCAGGGCGGCGGAGGGGACGGCGCAGGACGGAGCTCAGGGTTGCGGGAGGAGGGGACAACGGAGGGAGGCTGGGATGCCGGTGAGTGCTCGCGGAGGAGAGGCGGCAAGCGTGCCGAGAGGGAGGAGGCGGGTGGCGCTCCTCTCCTCTCCCTTGCCGCCGCGCCGCCGTGCCGCACGGTGCTCCTCTCCGCAAACGAGCTCGCGCGCGAAGGGCGCAAGGAGGCCGAGAGACGAGGAGGCCGGACTCCCCCGCGACCGCCGCCTCTAGCCAGATCCCAGCGAGCAGGCGTCAAGAAAGGGTAGTGGGGCATGGCGGTCGTCCTCGGGCCAGAGCCAGAGGTGGTCGTCGCAGCAACAAGGATGGCCGGAATCTTTGTACTTCGGTGGTAGCAGCTCGAACGATGATGACGGAGGCGGCGAGGATGACTCTGACTACTCTCCCGGCCTCCCCGCCCCCTCGCCGCCTGCTCCCTCCTCAACCCGCTCCCTGGCCTCCTCACCTCCTTCCTCTCTGGCCGCCCCCGCTCCACCCGCCCCACTATTGTTGGCATGCTTCGGCCGCTGCCGCTCCGCCCGTCCTGCTCTGCCACTGCTGCTTCGCCCCACCGCTCTGCCTGCGGCTTGCCACCACAGCCGCTCCACCTGTGGCCTGCTGCCACCGCAGCTTTAGCCATCGCTCTGCCGTCTCAAGGAGGCCATTAGAGCATTAGGCCATTAGGACGGCGGCAGAGGAGGCGCCCGCTGCCGCCGGCGCGCGAGTCGCAGCCTCCTGTATCTAACGGGGGAGAGAGAGAGAGAGAGAGAGAGGGGTGAGACTTGAGAGGGAAAGAGATAGAAGATATATCTGAATTCTGACAAGTGGGCCCTATCCTTTTTTTAATAAAAAACTTGCTGACTGGACTGCTATGTAGATCAAAACCGCTTACAAAGCTGCTCGGGGGGGTTTTCATCCGGTATCGATAGTTGAGGGTGAAAAATGACTGGTTTTCAGGTTTAGGGGGTAGGTGGGTAATTTGTACTTACCCAATACTTCAGAGAGTAATTCATACTTTTTTCCAAATAGAAATTAGCAAGGGCTGAGGCTAGCACCCTTTGATACCACTATGTATTGTGGGAGAGGAGGGTATGGTCTGGCTAGTCTAACAGGCGAGCAATCTCAGCCTAAGCTATATATACTCTCTTCATCCCAAAATAAACAAACTTATTATGTGAGATGATATATATATACTAGTATTACGAATTTGAATATGAGTTTGTCTAGATTTATAGTACTAAGATATATCATATTCTATATACTTTGAGATGTAAGGAGTACGTGGCATGTTTGATCTCCTCTTCGGCCAATTTTAGAATTGGTTCCCATTGTGAATACGGTTACGGGCTTTCTGCTTCTCCTGTGACATCACGTTCCCGTACGCATGGCGTTTTAGCTCTAGCCACGCACAGTCTGATGAGTGTCTGACGATTTGACGCAACGCCATCTAGAGCTAGCTCCGGCCGGATCTCGTTCAAACACAAACCTCCTTCCAGAACTCCGCGCGCGGGTGGCGGCGGCGCGCGCCGACGGCTCCCTCCCTTCTGACCGATCGAACCGAACGGCACCTGACAAAGAAAAGCAAGCAAGGTGGTCGTAATCTGTCGAGATCGAAAACTGTAATGTTGGCCGTCGCCTTCGCGGGTTAATTTCCCTGCGGTCCAGGTGGGGTAAAGAAGTTAACCAATATACTCACTAAAATAATCATCAATCAAGCTAGTGCCCAGCGAATAAGCAAAGCTACTAATCGCGACCCGGCTGTTCGGCCCTAATGCCCAAGATCATCATCTCGATCGATTAACTCGATCGATCGTAACTGCAAATTGCTGCAGCCAGAGCCAGGTTACTGCTGCTACTTGCTAGCTTAATCTCCCGTAGTCGTCGTCGTCGTCGTCGTCGCCGCCACTGCTCGATCGAGTCTTCAGGAAGAAATTACAGGTGAGAGGTGATGAGCACACTGGAATTGATCAAGAACCGCAGGTATTTGACATGTTAATGGTCCAGGAGCTACGCTGTTGCTAGGTCCATGTCATATATCACGCATGGTTTTCACGTTTGAAATGAGAAGAGAACGTGCACATATTGACAGTGGCGGCTAGCTATAGCTTTGGAGATGGCAGGCACAAACGCCGGTAAGACTTGACATGCATGCATGTCTGTTTAAATTGCAATTGATTCCTTTTTAGATCGTGATGGACCATCTCATTAATTAATTAATTAAGAGGATTAAGGTAGAAGAATGGACAATTGTTTGCTTACATATCACTCTACGTTGGGATAGTATGACAGTGCAAAACTGAAACAGCTCTATATCCAAGCAAAAAGCCCAAGTAATAGCCGGATGTTCACTCAATATATAGGCTGTTTATACCACCAGTGATCTGTACCAAATTAACAATTCAATTCCCATTCAGTTTCCTTCTTTAATTAGTGAAACGAGGTTTGACGAATAAAAGAACAACTCAATTTCTGAAGGCGTGTACGAGTACGTCTTGCTAGCTGCACTGTCATTTGCACTGTTGCACAGCAGATACAGTGGATGCAACCTTTGAGTTTTTGACAGTATTAGCTAACGTGTGCTCGGAGCCAAGCTTGGACGACGACTGTACACTGTAGCTACCATGATGACAATTTGATTTAGTTTGTTTCATGGAATAAGCAGCTAAATTAAACGAGCTTGGCCACACAATTACGCGAGCTTAATTTCAGCTATAGCTAGTACTTTAATTTTGAGAGTACTACTAGTAGTGAAGCATGCACATGTGTGAAAAGTGTTGGGGTTAGGGATGCATGCTCGTAGCTAGCTTTTCTCAGGTGATTTGATAGGTTTATGAGCTACGCGCTGTAGAGAGAGAATGTTTTGAACTAAAAATGAAGACGTGGACGCTTCGCCGAACATTATTTTCAAATTTGCTGACTCCTTTCTGCATGAAAGGACATAGTTGGTAGTCTTCCACTAATAATTCCAATTGGTGTTACTTTCGTCCTGTGACAATTGAAGAGATATATAATGCCAGATGCGCTAGCTGCAAATCAGTCCTGCTTTCCCTGTAGAAAACCACGGCTTGTTGGCTGCCTCGAAACAAACCAACCGCGTTGCCAATAATCATGACATTATCTTTCTGTGCAACACGAAAAGTATACTAAGAATGGAAGAATTAATGAAAAAAAGTTTCAGAGTATCTCTAATAATAGCCTCAATTTAAGTCCTCAAGTACTCCGTTTCCTGAGGCCAACAAAAATATCTCTAACTCTAGCAGCAACGCCTATTTTCTAGGACCCACATATCAGCAACACAAGACTGAGAAGCACGACATGCCTGATGTTTACGTGACATGAACGTGGTGGGCATGCATGACAGGACACAACGACGAAGCAAGTAGCAACGCCGAACGGAGAGGGTGGAGTTGTTGGGTGTGGAGGAGAGGAAAGGACAACACTAAACAAAGGGGAAGATGCAGCTAGTCTCCGTTGTGATCGGCAAAAGGCGAAGAGGAGGAAGAAGGTTGTCACACTCGGGGGTCATGGAGGTCTTCAAGCTAGGGGAAAGAGTCATGGAGCTCATCGGGCTCGACCCTGAATTCCAGAGGTTAGAGGTTGGGCTAAGCTCCATGGCACTGTATTGTGAGTCTAAAAGCTAACGGTTATGTGGAGATGGGCCGTGCTCCACTATCAGACACCAAGGGCGGGGAGGATGCTTAGGGACACATGGGGGTGGTGGGAGGGGGGGGGGGCTCAAGGTCTGGTGCGACAAACGTGGCATCATTATTTCATTCTTTCGGTGATGCATACACTACTAAAAAACGATTTTCCTGGACAGGGAACCTTTTAGATTGCGTGCAGGCGGTAACTCAGTCCGGACGGGAAAATTGGCTCATTTTCCCGTGCTTTTTCCCTGCGCTCCTCTTAAATGGACCGCACGAGAAAAATGAGCCGATTTTCCCATGCGGACCTATTAAGAGAGCTGCACGCAAAAATACTCATCCCTCTGTTCCCTCCTGCCCATTTCAAAATTTTCCTTTTTTCCTCGGTCTCCTCTCTCTCTTTAATTTATCCGGCGCCTCGGTTCTCTCCCTCACCTCTCACTCTTCTCTCTCGCCTCTCCTCTCCTCTCCTCTCCTCTCTCTTTCTCACACCTGCCTCTCCTCTCCTCTCTCTCTCTTTCACGTCTATCACGGCACGGCGGTGGAGGCGCGGGACCCGGCGGCCATCCCCGCACGGCGAGGCGGCGCGGCGGCTGCTGCCGATGACGACGACGAGGAGGCAGCGGCCGGGAGCGGCGCCGCCGCCGCCGCTCGACCACTTCTCCCCTTCCTCCCCACGCTCGCGAGGAGGCGGCCAGGAGCGGCACCGCCCTCCTCATGCTCGGATCCGGCGGCGATGGCTACCCCCCCCTCCCCCGACCGGATCTGGCGGCGGCGGCTGCCCCCCCCCTCCCCCCGCCCGGATCCGGCGGCAGTGGCGGCAGGGTGCCCGAATCTAGGGTTAGCGTTTCACTATTTTGAAATTTTATAAAAAAATTTCGGATTTTTATTTTTCCGTGCAGACGACATAAGCACCCGCACGTGAAGATCGCGATTTTTCCAGACCCCTGGTGCGTGCGGGCCACCTATCCGCACGGAAAAATCTCTTTAGCCCGCACACAAAGACCGTTGTTGTACTAGTGATAAATGGAGGGGCGGTGGAGTGGTGTGGGGGACGTCACAACAGAAACATGGAGAGTGTCAAGTGGCGGTCCGATATCGTGGGGGAGGCGCACGGGACTACATGGGGGAGGAGCATGCGCTGGTGGAAAAAAATAAAATGTCTTCCTTTGCTAATAACTAGTGGATGGGAAGGCTAGTGTCTCAGGAATAGGAGCTATGGGATTGGATTTTAGGGCTTTATTAGGATCTTATTAATACCGTGATCCTTAAAAATTTTTTTAAGGCCGTGTTTAGAAATCTTGCAGGAGTTGCTTTTAGAATATCATTTTTCATGTTTAATTAAAGAAACAACATACATGTATACACACAAGAAATACTGCAGCATGTGACTTTGTAAAGAATGATAAGTAGGCAGATCTTGACCACGATAAATTGACCACGATCAACGGGTGATCAAAATGTAAGTATAAGAAATATTATCGCTAATCCTTATCGTAATAAAGTAGCTTTCGCTTCTATTTTTGATTAACAGCCAGATCCTATACGTACTGGACATCAAATTAGATAAATCAATCTCCTATTACCGGCCTAAAGCGAAAAATGTAAATGGGAAAGTGACATTCAAGTTATCATCAAGATATATATGTGACAAACAAAGAAGCGCACAAAACATATAAGATTGAGGAGTACATAAAGAAAGCAAAGAACGGCGCGTAACCAGCATGCATGTGTAATATACAGTACATACTACGGACTATTGTTACTGGTATTATTTTTAATCATATGACAAACACACTGTTATTTTTTCCAATCATATATAGCAACTTAGTAGATTAAAGAAGAGTCCACACATGGGTTAACCTTGCAAGCTGTGAATTTTGAATTTCTGACAAAATGCTACATTTGAGAGTCCAGTGAGGTTACTATTGCATAGTTATCAATTCCAAAATTTAAAATCACAACCTTCGTTTTAGATGATGCTGTTGACTTTTTATCACACGTTTAATCATTCGTCTTATTAAAAAAATATACTTATAATTTATTTTATTGTGAGTTGTTTTATCACTTAAAATACTTTAAACATGATTTATATCTTATATATTAGTATAAAAGTTTTAAATAATGTTCAAATATGTGCTCAAGAGTCAACAACATTATCTATTAAAAAACACAAGGAATATTAAATAAGTTTAGAAAAACTAAATGCGACAAATCCTTGGTATTTCTGATGCCATTTTTAATTTAGTTCATGGTGAAACCATAGTAAAATCGACCAAAAAGTTCATGGTATTTGCAATTGCATGTTTTATTTACTCTTAATTGTTAATAATCTATGATTGTGATAATATTGTCCATTTAATCAACAGTCAGATCTTGTAGATGTGAGGCTTTTTAGTATACGGATTCAGTTACTAGTAATGGAAAAGATAGCTAGGTAGAGCGAGCTAGCAGTACCAAATAATAGGGTCACAACGGCATCTAATTTTGCAGTCAAGATCTATAGCTGCACACCGTACCATTCATTTTTAATAAGATTAAGACTCTCGCGCATACACATCCTTCAGAAAAATCATAGAAATTCTCACTAATAAATTATATATCTTATTGGTTATGGATAATAGAAATTCCAATAAATATATTTAGATTAAACTAAATCATCACTATATATACGTACTATTTTTCATATATATGTATCTAATCACAATGTGAAACTCACTAGCAATATGGGTCTAACATGTGGATTTTGAGTCCAACATCTCGTTGCCTGACACTTCTAATAATTTACAAATTAAACAAGTTTTAGTGCTGAGTTCTGAGTATCTTAATACCAAGAAGGGTTCATTTCAAACTAATTTTGGTATTTTGTTCTAATTAACACTATTTTGCCAAGCAAAACCTAAACAAGGCTTTTTTTTAGAACGACCAGTGAAAAACTTAGGATGAGATTATTTGTTGAGGACAATTTAGTAAAAGTGAGAGGATTTAAATTACTATTCATCCATAAAAAAGGGTCTATTTAATTAATAATATATAAAAAACCGTCATGCATATATATATTCTCGTATCAATGAAAAGAATTGTTCTACAGATTTTGTTATCTAAATCTCATTACAATTGTGCAATCATTTTAGAATACATAAAAGCAATTCATATATATATATATATCTCAAAAATAACTATTGCAACAAATGAAATTATCATATCCTTAAAATAAATTATCACAATCCTAATAAGTTTCTAATAAGAGAAAATTGCACTTTACATCAGATAAAATATACGTTTCGTTGTACACCAGATTTAGCACGTACTTTCTCTTTACACCAGAGTTCATTGTTTTAGTTAAGTTTCACTCAACATCAGGGTACTTTATCAAATATATAGGATTTTCATGATATTTCATAAATTTTGAATAAATCCTCATCAAATAATGGTATAAATTCAAAAAGGTTTTATAATTTTTAATCATATTTCACACGATTTTTCTTTAATATATGAGTTCACTAGTGAAAGTATCAGTAAACCCATTTCAGAGTAAAACAATATACGCATTACCCGGCGCAATTAATATATGCACAATTTACTCTTCTCATAACTCAAACAGAGTAGTCCTAATCTTTGAACAGGGACATTGCTGTTATCGAGTTATTACTCCTCGTGTGACAACAGCCGGGAATTGTACACTACTAGCTTCAGCCTACGTACAACTATACGGAGTATACACGTACTACGTACGGCAGCAAGGTATGCCCGTTTCACCGTATCTTTTCCTACCCCACACGCACGCGCATGTATAAGTACATGTACGTATACGCGCGGGAGGGTACTGTTCATGCATACGTACGTACGTATTCCGGTATACATACATAGTACACGCGTACTCCTATACGGGGGAATTGTTCTCCGGGCCAGCGGGGGCCACCACCACCACGTGAATGGCCCACCGGGCCCCACACCCCCCCGCGCGCCTCCCTCCTATCACCTTCCAACTCACCGCTTCCTCCGTCCGCATTCACCTCCCTTTCTTTCTTCCCCCTCCCCGTCGCTCTCCCCCGCATCCCATCGCCACCCTCCCCTCCCAACCGCGTCTCATCTCACCTCCACTCTCCTCCGCCACCGATCGATCGCTCCGGCCGCCGGCTGCGGCCGGCCGGCGCAGGTGGTGGCGCCATCGTAGTAGCTAGGCGTGTAGTTGTAGTTAGCTTAGCTTGCATGGAGGGAGGAGGAGGTGGGGCGGACGCGCAGGCGCAGCCGGTGGCGCAGGCACCGCCGGCGATGCAGCCGACGCAGCAGCTGAGCAGGTACGAGTCGCAGAAGAGGAGGGACTGGAACACGTTCCTGCAGTACCTGCGGAACCACCGGCCGCCGCTGACGCTGGCGAGGTGCAGCGGCGCGCACGTCATCGAGTTCCTCAAGTACCTGGACCAGTTCGGGAAGACGAAGGTGCACGCGTCGGGGTGCGCCTACTACGGCCAGCCGAGCCCGCCGGCGCCGTGCCCGTGCCCGCTGCGCCAGGCGTGGGGCTCCCTCGACGCGCTCATCGGGCGCCTCCGTGCCGCCTACGAGGAGAGCGGCCACGCGCCGGAGTCCAACCCCTTCGCCGCGCGCGCCGTCCGGATCTACCTCCGCGAGGTCCGCGACGCGCAGGCCAAGGCCCGCGGGATACCCTACGAGAAGAAGAAGCGCAAGCGCACTCAGCAGCAGCAGCAGCCTCCCCCACCGCCGCCGCCGCCGCCCCAGCACCAGCCGGGCGCCGCCGCCGGGGAGGCGTCGAGCTCGTCGTCGGCTGCCGCCGCCGCCGTCGCAGCAGAAGGCAGTGGCAGCTCCGCCGCCGCCACTAGCCAGACAGGAGGAGGAGGAAGCACCACCACCACCACCGCTTCTGCTGCTGCACCGACCACCGCCACCCGAGTATAGTAGATCGATCACCTTGCTGCAAACACATCCATGTCTATTTGCTTCCGTATGCGTCTCGCCCTTAATTTGCAAGATTTCAGCTACTTTCTTTTGCCATTTGGTTCTCTAGTATCCTTCTGGCTCTTTAGCAATAGCTAGTAGCAACGATCTCAGCTCCTCTCCTCATTTTCTCACTTGATTTCTTCCTCCCTTAAACTTGGGTCTTTTTTAGTTTTTTTTTTCTCTCTTTATCCTTAGCTTGTTGCTAAATTACCTAGCTAGCTAGGTCAGTGAGTATATATATATTGCAATCGGCAACTGGTAATTGGGAGTAATAAGTAAGATAGGGAAGTGAGCTTAATTGTCATAGTACCACTGTTTGCTCATCTCTCCCATATACACATACTACTACCCATGATGAGATGAAAGCAATACTTGAGCTTAATTGCTTATATATATACATACATATATATTTAAGATCTTTCCATTTCAGCCCGGGATCTCTCTCTCTCGCTCTCTCAATATATATACATATTGTTTGACTGGTAGTGACTACTAATACTGACTGTTTCTCTATAGTTTCCGATAATTAATTTACATATACTACTATAGTGCTATGCAGTGCTCCACACACATCTTCACTTAATTTGGTGTTTCCCTCATACTGTGCAAGGTAGAGAGGCAAACTAATTAAAAGCTTTTCATCAAATGGCGCATCTACTCCATTGCTTCAGCTCGTACATGTACACAGACAGACACAGTCTCACACAAGCCAGAGAAAAATAAAAAGATAAAATCAATGCCCTGAATCACACACACACACTACCATCATATCAATTCCTTCCATTTTAGCACACCAATTTCTTCCATTTTAGCAATTTTTTTTGCTGCAGTTCAAGCTAGAGTAGTATTTGTCAGTTTCCATGGCGGGAGGTACGGAGGAGGAGGTGATCAGGACGACGAAGCCATGCAGATGCGTCTAGCTTACGATGATTTTGCTGCCTCGAGAGACTTAAATAAATGAGAGATATGTGCATGGAGGATCAGGTCGAGGTCGGGATGGACCGATGGATGCGGGAGAGGGTTGTGATGACTAATGACTGATGAAGATCCTCTCCTGGTCCCCGGCCGGCAGGACGATGGGGGCTACTGTAGCTGGCTAAGCTAGGCTATACCGAGTAAGCCGCTGACCAGCGACCGCACGTGCAGCGGCCGCACGCGCGCGTATAGCCGCGTACGCGAGCCACTGTTGCTGCTGCTGCTCCTCGCCGGCCGCCGCCTCCTGCAGTGTGCAGTACTGCTGCGTGCGACGCCGTCGGCGAGGCATGTATGCAGGTCTCCTCTCTCTCTCTCTCTCTCTCTCTCACTCACTCACTCACACACACATTCTTGATCCATTGTGGCCCTTGCCTCCAAAGTTCATGTGGAAGTGGAATATACTATTGATTGTGATCCATTGGTCCCAATATTTCTCTCATCTGCATTTCTTTTCCTTGTGAAATGCTCTCACATTTGGGTGCAGCGAGGTTTCTTTTTCGAGGAGAGAGAGGGAGAATGAGATCAGATCAGAGGTGGACGGAGAGGAAGAAGAACAGTAGCTAGCCTTTTTTCTCCCTCACTTTCTCGCAGCGCGCAGGAGGAGTGGGCCATCGCCCACGCTAGCTAGACCTGCGTCCTGCCTCCTCCTCCTCCGCTCCTCCCGCCTGATGACCGATGCGAGGAAGTGAGAGAGAGAGAGAGAATGAATTAGCTCTCATGAATCGCTCGCTGGTCTTGTCTTTTGAATGGCGCCCTCTCCCCTCCCTCATCACTCATCAGCTAGCTAATTCACTGTCCTCTGAATCTCTGAACTCCTCGCCACTGTACGTGTGTTTTCTCTGACCATGAAACTGTTCTCGCTTGCACTTTCGCCCAGTTTTCGCCATGGAAACTGTGGCCTCTCCTCCTCCTCCACTTGCTAGCTATAGCTTCATTCTCGCCATGACCCCACGGTGAAGGTGGTTGCCTGGGCATGCAGTTGGCAAAAAAAACTGCACCTCCTCCCCGCGTGCAATGCTTGCTTTCAATTTCCCTCATAATGCCAGGCCTTGTCCCAAATTTATTGGGATAGACCGTGGAATGGCCGATCCATTCACCATTGGCAGTTGAGTTGATTATCTTCAGCAAGAAAATTAATATTACTCTCATAGTACTAACCCCTTTTTTCAATTATTATTAGTGGTTAATATTTTGATGTTTCACTGCGCGTACGTATCCTAAAACTAGGTGAGGTCTGAGGTGCTTTGTAGGAGTACATGTTTGTTGGATCCGTACAGGCTAGATTCATCTACTACTACTATAAAAGCAACCTCAATACTCCTAGGTTGTTAATTTAGCTGGCTAGTACTAGCAGCTAGCTAGCTGCTAATCATAATATATATTAGGGGTACTGCTTCGCTAATCATAATATTAGGAGTACTACTGCAATGACGCTACATACACTAGCTATAACATGCAGGTTGCTTGTGCTTTATTCGATCATCGATCGATCGGGTTGCGTTGCAAACGTTCGTTCGAGTGATTTTATATATCTTTTTCTGTTGTTGTTGTTGCTGCTGCTGCTAATGCACAGCATTAGTAATGTGTGTGGGGGCGTACGAACAGGAGGGAGCTAGAAGGAATTATCTAACGCAAGCAAGCATCGATCATTGGATTCTCGAGATGTGATGATTGGGGGCATGACATAAAAATTTGGGCCCGTACATTCGCTGCAATGCTAGGCTAACGTACAAGCTATAGCTGCTCTGCTGCTACCCCCAATTCTCGTCGCTTTGTTCCTTGCTGTCGTCGTCGTCCTTGCTACCTGAAGAGATGCATATGCTGGTACCCCTGCAGCAGGAGGGCCGGACTGATTAACCACTAGACGATCGATGGATCAATAATCTGCAGTTTCGATCTTGATCGATTGATCGGTTGCTTGCTTGCTCACTCAACTAATAAGGCAGAAGGAGATGCAGTTAGCTATAGCTAGCTTTAGACGTCATGTGTACGTCTCAGCTGATTTATATATTAATGAAGGAGATGGTTTTAATATATATATATAGTGTTGTTTGGTGTTTGTATCTTTCTGATATCTGAATTAACGACCAATCAGTGGTGACTAGCTAGCTACACTTGCAGATGTACGTGGACAATGTAGCTAGCTAGGTGTACTACTACTACATGGTTCCTTGCTTGCACGACGCTAATTGTGTTATTTGGTACTAGTAATATGACACTGCATGCATGTGGTCGGCAGCTGCACAAAGCCCCGCCAATGCTTCCACATTCTGCTGCTGTCTTCTTTTTCAGAGCTAGCTTAGCTTACAGTTTGTGTAGGGTGTGGTGAACATATATATATGTACAGTGTAGCTACTGTGGTTGAGAGGAAGAATATGCATGCAGGTTGAAGACACAAAGCATACGCATGCAGCTTTTGCCCAAGAAGAAAATATGCCATTGGACCCAATCGAGTACTTAAGAAAAAAAAACACTGTCCGTCTCAAAAAAAAATATTTATCCTTTTCTTTTGTGCCATAAAGCAACAACCAGTCTGTTAACACACACCTGCTATGGTAATCATTCATGCATGAGTTTAGTTACGAAGTGGTTCACGATTTTGTAGGCTCTGTAATTTGAAGGGCTCAGAATTTAATTACCTTAAAACCACTTGGGGCTTTTCATTAGCTGATTAATTGGGTACATCTTGTGTTGCTAGCTAGATTTCTTTTGTTAGTTTAGTTTGTGCTAATGGCATGGAGATGCAGGTGACTGCGTAACTATCTTACGCACAGAGGAATATGATATCTGCTTATTATATTTTAGGATGGATACTACCCATCGTAGCACCTTATTAATAAAGTCGTTCATAATATATGTTATTACTACAATGCAACTTTTGCTTGTTGATGTTTGATAGCTTAATTAATTAATAGCGATCTTTTCATCCTTGTTGTAATTAAAAAAATATTAGTTCTCTGTAACAAATATCCTTACGTACAAATTCAATATTGAACCCTTGCTAATTAACTAGCTAGATATTGGTTTGTTTAGGAACATATATGTGTACGCTTGGTTTGTTTTGGACACTAATACGGGGCACCATGGTGCTCGAGCACCATGGTATGAAATATACAAATTCACTTAAATTTTTCAAATTGTGAGTATATATCTAGTTATAAGTATTCGATTCATACCTATACCTAGTAACAAAACAACTCAAATTTAACTTTATTTCACAATCCAATATAACATACCTAACTAATTATATGTTTGGATGATATATACCTAGAATCAAAATCTAATAAAAACATGTTTAAATTCAGTTCAAACTTGTTTGGAACTAGTTAGTAAAATAGTTAATGTTAGTACCTAAACATTTACAAAAATTTCATACTCATTTGAATTGAGTATATACTCAATTTGAATCATGGAGCCCGGGCACCATGAAACACCAAACAAATTTAATATATATACACACACACACACACACACACACACACACACACACACACACACACACACACACACACACACACACACACTAAAACTTTGTATAACTATTTTTCTAGCTAGTCATCATTCAATTTAATTACTCGATCGTGGCCGGTTAGTATTATGGTGGATACAAGGATCAATACATTTCATGAGAGGCACCAACCGCTAAGAAAAACATCAAAACCGCTAGCATAATAAGTTTTAATGAATATCCGCCAAGTCTAGAGAGCAAGAGAAATTTGTTTTTATTGGCGGTTTGCCTAAAAAAAGATATGACCATTTCAAACTTTTCAGAGCGTCAAGAAACCCATACTTGTCAGTCAAAACCGCCAAAAAAAAATCATTACTTTGAGTGCTCTAAAACCGCCAATTCAATATGATTTGCACAATAAAGAAGCAAACAGTAATGTTCATTTTATACGAGAACGTACACGAAGCAATTGCACACAATTTAATTTGTTTCGCATAAATATTTCACTAGTTGGATATATAAGCAAATTAATCCAACTGGTAATGCTCTTGTACACATTCCATTAAGTTTTATATATCTACCAGCTTTAGGTGAGAACACAGTTCGATCTGATTTATACTTCCAGTTAGTGGTTCATTTGCCCTTTGTTTTCCTCTAAGATTTGATAGAGATGTGTAATCCAATAAATTATTGGCAGATAGAAACTTATTGGACAGTTTTATGGATTATTTGTACACTGATCCATATCATACTGGCCTCTCAATCGATCGTGTTAATAAACAATAGATATATGTCGTTTTTATAGTGTAACTACATGAGTACTTAATCCCTTAATTTGCAAACAGTACAGTAATTAATTAGGTGCCCCCAATCATTCTACTTGCAATACCTGTTCTTGTACTATTTTGTGTTATTTTATTTCTTTCATTTTGAGAGGGCCGTGTACCATACATAGCTAGATATAGAATAACTATGAGCTCAACGTTAAGCAAAGGTAATGCAGAATGATTCTTTTTCCAGTGCAGGGAGCACTCAATATCTCTGGAATGAATTAGTGGGGTCTGATCAAGATTACTTCTAATTATATTTCCCACAAAATTATGCGCTATGATAGCATATGTACGAACACTTTATGATGAGGATACAGGAAATATGAAGTCGAATATATCGCCAGCGTAGCTCTTACAGTGTATGCCAATGGCGCTCTGACAACGAAATAGTAAGAGAAAAGGACAGAGAGAAGGGAAAATAAAAGGAAGAAATCACGTATCTGTACGTATATGTGCTGTTCGGCACAGAAAAAGAGATTTTACGGTCATTAAGATGTTACACTTCAAAAATAGCTTGTGGCGCCTCCTAAAGAATTGCTAAACAACAGTACTAAGCTAGCAAGGAATGCATAATTTGATTAATTAGGGGTAACAGTTAAAGCACACATGCATGCGTGTGTTCATGGTTCTTCCTATATATATAGCCAGCTAGCTAGTTTGATTTACTGGCGCATGAAATCATGCAAAGCGGATGTGTTGTACCAATATACACGATCCGATCGAAATCATGGAGCTAGTTTCTGGTATCGTTGAGTGAGGAACGTACTCATGTATATATATGCTCCAAAGGATTCGAACGACCAAGCCCTGTAAATTCTTATTTTAATTATTATATCAACATGGCATAAATTACAGTTTAGTTGTATTTTGGACGGACCGATTCATCAAATTAAACAACTTGAACATGAGTCCATATTTATGTTAACCCCTTAATCCCCACCCCCTCCCCCTTTTAACTTTTCTATAAGAAAAGGAAATTGCCTCTACTATCCTTTTAGCCATCTCTCTATCACATCCGTGTGACCACTCTGTAATGGCTTTCTCAAATCATATATAGTCGATTCATAGATCCAAAATCCTTTACTTCTTGATCATGTTGGTGTTGGCACACACAACACATGATGGTTAGGTATACTCCATGCATTGAACTTAGATGTGTATGTCAAATCTGAGATTTCAAAATAGGAAAACGCATATGCTAGATTCTATGTGGTTGCATGTTTCCTCGCTGTTGGATTTAAATCTAACGCCTAGGAAGTCGTCTTCAACCTTACGCCAAGGGAGAGGGGGACTAGGGAAGGCAAGAACATAAAAGGGAGGGGTAGATTACCGATGCAGCCGACTAGCTCCTTAACTATCCTTTCATCTTTCCCCATTGTTTGTGACACCTGACTCCGATGAAAAATTTACATATGAGGGTTAGGATTTTATGATAGGGAAAAGAGGACAGATTCCTTACGCTAAGAGGGATTTCCAGGGAGGCGGCAGACTAGCGCTGCGTGACGGACAAGGACAGGCGGCGAGACCAGATGAAGCTGGAGTGAGATGGTTGATGGGATTGGTGGGAGGGCGTTATATCTAGAGTGGTTAGAAGGCAAGGGCATCTCGATGGCACAAGCTACCGGAGATGGAGAAGACAGGCAGGACGGAAGCTAGCTCTCGCTGCCCAACTTAAGGAGGAGGAGAGGGGAGGAGGAGGTGGAGGAGACCAGTGGTAGGTCTCACCAGCGGTAGTGTGGCTGGGAGGGTAACACGCTAGCTCAGGCATAGGAGACATATGTTCGAGTGGTGCGCATGTGAAAGATGGGAAGAGGAGAGATAAGATAACGTGGGTAGGGTACCACAGTTGCACAAATCTTAATGTGGTCTGGATAGTCTAAAAGCTACTGTGACTAAAAGCTATACAGTCCCTCATAAATAACGTACGTCAAGCAAATACCTACTACATCCGTCCTTAGAATGTTACAACTTAGATTGCTATGTCCAGATTTGTAGATTGTAATATTTCAGGACGAAGGACGAAGTATAGCCATTGGAGATTTCATATCCAATTAGTGTACCCTTCTCTTCTTACACTCAACACTTACTACATTGGGATCCTCTATCTAGTATGGAGTATGTAGTAGAAAATAGGTACTATATAATATTATATATCTAGTAAGAGGGTAGATAGTTAGACAATTTTGGCAGCTCATCATCGATATCTAGTGCCATACAACACTCAAAACGTTCACTATAGTTGCTCAGATACTAATTTACTGTAAACTACTATATCTACATCTATATACCTAACTAAAAAAAAAGCAAGGGTCCAGTAAAAAAATCAGTCCGTCTTTTTCGTTTTCGCCGTTTTCTTTTTTTTTCGTTTTTTCGCCCTTTTTTCCTTTCTTTCCGTCCTTTTTTTTTCGTTTTTTCTGTCCGTCTATTTTTCCTTTCTTTTCGTCCTTTTTCTCACCATTTTTTTTCCATTTTTTCCGCTTTTTTCGTTTCTCCCCGTCTGTCTATTTTTTCGCTATTTTTCCGTCCATTTTTTTCGCCTTTTTTCTGTCCGCTTTTTTCCATCCGCTGTTTTATTTTTACCTTTTTTTAGGATTTGTTTTTTTATCTGTCATATTTTTTTCCTCGTGGGCCAAACTAAAACCCAGCGTTGTTCGTTACTGCCTCCCCATGTGTTCCTTCTCTCAATTAATTGTAAAAATTAATTCCCCACTACTCTCATTTTTTCCTTTCAATTCCGTTTTAATTCATCGAATTTAATCTCCATTCACCTTTTTTATCCTGAGTTGTATGGATTCACTTCGATTTTGATAAAAACAGTAAGAGGAGATCGAATGTATCAAAAATCATCAACCAATCTTAATTAGAAGATCGATAAAGATTCGATCGGATTTGATGATGAGAAACGGTTTTAATATGAGACACGAGACGACCGAGCTTGAAGATGACCGTCGGCTATGTGAGCTAGAACTATATCTCCACTTGTAGCAGAGCGAGCTAGCTAGTAATTGTAACAAACTAGTAAAATAGTAATGGTTTGTACGCGCTGAGAAAACGGTACGCATGCAGGTGGATCCAGCGCGGCGATAGATCGATCACGTACGCGCGTATACGTTACGTAATACACGTACGGTGGGCAACTCGCGCAACTGTACATACGTACTCTCGCACGGTCGTTATACATACAGGCATGTATATATGTACAGATCGTTACTTAAATCGTCCCGTGACAGAGTGAGTGTGCTACTCCCGTAAATCCGTATATTAATTATACACGCACGTATATATATGATAATTATACGTACCTATTGGTAGAGTGGTAGTATAATAAACACGCACTATCAAAATGCACATGTTTTGCTAGCTATGAGTACAAGAAAATATATTATAATATGCCATAGACAAGATACATTTTTAATCAAATATGTTAGTATTACTTGGTTGCCTACATTATAATATCGGCAACATATCCTATACACACAAGATCTCACGTGTACACACGGCACACCAACTAACAAATATCATCAAAAAATCTAGAAAAATCCATACATGTATTTTCAATAGTATTATACCTAGGGGTAAAATCTTAACATCAAATTCATTATATTTTAGTCGTAACAGAAAAAAATCTGACAGTTTTAAGGTAGTAATTAGGGGTGGAAACGAGCCGAGCCGAGCCTGGCTCGGCTTGGCTTGCAGTGGCTCGCAATAAACTAGGTTTGGCTTGGCTCGGCTTGGTTAGGGAAACAAGCTAAAACTTGAGCTCGGCTCGGCTCGTTTCCTGGCTCGAGCCAGCTCGAGCCGGCTTACAAGCCTTCCTGTTAAAACACCTCTTCATATATATTTTGTAATTATTTAAAAAAGCAAGAACAAATCATCAATATGTAAAATTTAAATTAGTTTATATATTCAATACTTTAAAATCTTAATGATAAATTTCAAGTTGACAAATAATAACGCCATATAAAGTAAAATAATCAATATAAACACACGATAGCCTAGGCTTGCGAGCCAAAACAAGCAGCTCGCGAGCTAGCAAGGCTTGGCTCATTTCAGCAACGAGCTGAAAAGAAGGCTTGGGCTTGGCTCGTTTGGCTTACGAGCCGAGCCGAGCCAACCAAGCTCGAGCCAAGCCCGAGCTGAGCTCACGAGCCCGAGCTTTTTTTCCATCCCTAGTTGTAATTCTGTCAGAATTTTATCTTTTTTGTTACTCTCTATGTAGAATAAATTTGAAGATGCGACTTTGCACATAGATGTAATACTATTGGAAGTACATGTATGAATTTTTCTATAGTTTTTTTTGATAATTTTTAGTTATTGTACACGGTGTGTACATGTAAGGGTCCGTATGCACAGGATAAGCTCCCCATAATATCAGAAAATATCGTGGGCTAATTTATAAAAACTGCAAAAGTAGTGATGGGGTGACAGATATATATAGATTCACTGCCACCACCACTAGTGAGTGCCTTTTAAAGTAGTATTCACTGCCATCACCTTTGTCGGAATCTCTTAGGACCCGTAACGGATGAAACTTTTGTTTGTCTATCAATTACTTGCCTTAAGCTGGATCATATCCAAGGTTGCAGATAACTTTGTGTGTTTTGCACACATCCGGCATATAAAAGTGTCTCGGAATCACTCACCAACCGAGTAAACTTCTTATAGTCTCTCTCGTTGTAAGCTGGGTCCTCAACATCAGGCAACATTGTTTTAAGAGTATCATTATCAGCATCCACCCTATGACCACCCAACGGGGATTGAACAAACATATCATCTTTGTGTCTTCCTTATTCAGACCGTCGTCCGCTTCATCCCCAATATTTTCTAGCTCTTGCTCTCCATACTTGGTCCAACATGAGTAACCTTTCATGAAGCCTCGACAGGGATCAGATGTGTGTGTATTCTAGCACTATTGTTAAGCATCTTCTTATTCCTACAATCAAAGCATGGACACGCCGTCTATTATTCGTTCGTTTTGTTCTTGTCTTGCTCTACAACATTTATGAAATCGGCAACACCCCTTCTATACTTTAGGCTCGCTCGATCACTTTCATACATCCAACTTTTATTCATGTATAAATTATGAAAAAATAGATATAATATCTGTAACTATATATTACACGAAAATTGTATATTTATTATTACCTAGGGAACAATATACTGGGTTGGGATTTATAATATGAGCTATCCATAACGGGCCACAACCAAACTCCATCAAAGATTAACTCTCATCGGTGATTGGCTTCACAATTATTTTTGTCAAGTTGTAATGCTGGGTCTGTAACCGATAACTCTCATCGGTGATGGGGTATCGTATCGACCATTCACCGATTACCTTGAACGAGCTGCAACCAATCCCTAATACCAATGAGAGTCATCGGTGACTGGCCTAGCCCTAATTCGGTGTCTCTGTGATGGGGCTTTTTACGATTCGACAAAGATGAGTACGTTTATTGTAACGGGCCACCTCCGTCACATATAGATTGATTGGTATGCTCGGATTTGTACTAGTTCTAGGCTTTATAGTACCCTGGGTAGATTATTTAATTCTAGATGAAATACCATGTTAACTAATATGTACTCCCTCCATCCTAAAATATAAGTATTTTTAGCATAGTGTCAAGTAAAATATTTATAACTTTGACTATTGATAGAAAAAAATAAAAAAAGATTAATTATGTAAAATTGATGTTACTAAATTTATCATTAAACAAACAATCACAATATGTAACTTTTTTTAAAAAAACATCTTTTATATAGATATAGTTGGTCAAAGTAATATCTCAAAAACTTTTGATAATTTTTAAAATTTAAAAGTGCTTATATTTTAGAACGGATAGAGTATTAAACTTTCGATAATTTTTGTTTTGGGATCCTACTTGCATGCATGTACGTGCCGGCGGCAAGGCGTACGTTCGTACCATCGTAAGTACGTACTCCTCACGTGCGTGTTGGATTTTTTACATTTTGATCTATTTAAAAAACTTATTTCGCAAAATAGACCCTTTAACAATTTATCCAAGAAATAGTTTTTTTTGGCGCTAGAATAGTTGGCGCCGTGGTCCAATGAGATGGTGCCAGTCTCTCTGGCGCCGTCCTCCTGCCACTATGGCACACGCGAACTAACGTGACAGGAGGAGGGCGCCACCATGGCTAGCGCCGCCCCCGCCTCCCCCGCCGCCATTCTTGTTTCTCTATATGGAGTTATAATTTTTTTATTTTTGTTTTATTTTTTCGGATGTTTTTTCACACTTAGGATCACGATAACACTTAGGATCACGATAGAACCAATCACAAAAAAAATTAAACTCGAACAGAATATACTACTTAGCAAGAAGTTCTGAAAATACCATACCACTTAGCCTACTTTGCTTAATCTAATTCAAAATATAACCACATGAAAATAATAGCCATAAGTTCAACAGTATAGAGAGATGCAACATTTTTATTTTTATTTTATTGATATTTTTTTCACGCTTAGGAGAACACAAAAACCAACCAAAAAAAATAAACTCAAACGGACAAAATATATGACTTGTACAATTTTCCAAAGCTCTATCGAAAATAGGCGTCATTTATTAAAATAGGCGTAACTCTCATAAAGACTCGGAATCAGGCAAATAATATATCCACGAACATCTCTCTCCAAATTCCGCTTGCAAGATTGTGTTTTCGAGGCGAGAAGCTTTTCGGCAGAGGTTTGGAAAATTCTACAGATCACATATTTCGTCCGTTTGAGTTTATTTTTTTATGGTTAGTTCCTGTGTTCTCCTAAGCATGAAAAAATATCAAAATAATAAAATAAAAATAAAAATTTTGCACATCTCTCTCATCTATACTAGAGGGGAGAGGAGAGGAAAAATTCTATAAGTCAGATATTTCGTCTATTTGAGTTCGTTTTTTCTATAGTTGGTTCTTGTGTGTTCCTATGTGTGAAAAAATATCAAAAAAAATAAAATAAAAATAAAAAAATCGGGGGGGGGGGGGGGGGGGAGGGGGCCACTCTGGCGCGCTCCCCTGCCATCTCAGCGCCGCCCCATCACGGTGGCAGGAGGACAGCGCCAGCCACTCTGGCGCCAAAAAGAACCATTTCTGGAATAAGTTTTTTCAGGGGTTTATTTATGAAATAAGGGGATGTTTAGTTGCTTACTAACTTCGCCAAACCACATATTAGGTAAGATGTGGCTGCCACAAAATGTGATGCTAGCCACAATTTAGCCAAAGTTAGCCAAACATACAAGTGTATGACATGTGTGGCCATATAGAGAAAAGGTGTGGCTAGCCATAGTTAAGTCATCAACCAAATAAGTGACTAAGAAACTGTGGCATGACTCACTTTAGACATGGTAAGTTGTGGCATGCAACCAAACAACCTCTAAGTTTTTCAAAAAGACCGTGAAAAATCCAGTACGTGCGTGCGTTAACTGATGTCTCTTCCGCCGGCGGAAAACGTGGGCCAGAGGGGTCCCGGCCGGCGAGCTTTGACCAGGTGCCGAGCCGGGCACTCAGCGACCGACACGCCCTGCCGCGTGTACGCGTGCGAGGTAAAAAGTACCACACGCGCTTCAAAGTTTTAAGCAGTGGTACGTTACACCAGGGGTACACTAGCCTCCATTCAGCGAGACAGAAATGGCCCAAAGCTTACTCAACATCGCATCGCGGATCGAAGTACGCAGCTCACATATACTCCCTCCGTACAAAAAGAATTAAACTTTAGCTATGAATCTTGTTCAGATTCATAGTTAAAGTTTGATTTTTTTGGGACGGAGGATGTATTGAAAGAGCATAATGTTTTCCTGAAAAGTATATGTTTCTATATGTAAAAGAATAATGATATGATTACAAACTTGTGAGCACTAGCGGACTAGCCTAAGCCTATTACTGTAATGGCCCCCATAAACAAGATGTGTATATGTATTTTTGTCGAACTAACTGTTCTGTATATGTATTTTGTAGAATCAACATGCCTAATCCTTGGTTTGACCAAATTCTGTCTTCTGTATAAAGAACTAATCAATAGGGATGTAAAGAATCAATTGAATCGTTTGCTGTTGATGACTACCCTGAAAACATTTGAGCGTCATTCTGATCAGGAGGCTCACTTGCCAGGACGCCAGAAACCCTTTCTAGCAACAAGAAATTGCTGTTTGACAACTACAGTTTCGTAGTGCAGGGACTTGAGAACTGGCCGCATCTTTTTTATCATTTCTGTGGTGTCTCTCAACACAAACCATCTGTCAGGTCTCAATATCCTGTCTATTTCAGCTGCTACTTCCATGATGTCACACCTAAAATAAAGATGCAAAGATCACCCTAGATGATTATGAGGTAATGGAGCAAAAGTAGTAAATATTTCAAGGCCTCGCTGCATACCTATTTGTAAGACTTCCAAGAAGATAGCTCATGTGAAGGAGATCATAGGTCCGTGGGTACGTGTTGAAAGATTCACACCAATCATGATATACCCCAATAAGGCCTCTGTTGAAAATAACTGGCAAAGTATCGGGCTGACCGACAGCAACAACATTCATTACCCATAATGGTTTATCAACAAGTGCTGCTGCAAAACTGGTTCAACAAAATAAGATTGATTAACATCCAAAACAAGAAATGAAGTCTTGTTTTTGTTTGATAACATATATTATGTAGGTCAGCATCTAGCCATATTAAGATCTTTAATATCATTATTTAAGTTTCATGTTCGCCTGATCCCCATATAGGAAAGAGACCTGGGTCCAAATGGACAAATAAGAGCAACATTTAATCCATTGCTGAAGCAATGCACAAGTTCAAGCTATGTTTGATGATTAGTTCCTACATCTTTCTAACAAAAACTACATATTCAGATTGAATGGCAAGAACTCAGGTTCAACCATCATGTACTAAATCTCTAGATCTCCATGTATACAGAAACAATGCCAGAACATGGTCTAATGCATTTCTGTAGTGATTCTAAAAGAAAGGAATGAGGTATTTGACTGAAACAAGCACCTCATATAGACCCCCCCAAAACATGCCATCCTTGAAGTTGAACCTCTAAAACTCTACTAAAAATCAATCCAAGAGAATTTCGCGGAATAAGCAGCAGAAAGTCGTGTTTTCTTACCCTCCATAACCAGCATTCATGTCCATTACATTGCGGATGGATGACCAATTAACTGGAAAATCATTATAGTATATTTCTGAAATGGCATGTTTCCAATACTTCGTATCAATATCAAACTTCTCGTCGGTACTTGAAGAATCATCAGGCACATTTAGATATCTGGCATTAAGTCTTTCAGGCCAAGGAAGGGGCCAGCTGCTCTTTTCAATTGAACTGGAAATGCATGTATCAAGAGGAGCGTACCTGCAAAAGATAAATTGTATACATGTCACCAAACAGAAAATACACTATAGATCATTAACGGTATCTAAAACATATTTAAGCAGGATAGGTTAGTAATTATCTTTTCACTGTTGTCTGACAATGAACCAATAAGTAATCATCAGAAATAGGCCACTGGTGACTACAAGATCAGATGCAATCTGACTTTATGAGAACAGGGAAGAAAGAGAAGGATATGAGCTATAAATTACCAAGGAAAACGGGGCCCATCTTTCTTAGAACACATAGGGGGTTCATTTGTCTTTCTCTCCAGGTAGCAAGAGTTTGATGCTGGTTTTTGATATACGACAACACCAATTCCATTACTATCTTCAGATTTTACCACTGTTCTCCAACAGATTGATTTGGTAAGTTTAACCATTGCTGCCACATGTGAAATGGATATTTCAGTCAACACAGATATAACCCACCAAATAAACGACAAATGTTAACTTGCTAAGTAAACATTGTTTTGGGAAGAAGCAAAAGTACTAGGCTATTTTCATTGGGAAAGTACTAAGCAAAAGTTTTCTTGGGTGGTATTCTAGGCTGAATGCTTGGCAGATAATAGAACATGATACCACACAAACCATTCCAGTCATCTTGATCTCTTTTTTCTTGACGGTAGACAGGGGTTGCAGACCAAATGTAATATCCTCCAGGCCTGAGAACTCTGTTAAGCTCCAACAATGGTTTTCCACCTGCAAATCCCCAGTAGCAAATAATAGTTAAAAAAGAAATTTGCAAGAAACCAAAACGAACAGTTTTCTGAGAAAATAATATAGACACTGTGGTAGCTTCTTATAAATTTGGTGAAGTAATAGAATACTTGCCATTCGCATACCAATGGACCCTGCACCTTGCACAGTGGACAACATCAAATGCCTCATCAGGGAAAGGAAGTTTTTGTGTTCCAATAACAGCTAGAAATGCTGGAATACCACGTTCTAATGCAAACTGTATCTGAGCTTCATGCTCATCCTTTGGGGCAAATGACATGGTAATGACGTTCCTGTCAAGCAAGTATCCACCAAAGCTGGCAACACCACATCCAACATCCAGGACAGTTCTTGTGTGTGTTCCCCATTGAATGGTGGGCATTATCTGTAAACAAAATTTATACATGACATTAGAAACAGCAAGTTATGACTTATGACAAAGAACTGGTGGCAGCAGTCCTATATTCAAATTACCGAACCCCAACACAGAGTTAATGCAAGCATAGCCTTTGTGTTTAGCCCCCTCAAAGTCTAAGAATAAAAAGATTGACAATATTGAAATTGCCAGTATACTATAAAGTAAAAGAAAAGAACAACAGGAATACGACTAAGGAGGGTCCTAATTCACAAGACCCACAACTCATTTGGACATCAAGGTACTTCAAAGTAATATCTACCTGTTCAATAAACTGAATGTATCTTGTAACGCCAGTTTTGAATTGAGTTCCACCTCCAGGGAAGACAAGATAGTCACCAGATTTTGTTACCCAGTTTTGGTCCTTCTTATACTCCACCAATTTAGGGTGAGGAACATTGTTGTACCAAATCTGGATTTGGAAATGAAATGAGATGGCTTCAAATAGTCAGTTAATGGCATCTTAACCATAAGGTATTCATGTAACTATCATAAATACACACACTGCACTCACTGCCTTGAAAGTTGAAAGCCTATAAAACGATACTAGTGGTTAAAATCGTATATGCACAAAAGGAAATTTAGCCACATTAAAGGATCACTAAGCACAATCTGCTTGACACCCAACATTACAGCTCTTATCTGGCATTCTCTATTCTGCCTCACGACAGTAGCTTCCAAAAACAGAAGATAACAGAGAATGTTCTTAGAGTGCAATGTTGTGCTTGCATTGTTTATCTTTGATGCGCGATTGCCGGTTCCAGCACTTGGCATATAGCATAACTAAGCAATTGGAATAAAACAAACAGCCATCTGATGAGCACCCAAACCAGTCCCAATTCCCCATAATTAAACAAGAACACTAATAATATTATATACGAGAAATGGAAAAGAGTATCAACAGCCAGAGCCACTTTCCCTCCCTCACCGACGGAGGTAAGCGCGCGAGGTCCTCACCATGTCACGGCTGCGCGGCCACGGCACGGGCGGCCGGTACCCGGAGGGCACCCGCACCAGGCACCTGGGCCGCGGCGCCACGGGGCAGTGGCGCTCCCGGTGCTCCATGTGGCGCCTCGAGCGCAGCGCCTTGATCGCCCTCATGTTGTCGAGGCACGGGATGTAGTCCGCCGCCGACACCCCTCTCCCCGGCCTGCAAGTCTCCCACCTCACCTTCGCCGCCGGCTCGTCCCCGCCGCCGCCGCCGCCGTCATCCGCCACTCCCTCCGTGGCGGCGGCGCCCTTATCCGCATCGAGCCGTGGCGACTCGCTACTTCCACCACCTTCCCCTGCTGCAGCGTCGGCGTTGACGGCGGCGGCGGTGTCGTCTGGTCGCGATGCGGTCTCTTCGGCTTTTTCGGTTGCGTCGGCGCTCTCCCCGGCTTCGGCGCCGCCGGCGACAACCGCGGGAGGCGGCGTGTCTCCGGGGGTGGGAATTGGGGTTGGGTTTCGCTCTCCCGGAGCAGGGGGAGGCGCGAGCGTGGTAGTAGGAGCGGTGAGGCGGGAGGAGAGGACAGAGAGGGATTGCGCGGAGGGGTCGAGGAAGAGGAAGGCGAGGGCGAGGAACGCGGAGACGAGGAGGAAGAGCGACAGAGAGAGGAGGAAGGGCCGCCGCTTGCGCTGGTCGGAGGTGGGCACGGCCATCGTCGCTGCTCCCTCCTCCGCCACCGCAGCCGGCGTGAAGAGATGCCGGAGAGATCGAAGACGGTGGTGGCGATGGTGGTGGTGGTGGTGGTGGTTGGTCACTTGTTCACTCGGTTGGTCGTTCGGTTGGTTGGGCGGGTGTGAGGACGGAGTCAGGGGGGAAGTGGAGCGTCGCGGCCACGGCGGGCTGCGTGGTTGGCCTTGGCCGGCCGGCGGCCGCGGTGGCGGCGGCGGCGGCGGCGGCGGCGGTGGCGGTAGGTGCAGGTCGTTTTCGACGGTGGCGATGAGCCTTCTTCCCCTTTGATTTTGGTATGGTTTGTTGTTGCAGAGCTAGTGCGATATCTGATTTTGTTATGATTTGTTGCAGCTAGTGCGATATGCCGATATCCCGTGGAGTCCTTGGCGGGTAATCTGACTCTGACGAAACGTGATTATTCAATTCTGATTATCGGTAATGACGCACTGAGGAAAGCAGTAATGCAACTATACCAGTTTTGCCAGAACTCATTCAACCCTCTCGTCTACGCCAATCACCTAGTCAAAAAACATTCACCAGGATTTCAGTTACAGACTAGTAAAAATATTCACGGATTTCAGTAACAGACGTACGGGGACACGGCTAAATCGCGCGCAAGCGGTATACCGCTAACCAGCGACGATCTTCTCTTAAAAAAACAGTTACTATTACACTCAAAAATACATGCCTTTTTTTTTTCCTAGAGAATTTTCTCCTAAATTACTTATCCGATCTATAATCCGATTATACCATTATGTTCGTTGCAATTAAATCTTTACAACAAGATTTTACACGATTATATTCTGATAAGAAAAATATCTATGTTATAAATTACTTTTATTATATATTTATTTACTTTTGTCCTATACATAAATTACTTTTAGATTTAAGCTCTTTAATAACTTATATCTTTTAAATCACGTATTATTTTCATGATGTATTTACATCATTGTACTCTACATAAAATATGAGACAAAACAAGATCCATGTTGAATATATTCAAACATTTCATTAAATTAAAAGTAATTTATTTAAATTGTAGTAGTAACTTAGCTATGCAATAGGTGTAACTTAGATATGCAATAGAAGTAAGTTAGCATAAAATAGAAGTAAGTTGTTACAACATTAGAAGTAAATTCGAGAGAAAAATATTTTGTATCTAAAAATTAAATTTAAAGTCCATAAATTATAGAATTGACTAAAAACTATAATAAACATAATCGACTTAAAGCATTATGAAATATAAAAAGTAATTTATAGATATAATAAAAGTAACTTAAGTATATAATAAAAGTAATTTACAAGTATAAATATTTTTTCACCGTAGTATAATCATGTAAGATCTAGTTTTAAAGATTTAATTGTAACGAACACAATGGTATAATCGGATCATAGATCGGATAAGTAATTTGAGAGAA
Source organism: Oryza meridionalis (assembly GCA_000338895.3). Taxonomy (NCBI): domain Eukaryota; kingdom Viridiplantae; phylum Streptophyta; class Magnoliopsida; order Poales; family Poaceae; genus Oryza; species Oryza meridionalis. The sequence goes on from CM002528.2 coordinate 23,409,322, forward strand.
AACTTTATAAGAAGGGGAAAAATACATGCATGTGTAATAGAAAAAAAGGCATGCATGTGCGCTTGCTTCTCCACGGCTTCAATGGTTGGCGTCGCGCGATAAGACAATCTCGAGAGGCCTCGCCGATTAGTTTTTGCGTACGGAGAAGTATACTCCCTGCGTCCCAAAAAAACAAATATAGTACTAGGTGTGACATATTCTAGTACAATAAATTTGGACAGATGTATATCAAGATTTATAGTACTAAGATATGTCACATCCAATACTAGGTTGATTTTTTTTATGTAACAAAGAGAGTAGGGCTTACATCTATACGGTATTGCACCAGAAAACCAAAAAAAAAATGTAGCCTCTCCGAATCGATGGAGGGCACAAGCCAATCGATGTGAGAGCATCACCAACAATTTTTCTTAAATCCTCATCTTAAAATTAAGGAATTTCATTTTACAAAGTAATTCCAACAGTTCTCCTAATCATCTACTCAAGTATTGGAGTTTCCTTTCCTGTAAAACTCGCTATTTCACGAGTTGAGCATCACATCTACTCAAAAAGTTCCCTTTCCCATGAAAATCACTCACAAGTTAGGGTGTGTTTGGTTCACGGTCATACATGGATGGGATATGGTCATCCATATTTTATTGGATATGGTGATCCAATTTTTTGTTTGGTTTGTATGGATATAGCGCTCCAATTTCTTGTTTGGTTGGAGGGATATAGCATGGATGGAAAAAGCTATAAGTTAGTGGGACCCATTTGTCATATATTTTTTTATCGAAATATAGTCATCCGAGATCTTGTTTTAAAGATTTAATTGTAACAAATATAATGGTGTAATCAAATCATAAATTAGATAAACGGTTTAGGAGAAAAAAAATCATTTGGAGCTTGCTTATCAGAAAATCAAACCAACCACACCCAATCAAAATAGGACACATCACCCAGACTAAAACTGGATGGCTTTATCCAGCCAAATCTGCATCCGACTAAAACTGGATGGCTTTATCTAGCCAAATCGGCCGGATGCACTCATCCAACATATTAAGGGAATATTCCCTGTTCCAGGCCGCCCCATCCACCCTGCCCTCCAACCAGAATATTCCAGGCCGCCCCATCCACCCTGCCCTCTAACCAAAACCACAAAAAATCAGACGGCCATCTCCTATCCAGACTCATCCACCCAACCAAACACATCCTGGCCGTCACGCTCGCTTAATCGATCGTGCGCCGGGGAGGATGAGGCGATCGTGCGACACATCAGGATGCAACAAAGATTTATGTTAGTAGTTTAGGGTGTCCCATATTTTTATTCTAGGGAGTCAAGTTTTTGGACCATAATTTTAAGTCCTAAATGCTCATCAAAGAATCCTGAAATGAGATTATTGAATTGGAATTTAGGGGAACTGTGGGCCATGCTCTGAATGCAGTGATAAGGTAGAGCTGTAGTTGTATTCAAGTGATACTTGATTAAGGTGTGAAGAGGGAGATTGCCATTAAACTTCAGTAACAACACCTAAACAACTAAGCCCTGTACATGTTTCTGGGGGAGAAAAAACAACAAAAATTACAACAGACAAAGGACGAAAAACTCTATCTGATCTGTGCCTGCACTCGCTGCTGACGCTGGTTCTCCTTCAGCTTCTCCCTGGGTGACAGTTTGTCGCCGATCAGCGTGACCTTCCAACAATCTGCTTGGAGGATGAAAACTGACCCAGCTTTTGGCACAACTGCAGGTTCAAACTTTGTAATTAAGCCACAAAGATATGCAGATAATATCTATAGAATCGAATGTCTCCATGCAAACAGAGATTGATAACACCAGCCGATGGACTGATGACAAGAGTATTTCAGGTGTCTCGAGCAAGAATCGTTCAGGTTGCTGGATGGAAATTTCAAGTGCGTAGCCCTCAGGGCAATACATATGCTTTCATAGCACCTTCCTACTGTAAATTTATTATGCTATCTCACATTATTTTAGTTGACAGCTCAATTAGCATAATAAGGAGGAAAAGAGCTGCGTAAGAACGATGTAACAGTATTTATATGATTGAAACAGACACTGACTTGAGAAAAATAGCATTCATCCTATATACGCGGTTAAATATTGCACCAGGAAGTTGAAGAATTACCTCGGAAGCGATTGTCATCTGATATGATTCCAAACGTCTCTGCCGTATCGCGAATCATGATGCCGCATACACCTTGATAAGAAGAGGCTGATTTGCATTCTGCCACTGCAAAAGCCACAAAACCATAAGAAATGATGATGAAACTAACAGAAACAACAAAGCAATTGAATACGCAGCTCATCTTAAGCATATAAATCACCTATTACAAGAGCCCCATGAAGATCTGCTGAGAGGAGGTTTTCAGATAACTGCTTTTTCCTGCAGAAAAGGCAGTACACATAAATACTCTTTTGTGATTAAATAACTCATATATGGTATAAAAAGGTCATAATAAAAGGGTCATAACGAAGTTCTGGAAAAAGGAGGAATTGATCCCTTACTCTATTGTTTTATTTAAGCTGTTGAAATCATTATTGCATTTGTTGATTTATCCAACTCTTTGAATGTGTTAATAATTCAGAACTATTTGGTATATTCATTTAATCTCTGAGAACTTTGTGTAGTCCACTTCCATAAAATGAACCTGATTTCAGCAATAATTTGATATGGATAGCAAAAGATCTAGTCCCTACAGTCAAGGAAGTTTCTGTACATAAGCAGTTTGGGTAGACTAAATTTTATTACAGCAAATAGTTCTTATTGAAAAACTTGAGTTCAAAAGGGTGGAATCAAATCAGTAAACTTCAACCTATCAGCTAATTCTATCAAAGAAAGCACAAGCAGCCAGAGGTCAGTGAGGTTAGAAGCTAACATCAAGAGACTGGTAGCAGCAGAACCCAACATCCGTGCACTTAATGTTTTTTCGCTTTTACTGCAGTTTTAGGATATAACAGAATAAACTTTATGCCCCAAGCAATAAGTAAAGAACCAGAAGGTGGGAACAGTAATAACATAACAAAAAAGATGGTGGAATCCATACGGTGTGCTTTTGGTAAGCTCTGTGATATACTCTTTCCACATTTCATGCATTGGCTTGTAGAGGTCAAACCTGCAAGGGCAAGCCACATATGTAAAAACTACATAATGTCCAAAGGTACTATATTATGTGAAGATTCAATCAATCATGTAAAGTGTAGTTTGATCATTACCCTAAGGGTGTGTTTGGATAATGGGAAATGAGGAGTGGGATTGAGATTGAAAAATGAATGAAGGGTTAGGATTAAATGGAAGAGGGAGAATTAATGGTTAGGATTTAAAGAAGTCTTTTGGTGGGTGGGAAATCATTTCTCTATCCCATTTGCCAAACGCTGCCTAAAGGGATTCCTTTTTATCAAAAGAAAACCATGATAAGGAAATTATGACTGAGGACACGAAAAGGAGTGAATCTATGCATTTATTCGGAACAAGACTTACTTGCGGAGTGTCTCAGGTAAATCAAATGACCCACATTTCTTATGTTGCTTAAGTGACATGTGCCTTTTTGATCTCTTTGAATGAATTAACAAAGATTTTGCCTGTGCATCAACTAATCTAGGACCCCTGTGAACATAGTTATCCAGTAGAATCCCTTTTTCCAGCTTTAACTTTTTGGCTCCCTTGGTAATTTTTCCAGCATCTCCACCTTTCTGAATTATGTCATAAACAACATTGTGCACAACATCCGTACTGTCCAAATCCTACAACAATGAAGTACACTACAATAAATATCAGAAGTTATTTCCTCGTGCCTAAATTTAATTTTTGAAACCCATACACAGAGAATAGGTACCGAAATGCTTCTTTGGAGCAAATTATCATGTGGAGCAAATGAAAGTTCAGAGTATACAGGATTGGTTTCTCCACCTACAAAGTTAAAAGTACATGTCAAACAGCCACACACAGAACTCACAGATCTACGTATGCTAGAGCATAAGAAGGCACCTGAGGAAGCAGAACTGGAGATTGCTAGACCTGAGATCAGAAGCAGTGTTAGAAAAAGTGGCCAGAAAAAAAAAACTGCATCAAAAGAATGATGGGCAACATTAAACCTTTTTTTGAAGGAAACTGAGCGGAAGTTTGAGATGGAATGAAATCTGGAGCTTTGCCTTTCCTTGATGCATCAAGATTGGGCTTGGGCGCACTATCTTTATTCTTTGTCTGACACCTAGGCTGGTCTTGCAGTTTCTTAGCTTTTGCAGCAGCATAACGTTGTTGAAGGGCTTCTAAGGTCCGTTTCTTCTGATCAGAAATAGTTGACATGCCTATAAGAAAGATATGTGGTTAATCAACACGAATGAGAGGAATCTCACTTCACAAGACAAATAAACATATAAGAAAGGAACCGCCTTCCATATCACAAGTTTGATAATTCTGCAAACCAACAAAAATAAGTAACAAGCAGCAGATTCTAGATGAGCATAGGAAATAAATTGATGCATAGAATGCAAGGTTTGCACTTAAGATACACGCCACTTGAAAGTTTGGTCTTAGAAATATGCCACTCCAAAGTGATATTATTTTGAAACATGCCACTACAAAGCTAAATTGGTTGATTAAATTGCCCCTGTGACCTTCTTCCTCTCTTTCCATCATCCCACTCCAGAAGTTCTCTCCTCCAGCAGGGCCAGATGCCGGTGAGATCCTCTCCCCCTGGCCAGCAGGCGGCAGACCTCCCTATGCCCTGTGACTGGCCAGCAGGGGCGGACCCAGGAGGGGTGCCAAGTATGTAGTTATGCATCAGGTGGGCCAAAACATTTTATGTGTGCCTCGCCAAACGAAAGCCCAAGATGTACAAGCCCAGAAATTGCACGGTCACTAGAAGATGCCCATGTGCGTCTATGCGCGTGTTACCCCGTTGGCTGGCAGCCTGGCACTCACGCGTAGGGTTTGGCACTTCATCGAACTAGCAGGCATTGGCGGCGGCGCGGCGCGGTAGTGCGGTCCTCAGCATCAGCAGCTTCGCGGCGAGCACGGCGAGTTTGGGCGTCATGGCTCAGCGCCCAGTGAGCTGGAGGTGGAGGTTGCAGCCACCGGCTAGACACTAGCGCCTCGGCACGCAGCGGCAGCGGTGACTGCACGAGGAAGGCAACGACCACCGGCCACGCCACCAGGGTCCAGCTTTAGGCATCGTCCGTCCATATCCAAGTATACTCGTTCACTATTTTAGCTTCTTTGTTTCTCTGATATTTTTTTTCTCTTAACAGAAAGAGAGAAGGGAGAGAGATTGACTGAAAATTGAAAACTTGAATGAGTGAGAAATGTGAAATCAATGAGTTCAAACTTCTAAAATTGAATGCACATTTATGTGATTTTTACGCTGAGATCAAGTTGAATCAATGAAAATATGAAGAGGAATGTGGCATTTCTTTCTATAGCAAGGAACCATCAGATTCTGCTTCACCTAGGCCATGCCCGATGCAAGAGCAATGCCATGCTTGACTGATGGTGTTGGGAAACTTTAGAATAGTGGTTATCTCCTTATGGGAAACTTTAGAACAGGGACGAAGAGTAAAATTGAGTTGTAATTGCTGTTGTTCTCCGTTCCACCTTAGGAGTGTTGATACAACACCTGTTGACTAATTTATGTTGTACTTCCCATAAACTATATTTGTGCGTATTAAGTGTTTAACTCTTTAGAGGGGGCACACCTAGTAAGAAAATCCTAGGTCCGCCACTGCTGGCCAGCCCCAAGCCCCTCACTCCCCCTCCCTCCGGTGGCAGATTGATTCTGCGGAGGAACTTACCTTGCCGGTTTGCAGGCGGTGGCACTCCACAGCAGCTTGGCAAGAAGAAACCTCCAAGCCGAGGCAGCCCTCAGTGCAGACCTCCTCGAGGAGGAAGAGCTAGTAGGCTCACTGGCGGACCCAGGATTTTGTCGAGCCCCGGGCCAAGACTAATTGCTATCTTGAAGTGAGCTATTGGTGTAGCTAGGAATTTTTCGTTGGCTAATCCGACTTCAAAAGTTCACATCACTTACCAAAATTTCTGAACACTGCAAATCCCATATACCAGTGGCAGAGCCAGGATAAAATTATAGTGGGGGCTAAACCAAAGTGGCCAATAAAAGTTGAAACATGTCTTATGTAAATGGGCTATATGTATAATACAAAGTATAAATATATAGAATTAACGAAAATATACATTATCCATACCAAAGCAATATTGAAATGTCCAATAGATGATGACATGATGTTATCTACTCCCTCCGTTTCAGGTTATAAGACGTTTTGACTTTGGTCAAAGTCAAACTACTTCAAGTTTGACTAAGTTTATAGATAAATATCGTAAAATTTTCAACCCAAGACAAATTTATTGTGAAAATATATTCAATTATTGATTTAATAAAACTAATTTGGTATTATAAATATTACTATATTTGTCTATAAACTTAGTTAAACTTGAAGTAGTTTGACTTTGACCAAAATTTAAACATCTTATAACCTCTGAAACAGAGGGAGTAGCAAAGTAGCAAACTAGGAATCACAAACAAAATTTTCAATTCAATATCTCTATGATTTCTTCAAGACTTGAACTATTAATAACAACTAGACTTGACAATTGAAATTTATTTTAAATGACAAATCAGAAATTTTCTATACCTCAAATCCTCAAGTCTTCCCTGCTTGCTGGGCGAAGGCCTGCTGCTGCTTGCTGCTGCCGCCCTTCCCTGCTTGCTGGCGCGCCGCGTCCCCCCGCCCTTCCTTTCCAGTTGCTGCCGCCCGCCAGCGGCCAGCGGCCGGCGCGCCGCGCGCCGCGTCCCCCCGCGGCCCCGCCGCCACTCCGCCTGGAGCGTCGCGCACTCGTGCTCGTCCGTCGATCTGCGCCGATGCGGTGACTGGCGGGGCGCGAGAGGCGGGCCAGGCGACCGGTGGCCGGCGGCGAGGAGAGTCGCCAGTCGCGCCGTTGCGCGTGCAGAGGAGGCCAGCACTGCGGCCGTTGCCGTCCCTTGCCAGAATGACAGCCCTAGCGATGGATCGAGGTCACAGGTGGATCGGCCTAGATTGAGGTGGGCTTTTCCCACTTCAGCCCTCAGCGGAACGACCCCCACAGGCCACACGGCCCATGCGAGGGGAGCTTGCTTTCTGCGTAAGTTGGGCTGATATTTCAGCCCACCTAACAGGCCGACAATGTGAACTTCCGCGGAAAAGCTAACGGCAACGCGCGCGTTGGTGGCGAGCGTTTCCGAGAGTTAGCTGAGAGTTTAGCCTAGCTAACTAAGTTTGTAGATAATAATGGTAACTAATATTAGATTTATTTTTTTCCGAATTTTTTTTACTAATAGATTAAAAACTTTCAAGTTAGATTTGAAAACTTTTAAAGTCAAATTTTAAATACTTTCAACTCAATTTGAAAATTTTCAACTCGAAATTTACATGTGTAAGATAAATTTTGAAAACTTTCAACTCAAATTTAAAAACTTTCAACTCAAATTTGAAAACTTTCAACTCGATATTTGAAAATTCTCAACTCAAAATTTAAATTTGCGAGAATTGAAAATTTTTAAGTCGACACATTTGAAAATACGTGTACTAAAGATTAAAAAAATAATCATAAAAAAAGGAAAGAAAAAATCGCGAATAAAAGGAGAAAAAACACGCGGGGAGGCGGCGCCAGCCATCGCGCGTGTTGCTGGCGCGTGCGCGCGTATTAGCCACACCCGAACTTCCGAGTTGCACGCCCTGCGCGGTTTTGCTAACTTGCGCGCGCGTTGCCGGCGCGCACGCCCGGCCCACAAGGCCCACACGTGCACGAGAGATTTTTTTTTTCGCTAACCAATCTCTAACGCCGGTTTTTCCGTTTTCTCTTTCGCGTTTCTTTTCACTTTTTTTGCGCTTTTTTCATATTACTTTTTTTAATTTTTAGCACACGTGTTTTTTCAAATGTTTTGAGTTAAAAGTTTTTAAATATTGACTTGAAATTTTTCAAATCTGGCCTTGAAATTTTCAAATCTCGAGTGAAAATTTTCGGATCTGAGTTGAAAGTTTTCAAAATTTTCAAATTTGGACTTGAAAGTTTTCGAATCTTGAGTTGAAAGTTTTCGAATCTCGAGTTGAAAATTTTCAAATCTCAAGTTGAAAGTTTTCAAAATTTTCAAATCCGGACTTGAAAGTTTTCGAATCTTGAGTTGAAAGTTTTTAAATCTCGAGTTGAAAATTTTCAAATCTTAAGTATATCAACAGCGCAAACTAGTATATCAACCAATTAAAAAGCACAGACCTATATGATTCAAGCATTTCTCTACTACTTAAAAAATTAAAAACGTTTCTGTCATCCGTCTTAAAATAAACAAAGAGTGAAAAAAATATTGGCACTATCCGATTCCACCACCACAGGAAAATTAGGGCCTTATTTAGTTATCTACCCTACCAATTAATTGGTAAATTTTGGTACTACCAATTTTTGGTAGAGTAAAGTTAGCTAGCCTATGTTTGGTTTGATGCCAATATAAAGCCAAATTTTAATAAGATGGTGAAGAAGATTCTTAGAATATAACTAAATTAAGTATGGGCACTATCAATTGTTTGGCTTCAATCCAAACTGACACATTTACTATTTAAGTTACCAAAATTTTGGTAGGGCACATTTTGGCTTCAATCCAAAACGGCCCTAGATACAGACTCGATATTGACTCAAAATCGGATGAAATTAACCCCATAATATAAAGGATACCATAGGACAATCCAATCGGGTTGGACTACTACTTAAAAGATTGAAAACGTTTTCGTCATCCGTCTTAAAATAAAAAAAGAGCGAAAAGAAATCTTCGTCCGGTCCGATTCCGCCACCACACGAAAATTAGATACAAAGTTGATTTGGACTCAAAATCGGATAAAATTAACCCCATAAATATAAACGATTCCACATGACAATCTAATCGGACAATCCAGCGATTGAGAAAAAGAACGGGAAGAAAAATAGAAACATCAGCGTAAAGCAGCCAACACTGTCGTCGCCACCGGATCTGACCACGGGAAGCTGCTGGCGCCGTCTCGTTGGATCCGCCGCGGGAAGTCGCCGGCATCGGATCCGCCCGCGGGAAGCTACCGACGTCGTTGTCACCGTCGACGCCGCTGTTGGGAGGGCACCGCTGGATCTTGAGGATGGAGAAGGCGCTGTCACCAACAGAAACAAAGAGACCAAGAGGGAGGGAAGGCCATCGAGGCCGATGGGGAGAGGGAGAGGGGGAGGGACAGCCATCGCCGTGCCGTGCCGACGAGACGGGAGGGAGAGGGGGAGAAAGAGTGGCGCCGCCGGAAGGAGAGGGGAGGGGAAGCGGTGCTGCCGGAGGGGCGCCGGAGGAAAGGTGAGGGGGAGAGGCGGCGCCGGTGGGGGAGGGGGAAGACGGCGTCGGGCAGGGGGAGGCGGGCGGTGATGGTGGGGCGGAGATGTAGAGTCGGGCGGGAGAGGTCGGAGGGGGAGAATGAATCTAGGGTTAAGGTTGCACCGTGGTTTTGATTTATTTGGAACTGATCTGAGCCGTCCATCGAAACGAGCGGCTCACATCGATCGAGCGTCGAGCTGGCCTTCATCACTGGACCACAGCACTTGGGCTGTACGTGGGCCAGCGGTCCAACACAAACGTGGAAGTGAGAGGAGGAGTATGAGGATGTTAGTTAGACTTTAGTCACTTGCGGTCTGAGAAAAGTGGGCCGGCTCGGTTGCGGGCTGAAGAAGAAAATGGCCTGAAAATGGCCCATAGAGGAAGAAGGATTTTTATTTAAATAAATGCTGAAATGATGTTTTTATTATTAAAATTAGCAATTAAGCTTGGTAAATCCCAAGAAAATTTCAAAGAGTGTAATTAATATGGAGAATTTAATAAAAATTAAATCCAACCATACCATTTTACCTGCCTACTTAAAAAATACTCAAATATTCCAAAAAAAGTGTAGTTCAATTAATTAGAATTTAATATGTTTTAATTCAATTTTCTCGTTTTTTCGTACGGGCATTTTTGCTAGCCTATACCTAATTAAAAAATACATAAGGATTCTGAGATGGGAAACACTAGGGTTAGCTTACTTAGGATAGGACTCGATTTCAAACTCAATACGATATGGTTTTGCTCCGATTATTTGGAAAATGGAAAGAGAAGGTGATAAGAATTGAAACTCCTCAATCAATTTTGGATTATCTCCAAGAATGTGGTCAGATTTCACTGAGGAGGTGGCTTCAAACAGCGTCCGGCAGATGTGGGAGTTCGGCCGGAGGTAGGGGACGACACTGTAGCAGTGGGACCCACATGATAGTGAGACGAAGATCGGGGGACGACTATTAGACTTATGGTTGCTTGATGGGCCTAATGTGCGCTTGCGGGTCGGAGGCGGAGGGGAAGAGAAAGGAGGAAAGCGGGCCAGCTCGACTGCAGGTTAAGGAAAAAAGTAGGCTGAAAATGGCCCAGAGAGAAAAGAGGGTTTTATTTAGATTTTTATTTAAATAAATGCTGAAATGATGTTTGTATTACTGAAATTAGCAATTGAGCTCTGAAAATTCTGAAAAAAAATCATATATTGTGATTAATCATGGAGAATTTAATAAAAATCAAATCTAGCCATATTTTATTAAGAAAATTTTATTTCAACATTTACTTCATTGGTAAATTAATTGAACTCTAGTATAAATTCTAGAAAACAATTTATGAATCCCTAAAACGAAAATCAAGGTGTGCAAGTTCATCCTATTCTCAATATGGATTAGAATGATACATACGTATGTCCATGTCTCTCACAAGAATCGTCCATCATTCAAATTTATGTTGTCGCTGCACAAAGATCAATGAGATCAATTCAATAAAAATGACTTGATGAAAACACATTCCCAAGATATTTTAATGCAGTGATGTCATCTGTTTTTTAGAGAGGATGTGCAACTACGACGCAACATTACATGAAACTCTAATCCAATCGTTCGTTCGGGCGTTTCCGGTTTGGCAAATAGGACTCCAATCGTTCATTCGAGCATTTCCGATTTCCGATTCAGCAGATAGTACGGTAATGTTAAACCTATTATATAGCCAGGTCAGTCCAGAATTCAAGTTGATTTTTATGGGCTTTCTTTTATTCAACATCGTATATATGTGTAATTGTGATTTCATATGTAGCGTTATATAAAGAAGATGGTGAAATTTGTTTTTTAATTAATTAGGTAATGTAAATCTTTCTCAACTTTTCCTCAATTTTCTCGTATTTTCTTCCTGTTGAATCGCACGGGTACTTTTTCTATTAAAAAAAATAATACAAAGGCAAATGCTCACTCTATAAACACGTGCGCACCCTATTTCTATACGCACCTGAAAAAAATGGCTGGTATATTTTGAGATTGACGGGGTTACAACGGGCACTTCGCTGTCGATGGATATGTTTTATAACACTAAAAGATTAATTAGCTGTTAATACGAGCACCATATAAAGTTTAGAACTGGAATCTACACATTCAGGAACCTAATCAATAATCAGTTACGCCCATACTGCTGATTCAAAATGCTATCGTGAAATCTCTATTATCGGTCACTATGTGTCAACAAGTTTTTTAAGGCTCTATTTGACTTTACGAGAATTATTTTACAAAGGAAAAAAAGAAAGAAGATGGCATTACAAAGGAGTAGTAATATGCAACTCAAAGTCAAATCCATTTTAAATTGCTACTCCCTCCGTCCCATATCCTATAATATAAGGGATTTTGAGTTTTTGTTTGTACTGTTTGACCACTCGTCTCATTCAAAAAATTTGTGCAAATATAAAAAACGAAAAGTTGTGTTTAAAGTACTTTGGATAATAAAATAAGTCAAAAAAATAATAATTTCTAAATTATTTTAAATAAAATGAGTAGTCAAACAGTGTAAGAAAAACTTAAAATGATTTATATTATGTGATGGAGGGAGTAGCAACCTGGGCTTATCTCATCGCCATGACCCAATCAAATGAAGCCACCGTACGTATCAATGAATTATTTATCTCTGCAGACTGCAGCCGTGTTAATTTGCAGCTGCTAACACGATTGCACGAAAGATGGCGACATGTGTGTGCTCATATGAGGACACATGCCGCCGTTTTCGAGATGAGTAGTTTGGATAAAATACTTCTCGCTGCAGCTTCTCAAGAGCTAGGGCACACTTCATGCGGCCGGTGTGCGTCTTGCCTGGTCAGGGTTAACAGAAACAGACACATCGTCAACTAATATAATACTAAACTGATGAACTCGCCCATGGCAACTCATCTCACTACATGTTGCAATAATGTGTCACACTCTACATACACTCATAGTGTCGACATCTGAAAAAATCTAGACTTGTAGAGTACTACAACTATTTATTTGCAAAGCCAACACCGGGTTTTGCGAAAGATTGATCGTGATGACAGTGTTTTATGTGATTCTTTAATACTACTGGTGAATTTGGTTGTGTGATGACAGTGTTAAGTGTTGTAGCTGGTATATATGCAGGGTTCAACTAGCTGGGAAAACATATCTGATTTAATTGTGTGCTTTATTAGATGGAGTACTAAAGATTATTCTGCATTCCAAATTAATGTTCTAATACGATTCACCATGTTCTAATACTATATTAACTTTAACTGTATATATGGTGATAAGTTGCTTGATGGGAATCTCTCTTGTGGAGAAAAGTGAGGAGATGTTCACGTACATCAAATTATACGTACGGTAAAAAAATGAATATGCTTTGTTAATTTAATTGGATTAAAAAATTTACATGTTCATGTACTTCCATTTCGTCGATATCTCTTAAAAAAGATTAGCACCAATGCATGCAATCGGTTGTTTTGCGTTGTTTTGCTGGAATATATACTGCTCCCCATGGAGTTGTTATCTCGAGTTGTCTCAATTGATTAGCTTCTAGATATATTTGTTATCTCGAGTTGTCAACATGGCATGGTATTGTTAACAATACTCTCATAATTAGAAATATACATTTCATATATTTAAGTTGCTAATTCTAAATTATTGGTACAAAATAATCAATTATACATATCAATATGATGAGCACATTGTACGTAAATCGCGGGGCCTATCAAACACGTATTTGGTGGGACCCACCATATGCATTCATCAGTTGACAACTATGCCAACCAAACATTTATATGGTAGGCCCCATCAAACGTGTTCCTATTTGATATCTATTCCCATACGACTTACTCTACTTTATTAGACTTACGAACTGCTAATATTATAAAAAGCTATACGCTACTATCCACTTGCCTTTATATTTCTCAGATTGATCGACACTCGTTGTTATATCAATGCGTACAAACTTATTTTATATTCTCACTGGCATCTTAGGGTAACTTATTTTATATTTTCGCTGGCATCTTAGGGTTTTCTTTTTCTTATCCATACCTTTGGTCAGATTAAAGATGCCAGCCTATAAAACTATTTTATATCAATATATATGCTCCTCTGCTTGTATCAGTATAACTGTACGGATACTAACTCCACATTGGCTGTACGTTCGATCATCACCAATCTTTGGCCACAGGCTAAAAAGATGGCTTTCGATCTCAAGCTAACCGCATGCCTCCTCCTCGCCGTCTTCTCCCTCGCCGCCGCCGCCGACTGCGAGTGCCAGCCCAGCGACGAAGGCCACGACGCGGCCAAGTCCCGGACGCTCAAGGTCATCGCCATCTTCTGCATCCTCGTGGGCAGCTCAGCGGGGTGCGCCATCCCGTCACTCGGCCGGAGGTTCCCGGCGCTCCGCCCGGACACGAGCCTCTTCTTCGCCCTCAAGGCGTTCGCCGCCGGCGTCATCCTCGCCACGGCGTTCGTGCACATCCTCCCGGTGTCCTTCGACAAGCTCGGCTCGCCGTGCCTCGTGGACGGGCCGTGGCGGAAGTACCCGTTCACGGGGCTCGTCGCCATGCTCGCCGCCGTGGCCACGCTCCTCCTCGATACGATCGCCACGGGCTACTTCCTGCAGCGCGCGCAGGACAGCCGCGGCGCCGCGGCCGCCGTCGCCGCGTGCGGCGGGGACGCGTCGCCGTCGCACGACCACGAGCGCGGGCACGCGCACGGCGTGTCGTCGGCCGTGATCGCGTCGGCGACGATGCCGAGCGACGCCGCCGACGACTGCGACGACGCCGAGGACCGCGCGAAGCTCGTCCGCCACCGCGTCATCTCACAGGTCAATTTGCCACTGAAACTTACGTACATATTAAACATATATATAGCTGGGCGATGAACATGAATGCGCGTTAATTAATTTAATTTGCTATGAATAATGTTCATATATACGTTTCTTGGTTTGATATGAATTTGCATGTGTGGATGAAGGTGTTTGAGCTGGGTATCATAGTGCATTCGATTATCATCGGGATATCACTAGGTGCATCCGAGAGCCCCAGCACGATCAGACCGCTTGTGGCCGCGTTAACATTTCATCAGTTCTTCGAAGGGATAGGGCTGGGAGGATGCATTGTTCAGGTATGTGTGTTTTCATTTCACTACCACACAACACTAATTGATCAGTGTCGGTTCCAAAAGGGCCAACAGTGCCAGATTTGGATCCGGCACCGTGACTGTTCTCGGCACTGAGAAGGGCTCATCTGTGACAAAACGAGTAAAAAAAGGCTGAGCCCTCGAGAAAAAAAAAAAGCTGAGCGCCTGAGCCGGATTTGAGCTAGAGGATTATAGAAATTATATACTCTGTAAATTACATGCAGTCTTTTTGTGCTTCATGTGGGACTACTCACGAAACGGAAATACTTCAAGACAGAAGACAATGATCTAAATCACAAATCTCATGGAATCACGTATCTACCATTCACATCACATAATGTGTATACCCTTGAAATGAAAAGGATCTGAATTACAAACAAAAAAGAAACAACAACGAAAAAAATTGAATCACATCATAAATCCGATATGATGAACTTCTCGTCGTACATTTTTCTTCTCGCCATCGATGGGGTCAGCGGCGGTGATGGGAAAAGGGGACATGAATACAACCAGCTGGTACTCCCTCCGTCCTTAAAAAAACGAATCTAGAACTGGATGTGACACATTATAATACAACAAATCTGGACAGTTTGTCCAGATTCGTAGTACTAGAATATATCACATCCAGTACTATATTGATTTTTTATGGGACAGAGAGAGTACACTCGATGGTAATACTCAGTGGCGAATTTAGAAATTTTCTTAAGCCCGAGCATATACTAAGTAATGAATAACTAGTACACACGCTAATTCATATGATTAATTGTTGGCATTAACACATTTTATTTAATGGCTTAATTGCTTTGCTATTTTTCTTGCTAATACGGCTTCTTTAGATTGTACATTAGCTTGATCGATTAGCTAATTTTTCGAACAACTACTGAGTATTACGTAGCTGCCAAATGGTTGAATGCAACGGAGCCCGGGCACCTGCCTGTGCTGGTCGGGCCTTTGCTTCGCCGCTGGTAAGACTTGATGGCATTGTGATGGGATCTGCACGGATCCGACCTCGCCGCCACTAGCTTGGTGAGGTAACAATAGATCTAACGCCACCAAGCTCAAACCGATGGCCCCCAAGCTCTAGGTAGCCCGATCGAGTGGCCAATGTGCTAGAGGGGGGTCGACAGTCATCACTGCGCTGAGGAGAGGTGGATCCTGTAGCGTTGCTCACTGGCGTGTGGGTCAGGTGGTGGGGAAAGAAGGGAGAGAGGACATAGAGCAAGAAAGGCAGGGCTGCTAGGGAGACGAAGGGAGGTTGGGAGGGGGGGAGCGTATGCGCTCTAGGATCGGTCGGTTGTGTTCTGGAACTTAACCACTCGGTTGATTGGCTTAATTTTTTGTGGTTCCCTAAAAACCACACGCATAGTAGTTTTGGGGTGTTGGTTTTCTAAATTACTTCTATTGATAATTATTATTGATGTCAATTCATTTATTAGTACTTTTTTTATATGGAACCAACACTAATAATTGTTATCAATGCTCTCTTTTTTTTTCATGTACAGAGTACGTGTGGGGTCGGGTTTTTGTCCAATGGTGTCATACTATGTGCCATCCGTTTAAAATTCTATAGTAGTGTTTTCAACAGCACGAAATGTGAGAAAATCTACAAAAATATTATTGTCGTAGTGGCTAGTGAGTAAGGGTTTAAAATTCTATAGTAGTGTTTGCAACAGCACGAAATGTGAGAAAATCTATAAAAATATTATTGTCGTAGTGGCTAGTGAGTAAGAGCGTACAAACACAAGTATCCCATTTACTTCATAATGCCATCCTCGATGGTAGTGGGAATGTGGGATTGAGCCTAGGAAAGTACAAATATACAACATGGTAAGTGGTCAGCCTTCATTCTTGTCAGCTCGCTAACTTACCAAGATGCAACATTTTTTTTAGAGAAGGGTATATTTTACCCGGCCTCTACATCCAACCGGATATATACGGCCATTGAAATAGGGAACTTAGCCCCGCAAACAACCCAATCTGAAATTCGCTCCATAGGAGATTTGAACTCAGGACCTTGGGGTACTACTCAGGTCACTGTAACCACTAGGCTACATGTAACATTTATCTGCAGACTTCAGCTCTTCGGTGTGTATGGCTAACTGGTTCTGTACCACTTTATTTTTCTCTAAAAAGATGACACTACCCTAATAACATCTCAAATGAGACGGTAGTCCTATTAGTGCCAGGTACACAAAAAATCCGGCAAAACACTGTGCACACTCAAATAGAGCAAAAACTGGCATCGATGACAAATATCGGTGCCGGTTCGAGAAACGAACCAAGACTGATGTGATGGTCTAAAACTAACACTTATAAGGTACTCCCTTCATCCAAAAAAACGAATCTAGGATCGAATGTGACATATCCTAGTACTACGAATCTGGACATATGGTCCAGATTCATAGTACTAGGATGTGTCATATCCGGTACTAAGTTGGTTTTTTATGGGACGGAGAGAGTATCCTATAGCAGTGAGACTTCATGGATGGTGTGAGTGTGTGATTTTGCTAGCTTTGTCAAGAGAAACTCGTTTAACTGTGTCGAAGGGATAAATTATCGACCTTTTACTATATTTGTTAAAGAATAACTAGGTTACGAAACTTAGAAACATAAGTAGCGGATTTTTCCACACAATTTTGTATAACCTTTAAAAATTAACATGTAGAAAGAAAACAAAACACTTGTAAGTAAAAGATGTTAGATACATTAAAAGAAAATACAAGAATTTTAGATTAAAAAAAATCCAGTAGTGAGACTCCTTTCAAACACAGAAATATCATTTCATAGAAATGCACGCTGATCGATCGGGCAATGAAATTTACCCACTTAATATATCATTGCAGGCTAGGTTCAATCTTAAGTCTGCAGTGACAATGGCTATCTTCTTCTCGCTAACTACACCGGTTGGGATTATGATCGGTATCGGCATCTCCTCCGCCTACAATGAGAATAGCCCCACGGCCCTGATCGTCGAAGGCATTCTCGACGCAGCGGCTGCTGGAATCCTCAACTACATGGCACTCGTCGACCTTCTAGCTGAAGATTTCATGAACCCTACGGTGCGGAAGAGCGGAAGGTTGCAACTCATCATCAGCATCTCGCTGCTGGTTGGGATAGCTTTGATGTCCTTGCTTGGTATTTGGGCTTGAATAAAACTTAAGAAGAAACTCCTCGAATATCTGACTACTCTCCCTCCGTCCTATAATAAAAGGAATTTTGGGTGGATGTGACGTATCCAAGTACAACGAATCTGGATATACCGTCTGTCCAGATTCATTGTACTTGGATATGTCACATCCACCCAAAATCCCTTTTATTATGGAACGGAGGGAGTACTTTTTTTTCAATTTGTTTTTGGGACATTGAGAGTGTGTTTTTTTTTCTCGTTTCGATTCTTGACTATTTGATGTAAAAAAAAGGTACAGAATAAATTCCGTGTGATTTTTGTGTAAAGAGGCACGGACCAAATTCCTTATGAAACTATTGTTTTTAAATAAATTAATTATGACATTCGTCCAGAAGTTCAACAAACGAACTAAAGCTGCATATGGTGCCATTTCATTGTCCATTGTCTGGCTCAGAAAAGTTGGTGCGCTTTCTTAGTCGCAATCATTAATTGAAACTGCAGGTTCTATCGTTTTATGATCTTTGCTAGTATGCTAATTGACTTGTAGTTGACGCCATTTTTTATTTATGTTTACGCGAAAAATGACGGAACATAATGGAATCGAAGTAATTTAATGATAACTTTTTTTAACGGAATTTAATGATAACTTATTGATAATTGCACACACCATCAAATCGCGCCTAACATACACTTAGCTACGGTTTATTCGATTAATCCCCATAATGGATGGATTGAGGGGGACTAATTTCACACCTCAATAGGAGTGGAATAAGTGATATCTAATTCCCCTTCAATCATTTTGTAAAAGAGATTAACCAAATAAAGCCCAAAAAGATAGACAACTACTAAAAAAGACATAAATGGGAGATATTTTCTTCTTAGGTGCACACTGTACCGCTAAGGAGCGGAATTTTCCTTAGGTGTATTAAGCCACCGGTAGGGAATCGCTCCCTCTCGTTATCTCTGCTGATAGCCCGTCACGAAACATTTTCACACCGGTCTTAACATGTGTTTTTTATGTTCATGTCATCCTACTCTGTTGAGGAGTGATCCTCTCTAGCGGGAGATCGTGAGATACCCTTTTTTGGTTCGGCCGGAGGCAGCGGGTGAGATCCGAGATTTTCGAGACAAAAGAGACACAAGAGATTTATATAGGCTTGGGCCGTTAAGAAGCGTGATACCCTACTCCTGTGTTATGCTCCTTGAGTGAAGGATTACAAGATCCCCTTGTTGAAGTAAAATGTGGTGTTGATCATTCGGGGCTAGAGACTGCTCTAGAGCGTCAAATGGATCGCCCCGGATCCATCCTCCTTTTTACTAGGTCTGGACCTCCTTTTATACCTCAAGGGGTTACCACATGGGCCCAAAAACCTAGCTCCGGTGGAGAAGTGTTTTGCATAAAATGCCTGTCTTGTCTCTTGACTTGGGAAGCAAGCGCACGTCATCTTGATGATGGGGCCTATCAAATTTTGCCGCCTGACACGAGGGGCGCCCATGTCAGCTGCTTTTAATGGGTGAAGACTTCTGGACTCCTATTACACCGGGAAACGGGAGCCTAGCTTTGACCAGAGCGGGAGGACCGACTCCGGCTAGAATAAGAGGATGAGAACCTCTCACCATCATTATTTGATGGGACATGTCAGGCTGCACGCCGCCTGACACACGAGCAGCGCACAGGCGCACTACCCAGACCCATCGGTCATTCGACCGGTCATAGACCGGTTGAGTATACTGCACGCCGCATTAAATGCAGCGTGGCGCGACCGCTTGGGTCTCCATAAATGCGGTTAGGTGGGCACCTGCAGGCGGACACCTAACCCACCATACGTGGTGACCTAGAGAGGGGGTCGGGGGAGCCCGACCCCTAGTCACAGGAGGGGGCGGTCGCCGCCCGACCTCGGGCCCGATCCCCCCTCGGGAGAGGGCCACGTGGCGCCTGGGGCAGCCTTCTCCCTCTAGTCTCGGCCAGGGAGTGGCCGCCGCCCTACCTCGGGCCCGACCCCTCTCGGGGGAGGGCCATGTGGCATTGGGGGGCATCCTCCTCCGTCTAATCTCTGGGAGGGAGTGGCCGCCACCCCACCTCGGGCCTCAATCCCCTCGGGGGAGGACCACGTGGCATTGGGAGGCAGCCTCCTCCGACTAGTCTTTGGGAAGGAGTGGCCGCCACCCCACCTCGGGCCTCACACCCCTCGGGGGAGGGCCACGTGGCATTGGGGGGCAGCCTCCTCCCTCTAAACATGATACCCCCGGGCCCATATCACCGACAGTAGCCCTCAGCGTTAGCCCTGACCAAAACCTTTCCTAGGTGGTCAGGGTTGACACCAATCTGCTAGTCAGTTGACATGTGGGCCCTATCTTCTGTCCTATCATTCTGGGAGTTGGGCGGTGGGAGTTTAGTCACGTTCATACGTCGCCTTAACTTCCCACTTTCCTCCCGGTTTCCGAGGCGCTGTGGGCTCGGGAGTTTAGCCCGTACCTTAGGCCGTGAACTTATTTCCTGTATATACTCAGCAAACGTTGTTAGATTCTCTCGGGCCCGTGACCTTACCCTCGCTTGCCCCTGCCTTTTGTTAACCTCTGTTCGGGTTCTACTTCATCTATTCAAACGATTATTTTCGCGTGAGCGTGAGGACTGAATTTTCCATAGCCAGCAATCTTCACCCACGATCAAGCCAAGATGGGCGCTGTAGCCAGCCGGCGCCAGAGCCAGCTGCTACGGAAGAGCCAGCACAGGGGGCCTCGAGCGTCGACGGCGTCCAGAGCTTAACACAGGGCTAGGATAGAGCTAGGAATCGTAGCCCCCATGCTTTTAGCATAGAATCGTTTGAATGGATGAAACGAATACAAACTTTTTGTTACCAAGGGGGGCAAACGAGCGCGCGACACGTGGGTACCGCAGGACCGCGAGGAAGAGATGGGAGAGAGATAAATATAAGCAATAATAATTCTATGCAAACGATTATCTTCGCGCGAGTGCGAGGACTAAATTTTCCATAGCCAACAATCTTTACCCACGATCAAGCCAAGCTGGGCGCTGTAGCCAGCCGGCGGGGCCAAAGCCAGCCGCTACGGAAGAGCCAGCACAGGGGGCCCCGGGCGTCGACGGCGCCCAGAGCTCGACGCAGAGCTAGGATAGAGCTAGGAATCGTAGCCCCCACACTTATAGCAAAGAATCGCTTGTATGAATGAAGCAAACACAAACCATGCTTGCATGTCGCGACCTTTCAAACCTTTAGCTCGAAGAGGGCCTCCCACTATGGGTTCCTAACCATTTTGGGAAGCCTGCGACCACTTAGCAAACGAGGTGAGGTTCCCACGAGCCTGTGTCCCCACGCTACACATTTTGTTTGCTCTTTCTTTTCGGTGGCCTCCTTCCAATATCTCTCCCTTTTACACGGACAACTACTTTCGCACGAGTGTGAGAGCCGAAAAACTCTAGAGCCAGCGATCTCCGTCCACAATTGAGCCAGGCCGGGCACCGTAGCCAGCCGGCGGGACCAAAGCTAGCCACTACGGAAGAGCCAGCACAGGGGGTCCCGGGCTTCGACGGTACCCGGCGCTCAACTTAAGGCTGGAATAGGGCTAGAAAACTTAGCCCCCACACTTAGCGAGGAAACGTTCATGTAGATGGGAGAGAGGTTGGGCTCTTACCACCGAGGGAGCAAACAAATGCGTAACACGCGAGCGTCGCAGGGCCATGAGAAAAGAACGGGGGGAAAATAAATATAAGACTTCAAGCCGTATTAAGCTGATGAATTGAAAAATTGAAAATACTTGAAGCTTGAAAGGATGATTAGTTGAGCCAGGCCGGGCACCGTAGCCAGCCGGCGGGACCAAAGCTAGCCGCTACGGAAGAGCCAGCACAGGGGGTCCCGGGCTTCGACGGTACCCGGAGCTCAACTGCAAGAGCCCTCCCAGGAGTAGACCGAGGCGGGTGGTAGGTTCATGAGCGATCCCAGCGCTTGGCCCTGGAGGGCCATAGGGAAGAAATTCGCCTTGACCCGATCGTCACCCCACGCTGCCTCTATGATCGTCGTGTGGATCTGGAGAGACTCGGAGGGGTTGACGCTACCGTGGTACCTTTCGGTGAGGCTGGATCGAAACTTTGAGGGTCATCGGACATTCCAAAGACTCGCCATAAAGACCTGGCCACCAGCCTTACCCAGTGAAGATGCGGGGGGCCTAGCCCCCTGCCTGGGGTGGCGCGGCGCTCCTGAGGAGGCTGCGCCTTCCCCCGCATTGGTGGTGCAACGCTTATCACGCTGGCGCTCGAAAGAACCTCAAAAATCACGAACGCGCCCCCTACCTGGCGCGCCAGTTGTCGAGGAGTGATCATCTCTAGCGGGAGATCGTGAGATCCCCCTTTTTTGGTTCGGTCGGGGGCAGCGGGTGAGATCCGAGGTTTTCGAGACAAAAGAGACACAAGAGATTTATACAAGTTCGGGCCGCTAAAAAGCGTAATACCCTACTCATGTGCTATGCTCCTTGAGTGAAGGATTAAAAGATCCCCTTGTTGAAGTAAAATGTGGTGTTGATCATCCGGGGCTAGAGACTGCTCTAGAGCGTCAAATGGATCGTCCCGGATCCATCCTCCCATTTACTAGGCCTGGACCTCCTTTTATACCTCAAGGGGTTACCACATGGGCCCAAAAACCTAGCTCCGGTGGAGAAGTGTTTTGCATTAATGCATGTCTTGTCTCTTGACTTGGGAAGCAAGCGCACGTCATCTTGATGATGGGGCCTGTCAAATTTTGCCGCCTGACACAAGGGGCGCCCATGTCAGCTGCTTTTAATAGGTGAAGACTTCTGGGCTCCTATTACACCGGGAAACGGGAGCCTAGCTTTGACCAGAGCGGGAGGACCGACTCCGGCTGGGATAAGAGGATGAGAACCTCTCACCATCATTATTTGATGGGACATGTCAGGCTGCACGCCGCCTGACACACGAGCAGCGCACAGGCGCACTACCCAGACTCATCATTCATTCGACCGGTCACAGACCAGTTGAGTATACTGCACGCCGCATTAAATGCGGCGTGGCGCGACCGCTCGGGTCGCCATAAATGCGGGTAGGTGGGCACCTATAGGCGAACACCTAACCCACCGTACGTGGTGACCTAGAGAGGGGGTCGGGGGAGCCCGACCCCTAGTCACGGGAGGGGGCGGTCGCCGCCCGACCTCGGGCCCGATCCCCCGTCGGAGGAGGGCCATGTGGCGCCTGGGGCAGTCTTCTCCCTCTAGTCTCGGCCAGGGAGTGGCCGCCGCCCTACCTCGGGCCCGACCCCTCTCGGGAGAGGGCCACGTGGCATTGGGGGGCATCCTCCTCCGTCCAATCTCTGGAAGGGAGTGGCCGCCACCCCACCTCGGGCCTCACTCCCCTCGGGGGAGGGCCACGTGGCATTGGGGGGCAGCCTCCTCCGACTAGTCTTTGGGAAGGAGTGGCCGCCACCCCACCTCGGGCCTCACTCCCCTCGGGGGAGGGCCACGTGGCATTGGGGGGCAGCCTCCTCCGACTAGTCTTTGGGAAGGTGTGGCCGCCACCCCACCTCGGGCCTCACTCCCCTCGGGGGAGGGCCACGTGGCATTGGGAGGCAGCCTCCTCCGACTAGTCTTTGGGAAGGAGTGGCCACCACCCCACCTCGGGCCTCACTCCCCTCGGGGGAGGGCCACGTGGCATTGGGGGGCAGCCTCCTCCGACTAGTCTTTGGGAAGGTGTGGCCGCCACCCCACCTCGGGCCTCACTCCCCTCGGGGGAGGGCCACGTGGCATTGGTGGGCAGCCTCCTCCCTCTAAACATGATACCCCCAGGCCCATATCACCGACATACTCAATTACTCATGTTGGGTTTTCATGTTCATGTCATCCTACTCAATTACTCATGTTGGGTTTTCATGTTCATGTCATTCTACTCATGTCGGGTAATCCTTTTCAGTTTTTATTATCCCTGACAGTCGGTTTTTTATGTTCATATCATCCTACTCATGCCGAGCAATCCTTGTCGGTTTTCTATTATCCCTGATAGTTTTTGCCCATCATAGAAGCTATGGATCCTGTAGCGAAAGTCTAACACACAATGAAATCAACTGGGACTAGCGGCAATGACAAATCTTTGGTCAAACTAAATTTTTATTGAAAATGTTCAAAAGACAAGAGAGACAAAGACTTGGGGCAAATTCATGTCTTATTAAATGTATACTTTATATAAAGTTATAACCTATTAAATCTAAACATCAACACGTAAACATGCTACATCATTATCTATTAGTAATAATTACAAGCATGCAATATCATCTATAATTTATTGAATCTTACAAATCAACACGCAAAGCATATTCAATTATCGCCTCTCAAATCATTCCCGTAATTTTTAACATATTTATCTATCATTTTTTAAATACTTAACATATATTTATCCATATATTTCGTATCAATGCACGGGATATTATTTAGTTTGTTTCATGATTAAACCTTAGCTTTTCATCATTTTTTCCTATCTTCCACGTCTTGCGATGCAAATCTTGGCCAACAACTTAATATTTCATTTACAATCTCTTACAGAGTCTATTAAATTTATTTCTCTTCAAACTATATTAGTTGTTAATAACTAATAAAGTGTTTACTTCTTGCTTGATTGTTGAAATGACATAGGAGTATTAGGATTATTTAGTAATTCCCGCAACTAAGCACATGTCTCACTAAATCCTTGTTATAATTAAATGCACCAACGGGAGCGTACACTCATGAGCACCAAGATTTTGAACCCCTATATAATTAACCACATCTTTAGTGCTTTCCTCGATGATTCATCTCTTTATATTTTTGTTCGATAAATATAAATACCATTATATATGTATTAACTATTAAGTCACAAAACTTTGACTGCATATATATACATCGCCAGAATGTTGTGTACAACAGAAAGAATTAGATCAAGTACGGTGGCTTGCTGTAGAAACTTCATCTGCTAAATCTAATCTAGTGTAAGTCCTTTAACATCACTTGAAAAGTCCAGATAGCTAGGCAACTCCACTGGATTAGCACTAGATTAGCAAATGTAATCTAATGTAGGAGAGATGACCTAGCTTTGCATACTTCCAATCGATGAATGTCGACACTATAGCAACACTGCCAATTTTCAATCAGTACTATCATGGAGACGACTTCCATAAACTACCAGTAGATTAGATGCTGCTAGTTAATTATTTTTGGAGGAGCTAATAGTTTATTTATTTATAATTAATAATTCCAGCTCCAGTTTCGTCTCTGCGAAGAGTAGTAATAGAAGTACGAGTAGTTCTTTAATTCCTCGTTAGGTCTGAAGATCTATCATGCATGCTTTGATGAGAGTAATTAAGTACAGCAAGCATGGAGCAGCAAGTACACACTTCAATTCTTTTCTGCTTCGAAAACAGAGGAATCGACATGTGCATCTCACATTTGGTGGAGGAGGTGGCATCCTCACCTGCTCCTGTGTCCTACAAAATTGAATTTCTTTCTTTTTGTTTTTGACCAATTTCATTGAAATAGAAGAACCGGATTAGTGCATGTTTCACATTTTCATGCATACCTGTTGTGGCAAAGGCAAACCACACAAAACATTGGAAACGCATCAAGGCCAGCCAGACTGTTATTGTTGCTCGCAGAATTAATTAACTAAGTAGTTATAATTTAATCTCAGTTGAGCGCGCGAACGCCCCAGCAATCAATTATTTCTCTTCTTTTTTAAATTTGTTTGTTTACATGCAACGGATCGGAGCATATATACTAGCACTAGCAGTAGAATGTACTGAAATGGAGAGTCCACGGGTTCAAAAGGCCTAGAACGAAGAGGAGCTTAGCTCGCGCATGTGCCAACCTGAACCTCCGCTGCAAAACGCCGCGAGCCCGCGACATCTCGCCGCGCGAGGAGCTAGCTTAGCTGCAGGTGAGCCATCGGCGATGGCGACGGCGGCGATGACCAAGGTGTTCGTCCTGCTCTTTCTGGTGGCGGCGTGCTACCTGCCGGCGCACGCGGCGGCGGCGGAGTGCGACTGCGCGACGGACACGGCGGGGCGGGACAAGGCGCAGGCGCTGCGGCTCAAGGTCATCGCCATCTTCTGCATCCTCGCCGGGAGCGCCGTCGGGGCGGCGCTGCCGTCCCTGGGCGGCAGGTTCCCGGCGATCCAGCCGGAGACGGACGTGTTCCTCTCCGTCAAGGCCTTCGCCGGCGGCGTCATCCTCGCCACGGGCTTGGTGCACATCCTCCCCGCGGCATTCGAGGCGCTCAGCTCGCCGTGCCTCGTCGGAGGCCCGTGGAAGCGCTTCCCGTTCGCCGGCATGGTCGCCATGGTCTCCGCCATCGGCACGCTCATCGTCGACACCGTCGCCACGGGGTACTTCCACCGGACGGACGCCAAGAGGAAGGCCGCGGCCGTCGCCGACGAGCCAGCCGACGACCTGGAGGCCTCCGACGAGCACAGCCACGGCCACGCCCACGGCATGTCCGTCATGTCCGTCGCCCCCGCCGGCGAGGAAGACCTCGTCCGCCACCGCGTCATCTCTCAGGTATGTTATACTACATCTCCCGCCACCGCGCCATTCAAGAAACAGAGCTGCGAAAGAAGAAAAAACGCAACCAAATTAAGAAAAATCAAAGTCAAAATTGATGTTCTTATTTTCTTAATCGATTTTGCTTGCGCGTCCTTGTTGGTGGAGGTGTTGGAGCTGGGAGTGGTGGTGCACTCGCTCATCATCGGGATGTCGCTGGGCGCCTCCGACTTCCCGAGCACGGTGCGGCCGCTCGTGCCGGCGCTGACGTTTCATCAGTTCTTCGAGGGCATCGGCCTCGGCGGATGCATCGTCCAGGTGATTTACCCACACATTTACTCTGCACTCACAATTGTCAATTTCGACCTGTTTTTTCAAGAGAGAGGGAGAGCTGGCTGTATTTAGGTCCAAAGTTTGGATCTAAACTTCAGTCCTTTTTCATCACATCAACCTGTCATACACACATAACTTTTCAGTCACATCATCTCTAATTTCAACCAAAATCCAAACTTTGGATCCAATTAAACACAGCCAGATTTCAACGTTTTTGGTGTTCATATCCTATCAATCCATCATGCTTACTAACTCGTCCGAAGATACCGATTTCAAACAAGAGGGCAGCTGATGTCTTAACTCGCGGTCACGTCTTTGTTCCCTCGTTTTCTATCCCTTTCGTTTCACTTCACTTATACTACCAAAAAGTTAGAAAAAGACGTTCAGATTTTGCAGATTTACAGATGGGCCGTAGTACTTTGAGGGGCCCAGTTGTTAAATCACGCCTCAAATCGCATTTTACTTCCCTGGGCCTCCACTAATTAATCTCAATCAAAAGTAATCCTTATGTTTTATATTATTATTAATCGTTTTGACTTTCTTTCTAATTTTTTTAAGTTTGACTAAGTTTATAGAAAAATATAATAATATTTTAATCCAAAACAAATATATTGTCAAAATATATTATATGTTAATTTTAATGAAATTAATTTGGTATTGTAGATGTTAATAATTTTTCGGAATTGCTAGAAAACTTCCGCAAGTTTTTTTGCCCCCAAAAACTTTCAGATTTGTTGCCATCAGATCACATCGAGATTTGTGCATGAAGGAAAAAATTGCTAGAAAATATTTTCATCCATGCCACACGAAAGATCCCGGTGCTAGCCAACCATATCATAGTTGAATACAAATTTTATATAAGTTACTACCTCCGTTTCAAGTTATAAGACGTTTTTGATTTTGGTCAAAGTCAAACTGTATCAAGTTTGACTAAGTTTGTAGAAAATAATAATAATAT
The DNA here is from genome assembly GCA_000338895.3 of Oryza meridionalis. Lineage (NCBI taxonomy): Eukaryota > Viridiplantae > Streptophyta > Magnoliopsida > Poales > Poaceae > Oryza > Oryza meridionalis. The sequence goes on from CM002528.2 coordinate 23,436,758, forward strand.
TTTCAACCCAAGAAAAAATTATTATGAAAATATATTCAATTATTGATTTAACGAAACTAATTTGGTATTATAAATATTATTATATTTATCTATAAACTTAGTCAAATTTAAAGTAGTTTGACTTTAACCAAAGTCAAAACGTCTTATAACCTAAAAAAGGGGTATATTATAGTTACAGTACAATTACAGTGTGAAATGTAATTTCACTTCAATTATATTATAGTTATATCTAAAAGTTTTTCTCAAAAAAATTTGCGGCAATTTTTTTAGATACTCCTTATTTTTTTTTCAATAAATTTAGTTGAACTTAAGTAAGTTTGATTAAGAAAAAAAAGTTAAAATAACTTATATAATATAAAGAGAGAGTACCCCGCAAAAAAAATATAAAGAGAGAGAGTAATTAACCTGTTCTTTCTTATTTATGACAGGCAAAGTTCCGTGTCAGGTCAGTGGTGACGATGGCACTCTTCTTCTCCCTGACGACGCCGGTCGGCATCGCCGTTGGGATCGGGATCTCCTCCGTCTACGACGCGAACAGCCCGACGGCGCTGGTGGTGCAGGGGCTCCTCGAGGCGGCGGCGGCGGGGATACTCGTCTACATGGCGCTCGTCGACATCCTCGCCGAGGACTTCATGAAGACCAAGGTGCAGAGCCGGGGACGCCTGCAGCTTACCATGAACGTCTCGTTGCTGCTCGGCGCAGGGCTCATGTCCATGATCGCCATCTGGGCGTGAGTGTGCGTCACGGCCAGCATGCGACGTGCGGCGTTTCAATTTGTTCGGCAGAATGGCAGGTTTTTGTTCTTAGGCGCGTTTGATCACGCTCTCGCGAAGACCTAAGAATTCGTTCGAGGATCTCAAAAGAGAGACCACTCTGTTGGTTGAAACTGACGAGGAGAGGGGTCTCCTGTGGGTTACATGTAGAACAGTTCAGTGACCATGTTCCTGACTGACCCGTCTTCGTCTTCGTCATCGTCGTCGCTCTCTTACTGTGACTACCACTGTCCTTCATCTCGGAGGACAATAATGCCACTGCTGGGCAGAATTCTGGTCTTGATGTGAATCCGTGATGTACGGGGTAAGACAAGGCTCGTGAATGAGTATACTCCATATCTGTAAAGCTCTATCACGAGTTACTGAGTTAGAGTGTTAATCCTTCCTTTTTGGGGGGAAAAGACATTATCAAGCCTGACGCTGTTGTACTAGTGTCTCGAACACTCTGTTTACATCTAAACATGGAGCAGTCCGATAAAAGGATATTCCATATATGTTTTTCCACCCTCCAGAAGTACCACTCTTCTACATTTTACAACTACTCCTCAATCATTTTTTTTCAAAAGAAACTACTCATCAATCATCATGCAGTAGTATCTTTTCTATAGCAAAAATGGTGGGGGTGGAGGCTCCCTGTATTAATTTGGAGAGGATGGGAACTATAGGCCCTGTTTGCGCTAGGGGCTCTCCACCACCACTGCAACTTGCTCCGTCTCCTTTTTTCCCAGTCTTGCATACAGTAAAAGACTATAATATACTTTAACAAACTCTAATATATTTGTCCTCACTTTTAATGTATTTCAATACGTTTATCCTATATTTTAGCAAACTTCAATATATTGTTTGATTGCTTCAAAGATAAGAGTCCTTGAGGGACAAACACAACAATAAAGATACTTTGTTGATTTGCAGGTGCTTACCCCTTATAAAAATACATACTCCCTCTGGTTCTTTAATAATTGACGTTTTGGACAAGATTGAGATTAAACTTTTATAACTTTGACCATCAATAACTTTAAAAATATTTAGTTTAAAGAAACTAGAAAAACATTTATAGATTTGTCTTTTAAAACACTATAATAAAATAAACGTGTATTTATTTATTGTATATATTATAATAAAAAAATAAGGTTAAAGATACATTTTGTAGAACGTGTCATTGTCCAAAGCGTCAATTAAAATGAAACCAGACAGTATACTATAGCCTCCGTTATAGCCTCCGTTGATTTGCAGATGGATAGTGGAGATTATGGGGCTAGCTTATGCCTGTTACTGTGCCCCTCTGCGTGGGATCTCGTGTTCGGGTGATCTACACGCTCAGCTCGCTCTGATATCCTGTCATATTGGTCTTCTGAAGGAAAAAGTACAACCGAAGGTCGCTCAACTTGTCATCGAGTTATAAAATCGTCCCCCAACCGCAAAACCAGATACCGGACGTCCCTCAACTAATAAAACCGTTCACTTTACACCCTGGTTTTGTCCTACGTAACGGCTGAGACAGCGTGGGACCCACATGGGCCCCACATGTCAACATTGCCACATCAGTCTTCTCTCTCTTTTCCTCTTCTCTCCCATCCTCATCTCTCTCTCCGGTGGCGGCATGGTGTACACCGGCACGATCCAGCCGAAGCGGCGTAGCATGTCGGAGATCTCGAACTCGTCATGTCGGCTCCGGTCCTTGAGCGAGAACGCCACCAGCGGTCGCCGTTCTGGCCCCGGCCGCTCCGCGCGTTGCGTCTCCCCCGGCCGCCAGCGCCCCACCCCTTCCCCCACCGTCGCGTTGCCGCTTCGCCCCCGGCCGGCCGCCCCTTCCCCCACCGCCGCGTCACCGCTCCGCCCCCGGCCGCCCGCGCGCCGCACCTCCACCGGCCGGCCGCGCGCAGCCCCTTCCCCCGCTGTCGCGTTGCCGCTTCGCCACGTGGCCGGTCGCCGGCCGCCGGTCACCGACGCGCCGTGTCACCTGTCGCAGTCGGAGAGAACGGAGAGAGAGATGAGGATGGGAGAGAAGAGAGGAAAAGAGAGAGAAGACTGATGTGGCAATGCTGACATGTGGGGCCCACGTGGGTCCCACGCTGACTCAGCCGCCACATAGGACAAAACCAGGGTCAAAACCACCAAGGATCTAAAGTGAACGGTTTTGTTAGTTGAGGTACGTCCGGTATCTGGTTTTGCAGTTGGGGGACGATTTTGTAACTCGGTGATAAGTTGAGAGACCTTCGGTGTACTTTTTCCTCTTCTGAATTCTGATCGCTGAATTCGGTCGTTCCCGCGGTGCGGCCAACGGCGATCAAGCAAATGGTCCGAGCACAAGGCTGTCCTATGTCAGATTCTTCAGATAGAAGGCCCGTGCGGTAAACTTAAATGGGCCTCGCGTGCTCGTCGTTCATGCATGTTTGGGCTAGAAAGAGCCCATATTCCTCCAACTGTTGACAGGTCCATTATCCTATGTCAAAACTTCCTTTCCTTGGGATAAAGGTCCAACCGGTGAGCACCTAAATGGCTAAATCTAAGAATTTTTGTAACGGTCCATCTGGCCATGTTGAGAAATATCAAAACGGGAAATTGGCGGGTCAAGCTCAGATAATTCAGAAACAAGCACACCTCAAATAGATGCAGCCAGTGGAACTACAACTATGATCTTAATTTTAACCAGACAGGTTGGACTAGTCATCGGTTGTTTTCTTATAATAAAAGTTGTTTAAGTTCTCAAAATGCAAGAAGTATGAATGATGAAATGTCATGCATGTATCATTCATATATACCATTAGATTTGGAAATAGTGGATTGTAAGAGCAAGTGTTGTTGGAAACACTGAACTCAAAACGAGAGAAAATAAAACAGAACAGTACAATTAGGAGAAAGTCGTGATAGGGAGAAAAGCGGAGAGCGCGTTGGACTTCATGAGTGGATTAGGGAAGAGCGATCTGCTGGTTCTCTTTTACTAAAAAAAAAGATAGATGTGAGCTAATCTCAAAATGCAACCTTCCGGTGACGTTTGAATCACCTAAAGATGAAGATAAAGATAAAAATAAAAATTAATTGTTTCATACAAAACAAGATGATAATAACATATGATTAATTGAGTTTTAATTATTACAAACTTGAAAAATATATTAATCTCATATTTTAGAACAACTTTCATATAGAAAGTTTTCGCGCGAAACGCATCGTTTAGCAATTTGAAAAGCGTGCCACTTTTATCTAAAAGTTTATCCAGTTTTTTTGAGAAAAGAACAGGGCCTCCAAAAGGATGTGTACTGCGCACTGACTGACAAGATTGCTCGAAGAAGGAGAAGAAGATAAAAGAAAGATGAAGGAGAAGAAAAAAGGAAGATGGAGCGAAAACACCCCAACCGGTAGCTACAATTGTCCTGCATTCTCTTAACCCACGCACTGTTTGTTTCAGTTTAAGATTATTGTAATCTATATTATTGAGCCAGGTTACTGTAAGCTGAATTATAATAAGCCGACATAAAATAAGCTGTGAGCCGTTTGTTTTCCTGGATTATAAGCTGTTTGTTAGCTGTTAGCCACCTAATAATCTAAAAAACACCTTTAGAGTGGATTACTAGATTGTAGTAATCTGGCTTATAGATTATAATAATCTACCATAATAAACTATTTGTTTGTTTCAGCTTATTTCTAATAATCCAGATTATAATAATCCTAAATTGAATAAAAAGAGCCCTAGACCCTAGCAATCCATCCGTTCTATAATTAAATTATTTTTAATCTCTTCAGTTTGTCGTAGAATATATTCACTTTTATAGTTATTGTATTGGAGTTTGTGAAAATGTGGTATAGATGTAATGGGAATATAGAAAAAAAATTACATTAGGATTTGATAAAAGTGTGGATATCATAGTTTTTTGGGGTTTTGTAATATGTGTGGGATGTGTGAAAAATAAATGTAGACCTTGTTTAGATCCCACCCTAAATTTTTTCACCATGTCACATTGAACGTTTGAACATCTGTATCAAGTATTAAATATAGACTAAAAATAACTAATTGCACAGATTGCGACTAATTTGCGAGACGAATCTTTTAAGCCTAATTGCTCTATGATTTGACAATGTGGTGCTACAGTAAATAATTACTGGTTTACGGACGGATTCTATAATTAGTTTTTTATTATTGCTTGAACACCCTATTCGACACCCTATATAATACCCAATGTGACACGCCAAAACTTTACACCCCTACATCTAAACACCCCTTATTTTGAAACGGAGGGAGTATTTTGAAAGTGAAGAGAACACGATTTTGAAACGGAGGGAGTATTTTGAAAGTGAAGAGAACACGATCGCTGAAAACAGAACATGATCATCAACCGAACAGGAAGCTCATCCCATTTATGAGTATAATAGAAAACGAAGGCCACGAGACAATGATGAAGGCGTGTGCAAAGTGCAAACAAAACTAGCGACCAGATGACCCGATGCTGGCTTCTTGCTTCGAGCTGACCACATCCATGCATGAGCATATCATCACTTACGTTACGCACTTGGCCAAAGAATCCCATGGCGTCATCCCAATTCTCAATGAAGCTGAAACTTCGCCCTGCACACTCGTTTTCTAGCATGCACAACTAAAACCGCACTTGCAAATCGAAACAAACCGGTAATAAAAACGATAAAACCATGTAAGATTTCCGCAAAGAAAAGTCCTGCGCAGGAACGTATATATGTATCCACATGCACGCGAAATACGTGCGAAGAAATCGAACTGATTAACTGAACCTTACCCACACAGGTCAAGTCGTCAAAATGCCCAAAAAGAAATTACTCCCAACTGGCCCTTGGGGTGGCGCATGCATGGCATGGGCATGGCCCGTCCATGGGCTCCCGCGCCGGCCGCGTGACAACTAGGCGGAGGCCACTTGGGCGAGAGGCAGGCGGGGCGCCCCGCGCACGCATCGTCGGGGCAAGTTGGCCATAAGATTAGGCGAGATTAATAACCCCCCCAAATAAAATCGAGGACAAGATCGATACGAGCGACCCACCCCCACCCACCAACCCACAGGCAGCTCGGCACCCGCGTCCATACCGTAACCGCAGGCAGCCAACAACGTCGTACAGGGCCAAGTTGGGGAAGGTGCCGAGGAAATGCGCCGTACGCTACGCACGCACGCGCGCGCGCGCGCACGGGCCACGAGGGAGGGTGGAGAGTGCGGTCCAGATCTGCGTGAGAGCAAGTATAATAGCAGCAGGCTATAAACCAGCTATAACCGCGTATGGAGAAGAAAAGAGAAGAGAGAGAAAAAAGCGGGCTACAGATTTATAGCCAGCTGTAACACGAACTCCAACACGTTATGTGTGTATGAGAGGTGAGACCGGGTATTAATGGTATAGTATATTTTTATAGTTAACTATGATATAAATGGGCTTTTAGATTAACTATAGATGATTTAGAGCCCGTAGTTCGCAATACTATCAAACTTGCTCTAAGAGCAGGTACAATAGCAGACTATAAACCAGCTATAAACATATTTTAAGGAGATATAAAATAGGAGAGAGAAGAGCAGCGGGCTACAGATTTGTAGCCAGCTGTAGCACGGACTCCAAGACGCAGTGTGTGTATAACAGGTGGGACCAGATATTAATAGTGTAGTATGTAACTATTGTATGAATTAGCTATTAAGTTGACTATATGTGATTTGAAACTAGTAGTTGGCTATACTATTAAACTTGCTCTAATACTCCACTCGTTTCTAAATACTTGGCGCCGTTGATTTTTTTAAAAATGTTTGACTGTTTGTTTTATTTAAAAAATTTAAGTAATTATTAATTCTTTTCTAATCATTTGATTCATTGTTAAACATAGTTATACTATACATATAGTTCTACATATCTCACAAAAGTTTTTAAATATAATGAACAGTTAAATATGTGCTAAAAAGTCAATGGCGTCGAATATTTAAAAACGAATGGAGTAGAAGGCTATAAAAAAGCTAAATGTTGAAGTGGATGAGAGAGGATATGAGAGAGAGGGGAAGCAGGTGGTAAGCTTATAGCCGGTTTAGGCATAGGAAAAAAAATCCGTAAGAGATATAATTAGACCATATATTAACAGTGATGAGCTAACCACCGTATAAGTTGACTGAGAGATACGTCGACTGTAAAGATCTATTAAGCGAACAGCTTGACTATATTATTAGCCTTGCTCGGGGCGGGCGGTGGGATTCTTTCGGATACGGTGGACAGCCGCGCTCTCCGCTCCGCTGGCGCCGGATTGGAACTTGGAAGGCGTCGCGTCGCGGCGCGGCGGGGACGGCGGGCGGGTGCGTGCGGGCGGGGCAGTCAAGCCGGGGGCCTCTCCAATCCGGCAGTCCATATGCACGCCACGACTAACGACGGCCAGAGGCTTTGTCACGGGCTCACGGGCTCACGACAAAACGGGGCTTAGCTGCACTAGCAGCCAGCTGACCCGTTCACATCAGGTGGTGGGGGGGTCGGGTCTCACCAGGAGTAGCGCGCTGAACGGGGCACGGCACGTACGACGCATCGTTTTAAGATGCACCCAGACAACTACTCCTACTCTGATATAAATGGGATTATGGACCGTCTGACATACGGTAGTGTTTCGTGTTTGATCAATGTGCAGCAACAGGTATGCAAGTGGTTATGACAAATTTATATTCATCCATCACGGTACGTCTCACGGAGAACCATTTAATTTTGTAGCTTAGGCTGTGTTCTTTCTCTCAACTTGGAGAGTGTTTTCCAGCTCACGCAAAACGAGAAAAGTCATTAGCATATGATTAATTAAGTATTAATAATTATAAACTTAAAAATTATTTATTTAAATTTTTAAAACAATTTTTATATAGAATTTTTTTAAAAAAACACACACACAAATTAATATTGAAAAGTGTCCTAACGGAAAATGAGAAATTTAACGTTTGGAGTTGAAGAAAATTACTAGGATATGATTAATTAAGTCTTAGCTCGCAATACTTTTTAATAATGGATATTAAACCCGGCTTGAACTAACTCCACTTTTGATCCATACGGACGTGTTTCTTTTTTATTTTCAATTTCACAATCATGCTTATATATTGTGATTTTTAGAAGATGGATTATTAGAGCATGAATGGTATGAATGGTGATTATAAGCCGTATGGTTTATTAGAAAAAATAAATAATTTATGGGTAAAACTATTATATATGTGTTATTAGAGATTTAAATACTAATGCAAACTTCGATGAAAAAACTTTAAAATCAATCAAGTTTTAAAATTTAAATTGTGCAACAACTTATAAGCTGCAGAGAAAAAGATATGGGAGCACTATAAACAATTAGTACCATAACTGTCTAGTTATCGATAATAGGTCTCATAATTAATTATTTTAGATAATGGAATATATTATCCCGGTCTTTGCTCAAGAGAGCTACAAAGTCTCATAATTAATGGTGTGACTATATTGATGGTATACATAATGATTAGGAAGGAATTAAGCAATCTATTAAACCATTTGTCGATCAACGGATGACATCCTTCTTTCTTCTCTTTCTCTTCATTCTTCGTCGTACAATAAATCCTACGTGACATATTCTCTCAATAGTGACATTATTCACGCCCTTAAAAGTTGGTTATGGATTGGATTCTGATGCGTATGGGCTTTATATATGACCTAGTACGTAGAGATGATATGGTTTTTATAAATTCCCAACAAAATCTTATATGCAAATAATTTTCAGGGCAATATATACTGACTTCGGTCTAGGGCATAACTACAAAGGTGTGACGCGAACAAGAAACTAATACATATTGCGTATCGAATCCTAGAGTCAACGGTTATACATATTTTTACCAAGTTCGAGTGGAGATTTACAAACGAACTTGAATAAATGTATATCTCCTTTAGTGTTGAAGTATTAGTCTTTGCATCATTCCTAGATTGTACGTGTTTTCTATTGAGCGAATTGTGTAATAAGTGGTTATAGCTTCGCGGAAGTAAAGGCCATGATACATTCCATTATCAAAAAAAATAAAGACTTATTTGGATTGTTACCAATTTTTGTCCTATCAATATTTTAGTAGAATCAAAACTTTGGTAAGCGAGTGTAAACCCATCAGGGGTTAAATCTTGGTACACATAAATATTATGCACATGTAGGTGAACTTTCAACAAAACTTTGATGAGATCATTAATGTGTTGTTGGTTTTCTAATCTTAGAGCATGTGTTAGTGGGGCATCTAATATGGTGTCAATTTGGTATTGCGTATGAAGTAATATATGTCAGTATGTTTCTGCAGTGTAATCCAAAATAAAATGAAAGAAAAGGAAATATGGCTTGAAAAGAACTTAGGGTCTCATCTTTTGGCTAGCTAAATGCTTGTAACATACCATACAACGTATTAAAAAAAATCATATATGTCTTCAGCGATTTAAATGTCAATACTTAAAAATAAACATCAATAGAAAAACTTTAAAATTAAGTTTTAAAATTTAAAATTTGACAACTACGACTGATTATGCATAGACGAAACATCAGGTGCCTTAATTAAGCGTGAGGAAAATATAGAGATATCTAGCCCGTCTTTACCTATCAAATTGATGAATGCAACATTTCACCTTTCCCAAAGACAAACGAAACGAAGCAATTAAAATTCGAAACTTCAACTGAAAGAAAGAAGCCGGCCGGCTGCCGGCGCATCTCGAAAGCAGCCGTTTTTTCAATTCCTTTTGAAACCACCGATGCTCTCTTGCAATCGACCGACCAATCGCTTTGCCATCGTCAAATCCTCCGGAAAGTGGTCGTCGCCGTTTAGAGCCCAAGCGTACCTGCAAGCGGCGACGAAGAAGTCAGATTTTTTTTAAAAAAAATGTTTTTTTTTCTCAGCCTCTACATCCAACTGATAAATGCAGCCATTTTAAATTAAGAACTTAGCCCATCAAACGACCCAATCTGAAATTCACTTTTATAAAAATTTGAACTCTGGATTTTAGGGTGCTACTCAACTTACTGCAACCACTAAACTATACTCCCTCCGTTTTAAAATGGTTGACACCATTGACTTTCTAGTACGTGTTTGACCATTCATCTTATTTAAAAAATTTAAATAATTATTTATTCTTTTCATATCATTTGATTCATTGTTAAATATACTTTCATGTACACATATAGTTTTACATATTTCACAAATTTTTTTAAATAAGACGAACGGTTAAATATTTGTTAAAAAATCAACGGTGTCAAATATTTTGAAACGAAGGGAGTATTTCCTTTCACGACGAAGTGATAGATAGAATGAAACTGTTGGAGAGGGAAAAAAAGAAAAGAACCCCAGAAAAGGATTAGCACGCCGGCGAAGCTTCTCTCCCCCTGTGCAAAGCTAGCAAAGCACGGCGCGACCAACTTGCATGGCAACTTGCATGTGCGATGCCGCAAGCTCATCTAACTTAGCAAAAAAACAAGAGGAGGAGAGGATAATAACAAAGCATGGAGGCCAAATAAATCAAATCCGGCGAACGGTCGAGTTGTTCTTTAATTTTGTTCCTCTTTTTCTTTTCTTTTCGCGAACACGACGGTCGAGTTGCTCTAGATAGCTAGCTGATCGATCTTTCCTGTGTAGCTAGCTTGACCGCGGGAACGAGCAAAGAGAGATGGCGGGAAAAATGCCAGTTGAACAACTTGGCCAAGTGCCCAAATATATAAACTCCTATGCTACTACTGTTTTTCCTCTCCATATGTCGCAAGCTTTCAGTTTGTTAATGCCAAGTGGTCCTTATAAAACAAGAAGGGGCAAAAAAAAAAAACTGAAGTAAATATTCACAACCATACTGCCAGTTGCAGATTTTTAACATCACGGTACAGGGCTAGCTAGCATGACGTCGTACAATTTGGTCAGGCATGTGTACCATTTTCTTTGGCAACGGGTACAAAAGGGCTCGATCTGTGAGCTGTGAATATCTTAATTTCGCCGTATCAGCCAGCATTGATACAGTGAAATGTCATCACTACTACTGTAACTAGTTACTATGTACCTAAATATTTGACGCCGTTGACCTTTTTAAACATGTTTGACCGTTCGTTTTAAAAACTTGAGTAGTAGTAGTATATTTAACAATGAATTAAATGATAGAAAAATAATTAATAATTACTTAAATTTTTTTAATAAGACGAACGGTTAAATATGTTTAAAAAAATCAACGGCGTCAAATCTTTAGGACGGAGGGAGTAATTACTAAGCTATACCCAAGAATCACAATGTACGCGGCTTGGCTGGCTCCATGTTTGCATTGCCTGCCGCCATGGCTGGCATCAGAGCAAGCTCCAAGCTTTCGCTGCGATATTAGCTTGCATGCACTCGCGTCAGACCTGTCGAGCAGAAAGAATCCTAAGCGAACGCATACATACACCGATACACGCACGGTCTCCTAGCTGATCGCTGTCAAGCTAGTTCTTTTGCCCAGTTGATGGATCATTGATGATGGATGGATGAAGCATCGTTCCACTTTACTTCCACATTCTGACAGTGTGTAGCTCTGTATTTGTATAGCCAATATATGTGCAGTGTGAGCAGCAGGAAGGGGTTAGTAGTGAGGTTAGCATCGAGATCTACAAATGTATAGCTGAGCAGTAGACCTGAGCGTTGCACGGGTGGCACCTGAGATCTCTAAATAAAATGTCTGAAACTATCAAAGTCTTACGGGAAGAAGTGTATATATATACACACAAAGTCAGACGATTATGATAATATGATATTAGATCGCGACAGTGGAGCATACATACATATACAGGTGGATTAATTGTATATATATATATTTCAGAACAGCAACTGAGCCTGAAAACCATGAGGTCTGAAACTCTGAATTCTGATTCGTATTGGATTATGTGTGTTGCAGAGCTGATATATAGTACACAGTACCATGATTAAATTGACAATGGACCATATTAGCTCGATCTTTAACATGCCGTTCGTGCATGATTCAGTGGTGAGTAGCAGAAGTATAAGGAGGATTAGATACTTTAATTATCAGCCAGATCACGATTAGCTATCATGCACCCTCACTATTCCAACATAAACAAGTGTCGATGAAAATGTTTGGTCACTACCCCTGCAACTGCAATTAACCACACCTCCATGTGCATTCCTTTTGCACAACTGTTCCTAATTAAGTCCACTATAAATCAAACCACCTACTCTTACATCAAATTTCAGCAATTTTGGCTGCATGGAAATTGCATTTCTATTGCACTAATTAATTAACTCTGATCAAGTAATTAATTATCTAGGCCAAGAGATCCAGATAGATACTAAGAGTTGTACTAGATGTGTATGAACTATGAACAATAGTTAATATCAGGCAGCACCCACACAAATGATTTGTACTCTGTATTGTCTACAAGCGAAAAAAAAAAGGAAAAAAAAAATAAACTAGAAACCAAACGCTGATCAATCTACACCCAAAGAGCCAAACACGAGAAGAAGTCAAGAAGCGATAAGCATCAACCTCCCGGGAAAAAAAAACGGCGGCGGCGAGCCGGTGGCCGCCGGCGATCAGGTCAGGTCAGGCAGGAGGGAGAGGGGAGAGGAAAAGCTAGCTATGATCTAGGCGGCGCGCGGCGCGGCGAGGGCGAGCTGCTCGGCGGTGCGTGCCAGCGACTGGAGGTTGCACCGGACGATGGTGTCGACGAACATGCGGGTCTCGTCGGCGGTGTTGCCGTGGGGCACGTCCACCACGTAGGACTCCACCACGACGGCGGCGGCGGCGGCGCCGGCCGCCGTCTCGTGCACGGTGGTGACCGACCGGTAGTTGGAGAGGCGGTGCTCGCCGCCGACGACGCGGAAGCTGAGCACGCGGCGCTCGTCATCGAGGATCTCCAGCCGCTCGCGGCTGCTGGTGGCGGGGAGGCCCGACACCACCCGCACCTCCCGCACCGACCCCACCGCCACCGCGCCGCCGTCGCCGTCCAGGAGGCGGCAGCTCCGGATGAAGTGCTTGTACGCCTGCGGCCGGTCGAACCGCCGCACCACCGACCACACCGCGTCCACCGGCGCCGCGATCGCCTGCACCACCGCCGAGCAGCACTGCCCCACGCCCGCCGCGTGCTCGTGGTGCCTCGCCACCTCCGCCGGCACCGCCACGCACGACGCCGCGTGCCCCGCCCCCGCCGCCGCCTTCAACACTCCCCCACCGCCACAGCCCCCGATCCGGCTGTGCTGCGGCGGCGACGGCCGTGGCGCGGTGTACGGCATCATCCCACCACGCTCTTATCTCACACAGGTTTCTTGGTTTTTATATTTTTTCACACAAGAAAGAGAGAGAGCACTAGACATGGTCTGGCTACTTATATACCTTGGAGCAAAACAGCAAATCACCAATCAAGCTAAACCAATACTGAGATGGTCATCACACAAGTTGACAACTTACTCAATTACACTTGCCATTTGTAACGGTGGTTTTTGCAACTTGGAGCAAGTGGTTTAGGGTCACTTGTGAGAGTTGGGGTCCTTTGGGATGGTGTTTTTTCCAGCATCAAGGACAAAAAAAAAAGTGTACTGGTTTTGGGCTCTGCAGCTTGTTTTCCAATGGGTGGAATAGAGGAAAGAGGGGTGTAGCCGAGGCCCTGTTTGGATTGGGGCTAAAATTGTTTTAAGTACCTATTATATAGGATGTTTGACGTTAATTTGTAGTATTAAACATAGAGTAATTATAAAACCCATTTTATAACCTTGGACTAATTCGTGAGATGAATCTATTGAGTCTAATTAATCCATGATTAGTCTATGTGATGCTACAGTAAACATTCGCTAATTATGGATTAATTAGGCTCAAAAAATTCATCCCGTGTATTAGCTCTCATTTATGCAATTAGTTTTATTATTATTCTATGTTTAATACTCCAAATTAGTGTCCAAACATTCGATGTGACAGGGATCCCTGATCCAAACACCACCTAACAATGTCTGGCTGGTTGGTTGCAGCAAGGGGCACCAAGAAGGGTCAAAGTAGAATTCTGGGAAAGTGATGTACCATTGAGGAACAATAATTAATAATATAGTAATGAGGGTGTTTTTGTCAAGGTTTTTGCTCTTGTTTATGTGCCAACTTGTTGGGGGGTAGATCAGTGGATGTAAGAAAGGAGATTGTTGTTATTTGTTAATGTGGAGCCAAAGGGGTTCTTCTGATCAGACTCGTGCCAAAAGAAAAGGGGTAGAAAGATTGATCTAAAGGTGAGGGGTGTATCTGGAATGACAGGCTTGTTTGGTAGATCAATTAGGCCACTTGTTGCTCGTCATTGTTATTTACTTGTTGGGTGCCTTGGGTGGTGTTTGCACGATGGGCCACTGAGAGTGATCCTTGCCTCCTTGGTGATTGTAATTAGTTGATTGTCCGTGTTGGCAACACTACTTTGTTGTTGTTGAGCAAATATCTTCCGGCCATTTGTTTCCAGAAACCATTTTAGGTTCACCCAGATTTTGCATAAACAAGTCTACGGCAAATTTCTTGTTTGTTGGTCTCTGCTAGTAGGAGGCCCGTTGTAAATACTTTGTTTTTTTTCTAATATATTGATCTACGCTTTTTATTTTGTGTTCGAAAAAAAAACTATGATATAAAGGAAAATTATATTCAAATCGTTAGGGCTTTTTTTTTTAAAAAAAAAGGATTTGCAAGAGAAATGAAATTAGACATGTGGTTGGTTTGGAGACGAGGTGGGATGGGTAAGAATCATCTCTGTTTTTGGATGGAATAATGCTACTTTTTAAGAGATGGCTCACATGTCAACGAGTGAAAAAAAATAGGTTATATTGGTCCGCCAGTTTTTAAGGGACCGGGTTAACCCGGACCTTAGAAGAATATTCCCTATTAGGAACTATACCATTATCTGTCCCCAAATCAAACAACTTAAAGGCTGCGTTTAGTTCCTAAAATTGGGGAGAAGTTCGGGGAAAGTTGGTAGTTTGAAAAAAAAATAGAAGTTTACGTAAGTAGGAAAGTTTTGGATGTGATGTGATGTGATGAAAAATTAAGAGTTTGGGGGAAGTTTGGTGTGAACTAAATAGGGCCAAAAAGTAAATTCAACCCTACCCAACCCTTTGAACCAAATGCATGCTAGAGGTGCAAAACCCCAACCCATGTGGAGAAAATATATGATGCAGACCACACATATATAATGCAAACTTGTAAACTACCGTACATGTGAGATTCATTCATGTCACACTGAATACAAAATTTACTATCAGTTTTAACGAGGAGTAAAATTTTTACTCATAGTGATGTTGACAAATCTCAAACGTTTATTTTTCGATCATATAATAGTTTTCAAGTTTACACTACATATGTGGTTTGCACTATAGATTTTTCCGTTCGTGCAGGTGCACGCATATTAAACGAGACATACTAAGCCAAATTTAGAAATTGAACCTGGTTAGGTGGGAAAAAAGTTAACATCCTCATTCACATCACCATAGGAAAGGAGTGAATTTTAGTTTAGCAGAGTGTGGAATGTTTTGTGTAAAACGTAGCATCGTCAATGAGAAATGTGAGGTAGTATGGCCACTAACAAGTACGGAAAAAACAAAACTGATGTCAAGAACTCAGAGCTCTCTCAAAGCAAATGCCAGAATTTTACCATATACTAAGACAATTTTGGCAATAAAAAAAGTTATATGCAATTCTATGAAACCTACACTATGGCCCTATTCAAACCACTATGGCCTATTTGGACCTGATTAAGGTTGGGATTAAATAAGGGCACGCAAAAAAAACATTACTCAGCATGTAATTAATTGATTTTTAATTATTCAAATTAGAAAACTGGATTTATTTTATATTTTAGGGCAATTGCCATATAAAAATTTTTCACACGAAACATACCATTAAGAAATTTAAAAATATGCTAACGAAAACTGAGGTTTTGCATTAAAAAATGGACCTATATAAACCAGCCAATAGGATGTCTCAACCGCCAATGCTCAAATTACACTTTCATCCTAATATCCTATAACTCCTGCCCTCTTGTTCGGGAAAATAAAACTTACTTAGGATGTTCTCTGCTTATATACTCTTTCCGTCCTGTGATATAACAACCTAGTACCGTATAAGCTGCCTAAATTTATTATACTATAATATGTTCCATCCAATGTTAGGTTGTTATATTATGACACAGAGAAAATACTACTCAAGATCGGTCTACCAATATTTTATATAGATATTCTTCCTGATAAGACCTGAGAAGTACATAACCAGTTAGCCACTGCACATCTCTTTAAAACTAACACAGAGCCACAGAGATGTGCAGTGGCCAAAGGCAACAGCCAATTCAGAGGCGAGCTAGCCAAACCACCACCTTTGACGCCTACTCGTCGTGTTTGCCGTAACTTGCTGAGAACCTGCCCGTCATGCGTTGGTCTCTCTGATAGTAATTAAAAAGGGAAAAAAAAAACGTAGCGCTTGGCCACTGTACAGGTGCACGGGTCCCAAGCTCTCGGCTCTCGCCGCGGAAACGCCGGCTAGAGACGTTCCGGTTTTCCACCCGGCCGAACGACCGCATACCTCTCTCTGATAGTAGTAGTAGTACGTACGATAAACAGAGACATGCATGATGCTGCACGCCCGCGGTGGAATTCGTCCGTTTCGCAAACGCCACCGTGCGACCGGGGGTTCCACCTCCATGCGCCGACGCCCTGCAAACTACCTTCGTCTTAAAAATTAAATTAGTGAGACTTCTCTGCCACCTCTCTAAACAAAAGTATATCTAGTTATAAATACATAGCTAAAAGTTAATACCTCTATTTTTTTATTGTGCAATGTTATTGATTTTTTATAAACATTTTAGCATTTGTTTTATATAAAATTTTGTGCAAATATAAAAAGTTTTAAATCAGGGTTAAATAACATTTAACAATAAATCAAGTAACAACAAAATAAACAATAATTATATATTTTATAATAAGATAAGATAAATGATCAAACATATCTTTTAAAAAATCAATATATAAAAATCGGAGAAAGTATTGTATTCTAGATAAAAGTAGTAAAAAATTTTTGCAACTGATTACCGCTGCAAAACGTAGAACTCCATCAATTCCCAAGTAGGATAATCATTTCCATGACTTAAATTTTGTGTGTGAATTTAAAGTCTAAAAATACTTGGAGCCTCATGGTTTGGCCAATTCAGCTATTGTTAAAATTTAAGTTTCAAATTTTGGTTTTGGAGATGGTTTTAGAAAAATCTTAACGTACTTTTTTAAAAATTGGCTTTTAAATCATTAAGAACACATATAAATGTTTTATTTATAAATTAATGTTTATCACGAATAAACCATTTGTCATATAATCAACTATTGTCCACTCAATAGGGCTCTTATATTTAAGAAGAGAGAAAGTATAACATCATTTTTTTTAGACCTGCAATTGTGGTCTCAAATAATGGTAGTGGCGGACTGACAGTTGTAATACCATCTAGTTTGAATTTTTAATGGAGTTAACTGAAAATTTCGTTGTAAATTCGTTTGTTAATGGAGTTAATGGTCCCACGACTCACCAACGAGGTTGTTTCCTAAATCCAAATATTCAAACAGGTCAATTGTAGCATTGACATGGTAAAAACTAAAAAAGAAGATCTCGAATAATCAAACAGCTACTGCCCAGTTTCTTTCACTCCATTTGGGAGAAAAGTATAGGAGTCCAATCTGGACATCTGGTACAGATTCAATGCATGCTAAGCACTAAAGGGCACATCAGATGAAAAACGCCCGATGCAAACTATAATATCTTGGTCGAGAAAACAATGCTAATAATCTAGTTAAAATAATCTGTAACCTTGGCGGTTTCTGCTGAATCGGGTTTCTTTTGCCTTTCTTTTATGTCTGATGAACACCAGAAAGTCAGAAAGTGTCATATGAACACTTTAATATAATAGCAGGTGATAACAAAGGGTTTATATTATTATATATACTCTGTTGCAATACTTGTTATAGCTGAAAGTTCAGACATGTTGCACGCAACCATGATCGCCCAACCTGATTGATTGAGTCGTTCCTGCATGACGTCATTATCTAGGCCGCCCCTGCTCCATTGGAAAGAGCTAACCACAATCAGATTGCGGATCATGGATAACTAAAAGTATACCAAAACGTGCATGGTTCAAGTTTACCTGCCATCACGTCACCACCACAAATAAAAAATAAATTAATTAAGAGCTTCAAGTTTCAAGTTTCAGGTCCCCATCGTTTGGCTTATTTTCTAATAAACCAAAACAGCTTATTAGGAAATAAAAATAAATTTATAGATAAAACTTTTATAAATGTGTTCTTGATGACTTAAAAGCCAATGTTGGAAAAAAAACTACGTTGAAAATATCTCAAAATTAATCTTGAAAATTCAAAATTTGGCTTTTTCTTTGGCTGATTAGGCCATCCGATGGAAGCCTCAAGTTTCAACTATGCTAATCAGGCAAAGGCCGAGTTTAGTTCCAAACTTTTTTTCAAACTTTCAACTTTTCCATCACATCAAAACTTTTTTGCACACACAAACTTTCAACTTTTCCATCACATCGTTCCAATTTTAATCAAACTTCCAATTTGAATGTGAACTAAACACACCCTATACAACTAGTAGTAAGCGTGCAGTCGCGTGTCATAAATGGGCCGTGATAGGCCAGGCCGGCCCATCAGACCTATTTGGCGCCCATTACGCCTATTCGGCTTTAAGCCGTGAGGCGTCGAAGACAAGGAAAGGGAGACCAAGGTCAAACGCCGCGTCAATGTGTCAGGAACTTGGCGGCGAAGAAAGTGATCCACCATGTGGGCCCCACGCGCGCCGCGAGCCGCCATAATAAATGCCGTTCCGGTGGGCCCACCTGCCATGTCACAGAGGCGCGCCGCACCCAATGTCTCCGGAGAGTGGAGTGGAGAAGAAGAAGAAGAAGAAGCCGTTCGTTCTAGAGCGCGCCGCCATCCGCTCGAACCTTTCCCCTCTTTGCCTTGCGCACCAAGTATGGATATTGGGGGTACCCTCTCGATCTTCTCGTCGCTGGCAATGTGGATTGCGTAGTCACATGTTTCTCGATCTCGTTGTGTCCAGGTTTTTTTTCTTGAGGAGTTAGATTGAGCAGGAGAAGAGCCGCGGCCGGTTGTGGATTTTTGTGTTGGTCGGTCGCGAGGATCGATGGCGGCGGGGGAAGGAGACGTGGGGATGGAGGTGGAGACGAAGGCGCCAGCGATGCCGCCGCCGCCGCCGGCGTCGTCGAGGTAAGAGCTTAATTTTGGCGGCGTGATTCAGTAGTTTGTTTGCGCGTTCAGAAATACGGGTGGTTTAGCCGCTATTGTGCAGGCAGAAATATCATCGCAGGTAGCGTGAGACATTTGGTCCTAACTGAATGTCTGAAATGTGTGGATGCTTGCGATATGATGGTGCAATGGTGCAGGATTTTTAGTGCAACCCAAGGATTGTAATTGGATAACGGTGTTTCGTAGGATAGGAGAGTCTACCTGCAAAGAGTTTTTTTGACCGTTTTGTGGAGAAATTAGAGGGAATAAGTTCTTTTTTCTTAGAAATTAAAGAATTTTGACCGTTTCTTTTGAAACTAGATCTAGATGTGCTCGTAGGAGTGGAAACATGTTGAGATTGTGCGTTATTACAACTTTGGTTCTGAAAAAAAATCGCGGATTAATTTTCTGTTTCATGTTTGCTAATTGCTATTATGTCGGTTACATTTCTAGATAAATTTCCACCGTAGAGATAGGTGAGGAACTGTGGATTGATCACTAAGCAATGGAACAGGGATTGGCCTGAATAGTTCCAAAGCTCAAACAAAGCGTTAAATTTTAGGAGTTTGTTCTCTGTTGCAAATTTGCAAGGCAGACAGAACCATCAAAGGTTTTAGCTGCGCAAAGCAGAGTCGACGTTGAGTAAATTCCAGACAGAACAATCAGCATGATACAAATTGCTGCAAACAAAACTTAGAAAATCCATTTCTTGCTGTGAGTCAGTGAGTGCGTCGTTTTGCTTTCTTTCTTCTTCTTCTTTTTTTTTTTTGATATGGTTGAGATGTTCATCGTCTTGTTCACGTGCAGCGCGGCCAGGAAGAAGAAGCAAGCTCGCGCGAAGAACGGCGACACGCCTGAGCCTGACGCCGCCGGCGGTGCCCGTGCCCGGGCGTCTCGGCGAGCGAAACGGGGACCGGGCAGCTACCGCGGCGTGCGGCAGCGCCGGTGGGGCAAGTGGGTCTCGGAGATCCGCGAGCCCAACCGCGGGAAGCGGCACTGGCTGGGCACCTTCGGCAGCGCCGTCGACGCCGCCCTCGCCTACGACAAGGCCGCCGCGTCCATCCTCGGTCCCCGCGCGGTCCTCAACTTCCCGGCATTCAGCCCTCCTGCCGCCACCATCGCCGCGCCGGAGCAACGCGAACCCCCGTTCTGTTCTCCTGCCACCACCGCCGCTGCCGCCGCCGCCACTGCGCACGAGCAACGCCAAACCCCGTGCTGTTCTCCTGCAGCCGTCGCCGGCAGCGGCGGCGGCGCAGTCTTCGAGGAGCGTGACGTGAAGCCGGTGGTGTTGCCGTTGCCGTTGCCGGCCATACTCCAGGGTGGCGGCGGCACGGAGGCAATGGCGCAGCATTGGGATTGGGAGTGGGACGCGTCTCGGCCTGAGCTGGAGATGTTCGAGTGTCTGGATGACATCGCCATGTACCTCGACGTCGACGCTGTGATGACGACTCGGGATTGCAAGGTTGAGGAGCTCGACGCCGACATCGTCGACTCGCCGCTGTGGACACTGTCGGACTGAAATGGCAAATGTGGCAGCCATCTAGTCAGGTTTCTTTTGGTGAGATAGATTTTCCAGTAGATGAGTTAGCTTTCGTTTTGCTTAGCTGATAAGTGATAGCCATGTAGACCGTTAACAACGCTTATTAGTCTTCATTTTGCATTAGGAAAAGGTATAACTGATAGCATTCGAATGTAAATAGTAGAACTGAAACCAAAATACTACTATATTTATCCGGAGAGAATTGCACTTTGGACTACTTTTACTCTTAAAGAGTTTTACATTGAATCACCTTTAATCAAATCATTTTTACTTTATGCTAACTAAATTTGTCTTTGTTACGATTTGGATTACCCCATATCACTTCTTCAGCATATCAATAAACTTGAGCACATCAGCTCTAAGAAGCCAACAAACTCCCCTCACCTATGAAGTAGGTTGTCAGGATCAGAATCCTAGGTAGTATCATATTGCTTAAAGTAGTATCGTATCGTAGTATTGAGATACCATAAGATTTTCTTTGTTTTTAAGTTTAATTAATATTTATATTAATTATATATAGCCATTCTATATAAAAAAATTGTAGCAATAATATATGTCATGCAAATAAATACATTTATCAAGAGAAACCATGTTGGTTTTGATATATTTAACAGACGTTTATATAAAATTAAGCATATTTATTTACATTATTTTTAAACCATCTTATTTTAAATAATATTTTGTAATATCGTAGGGATAGTAGAATCCGGATACCACCAAAGATTTCGTAGGATCATATAGTAATGAATAATAGAATTGAGATACTATGAAAATTAGGATACTAGGTGGAGATCGGTACCATTTCGACTTGGTAAGATCGTAGTATTATAAGATGCTAGGATACGAATCGGGATACTGTCAACCTATAAACAGACTGTACATTTACGGGAGGATATATGATAAACTAGCTGGGTGGCCCGCGCAATTGCGCGGCTAGCACCCATATAAAATTATATATTTTTAATATGATTTTACTTAAAATTTATTAAATAGTTATCTCGTTGTCTTAAGATTTTGAAAGACCAAACCTTATGTCGGTGATATGGGCCCGGGGGTATCATGTTTAGAGGGAAGAGGAGGCCAGGCGCCACGTGGCCCTCCCCCGAGGGGGGATCGGGCCCGAGGTAGGGCGGCGACCGCCCCCTCCTGTGACTAGGGGTCGGGTTCCCTCGACCACCTCTCTAGGTCGCCACGTGCGATGGGTTAGATGGCCGTCTCCAGGCGCTCACCTACCCAGTTTTATGGCAACCTGAACGGTTGCGCCACGTCGTATTTAATGTTGCGTGCTGTTTAGGACAGAAAAAATACGAAAATATATTCCTCTATGTTTAGAGAGAAAATAAGTGCGGGCGTGCCAGTGTACCTAAATACACAATAAACAAAACATAGGGAACATGCTCTTTATTAATCTTAAAAGATCATAAATACGAATTCCCAATATGATATATATGTATGCGCACTCCATAATCTGTCCAACGTTGGACAGATCTAACTTGTGCGATGTGGTCTCCTGGTTCCTGGGGCCTCGAGAAGCTCCCAGTTAATTGGTTCCTGGGGCCTCGAGAAGCTCCCAGTTAATTGGTTTCTGGGGCCTCGAGAAGCTCCCAGTTAATTACCTTCGCAGATCTAGGCCTGCTAGAGAACCTCCGATTAAGCTGCTTGTGGTCGTCTCGTCGTCTTCGCTTCACGTTCTCCATGCATGGTTGTGATGACGATGTAGATGTGTGTGTGGGCGTCGGCAATGATCCGTGCGTCAGTGTTGGTGACGTAGCCTAAGCGTCAGCTTCACCCGCCCTTCGTCGTCTAGTCTCATTGGTCTTAAATAACGTGTCGGTATAGATTGTTGGTGAAGGCATGCATGGAGTTGCGTGGTTCGAACGACTCGACGTAACAGCAGTTGCGTCGAGATTAGATTAGAGAAGAATCAAGAACTGTTAGAGATGATCAGCGCGTGTAATAGCTGGATTTAATCACAGCTAACACCCCGTTGAGAAGGACAAGGATGAACAGGACTTATTGCATGGCACAATAGCACTTTGATGATGTGTCGTCTTCCGATTGGTTGGCCATGTTGCCACCGTGATTAGCTTAATTAGCATGCTTGCATTTGCTAACTTGCTATCTCCCCGTCGCTGCCGCCACGCCGCCGTGCGACGTGTGCGTATGTGAGGCCGACGGTCGTCCTGTCGTCCCGTCATCCTTCGGGTGCTGCCGCCACGCGCCGGTCGCCGATCCGATCATGCGATGGAAGACCGCCGGCCGCCGGTCGCCGATCTAATCTGCAACCGGGCGATATTTGTTGACGCAGATCGATAGCCGCTGCCGTCATCCGGCGCCATGACATCAGAGCACACCGTCGTGGCCGCACGAGTGTACTCCTCCATGCTCTGGTTGATGCCTCTCCATGCATGCGTATGTACGTGCTGCATATGAAATAAGAAGGAAACAGATCTTAATTAATTTTACCTTGGAAGACCATCGATTCCATCTTCCTCCTCGTGTTCCCCTGCCGGACGCCGGTTCGTCCGAAGCCACTCGCCGCCGCCGGTGTGCTCCGGCCGCGCACGCGCTGTTGCTCCGGTGCTGGATGATGGATGTGCTGATGACGAGGGATGGCTGCGTCGAGGATGGATGGCTGCGTCGAGGATGGATGGCTGCGTTGTGTCGATGGCTTGTGGGTGCTAGATGCGTTGGTCTATGACGGGTCGATGTCTTATATATGCGTCTGAGGTCGGATGCGGTGACGGGTCGATGCCTTATATATGCGTCTGAGGTCGGTGCTCACCGCATCCGCGCGCCGTTTCCTCCGCGTCAAGTTCGCTGCAGATAAGGCTTGATCGATCAGTTTGTTATCTGTTCATATCTTTTTTGATTTTATCTCTTTGCTTCTTCCGGCATCAAATATCTTAGCTCTGTTAACTTCTGGACCCAGCCGCCCGCGCGTGCGCAGCTGGGTGGCGATTCCTTCATCATTATTTCTGTAGATAAGAAACAATCAATAGAGATAAACTTGATTTGTAATTCGCTTTGTTTCTCTGCTGCTGGGCTATAGTCCGGTGATAAGCGCCTCGCTAGCGCTCGCGCGAAGTAACTAACTCGATCAAGTTTGTTATAGAGATAAAATCAATGGGTTTGTTGGTTATCTCTTGATTCATCTGATTTTATCTTTTCCGCATATTAACTTCTGAAATCTTGGCGAGATAGAGGTCCAGCCACCCGCGCGTAGGCAACTATCATCTTCGGCCATGGGCCGAGCCCATGATTAATCACTCGGATATACATAGGCTGCTTGATCACCTAGGCATGTACACACATATAACCATCTACTGTAGTACATGCATACATGCATGTAATTGCTTCACCAGCCAATCATCACACGGCTAGTTATTGGTTAATTATACATGCCCATATACTAATCCAAGTATATATATATCCCTAGCTGCCCGTGCATGTATGTATTTGCGTGTATATACATGGCCAAGCATTGCATAGACATGATAAGCTAGCCAACTTATAATCTTGCTTGTTTGCTTTGTCCTTTGTGAGTAAGTCTTGCGTACCTATATAATAGCCAAAATACCATCAAACACGTGCAGTGCACTCAACCGATCTGTGACCGATTTGTGACAGGTCCGTGACCGGTCGAATGACCGATGGGACGGCGGCTGTGTACTCTCGCCCTGTCAGTTTGTCAAGCGGCGTGCGGCGTGCTCCGTCCCATCCCATCATAATAATGAGGGCTTCACAGCCTCTTACCCCGGTCAGAGCTGGTCCAACCACTCTGAACTGACCCGGGTTCCCGTTTCCTGGTGCGAACAAGAACCCGGAAGTCTTCACCCATTAAATGGTGAATGACATGGGCGCCCCCCGTGTCAGGCGGCATGGTGTGGTTGGCCCCACGACCGAGACGACGTGTATGTGGCTTCCAAGCTAAGGCACAAGACATGTAATTAATATAGAGAATATTTTCCCTTCTCCCTAGGTAGCACTCGCAGCACATGCGGTATCCCCTTAGAGTATAAAAGGAGGACCATACCTAGCGGGAATGGGGATCGAACTCGGGATCCCCGAGCCAAAGCTTCTCTAACCCTAGCTTGTACGTCGGAGATTCAGAGGCTTCACAAGCACAGAAGAATCATCATACACACAGGAGTAGGGTATTACGCTTCATAGCGGCCCGAACCTGTATAAATCCCTTGTGTCTCTTTTGTCTAAAAAACCTCGGATCTCACCCGCTGCCCCCGGCCGAACTCACGAAAGGGGGATCCCACGATCTCCCGCTAGAGAGGATCACTCCTCGATACCTTATTATCCCCGTGTTTCTAATTTTTTTAGTTTTTAAAGGTCACACCATGTTGCTACCCCTTACTTCTGTCATATTATTCTTTATTTGCTTGCTCGATCTACCACTGTTTTCTATTCATTCTCCTTGGAACCTTTAAAAATTGGATCTAAAAACTTATAGGTTTTAGAGTTTATTGTCCTGTTGGGCTTCTTTTTTATAATTCATAGAAGTTCCATCAAACGTTGCCATTATACTCATCTACGACCGTCCACTGTATCTTCTCTTTATTGTCATTGCTTTTATAAAAATCGAACATAATTATCGTTTATTATTGTCATTGCTTTTATAAAAATCGAACATAATTATCGTTTAGGTTTATTTTTTTACTTTCTAGAAGTTCTGCCAAAACGTCAGCGACTTTGTCACTGTACTCCTCTACGGTTCACCCGATGCCACCCTTCTTTATTGTCATTGAGATTTTAAAATCAAACATGATTATCATTCGGGTTTTTTTACTTTTTAAAAGCCCGAACCTTTCAAAATTGGACCTTAAAGTTGTTAGAGTTTATTGTCTTGTTCGGTTTAAATTTTTTGTAATTTTTAGAAATCCCGTCAAACGCTGCCACTATACTCCTCTAAGACCCGCCCGTCGCGTACTCTTTATTGTCATTGGGATTGTAAAAGTCGAACATAACTATGTTGGAATTCATTTTTTACTTTCTATAAGACCCACAACCATCGACGACTTTGCCATTGTACTCCTACATTACCCGCCCGCTGCCTCTCATTTTTATTATTATTGAGATTTTAAAAATCAAATATAATTATCATTGGGTTTATTTTTTTTACTTTCTATAAATCCCGCCAACCGCCTTGACCGATTGCTTCACGACCTGCCCTTTTTACTTCCTTTTAATCATCATTAGGATTCTATTTGGTGTTTTATTAATAGTTTTAGATGTCCCATCAACCGCCACCACTATGCTCCTCTATAGGCCTGTTACTTAATTAATCTCGTCATGTGTTTCAGATGGTTTTTTCTTTTAGTAATCTTTATTTTTTTATCACTAATTTTAGTTATTTATAAATTGTATTCCTAGTTGATATCTTATTTTTCTTTTTCTAATTTCAGAATTTATTTTATTTTTCATATTGTGTTCTTTTGATTATTTTTTTTATTTTCAATTTCAGTTGTTTTAAAATTGTATTCTTACTTTAACTCTCTTTTTAATTTGCCTAATTTCAGATTTTATTTTATTTTTTATTATGAATTTTAATTAATCTACTAATGGGTTCTTATATGTACTCTTATTTCAATATTGCTTATATTTAATTCCGAATTTTAGTTAATTTTAAATTATATTCCTTCTTGAACCCTTCTTTTCTTTTATTTTTTTTCTAATTTTATTTTTTTATTTTTTTATTCCGAATTTTAATTAATCTCGTATTGGATTCTTGTATGGACTCTTCTTTCAATATTCATTATTTTTAATTCTGAATCTCAGTTATTTTTAAATTATATTTCTACTTGGACTCTTCTTCTTCTTTTTTTTGCTAATTTCGGATTTTATTTTATTTTTATTCCGAAGTTTAATTAATCTATTGAGATCCTATATAAACTCTTCTTTCAATATTCCTTAATTTTAATTCTCAATTTCAGCTATTTTTAGATCGTATTCCTACTTGGACTTTTCTCTCTTTTTTTGCTAAATTCGGATTTTATTTTATTTTTATTCCGAATTTTGATTAATCTCGCATTGGGTTCTTATATGGAAATTTCTTTCAATATTGCTTATTTTTAATTTCGAATTTCAGCTATTTTTAGATTGTATTTCTACTTGGACTCTCCTATTTCTTTTCTTTTTCTCCAATTTTTTATTTTATTTGTATTCCGAATTTTAATTAATCTCGTATTGGGTTCCTATATGGATTCCTCTTTCAATATTCCTTATTTTTAATTCCGAATTTCAACTATTTTTAGATTGTATTCCTACTTGGTCTCTTCTTTTGTTTTTGCTAAATTTGGATTTTATTTTATTTTTATTCTGAATTTTGATTACTCTCGTATTGGATTCTTATATGGAAACTTCTTTCAATATTGCTTATTTTTAATTTCGAATTTCAGCTATTTTTAGATTGTATTTCTACTTGGACTCTCCTTTTATTTTTTTTTTCTTTTTCTCCGATTAATGTGGGAATTTCTAGCCCCCACAGCAAACGTGGTGCCTCCTTTCAAAGCTATTTTAATAATATAATAGATAGATAGATAGATAGATAGATATGGCTAGAGAATATTCAGGTGGATACCATAAATATAATTAGCAAGAGAAGAGAGAAGTGTTTCAAAGTACAACAAATGTAAAGTTAGCTAGAGGTAGCTCAAAGTGTAATTTATCCATTTATTATCTTCATCAAGCATAGACTGTTTTGTGTTAATTCCATATTTCTATGGATATGTTCATTGATTCATATCTGTATAAGCCACAGTAAAAGTACACTACACCAATTTTAGATTTACTATTATTAACAACATAGATTCTCCTGCAGGAACGCTCTACAGCATCAGCAATTTACAGCCACAAAAATGAAGCTAAACAAACCGAGTTTAATATATTCTCGAGGATACCAAGTTCTGAACCTTTTTGACATGTCATTGATTTCTCCTCTCTTCTCGCCCTCCGACCACTCCTCCCCTCCACGTTGCAAACCGCCATGGCCAAAGCAGCCTGACGAGCGCGGGCGGGGGGGCAAGAAGAGCCGCCAAGCCATTGCCGGCGCGTGCACCGAGGGGGCGCGGATGCAGAGGAGGCAGACGGCGAGGAATCGTTGGGAATGGACAAGATCGACTGCTACGTCGTGCCGCAGACCACGGGCACCGGCCGGAACATCTTCCAGGGCGGCAGCCCGCTCTCGGCGTCGCTGCCGCTGCTCGGCGTGCAGCTCGTCCTCATCGTCGCCGTCACCCGCGTCCTCTACTTCCTCCTCAAGCCGCTGAAGCAGCCCCGCGTCGTGTCCGAGATCATGGCACGTCCACCCCTTCAGTGCTCACCTTAAATTTGGAGCGGATTTTGAGGATTTTTTATCAAAGTTTTTTTATTCTTTATTTCTATATTGCTGTATATAAAAGTTTTATTTATAAATTATTTTTCGTTTACAAATATGCTATTTCGTTTCCCCAATCCTTTGTTTGCCCACGGTGACATCGACATGATCGAAGCTTTTGGCGCGTGATTTTCAGGGCGGTATCATACTTGGGCCGTCCGTGCTGTCGCGGCACGCGGCGTTCAGGGAGGCGGTGTTCCCGGCGAGGGGCGAGCCGGTGCTGAACACGGTGGCGACGTTCGGGCTCATGTACGTCATCTTCCTCATCGGCGTGCGGATGGACCCGAGGCTCGTCGTCCGCTCCGGGAGGAAGGGCGTGGTCATCGGCCTCTCGGGCTTCCTCCTCCCGCTGGCCATGACCAGCGCGGGCTCCTCCGGCGAGGCCATGGCGACGGAGCCCGACGTGTCGAGGCGGTCCACGTTCTTGTTCGCGCTCGCCACCTCGCTGTCGGTCACGTCGTTCGCGGTGCTGTCGCCGATCCTGTCCGAGCTGAGCCTCCTCAACTCGGACCTCGGCCGCATCGCCATGTCGGCGTCGATGACCACGGACGGCATCGCGTGGATCATCATGGTGGTGTACATCCTCGCCGAGGCGTTCCTCGTGTCGCCCGCCACGTCGATCTGGGCGTTCCTCTCGCTGGCGGTGCTCGCCGCGTTCATACTGTTCGTGGTGCGCCCCGTCGCGCTGCGGGTGATCGAGCGCACGCCGCCGGGCAAGCCGGTGGAGGAGGCCTACGTGTTCGTCTTCCTCCTCGTCGTCCTCCTCGTTGGCTTCTACAGCGACATCATCGGGACGAACTCGTTCCACGGCGCGCTGATGCTGGGGCTGGCCATCCCCGACGGGCCGCCGCTCGGCACGGCGCTCGGCGAGAAGATCGAGGCGATGGTGTCCGGCCTGATCCTGCCGCTCTACTACGCCATGACCGGGCTCAGCACCGACGTGTGGCGGATGCACTGGGGCAGGCTGCAGGTCGTCATGTTCCTCGCCTGGGTCGGGAAGCTCGTCGGCGTCATGGTGCCGTCGCTGTACCTTGAGATCCCACTCCGCGACGCCGTCTCGCTCAGCCTCTTCATGAACTCCAAGGGCATCGTCGAGGTCATCACCTTCAACTTCTTCTTGACCAACAAGGTGAATTTTAATCATTCCAATGGCGGCGAGATATTCGAATCGATAATGGAGCCATGCATGCACGTTGACGAGTGTGAGGTTTGGTTTCATTGCAGCTCATCGGCAAGAACACGTTCAGCATCCTGATCTGCTTGTCGGTGGCGATCACGGCGGTGTCGGTGCCGGTGGCCGGCTGGCTGTACGATCCGGCGCGGCGCTACGCCGTGTACAAGCGGCGCACGGTGCAGCATCTCAAGGCGGACGCCGACCTGCGGATCCTCGCGTGCGTCCACGACCAGTCGCACGTCCCCGGCACGCTCGCCGTGCTCGAGGCGTCGAACGCGACGCCACAGACGCCGCTCAGCCTCTACCTCCTCCAGCTCGTCGAGATCGCCGGCCGCTCCGCGCCGGTGTTCATCCCGCACAAGCTCCGCCACAGCGCCTCCCGAGCCGGCGCCGCGGCGGCCAGCGCGGCGCCGCCCACCGACTCCGACCGCATCATCAACGCCTTCTTCCAGTACGAGCTGAAGCACCCGGAGGGCGCCGTGTCCGTGCACCCCTTCACCACCATCTCCCCCTACTCCTCCATGCACGACGAGGTGTGCCGCCTCGCCGTCGAGAAGCGCACGTCGCTCATCCTCCTCCACTACCACAAGCGCCACATGCTCGCCGGCGGCGTGCGCGCCGCCGTGGGGCTCCGCGTCGTGAACCGCAAGGTGCTGGAGGTCGCGCCGTGCTCCGTCGCGGTGTTCGTCGACCGCAACGCCGGGAGCGTCGGCCTCTGCGCCTTCATCCCGGGCCCGGTGCAAGACCAATCGACGTCCTCCAGGAGCAGGAGCGGCGGGCACGCGGCCGGCGGTAGCAGCAGCGGCCAAGGCTTCAAGGCGGCCGTCGCTTCGCTCTTCTTCGGCGGCGGCGACGACCGCGAGGCGCTGGCCTACGCGACGCGCATGGCGCGCCACGAGGGCGTGGCGGTGGGCGTGATCCGGTTCTTGCCGGCGCGGGGCATCAAGGACGAGCCGTCCGACCGTCGGATCGACAACCGCGCCATCGAGGAGGTGAAGGCGCTCGCGGCGAGGAGCAGGAACATCAAGGTCCAGGAGGAGCTCGTCGGCGACATGGAGAGGATCGTCCAGGTGCTGAGGGGCCTCGACGAGGCGGGCTACGACCTCGTGCTCGTCGGGATGCGGCACAGGTGGTACCCGGTGATGCCGGCGAACGGGATGTCGGATTGGAGCGAGTGCCCGGAGCTCGGCGTCATCGGCGACCTCCTCGCCTCGTCGGACTTCGACACGCCGTACTCGGTGCTCATCATGAAGCAGCAGGACCAGGGCGGGCTGAACGCCGCCGTGCCTGGCGCCCAGGACGTGTGGCACGTGAACGACGGCGGCGCCGAGGACGCGCCAGCGCCGCCGAGAAACATGTCAACCGCCGGATCTTAGCAGGTTCAGGCAGTAGGCGATTGTTCTGTTCTAGCCTCTAGGACCTGGTTCAATGTAGACTTTCATATTCCCTTTTTGCGTCCAAGTATGTTGTGATGTATAGCTATCAGGGTTAGCATCAATCCTTAAACTGAGATGAGATCTTAAGATTATTTCAAGGAAACAGCATTGTGTATAGCAGCAATGGAACAAATGCATCCAATGTTAATTTGACAATTCAGTCAATGAGTAAGGTCCGAATTCCAATATCAACAAAACCTCTGCAAATTTTGTGCGCCGTACCTGAATTTGCAGTGGCGCACCTGAATTTGCAGATGGTTCATGCAATGCCCGTCACAATTCACCGGTAACTCATCCAGAAGCAGCGTTGGTAATGGTATTGATAGTTTAATACACCTAAATAACATATTACATTTACCTTTCTTTTTTCCTTTGAGATGGAAGGCACATGTACTTAAACATCAAGATTAGTTCCAGACACACTATGTCGGATGCAAAACAAAAGTTAGTAAGAAGAAATTCGCCAGTTCATTTCAGCAAAAACACCTGACAGAAGGTAAAACCAGTCGACATTCTGAAAAGAATGATACAGAATGCAGCACTCCAAACTCAAAAGTGCTGCCAGCCAACTCAGTAGTATCATATTGTTTAAATTACATATTCCTCTGCAATGAATATCATATTCCACCAATGGATTTCATGATTTGGCATCCATCTTAAGCTACCGACAATCTGATCATAGAATTAGATCATATACAAAGTCATGATAGATAGAACTTCCAACCAATTTTTCGATTGTTTAAGCACTTCATGAAACTTCCTAAAGTAAATAACAGAAATTCACACATAAACACTTGGCTGTTAATCTGAAATAGTTGAAACAAATGGAAAAATAGTCCTGATTGTTACAAAATAATCACCTTACTAATTGGTACAGATACACCTACAGTAGTCATGTACAGTTGTACACCATTTGTCTTACCTCATGATTTCTTCATGGAGGACAAAATACAAACAATGAGGATGAAAGGTTAAGCTATGAAAATCACCAATAATGGGACGCGGATATTCACCAGGATCCATGATAGAACTCCACAAACCCTGTAGTAGAAGCTGCAGGCTGCAGCACGCCAGTACCATAACGTACTGATCAACTGATCACTTAGCTGCTCCTTCAAACAAGTGCTGGATGCATGCCTCAACATCTTCTGGGGTGTATTTGATGTACAAGTCATGCCTGGCTTCGGGGGATGATTTCAATCTAGAAATCAAGGCTGTATATACTGGCATTACAGCTTCCGCCACTGCTGCCCTAACATCCACCCGCAGCTGTTCATCTGCTATCACCCATTCTGATTGTACTTCATAGATCTCCTGAAAGTAGGTATTAAACATCCGGAGTTTCTGCTTCATTGCCGTGGCAGGGAGTCCACCTACTCCAGGACCGCCAGTCTGCAATACTGTTGTGACCTTGCCCCATGTTACCCGCTGGTAATCCATGCTCCAACGCCGCACTCTGTTTGTCATTTGCTTGATCCACTCGTCACCAAGCAAAACACCAAGTTCACTATCATTCACCTTCTGAATGATGTACTTGCCATTGTTCATCAAGAAGACGCAAGCGAGTGATGGATCTCGGTATATCTTCGACTTTATATCTAAATTCTTGTGCAAGACATCCATGATCCATGCTATGTGCACAGCAAGCGACGAGGTGGGACGATCAGGGTCAACTGCAGCAGCCGCTCCACCAACAGCACCGAAGTCACCTTCCATCACCTCTTCCAATGTCTGCCGCGACCCACAAGCAGCACGGAGATAGTTCATGACATACCGAGTGATGGGATGTATGCCTCCACCTTGTGCTGCAACTCGAGCAGGATCGCGGCGGATGAGATTTTCCAACTCCATGAATATGCCTTTGATCGATGAGCCGAGGGTGTTGCACACCGCAGTGACCTCTGCACGGAGCGCAGCAGAGTACGGGTCGGCGAACACAGGATCAAGGTCAGGGAGAAGGTCCCGCACAGCCTCGTACATGTCCACCACTCGGAAGAGGCGCTCCGGAGCGCGGCTGGAGGAAGAGATAGCATCACCGAACGAAATGAGCTGCAGGGCTTGTGTGCGCACGGCGGCTATGAAGGCGAGGTCTCCAAAGGGGGCGAGGCCATCGAAGACGCGGTCACATAGCCGGCGCTCGCTGGGAATCAGGATACGGAACACCATGTTGAAGGCCGGGATCCAGCGGGCGATGTCGAATTCGAGCTCCTCCCAGGAGGAGGCATGGACCTCTTCAGCAGTTCGTGGGCGGACGCCGAGGCGAGCAACGCTCTCGTCGACGAAGCCGCGACGCGCGGCGGCATAGACCTCGGCGCACTCGCGGCCGAAGCCGGCATCCACCATCCTCCGCGCGATCTGGTGCACATTCGCCACCGACCCCGGCGAGAGCGCGTCGATCACCACGTCGTAGTCCGTCACCGGCTTGGCGATTGGGATCGGCTCGTCGCCGTAGCCGTCACCGCCGCCGAATTCCTCCTCGTCGTCGCTCCCGTCCGACCGGAACCCGCCGGGCGCCGCGGGGGCCGCGTCGTCGGGGCGCTCGATGAGCGCCCGGAACTCCTCCTCCAGGCGCGCCATGCACCTGCTGAGCAGCTCCTCCGCGCGGTCGAACAGGCCGCGGTTGGTCCCCGCGGCTTCCAGCTCCTGCACGGTGCCGATGAGGTCGTCGACCGCCTCAAGGAACGCGTCGGCGTCCGCGGAGTCCGCCCATATCAGCCTGTCCATCGCCACGAACTGCGAGATCTGGCGGTCGAGGGTGCGGACGGTCCGCTCCATCGACGTCACGGGCGGCGGCCTCCCCGCGGCCGCCGCCGCCGACACCGCAGCCGCTGGCGGCGGTGGCAGCGGAAGCGTCGGAGACTCCGGCATCGAGTGCTCCCCTCCTCCCCCTAAGCCGCCGCCGCCGCCGCCAGCGGCCGAGGCCGCCGCGGCCCGCGCGGCGTAGAGCTTGTCGAGCGAGAGGCGGCCGTCGTAGTTGGAGAAGACCCTGAGGATGTCCTCCGTCATGGTGTCGCTGCTCCCCAGCGTCTGCACGATGTGCTGCACCGTCGCGAGCAGCTTCTCCTCCCCGTCCTCCGCCATCGCCTCAGTAATCCGCGCTGGGGAGGAAAAGAAAAAACACAAGCAGACGTCGAGCTACCTCACCTCCGGGGGCTGGAACAGCATCCCACGGCGAGCGGCACAGCCCCGATCTGCACGACGCCTCCACCTCCACGCGGCTTCGCTTCGGGGCGGTGGTTGGGCGCAGCGGAGAAGGGGATGAGGAGGAAGGCTTCCACGCAGCAACGCGTTGCGTTGCGGCGGTGGCGTCTGGCCGAGGGCGACAGCGCGTGGACCGGACGCTTTACCGCACAGCGCCGCGCAAATTGTGGCCGCCGCGTCGGGTTGGACTGAGGCGGCCGTCGGATGCGGCGGCACGGACGGTCAGATGCGTGGCCTCGGGGGAAGCGAAAGGCGGAGGCCGCGCGTGACAGAAGAAACCGCTTTTCTGACGAGGTGGGGCCCCGGGAACTAGTGTCAGTGGAGCGGTGGGACCAGACGATCGGTGGGTTTGACGCGGGAGAGAAGCCGGATGTGGAGGCTGACCGTCGGCGTGGCGGACAATGTGGCGCGCGTCGCGTCCACGGTGCGTTTTGCAGTATGGAAAAAAAAATACGGGTCACACGCCACACACGCGTTGCGGAATAGCCGTAGCCCGTAGGCAGTGACCCGGTGTATGGGGCCCGTAGTTTTTTCTTTTTTTTTACAAGAGACTTTACGCCCAGCTTTTACTTGTAAGAGTTCTTTAGAGCTATTTAACAGTATAGTCCACTACTAACTCAAATTTATCTAAGGGCCTCTTTGATTTGGAGGAAAAACGTAGGAATTTTAGAGAATTTTAATCCTATAGGAAAATTTCCTATGAAGCCCTTTGAAACAAAGGATTGAATCATATCCAATTCTTTGAAATTCCTATGAAATGGACAATCCTATAGAGATTTTAGAGGAAATTTAGCAAGAGCTTTAACCTCTTGCTAACTTTCCTTCGAGTTTATCTCTCTCATTCAATTCCTGTGTTTTTTTATGGTTCAATCAAACGGTCATTCCTGTGTTTTTCCTGTATTTTGCAATCTTCTGTTTTACACTTACATTCCTATCAAAATCCTACGTTTTTCCTATTCACGTTTTTTCAATCCTACGATTCAAAGGGGCCCTAAATAGTATAGCTAACTACTAACTCTAAACCATCTAGAGCCAATGTTATAACCAATTCATATAATACTGCTTACATACTATTAATACCCGGTCCCACTTGTCATACACTCGTTACGTCTTGGAGTCCGTGTTACAGCTGGCTACAGATCTGTAGCCCGCTGCTCTTCTCTCTCTTCCTTTATCTCTTAAAAATATGTTTATAGATGGCTTATAGCCTGCTAATGTACCTGCTCTAATAGTCAATTTATATAATAGTTGCTTACTATAGTATTAATATATGGTCCTATCTATCATACACCTATTGTGTCTTCGAGTCCGTGCTGCAACTGGCTATAGATCTGTAGCCCACTGCTCTTCTCTCTTATCTTTTATCTCATTAAAATATGTTTATAGCTGGCTAATAGTCTGTTATTGGACTTGCTCTTAGGCCAGTAGTTGTTGACTTGTGAGTTTAGGAAATTAGGCTGCATTCGATAACATGGGTTGGGAACCCATCCCCTCCGCACGGGAAACGGAGCAATTCTTTAGCGCGTGATTAATTAAGTATTAGCTAATTTGTTTTTTTAAAAATAGATTAATTTGATTTTTTTAAGCAACTTTCGTATAGAAACTTTTTTATAAAAAATACACCGTTTAATAGTTTGAAAAACGTGCACGTGGAAAACAAGAGAGTGGGGTTGGGAACCTTCAGGTTCAAACGCAGCCTTACAACTGTGGAAAAGCCAGCTCACCACGTTGGGTTGGTGGATGGTTCGTTGTCCGTCCACATGGATGATTCGTTGGCTTTGGTTTGGTGGTGACCAAACCATGAGCTCGATGGTGAAGTGCCACGGATCGAGACCGTACCACCGCGACATTGCGCATCGCACTCTGCTGTACTTTTAGAGCCCGATTGAACTTAGAGCAATTTAACGGCTTCAAATCATTTATAACTAATTTAATTTAATAGCTCATTTATACAATATTTAACTATAAAAATATATTACACCATTAATATCCGGTCCCACCTCTCATACACACATAATATTTTAGAGTCCATAAAAATATACTACACCATTAATATCCGGTCCCACATCTCATTCACACATAACGTCTTGGAGTCCGTGTTGCAGCTGGCTATAAATCTATAGCCCGTTTTCTTCTCTCTCTTCTCTTTTCTTCTCGATATGTGGTTATAGCTGGCTTATAGTCTGCTATTATACTTGCTCTTAGGGTCCGTTCGGTTGGATTGTTCGGAGAACAAACATAATTCATACTAGGTGATGTCCTGCGCTTTGCTGCAGGAATTACTAAGTAATTTCTAATATATATATCTTTCAACAATCCAGCAAAGAGTAAGTACGATGTTAATTATTAACAACAAATAAAACTGATTTGTCAAGCCATATTTATAGAGGATTATAGATAAAATTTATGTTGTTTGCCAAGATTTATATCACAAGAAGCAGAAGACGGGAAAAAAGAAATAAAAAGCTAGAATTTATTAGTAGTAAACATGAAACAACCTAAATTTTAGAAAGCATAGATATAGACGCTCACTCATTACATGTGCGTTGATGGC
The DNA here is from genome assembly GCA_000338895.3 of Oryza meridionalis. Lineage (NCBI taxonomy): Eukaryota > Viridiplantae > Streptophyta > Magnoliopsida > Poales > Poaceae > Oryza > Oryza meridionalis. The sequence goes on from CM002528.2 coordinate 23,473,050, forward strand.
ACATGATGGCGCGAAACAAAACAAACTATTATTAATTAAGAATTAATTATTACACTTTTTTTAAAAAATAAATCACTTTTAAGAAAGTTATATTAGGGAGAGTTTGCACAAACCATATTATTTAGCAGTTCAGAAAGCATACTAACAAAAAAAAAGAAAATTACCGATGTGAGTTTTTGAAAATAAAGAAATTTTTTTCCATGTTAATTACCAACTTGTTTTTTTCCTACGCACACGTTTCCCAAACTGATAAATAGTGTTTTTAAAGAATTTCTAAAAAAGTTATTTTCAAAAATCATCATATTCTATTTTATAGTTTTCTTAAGCTAATATATAACTAATTATACGCTAATACATCCAATCAAGCATGTCCCTCCCCTCCTGACAGAGCCTGCTGTGTCAAAATGCAAGTGAGGTGAGCTAGGTAGCTTACCTTAGGTAGTTGACCGATCAGTGGTATGTAGGAATTCAAGGATATAATAAATGGTTAGAGATAGAATGACTTAGCTTCTAATGTTAACAACTGTTCTACGGATGCTTAAACTGTTTGATGGGGCGGGTTCAAATGGATCTAACGAATTTGATTGTGTGTTGGATTTGGTTTGGATGAATTGGAATGGATGTTGGTGGTTATTGGATTGGAATCACTGAGAAGGCAGGTTGGATGCGCTTGGAACACGCAGAGATTTTTTTGGATTGAAAGGGATTCAACCCATGGATCTTCCGATGGATTGTGCCCCAATCGACCATTCCCTCCCCCGTCCACTGCATCGAGGCATCCATCTCCCTCACTCGCGACTGCCCGACACCGTTGCACATTGCAGAGGTGATTTAGAAGATGGGTGCTATATGGTTAAAAAATTTAGAAAAATACAATTAAGAGGTATGTTTAAAGGTTTAATTGGTTCCATGCCATTATAAATTTACCCGTTTTAAAATATACTATTATAAGATATGCCACTGCTCACCCCTTTATGCAATTTCTAAATTTTTCTGACCAAACTGCCCTCGTCTCCTTCCTCCATCCTCATGCCCCTTTCTTCCCCTTTCTGTCTATCCTCTCTCCTCTCACCTCCGGCATGTAGCAGCAGTTGTGGCGGCGAGGTTAGGCCGGCGGTGGTCGTCAACAACGACAAGCTGAATGGAGGGAGCGGATCTGGAGCAACGCCGTAGCTGCTACTTGCTCTGCTCGAGTTCTAGCGCGGTGCTGTGGCAGCGCGTGAAGCGCCAGCCGTCAGATCGCTCCATGGCAACGGAGTCCTTAGCCACAAGGCAGGCGCACCGCGCAGGTACAACCATGACGCGTCGTAGAGCTTGGCTAGCTTCATGCTTTCCAGCTTATTCTCCAACGTGAGCGTTATGGATGCCTTTGCCACACGCTTCAGCCACCCCATCTTGTAGCCATGCGACAGCACCAGTAGCTCCACTCCCTCCCCGCTGATCGTTGCCATCAACGACCACCCTCAGCCTGACCTCGCCGCCACAGCTGCTGCTACATGTCGGAGGTGAGAGGAGAAAGGAGAGAGAAAGGGAAAGAAAGAAGAGGATGGAGGAAGGAGACGAGGGCAATTTGGTCACCGAATTTTGAAAACTGCATCGAAGGGGTAAGCATTGGCACATCTTAAATACATGTTAAATTATAGTAGCATGGTTCCAATTTAATGAATTGTAATGATATATTTCAAAATGGGCAAATTTATAATGGCATGAATCCAATTAACCCATATTTCAAATGATAGGAAAATTATAATAGCATCAGATCAAATAGTTGAATAGTGATGATATTTTTCAAATCAGGCAATTTGTAATCGCATGGATACAATTATAGTAGTGAAGATTTCTGGTTTTGTTTGTTGGTGGCGAAGAGGTCTTGAGGAGCTTCATCTTGGTTAGATCTTCCATGGCGATCTGCATTAGGAGGAAGAAGACGACTCCCACGTTGGGCCCTGCTTGTCAGTTTAAGTGAGAAAAAAAAGAATAAGTTCACCCGCTGTCCCTTAATTTTACACCGAATTTGTTTGACATATCTTATTCTCAATACTAGAAATCTTCACCCCCTAAACTATATAAAACCGTGTAATTTAGGTCCCATAGCAATATAGATGCTTGGTTTCGTTGACATGGCATCCTAGTCAGAGAAAAAAAATGTGGGACCCACATGTCAGCCGCACTATTTTTACTTGTCTTTCTTCCTAGTCTCCTAATGGGGATGGGGAGGGATGGGGGCGACCGGCGGCCGGTATGGCGATGGCGGTGGGCTGGTGGATCCGCGCGCCGGTGACGCCTGCCCCCTCAATCGTCGCCACTCCCGGACAGGGGAGCTGCCTCAACCGCCTTCGCCTCTGCCTTTGCCCGTCGCTGCGCTTGCCCTTCTTTCTTTTCTTTCTTCTCTTCTCTTCGCCGGTCGTCCCCAACGCCAACCCCACACGGCCACCTCTTCTTCTTCCTCTTGCCTCCTCCTTTGCATCCACCTCGCTCCCTTCTCTTCCCATGGTAGCTGCTGCTGCTCTCACATGATCAGAGATGGTGATGGCTAGCGCCGGCATCAACATGCTGGGGACAACAGGCGCCACTCCGCGGCCACCCAGGAATGCCACTGCCTGCGAAGGTGTCACTACGGTTTCTCCCCGCGCCACTACATCCCCTCCTCCATCACCGCGGCAAAGGGAGTGGGAGGCGGAGATGGCGCGGTGGCTCAAGGAGGCCGAGGGGATGGAGGTGCTCGAGTGCATGGGGTAGGCGGCGAGGAGGCCGGGGAGCCGTGGGAAGGACGAGGCGCAGAGGGTGTGGGAGGCGAAGATGGCGCGGCGGCTCAAGGAGGCTGAGGAGCTGCAGAGTCGGGCCGCCGCCGAGGCACCCGCCGAATCTGAGGAGGAGAAGCGCAAGCGCGTCTGCCGCGAACTCGAGAAGCTTCGTCGGCCTACTTCATCTGCCACCACTCCGTCGGTCGGCTCTGCCCACTGTTGCTTCGCTCTGCACCTCCTCCGGCCACCTTTGCCATTGCAATGTGTCGACCAAGGGCAAACTTGTCTTTAATGGGTATTTCTCTCTCCAATTCCTTCGAAAATAATAAAATAAGGCAGTGAGTGTCCAATAGCTAATTACTAATTTTTTTTGTGTTCGACAACAAATTCGCGTTCTTACGCTGTCTACCAGCTAATTACAGCATCTTACACGAGCTCATCTTACTCTTTATTTTTGCATAAACATTGAGAAACATTGAGGATATCCTGATGGATCTGCGTAACTATAAAGTACTACTGAACAGTACTTAAACTATGCAGGATGCAACCGTGTTCTTAAACATAGTCGTTGAGAGCTGTGTTTATTAAGGAGAATGCAATAATACATGTTATGACCATGTGATTAGTTAACAGCCTAACTTGCAATACTGTTTATTAGTCCCGTTGAACTGTAACAACCATACGGCAGATACTCCCGGAGTTGGACCGCTTGCTGCTAGGATCAGCTACAGACGACATGGTAAAAATCAGGCAAGAACAGCAGTGGAAGCAAATCTAAAGAAATGTTGCTCCGCTTCCACGATTCAACGAACAGTGGGCTAATCAGACAATCAGTGTCTGTTTGAAAATATGACGAGCATTGCTGATTTGCTGTCGCCATTTGGTAACATTAAGAACTGGAGATAGATTTTATTAGGCATGAATATCACCCCTGGAAACAGAGTAGCTACGTAGTTGTGTGACTTGTGTCTGAAGACGGGGAAAAAAGCATAGCTACTCAACATCGTACACCAAATTTATTGCCATAAAAAACATCCATGAAAACAGAGTAGCAAGGTATTTACATTGTCTGACCATTGCTTCTAGGTCATCACTCGTTTATTTGATACATAGGTAACTGCTTCAACTAATTTTCATAAAGTGGCTGAGGTGGGATTTTCCTTTGTAACCTGAGCAAGCATAAAAAAGCATGTTAGCAAAATTTAAATAAAGGTGGAAAAGTTTATGAAACATCGATAGCTACAATTTTACGATGTTTTATGAGGGTGTACTGGTGTAGTATCCACTTCAGCATTGCAAGCAAGCAGGTAAGTTTAAGATGGAGTACTTGTTATCGACAATATTTCTGCTAACAGTGACTTAAACAAGGACACCAATAAATTTCTGTCTTCGGGAGTTTCTAAGTGATTGACGGGAAAGATAAAGTAAACCATCATTCCCATTCGTAAAAATACAAACAGCGGCACAATACCTTGTTTCAACATATACAGGTACAGTACAGGTAACCAATGTGTCCTGTGTTACAGGCTACGCCAAAACTATCATACAGTGTCAAGTACTCCCTCCGTTTCATAATGTAAGACTTTCTAGCATTACTCATATTCATATAGATGATAATGAATCTAGACACACACATATATATCTAGATTCATTAACATCTATATGTATGTGGGCAATGCTAAAAAGACTTACATTATGAAACGGAGGAAGTACAAGATTATGCAGTATAAGATTATACAGTCTAAAGCAAGTAGCTTGGTTTGAGCAATTTAGGACAAGCTTGGAAGTAGAATAGCTTGTTTCTAGGCAATTCTAGATTTCTACTGTGGACAGTAAGTTATGCAAAGACCACCAAGAGCAAATACAAAAGTAAGAATTTTAACTTTTGAATTTTCCAAAAGTGTTAAAATAAACTAACCAGTTTTGTTTGGACCATTCACATCCTTCGGTATCAATTACATGTAAGCTCAGTGCATGTCTTGACATCAGAGAAAGATTTTCAAAGCTGTCAAAAAAAGTTAAAACATATTAGTAAAAAAAAATGAAGCAGTTGATTGCAAGCATATGCAATATAACAGGGTAACTTCACCTCTGGTGTACAAGATCTCCATGAATAACCACCAAATCACCTGACTTCACTTCTAATGGCACAAATTCTTTCAGATCATAGGTTGGCGAAGGATGATCAAAATGAGTATCATTTTCATCTCTGATCATTCGCCTTTTCAGACCATCTGGTGCAAAGCATTGTAAATGATAATCAAATCAGAAGCTCAGATAACCACAAGAGGATTCTTGACATAAAATAATTTGGTGCGAAAATCTACTTTTATGTGATCCAGGAATTGCCCAAAGGCAACCATTCGTTTTTGTCGCATCTTCGAGTGCAAGCCACAACCCTGTGCATGATGGAGGGTCTGTATATAGGAATGTATTATCCTGGTGTGGCACCACCTCGCCACCAATGCCTGGTTGCTGAGTTGTGGAGAAATTAACCCAATAAGGAATAAAAGTTATAGTCAATGCCAACAAGAAACTAGAGACTGATCAAGATACCTTAAAGATGTACATAGATTGAATAACTGCAGGTCTTTTGTAGCGTAAAGAAGAGAACAGGCTGGAAACATTCTCTCCAAAAGAGAACTTTCTGAACACAGGGTCAAGTTCATGTAACGCTGCATAAATTACTGAGCAGTGAATGGCAATACCTCAAGATATATTGTTATAAATATACAAGTATACAAACAATATAAGCTTTTCAAAGCACGGAAAATACTAACTAACGTTAACTAGAAAATAGCAACCAAACAGGCAAATTAAAAAAAAAAAACGAACTCAAGAAAATTTGTCTTAACCCAGATTAATGGAAATGCAAACAGCAGAAATAGCAAGGTTGAACAAGAAAATTTATGTTCAGAACAAGAACAGTATTATCCACAAAAGTGCTACATGAGTGGTTATAAGACTATTCCACCAGCACCTCTGGATCGAATGCAATCTTGTTTAGGATGTAACTTTGTTATCTTTTGGCCTAGATGTAATGTAAATATTTCTTTGAGCAATCAGAGAAGTCTATTACAATTTTCGACTTCTATATTTAAGTAAGAAAATCCCTGACTGTTTCTCACAAGAACTCATCGCTAGATAATTTACAACTTGTATAGCAAGTGGCATCAGGTTCCAACCTATGCAACATGAACAACACAATAATCTTGCAAGACTCAATCAATCATTCTACAAACTACACACATGTATAACCAATTTCTACTTGGCATACTGACCGTGCCCAACTTTATTAATTGAAAGTTCCTTTGCCTGTTTCAAGCATCCATCATCTCCAAATGCCTTTTCTGTGAGTAATTGAAACAAGAAAATATATAAAATATAAATCACTATCCAAATCCAAGTAAACCTCCACATGCTGCCGTTGTAAATCAACAACAGAACCAGAAGAACAATTCGACAATAATAGGTCTGTAACTACTAACTACACATTATCTTCTTGTTTTTTCTTTAACTACCAACCAGTTCCTTGTTTAGATAGCATAACTGACGAATGTTACTGAATATTAACTCCACAACTCCAAGAGATGAAATTCACTTACCCTCAAAGAAGAAAGAGATATTCTCCGCACTCTTGAAGAAAAAGTCATTCTTCACCTGCCGCTGCATTGGGAAACAATGTAACACTAAGTTCAAACCGCGATGCGTGTGCCACTGGCAATCAAATCTAGTAGTGAGACTAGAAATTACATGTACATACGACAAGCATACAAAGAAAGCTATTCAGTAAAGGGGAAAAGAATATCTTCCCCCATCGAGACATACATGATCCTTTGTGGAGAAGACGTCGCCAGCGCCGTCAAAGCCGTCGACGAGCACCGCCATGCGGTCCCTCATCGCCTTCACCTCCTCCGCGCTCGAGAACGACCCCAGCACAAGGTACCCTGCGACCAACGAGAGCCCCCACGCGCGCGACAAGGATTTAGGTCCCCTCGTACATAGTTCTAGCTGGGCAATTCGCTGCCTCCGATTGCTAGGAGCGACACTGACTAGATGGTGCGGAGAAGGAGGGAATGGGAATGAGCAGCGGGTGGCGCTTACCATTGGCGTCGAAGAAGCGGAGCTGCTCGTCGGTGAGGCTACCGGCCGGCATGGCGGCGGAAGGGAAGATGAGGAGTTTGACGAAACAGAGGGCGGGTGGATTGCAGGAGTGGACTACAGGAATACTACACGGAACGGAACCGAATGGCTCTACGTTTTCCTGAAGCAAAAGCGAGCATGGAGTTTCAGCCGCAAACTTGACACTTAATAAATAAACGTGAAAATATTTAGAAATCCATCAACATCATTGTTTATTAATAATATTTTTCCTTTAATAATTTTACCTTGCATTTTATTATGTTCTCACTTATATATAAATCTATATTTTTCTTTAATTTTATGTATGAATCGTACTTAAAATTTATAAAAATATTGAATTCATATTGTTTCTAACATTCTATTGTTATTAGATTGTACTTGGCATATATCATTTTGTTTTTTTATTCTAAACTATAGTTGATTTGAATTTATTAATTACCTAATTTAAATATCTATATTATTAGTCTAAATTATTTTTAAAATTAAAAATATTAAAATATTATAGATATATCACAATGTTTTAGGGACGGGAAGACAAAGTGCGTTCCATGGTTTCAATTTATAACCTGATAAAGAAAGAATGTTAAATTAGATTCATGCCAAGTGGCACAAATGTCTTAGAAAATTTATAACCTGATAAAGAAAAAAAGTTAAATTAGATTAATGCCAAGTGTCACAGTATGTCCTTTAGAAAATTTTGTGGAATAAAAATTACTTATAAGAATATACCTTGATAAAAAGATATTTTGTGTGACTATGGGTAGTTTGTGGTCTAGATTCTTCTTAAGAAATTTATGTGAGTTTGGATGAGTACAAATTATGTGAGCTTACATTTTTCGTTCTAAGGGTGTTTGGATGAGATTCAGTAACCAAATTACATATGCTAAAAACGGAAATCAAAATTAACAACTTGAAAGTAGGTGGAGCTGGGCAGAGGCAGATCTAACCCTGTTTCGGTTGAACCCCCAAAATTTTTGAGGGATAACGCAGAATACCTGATGAGGTGTGGGTAGGGAGGGATGCTCACCGGCGAGCGACGATGCGGTGGAAGGAGGACGCCGGGCGCCACCTCTGCTCGCAGGATGGGGATCGGCGCAAGCGGCGGGCGAGGAGACGAAATTCGAGGCCGAGGCCGGATGGGATGGATTAGGATGCTCACCGGTGAGCGAATGCGGCGGGAGCAGTAGGACGCCGGCGCCACCTCTGCTAGCAGGATGGAGATCGGCGCCAGCGGCAGGCGAGGAGACGGGAGTCGAGGGCGGCGGGCGAGGAGACGGGATGGATTGGGGAGGCGGAGGTCGTGCACGCGGTGTCGCCTGCCTATGGGTCATATGCACAGGCCCATGAGGCTGGAGTTTTTTCATCTCCCAAAAAAGTTCATCTAAGGTCCCTTATCTTGTCGTTGAGTTTTAAACGACCCTGAACCCCTAATCTTGCAAAACGGATTATGGATCACTTTTAATCCTAAGATAGTATTGCTTTCCGGTTTTGTTGACGTGGTGGCTGAATCAGTGTAGGGTCCACGTGGACCCCACAAGCTAACCAGCAATCTTCTTCCACCTCACTCCCCTCTACTCCCATCTCAACCCAAACCTCCAGGGCATTCGCCAATGGGTGGGGAGAAGGGTGTCGGTCGGCGGGGAAAACCTCGACGGCAGAGGCCGCTAGCTGACGTGGCTCCCAATGACCGGGAGCGCTCACGTCATGGACTTGCGCACGTGCGGGGTGTGGCGCGTGTCCCAACTACAACTGCAATGTCGTCTTCACCGGCACGCGTGAGGGCTGGGGCTTCCGCCTCATCACGCTGGCCAAGCTCCTATCCCGGGCTTCCGCCTCGTCACGATGGCCAACTCCTATCCCCCAAGCTCATAGTCACCCCCATCGAGCGGCTCAAAAGCCGATGTGTTCAGGTGTCCCCGAGCTTCGCCTCTCCTTCGCAGAGGCGAACGCGCGGCTCCACCGCATCGTCTTCGAGGTCAACTCCATCTACTCCACGTTGCGGTCGCATCGTTCTCGATGCATGCGCCCTTTTCCCCAACGCTTGCCACCGCCAAGCTTCTTGTTCGCTACCAGCCTTCTCCCCACCCATCGCCAGGTGCCGTCGTCGGGCTTCTACCTACCACCGCCGCCCAACAACCACCACCCTTCTCCCTGCTGGTCACCGGCCGCCACACACCTCTCTCGCGATTCAGCGTCTGGCGTCCTCTTCGCTTGCATGCATGGGCACTCATGCAGTCAGTGGTGCTCGCGAGTATGCTCAGGCGTCGCAACGTACTCCATCTCCCAACTCTTGGAGATCCTCTCGCCAATCCCGACGGTGTGGCTGCCATGCGACCATGATGTGGACGTGGCACAGATGCGCGGCGAGCTGCCATGCAACGATGTAGTGGTGTAACCCGAGGGGACGACGTGTCGGGAGCCCTTCCTACTTCGCTTCTTCGCGCTCTTTTCCGTGTAGGCCCATGACGCAGCCGTCAGTCGCTACTCTTCTCCCCACCTGTTGCCGGCTGCCCTGGAGGTTTGGGTTGAGACGGGAAGAAAGGGGAGATAGGTGGGAGAAGATTATCGGCTGGCATGTAGGACCCACATGGGTCCCACGCTGACTCAGCCACCAAGTCACCAAAACCGGGGAGCAATACTGCCTTGGGACCTAATGTGACCCGGTTTTATAAGATTATGGATATGTTATATCTGGTATTTTAGTTCAGGGACAATTTCGAAACTCGACGACAAGATAAGGGACCTCAAGTGAACATTTTCCTTTCATCTCTCTCATTTCTCTTTTTTTAAAAAAAATAGCAAAGATGCTCATGCATTGCGATAGGAAATCCAAATTACATATGTTATTTTTTTTCGTGTACGGTGGCAGAGAGTTAGATGATGGATATTTGGGGGTCTTTTTTCATGAACCTGGGTGGGTCTCAGGCACGTTGTGGATGGAACATATGATAGAGATGTGGGTTTCACGTAGAGATAATCAATAGTTGAAGGTGTCATTACTTATTAGTGTGGTATAAAGATTTTATTTTTTGCTGCAAGGCCTTTGGCTAAAACCTGTTCTTGCAGGCTGCTAGGTCTAAATAAATTTTTTTTTGCTATAACGGCGCTTATCACTATAAAAAATAATTTTTAGTATCTTTCCATATGGGCAGCACAAACCACATGCGAAAATAGGGTTTTCACGCATGGGCACATATGGTAGCTATTTTTTAAGAAAATGAACTATTATATATGCAACTAGTGAATTCGTGAAACAAAAATAATAAGGCAAAATTTGCCACAGGACACGCAAAAAACATGTAATTGGTTGAGAGACACCGTTAAAACATGACACGGCTGATAGACACTAAAAAAAAGTGTAATTGGCTATAGGACACCGGTCACATTATTTTATTATTTCTGGTTCAAAAGAGGTGAGATATTTTTCTAAATGCCCAGATTGCCCCTTCTCTTTCCTTCTTTAAACACCAGTGGGTCCCGCATGTCATAGACAGTGTATGTTTAATCTAATTTTTAATAGGTTTTTAACCACCTGGCCCCACACGTCATGGACTAATTTGTACCTAATTAGTAGGGTGGTTACTATTTGCTAATCATAAGTGGGGGCCCACATTGCTCTCCTATCCTTCTTCTTCCTCACACACGCGGCGGAGCGGAGGAATTGCGCGCGGGCAGCGCGACGCCCCGAGTGGGACGGCCGGTGTCGACGGGTTCCTCAGCGGCGGCGGCTTCGGCCTGATGCTGCGGAAGCACGGCCTCGCCTCCGACCTCGTCGTCGATGCCACCATGGTGAACGCCGAGGGGGAGGCTCCTCGACAGGGCCGCCATGGGGGAGGACCTCTTCTGGGCCATCCGAGGCGGCGGCGGCGGGAACTTCTCCACGTCGTAGTGCAGAACCAGAACGCGCAGTTCAAGTCCCTGTACCTCGGTAGTCGGCACACGCCTTGGCCTCGTCGCCGCCATGGCCGACACCTTCCCGGAGCTCGGCGTGACGGCTAGTGGCTGCATCGAGATGATGTGGATCCAGTCCATGCTCTACTTCGCATTCTACGGCACGGGGAAGCCATTGGAGATGCTCCTGGACAGGGGCACGAGCAAGCCGGACAAGTACTTGAAGGCCAAGTCCGACTCCGTACGTCCAAGAACATGCCCAGCCAAGTCTGGGAGACCACCTGGAGCTGGCTCCTCAAGGACGGTGCCGGGCTGCTCATCCTCGACCCCTACGGCGACGAGATGGGCCGCGTCGCGCCAGCGGTGACGTCGTTCCCGCACCGGCAGGCGCTCTACAACATCCAGTACTATGGGTTCTGGTCGAAGAGCGGGGCGGCAGCGGCAGAGAAGCACATGGGCTGGATGAGAGGGCTCTACGGTGAGATGGAGCCGTACGTGTCCAAGAACCCCAGGGGCGGTGCAACAGCCGTCACCGCCGACACAGGATCTCTCGCCGTCTGCCGCTCCTGGCGCGGGGGAATATGGCTCCAGGGGCAATCTTGTCATTTTGAAATCACCTCTTTTGACCCGGAAATAATAAAATAATGCGACCGGTGTCCTACGGCCAATTACATGTTTTTTGTAGTGTCCATCAGCCGTGTCACGTTTTCACGGTGTCTCTCAGCCAATTACACGTTTTTTGCGTGTCCTGTAGCAAATTTTGCCAAATAATTAATAGCTAAAACTGGTTGAGTGAAAAAAATAATATGAAACAAAGGGAGTAAAGTATATTCTACGAACTGTTGGCGGTCACAAGATTTCTATACACTTGAAGACATATTCGTGAGACCCACCAGCAAAAAATCTCTATCAGCTCAAAAGACAATTGACCGTCATGAGTCTCGTTTTTGTGATAGGGGAGGCACATGTCACTGCTTGAGGCTAGAGGCAGTGGGTGCGTGATGTTGTCATGCTCGGATTGGAAACTGAATTTTTATATGTGATTGTTTCCGTTTACGTGGGCGGAAGAGTTTGACGCTTGCGGAGGACATGGAAACGGACCAACAATTCACATGTTTGATGAAAAATTGTGTGAGACACACTTTTCTAGGATGCACGTCAAAAACACTATGAATGTTTTAAGTAGATAAAGATATACAACCATATACGTCGTATTTTGCAAGCATATTTGGTAGGATTGATATATGGATATATTATAACCTACCTCTCAGTATTTTTCATATTTTTTTACCACCGTATACATATATTTCAAAGCAGTAAGCATGATTTAAACATCGTGGTTTCAAATTTCAAACAATAGTCATGAAAATTTTTAAAAATATTTTAGAGCTTTGATAATGGTGTTATGTCTGGCCCTGCAAAATATCAGCTTTAGAATATGACTTGTATAAAAAGAGACGAAGAAGATAAATGCTCGAGCAAACCAATTTTAGTAGTTCAAGGGGTACAATGAGGCAAATCATAGGTTAGTGGGTTAAGGGTGTGCTTTTTACTCCATCTTCCTAACTTATACTCACTTATTTTTATACGCACACTTTTCCGATCTGTGTATTTTATGTAAAAAATATAAAGAAAATTTGCTTTAAAAAATCATATTAATTTGTTATATAACCTAGTCTCAACGATTTATTATGGCGTGCCCCCACCTAAATCTCTGAACAAATCAATTTGCTGCTAGGAAACTCAGACCGTTTATTTGTTCAGAGATCATAGTAGCACCTTGCAAGTTTCAGACATTAAACACATTTTTTTGTTTCAGTTTTGAGTTTAGATAAATATCTGTTAAACTTATATAGGTGGTGTTTAGCTGAAATCATTTGTGATCCAAGCTGAGAGTTATATTTGCCAGCAATACCAAAATATACATGATCCTAACTAATGTACTACATATATAAAATTAGGTGCAATAGATGCTACTTACAAATAAGGATCTTGTATTGATCAGTTCAACGATCAAACTTCTATTTATCATCACTAATAAAAAGTAGGATTGTACTACACTGATCTGAAAAAATATCTGTCGCATGAACATAAGGAGGTCAATAGTGCAGATGATGCGTCAATAGCGTAGATGATGCCATCTAAGATTAGTGAGTCCTTTTTGTTCAGAAATGAGGAAGGAATCAATAAGGGAGTACTGCACTGAACAGAAATAAGATGAATTTCATGAACATAAACGGGAATATAATATTGACCAAATGTAAACCTCACTCTAATAACACAAACGGTTCCATTCATACAAAAGTTTTTATACTCACTGTTTGTATTCCGATTTAATATTGCAAGTTATCATTATGTCAGTCAATAACAAGCATCCAAACTCATGTGCTAGAAGGCTGGCAATACATAAGCATTTTTCTGGAAAATCTGAGTATATAATAAGCAATGTCAGAATTTTTTCCAAACGGTAAAATTCAGAAACATGCCCCCCTAATGCCCTAAAAAAACCAGAAACACAGTTATCCAAGTATACGAAATTCATATACAATATATGCCAAAATCAGAAAAACATAATCCAATTGTAGAAGTTATATAATGCAGATAGTGCAATTCAGTTTATATTTCATTTATAATGGCTATGATCAAAGGATAATTCATCAGCTGAATGAAATACATAACTGAATAAAATTGTCACAAGAGAAAGGTTTTCAATACTCATCTAAATGAAATGAAACCAAATCAGCGAGAGAGATTAAAAAAGAAAATACCTATGACATCCTAAATGCAGCAACCAAATTCAGTTTGAATGTTTTCATCGGTAACTTCACAACTCGAGTACTACCATAATGAGATGGTTTTAATTTTTCACAAAAAAAGGATTCTGAGAAAAAGGACGGGTTCATGATATATTTGACCATATTTATTCAATAGTTGCCGTCAATTCACATATATACAGTCTAAATCTATGATCTTAAGAAAATAATATTGGTTTTGAATTAGTCCGTGAATTAGTTTCGATATCTTTAGACAACCTTGATGACCTGGACCACTTTCAGAAATATATAAATGTATGAATGATCCAAATATATGTTGTAGCTAAAGGGCAGTGACGGCCACCAGATCATGTAATGGCATGTTTACATGTAACACATAAAAATTTAAGATGTTCAATCCCAATTCAGTAATTGTTGTATGTGCAGCACAACAGTGCAATTAATTTTAGAAAAAAAAAGTTACCCTAAAAGCCATGAACACATCTATTACCCATGAACATCTGCTCCATGTACTACATGATTTCTTGCCGTGTATGTGTACGGGCATTTCATCGAACAACATGAGGGTGTCCGGAGATAGAGCTCAAATACAATCAGAAATTATGAAGGCTGTGATGCACGATCAAACATAAGCCAAAACAATGACATGACCTGTAATCAGGAGAAAAGGAACACAGGAACATGAAGATTTCCTTTCCCATCTAAGGGTAGAGGCCGGTGATGATGAAGATGGCTGCGGCAGCGCCGTTAATCAGCACGGGCTGCACCTCGATCGAGCTGAGGATCCCTCACACCAACCCCATGTTCTTCCTGCTCTCGGGCGGCACGAAGCCGGCGGCTAGATCTCGATGAAACGAATCAACGATGGCGCTAGGGCGAGGCAGGGTGGCGCGGCACGACAGTCGGCGGGGGCTCGGTCACCGCGACGATGAACCCGAGGTGGGGGATCGGTGGCAATCACGACGATGACGGCTGTGAGAGAATTCGGCGGTGGTGGTTTAAAGAGAGGGGTGGAATCAGTGGGCGTGGAGGAAGATCGCGAGCAATCCCTATTAAATTCGGTCGAATCTTTTTTTAATCTCTCAACTTATACACTCAATATCCTCTTTTCGTTTTCCCAAAATCAAAATGAATTCACAAAATTAGGATAAAAAGGCCGGCCGACCATAATTAGTGACTGATAAATCTAGATATTTAAAATCGAATCGAAAGGAGAAATCATGAGAAAAATGATGAGAGAGGAGTGGAGAATCAATTTTTGCAATCAGTTGAAGGAGAAAACGCATGGGGAGACAGATCGAAGTGGCGGCAGCGTAAGGGTTTGGTCCGGCGACGGAAGCATGCAACAGATCGGATGAGATAAAAAAACCGGTTGAAAAAAGCGAAAAAGAAACCTAGCAAAAAAACCGAATCGGGAAAAAACAAACAACGAAGAAAAAGAAACCGGATAAAAATAGCAAAAAAAAACACGACAAAATGAATCGAAAAAAAAGGAGACACGAAAAAAACGAATAGTAGGCGATGATGCGTTACGGTCATGAGAACAAAAAAAGGAAACATATGCTTAGGCTGAAAAAAAAAACGACGACGGAAGCGATTGGGATTCTAATTGACGGACCAAATAATCTGGCAAAAACATCTTAAACTTTTATAATAGGTAAAGATATAGGCCAGGCCAAGCGGCCTAGCAAGAAGCTGGGCCTTATATTGGAAACCTTTGATCCGTACCGATAAGTTTTTTTTTCATTTTATTTAGCAAGCTTAAGAGTTGGAAATGACCAACATCACCGTAATGATAAGATGAGATAATTCTGAAATTAAACTTCAAATGCAGTTGATAGTGAGTGATACTGTCATGGCTATTATGTGTGTATGTGCATACCCTAATATCAATGGCTAATATGTGTGTACGTCAATATATACTTGTTGTTTAATTTTATTCCCTCCCACCAAAGAATACATCAGTCAGAAAACTAAATTAATTCCCTAGTCAGAAAACTAATACGGATCCCTCAACTATCAAAACAGATGCAAATGAGAGTCCCTCGACGGTTTGGACAGTGGTTTTGGTTGACGTGACGCTAACGTGGCTAATTTAACTCGTTCTTCATATGACGTGGCGCTTACGTGGCAATTCGATCTGGAAAAATAATAAACTCTGTGGGACCCACATGTCAGTTTCACACATAAATTAATAAAAAATGGTGGGGCCCACAATGTCATTTTCACCCTTTCTTCCTCCTCTCTCCCCATCTTCCCTCTCCTCTCTCCAGGCACGACGGAGAGTCAGCCACGTGCGGCGGCTGACGGGAGAGGACGGAGCAGCCGGCAGCGTGCAGCGGCGGAGGCACGGCTCCGGCGACTGTGGGCGGAAGAGGAAGGGGCGGCGGGAGGTGGCCCTGGCTGCAGCGGCCGGTGGAGAGGAGCTGGGCGTCGGTGGCGGCGTTCGGGGAAGCGTTCAACCTCGGCGAGCTCGTAGGGGAGCGGCCGAGAGCCGCCACCGCGTTCCTCCCCCGTCGACCGTCGGTCACGTTCGCCGCGCTTGTCCTTCTCCCTGCCGAGGCGGGTGGCCCATCCTTCTTTCTCCTTTCCGAGTGCGCCAACCGCATTGATGCATGCGTCGTCGTGGACTGCTCCGGCGGCATGTCCCAATGTTCTTCGAGGACACCGTCGCATACTCGCATGTCCATGTGAACACACGCCCTGCACAGAAAAAGAATCAAGATTCAGTGCAGGCAAGATGAAGATGACAATAGCGATCAGTAGCTCTGATTGAGTGATTGTTGCCGTAGAGAGGGATCAATTGTTACCGTGCGGTCACCGAGACGCCGTGGGCGACTGAGATGCTACCGTTGAGGAGGAAGAAGAACTGAAGAAGATGCGGAGCACGGCGAATGACGACGACGACGAGCTGTATCCTGTAAGCAATATTTGCTTTTTATGGGACACTGCACATCACATCTTGTTCGTGTGGATTTTTCATAACACACGTTAGATTTGGCTGCTTCTACCCATTCGGGGAACAAGCCGATGCGGCGCTCGACGTTCGACGCCATCCTCGCCGTGTTCTTCGAGGACGCGACGGCGAGGCGGCAGTACGGCTAGCACCTGCTCCCGAAGCGGTATGGCGAGTTCTTAGTGTACATACCCAACGAGTTGGTCGTGTTCGACGGCGTCAAGATTGCCATCCACCGCCGTGTTGCTGTTATTTCAGCTGTGGCCCCGATATGATCCAGTCTTGGCAGTTGCAACGGCTGGAGGAATAAAATCCGTTTGAAGTTTGTTATGCATGCATGAAGTTGGCGGCGAAGCTGCGGAAGGTGGCGACGATTGCGTCAGGCGAGCGGAATGGCATTTTGCATCTGCATGGAGTCCGGGAGGAACCGAGTCGTGGGATGGCACGATTTTAGGCCTAGGATTCCTCTTTCTGTTTCTAGAGTATAAGTAGCAATCAGTTCATTTTTCCCTTGAAAGTTTTTTTTACAATTCAGTTGAATGAAAAACCCCAGAAAATTGCCCCACATTTGCTCGTGATTTCGCTAGGTTCTAAAATTCCTCGATACTCTGTTCTTGCTCTGTTTTTCTTCAGTTTCGTCAGTTAGTTGTGCTTGGAGTTTCTGTGCCGGACGGTTACAGTTCGCCCGGAAGGTGTTCGATCGGAGTTCTGCGTTTTTCGCTAACAAGTGGTATCAGAGCACTCAGGTTGAGGGCTGATCTGACACCATGGCGTTGGTTCCGGCGGGAGCGGGAGCGGATCCAGCGAGGGGGAGCTCGGGGAGTGCTTTCTCCTACCCACAACTCACGGCAACGAACTACACCAGCTGGTGTATTCGGGTTCAGGCGATGATGGAGGACCAGGGCGTGTGGGACGCCATCGAGCCGGCGGCCGGGGTGGCCGTCGACCCAAGAAGGGACAAGAAGGCGAGGTCCCATCTGCTGCAGTCCCTACCGGAGGACTTGCTGATGCAGGTGGCGAAGAAGAGATCGGCGAAGGAAGTGTGGGATTGCTTGAAGACAAGGTTCGTGGGTGCGGACCGCGTTCGCGAAGCGCGCTTGCAGACGTTGAAGGGTGAATTTGGTGCCATGGTGATGGAGCCAGGGGAAACTCTGGATCAGTACGCGGGCCGCATCACCGCGATGAGCGTGCGTCACTCGGCGTTGGGCTCGACGCTGGGTGATTCCGCAATGGTGAAGAAGCTGTTCGACACGGTGCCGGAAAAATTCGTCAGCCTCGTCGCAGGTATTGAGCAATTCTATGACATTGATACTATGCCATTTGAGGAGGCAGTGGGCCGGCTTAAGGCCTATGAGGAACGCCTGCGGAAGAAGAAGGCCGCAGCCGGCGGGGTCACCGCCGACGGGCAGGTCCTGCTCACTCAGGCCGAGTGGGAGGCTCGTTTCAAGAAAACTGGGGGAGAATCCTCATCACCGCACAAAAACAAATCAACCGGCGACAATGGTGGGCGCGGCCAGGGCGGTCGTGGTCGCGGCAGAGGTCGTGGCGCAGGTGGACGCGGCGGCACGCCGCGTGGCGACTCCGGTGGTGGCTCTGGCGGCGGAGGCCGTGATAAGAGTCACATCAAGTGCTTTAACTGTGAGGAGTACGGGCACTACTCCAACCAGTGCCCTCATCCGAAGAAGAAGAAAGGGGAAGCAGCTCACTTGGCATAGACGGAGGATGCCGGACCTGCTTTATTGCTCGCAGTGACAGAGGACGAGCCAGAGCGCGCGTCGTGCGGCCTGGTTGTGCACGAGGAGCGCGTGTGGCCCAAACTGCTGCTGGCAAACGCTGTTGAGCAGGCTGGCGATGTCTGGTTCCTCGACAATGGCGCCAGCAACCACATGACTGGGGACCGCGGCAAGTTTCATGAGCTGGACGAGTCGATCACCGGGCAGGTGAAGTTCGGCGACGCGTCCACAGTGCAGATCAAGGGGAAGGGTTCGATTCTCTTTGCATGCAAGAACGGCGATCAATGGCTCATGCAGGATGTCTACTACATCCCTAGTCTGCAGTGTAACATGGTGAGTTTGGGCCAACTCACAGAGTCGGGGCACCGCGTGGTCATGGATGATGATGTACTCGAGGTGTTCGACAAAAGGCCATGGCGGCTGGTGATGAAGGTGAGGCGCACAGCGAATCGCCTCTACCGAATTGAGTTGAAGCTGGCGCATCCCGTGTCCCTGCTGTCCAGTCTTGATGACCCGGCTTGGCTGTGGCATGCACGGTTGGGACACGTGAACTTTCAAGCCATGAAGCTGTTGGTGGACAAGGAGATGGCGGGAGGAGTTCCGGCGATCGTTCACCCAAACCAGCTATGTCAATCCTGCCTAGTAGCGAAGCAGATCAGGGCGCCATTTCCGGTGGAGGCGCACTACAGGGCGGAGGAGCCGCTCGAGTTACTGCACATGGACTTGTGCGGACCGATCACACCAAGTACAATGGCTGGTAATCGCTATTTCCTTTTAATTGTTGATGACTATACTCGGTGCATGTGGGTGTTCGTCATCAAGACCAAGGACCAGGCACTGGAGGCCTTCACCAAGTTTAAGCCGCTGGCCGAGAACACGGCCGGCCGGCGCGTCAAGACGCTGCGGTCAGACCAGGGCGGCGAGTTCCTCTCTGGGGAGTTTGCACGGCTGTGCGAGGAGGCGGGGATCCAGCGGCACTTGACAGCGCCGTACTCGCCTCAACAGAACGGCGTTGTGGAGCGACGAAATCGCACGGTGATGGCCATGGCGCGATCCCTACTCAAGGGGATGTCTGTGCTGGGCAAGTTGTGGGGGGAGGCGGTGCGCCATGCGGTGTACCTCCTTAACCGCCTGCCGACGAAGACGATGGGAGACCGAACTCCGTTCGAGGCATGGACGGGGAGAAAACCACAGCTCGGACACCTGCGGGTGTTCGGTTGCACAGCGCACGCGAAGAACACAGCGCCACACCTCAAGAAGTTGGATGACAGGAGTGCGCCGTACGTGTACCTGGGCGTGGAGGAAGGTAGCAAGGCGCATCGCCTGTTCGATCCGCGTCGCGGGCGAATACACGTAAGTCGTGATGTTGTCTTTGAAGAAAAACTTGCTTGGCAGTGGAGTGCAAGTGCAGGGGAGCAGAACTCAACCGAGTTTGAGGTTGAGGAAGGCGACGGCGAGCACCTACCGAATGAAGCAGACCTGGGGAGCTCGGTACCGCAGTACTGGGCACCGTCGTCAGGTAGGCGCGCCGGCAAGGAGCTGGTGATGGAGGCAGAGCAAGTTTCACCCCCTGCAAGCCTGGCAAGGTTGGTGACAACCTTGCCGAGCACGCCCACGCCCGGCTCTTCATCGACACACTCTGCCGGGGTGGAGGCGTCCCCAGTCTCTGCCGGTAGCGCGGAGAGCAACGACGGGCCAGTGCGGTACAGAAGTCTTGCTGAAATCATGCAGGACGCCCCGCGAGTTGACTTGGTGGAAGATGAACACGACGGAGAGGCATACCTTGCGGAGACGGAGGAGCCGTCAGGCTACCGTGAGGCAGCCGGCCAACCAGCATGGGATGATGCAATGAGAAAGGAGATGGAGGCAATCGAGAAAAATGCGACGTGGGAGCTGACCACGTTACCTGCCGGGCACAGGCCGATTGGACTCAAATGGGTGTTTAAACTCAAGAAGGATTCTGCGGGCAAAGTGATCAAGCACAAAGCTCGACTTGTTGCAAAGGGATATGTGCAGAAGCATGGTGTGGATTTTGATGAGGTGTTTGCACCAGTGGCAAGGCTTGATACGGTGCGGTTGATACTTGCCCTCGCGGCAGATCGCCGTTGGCAAGTACACCACCTTGATGTCAAATCGGCATTCCTTAATGGTGAGCTGCAGGAAGAAGTCTATGTTGTTCAGCCAGAGGGTTTCGTGAAGAAGGGGCAAGAACATCAAGTGTTGAGACTGAGCAAAGCTCTGTATGGGTTGCGGCAAGCACCACGGGCTTGGAACACTCGGCTTGACAAAAGTCTGAAGACACTCGGGTTTGTGCGGTGTGCACAGGAACAAGCAGTGTATATCAGAGGAAAGGGAATAGATGCAGTGATTATTGGAGTATATGTTGATGATCTGATAGTGACGGGAGCTGATCCAGGAGAGATTCAAGCTTTCAAGCAACAGATGATGGGGGAGTTTGAGATGAGCGATCTCGGTCTCCTCACCTACTATCTGGGGATCGAGGTTGATCAAGGAGAAGAAGGGATCACGATCAAGCAAGCAGCATATGCTAGAAAGGTGTTGTCGCAGTTTGGAATGACTGAGTGCAATCCAACTGCAATTCCCATTGATCCTAGAGCAGTGGTGCAAAAGGATGCTGAAGGAACGCCTGTTGATATCACTGAATTCCGTCGTGTTATCGGGTGTCTCAGGTACCTGTTACATACCAGACCAGACTTGTCGTTCGCTGTTGGGGTGGCGAGCAGATTTATGGAGAGACCAACCACATCTCATCTCAGGATGATCAAGCAAATACTTCGATATTTGAAGGGCACAATTGATTGTGGCTTGGTGTATCCTGCGGGCAGTGGAAGACTGGAGATTACTGGGTACTCAGATAGTGATCTCGCTGGGGACACAGTTGATCGTCGCAGTACTGGAGGTATGGTGTTCTTTGTCAATAACAGCTTGGTCTCGTGGAGTTCACAGAAGCAGAAAACGGTGGCTTTATCATCTTGCGAGGCCGAGTTTATGGCAGCCACAGCAGCAGCTTGTCAGGCGTTGTGGCTGAGAGCCTTACTGAGTGAAGTGGCGGGCGTGGAGGAGAAACCAGTTAGGCTGTTTGTGGACAACAAGTCTGCAATTGCGTTGATGAAGAATCCAGTTTTCCATGGGAGAAGCAAGCACATTGATACCCGCTACCATTTCATCCGTGAATGTGTGGAAGGCGGGCAAATTCTTGTTGAGTTCGTTCGATCCGAGGATCAGCGGGCAGATGGAATGACAAAGGGACTGCCGGCAACGAAGTTGGCAACGGCACGGCACTTGTTAGGTGTTCGTTTGATTGGGCCACGACAGAATTAAGGGGGAGATTGTTGCTGTTATTTCAGCTGTGGCCCCGATATGATCCAGTCTTGGCAGTTGCAACGGCTGGAGGAATAAAATCCGTTTGAAGTTTGTTATGCATGCATGAAGTTGGCGGCGAAGCTGCGGAAGGTGGCGACGATTGCGTCAGGCGAGCGGAATGGCATTTTGCATCTGCATGGAGTCCGGGAGGAACCGAGTCGTGGGATGGCACGATTTTAGGCCTAGGATTCCTCTTTCTGTTTCTAGAGTATAAGTAGCAATCAGTTCATTTTTCCCTTGAAAGTTTTTTTTACAATTCAGTTGAATGAAAAACCCCAGAAAATTGCCCCACATTTGCTCGTGATTTCGCTAGGTTCTAAAATTCCTCGATACTCTGTTCTTGCTCTGTTTTTCTTCAGTTTCGTCAGTTAGCTGTGCTTGGAGTTTCTGTGCCGGACGGTTACAGTTCGCCCGGAAGGTGTTCGATCGGAGTTCTGCGTTTTTCGCTAACACGCCGATCGTTGCCCCGCGCTCTCTCTCGCCGGCATTTATCTCCTGTAACTTGAGGAGACTGCCCGCTCCGCCGATTCGGCTTCCGCCGCGCCTCCCCCGATTTCGCTGCCGCTGTCGGGGGCCCCGGGTGCCCTGACGGAGGATGCCGTCGAGAAGAAGAGGATGCGGCGGTGGCGTGCGCCGTGGAGGACCAAGAAGGCCGCGGCGCAGAAGGAGGAGTCAGCGGCGGCGGGGCCGAGGTGTGCAGCTCCTCTCCTGCCGCCGTCGTAGCCACGACCACCTCCCGCCAGTCGCCGCGCGCCGCTGACTCTCCGTCGTGCCTGGAGAGTGGAGAGGGTAGATGGGGAGTAAGGAGGAAGAAGGAGAAGGGTGAGAATGACAAGTGGGGCCCACGTGACCCAAATGAAAAACGGCCCCTCGACGTCGGAATTGCTACTGGGCGAGCGATCGCCCTAGGCGATTGGATCCGGATCCCCTCCCTTCACTGGTTTCCTTTTCTGGCACCGTATTACTTTTCTATTTTAGTAAATTTATTCACCTAAAGTTTATATACCTAAAACTCAGAGACCCAAAGTTTATAAATCAAAAGCTTACATACCCGTTTCAAATTTGAATTTGAATTCAAATATTAGTTTATAGACCCAAAGTTTATAAGTCAAAAGTTTACATACCCATTTCAAATTTGAATTTAAATTTATTTTTTATATATAGTATTTGTATTTCTATACATAAATTTTTTTAACTTTGTTTTTTTATTTTTTAAAATTGTATGGTGTACTGTAGTATAGGGGGAGGTGTGGGCCGGTGATCGCTCGTCACCCGCCCATTAGCCGTCCCCCCGGAAAAGCTAAGGGGCGATTGATCACTAAGGGCGATCAGGGCGACACCCCCTCCTCCTCCGTGTGGTTTCCTTTTTTCGCACTGCATTACTTTTTTATTTTTAGTAAATTTATGCATCTAAAGTTTGTACACCTCAAGTTTACACATCTAAAGTTTATACACCTAAAGTTTAGAGACCCAAAGTTTATAAGTCAAAAGTTTATATATCCGATTCAAATTTGAATTTGAATTCATTTTTTTTACATATAGTATTTTCTATATATCTAAAGTTTATAGACCCAAAGTTATAAGTCAAAAGTTTATATACCCGATTCAAATTTGAATTTGAATTCAATTTTTTTTATATATAGTATTTCTATACACCTAAAGTTTAGAGACCCAAAGTTTATAAGTCAAAAATTTATATATCCGATTCAAATTAGAATTTGAATTCAAATTTTTTTTATATATAGTATTTTCTATACATCTAAAGTTTATAGACCTAAAGTTTATAAGTCAAAAGTTGATATACCTGATTCAAATTTGAATTTGAATTCAAATATTTTTTTATATATAGTATTTCTATGTATAATTTTTTCTAACTGTTTTTTTTATTTTTTTAAAAAAATTATGGTGTAGTAGGAAGAGAAGAAGGGGAGGAGGAAGGGGAGATGAGCCGTATAGGGGGGATGGAGTCGATTGCCTGGAGCGATCGATCGCCCATTAGCTTTACTCGGGGAGAGAGGAGGAGGGAGAAGGGTGAGAATGACAAGTAGGGCCCACGTGGACCCCACCAGTTTTTATTTAATTGTGTGCGAAATTGACATGTGGGTCCATGGCTTTATTATTTTTCGGGATCGAATTGCCACGTAGTCGCTACGTCAGCCAAAACCATCGTCCTAACCGGCGAGGGACTTCATCTGCACTGATTTTGATAGTTGAGTGATCTGTTGTATCTGATTTTTCGGTGTAAGGACGGGAATCGGATTTGTTGACAAGTTATTCCTTACACAAAAAGTCAAGGCCCAAACTTAGGAAATTCAGGCCAGGCCGGGCCGGGCCGACCCAACAAATGTTCACATGGCCGTCACGGACAGCTACATATGGACCAGTTCCACGGTCCACCAGCAAAGAAGCGTTCATCCCAACAAACCCGGGGCCTCATCAACAAACAGAACATGAAGAAGAGGAGTCTACCTATGACATCTGGACCCGGTGTTTACCTAGTGCCCACCGTCATTGACACAAGTACACGACAGAGGAAAAACCCAAGACTGCATATAGCAGAGGAGAGCAGGCAACTCAACGCGGAGAGAAGAAAGCAAAGCAAAGCAAAGCAACCACCGTACTACTATTGCAACCGCAACAGCAACCGCGCGAGAGAGATTCCCCTTCTCCTCTTCGCTCCGCATCGCCATGGCCTCCTCCGCACCGACGCCGCCGCCGCTCCTCCCGGTGACCAACCCGGCGGCCGAGGGGTCGTCCCCGGCGGCCACCGCCGTGGGATCTGACGCGCCGATCGCAACCCCGGCGTTCCGGCTCTTCCTGAGCAAGCTCTCCGACTCGGCGCGGCGCTCGCTGTCCGACCGGCGGCCGTGGACGGAGCTGGTCGACCGCTCGGCGTTCTCGCGGCCGGACTCCCTCTCCGACGCCACCTCCCGCCTCCGCCGCAACCTCGCCTACTTCCGCGTCAACTACGCCGCCGTGGTGGCCTTCGCGCTCGGGGCGTCCCTCCTCGCGCACCCCTTCTCGCTCCTCGTCCTCCTCGGCCTCCTCGCCGCCTGGTGCTTCCTCTACCTCTTCCGCGGCTCCGACCAGCCCGTCGTCCTCTTCGGCCGCACCTTCTCCGACCGCGAGACGCTGCTCGGCCTCGTCGTCGCGTCGTTCGTGGCCTTCTTCTTCACCTCCGTCGCTTCGCTCATCATCTCCGGGCTGCTCGTCGGCGGGGCCATCGTCGCCGTCCACGGCGCGTGCCGCATGCCCGAGGACCTCTTCCTCGACGACGCTGACGCCGCCAGCGGCAACAGCGCGGCCCAGGGTCTCCTGTCCTTCCTCGGGGCGCCCGGATCTAGGGTTTGAGGCGGCGGCGAGCGACGAGATCTGGTAGGCTTCTTTGGCTCGAGTGGTTCGCGTTACTCTGTAACTGATCTGGATCTGATCTCGTTGGATCTATAGCACATTTGTTCTCTAATTCATCATTCTGCAATCCGTAGCTACAGATCTACTACTTGTTTACCTATATTTTGGATCGATGTATCACTTTGCGAAGTTGTGCTGAATATATTGAGTCTCTTGACGAGATTTAGTGTTAAAATTACTACCTTATATTGTTTTGAATTAATTTAGCATGAATGTATGAAGAGTATGCCGACTTATCACTGTTTAAATAGTAGAGAAGAATATATGATGGTTCAGCTGCGCATTGTCACTTTTCATTCAAATGATGTGCCTGTGGAAATTTATCATGTGGATGAATGGTTCCTTTTGTCTAAGCAAAGGCTAAATGCCGTGGAATCATGCGGAGTATTTGAAGATTTCCTGATATTTTGTTGTTTATGTCGGGCTCCTTTCAAACACAGTAGTTTTATATAAAAAAAAATCACAGGATAGTTCAATCCTTCTAAATTCTACCATTCCAATTCTTGTGGAGCCATGGGATAATAATGTCTGCCATCTATGTGACCATCTATTTTAATTTCTAATTTTGAAGCTTGCCATGCTAATAGAATCAGCATTGTCTAACATTTTGTGATTGCTTTACAATGTTGGCTATTTTCTTCCTGAGTTGCATTCCAGGGGGAGCTCTGTACTTGGCTTTTCTTGGTCTCTCCTTTTGTTTTTGAGGGCCACAAATGAGTGAGCATCAATATTTTGTGCTTTGTGATAGCCCATATGAATTGAAGAACAGTTGTAGTAAATTTGTTCAAGTATGCTAAACTTCCTAATGGCAATGAATTTCTGTTAATGTTTGATCACCTGTGTCTAAATTGTCAATGCCTTCAGTGAACTATGCCTGAAATGTCTGAAAGCTTGCACATAAATTAGAATGCTATGGGTTATATATAACTCTGCAAATTTTGTTTGCTGAATATCACAATATACCATAGCTGATAATAACTTGCATCTATTGAAGAATTTCTTATTTAATACTTTGAGGGTGGACTTGTACTTAAAATCATTCCAAACAACACCAATTCTCGTGGAGCGGTGGGATGATAATGCCCGCCATCTATGTGACCATCTATTAATTTCTAACTTTGAAGCTTGTCATGCTAGTAGAATCAGCATTGTCTATAATTTTGTGATTGCGTTATAATGTTGCTATTTTCTTCCTGAGTTGTCTTCCAGTGGAGCTCTGTGCTTGGCTTTTCTGGGTCTCTCCTTTTGTTTTGAGGATAACAGAGATGAGTGAGCATCGATATTTTGTGTTTTGTCGTGTTCAGAAACAGTAGGAGTAAATGGCTCAAGGGATGCTAAACTTCCTAATGGCAATGAATTTCTGTTAATGTTTGATCACCTGTGTCTAAACTGTCAATTCCTTTATTGAACTATGCCTGAAATGTCTGAAAGAGCTTTGCACAAAAATTAGAATGTCATGGATCATGTGTGACAGCATGCAGATTTTGCTTGCTGAATATCGCAATACTATACCATGGCTGATAATAATAACTTGCATGTATTGAAGAATATCCTCTATAATCTTTTTAGAGGGTGGACTTGCGCCTAAAATCGTTCACTCTCGCATCGCAATGGCATATGGTGATGCAATCACCAACTGTGTTCGTTTCTGAGGTTCGTTTTACAAAGAAAGTTACAGAGGATATTTTAGGGGGGAAATAGATCAACTTGCGAGTGGTGATCGACTGAACGTCATGCTTTTCTATGGCAAAAAAAGTTTGCCAACATAGTTGTTCATGCAATATTCCGTGAATCACAATACTTTCCTACCCTTGCAGATGATAGAACATGTCATCTTTTGATCGTTTGAAGCATGTTTTGATTCCTGAAATTCGAAGTCGACTATTAGTAAGTGGTAACGCTGATCGTGACAAATAATTTCGGAACGTTTGCAATTCCAGGACCTGCCTATCTGCAAGTTGCAATCCCACGTTCCTTAAAACCATAGATCCGCAGCTGGACTGGAGTAAAATTTCTCATTTTCACAATAAAACACGTCAAATACTGTGTCCGAAGCCTGAATCACACTATCCACCGTCTACAAGACTACAACTGTAAACAATACCCATTGCAATTTGCGAAGTGTTCTTCGATGAGGAGAGCATCAACGAGAAGGATGACGCTGCGGAGAGCTGATGGAAGGGCATCAGAAATCTTGTTTAGCACGATTACTTCTTCACTTTGCGATCAGCTTTCCGTTAATCACATATGGACTCTGGTGATCTGGTCCCACATGTCATTGAGTGTTATCCTGCCCCCCTCCTGCTTACGACACCCCCACGCCACGCTGCCACGCAGTCACCCACCGGACCACGGCACGGCCTCCACCTTCCGCCCATCGATCGTTGTTCGATCGATCGATCGATCGATCGATTCTTCTCCCTTCTTCGCCGCTCCGTTTTCAGATCTCCGAGACCGGGACTCCAGTACGCTTCCCCCCACCCACCCTTGGCTAAAATCCCTAGACCTCCATAGCCATAGAGGCCTAGACCCTACCTGAGTACTACTACTACCTCGCCATGATGGCCGCGGAGCCCTCGCCGGCGGCAGCCTCCGCCTCCGCCGCCGCCGCCGCCGCCGCCGCCGTTGAAGACCTCGAAACTCTCCCACTAGACTCTTCCTACTCCTCCGCCCCCGCCACTGATCCACTCCTCCGCCCGCCTGCCTCCCCCTCCGCCGCCGCTGGTGGGGACCACGACCCCTTCGTCATCGACGACGACTTCCTCGTCGACGACGAGGACGACGTTGCCCCCCCTGCACCGACCGCCATCGCGCCGGCGGCCGCGGCGGAGTTCCCCGCCGCAGCGGCGCGGGCCCCGGAGTTCGCGCGGATCGCCGTATCCGATCCGAAGAAGCACGCGGAGCCCACGTCGGGGGCAGCCGGCGTGATCCCGGGCTCCGGGAGCTACTTCTCCTACCTCATCGCCACCCGCGTCGGGGAGGGCGAGGTCCGCGTGCGGCGGCGCTTCCGCGACGTGGTGGCCCTCGCGGACCGCCTCGCCGCGGCACACCGCGGGCTCTTCATCCCGGCACGCCCCGACAAGAGCGTCGTCGAGGGGCAGGTCATGCAGCGCCACGACTTCGTGAACCAGCGGTGCAGCGCGCTCCAGCGCTACCTCCGCCGCCTCGCCGCGCACCCCGTCGTCGGCCACAGCCCCGATCTCCGCACGTTCCTCACCGAGCCTGGCGCCATCCCGGCCTTTGAGGGCGAGCAGCCCCGGTACTGGACCACCACGCTGAGTTCTGCGGCTCCATCGGCTCCGCCAAAAGCTGGAATAGACTTGTTTGGGATGTTTAAGGGTCTGAAACAGACTGTGGTGAACGGGATGGTTGCAACAAAGCCCCCACCGGTGGAGGAGGAGACTGACACTGAATTCCTAGCACACAAGGCTAGGTTTCAGGATTTACAGCAGCAGCTCACCACAACATCTCAACAGGTTCGTGCAATTTTACTTTACCTCCGTGAGGGGTAGCACATTTTTATGTGGACAATTCAAACAATTTGTTGTGTTGTACCGCAAAGATTTCAAGCTACATGTTAATACATGTGAACCAACTCCCTGTGCCTCTAATGCCTTAATTACATAACCACCACAATACCACATAGAAACTTGTTTGCCAATATGTGTCATGCGACCATCTCTGCAATTTATGTTTCTTTATGCAGATTTTTTATGAATTGCCAGCATAATTAGAACTGTTTTGTCTTAACTTTTGTGGGAGGACTAGAGGAGTTAAGCCCTTTGAATCACTAATTATTAGTTGTAATGTTATCAGAAGTCCAGAACCTATGCTGATATCCAAACCCCCAAAAAAGGTTAGCAAAGCCGTTTTATTCAAGTTGAAGTCTGACTCAGAGGCCATGGGCCAAAAAACCTGAACACATATTCATCAAACAAACACATTTATATTTTCTTGTGTGGGCATCTTAACTTCATATTTGCAATATATTTTACTCTAGCCTGTATTTACCTGATTGATCTCAAGGTATGATTACTTTTCTCCTTTTGCAAAATAGTGAAAGTCCGAGTGACTGTTTTTCATGGTGTTACCAAACTGTCTTATCAGAAGGCTACTATTATTGTCTTCATCTCATGGATGTGGATTGTGGAAGCCATTTTTCGTAGCAAATAACATAAAATATTTCTTTTGCATTCCAAAAGTACTATTAGGATGAAGTTATGTTATTTTACGGTGAATGGATGTCCTAGTTAGAAGTAGCATTGCATTACTTTCTCCTTTTGGATTCTTTTAATCTTCTGCACAGTGAGCCTCAGATAGGTTCATGAAGCTATTGTTGTTGAAATTCTATATTTCCATTTTCTTTAGGCAGAAGCATTAGTTAAAGCTCGGGATGATCTTAGAACAACTACAGCTCATTTGGGAATGACATTAATTAAGCTGGCAAAATTTGAAAGAGAGCAGGCAACATGTAGTCCACAAAGAAGAAGAGCTGCTGATATCAATAATTTTGGAAGTTCTGTTGTCAAGTTCAGCAGATCACAGGCAAAACTAAATTCTGAAATTGTGAAGCACTTGGTATGTGAAAATTTCTGCAGATTCAAACAGAGCAAGCAGTTATTTGGTACCATTCCTTGAAATTCCTTTTGTCTTGGATTATAACAAGATATTATTTATTCTTTTGCAGGGTAGTATCCATGAGTACTTGGAGATGATGATATCTGTTCATCATGCGTTTACTGATCGTTCTAATGCTTTACACCATATGCAAAGTCTGTCAGCAGATCTATTTTTCTTGCACACCAGGGCAGAAAAACTTGAATCAGTATCATCTAGGAGTAGAAGTATAGACCAGGAGTGGACAAGGCACCAGAAATTAGGGGGATTGAAAGAAACAATAAGTGCAACAGAAGCAGCGAAAAGCCACGCACTTAAAGAATATGAGAATATTAAGGTAAATCACCTGAGAGCTTGAAGTGAATTGATATCAAATAAAATCACCGAAAAGCGTACATATAAGTTTTTTTAGATATAGAAACAGAAGAGCATGCGGTTTGCATCTTGTGGTTTACTACTGAAAGTTTACTCATACTGTACTTAGTAAAGTTATAGCTTCTATTTGATTTGACCGCATATGCTATGGTTAATACATCTAGCAATATAAATCATGCTAAAGGTTATTCTTGTGAATATTTCAAAAACATGGTCGGATAGTCTGCTAGTTAGAAGAAACATATTTTGAAGCTTAATATAAATATGATATCACATTTAATTTTAGTACTGTCTAATATCCTTGTCATTTTTATACCTGATGTTACTTAAGCTATCTGCTGGCAGAGAAGATCAGTATGAGTCATGCAGTATGGCACCATGACCTGCATTTATGTAGCTTAGGATCCTGCAATATTTTTGCTGCCTGATAAATACCAACTTAAATTACTAGAAGGGAAATACTGAGATAGTGAATTCAATGTTCTTCTATTTTTATTTCCTAGGAAATCAGGTTAAGATTGCTGTTATTATGGTGTCAATTGTAGCTAACTTGCAGTTTAGTAACTAATTCATTTGCTCACAAGGACTTTTTTTTTTTGGCTTTTATAGCTTCTTTGTACTGTACTTGTTAATGCAGTTTTATATTCCCATGAAGAAAACATTAGCTTAAACTTGAAATATACAAAGATGGAATGTGTTTAATTTAGTAGAACACAAGTTAAATTCAATATAGAGCATATGCAAATACAAATTTACCTCCAAATTTTCAAGAGCTTTCTCAAATTTAAGTGGCAATTCAGGTATGCATCGCATATGCATACTAGTTACTAGGTTTTGTACTGGCAGTACAACCTGTACAAATCCTGGAGGCGACGTGGCCTTCGTCTTCTTGAGCCATATTCTTTATAGTAGAGCATTATATATTTATGCTCCCTTTTGGATTTCCAACCTGTATTTTTTTCAGGTTGTGCAAATTACCATACAAATCTTTTTTTTTATGATTTCAGGAGAATAATACGATTGAAATTAAAAGATTCGATAAGGATAGGCGTCGAGATTTTGTGCAGATGCTGAAAGGATTTATTGTAAATCAGGTATATGAATGCTCCACTAGTATTTGGCGAGACACCATGATTATTACACTGTATTTATCCGTAGTGAAAGAAGAGGTGTATACATGTCAATTAACATTGGTATATGTTACTGTGTGCAGGTTTCATATTCAGACCATTATGCTAATATGTGGGCAAAGGTAGCAGACGAAACTAAAGTGTATGCAAAAAGGAGCAACTGATGCGGCTTGTGTATAGTACAGTACTCCGTAGTAGCTAGTAGGATCTTGGTTTATTTTGATTTGCTGACTTCAACACTTGATTCTCCCCAGTTTTGCCACCATGCGGTTCATTGTATTGCTATATTTGAGTTAGAGAGAGTTTCGGCGAATGGGCTTCTCGGTGACAATTGACATATACACGGCATGTTTTTCCGCTTATTGTTTTTCTCTCAAAAATCAATTTCCCTCTTCTAGAAATCTCTTCTTGTGCATTTTACACTTGTCCTACGGTCCTACGTCGTGAAACTGATGTATCTGGTTTGAATTTTGCCATGGGCGCTATCCATGGTATATACAACAAGGCACTTTTCACACGTTTCTGACTGTCAAGGCTGAGGCCGGAAGATCCAGTGGCTGGTATCTTTGCTTTTCTGACTGTCAAGGCTGAGGCCTGAAGATCCACTGGCTGGTATCTTTGCTTATCCATACACGTAAGCATTGTTTCTTCAGTCTACCTGTTGTCTACTTGTCTCGTTGTATGCTGCTATGCATATGCAAGCGAAATCTCATCTTATCGATGTTACCACACTGGGAGCTACATAATCTGGTCGAATTAGACCTCCAAAACTTTGCTTCTTGCACCAAACTTCAAATTCTACCGCTACAAAATAAACGTGTTTATCCAATAAACTTGTGAAGTGGCTTCAGAGAGATCGTTTGCCCTTCGCTGCCAGCAAGTGCAGAAAGCTCGAACTCTCGGCCGCGAAAATGTCACGCGCGCCGTGCCGAAACGCCGCCTCCTTCAAACCGCTCCTCCCCTCCCGCCTCCGGGCCAAGCCCCTCGCCGGCATCTCCTCCTCCCCACGCCGCAACGTGTCCGCCTCCGCCGCCTCCTCCCGCCGCGACTTCCTCCTCCTCATCCCCTCGCTCGCCGCCGCCTCCGCCATCCTCCGGCCGCTCCCTTCCTCCGCCGCCGATGGCGAGGCGCCTCCCACGGAGTCATCCTCCCCCTCGCCGCCGTCACCGGAGGAGGCGGGGGCGGTGCCGGTGGTGGAGGAGGTCGACGAGTCGGCGCTGTCGAGGGTGTACGACGCGACGGTCATCGGGGAGCCGGAGGCTGTGGGGCGGGACGCGAGGGGGCGGGTCTGGGAGAAGCTGACGGCCGCGAGGGTGGTGTACCTCGGCGAGGCGGAGCTCGTGCCCGACCCCGACGACCGCGTGCTCGAGCTCGAGATCGTGAAGGGGCTCGCTACCCGGTGCGCGGAGGTCGAGAGGGGCGTGGCGGTCGCGCTCGAGGCGTTCCCCTGCGACCTCCAGCAGCAGCTCGACCAGTTCATGGACGGAAGGTTCTCCTTCTCCCTCTCCTCTGTGTTGTTTCACTTCAGTTATCTGAACACTTGCTTGGGAGAGCAAAATTTTCCTGTTTACATTCTGTAGATGGATCCATGTTGTGACGCATTGATAACTCGATATGTCATTTTATGGAATAAAATAATATCATAGTCAGTACAATAGGATTTCAATGCAGACCATGTTTAGTTGGAGCCTAATAGCGATTCCATGTTTGATGACGTAAATGCATTTGTTCAGTAATAAAAATTTCCTTTCAACAGATTTTGACAAGCTTATGCTTTATCCAGGATTGATGGTAGCATCCTAAAGTTGTACACGTTGCACTGGCCACAAGACCGGTGGGAGGAGTATGAACCTCTTCTGAATTATTGCCGTGATAATGGAATTAAGCTTATTGCTTGCGGAACTCCACTGGAGGTGATTGATAGCTTCTACTAGTTGATGAACTTAGATATTCAATGCCATGCTTTACCAGTGATTTAAGTTGTTGAATGCTTGATGCCTGCAAAGTATTTCCCTCAATACATATGTATCTTGGAAGTTGAAATTAGATTTCGGTGGTTCACATCTCAATTTTCCTGCCACGCACAAGAAAATCTCTTTGCAGCTTGTTACATATAATTGCTTTTCATGATTAGTTATAGTGTGGTATGAACTAATGGAACAATCTCACTCTGCAGAATCAAGATACAACTTTCTTAATGTTGTATTCTATTGAATTTAGGCTTATTATTTGTATACCTCCAAGTTCTATCACAGCATACTTGTACAATATTATGCTTCTTTCTTGAGCAGGTGAAAAGAACTGTCCAAGCAGATGGGATTAGAGGCCTTTCAAAGGCAGAAAGACAAGAATATGCCCCTCCAGCAGGCTCAGGCTTCATCTCTGGCTTTTCATCTATCTCAGGCCGGTCATTGATAGACAAGATTTCGTCAGCTCGTGATTCTCCTTTTGGTCCTACCTCATATTTATCAGCACAGGCAAGAGTAGTTGATGATTATACCATGTCGCAAATTATTCTGAAAGAGCTTAATGGCGGGGATACTTCAAGGATGCTAATTGTTATAGCGGGTGCAAGCCATGTTATTTATGGGTCACGAGGAATCGGTGTTCCTGCCAGAGTATCTAAAAAGATGCCAAAGAAAGACCAAGTTGTGGTACTACTTGATCCTGAGAGACAAAGCATAAGGAGGGAAGGTGAAATTCCAGTTGCTGACTTCTTATGGTATTCAGCAGCTAAACCTTGCAGTAGAAACTGCTTTGACCGTGCTGAAATTGCACGAGTTATGAATGCTGCTGGTAGGAGACCTGAAGCTTTGCCTCAGGTTTGCTGCTTGATCTTCGTTTTAGTCCATTGCTTGTTAACTTCATGTCGTGATAGACCTCTGAGCAAAATCTGTAAAATCGTGTATTTAGTGAAGGTAACCATGAACAAGCTCTTCTAGATATTGCTGCCCTACTATCTTCAGGAGAAGAAATATTGAACGAGTAATACCGAGCAAGATTTGACAAGAAACCTTCAGATTACCTAAATATCTTGTGTTGATTTGTATTAAGCTTTTTATTCTGGTTTTCGAGTCAATTACTTCCAGAAATGTGCCACGGAGTAGTACAGGTAGCACAATAAAACCTAAGCCTCCAGCATTTTCTGAACCCTGGCTGTGACACAGATTAGCTAATAAAATGCATCACATTAGTCAATATGCCCAGTGCAGTAACATCTTTTTCACATGACCCAAAAAATTCTTGTAAGTCATAGAGCAGGAGCTTTCTTCTGTGGCCAAAATGTTTCTATACAATGGTAAGCATCATTTTTTAGTACTAGAAGTCTGGCTAATGGAACTCTTGCGTTTTGCTGGAAATTGCAGGATCTTCAGAAAGGAATAGATCTTGGTGTAGTTTCTCCTGAGATACTGCAGAACTTTTTCGACCTTGAGAAATACCCTGTTATGTCTGAACTGATTCACAGATTCCAAGTAAGAAACTGCTCTATTATTTTCGTTTTACTCCTTAGATCTTATCAGTTCATTTAATCTATGCTTCTGAATAATTCTCCTTGAAACATATGCTTGCATTAACTTAATATCTGTACATGATTTCTGCATATGGGACTTCATGTAAATAAAATAAATTCCTCAGGGTTTCCGTGAAAGATTGCTGGCAGACCCCAAATTCCTTCAAAGGTTGGCTATTGAAGAAGCTATATCAATAACGACCACTCTATTAGCACAGTACGAAAGACGGAAAGGGCGATTTTTCGAAGAAATTGATTATGTACTCACCGATACAATTAGAGGCTCTGTGGTTGATTTCTTTACAGTGTGGCTTCCTGCTCCTACTATTTCAGTCCTTTCTTATGCTGATGATGGTTCTGGTGAGAGTTTGGAGTTCGTCAAAGGCCTTTTAGGATCATTGCCAGATAATGCATTCCAAAAGAATGTATTGGGTCAAAATTGGAATATGAAGCAGAGAGTTGCAGCGGTGTTAGTTGGTGGTTTGAAACTTGCTAGCGTTGGGTTTATTTCTAGCGTGGGGGCTGGAGCTTCCTCGGATCTCCTGTATGCTGCTCGAGGTGCGCTGAAATCTTCAGTGAATGCAGAAGCAGGACGGAAGCGATCTCCTATTTGGAAGTCAGCAGCTGTTTATAGTTGCTTTCTTGGAACGTCAGCAAACTTGCGGTATCAGGTAACTTTTCCTATTTTCAATCGAGGGACTTGACGGTTTTTGTTGCTAAGTTGCATGAGCAACAGTATGTTACTGTGTTACCAAGCATAACTAGTAGCAAGTGCGCTCTCTCTCTCTCTCTCTCTCTCTACAGAAATTCGTAGTACAATTATTTTGCCTTACACATCTTCGATTGTTCTTTAGGAGGGAATCCTCAGAAATTCCCCAAAAGACTGATGGTGCCTGTGTAAGGAAAACTTCCTTTTGGTTACACGATGGTGCCATATAGCCTGTTTTTATTAGAGCACAGGGTTGTCGACTTGTCTTTTAACACAGAGAATACAATTTCTCCTATGTATTCTTATCTTTTTCCACTGCAACCATAGTTCACTGAAATATTCACAATCCATAACATGGCCTAATGCAGCAACCTTTTAACCTAGGGAACTATTTACTCAATTCTTTTTTAGCATATCTTTTTTTTTCTTTGGTACAGATTATCTGAGTTTCTCTAACAATTGTGTTTCAGATCATTGCTGGTTTAGTGGAGCATCGGCTAGGAGAGAGTCTAGCGACTAGCTACAATCAGCCACTTCTTGCTAGTTTGTTGTCCTTTGTGGCAAGGACAGTGAACTCATACTGGGGAACACAGGTTGAGCATTCTCTGCACATTTCTAGTTAATATGCTTGTGTTGGTAGCATAGTGCAGACTCAAGATGTTTAGATCACTTTAGACTAAAAAACTCTTCAGGGAATCTGGCTATGAGTAATGGCATTGCATTTTCCCATCCTACATCCCGATTTATATTGTTTACTTAATTCAATCAATGGTCACAGTAACCTTAACATTCACATACATCCATTAAAGCTTTACTGCTATTAAAGGAATATTTTAGTTGAGCTTTACCTCGGAGGCTTCAAGCAGCTTTCCTATGATAATTTACGCATTTAAACTCCTTAATATATTCATAGCGCTTTTATGGTTTTGAAGCTTATATTTTTACACAAGATAGGAGCTTACAATAAAACTATCCCTTCTGTCCTTACTGATTATTCTGTTTGGTGCAGCAATGGGTTGATCTTGCGAGATATACTGGACTACAAAAAACCAAGGAAGTTCCTCCTGTTGAGGCCACAACACCACCCGCTGAAACGTCACAGTTAGCCACACCACCCGCTGAAACATCACAGTTGGCCACACCACCCGCTGAAACATCACAGTTAGAGGATGGTAGAACAGAAGTACAAAATTTGGATGACAACGGCAACCAATCAAGTGGTTGAACCTAGTGATTCGGTTACTTCACAATGCCTTCAAAGTACATAACCATGTTGCTAGGTTTGTATCACAGTTCCTTAGAGTTAGGGAGTACGTCACTTGTTAACCCCCAACAGAGTACATGCATGTACTGCTTGTGATTTCTAGAGTAAAAATTGGAAGGGGGACACATGCAGTCTTCTGAGGATTGCACCAACAACCGTTTTCATATCTGTAATTCAAAACAGGTTGTAATTTAGTAGGATCGCATACTGTAGAAAGTTTGGCAGGTTTGTCTGTTGCAATAAAATCTTTCCGCCTGCTATGGAGCCAAATGTTTCAGTGTTTGCAGATTTTATCGTCCGACATCGCCCTGAGAAAGATGGTAGGTGAGCAAGTCCATTTCTGGTATGTTAATCTATTAACAACTAATTCTTTTTCTCTTTTAATATGTTGCTGGCCAGCTACGGTGGGTTCTAGCAAGTTCTTCAGTGCAACTGTGCTCGGTGCATGGGACAGATTTCTTTAGGCTGTGATCCCTCGCCAGGTGTCCCTGGATACTAATGTACGTGGCATCTCTTCCTTGAACTCTCTTCCTATATATGGAAGTTTGCATCCATCTCATCTTTAGTTGCGAAGAAAGCAGACTAGAAAGGTGAAGATAGCTAAACGGTGTGACAAGCAAGGTAATAGAAAGGCGCGATCATGGCGAGTGCCAAGGCGATGGCGCAGGATGAGCATCACTTTGTTCTGAAGAGTGGTCATGCCATCCCTGCAGTTGGGTTAGGCACTTGGAGGGCCGGCTCAGATACTGCTCACTCCGTTCAGACAGCCATCACTGAGGTATATTCTGCATGTCTCCCCTATCTGGCTATCTACATGCGTAAAAGTGTCCAGCATACTAACCAAGTAGCAATGGCCAGCAAACCAATTCTGTCTGTATTTGCAAACAACTTAATAGTAAACCATCTCCAGGTACGAGGATATGCATTTGTAGTTTGGTACAGTATCATATTTATACCATCTCGAAAAGGACTACAGTAGTATCTTGGGCTAGTAACTGTGCATCTTCTGTGTGATAGACTGCTCTGTATTTGCCCATGCCATAGAGATGTTCGTCAACATACTAGCTATGATCGGTCGAGAGAATGGTACACTGCTTGAATATTGCAATCTTGTCTTGGAGTTGAAACTGAGGCTTGAACCTCTATTCTTTTCTGAAAGCTATCTAATGGGGCATTCACTGATATAGCACTAAGCTCGCATATTGCTAAACTTTCCAAGTTCATCTGATGTATAGACAGCTGCGGAACCTGTTTCTGATCTAAGAATGTAATCTGAATATCTGGTTACTGCAGGCTGGATACAGGCATGTAGATACGGCTGCTCAATATGGAATAGAACAGGAGGTACACCAAAACAATATTATGTTTATCTGGTAGTCTATTGCGTGATGTTTCGTTAAGCATTCTCTGCAATTCAGGTCGGCAAAGGGCTTAAAGCTGCGATGGAAGCTGGAATCAACAGGAAAGATTTGTTTGTGACGTCAAAAATATGGTAATTATATTGAAAATCATAATAACTTGTCCTTTGGTGTAAAATTAAATATAAATGCTGTAACTTGTGTGTTTCCTATATGTGAATTTTGATCAATACTTGGTTACTGCAGGTGCACAAACTTGGCTCCTGAGAGGGTTCGACCAGCATTAAAAAACACGCTCAAGGATCTCCAGTTGGATTATATCGACCTTTACCTTGTAAGAAACGAAACTTCTTTTGTACAGAACTTCATTACTCGACTGCATACTGGAAATCAGAAATTTTACCTAGAGTGATAAAATAAAATGGATGCAGATTCATTGGCCCTTCCGTCTAAAAGATGGAGCACACCAGCCTCCTGAGGCTGGGGAAGTCTTGGAGTTTGACATGGAGGGAGTTTGGAGGGAAATGGAGAGACTTGTGACAGATGGACTGGTTAAGGACATTGGTATCTGCAATTTCTCAGTTACCAAGCTCAACAGGCTGCTGCAATCAGCTAATATTCCACCTGCAGTATGCCAGGTTGTGGACTATCAGATTTAAGTTCCAACATATTGAAATAACTGGATTGCTCCTTTACTTACTGAATTTCTCACAGATGGAAATGCACCCTGGTTGGAAGAACGATAAGATTTTCGAGGCCTGCAAAAAACATGGAATTCATGTTACTGTAAGATATAATTTCTTATGAAAATCAGATACAATAAGCTAACCTCACTGATGCAATTTCCATGCATGCTTTTGTTATAAAAACAAACGCTCTTTAACATTTTTCTTGTATATTCAATTATTTATGTCACTTTTGCAGGCCTACTCCCCACTGGGTTCTTCTGAAAAGAACCTTGCGCATGATCCAGTTGTCGAGAAGGTAGCATCCACAAATGTTCAGATAGAATAAACAATATGAAAAGTTAGCATGCTCTTCAATTACGTGTACTCGATAGCTAAATACAACCATATAAATGCAGATAGCCAACAAGCTGAACAAGACTCCAGGTCAAGTGCTCATCAAGTGGGCTCTCCAAAGGGGAACAAGCGTTATTCCAAAATCAACTAAAGATGAAAGGATTAAGGAGAATATGCAGGTGTTTGGATGGGAGATCCCTGAAGAGGACTTCCAGGTCTTGTGCGGCATCAAAGATGAGGTGAGGATTGACCTTGTGCATTCCGTTTGTAGCGTGTGGGCTTGTAGGCTGTAGCTCAGCTGCCCTAAGAGCTCAGAGGTTGAGTGCAAAGAAAATATGTTATAATGAAATTACTGTTAAAAATGGCTTGATATGGATGTTATTGTTCTTGATATGGTAGACTTCTTAGAAAATGAAAACTTGGTATAGTAGAGGTGTGAAACATCACTTGCTAGTTTTGACCCAACGATATTCCTATATGACTCATGCTAAATATATTGCAATAGAATAATCCACTCCATAGTGACAATGTAGTATTAAGATTCCGTCAGTTTGTACAGCTTTACTACATGTTTTAAGTAGTTTCTTCAGGGTATCTTCCAGGCTAGCCAGGAAGACCTCACACAGAAAATTTCGGTGTTCAGAACTTCAGATAGAGCATCATTTGATCTGTTCGGTGTGGCAGCTAATTTTAAATACTGGACTTAACTAAACACATATGCTGCACATAATAAACTACTAAAAAAGCCCCGTCTACTTAGCTATAACTAATCTTTTTCTCTGATATAATGTGATTGGACCTTGGTATTGCAGAAGCGAGTCCTGACAGGAGAGGAGCTCTTCGTGAACAAGACCCATGGGCCATACAAGAGTGCATCTGAGGTCTGGGATAACGAGGACTAAGCTGCCATGTTTCACCCAAAGATATGGCAAATAATGGTTATGATGTTGGTCATGCACGAATGAGTTATGTGATGTTCTCCAGGCTCTGTGACGAAACCAGCTACTCAGCACAAGATGTACTACTATGTGTAAAACTAGTGTTGTTCTATGTGTGCTCTTCTCCAAGCTTTGTGTAACCAGCTTCTCAGCACAAGATGTACAGCCAGTGCTGTAAGATAAATAAAAGTATCACGGCTTTGCCGTTGCACTTGCTACTACATGCTTTGCCTGCTTTGCATTATGGTTGAGTTTACTCTTTCTTCATAGAAATCGAAATGTGCTGCCTGCCTGTCAAGCTCACCAGCCGTTCAATGGACCACTGAACAAACATGTTTACAAAAATCATTATCTTAAGCTGAAACAGGTAATAGTACTGTACTAATCTTCTGCAGAAATTGCAGTAGATCAGTGCCTTAATGAACATCAGGAGCAGCGTGAGAGCCGTACGGTACAGATGCCCAAAGGACAGGACCGTATGCACGGCCACCTATCCTGTCCCAAAATCGAGTTCAAAGTACGGGAGAGAATTTTGTATGGGTGGTCCCATCCGGCCAGATCAAGGTGGGTCCCGGTGCTCAGTGGCACAAAGGAGTGCCGCGAGGGCCCAGCAGCGAGCTCTTCGAATATTTTTGTGCTGGGCTGGGCTCAAAGCTCCAAAAGATACAGTAGATTGGATCTTGAGGACGGATGCCAAGGTGGCCGGTGTGGCGGCGCCGTGGCCGCCAGGCTGGCTGGACGCCTCCGGCTCCGGCCCGACGAAGCTTCCTCGCGGCTTCGAGACTCGCTGCGTCACCTGCCATGCTCTACCTGATGGAATCGGGATGTGTGGGCGGTGAGCTGGCGAATGCAACGTACCAAAACACAACAAATGTTATGGCAAACCACAGCAAATCAGCCTCACTGCCGATGGCCTTTTTTTTATTAAGATAATGAATGTTTTAGTTAAGAAACAAACTTAACCACATCAAGTCTTTACACCTATCAAAATGCAAGTACCTAAAAGAAAGAAGGAAAAGAAAAGGTCATACGATATCTTAGACACAGCATGCCCTCTATAACCTATTTCCCAGTCTCATAAAAAATAAATTTAAGATAAGATATAATATATTCTAGTAGACGGGCGGCTATTAGATTCATAGTACTATGGACAGTCCTCCGTTCATATTTCGACTATTAGAATATGTCACATCATATTCTAGGTTTGTTGTTTGTGGGACGGTGGGAGTAACAATAACACAACATTATGCATTCTTTGAAATGCGTTCAATAAAAAGTAGTACTTCCTCTATCCCAATTTGATCATTATATAACGTATTTAAGATCTTCTCAAAATGATCATCATCTAACAAGTAAATCTTTTTTTCGCCAAAAGTAAATGAGCATCATTGAATGCATTGCATGCAACAACCATGAGTAATTTATATTGGTCCAACTATATGCAATATTTAAAAC
The DNA here is from genome assembly GCA_000338895.3 of Oryza meridionalis. Taxonomy (NCBI): domain Eukaryota; kingdom Viridiplantae; phylum Streptophyta; class Magnoliopsida; order Poales; family Poaceae; genus Oryza; species Oryza meridionalis. Next base: position 23,514,465 of record CM002528.2, read on the forward strand.
TTGATGCTCCATGAAACACGAAGCGACGCAGCACCTTAACCGATGAAAATTAATTACAGAATGATGAGTGTTTTATTGTTCTTGGTATATGTGCTCTTTACTTAGGTGATGATTGAAATGGGATGGAAGGAGTATTTCCTTGTTGAAGGCTTTTCAAAGAATAATAACATTTATTACGTCATTTCAACTTTGAATCTCAGCAGTAGAAGAATTGATTGATCGTTTGATGGCACTTGATCTAGTATAGGAGTAAATAAGTAAATTGCACTGATAATATATGACACTGTGAGGTGTGTTTAATTAATATATACACAAAATTGTAAACCTCTCATCCTAGTACACAAACATGTGTGGTGTGTGCGAACCAGAACTAAAATTATAAACCATAGCTAATCTTTCTGACTTAGAGATTTATGACGCCAGCATACACATGAGGATGACACCATGTAGAGATGTATAGAATCTAGAAATAATGCATGCTGACTGTATAGAGAAAGATGTATAAAAAGAAGGGAGTTATAGTGATAAAAACAGAGGTAAGGTAAACTATAAGGGTAATTTTCAATTATAACATTTCTCATGCCCTCACGCGTGATATCCTAATTAGAGTTCAACTTAACAAGATTAGCTATAGTGCTTTATTTGACCTTGGTTCGTATGCACCGCACTAGCTAGTTCATCAACCTAAACGAGCGTTTCGTAAGTTCTTGTATTGTCGATGTAATTTACTCGTTCATGTATGGTGCTTTTGGTACATATTTTCATTTTTAAGTTAGAGTTACTCTCTCCGTAAAAAAAAACCAATCTAGTATTGGATGAGACGTTTTCTAGTACAATGAATCTGGACAGGAATATGTCCAGATATGTTGTACTAGGAAACGTTTAATCTAATACTAGGTTAAGTTTTCTGGGACGGAGGGAGTATATAACTATATTAGCCACCGTACACACTAGTGAGGCTTAACAAAATTGCATCAGTTTTAAGCTATCCTAGATCAAATCCCATCAAACGATTTGCTCAAATAATTAGCCCTCGGCTAATCCAAGCAAACAAACCAGCCGGAGTGACAAATCACTACGTACCTGCCTCTTTTGGGGGGCAGCAAACATGCAAAAATCACCGCGAGACGTCTCGGAGGCGCAGTACTCTAGATCGCCGTCGATTTGCTGACGCTCTACCACCGTTGTGCGTACAGCAGCAGTAGTGCAGCACAGGGGCCTCCGCCCTCCAGAACACACACCAAAAACAAAAAAAACAAAAAAAAAACGCACTCACTTGGTACGGTACTGTCCGTGTGCCACTCGTACAGCCGCAGCCGACCCCCGACAACCGCAACGGCATGCACCCCTGCACCTGCAACCGCACGTCGTCGCAGGCTCGCTCGCTCGCTCGCAGCGTCCGGCACGAGGCCGCGCGTGAGACCTCCCGGGGGCGCACGGCCACCTTTTCCCACCCGGAGCCCGGAGCGGCTGCGCCCAAAAGCGCTCGCACGCCACGCCTCCCCCACAGTTCCCCTTGCCCGCTTGCCCCCCTCGCGCGCGCACCTGTGCCTCCCCAAGTGGCCGGCGCCCGCGCGCACAGACTAGTAGCGAACCAGCTAGTAGTCTCTAGCCGCGACCGCGAGCGCGACGTGGGTTGTACGCTCGTGTCACGCACGCGTTTGATACGCCGTGCTGCTTGCGATTTGCGGGCGGCTGATGGGTGGGCGGGGCGGGGGCGGTGCGGGCGTACGATGGCGTGCGCGTCAACGATAATTCTGCGTGGATTTTCGAGGGATTCTCGGCGGTTTGGCGGCAGGGCGGGGACGTGCCCCAGGTTGGCACTCGGCACTTGGCAGAATTGGCAGCAAGCAGGCTTTCCCGGTACAGTACTGGTGTGTCGCCCCGCAGGCAGGCAGCTTCCTGGCCCAACCTTTTTGACGACGTTACTATTGGACCCGTCTGCCTTTTTAGCCTGTGCTCTGTGGCTTGACGTGACATGGAGACATATGATGCCTGCTTTCAACCTGGATTACGTTAAACAAAGGAGTATGGATTTGCTGCCTTCTCTTCATCTACTCCCATCATCTAAGGCTGTGTTTAGATTCAAAGTTTGAATCCAAACTTCAGTTATTTTCCACCACATCAACCTGTCATACACACATAATTTTTCAGCCACATCATCTCCAATTTCAATCAAAATCCAAACTTTGCGCTGAACTAAACACAGCCTAAATTACTCCTAGTTCATTTTTCATATCTTCATTTATCAAATTTTAATATAATTAGTTCTCTCTTCCAATACATTTATCATCTTTCTTCATAAACAACCGATACCATGATTATTTAAAAGTAAACTGTTTTAAGACAAATATGAGAAGCTAAAAAGAAACTTATTCTGAAACGGGTGGAATAATAAATTCCTCTTTTGAGTAACAATATGGGTTTGCTGCCTCCTCTTGATTGAAATTCCTCTATGTTTTCTAGAACCAATCAATCTTGTTTGGGAAAAATGATGTTAGGAATGGTGAAGACGAAATAGTGATGTTTTGCGCACGTTTTTAAACGGATCAACAGGAATTCCAAACTGGTTTGCCAACATGCCGTCCGTCAAGGCTCATCATCATCAAGGTGGAACGTCAATAAAGTTCATGTGGCAACATTCTTTCTTCTCGCGAGTAAGCTGGGAGGAATGTTCTCCCCGAGAATCATATCGTAACAGCCTAAGAGCTGATCAGCTCAAAAGTTTGTTTTCTCCCTGATATAGTTTTGTGTGTACCGCGAGAGTTTCCTAGCAGCTTCCTGCACGAAATGCGGGGTGTTATTTGACCCACTAATCAAGCACTTGGTTGCCGTCTTGGCCTCTGAATCTCGGGGTAAAAATAGTGAGAGATACCAAAGGCATCTCAGAAAGGGGGAGAAGAGACAGATGGACAGTGGAGCAGGGGTACTAAACAAAAAGGGTTTAACCGAAGCCTGCAAGTCCAACGGAACATGATGCACGGTGCCCCTTTTTGTCTTGCCTCTGCTAGATATGGTTGAGGACAAAAATGTCTTGGTTTCAACACGATGGCAAATTGGCAATGCTACGTGCACTCACAAGCAAGGGCGTGGGCAACCTCAACGTTGCAACTTTGCAGGGAAGGTTATTTCAAAGGGATATTTATTTTGCTCTTTGGTTGGTTCCGAATTTCCAATTGACTGATTTTATGCAGCGGAAGAGCACACCTTTTTTATTCTCTACAAGTACAACATCTCCATCACAAATCAAGAATAATGGTATAAGTAACTCCAGTATATCAAACACTGGTAGTTTGCACTTATAGTTAATCAGGACATCAGATAATTAAATATGTAAAGCAGATGACACAGAAGAAATAAAAAGAATCAAATCAAATGTCTTTGCAAAATAATGCAAAGGTAGTAATTACTTGATGTTGATAAACTTAACCATAAATTCTCTAAAGTTGCTCAATGTTTAATTTTTAACTAGATAGTAACTTGATTATTGCCTTAACGAATACTGCTTGCTTTTTGGGTGGAGCGTTCAAAACGTAAATACATATTGATTGATCAAGACCTATTTTAGAGGAGCTTCTAACAATTATAGCTTCTCTCATAATCTTTGGCACCTCCAAACAACTTAACTTTTTCACCTAGTTTCTAAGAAATCGGAAGCTATAGAACTGTGTCCGAGAAATAAAAATTAAGAAGCTATATAATTCAGAAAATGAAAGAAAAACAAACGCTGGAAAAAAAAACCCTATCTTTTCCAGATTTCACCATCTGCTTTCAAAAATCTCCACCTCCCCTAAGCATGGCCTAAATTTATCTATAAATAGCTATATACTCATTGCATATACTACTAACATGTGAACGTGATACTAAATATCTAAGGGAAATGCTACAGGACGGTATCTCATTTGGACATGATGATATCTTAGAGATATCGCCTGGTACCTGATAGTTATCGACTGATATCCCGTTCGGACGGAATGATACCTCAGAGTTATCGTCTGATACCATCCTATATAGCATTCTACAATAGGTAATCCAAGACATTGTACGTGGTGTAAAATCTTAAGAATGGTGGGTCGACTGGTCGTGTACCCATTGCATAATGCATTACTACTCACTTGAGCGCACCATGCACCAAAATAGAAGCAAACACCCTCGAAAATAGCTCTATATATAGACTGCCCGTGCCACCCTCATCATAGCTTCACTCAGCCACGGTCTCCTCCTCCTCCTCCCATCTGATCCACCCGTACGAACTAACGCAGCTCAGCCGCCGGCCGGCGAGAAGGAGAAGAAGCCAGCGAGCCAGCCAGCCATGGGGAACAGCCTGCGCTGCTGCCTGGCCTGCATGCTCCCCTGCGGCGCCCTCGACGTCGTCCGCGTCGTGCACCTCAGCGGCCGCGTCGACGAGTTCACCAGCTGCCCGCTCACCGCGGCCGACGTCCTCGCCGCGCACCCCAACCACGCGCTCACCGCCGCCTGGTCGCCGGGCGCCGGCGCCGGCGCCGGCGCGCCCTGCAGGAAGATCGTCATCGTGTCCCCGGACTCCGAGCTCAAGCGCGGCCGCATCTACTTCCTCATCCCCTCCGCGTGCTCCGCGCCCGCTGCCGACAAGATGTTGACCCGCCGGAAGAAGAAGAAGCACTGCCACGGCAACGGCAATGGCAAGGGCGGCTCCGCCGCCGCCGCGGCGGCGAGCACCGCGGAGCAGGACAACTACCTGATGGAGCTGCTGTCCGAGAAGCGCGGGACGAGCCACCGCCGGCGGCGCAGCGGCGCCCGCGCCGGAGTGTGGCGGCCGCAGCTGGAGAGCATAGCGGAGGAGCCCTCAGACTAGCTAGGCAGCAGCTAGCTAGTGCACCACCTTGACCCATTTTTTTTACTTCTTTTTTTTTTTTTCTCTTCGTTTCTTCTCTCGATCTTCCGCTGTGAATATGAACGGTGGATGATGAGGACCCTTGCAATTTTGAGGGCTCTCTCGCGCGTTCGATCCCCTGACGAGCTGTAAAAATCTTCAGGGTTCGAACGCTGTGTGTGTGTCTCGGAAGTCGAGGGAAAATTTGGAGAGAAAAAAAAGTAAGATCCAAGATGTACAAACAGAATTTTAGATGGAGTGCAGTGCATTGATTTGTTTATTTCCAAGTTGCTGCTGTAAATTGTTCTGCTCGTTTTTGTTTGCTAGTATTGTGACTCTGAGCGATGAATTATACCAAATTCAAACCATTTGCCATGCAAAATTTACGAGGGTTTACTGTTCAGAAACGACTTTAATTAGTTTTTTTTTCTTTACTTGATCCAGGTAACAGTTGGCGTCGGACAGCTGGAATGCATAATCCGATGAAGATTCTGCGGCTGATGAGACGGTGTACGTTCACTGCACCGGATTAATTTGCCGGTCAAGTCATAGATACCACCAGTACTGTAGCTAGGCGCGCGACGTGTCGACGACGGCAGCGCCGGATCCGAAATCGGCGACCACCTTGTCTCGCGGCTGCCCGACCGGTTTTGTGCCCGGCCAGTTGTCAAGAATCGCTTGCTCGGTGTTAACTTGCGCAAACTCACTACGTCAAGACGTCAACAACTTAGCTAACTTCAGCTCCATCTCTTCTGGAGCTGAAGCCTAACCAAACAGTTCTACTTCATCTAAAATAGAAGCAGAACTGGATGGAGTGCTCTTCAAAATAAATTAGAGAGGTGGAGCTGGGTTTAGACTGCTCCAGAACTCCATTTCAGATTGAACTCCTAGAGCAAAATTTAGGAATTGGAGCTACACTCGCACCTCCCACGCACACTAGCTTATAGCTTTCCTGCCCATATCACATTCATAGTTGACCTCCCCCACCCCCCCAAGTCCACCCTTTCCCTTTAGAGCATATGGGATTTACATCGCTAGAGGTGAATCAGAATCAATTTATGAACCTATGATTTGATATAATTTAGCATTTCCTTATATTTGGAGATTGGCTCATATTCTTCTTATTCTTCTATATCCCCCCTCCCTTGCCCAAATTCCCCTCTTTTTATCTTCTCCCCTCACCCACTTGTTTGGAGCTTGAAGAACGCTACCAAATATTGGTTTATTAAGATTGAAGAAGATCCTATTATATGTACCAATCAATTCTGATACTATATTGAGTTATACTATATGACAACAATTTATCAAAAATTTAAGAGTGAATAACCAACATGATCCTTGAACTTGTGCTTTAAGGATCAATTTAGTCTCTGGCATTTATATTGTCCAAACAAGTCCCTAAAGTTCATCGTGTGATTTAATATAGTTCTTGGGTCCTCTAAAAATGCCATGTGTACATGCCACATCATCTATACATGCAAATTCAATATTTAAATGCCCATTCTACCCTTACACTTTCATAGGAAATAAGGAAAAACTATTGAGAAAAAACAAAAAAAAAAAGTTTTGGCCATTGGCATTTTCCTTTGTTTTATGATTGCTTCTTCTTGTTTTTCCCTTTGTTTTTCTTTTCTTTTTTAATAAAAAATGTAAGGTTAAAATGGGGATTTAAATGTTAACTTTACTACATGCACGAATGACATGGCATTTTAATTGGGTCCAATGACTATATTAAACCACATGTTAATTTTTATGGACTTGTTTGGACATTATAAAACATTAAGGATTAATATTTCGATCTCTGAGCAAAAGTTAAAGGACTGAACTGGCTATTCACCCAAGATTTAAATTGACGAGAAAGAGCCAACAATTCACCATTCATTGTACTTCAACAAATTAACGCCTGACAATTCATACATAGCAAAGCCATAGAACGAAATGTTAAATCTACCACAATGGGGGCATATGAATAATTTAATACAATATATCCAAATTCTGTTTACAGTTTACATTTGAATACTACAACAAATTTTTCATTTGAAAAAAAAAGTTAAGCAGCTAAAAACTGATCTTATTTTCTCGTTCTCCTATACGCCCTCTGTGCAATTGCAACGCGTTAAAACGAAGGTCACCCTGCTTTCTGCAGACATCAGCTGCATGGCCCGGGCCTCCGAAACAAATGAAACAATGTCACAAACCTTATCGGAGCTAAGCTAACTCACTCCACATACACATGTACACAACATCCATGGACCATGCCATGCATGTTGATCAAATTCACGGCCTGATTAGCTCAAAACAGCAGCGGCTGCTCAAAGAACGACATGATGCCGTCGTCTCTCGGCTCATCCTTGGCTCTCGACGCGTAGTACACCGCGTCGTTCGGCTGCTGCTGCTGCTGGCTCGTGTAAGAGTAAGACGCACCCGTCGCGTCGTCGTCGAACCGGCCGGACAGGGCGGCGAAGCCACCGCCGTTCGCGGGCTGCGTCGTCGTCGGCGCGCCGCCGTACGCGCCGTACCCGCCGGCCGGAAGGACGGGGTAGCCGCCGGCACCCTGCAGGTAGCTCGAGGGCTGCGCCGTGGTGGGCATCATGCCGGCGTTGCTCGCCTGCGGCGGCGGCGTGGCGCGGTAGAGCGCGGCGGCGGCGGCGCTCCCGCGCGCCGCGGGCACGTCGTGGTTGTGCTTGCCCTCGTACGTGGTGATCACCGCGCGCAGGTCGTTGGACGCGCGCTCCACGTGCTTCCGCACGGGGCACCCGGCCGTCGTGCACTTGTAGTAGCTCCTGCAGATAGCGCACAGATGCATGTCAGCTCACACGTACACGCGTCGAACACCTACGTGACAGATCGATATATGTTTAGGCACGCAAACGTACCTTGGGTTTGGGTTGCCCTTGACCACCTTCTGCCCGTACTTGCGCCACCGGTAGCCGTCGTCGAGGATGTCGATGTCGCTCATCGTCTGCACGACCACCCTCGGCTCACGCACCGTCCGGTTGCCGGCCACCAGCGAGACGCCCTCGCCGTCGCCGCCGTCTTTCCTCCACCTCTTGGAATCAGGCTCGTCGTCGTCGAGATCCTCGCCGCCGCCGCCGCCGCCGACGCTAGAGGCGACCCGCAGCGACGAGCTGACGCCGTTGGCCTCGTCGTCCCCGAACGACGCCGACGAGTTCTCGGGCGTCGCCACCGGCGTGCCGGTGAGCGCGTCGGCGGAGGAGTAGGCGTCGCTGGCGGCGCCGCCATGCAGCGCGTAGCCGGAGCCGCCGCGGCCGCGGCCGTTCTGCGGCGGCTTGGGGTGGCTGTGCGCGCCCTTGTAGACGATCTCGGTGACCTGGCCGTCCGGCGACTGCTCCACCTTCTTCTTGGTCGGGCAGCCGGGGAAGGTGCACTTGTAGTAGCTGCGCGGGTTCTCGCTCCCCTTCATCTGCTTCTGCCCGTACTTGCGCCAGTTGTAGCCGTCGTCCGACGACCGCCGGCTCTGCTGACGGAAGCCGGCCGCCGCCGCCGCCGCCATCTGGTTGTAGCCGCCGTTCCCGGCCACGTCACCCGCCGCCGCCGACGAGGTGAACTCCGCTGGCCTCGTGTCAGCGTCCATGGTCGGTTCTTGGTAGCTCCATGGCTGCTGCTGCTCGCCATTGTACGGGTCCCCTCTCTACGATATTGCAAACACAACAATTAATATGAATGATACATGCATCTTTTTTTGGGGAAATATTAGACGTGCATGAGTGCATCACATGCAGGGTAATTATTTTCCAAGGGAGTTTTGACTAATTGATCTAGTTTAGAACTGTAGCAAGCTTGACTAATGGTATGTGCTTAGGTTTTCATGGAGAACGTGAAAATGAAGTTTGCTTTTGCAAATCTAGCATGACTGTCCCTTATCATTAAAAAAACATGTTGATTAAGATATCTTGGCCGCGAGATATTAATGCATTTCACCATATATGTATGCTTTGGCATAAAAGTCAAAAGAGAACCTCCCAATCCACAAGAAATTCGTAATATTGCAAGGACGTCGTTGATCTGGATAAGCTTATCATTACTTTTCTTAGTAAAAAATTTGTGATAAATCAAACACTACCAAGCGACTACTGGCCCACATGTCAGTCCCTGTTCGTAATTTCTTAGCTCTGCACTAATAATTTAGAAGTTGAGCTTGATGTTCGTCTTACCAATGGAGCCATTAGCATGGAGTCCTGCACGAAGGAGGTCGACGTCGTCGCGGTGGCTCCGGCCATCGTCGTCGCCAGCGCCGTGGACGCCGTCGGCAGGAACGTGAAGTCCGAGTACTGCTGCTGCTCGTCCTTGACTCCTCCTTGCACCTGGCTCTCCGGCGCTGTCGCCGCCGTCGCCGTCGCCGTCGTCGTCATCCAGCTGAACAATGCGCCCGTCGTCGTCGGCGATGGGAATAACTGAAACAGACACGTCGGAGCTCAATAATCAGCCACACATGCCGGCCGTGCAAGATGGCAAATTAAGGAAATGGGATGCTCGGCTACGGCGGCCGCGCTTGCTTACACTGGGCGTGAGGAGGATCGGCGAATCGAGGAACCCGGAGGAGGAGACGCCGCCGAAGTAGGACGACGGCGACGACGGCGGGAGAGAAGACGGCGGCGTCATGAGGTTCAACGACGAGCCGGCGCCGCCACTGAGCAGGCTGGAGAAGGACGACCTGCTCGCCGCCAAGGAGAGCGCGACGGGCCTCGAGTTCACCAGCGGGAGGCTCCCCGGCGCGGCGGTCATCGGAGACGGAGAAGAAGAAGAAGAAGAAAGCTAGCGATTCGATCGAGCAGCGTAGGATGCCAGGATCGATCGGGTGTGCGTGTGGGTGTGGCTGCTTCTTCCAACGACGACGCCTCCGGTGATCATTATATAGACCTTTGAATGTTTGACCGTTGACCGGTCAAAGCTCCCTCGAGGTTTGACTGGCGGGCTGCGACCCCGCATGCTGCAGTGGACTATTCGCACCCACCAATGGGAGAGCGCTGAGAAGGTGACGTGGACTATGGTGGGGCCCACCACAGGCCGGTGCGGGAGAAGGCGGGTACGGTTTCTGGTCGCGGGGGTGCGGAGCGTGAGGAGTGACGGTCGCGAATCGTTTGTCTGACTAGTTCCGGGCGTACCGTATACCCGTATACTATTACAGGCAAAAAAACAAAAAAAGAATCACAATGTTCTCGTTTCATTTGATTAATTAAATGCAAATTCTGTTACAGTACATCTAGACTTTGTGGGTTTAACTACAAAACACAGCATAGAGTAATTTTTAGGAGAATGTACTCTGTGTGAACGTAGTTATTTACCGACGGACATTGGCACATTGCATACATTAATTTAGTGTTTCTGTGATGCGAGATGGGACCTGCTTTATAACATGGAGTGACCAAATTGCTCCTGATATTTTTATCGTAACACTAAACGATATTGTACATCTAGCAAATAATCATATTTATAGAGTATTTTTTCTTAAAATTTACTTCGTGTGGTGTCTTACATATAGAACCACGAAGTAGCGTAGCAAAATTTGCTATAATTAAATTACTAATGGTTTTTTTAATGAATTGGGGAGCTACCTTCTGAAGTAGTAAACCATGTCAGATGGTTGGGTAGCTTAATTAGCAGAGTATAGTTAATTAGGGTTTATATCGCTTTTTAGCTGCTTAAATTCTTGCCCTGTTTATATTTAAATCAGCTGACTGATTCTACAGTTGAAATTTGCATTTCAGGTGTCTGCTCGGACTGTATGTCAGTGACAGTTGTAGTCACAAGAGATTGTTCTACGTGGATTTCTTTTTGTTGTTAAGTGCAGCATGGTGCCATGGTGGTGATCATCAAATTAGCAGATTGACCGCTTCTTAGATTATAAATTATCGAAGATGAGATAGTACTACCTCAATTTTCAAAAGGGTAATGTTTTGGACATCAACATACTCCCTCCATCCCAAAAAAAATTTACCCTGGGTTTCGTGTCCAACGTTTGACTGTCCGTCTTATATGAAATTTTTTTATAATTAGTATTTTCATTGTTGTTAGATGATAAAACATGATTAATACTTTATGCGTGACTTGTCTTTTTAATTTTTTCATAATTTTTTCAAATAAGACGGACGGTCAAACGTTGGATACGGAAACCCATGGTTTGTCTTTTTTTTCGGGACGAAGGGAGTACCTTCCATTGCATATGTTTTATCATTACTTTCTCAAACTATATATTTATTATAAAAATATAAAAAATAACTATATGTAAGAGTTTTTGTTGACAAAACTACTAATATAATTTCCATATTTTAAATAGTGATATTTTTATCCATTAATAATTTAAGATTTTGAGATTTGACTGTAACCATTGCAGGACGTCATGCATCCTTTTGAGAGAACGGAGATAGTACATTCCTAACAGAGAAATAGTAAAAGAAGAGAGCTCAAACAGTTTACACACAGGAATTGTGATTCTCATATAGGTTTTTATCAGGGGCAAAATTAATTCGCTTAAGTTTATCAGGTTATGAAACTTTGCAGTTTGTTTTCGTTCTTCAAAAAGAAATTGCAGATTGAACTTGTACAGACATATTTCAGGTCTATATATCCACAGAGAAGCTTATAGGGTTATGAGCAAATCACCATATAGAAGTACACTTGTGTGAAGTATAGAGACGAGGGGAGACTTGTATAACAAGCAACGTGTGCATCCATACGATTGGCGTGTTGTACGTGCATGTTCGATCTCGAGTAGCGTGTGTACGTGTACACCTGAGGAGTGAATGAAACAAGTACTTTTGGATGCAGAAGTCACTTGGTCACGTGGAGAAAATAGACAGACCTCCTCGAATCTCTTGCCTGTGCCGAACACATGTGCGTTCACTCTAATGAGGATAGAGCATGTATCCGCACTAGCGCACTGTTTAGTCCATGTACTCTCTCCGTTCCAAAATATAAGCATTTTTAGCATAGTGAAAAGTCAAATATTTTTAACTTTAACCATTAATAGCAACAAAATTAAAAAGATCAATAATGTAAATTTAATCTTACTATATTTATCATTCAACAAACTATCATAATTTGTAACTCTTTTTTTTAAAACATTCTACTTTTATAGATATTATGGGTCAAAGTAGCATCTTGGAGACCGTGTCAGGGTCCAAAAATGCTTATATTTTGGGACGGAGGGAGTAGGTAGTGTTCTTTTCTCATAAAATTAAGATTTTACCTCGGTTTCCGTTAGCACTCTTTTCAAACTACTAAATGGTGTATTTCGTGCAAAAAAAATCTATAGAAAGTTGTTTTAAAATATCAAATATATCCATTTTCAAGTTTGTAATAATTAAAACTCAGTTAATTATGTGCTAATAGCTATCTCGTTTTACGTGCCCGCATTTAATATGAATCTTCATCAGATCCGAACGCAGCCATAGTCCCTACGAAGGAACTATTAGGATGATATCACTTTTAAACCACAAAATCTTGTACTACTTCCGTTCCGAAATATAAATAGCTTGTATTCAACAGTTATTATTTAGACATCCTCATTTTGATACAGAGCTAGAAACTATTATATTTTGAAATGGATATAGTAAATTTTATTGTACATTCGTTAATAAGTGGTGAGGAGTTTAATCATAGGTAATCACTTAACCATCCTATCAAATAAGTGAATTCATTAAGGTCTCGATAGTTTTAAATTATAGGATGCAGATTATATGCGGATTATTTGTGCCACACTTCTAAAAGTATAATATCTCAAAACGAAATATCCATAATCCATCCAATTGTACATTTCAAACACTCCTAATTTATGAAACCTGGCCATAATATGTTATGTGTTTCGAATACCAATAAAAAGTAAGTCGATCATTCGAGGATATCTTACATCTAAAAAACTGCAAAATAAAACGCATCCCAAGCAGAAACATCACATGTATCGCTACGACCTGGGCCATTGCAAGAATATATGTCACTAAATATACTTATAATTTGGACTTGAGAAAACGTTAATAAAAAAATATAAAGTTTGGTTTTGTTTTTCAAAATATTATATGCACTATAATTTCTTTTTACGAAGGGAGTACCTCTTGCTGGCCTTAAGATCACTCTATTCCTTGAGGGGCATCTCTCTTAATTGTTCTAGATTTACATATAACATCCAAGATTTAAAGGGGTATTTTTTTAAATAAGTTGTAAGGGTCAGCTGCCCACAACTTGTAACTGAGTTGTGCCCCACTCGATTGAAGCCTGAGCCCTGAAGGCACAAGCATATGTGGCCTAAGCCCTGTTTTTTTGAGCTTGGAATTTATAAACTAGATTGTTATAATCTACGTAGAATAAGCGGTTAGTTGTTTCTTTCCTAGATTATTAGAGCCTAGATTATTGGGTTTGCAAGTCTAAAAAGGGAGTGGGGTGGCATGGTGGGTAATTTTTCACCCAATAATCTGGAAAAAGCTCACCTAAATGAGCTTATCAGATTATAATAAGCTGGGCTCCAGATTATAATAAGCTACTTCAATAAGTTGTCTGTTTCTTTCAGCTTACTCTCAGTAATCTGGATTATAATAATCCCAAACTGAAAGAAACAGAGCTAAGTTAACTCCCGTTACTTGCTAGCTACAGAAGCAAGCATTTCAACGGTGCATGACTCTAGCTAATTTGGGGGGAAAACAGTGCAAGACAATTGACTGGTCAGCGTGGACAAGTCATTGCCTCGTAGTGCAAAAGCTGCGAGTACTGGATACTGCTCATGTAATTTTACACTTGTTTAGTTTGTGCGTGTTTTCATATGCGCATGAATATGCTCACCGTTTATGCCAGCCAATACTTAAGGAGTGGTCAGAAGTAAGAACATTCTCAGAAATTGCCTCCCAGATAGAAGCAGATATTTATAAAAGATGCAATTGTCTATTGCTTCACAAAGTGAACAAAGGGGCAAAAATAAAAAGAATGTGTTTTCTTGTTGGAAGGGTTGAACCAAGAACCAGTCCTCATGGAGCCTTCGTCTGCACATACCGCTGCTCGTGATAACGCATGTTATATACAGAAGCTGTGCCATTCATTGACCTAGCAGGTTACAGAGATAGTAGAGTTTTTAGTTTTATCAACGTATCACATCAGATGATTTCAGGTGATGGAACGGACTGACGGCGCTGAAGCTGTCAAACATAGGTTCAGTACCAATAATGAAAAGGTTGATGTCGAATCCTGAAGCAAAATGTCCATTGCGTCACGGTTTTTTGATTGATGAAGAAGTAAACAGGCTGGTCAGGGGAGAACCGAATGATCTACAGATGGCATGAGAGCATATTAAAAAAATTCACGGACATCTTCTTGTTAGCCATGAATTTCCCAGCACAAATTTGGATAGTAAATTTGACAACTCTCGCTAACCATTCACTTCACTTCAAAAAGAAATCTTACAGAGTAGTACAGAACAGAACTGAAATGAATGGTCTAGTCTATACATTTCATAAGCAATGGCAGTTGCACAGAAGCTGCAGATGAGAAAAAAGGCGTATGGTAGTTTTCTTTACATCAAATATACAAAATAGACTCATGATAACTAATGCTTCATTGCATTTCCCCCATACTACAATTTGGGCTCACCGTCTCTGTGGAGAACAGATGGAGTAGGCGCCTTCATTGTCCTGTCGCCCATTGTCGGTGAACCTCCCAGAGGGCTAGGTCCAGGTGATCTCCGTGGAGCTGGTGGACTCTCCATAATGAAGATCGATGGACTAGTAGTGCTGCTCCTGTATGGCGAACCTGGATTTGACCTAAAAAGAGGCAAACCATCTTCGCGCGACAATGGGGTCATTACATGCTGGCTTCTTGCCGTAATCTGCTCTGCATATGACCTATCTTCTGCAATATCATAATAATCAGCAGTTCTCACCTCCAGAGCAAGAGAGCATGAGGAGCAGCACAACCACTGGAAGCAATCTGTGGCTTCTGCACTGCGGCAGCAGAAGTTGTTCGCAGGGAGGTTAAATCTCTTCCTCATCTGTATTCTCCAAAAGCCACCATACAGTAAGCCGAAAAAGCAAAGTGCGAGACCGGTAAGCCCTAATGCTTCTCGAAGGTTTTCATTGTTAATATTGACAGCGGCCAGGTTGAAGATGAAAAACGGAGCAAGGCAAAAGAGCATAAATGTAGCAATATGGACATACATGTTACCAAATCCAAGCCTCTGCATATTCCATCCAAACACACAACAACTGCAGAAAATTGACAGGTAGGCAAGATATATATTGTCCCAGAAATCCATTAGTCCACCAACCCACTCAGGCCTACTCTCCACAAAACGGCGTTCTTCACTTTGAATGAAAGAGTATCTCTTTTCAAGTGATGTTTGTGAAGTTGCTGGCCTGGTGAGTTCAGTTTGTGCTTCTTGATCAACTTCAGTCAGTTCTGTGTCATAATCCTTCCCAAGAGGACTGATAATGTTATACAATCCAGCAAATGCTGCTGCCCCGATTGCAACGGAAATGGTCAGGCCAACACCGATAGGAAGTCGTTCAGACCTGCGGTATCCTAGGTTGAGACCACATAAGGCATACTGAGCAAAGCAGTTCAAATTAAGGAGGACCACAACCACCATCATGTGCATCCATTCATTGGGCTTGTATGTTCCATTTTTGCAATATGTTTTTCTAAGGACAAAAACATCCTTTTGCTCCCATCGACACAACAGCACAAAGTAATATATCCGCTTTGGGTGTTGATAAAGGCACATGAGTGTGAATAATGCATTCAAAATCTGGTTGTTTACTTCAAACCAGGCATCTCTTTGTGATTTGCTAGGCAATGCACGATTGAGCATTCCAGTCATGACAAGGAATAGTATTGCACCAGATACAGTAACACAAGCAATCCAAGCAAAAAGGGCCATATTAAGAGGCTCTTTTATCCAATCCTTGCACATTACCCACAGATGGCCCCAATTAATTTTCCTGATAAACTGGAAGTGCTCATGATTATCATGGCTGTCAGAGTGGATGGAACGTGAGAACTCATCTCGCTCAAGTGCAAGCTGTCGAAACTTGAATGAAGGTGAAGGACCCAACTTCTTAAACCTGTCACCACTGGAAAAGCGATTACAGAAATTCAGAAACCCATTCCGCTGCTTCCCTTGTCGTGGAACACCTTGAGTAGGAAGAGTACTGGCACCTGGGGCTCCAGTATCATTGTCCACTGTTGTCGACTCTACTAGTTCAACATCCCCTTTGAGATCTTCATTACCATTGGAGACCATTCTGTCGAGCCAGAGTCTCAGATAGTATACGCAATCTAAACCTCTTTCCAATCTATTTCTAGACTGATGCAATGTTCCACAGAAAGGATCGCTGTACTATAGGTTTGCAAGGACAAGCATACGTATTATTGTCCGCCAAGCTCTGTGCCAAACAGAGAGACCCATAATTAAGCAAAGCGCGCCATATTTGTCACGACCGGAAATAACCCAACGGGCGTTTCTTACGTGCGTGTATTATTCCTTGTCCCAGGAGGCAAGGTACACCAAAAGTTGATACATTTCAGAGTTTATCAAGCGGAAGCGTAAATAATTAATTTATTACATGGGCGGCAAAGGCCCAGCACACACAAAGACAAACGGGAAACAGCGGAAGACTAGGGCGACGACCACAGGCGCTTGACGGCAGGCACGAGCTAGACACCAAAGCCTTCATCTTCCAGGAACTCCTCTTCTGGGTTTGGGAAAAATTGAGCAAGACTGAGTACAACCACCGTACTCAACAAGACACACCCACAAGTGCAGAATAAATGCAAGGGAGTACAAGGGAGCCATAATATAGGGGGTTAGGGTTTGCAGTAAACAGCATTAAAAGTCACTTAGTTGCTCAAAGCTATTTTGTAAACACGATTCTAGAGCTATATAATATTATTAATCAAGACCGTGAACCCACACGAACCTGCCTTAACCCAAGGCCTACGATGATTCAGACCGAACTGGCAACCCGACCCTGGGTCCCAGCTCGTCCCAAGCCAACCCAGGCCAACCATTCTACATTTTAGTTGTTAAGCAGGTTTTAAGAATTTAAAACACTAACTTGGGTACATTGCTCGGCTTGCCCATAACCGAGGGCGCGGCTATTCGAATAGGTTATACTCTGATCAGAGGTGTACATCTTTACCCACAAGACACATCTTCCTCACGTGTAACCACGTGCCACATACCACCACGGTATACGGACGGAAGACGTGACATAGTTTCCAACCCATCCTAGCCATAGACAAGAGTACCGACCCAACCCCACCTACGGCCGGAACCTCCGGGACAGGTAGGCAGGACTGAGCCCCTAGCAGCAGCACACCGGCCCTGTGCCGTGACATCTCGACTACCGGGCCGCAGCTCGTGTAGCCTTCATTTGCCCTGGAGATGTCCATCGACCCCGACTTCGTCCATCTCCATCCGTGTACTTTTGTTTATAACCAGACTGAGCCACAAACTAAGCCTTACCCACTAGACATGTGGAAGTACGGTAGTGCTTTGCAACAGAGGCCCGAAGACCGGTCCTTATATGGCCGAGGTGCTACTATCAAAACCGTGCACCCCGAGCCCAACCTAAAACCATTTTGAGGGTTTTGAATAGAGGGGGAGGTGTGTGTCCAATTCCACAATAATCCAATCATTCCATAGTGTCCAGGTGATGAGAATATTCCCAAAGTCTAGAGTTGTAAAACCACCTAATGTTGCCTAATTAACCAGCGAAGCATCTACCTAAATTCATACTAGTGGTACCATGAGTAGAGTGTCCACTAGTTGGGGTTTTATTTAATCTAGGGTGAACAAGGTAATAATATCAATAACAATAATAATAAGGTCATAACAAAGGTAAATAGGCATGGCTAAATAAAACAGCGATAACGCGGGAATTTAAATAAAGCGATAATGCAATAATTTAAATCAAAATAATTTTATAAACTGGGATTCAATATGTTCAAGGATGATGTGACTTGCCTTGCTCGCTTTCCCAAACGTCGGCTTCAACCTCCACGAAGAGCGGATCTTCCGAAGCTGCAGCGTCTACACGACCAATGGAAAGGAAAAGGCTTTTACTCTAATAAACTCCATATAACCAGCAAGAACAAAGCACAAAAATGGGTTCTTGACTTCTTAAGGAAAAATTAGAGACTTGAACGGTCCAATTCCGAGTTCAAATGGCCAAGATATGGCCATTTGAAGTTTATATGCTCTTTAAGTGAATATTTGCGAATTTCTTCATTTAAATTTTAATTTAAAAAATGATTTATTGCGTCAGCCGAGGGGAGGGGCGCGCGGACCGGGTCCACGGGAGTGGGGCCCACGCGTCAGCCTCACGGTCCACGGTGGACCGGGTGCACCCGGGCTCACACCGGCCGGCGCCGTGGGCCCCACGCGTCAGCCGTACCCGAGGGCGCGGGCGGCTGACAGCCGGGCCCCACGCGGCGGCCACTCGGCGCGCCCGAGGGCGGCCACGTCGGTGCAGCCGGTGGGAGGCGGCGCCCGCGCCCCTATGGTTGCCGGCGGTGGCCATAGGCACGGCGGAGCGGCGGCCGAGGGAGGGGAAGGGAAGGGGGAAAAGAGGCGGCGGTCCACGGCTCACCCTAGGTCGACGGCGACGACGAAAAAGGCGGCCGGAGCGGAGGGAGGCGGTGGCGCGGCTTGGGTCGACGGGGACGGCGGCGCTCCGGCGGTCGACGACCGAAACGGAGGGGTGGACGAGGTCGACGGCGGTGCGGCGAAGCTGGAGAAGGCGACGCCGGGGCGGGAGACGGTCCGGGGCGACGACGGCGGCGGACCGGAGCTCGGCGGCGATGGCGGAGAGAGAGAGAGCGACGGCGCGAGCTCGATTCCAGCGGGGAGGAAGGGCGGGGAGTGGCAGAAACGGACGGAGGAGGCGCGGGGAGGGTTTAAATAGGGCCGGGGCGAAGGAGGGCGGCCGGAAGGGAAGGAAACCGGCGCGGCGTTCTCGGGCTCCATCAATGGCGCCGGCGAGATTAGGGGAGGGGTTTCCAAACGAATCCAAGGGAGAGAGGGAGGGAAAAATAGGGGGAAAGGGAGAGGGGATCACGGGGAGTAATTCCCCCCTATTGATTTCACGCGGGGACGACGGAAGGCGGCGGGATTCGCGACGGCGGTGGCGCTAGGGCGTGGGGGAGGCGGCGGGAGCGGCGGGAGGAAGGGGATGACGGGTGGGCCCCACCCGTCAGCGAGGGTGGCGGGTGGGCCCGCCCGCCAGCGGCGCGCGCGGGGAGGAAGGCCGAATGGGCCACGGGGGAGAGGAGAGAGAGAGAGAGGGGGGAGGAGAGATGGGCCGGGCCGGCCCAAGGGAGGGAAGGGGGACTTTTAGGGTTTTCTTTTTTTTTATAAAACCTTTTTAATTTTGTTTATTTCTTAATAATTATTATTTGTGCTCTGAAAATTCCACTAAAATTCATTTACACATTTTAGGCTTTTAGTAAATATACAAAAATCCTCCAAGCCTTATTTGACTTTTACTTTGCACATTTTAATTATTGGAGGCTTTCACACGGATTTTAATTATTCTAGGCATAATTTAAAGGATGCATTTTAGGGTCATTTTGGGACGCGACAATATTGGTATCAATATTTTGGACGGATAACTGGAATGTAATGCGTAATTTTACATGCTAATGTTTGTTGCTAAATTAGCTGCCAATGGAGAATAGCCAGCAGAAAGAGCAAAATTTATCATCCATGCAAGCATTAGCTACTGTGCACGCTTCATTCTGGCGCCTGCAGGTTGGAATACCACCAAATTGGGCACCGAAACGTTTGTAATTTGAGCCAATAAAGTGAATAAACCCCCCATATATCCCAACACACAGCATGACCATGATTCTAACTTCTTCTTTTTTAAAATTTTTGATTAAGGAAAACCATGATTCCAACTTTATGTTTATTTTCTAAAATTGTTTTTGATATAATATCCGAAGACAAGTGAAAGGGCGCTAGGTTACTGGCAGAAGCAAGAGCAGCGCACTTCCATCAAAGCGAGCACAGAAGCAAGAACAGATCCAGTAGCTACCCGTTACTAGAGATGAACGAGAGAGAAGCGGTTCACTCACCAGGTGCAGGCCGCAGCAAGCAGGACGACGCACGCGCAGGAAGGGAAAGAAAGGCGGCCTCTCCCCGCTGGATCCTTGCCTTCCTCCTCCCGCCAGCCGCCGCCACCGCTTCGTGGGGGAGGAAGGATTCAGGATTGGGTGGAGTGGGGCGGAGGAAGAACCCAAGGAGGAGGAGGAGGAGGAGAGGGAAAGGCGTAACGAGGACTTCTTTTTTCCCTTTTTTTTTCTCCTCCTCCTTCTCGACGAGGTGGGGCGGCGGAGTCAACATGGCCATGCGGGAAAGTCAGATTCCTCCGTCTCGTTTTCCCCGTTACGGACCATGTGCCTTTTTTCGGTTTTTTTTCCTCCGCTCCTCCGTCGTACGAAACGGAAATTAACGAAGCGAACGGTGGTTTCCACGTGAGAAGAGGGGGGGGGGGGGGGCTTCTCCACCAAGCGGTTGAACGGCGCGTGTTGGATGACCCGGCGACACGCGGGATTTTACACCTTTTTTTCCGAGTAATATATTTTTTTTCAACGGCTTTTGCGTAAAAGGGATATGGGATCAGAGGGGCATTGGGAGCTTTCCCGGAATGGTGATTGGAAAGTATAATAATCATTAAGGTGGCAGTTAAGCTTCGGTGGCAGTTGCAATTTGTTAAGTACAGTGCAATCTTCCTCTCAAAACATACTCCCCTTCGTCCCAAAATAATTGTATTTCTTGGATTAAAGATTTGTCCCTAAATAATTATCACTCTAGAGTACTAATTGCCTCATCAATTATATCTCGTTCAAATTTCTCCCTATTTTACCCTCAATCATCTTCTCACTCTCATATAAACACCATTCAGTGAGGGGCATCATAATCTTTTTTCTCAAACCTTAATATATGGTAAACAATATATAATTACAATTATTTTAGGATGGAGATAGTACAATATATTTTTTTACTTTATATCTAGACATAATAAAGTTATTATTTTACTAGAAAAAAATACTGCGTTGCAACGGTGAAGTCTATTTTAATCTATTATTGTTATATGGTTTAGTTAAGATGAAATTCACTGGGAAAGTTCGCTTGGATATATTTTTTTTAAGAAAATCATGAGCTGCGGTTAGGAGTCCGATCGTCTCAAGTTAGCATGCGAGTTTTTTAAACAGATTTCTTATATGGTTCCTTCTGTATTACAAAATGTGAATGATATTAAAAACGACTCAAATACGGATATGTATTTTCAAAAGCAAACGAACTTAAAAACCGACACATACACGAATGACATACCAAAATACCGACGAAAACATCTTTTAACTTTTATATTAATAGAGATGGTATGAAGGTGTATATTAGTGCGGATAGCGTAAAGAAGAACAATGGGTATTATCACGCCCAGAAATTCACGAACCAGAATTTCTAAGCTGAATGTGTATTAAACCCCTGTCCAGGACCAGCCAGGGTACACAAACGACAATTGTTGACATACAGATCCACGTCTTACAAAAATATAAAAGATTACAAATGCAGCGGAAAAGATAAAACGAGCTAGACTTGGAAACTTGACTTCTGCAGCGGGGCGACTCCACTCCACAGGCAATCCTTGATGGTAGCGACGAAACCAACTTCGACAAGACAGCTCCCACTAGGAAGATCTTCAGCTCTGGTGTGGGGGAAAGAGAGCAAGACTGAGTACTACCCACTATACTCAGCAAGTCATACCGGAAGAGGAGGTATAATGCAGGATATATCCAAAGGAGGCTAAAGGCTCATTTGCATAAAGCTAGCATTTAAAAGCAGTAGTTGAAAACAGTAAAACAGTTGTAGTGATTTATCAATATTAACCAATCACTGTCCAACGTTATACCACGTTGCAACAGGCCCAAACCCCTCCTAAACTAACCAGTTCCATTAGCTAACTAGGGGTGAGACTAATCACGGTGAATCTGGTCGACCGCCCATAACCGCGGGCACGGCTATTCGAATAGTTTTACTCTGATAAGAGGTGTACAACTGTACCCACAAGACACAGCCTCACGACACGTTCCCGTGCGCCGACATGCCACCACGACATACCGAAAAGAGGCCGTGACAGGACCCTTCGCATAACCCCCTCTAACCGATCGCACCACACCTTAGGGTTCGCCCCCGTCCCCAGCAGGCAACGGGCAGCCCCTCTTTCGTGCCGCAGTGAATCCGGAAGCCGATCAACCGGACACCCCGGCTGACCCAACTCCATCACGCCCACCCTCGCCTGGGTACGTCAGCTAGAGAAAAGCTACACTACAAGCCCAGCCGTTGCCCACGCTGGCTTGTGGTAAGCACGATAAATTCTTCCAGGGTTTCCCGCGAACCGGTCCTTAATCGCCATGGGCACTACTAGCAAAACCATGCACCCACAGCCCACCGTGTAGTGTATTTTAATAAGCCCACACCATTACGGTGGCACTAATCCAAAGCTATTGCCAAAAATCAAAGTCTATGCTTTAATGTGATTCCCTTTTTGTGTACTAGTAGAACTAAGCATGGCTAAGCATTTCCTAAACCAACATCTAGTCATTTTAATACCCGAGTTAGCAATGGCATAAGGTAAACAATATATGGCTGAGTAGTAGGACCCATCCCACGTGATATTGTAAAATGATGCAATATTTAATAGAAAAGTGGGACATTTGTAAATTGGGTACAATATGATCGATTATAATGCATGACTTGCTTTGCTCTCGCACTGATGAGACCACAGCAACGTCTTCGAGAAACCGCGGATCGACGAAACGGCCAAAATCTACGCGACAAACAAAGCACACAAGCAAAACAGGCTATAAGACTACTAAAATAGGAAACAAAACCATTTTTAATGGATTCTATGCATTTTTATGAATTTACTAAGACTTGAATGGACTTAATCGGAGCTCGGATGAATTAGATATGATTTTTAGAAGATTATCTGTGTTTTTACTAATAAAGAAAAGGCATTAATGTATTTATTACGCAATAAATCCTAGGGCTGACGTCATCAAGGGGGGGCGGCGCCGACAGGCGGGACCCGCATGTCAGCGGCGCACAAGTGGCCGGTCTACCGCGGACCGGGACCACGCGGGTGGTCCACCGCCGCTGCACGGGATCGACGGCCCGGATCGGCCCGGGGCCGATCGGACGGTGCGGCGGCAGCCTGGCTTGGCTCAGCTCGGCACAAAGCCGGCCGGCCGGCCATGGCAAGGGCGGCGGCGCGCGCGCGTGTTGCCGGCGATGGCAACCGACGGCGCAAAGGCGGCGGCGCACGACCGGGGCGGCGGCTCGACCCGACGCGGCTAGGAGGGAGAGGGAGGGGAATAGAGGAGGAGGGATGCCTCACCGAGAGTGGCCGGCGCGGAGGAGGACGACGGCGAACGGCGACGGCGAGCCACGGGAGGACAACGGCGGCGGGCGGACGAGCTCCGGGATGCCCTAAGAGAGGAAAAGAGAGAGATTAGGGGGAGGGAGGTGAACCACGGCGATCGGAAACCATGGCCGAAGGCGGCGGTGGAGGTGGTGCTCAATGGAGTGCGAGGGGATGCGGGCTCCGGCGATGGACCTCGATGGAGGAGGGGCGGACGGGGTGGCCCTTGACCTTGCGAACCCGACGACGGCGACGGCGCGGCGCGGCGGCGAGTCTAGCGGCGGCTAGCGGCGGCCGGAGCAGCGGGAGCGGCGGCGGCGGATGGGTGCACGGCGCGGGAGCGATGGAGAGCTCGGGAGAGACCGGCGGCAAAAGGAAAAGTGATGAGGAGGATGCGGGGGTGGATTTTATAGGGGCGGAGAGGTCGGGAACGGCCCGGGGTGGCCCTATTTCGCCGGCCGACGTGGGGAGTGGGGGTGAGGAAATGGGGGGATTCAAAATGCGAATCCCGCCCCTTTTCGAGCGCACGCGCGGGCCGGGAGACGCGGCGAGAGAGCGGCGTCGTGGGGAGGACGTGTGGGTGACGCAGCGTGGGCGCGGGAGGAGCGGCGGAGGTGGGCGCGGCGGCGGTTTCGGCGGTGGTGGCGACGTGGGGGCGGGCGGCCGGAGGAAGGGGACGACCCCGACAGGTGGGGCCCACCTGTCGGCGTCCCGGGGAGAGAGGGAGGGGCGGCTTGGGCCGGCCCACAAGGAGGAGGGCGCGCGCGGCGGCGGGGTGGACTGGGCCGACGGCCCAAGAAGAGGAAAAAAAGGGAAAAGAAAAAGAAAAGGAGGAAAAGATTTTCCCTGGGATTTAAAGATTGCATGTGCTCAATTTTAATTGGTTAAAATTATTTCGAGAGCTCTGAAAATTCCACTAAAAATCTCGTTAATGTATTGGAGCATGGGGAACTCAAGAAAAATTCCACCACGCCGAATTTGATTATTAAATGCATTTATTAATTAAGGATTCAACTCTAAGTTAATTCAACAATTTCTTTAGGCGATTTATTTAGCAAATTTTAAAGCTGGAAAGGGGAACTTCAGGGCGTGACAGGTATGATGACGTGCACATGTTGAGTATACTTAAACTTTAGCCAGATGCAAATTATTAGGTCTTTTGGTATTAAATATTTGAATGATCAAGTGCGTCTACAGTTTATTTATAATTTTTCGCTGCTACCACGGAGCTTGACAATAATTATTGCGTACAAATCCCTTTTCATGTTCAACTGCCCCTACAATTTGTTTATAAATTTTCGATGCTAACCAGGGAGCTATGAATCGTTTGGTATTTCATATGGCATCCTTCAATTCGGGGGAAAGGTGTCTTAAAAAAATTTGGGGAAAAGGATATATAATTTATTTATTTATTTATTGCTGTTTCTAGTAAATTATCTTCTAGAATTACCAGCCAAAATTGTCAGCAAGATAACTGTGGCTTTGTGTTCGTGTCGCCCTGGCAGAGTACAAGAAGACTAGTGCATGTCGCGTACGGAGGCCTTTTGGGCCCATACACCCCATGTAACGGCCCACTCACTCAGCCATCCTGAATCATGGCCCGCACCACCCGTGACCCCGTTCCGGCCCAACTAAAATGGGCTACACGTATGCCGCAATCCAGTTCCGATCATACCAAAATGGACCTAGCGTCCTCACTAGCGTGGGCCGTGGTGGGCTGCCAACTTCTCCTCCTCTCATTTTTCACGCACACGTTTTCTCATTTTTTCAAGTTGGTTCAAGAAAATCAATTTCGATCTTTTCTTAAAAAGTTTTGTCAGCTGATAGAAGCACTGCGTACTCAATTAACGGAATCATGTGTTAATTCATCGATCTATTTTACGTGTCGAGAGGGAAAGGTAGACTTAAAAAAAAAAACACAACCTCCTAATTAGAGCGAAAGGTAGGGCTTGAAGATGCTTTTCTACTACACGTCACGCGTATGGTTCTAGATCCTGGACTACACGACGATACCTGCTCATCACTTCATCAGCTCATGGTACGGAGTAGTAGTTATTAGCCGAACAGTGTGTTCGTCATCGTCATCGTCCAAGACTGATCAAGCCTAGCTAATGGCTAGTTGCGGACTAATCACCGAGTAATTAGTGTAGACAGGACAACGAGTAGCCTGCAAATTAAATCCGAATCTATCGATGGATCAGGTTGCGATCCGAATGATATGTGACAAGACATCGATCACCGTATGTGTGCTTGTCCTGAAGAGAGAAAAAACACGACATGACCCAATCGATGGAGCCTGGCTAGCTTTGACATTGTGCAACTCTATATGAGCATAGCAACTGGGGACTGGACACTTCTGCCACTAGAGCTGCGTGGAGTTGCCCTCACAACAAATCACTGAAATCACCATCAACAAGATATCCAGAGGCTGTTTGGTTGCTATCCTCAATTTACGATGTCTAAGGTTAGCTATTCCACAACTTCTTAAGCAATCGTTTAGTTCATTGCCACAACCGTGACTCGCCACACTTTTCAAACAAATGGTCCCACGTGTCCTTGACCCAATTTTTAACTAAGCTTGCCTAAGGTGTGACTAAGGATTTATGAGCCACAACTTTTGTGACAAGCCACAACTTGTCTTAATTGTGGTTTGGCAAAGTTAGCCACTAACCAAATAACCCCCTAGAGCATGGTTTTTCTTGCGATCACATAGTGGCTATGGTTTTGGATTTTGCGAGGCATCCGTTGCAGTACGTCGATGACAACATTGGTTTTTCTTATTTAAAATACGGAATCGCCTAAGTTTCATATGACAGAAATTTTATGGTGGAAAGAAATCCACCATTAGATCCACTCTACGATTCATGCTACATTCCTACTTCAGTTTCGATGACTGCCAATGACCCGATGAATTAAGGTTTAGCGTTCTGGGTTAGGATGGGGATAAAAGGAGAGGGAAGAGGGGGACATCACTAGTCGCCACATGAATGGAGGAGGATGGTGGAGGTAAAGTGGAACTTGTGGTTAGGAGACAGTGACTGACGGTGACAAATACAATAACATAGATTCATCGGAGACGGGAAAGACGGTGGGATGGGAGCACTTGTTATGCTAGCTTGGCGAAGAGGAAGGAGGGGGAGGACGCTGGCCCAGCGGAGCCTCACTGATGTCGTTGACATCTTCCTGCCAACCAGCAAGATTAGGTGGCTACGTATTGGGACAATGGCAGCGGGAGATCAGACAGAGGAAGAGTAAATCGAACAAAAAGAGGAAGGGCAGCCCATGAGAACGGAAGAAGAGGAGTTTGTTATGAGTGTGCTTAAACGAATCTTAAAATCAATGCATCCAATAATTAAAAGAAATATATCGATCCCGTTTGGCACAGTTCCAGCTCCCAACTCTAACTTACCTAGAACCGGAGATGCGCTAAACAGTACATATCCTCCGTTTTTAGGAGCGGAGTTGGCAGAGCTGCTCCACAAAATTGTACTATGGGGGTGGAGCTGGGTTTTTGCTGCTCCACAGCTCCACTCCCTTTAAAATTTTAGTATATTCATGTGAAAATGCCATTGAACTACCGCTACCCACCTCCTCTTCTCCGTTCTCTCTCCTTCCCTGTCTTCCTCCTGAGCCCCAACTAGCTGCGGCGGCAATGTTGGTGTCGGCGTCGGCGGGCGGCGGCAGCGGTGGCGCACGAGTCAACGACGCGTGGCCGGCAGGAGGCGGCACGCTTGGCCGACGCCAACGACAGGTAGACGAGGGGACGGCGCGCGGGTGGCGTGCAGCGGGCGGGGGGACGGCGCGCGAGCAGTGGCCGGAGGCCGGCAGTCCAACCTAGGGCTTAAGCTTTTTTTTTCCTTTTCTTTTTCTTTTTTTTTTCAATTTTAGATCTGAAGCTGAATACTAGCCAAACACTTTTCAGCTTGTCTTCAACTCTCACTAGAGCCAGCTCCTACTAGAGTGGGAGTTTAGAGTTAGTAGCTGGAGTTTGGAGCCCTACCAAACATGCCATATATATATATATATATATATATAGATATATATATATATATGTATATATGTATATATATATATGTACATACATATATATATATATGTACATACATATATATATACATACATATATGTATATACATATATATATATATATAAGGTGAGATTTTCTATCGCATGTTATTGGACTTTAATATATCCTTTCATGTTTGGAAAGAAACATGATTAAGTGAAATACTAGTAGCTTTTTATCAGCCTTATACGATGGCCTGCACAGTGAAGCCCGCTGTTCTGTCTGTTCACGCCTCACCAGGACTGTTATGGGTGGGCAGAAAAAGACCGAACCGAAAAGACCAAGATCGAGACCGAAAAGACCGAGACCGAGAAATTCGGTCATCAATTCGGTCCTAGGTAGTGAAAGACCGAATTTTGTTCGGTCAATTCGGTTAGTCTCCTCGGTTAACCGAATAGATCGAAAAGACCGAATTATCAAAAAACGTCTAAATGCAACCTACAATCCACTATATTTAATAGGATTAAACTCTAATTTTCACATCCCTACTTCTTCTAGACATGCAACCTAACAAGAGTCTTTACTCATAAGTGCTTACGAAATTTTTTTGTGATTTTTGTGTTGAAAATTTTCATTATTTCTTTGCATATATGAAAATGTTGTTGAATTTCGGTCAGGACCGAGACTGAGACCGAATTTGTCGGTCCTAATATTTTTTCGCCGAAATTCGGTCTTCACTTTTCAAAGACCAAAAAAACCGAAAGGCCGAAGACCGAAACCGAAATTTTCGGTTAGACCGAATGACCACCCGACTGTGTAGAACGAGTAGGAGCGGATCGACTTGGTAGGTGAGCTTCGCTGTGTGCGCGGTGGGTACCTTCGTTGCGAGAACCTTGGAATTCGCGGCCCACTCCCCAAAATTTCTGAGTGGTCCTCGCGCCGGCCGCGGCGTCGGCATCGCCACAAAAAAGGGGCAAAAACCGGAGGCGAGCGCACGTATAAGTCGATACATATGACGCTGGAGTATGCACGATCATTTGTTTGCTCGTTAAAAAAAAGGGTATAAAAAAAGACCTATCAAGTTATGCTCCCTTCACCCCAAAAAAAATAACTTAATCTAGGATATCTCATAATATATCCTAATACAACGAGATGTTAGAATTTATTGTGCTAGAACAAGTCACATTCATAGATTAAGGTTGTGTTTAGTTCCAGTGGTGAAAAGTTTTGGCGTGTCACATTGGATATACAGACACACATTTAAAGTATTAAATATAGACTAACAACAAAACAAATTGCAGATTCCGCATGTAATCTGCGAGATGAATTTATTAAAACTAATTAATCCATCATTAGCAAATGTTTACTGTAGCACCACATTGTCAGATCATGAAGAAATTAGGTTTAAAAGATTCGTCTCTCAATTAACACGTAATCTATGTAATTGGGTTTTTTTTCTATATATAATACTTCATACATATGTCCAAATATTTGATGTGACATGATGAAAAATTTTACTGTGAGATCTAAACAACCCTAAACTATTTTGGACGAGGAAGTACTTAGGGTTGATAGGATAGGACGAAGTGGTACCTCCGTGGGATTGTCAGTGCCTTAGTTTTGCTGGTCAGTGGTCACATACTCAGATGCATCACGCGGGCAACATACCGTTGCAGCACTGTATAAGAGCAGGCACAATATCAGACTATTAGCTAGCTACAAATATATTTTAATGAGATAAAAGATGAAAGAGAAGAGCAGCGGACTACAAATCTATAGCTAGCTGTAGCACGTACTCCAAGACACCGTGTGCGTATGACATGTATAACTATATATTAATAGTATAATAAACAACTATTATATGAAAACCTCATCGGATGGAGGTATGGGCTGAGGCTTTCAGCCAAAGCCCATCGAATTGCTTATTGGGCTAAGGACTTTAAGCCAAATTGCTTATTGGGGTGAAGGCTTTAGGCCTCATTAAGCCAAATAAGCCAATCAATGGCTTTTCTTTAGCTTAAGGAGAAAAGACAACTTTGACTTATCAGCCAAAGCTCTAGGCTAACCGGTGAGAGTCTGAATTAACTATTAGATTGGTTATAAATGAATTAGAACTAGCAGTGAGCTATACTATTAAACTTGCTCTAAATGTAAATATCTTTCTCTTCGTCAATCTTCTTTGTTAGGTCAGGGTTAATAAGCCACCACGGGTTCGTCACTTCGTCGATCCGAACGTGAGAGTGAGAGATGTGTGTGGCACATCTATGGAAGCTGAGCAACCAGTGCATTGGCAACCCCTTTCGGAGAAGGAAACAAACATATAGCCCCATAATCCATCAATCTGTCGACGCACGGGCCGGTCACCGGCCATCTGTCGGTCGGTCGATCGATAACCAATCAAACGGTCCAGACCATTCAATTTGTTTTTACTACTAGTACTTGCTGGAGACAACAAATTAATCGGTGTACAGCGTATTGTACGCACTGCACATACGTTTCTGTTCGTGCATACTCGTAAGAGTCGTACTACGTGTACGTAGGTTGCTCTGCTGCTAAGCAACCGGTACGCTATATAAAGCTTTCGCTTCAATGCATGGCGCCCTCGTACCAATCGAGAGCTCTGGTAGCTCTCTGCAAATACCAGTACACAGTATTCAATACCGGTGCTTCAATTCGTACTATGTGCTGCCTATGTACGGCGGCGAGCATCCGCACAGTTTGTTACACATGCATCGACGTTTGTTGCACGTTGCAAATTACTGGTAGGAGATTAAGGAAGGTGCATGCATTTCTTTTTCCGCCGTCCATCCTACAGGAAGACTGTCTGAGATCATCTGCTGGCGTTGCAGTTTTTTTTTTTTTTCTGTTGGGACTATAGTGGGGTTCTTCCGTCACAATCTCCCTCCATATATGAGCAGTGATTTTATTTTTCGCGGTTTTAAAATTCAGTATTTTCTTTCCTTTTATTTTTTCCTATCTCCTGACAATGACAATGATCTTTTTGCCTTCTGCGTTATTTAATTATAAAACTCTGTTTTCTTCTAATATATTAACGTGCAATCTTTTTCGCATTTACGAAAAATTAAGGTGCATTCATAACCAACCCGTCCGTGCATGATCGAAGCTTAACTTGCAGGCAAGGGAGAATATGCAGGATTAATTGCCTTTTCTTTTTGCAATACATCTTTACTCACGCAACAACACACTCACACCCCACGAATACGTCGCCTAACACATGCTCTAAGAGACGGAAATCAACGACATATTCTTAATCTCACTAAATTCCTATTGAAAGCCCATATGGGTAATATTCATGTGCGTGATATTCATGGACATCAAAATTTTAATTTTGGTGGGTGGAGTCATACACTCACGATTTCCACCACCATATCATTGGTGCTTCTTCGCGGGATTAATATTTAATTTAATCACACCTCAATTATTTGTCCTGCAATATTGTTCATAATTGGTTGTAATATTCATAAAGTGAAGTTGGGAAGAAGTTATATTATCTTTTTTAATATATATATATATATATATATATATATATATATAATGGAGGAACTAATTGCCACCCCAGTGCACACGAGCGGGTGTCATCTAGGGTTTACAAAACTGTGCAGTTATCGTGGTTAGTTATCAATTTATTATATGTTATAATCTTTTCAGTTTTTGAAACCATAGTATACCTTGCGGTAACCGCACGCTTTTCACGGCAACCGTGTGGTTACCGTCAAATGGTGGGGCAATGGTAACCCCACCCAAAACGGTTCGGTAAACCCTGGTTTCATGTAACCACGAGCTATCTCACTTCTTTGATCTTCCCATGAGTAGTAGTAAGTGGTGAACTCTTTAAGCATAAATAATTTATATTGTATATATTTGTATAAAATTTTTGAATAACACGAATAGTTAAATATGTGTTTAAAAGTTAACGGTGTTATCTATTAAAAAATACAGGGATCATGTGCACACAAAGCTGGTGGTATATATATAGTACTCCTAATTCACAGGTCACAATATGCCCACAAAGCAGGTGGCATATATAATCCAAAACGGCTGGCTAGGTTGTCGGGCATATATATGGGGCCATGGCATGGAATGATGTGACCGTGAGCTAATAATTAACTTGCAGTTGACCTTGCAATAGGACTTCCCGAGAATTATGTGCCTGGCATGTTGAACGTTGATATCAAACCATGACCACCCGTTTAAGAGCTAGTGGAGCAAATATCTTAAACAGAAGTTGCAACAGGAACAAAACAACGTTGGACTTGCCTTTACAGGGGAAACTATTCTAATCTCTCGAGGGGATGTTCCCTCGTTTGCTTAAAAACCATCTAAACGGTTATGAAAAATTCTGAAAAAATTTGACAACATTCATACAACACATATATGCAACTCCACAAAATCTTAAGTCCAAACTCAATTCACACGTCGAGATATAAAAAAGACAAATTCAGCGTATGAATAGTAGCGTACTGTTTATATATAAATTTGTTTTTTTTGTTTCTCGATGTGTAGATCGAATTTGAACATGAATTTTGGTGGACTAGTAGGTATCATTATACTCTATATTGTCAATTTTTTTTAGAATTTTTCACAACTATTTTACATCGAATTTGAAAGAAAAAGGTATATGAGGGGATATCCCCTCAAGAGATTAGAATCCACTCCCCCTTTACAGCCACACTCGCACTCAAAGCTCGCCTCGGAAGGAACATCGAAAGCAAAAGCATGGAGAGCTCGATCGATCGTGCACCAAACGGATTCCAAAAGGAGAAGCTCTCAATATATAGTGCGAGCAGTGAGCTGCCTTTAACCCTTTCGCTTGCATTGCTTTAGGGCTTATTCGAAACGAAAGAATATAATTTACAGGGTATTGATAAGAAACAGTTCAATAATCTCTCTAAAATTTTCGTGAAAATCCTTCAAACCGAACAGTCCCACGAGGGACGTCGCCCTATGCATCCACGACACATGGCGCTGCAGGCTCCATGACGCTTTCTGAGGTCACACAAACGGTAGCAGCGCTATAGCCAGCTACTAGTAATACCTAGTAGCTTATTAGCTGCATGGTACATGGAGATTTCATGGGGTGTGTTTAGTTGTAAAGTTTTTAAAAAATACGGACGCACATTTAAAGTATTAAATGTAGGCTAATAACAAAACAAATTACAGATTCCGCCTATAAACTGTGAGACGAATTTATTAAGTCTAATTAATTCGTCATTAGCAAATGCTTACTGTAGTATCACATTGTCAAATCATGATATAATTAGGCAATTTACATGCAAACTGTGTAATTAGTTTTTTTTCATATTTAATGCTCTATGCATGTATTCAAACATTGCATGTGTCTAAACATTTGATATGATGTTTTTGGCTATTTTTTTTATCTAAGCAAGACCGAAGGCAACATGTGTGGATACCGGAGGAGATGCCCTGTTAATTTTATCGAAAGGCAAATTAAAAGGCCAGTAGCACGCTAGCATCACTCGTCGTCGTCCTCCCATGTGTATATATCTCACTCACTCGGTCACTCGATCGGCTGTCAATTCATGGTCCCCTTTGAGTAGAATTCAGCCATTGCTTGCATGCTGTACTGGACCCTACCCCGGCCGGGTTGTTGGTGCCTCGCTGGTGGCCTCTCTTCCTCCTCCTTCTTCTTCTTCCCCTTCTTGGCTAAGATTGATTGCTTAAGCTTGCAGTGATGAAACGAGACAGCCATAACTCCGGCTAGCTAGTGCATATATATGTAGCCGTAGCAGTACAGTAGTTACTACTACCTAGAAGCACAGCAGAGCGGCTAACCGGTCTCCATAATTAGTCTTCAAAGCCTTGTGTGATTACAGGTAGGAGGAGGAGGATGAGATGAGTTAGTAGGAGAGGTATAAATTAAGCCGGCCTTGATTGACACGGCGCCGTCGGCTAGTAGCTTGCTCCATGTCGCCGGCTATGTCGTCATTGTTGAGGATGGCGAGGCGCGCGAGGTGGAGAAGCAGGGCACGTGCATTCCTAGAGCTTCCGTCCAGCTCACCGGCGGGCTAGCTAGCTCACTCCGCCGCCGCCGCCGCCGCCGCGCGCACGGCTGGCTGGCTCCGGCAGGTTCTGAGATGCACGGATGCATGTGCCCTTCTTCTCCACCGTGCACGCCTCGCCTGCAGCAAGGAGACCTCGAGCATATGGCTAGCTCAGCACTGCATGGGATTGAGTCCCTGATCACTAAGGTAGCAAGAGCTGCTGGCTGCAGCCTGCATGGTTTTGCAAATTTTCCAAGATTATTGCAACCTCCGGCCACTGTTTTTTTTTGGGGGGGGAAGAAGACAGGCAGGCAGGCAGATGCAGGTATGTTGGTCATGCTATACTGGATTGATGACCATGCATGCCATTCTCATCGTTTCGATCTGCATGCCCTTGTGTTTTCTATTTCGAAATATTGATGATTCTATGCCATGATTAATTAAGTTCTCTTGACCTATATGTACAGGCATCTTAATTTGGTAGAGTTAGAGAACCTCATTTGCAGTACTAATTTGTCTGGCTCTCTGTGAGCCTTCAACTAGTACATGGCTACATATAGGATTTTGGATCTTTAATTTTCGAAAGCAAATTAATTAATTAATACTATTCGTTTTTCCTTCGATTAGTTGAGCGTGGACAATAAGGATGATGAATGTGTGTTATTCTTCCATCGTCCCTCTACTTAATTTCAGCCAAAATTTTTGCATTACAAACAAACTATAATAAAGCAAAAATACAAAGCGTAAGCTAAATATAAGCTAGTTAAATTGTTGTGTACAGCGCTTGGAGTCACCTTTTCAAATTATACTTTATCTTTGGCCGAAGGCTTCAGGTCAAGATCCTTTTTCCTACCTATTGAAGATGCGGACATACAATGCATTACAGACGTATGATCATTACCCTTCAACCGGGTTATTTTATTCCACTGCAAATATATGTCTTCGATACATGTATATATGTACACAAACTTCTGAATTTGGAGTACACAAGAAACCCGTATATATAGTACAAAACCTGGCTAATGGATGTGAAAAATTAATCTATTAAGTTGTTTGCATTGGGGTTCTCTTTTGGCTTGTTCAGTCGCCAGATGAGTATAATAGCATCGCTGAAATGCATATGCGAGCTAGAGCTTCTGCACTTGCTGAGATAGCTAGAAATGACAAGTTCCTTGGACACACGCCTTTTGACCGTACGCATGCAATAATGCGTAAGCTAACTACAAGTAGTAAATATATCTTTCTTATGATGCTCTTGTCTTTCTCTGGTGAAAAGCACAAAGAATGTGTCTGGCACTGAAGATGTATGCATGATTGTGCGAAACCAGAAGAGCAACACCAATACACTATACTCCTATATACTACTAGCTGACAGTGGTATTTAAAAGCACGGCGCATATATATACACCAAAAGAGCGTTTTAACGTTGATACCTTCAACTACTGATTGTAAATTTGTAATACTATAGTGGTAAGATCTAAAGTTAATAGTAGGTGATATTTATTGGTATTTAAAATATTTCATTCTAAATTTAGCAAGCGTACCAGTGCTACTTAATGTTGACCATTTGTTTATTGTGATGACATGTTAAAGAGAGTTTCTAGATTTAATAAGACGCTAGCTTGAAGTTTTTGAAAATTTAAGTCACCTTTTCTAACCATTGAATCAATGGTAATTCTACGGTTCTCGCCATCCCCCCCTACTTATTAATTACCACTCTCCAATGCTTCTACAATGAAATATCTCACATACAAAAAATCTACAAAATTACATGAAATAAGTTTGTAGCTCATAAAAATTATAAACTTGCATGCAAAAAAATCGAACTTAGATAAAAATAAAATTAAAACCACATATAACAACAAAAATGAAGTAACAATGAACTAAAATTGCATGTTGCATTTTAGGCTTTGCAATGTGCAATTCTAGGTGAGTGAAAATTTATAATTCCACGCTTGAATCCGAGAAAAATCCCCATGAAAAAAAATATGATGTGTACCACTTTACTATCACACATTTCAATTACAGTTATACCTTATAAAAGTGATATTATCAATGTTATCAAAATGTAATATAAATATAAAGTACTCCCTCCGTTCCCAATTATAAGGCACCCTTATTTTCAAAAAAAAAAAGAAATCAAAGTCGGTAACTTTTGACTAATAATCATACTAACATATCTATGTTAAATATTATGCGTGTTATATCACTAGATTCATATTTTAAACTAACTTAGAATGGGATGTGACGTTTTTTATACAATAATGGCATGTTTAGATTTATTGTACTAAAAGACGTCACATTCTATTATAGATTTTTTTTATGGGATAGCGAGAGTATATACATGTTTGCACAACTGGCATATTAATTCCCTGTGCGTTTGCAACCGAATTTTAATTAAAAGAATATCATTAACCCGATATACTATTTTTTAATTGCTCGATATATTTTTTTACTGACATGTGAATCCTTCAGTCCCACACTGTTCTATTACCTTATCACAAAAAAAATAAAGAGTTGATGGGGATGGTTTACATGAAGCCCTCTAGCCTCACCTATCTTTTTTTCCTCTTAACAAAATATATAGGAAGTTGGTCAGAGCGGTGGTAGAACCACCGCCACTGCTCACTTTAAAGAGTATGGATGTACATAAATCGAGCCAGTGGGGATTGTCTACAGTACTGCATATGCAGTAGCTGCCACTGACATTCCACCTGCCAGTGGCAGCTACTGTATGTGCAATACGGCAGACAATCTATATCCAAAACGAGCAGGTTCATAATTGGACCACACTCTCCAATAAATATTTAACGTTTAGGGTAAGTTTGATCAATTTTAGATTATTTTTTATCATTAATTTGTATTGAAATATATACAGCATGCATGAAATAACCAATGATCAAAACTTAAAAAAATATGAGATCAAATCTTGTTCTAAGTTAACCTCACGTATTCGTGAGCCGTGAGCCGTGACCCTAGCTAAGGGAGTAGATAGAGTACTTACTTTCTCCGTGCTTAAAAAAAAACAACCTCGTTTTAGTATGTGACATATCCTAGTATATAAACGAGTTTAGACATAAAATATGTTGAGATTCGTTATATTAGAATGTGTTACACTCTAATATTTTTCTAATATTTTAGGTTACTTTTTCTTTTACGGAGGGAGTACATACGTACCGATCGACATACGTACGTCTCTGCTGCGTGCCGGCCGATGCTAGACATGAACACATGCGCTTGCTCTGCCCGCGATGCAGCTCTCTGCTGGCGCACACGTACTGCACATGTCACGCACTCGCGATCTTGTCGTAGTAGAAAAAAGGACAAGAAAACCGTACATACTGTAGTTACGTACGTGCGCTCCGGCCGTGTACAGTGCGACGTACTATGGCTTTCACGACGATGACACTGCAACTGTGCGATTAAACATTTCGGGTAGACATGGATGGATGATGGATGGATCTCGGCGCCCCTGCTTGATTTTGATCATTATTATCTGAAAGACTGAAAGACTAAAGAAAAATAGTTCTCAGAAAAAAAAAAGGACTAAAGAAAAACTGAAAAAAATACAGTGATTCGGTGGTGGGCTTCGATGTCACTAGTCAATGGGCCTCAGCTTATCTGGGCCGGGATACGAACAACGGATTTTTTTTTTCGGGAATGCTAGGGGACGGGATACCGTCCCCCAATGGGAAAGCTTCTCTCCACAACGCGATTCGCGTCCTCCGCCGCTGCCACACCCGTCCCCCATCGCCTCCGCCGCCGCCACGCCCGTCCCCCGCCGCCGCCGTCGCAGTCCCCCGTCGACGCCGCCGCCGCCACCGCGCCCATCCCCCACCGCCGCCGTGCCCGTCCCCCGCTGCCGCCGCCGTCGTCGCGCCCGTCCTCTGCCACCGCCGTCGCCGTCCTCGTCTACAAGGGACGGCTGCAGGGGGCGACCGCGCGTGTCGGGGTGCTCCTCCCCCAACGGGATGCCCGGCTATATCTAGTAGGAATCACCTGATACCTAGTAAGTATCATCCGATACCTCGCAAGTATCATGTGATATATGGTAGAAATCGTCTGATACCTCGCGAGTATGACGTGATACGTGGTAGAAATCATCTGATACATGACAGGTATCGCATGATACCTCGTGAGTATCACGCGATACTGAAATCATCTGATACCTGACAGGTTTCACATGATACCTCGCGAGTATCACGCGATACGTGGTAGAAAATCGCATGATACCTGATAAGTATCACATGATACTTTGCAGGTATCACCTGAAACATGTGTAGAATCGTCTGATACCTGATAGGTATCACACCTGATACTTACTCGGGATCATCCCGTTCGAAAACGGGATTATGTTATATAGCAGCCCCCCTTTTTTTTCTCTCAAACAGAAAAAGGAGTAACGGGTAAAAAAGATCCACCTGTCGCCCGCCGGCCACGCGCTCCTTGATCCAGAGGCCTCCGGTGGTGGACTCCAGTCACCGGTTGTCGGACTGGGAAGCGCTCGTCTTATGTTAAAGAGGGAGAGCGAGGAGAGGAAGATTAGGGAGGGGAGTATTGAGAACTTTACATTTGATGTGTAGTCAGGAGGCTGTGAAAATTCATATGCGGATCTCTTAATAGAATGCTAGAAAAAAAATCTCTTAATAGACCTGCCTATGAAAAATAATATTGTTTTGCATATGGATCTATCAAAAAAAAAATTCACTAATGGACCTTTACCGAGAAAAGGATACATTTTTTACTTGCAGGTTTTTTTAAAGCTCCCCGTAGAAATTTGAAGGATCGTATGTAAAAATTATCTTTTAAAGTAGAGTGGAGTCTAATTAAGGTTGTATTCTTTCGTTGGCTTTTCCAGCTCAACTTCTTTTTTTTTCGTGCGTATACTTCCTAAACTAATAAACGATACATTTTTTCAAAAAAAAATATAAGAAAGTTATTTTAAAAATCATATTAATTTATTTTTCAAAAGAATAGCTAATACTGGCATGTTTAAAAAAAATATATACGAAAGTTATTTTAAAAATCATATTAATTTATTTTTCAAAAGAATAGCTAATACTGGCATGTTTAGATCCATTTGTAATGGCAAAAGTTTTGGTGGCAAAAGATTTGGTATGGAGTTGGTGTTTAGATGCATTCTACAGGGAGCGCACGCGCGTGGTCCCGGAGCAATTTTTAGCATAATTTGCTAGGCAAAATTTGCTACATGACACTCAAAAAATGTGTAATTGGCTGAGAGACTCCGCAAAAACGTGACACGGTTAATGGACACTACAAAAATTATGTAATTAGCTATAGGACACCAGAGACAATATTTTATAATTTCCGGGTCAAAGGAGGTGAGAAATTTTTCGAAATGGTGAGATTGCCCCTGGCGCCATCTTCCTCCACCTGAAATCACAAAATTAGCTGGGAGCAACCGCCGCACAAGGTTGTCGACGGCGAGGCAGGAGGCGGCTACAGCAGCGCGGAGCACGCAGAGGAGGCGGCCGCGTGCAAGGCCGGCAACGGCGGCGGCCGCGCGCGAGGCCTGCGACGGCTGCGGCCGCGGCGGCGCGGAGGGCGTGCAGGAATCCTGGTGGCCACGCACGAGGCCGGTGACGGCGGCGGCCGCGGCGGCGCGGAGCACGGGCAGGAGGTGGCCGCACGCGAGGCCGGCGACTTGAACGCTGGCCGGTACGCCTGAGGCTTGTTGTGGCTGCCGGTCGCTGGCACCCTTTCTATAGAAGAGCTTATGCACGGGCACGGTGGCCATGTCCATCTCGGTGACCACGGCCTTCTTCGTCGCTAGCTTCTTGATGACGCTCTGCTGCTTGCTTGTTTCTGTTGCGCAGCAGCAGTTGTTGACCAGCCGCCGACAATTTGATGGGCGAGCCGTGAGAGGAAGATGGCGCCAGGGGCAATTTCGCCATTTCAAAAAATTTCTCACCTCCTGACCCATAAATTATAAAATATTGTCTCCGGTGTCCTATAGCTAATTACACAATTTTTATAGTGTCCATCAGCCGTGTCACGTTTTTACAGTGTCTCTCAGCCAATTACACATTTTTTAAGTGTCCTGTAGCAAATTTTATTTGCTACCCTGAACTAGCAAATGGCAAATGCCAAATTGCCAACTTTTGTTACTAGTGTTATCCAAAATGACAAAAAAATATTTTAAAATGGTAAAACTTTTGCCATTTTAAAGGATCTAAACAGGCGCTCAATTAATTATGTGCTAATAAGTTGTTCTGTTTTATATGCTTCAGAGATTAGTTCCCACCCAGGAGATGCTATCCTGGATCATGACTGACCTGGAAAGTGCGATCGGGAGTAGAACACGATGCATATTTTTCATATATCGTTCGTTCAGCTTTGGCGGCGAGACACGGCACAGGTGGAAAATACATGTCCGGATCGATGACGTGGACCCATGCATCTAGCTCGTGTAAATTTCGCTTTCTTTTACTCGCGACTCGCGGGACTCGCATTTTCAAGTCAACGTTTTTGTTCTATTCTCCTATGCGCCTCGCTCTCCTCACCAAGCAACCAACGGGGACAAGCCGCCAATCCGATTTGATTATTTATTGGATTAGTCAAATATGCGATAGTAGTTTAGTTATTAATTAAATTGATAGTCAGTTGGAAAGGATAAGGCGTGACGGTTTTCAAAAATACTAACTACCATTTCATTTTTTTTCTTTAATATTAATTTCTATCTAAATTTTGAAACCTACAATAACTTATTTTTATTCTTTTTTCTTGTGTTGCTGGGTCACAGTTTTGGCCTAGACACGCAACATGATGTAGTTCTTAATTTAACTGTTACGACGCTTTGGTTTCCAGTTATGTGGAATTTAATCTCTTTATGTTATACTTATAGTATAATCAAAGCTAAAAAGCCTCGTTGATTAGCGGCGATGGGACATGAATACTTGGCGAATCCTTCTAGCTGGCCCTTGCTGTCGGAAAGCTCGAAAGGTCTGCTTACGTGCCGCCCAAATAGATTAAGGCCAGAATAAGTTTCCCTTTCTTTATATTACTATGCAATAAATAATAATGACGCGTATACAGTACAGGTACATGCAAACATAAGGAGGTTAGGGATATATATAATGGGATTATTTCCAGTGACGGATCTAGAAAATCGATTCATTGGTGTCATAATGTGTCTATCGGGGTCATGGTATGCTAATTATATTTAGAACATGGTGTTATAACATATGGATAAGCAGTTTCGCTATACATTTTGCCGAAAGTTGTCGGTGTTACCTGACACCGGCCTTTACACTATATATTCGCCCCTGATTATTTCCATGGACGAAATTAATCTATTTTGCTTTATGGAAAAACTGAAAATTAATTATAAACTTCAAAACTAGATATTATTTAATCTAAAACTTGAAAACCATTTGCATAAAGCTAAGCTGCCTTTTAACCATAAGAATGTTAAATAACAAAATTACAATGTCATGGTATTAAATAATTCCTTTGTTCAATTATAAACACATATTTCCTCCGTCCCATAAAAAACGAATCTAAAATAGGATATGTCCTAGCACTATAATTTAGATAGAGATGTGTCCAGATTTATAATATTAGGACGTGTCACATCCGGTATTAGTTTGATTTTTTATGGGACGGAAGGAGTATATGGTTATCCTCTTTTACGTTGAATAACTATAAATGATTTTTAAATAATTACTCCATTTGAGGGTGTAAACAAAATAATTTGATATTATAATGCTTAAAAAATATAAAGAAAAATCGTATGTAGAAAGTTTTAATTAAAAATACATATTATTATTTATAAGCTCGAGAAACGTTTATACTGTTATTTCCATGCCATTCTGTAATAAATAAACCATAAAAAGATGAACAATAGTAACACTTTTTTTCTATTGTTCATCATCTGAAACAATCTAGACGCCTCCTCCTTCCAAAAGATGACAAAATCAGCCTCTGCGAGACAAGCCGAGAAAACAGGATTTGCAAGCACTACAGTACTACTAAACTGTCGTCAATGGATAGATAAACCCCTTGGACCAAAACCGCTTAAACCCAAAACAATCCCCACAACACCATCCCGATTCCTCCCCCCTACCGTCTAAACATAGCCCGCCGCCAGGTGGGCCCCGGCCCCACCCCTTCATCCACCTGATTCCCAATAACCCGATGTGCATTAAACGCACCCGAACCGAACGAGCCAATCCCGTCTCCTCCTCGCTTTGCTCCTCGCGATTCCGGAGTCCACCTGCCCTCCTCCTCGTAAAAGGAAGGCGAAAAATCGAAGAATTTCTCGAGCTCCGTATCGCGTACGACACCCGAGCCGAACCCCCCCAACCCGAGGCGGCGGCGGCTGCGGCGGCGGAGGCGAGCGGGATGTACCCGGTGGTGACGGGGCCGCCGCCGGCGAGGCCGCCGGCGTCGACGCGGGTGGACAAGGCGACGAGCCACCTGCTGCAGGGCCCCGACTGGGCCATCAACCTCGAGATATGCGACACCCTCAACGCCGACCGCTGGTGACCGATCGCTCGCTCGCTCGCCTCCTCCTCCTTCCCCCCTCTCCTCTCCTCTCGCCGTGCTAGCTCGAGCCGCCGCCGCCGTGGTTTGCGCGGGGTGGATTGTTGTGCTGCGGGGGCTTGGAGCGAGCTTTTGCGGTGGGGAACGGGGAATTTTGTCTGTCTAGCTTTTCTGATTTCTGTCGCGGCTCTGCTGTCCTCGTCGAAATTGGTTTTAGGAGGGGGCGTTGACTCGATTGGTTCGGCGTGTGCTGGTCAATGTTTCGATCGATTTCGCGCTGTTGCTTACCTGATTGAGGTTAAATTGAGATGGATTTT
The DNA here is from genome assembly GCA_000338895.3 of Oryza meridionalis. Classification (NCBI taxonomy): domain Eukaryota; kingdom Viridiplantae; phylum Streptophyta; class Magnoliopsida; order Poales; family Poaceae; genus Oryza; species Oryza meridionalis. The sequence goes on from CM002528.2 coordinate 23,556,596, forward strand.
GGGAAGTAGCCTCCAGTATGTAGCCATGGATTGTTTTCCGGTAGCAATTAGATAATTATGAGAACTAGAAGGGAGTGTAAGGCGCCAACCGGACGACTTTTGCATGTTAACCTCAGCTTAGGGTGGCATGTCCGTATGCTTCAGTAAACCTTTAGCCAGTCGAGGAATCGTGATTTGAGATCAGATGTAGCTATGTCTTAGCTCCCATTGAGATATCTCGATTGATTATCACAGAATTTCTGGAGGGTTATAGTACATGGTTTATTTTTCAAAGGGTAAAAAGGTACTTGCGCCAATGTCCCTAAAAATATGAATTGATGTAGTTTTAGTGGTTACTGGTTAGTTTAAGTGCATATGCTTGCAATTTTCGTCAATGAAAAAGAAAAGGTGTGAAGGTAGTTTACTATTTTCTATCAAAGTTGCTGTTCATGGTAAAAACGCATTTGATGCTCCCTGTCAGATATTGTTTAACTATGTTGAATTTGGACAATGATTAGTGATTACTAAAGTATTTCCACTTTGAATCAGGCAAACAAAGGATGTGGTAAAAGCTGTGAAGAAGCGGTTGCAACATAAGGATCCAAGAGTTCAGTTTTTCACTTTGACGGTATGTGGATGTTTTTTGACAAACGTCTTTGTTCAATTGAATGAACATTTATACATATATTGTTTTATTTATCTGCTCCTGACTATCCACATGGTAAGGGAGCATATCAAATTATTCTTCTGTCAACACTACTTCATGATTATGATTTTTCTTGTCTGACGTTGGCTGCAAAATCTTTTCAGTTGTTGGAGACAATGATGAAGAACTGTGGTGAATATGTCCATTTTGAAGTTGTTGAACAACATATTTTGCAAGAAATGGTTAGAATTGTCCAGAAGAAGGTAATCTCCCTGCTTTGGTTATAGCCACTACTCTCGTTACTGCTCTCATGTTGTTTTAATTAGCAAAGAAAAGTAAAAGTACTTTTTTTTTGGCACTAGGCCTGTTTGGATTCTGGGAACTTGTATCTAAATCCTTAGGAATTTGAACTAAATAAACAGTCTAAAAAGAAGTTACCTCACCCAAACAGTGGAAGTTCTTTCTGTGTTAAGAATTTATGGAAGCTTTAATTTCTGAATTTTAATTGAGTAACCAGTAAGATTGAGGTGTATATAATTGTGTCAGGATATTTAGAATGATGCTGTTTTTTCTGAGAATATTCATTTTCTGAATGTCCATGCAGCATGATACTCAAGTGAGGGATAAAGTATTGATACTTCTGGACTCATGGCAAGAAGCATTTGGTGGACCTGGAGGCAAATATCCACAGTATTACTGGTCATACATTGAACTTAAGGTATGCATTATGTTGCTACCTTTTAGTTTACTTATAATCTACTTAGGACATAAGTCTCATTTACCATAATAGCTGATGTCAAAATCTGTTACAGAGGTCAGGAATAATGTTTCCCAGGCGCCCTGTAGATGCTCCTCCAATATTTACTCCCCCTGCAACACATCATACTCAGTCCTATGGTTCACCTACATATCCTGCTGGAAGTCTAAATGAGAGAATGACATCCGATGTTGAAACTCTGAGGTTGCATTACAATCTACTACTTATTAGCTCTCCTCATTCCAGCTGTCCTTTTTGTTATCTTACTTTATGATTATAACCTTTTATTGCTTTTGTCATCAGTTTAGGGGACTTAAATAATATTAGAGATACAACAGAACTTCTGTGTGATATGGTGAATGCTTTGAATCCTTCTGATCGCATGGTAGGGTGAAATTCTCAACACAAAACTAGTTTTGTTGAAGTTCACGCAAATGATCTATTAACATTTTGGTGACCCCAGGCTGTTAAAGATGAAATCATTTCAGAGCTTGTCACCCAATGCCGATCAAATCAACAAAAGCTCATGCGATTTGTCAGTTCCACAGGGTAAGCTCGTTGGATTTCTAGTTTGTGTTCCTTCCTGCTTACGAATAATGTCAAAAAAAGGTCTGAAGACTCGGTCTCTCAAACTGTACAAGGATATAATTCCTTTTTCCAAACACCACTTGGTGTTTCCCTGAAGTGACTTCAAAGTTTTCTGTTTTTCACTAGCACATGCATAAGCATTCTGCTAAGTTTATGCCATATAATTGGTGCTATAATCCAGACTGCAGAAATTAATATCTATGTTTTTGTGGTTTCTGTTGTTTAGAAATGAGGAGCTACTGAAGCAAGGCCTAGAAATCAATGATCGCTTACAGAGCGTACTTGCAAAACATGATGCCATTGCTTCTGGAGCTCCTTTGCCGGTCGAAACACCAAGGAAAGACAAGATACCCAGAGAAGATCCAAAAATAAAGCCATCTGCACCTCCGATTGCACCTCCATCCGCACCTCCAGTTGAAGAGGATGAAGATGACGAGTTCGCTCAGATAGCAAGAAGGTACTTAAAAGTATCCTTTAACAGGCAATCTATTCATCCATTATCAGAAATTTAGTCTTAATTCTTTTTATATCTGCAGAAAAAACAAATCTGTGATAAGTAGTGATGAGGCATCATCCAGTGCTGGTGATCAGGCCCTTGTACCCGTTGACCCAGTAACTTCTGAAGCCTCATCTTCTGTTGCAAGCAATGCAGTGGTGCCTGTTGACTCGTCTCCTGCCAGTGGTACTCGGACAAGAGAGCAGGACATGATCGACCTTCTAAGCCTCACCCTGTACAGCCCCCCTGAAGCATCTACAGATTCTTCACAGAACCAAAATGGCACGCAACAGTCTGTCACGTCAAATGGGCCAGAATTACCACCAAACTATCAGCCTGCTTCATCAAATGGATCACATTACTCTTCTAACCAGCAGGCATATCCAACGAATCAAGCTTACACCCCATACAACAATTATGTTGTACCTTGGGCCCAAGCTGGACAGGGCACACAGGCTGGAGGAGCATATCAAACTCAGCCCATGCAACAATATGGATCTAGCTACCCAGCACCACCGTGGGCGATGCCAGCAAGTGTCAACTCAACCAATCCTTTTCAGCCTGCAACATACCAGATGCAGAACCCTCCTGTTGCTTCTGTTGCCCCAACAAATACCTATCCAGCTCCTTCATCGCCGTATGCTGCTCCGCCAAGGCAACAAGTGCCATCCCCTGCCCCCAAACCGATGCAACAGTACAACTCTTTTGTTTCTCAAACAAGAAGTGGTTCGGCAATGGCTCAAGATGTTAGAATGAATGGTAATCCACGGCCATCAGAAACTACAGCGGCTGCGGCCAAACCATACTACATGCCAGACAATTTGTTTGGTGATTTGATTGACGTGAAGAGTTATGGTGGAGGTAAGATGAGTAGAACGGCGAGCATGCCTAGTCCAAATGGCAGTGGCCAACCTTTGCTGGGTGGGAAGAAATAGTTCTAGAGTTCCAAGCTAGCTACTACGGCTGTTCCACTCGTGTCTATATTTGCTGTATATCTGTTAAGGTTTCGCGTTGGTTACATTGGTTAATTTCGTGGTTGCCGCTTGTATTTTAAAAGAGTAGAGCATCATTGCTTTTGCTTGTAAATGATCGATGACATTCATCCGAGGTTTAACTCGTGTCTATATTCTTGCTCGTTTAACTTCACCGCTTTGGTTTGTGAAGTATGTGTATATAATATTCAGCTGATGTGCAAACATTCTCTCATATATAGCCAAGCTGAAACAACTTTTGCACAACATCATTGCGAAATCACTGACATTTGCCAATATAATTGTTTCAACATTTACATCGCCTGGGCATTGTGATTTGTTCGTTCTGTCGTTCAGCATGTAAACAATAACTATAACAATACGTCTGACATTGACATGCGCTTATTGGTCACAAGTCACAACACATCTGATTAGAGACCGGAGCTCCAATTGGACCATGTGTTGAGCAGCGCATGGTGGGTTTGCAGGACAGATTACGAGACAACGAGATGCTATCTCACCAATCCCCAACATTATTTATGGATACGGATCCCATGCGAACAGGTTGCTCCTATCCGACTCACAGCTTCGATAGTGAAATGTCCATCGCCTCAATGAAGAAATCTGCATGCAGCAAGATACATTGTTCATCAAACCATGTTACAGTCATGGATCAGAAATTACTGAAACATGCATTGGCAATTTATCAGCAGCAGAGTAGCAGGTCTTACCGGAGTCCTCTTTGGTGAAGCACAGTGGAGGTGTTACTCTGAACACGTTCCCGTAGAAACCACCTTTCCCAACCAGCACACCCATGTCTGTGTCAAAGAAGAAAGTTCAGAAATCACTCATGGTGAGATCTTTCAGTAACAAAACTGGAAGAGGCTGAGAGGATCAGTAGTACCTTTCATGTGGTTCATGACATGACCGATCTCAACTTTGGCCGGTGTCTTCTTCTGGCGATCGGTCACCAGCTCAACCCCAAGAAGGAAGCCTTTCCCTCTAACATCACCAATGACTGAAAAATTCATCCATACAAGCCAAAATGTAAGCAACAAATCTACCCAGGATCCATGTGGTTGCAACATGATTTTACTGATTTTATCTTAGTTACTGATACTCACTGTCATGCTTCTCTTTCAGCTTGTTGAGCCGTTCCTTCAGGTAGGAGCCAACCACAAATGCGTTGTCCTGGAGCTTCTCCTTCTCCAAAACCTTGAGAACAGCGTGGCCACCGGCTGTGCTGACGGGGTTGCCACCGAAGGTGTTGAAGTAGCTCCTGCGGGTTAACACCTGAGCGATCTCAGGGGTTGTGACGACTGCTCCGATCGGTATGCCATTGCCTATACCCTGAAGATGAACAGAATGAACATGTGAGTTTCCCAAAGATTGTATTCGTCAAAGGAGGGATGAATTGAGTCTGAAACTCTGAATGTTATGGAAGGATCCTAAAGATTCACCTTTGCCATTGTAACTATGTCTGGGATGACGCCGTGGGATTCAAATCCCCAGAAGTGGCTTCCAGTTCGTGCGACTCCCGCCTGAACTTCGTCGGCGATGCAGAGGCCGCCAGCTTTCCTTACCATATTGTACACAGCAGGTAAGTATCCTGGTGCCAATTCCACTATTCCACCAACTCCCTGGAGGAGGGAAAAACTCGTTTTCAGAATGATAAGAAATCACTGTTGATCGAAATGACAAATAAGATGGTCATTGTATGATAATGCATTGAGATTGACATACCTGTATGGCTTCCGAAATGAAACCACCGACCCTTCCTGTAGTTCCAAAATCAATGATTTCCTGAACATCTCGGGCATACTTTTCGCCATCAGAACCAAAAGCACCTCTATATGGGTCTGGGTTAAGTGCATGGTGCACTCCCGTCTGAACAAATTATAAATGAATACTGATTATTAGTGTCAATGATTTACATGTAATGGTCACAGTTTAAGTCCTGCATGTTTACTCAATACCTAAAGCTGTAGACGAAAACAAGACGGACACTTGCCTGAACAACATTAAATTTCCAGTTGCATTGAGCGGTAGCACCCATTGTTCCAGCTGCATTCCCGTGGTATCCATTCCTAAGTGAAATAATGTCATGGCAACCAGTGTAAAGCCGGGCAATCATCAGTGCAAGCTCGTTCGCTTCCGTGCCAGAATTTGTGAAGAAAACAACCTGAAAAGAAAGGAACGGATTCAGGTAAAGCTTTTACAACAGGCAAAAAAATCTTCATGTATTCCTAAACAATTAGCAATCTTCGGATAGAGAAAGACCAGTTTTCTTCAATCTACCTTCAGATCACCAGGCATTTTAGCTGCCAATGCCTCGGCAAAATCTGCAATTGCATGATTCAGGTAAAGAACTGTGGAGTGTTGTATCCTCTTTGCTTGGTTGACTATCGCCTCAACAACATCCGGATGGCAGTGCCCGCAACAAACGGTTGCAATGCCACCGAAAGCATCCAGGTAACGGCGGCCATCCTCGTCGAACAGGTACTGCATCTTCCCATCGACTATGTTCAACTGAAATGTTTGTTACATGCTAAAATGGTCAGTTTTCAGAACTTGATATCTCTTTTCTCGCATATTGATATTTTTTTAGAACGAGAATTTTCCCTTTTTAGAAAATTTTTAATAACCCTCTTCTGCAGAATTCAAGGTGATCTCAAACAGCTATTGTTGTTTTCTTTTTCTTCCTACCAATTTTATCAATCAGATAAACGTCCCCGTCAAAAAGTAATTTTCACATGGTTCACGAGGTGTTTAGCAATGTGCATGATCTCCAGTGATGAGAGGAGTCAGCACGACAGCAAGTAGTAGGTGCACAGTTTGGTTAGTGCTATATCCTCCGTCAGGAATCCAATCTTTAACATTGTTTATGTACTTGGCAATGCATGTGCAATTTTAAAATGGAAAGGTGTCAGTTATGAAGCTATTTTAGAGAGAGACATATGCATATGTTATTGGCGCAGCCACATATGTTTGAGATCTACTAGCAGACTAACACAAGACGTAGTTGGGCAAACTGACCTACTACTATTCACAAGATAAAAAAAATATTGATTTCTTCTTAACTATACATATTTGCAGGCAAGAACAGAGAGGCTGCCTTTTTACTAAAGCAGAAAAAAACATCTATCTTATGGGTACAAAAGAGAAAAGACAGCTACATTTTTGTACTAGATTCACAATTCCCCATACTACAACTAGTAGTACGAGTATCTTGGAGATTCTGGAGAGCATCTTGTGAGGTTTACCAGACGGTATACGATAATCTTTTTAGTTTTTGAAACCACGGGATACCTTGCGATAACCGCCAAAGTAAGAAGTAAGAACAGGTAAAATGGCATTCCAACCAAACCTATCCAATAGCGACAGAAAAAGACGTTGCACTTCCAAAAGGGCTGCCTTTTCTTGTAACAAGATACACTAAAGCCACCAACAAGAGATCATAAAAAAAAACAGAGAAAACAACAGCCCTTGCAAACAAATTAAGGAGATTTGTTTAACCTACGAGCCTGATCATCTCTGAACATCGCCCGATGCATTTGTTGCAGTATTTGAATGTAAAATGGCAAAATGCGTCTTGATATAGAGACAAAACTGCAGTATTTCTTTTTAATTTAAGGTATAAACAATCAAGAATCCGATCTGTAATACTACAGTGTTTTCCCCCCCAAATCGTTCCGATGAAATGGGAGCGGTGAAAAGATCGTGGCGTAACGTACAGGGCGGTCGTAGAAGTGGAAGAGGGAGGGGCTGAGGAACTCGGCCCGCTTCCGGGAGATCTCCTCCGCCCGTGGCCCGTCGTACGGCGGCGGCATGTAGTCGAACGGCGGCATCTTCGGGGCGGCGGCGAAGGCATTCTCCGGCGCGGGCGCGGCGGCGGCCGCCGCGGCGGAGAGGCTGGACTGGGCACGGCCGGGGGCGAGCGCCGCCTGGAGGAGCCTCCGGGAGGAGGCGAGGCGCTGCATGTCGGCGTCGGCTTCCTTCCCGGCGAGCGGCGCGCGCGTGTGAAGTGGTTGATGCCACCGGAGGCCATGGCCGCGCCTATAAATAGACGGGAGGTGGCAGGGTGGCAGGGAGGAAGAAAGGGTGAAATGACGAGCTTGCCCTTCCCTCCTTTGGGCGCGTGACAGAATGGGAATAATTAATGAAATTAAGGATTTGTTATCCTAGAATCAAGTGAGGCCACATGTCATAGACTCCAAGTGGTAAATTTAAATGCCTCCTAAGAATGAGACTAGCAGTTGAAGTATCTGCTCCAAAATAGTTCATATTCTCAAAATCTGTAGTTATAAAATTTAGAAAATAAACTATCAAGATAAAGATATATTTAATCTGGTACTAGATTTCTATATTTTTAAAACGAATGTGTATAAGTCAGAAATTAGAAAACTTAGTTTTTTCGTAGGGTCTGTTCGTTGTAACATTTGTGCAGCTGCTACAGTGACTACATTGTTTCTACACACTGGTATTGTTGGTGTAGTTGCAGCAGCTGCTGCAGCAAGCTGCACCGAACAGGGCCATATTCTCATCACCTACTCAACCGGGCTAGTGTGAGACGTGGTAGGGTCTCAATGTCGAGAGGCTCACCTACAAGTTCTCTCGGCTACTCACTCTGTCCCATAATATAAGGGATTTTGGTGGGTAAAGTCACTTATATTATGGGATGCCCACTAAAATTCCTTATATTATGGGATGGAGGGAGTATTTTTCTTTTTCATTTGATAACGCCCATTTACATATTTATGGGTACATATTACTGGAGGTACGTTCAAAGAGATGAAGTCCAGTGATAAATCGGTAAAATTTCTCTCGCTGAGCTTTTACAAAAGCATGTCTGATTATACCCAATTTGTACCATGTTGCATGATCACGCATTCACACCCCCTCAAATCCTTGTATATTGATAGATCACTACCACCTGGTAATCCTGCCAGTTTCTTTCAAAAAAGAAAAAAACTAAACCAGGTAAACTTTCCTTTCTTACTGGTTAGTAATCTCCTACCATTTTCTTTCAACAAAAAAGATCATTACAACCTGGTAATCCTATCAACAAAAAAGATCACTACAACCTGGTAATCATATACCATTTTCTTACTGGTTAGTAACCTCCTGCCATTTTCTTTCTCAAAAAAAAAAAGATCACTACAACCTGGTAATCCTATCTACAAACACGATCACTACAGCCTGGTAATCCTACCATTTTCTTACTGGTTAGTAACGTCCTGCCATTTTCTTTCAAAAGAAGATCAGTACAACCTGGTAATAATCAGTTGATCCTAGGTTTCTTATATACTGGTTTGGTAGGAGTAGTAAATTTCAGCTTCAATAGCTGCCAATTAGCGTCCCTAGCACAGCACACAGAATGGACAAAACTAACGCACTAGCAAAGTTGTTCACGGGCCCTCGTGAATGAACGGCTCTGCTTAATCGCAAATGAAGAAAAAGGGGGGAAAAAGGAAACAAAATGAACTGTTCTGAACTTCTGCTCCAGCTAGCTACAAAACTGGCTAACTTTGTCGCAGGTCAAGAAACTGCTCCCAACGAAGTCCGATCAGTCGAATGAACAATCCATTGCTGTTCATGACGAAAAGACAACTTGTTTACCTTTGCAAGTGAGATGTGCTGTATCATGTAGGTATCATGTAGTAACGATGTTCTTTATAGCATAATAGGTCGCCATCTTTTCATGTCTGATAGGAAAACACAACTAAATTAATCAGTGAGTTAACTTTTCAGTTCAGGGAGTTATCATCGATTCATCGTCAGATACCACTGCCTTTTCATTTATCCTCTTTTCACCAAAAAAAAAAAAACTGCCTTTTCATTTATGTAAGCTTTCAAAGTTTCAGTACTTAAACATTGGCTGAGTGTGCCATTTGCTCCTTTCTGGAAACGTCTATTGGCTGCTTATCCTATTGCCTTATCATGGAGATTGATGGATCGACTGATTGAGGTCCCCGGACACCTCGTCGTGGGGCAATCCTGACTACGACGGCCGGCGATGGTGTTGTCTCCTGCAGTCAAGGTTGTTGGTTCTCTGTAAGCACCTTCTGAAGAAGATGTTAAAGAACTCACTTCAGTAATCATTTTTAAGGGAAACACTACGCTGCTTAATCATCTGATATGAACCTTAATTATATATTTATCAATGCCAGTACTAGTGAAGTACTACTAACCAGCTGGTATTGTTGTTGGTTGGCTGGTTGATGCATTCGAGTATTTCGACGATCTTAAATCACTGATTGAGCTTGTACGATGTCGAGATGGCGACGCGATGATCGTCACCAAATTAAACTGAACTTCTCTCTACCTCTCCTGCATTTCTCCCTCCATTCTCCTCTCCGAATCTTATTTTATTCAGGTGCAAATATTTACATGTTGATAGATCACGACTGCACGGCGGGGATCTCATCTCTTGCTCAAGATAGCTCAGTTCACCTCTGCATGTACATAGCTTTGGGAGATAATTTTGATAAGGTATTCTGTGTTTCGTCAGTCACTAGCTTGCTTGCTGTAGTGACTAAATTATCAGATAGCGATCAGAGACGGCGTGCTCGGCTTGTCCAGAGGCAAAACTGGTGCCGAGTCACCCTCCCGATCCAATCGAGCTGATGTGTCCGCTTGTCCTAGCAAGGAGTAGCTTGCTACAGCCAAGTTGGTCGTGCGTGAAACGTAAGTGATGATGTGTATTGTAATTATTTATGCGAGGCATCGATAACCAACAACTTGTCCGGTTGTCCCGTGCTTCACCACTGACTCTTCTACCGTTGGTTTTAGAGTGAGGTTGGTGAACCTGAACACCTTCAGCGTATCCATTTCAATGTCAGCAGAAATTATTCAACTTCACAAGGCAGTTGGGCGTTGGAACTTCTCAACTTCTTCAGTACTGCGTTGGAACTTCTCAACTTCTTCAGTACTGATCAGCATTCCGATGCATGGGAGTACTAAATTCTAGTTGTAAAATTCTATGCAGTGAAAACAATAGGTTTGTTTGGCAGAGTTTTTAGGTCATAAACCTTTCAAAATACTACCCCGTTCTTTCTTAATAAATCTGTCTGAAAATATAAGAATTTTCTTAAATCAGACATATATGTTAAAAAATAGGTAGAAATGATTGAGGAAATTTGGGATTGATTGAGAAGAAAAAGTAAATAGATAAATTAAATGAAGAATGGCTATGACTGGTTTATATGAAAGGTGAGTGGAGAAATAACTTTCTTTTGACATACTATTGTACTAGAAAAAGCTCCATTTCGAAACGGATGTAGTACTTTCTTGTTTTGAACATCGTCATAGTACCCCCAATGCATATATTTCATCATTTCTTTTCTAAGAGCATCAAAAGAATGACTATTTGTGGCACTCCAAATATTCATATGGCTAGAAAAAGTCGATATCCATATTTCCTTCCGACTCCTACTGCTTCTCCAATAGGTCCCACATACCATCCTCTCTTTCCCTTCTTCTTTACCCACTCCTATGATCTCCCCTAACCATCTACCCCATCCATTGCCCATACCATTGGCTCTATCATGTGAGGTGGTGTGTGGTGTGGGTGGCTGACGAAGCTTGGCCAAGGATGAGAAGGCCTTGGCACAAGGAGGAGGTGGCTAAGGGAGCTCACTAGCAAGTGTTAGCATGACTACATCGGGAGTTTACGTCGGTGGCCATGTTGCTTGACGCCACCGATGAGAGGCATCTAAGGGAGCTCAACAGCGAATGGTGAAGCGAGTTAAGGAGGAGGTGCACAGAGGAGACGGTGACATACGTGCTACTAGATGACACAATGGGAGATGGAGCAAGCTTAGGGAAAAAGAGAGGTGGCAGATCTGGTGCATCAACAACGATAACGAGCCGGCTGCTTGGGGCAAGTGGTGGACCACAAGGAAAGATGGTCGACCTCCCACAGATAGGTTAAGGTTGCTTTATTGTGGGCTAAGAACTAATCCCCCACGCATGAAAAACGAAATGGCAGATTAGCCCCTAATTAATTCAGTGTTAGTTAGGAAAGCATGCGCACGGGAATCGACATAGTGGAGTTGGGAAAATAAGGAACGAACTCAGCCTAAGGTCGTGTGCTTTGTACACTTTCCCAATTTCTATCCCTCGTTTTATGTGCGCATGATTTTTACACTATTAAACAGTGCGTATTTTGAAAAAAAAATCAATAGAAAAGTTGTTTTAAAAAAGATCATATTAGTCCATTTTGAAGTTTTTTTAGCTAAATACTTCATTAATCATACACTAATCTACTGTCCCATTTTACATGTTGGGAGGGAGGGGTTCCCAATCCTCGCTCATGAATGTAGCCTAAGTTTGCTCAGCAGGTCAGTCGATCTGTCGACCATCTTAGATGGGTTACGTTTTTATACTTCGCCTACCATAAATAAGCGATGTTTTAGAATACATGCAATCAATAGGGTTAAGTTTTGATCATCAGTTAATCTTTAATTATTCAAGTTTTGAAAGTGATAAATATGCGATAAAATATGAAGAGGCACCGATCCATATAAATTCTTTAAGAGACATGCATCATGTTTCCTTAAAATTAGATATACGCCGTGTTTAGTTCCAAAGTTTTTTTTAAACTTCTAACTTTTTGCATCACATCAAAACTTTTCTATACACAAACTTTCAACTTTTTCATCACATCGTCCTAATTTCAACTAAATTTTTAATTTCAGTGTGAACTAAACACAGCCTATAGTACCAAACTTTTGGAAATCTTGAAGTCAGTGAACTGGGGAGTAACCGGAGCTTCACCGGATGATGCGTGAAATCTCCTCTTGTGTTGGAAAACCGCTTCGTACACTCTCTTGTTTGGAAGGAAAGGGTCAATCGTGCGATCAAGTCGCGTCCTATTGAATGTACTGCCAGCCGGCGATCTGGCACTGATACACGAGCAGAGGGGGCGGAAAGGGAGACAGATTAGCTGATGTCATGCATGACTTGTGCGAGGAATCTCTCGATGGAGATTGATGGCTCGCTCGTTTGTCTGGACCCGATGCGGCCGATGACACGCTGGCTTGGCTGAAGGGTAGGGATGAAACTCCGATGACACGCTGGCTTGGCTGAAGGAGTGAAGGGCTGGGAGCAGCGAACCACCCGAACCAGCTGTGCGGCTACGAACCAACGGCGTAGTCGCGTGTAGCGGTGTATATCTCGTTAGTCCGGCCAAGACATTTGCCCTCTCGTGGGCCTCAAATCAAGCCGCCTCTCACGTCTCCATTGGCGATCCGCGACACACGCACACGGCCGGTGCACGGGCCGCGCTGCCGCCTCCCGTCGTCCGCGTGGGCCGCTCACCAAGGCAGTCCACGCGCGACGCGACACGCGCGCGGTTGAGCAGAAGAGCAGGCCGCTGCTTTTAGCTACGCTGTCTCCCGGGCCCGTGCTCGTGTGCCCCGCGCCGGACCAACCAGACGATTATTAGCTGGGCCATCGCCGTGCCGAGAGCCCGAGAGCCTCTCGTCGTTTCGACTGGGCCGGCATGCATGTCGCTCACCCCCCACCCCAAAGAATCGCCGCAACCACGGTCGTCGCGTCACTCCTCCTGACGTGCGTTGCGCCACCACCGGTGCACGCACGGCACAGACCGCACCGATCACGTACTCCATTCCTGATTCCTCCTCCCGGCGGATTGGATTGAACTTGGACGGAGTAGATTCCTCCGTGCAGGCGTGCAGTCCACGGCTGGGATTCAGCTTGGGTGACTTTGTGTTGGCATGTCACAACGTGATATTGTGAGGATCTCTGCCATCAAAAACACATCCAACGGCTCGTTTGGTTGGGCCCGCCTGCAGGTTGGAAATTTAGCCGCCGATCCATCCGTCCCGCGGGAGACGGCGCCCGCCGATCCAACCCATCTCGTTTTGCCTCGCCCGGGTCCGGCCGTCGCCGTCGCCACGAGCCAGCTGGGAGGCTCGTTGCCGCCACGCCAGGCCGCTGGGCTCGCCGCGAGTTGGGAGGGGACCGGGCGGCCCGCCGCGCGAGGCGGGGTCGGGGCCCTGCCCTGCCGCCACGACCAAGGAGAGAAGCCAGGCCGCCGCGCGAGGCCAACTCCATGCCCTGCCCTGCCGTGACCTGTGGAGAGGCGCCAGGGCGCCGAGGCCCTGCCCTGCCGCCGCGACCGGGGGACCGGGAAAGCTACCAAATGCCCTGCTGCAGTGAAATCATTGTATTTCCCTCCATTTGAATGGCACAACCATACATCTCCTTTGAAATCATATGTATCAAGCATCAACGCGCGAACACCATTCTGCAAAAAAAAAAAAAAATGCTATTTCTATGAGAGTCAATTGTGGCTAGATGTATCGTCAGACATGTAGAACAATGGCTGGAACAGATAATGCATATAGCAGGTGCGACATTTAATTGATCAGTGACTGTATCCTCCTGGTTGTCAAAGGTGATGCGTGAAACTCCAGTGTGCGATGTCCCCGGCGCCGCCACGTACGCAGGGGGTGCATGTGCTGCGCATCAGACCACGTCCGGCTATTTCCAAGACCGTCTCCGACACGTCGCGCGACCGCACCGGATGCGCCGCCGAAAAATCTCAGGTCGGCTCACGCTCGCTTTCGATCACATCATCTCATCAGAAAGCGTATATCGCATACTACACATCATTGCTCGCATATATAGACATATCCTCTTGCTCCCCTTCACTACTGCAAATACCTACCTTTTCTTTTACTTGAAAAGTTCATGGTATGGCCAAACCAGACCTACGATACCCAGCTCTTTTCTTAATTAACTGTTGCCTGACAATGCGTTTTTCTAGAATCGAAAGGCCTAATTAGGTTAGCATACCAGTGAGCAGGGCAAGCAAGGCCACTTTTACAATAGCCGAATAAAGCAGAGCTCTCTTACCACACACGCGCGGTGACAATGTAAGTAACAAGCACACATGCATCGATCGAAGCAGCATGGCATCACTGCCTGCATCAGCGTGATGCGCAATACGACATCCAGTCATCCGCCCTTTCATTCCAAAAATATCATCAAATATCCAATGCCGCAAAAACGCTACTAGCTAGGAGAGAGCGAGATGATCCGAGCTCTCCGCGGCGCGCGTAGCTCCGATATAATCCAGAAGTGTTCCGATCGGGGGCTGCATCGTGCATATGCGTGCGTGCATGACGCTCATGTCTCGATCGGATTTGTATCGCGTACCTGCAATTTGCCCCCGTATCGCTCGTGGACAAGAGGACCACAGCGAAGGCACACAGCCAGAATTAAGACGTGGAATAATAATGCTGAAAACTGATCGGCGATGTGATTATAAATTTCCCCGTGTGGTTTATGGCATCAGGGCAGCGTCACCGTGACGCTCCCACACTAGAAGACCACGAGCACTTGGGGATGGGCAGTGTGCTAAGCGTGTATATGCAAAATCCTGCAGTGGTGGCGATCAGTTGGCGGTTTAATGGACTGTCAGCGTCAGCTTTTTTCCTCGTAACCGGAAAATGATTATGCACCCTGCTAGTGCACGTAGTAGTTTTGTGCCCTGATCTGCTCGTTAGAATCTTCGCTTTCCGATCGCTTTGGCGGAAATTCATGTCAAAAAAGTAAAGATAAGAAAGTTTAATTTTCTACTGCGCCCCTGTTCCGTACGAACGGTAGAATCCACCCATTGGCACGGCACGGCCGGCGGTCGCACGCAAGCGCAAGCGCGTGGGGGCGGGATCGCTCGGCGTTTCAAGCCTCCCCACCATGGCGAGGCCCCGCGCGCGCCTCCCGTCTCGGCGGCCGTTGCGATCAGCGCGCGCGCTCGTCTCTTCCGGGGTCGGTAGTGGCCGCGGCCGGTGGCTACGCCCGCGCGGTGCCCTCACGCGCACGTCGCATTTTGCTTTCACAGGATTCAGCTCCCCCGGCCGGCCGGGCGGCACGTACACTTGCCCTGTCCGTGGTGCAGCTGCTGCATTGAGCCGAAGAAGGTGTGAATCGTGTTCGTGTTTGTGTGTGAACGAGCGAGCGATGATGCTATTATAGCCTTTTTCTTTTGCTTTGTGCAATTGTGCTAGCGCTAGTGATCATGATCAACATCTCTTTCACATCGATCCTTCCCCCCTATCACGCGTGCGCGCGGTGCGGGTGCTGCTAAAAGGATCTAGCCCTTGATCCATTCCTCCAATTATATTGTTTGGACGTCCTAAGAAAGATCACAGTGCCCTGCTTTGAACGAACCTGATCTCGCGATATGACGTTCTTGCCTTGTCACTCCACTAGACCTCGTGCCGGCTAAAATAAACCAAAGAATTTATTAAAGCGTTCTTCCATCCGTTGCTAGCTGACTACTACTACTACTACTACTAATAGTCTTCTGATGCACTAACACTTGGAGTAAAGCACAGGCATGTACTAGCACAGTAGTAGTAGTAGCGTAAAGAAAGCGGCACTTTGGTTATTAGTTACTTTCTCCTTTCCTTTTCCTTGACCATTTCTACTCGCATGCAAAACATTTCGCGGACGTATGTGCGACGTGTGGTCGTCAAGTAACCCCGGTCCCGAACTGGGGTCGGCACGTACTAACAAAAGTTACCATCCGTTTCGATCGATCGATCGGGGCTCGCAGCAGCAGAAACGAGCCAAAGGATTCGCCCGTCGTCACGCTCCAACTCGTGGCGTGCCGTCACTTTCCCAGCATGCATGCCGACGGCTGCCATCTTTTTGGACCTGACGCGACAGATATCGTCGACTCGTCGTCATCGTTGCCCCTCCTCTCCTCCTCTGCATTCTTGATTCCGTCGTTACTCTTGTGGAGGAGAGGAAATCCTGCCAGGATTGGAAGGCCATGGTGCCTGCTCGCTTGGCTCACGTGTACTTGGCCCCATTCGGACCGGCCATCCATGCATGCACGCAACGAGAATTTTATGGTTTTATCAGGCCAAGCTTTCGCTGGTAGAAAGTGAGCAGGGCATGAGTGCATGTTAGCGTTGAAGGATTAGACGAGACATGGGGGATGGATATATGGATTGATCATGTAGATGCTGCACTTATTATATTCACGATAGACCGATCTGGCTAAGCAACCACACAAGTACTAAACCAGCTCACCGGAAAGAGACCGAAGTTGCTGAATCGATCGAGAGCATTGCTGATGGAAACGCTTGTAATCCTCCCTATCGATCAGCCGAGGATTTGACCGGCCGTCCGGTCCGGGCCATATCATCTCAAACGAACTGCCTCGTGTTTATCACATCTACTCCAGGTAGAACACACAATTTCCACCTGCCTCTCATTTGTCTTTTGATCATTAGAGCAGGTATAATAGCAGACTATAAACCAGCTATAAACATATTTTAAGAAGATAAAAGCAGCGTGGAACAGAATTGTAGCCACCTGCAACACAGACTTAAAGATGCATGTGTATGAATGTGGGACCAGATATCAATTATGTAGTACATGTTATAGGTAATTATTGTATGAATTGACTATTAAATTGACTATATATGATTTGGAGCTAATAGTTGGTTATACTATTAAACTTGCTCTTCAGTTTTATAGCCAAAATAAATATCAAGACTTAATTTTAAATTGATTTTGATGTTTTTATCGTAGTTTATTTTTTAGCATATATCTATTATATATTAAAATCCATAAAACATCTTATAAACGCTTCTAAGTCACCACACAACACTCACACAAACGCTTGTAAGCCGTAACATGGCACTTTAATAATTAGTAAAATCTCGCATAATTTTTAAACAATTATATAAAATATATCATATATTTTATTATTCTAATAATTATTAGTTTTTCTAGTTGACTTTAAAATCTCTAGAAAACACATATATAAAAAATTTACCCATAAATTATTTTCGGTTTCTTTATTATTTTCATGAGTTATCAGCCATAGAGGAGAAACAATTCTAAAGGGCTATGATTTTTTTAATAAAAAACAACTAGATAGATTAGTACGTGATAGATTATTTCACAAACATGTAAATTCAAATTTAACTTTTATAAGTTAAAACAGAAAAACAAATTTAAATGTGAATTTAACTAGCTATATTTTTTTTTCAACTTGTAGATTTGTTTTTCCGCATGTTTATGAAGTGATCTATCATGTATTAATCTTTTTTAAAGAAAAAAAATATAACTATGCATACAATAAGTAGATATTTTCTTGAGAGTTTAAAATCTATTCTCGCCATGGAGAAATTGATGAAGTATATGCCAAAATGTTAGGCCAAAGTACGACTAGCGATAAACTTTTATGCACATTTTACCGACCATAAATTCGAAATCATGCAGCATTGTTTCTCTTCGGCGTATTGTCACGGTTGGAAAGGCATCTAATTAAGCAGGTCAATATGACTCTGAAACATCATACACTTGGCTCCCAGAATTAATGACCGAGTAAAAATAGCAGTTCCTCTGTTCCAATACGGCAAGACCCTAAGAAACAGAGACGGTTAGCCAGGCAGGAGACGCATCTCGACGTGTCTACTGCCACAGCTGAGAGAATCTGGCGCAAGAACGTCTTCTTTCTTCCGCTGGATCTATCAAGCATGGGCCATGGTGTAACTGTCAACAGTTGATGTCTCGTCAATATTAACTGCATCGCCGATCGATTGAGGAATGTGAGACGAGCGTTTTGATCACCATAGATCACGGCAACTCTTCTCAGTAAGTGGCTCTGTCAAGAGCCACGACAGAAGCTTGGCCTTTTGGTTTTAATTTTTTGACAGTGGTCTCGGCGAATAGACCAGAGTAATTCTGTTTTGAAGACACATTTTCCGTGACCGTGATGCACACGGTTAATTTGGACCGTGTCTTCTCCGATCATTCCTTGGCTAGTATTCGTTGTCTCAGGATTGCTTTGGACCGTTCATTGAATTTTACTTAACCTGCGCAACACTGCAGTGACATATACAGACAGGTAAGTTGATCGCTTAACATGAGGAAATCCAGAAAAGCGACATGTGTGTTCAGCAATCAGCGCACAATAATATAAAGGTATAAACATATATTGATATATGTCATGTGACCATACATGCTAAACCTGTTGTGATGATATCTCTGTGTCTAGACAGTGTATATATTGTCTTCAGCCTCCAGCCAGACATACTCAGTCTCACAGACGAGGTGATGGAGATAGAGGACCTAGAGGAGAGAGAACTCATTGGCGATGATGGGTCATGATGAATCATGACAACTTTAGGTGATTAGGGGAGAGGACTGATTTAGTGATTTGACTAGTGCACGAATCGTGAAGAATTTTGGCCGTTCGACAATAGGTTTTATGACAGGCAAATGGGGGTAATAGATATACCCATATCTGTTGTCTAAAGTATTGTTGCCTCTTATGATATTAGATTTTCTTTTCCTGGTTACATTGAACGATTGAAGACATGTACACACTATGATCATGTTTGGATAATGAGTTATGATGGATTGAATTAGAAAATGGAAATGAACGAATGGGTATGATGAAATATGTTAGATGAATGTATGGTTAGGAGTTAAAAATATCCTAACCATCAGTAAAGTGATTGATGCAAGCGATAATTCCGTAGCATCAGTAATACCATGACACCCTTATTTCTCTTTCTTTTTAGAGCTCCTTCAAGGTTCCCCATAGAAAACAATACTCCCTTAGTTCCAAATTCTAAAGTCTATATTTTTACATGGTTTATAATAGCATATTTTGTTCAATAAATTATTTCTTATTTATTCCCAACGAATATAAAATTTGCATCATATGAAATTACTTAAAAAAATATAAATATAGTGATATAACATGTATAATATTTAGCATAGATATAATTAGTATTATCATTAGTCAAAAGCTACCGGGTTTAATTTTTTTTGAAAATGGGAGCATCCTGTAATTTAGGACGGATGGAATATGCTGGATTTTTTTTCTTATATAAAACAATCCTGCAAACTGTCTCAAAATCCATTGGCCACAAGAAAAGCAATTCATAGATACATTCTGTACATTTGATCTTGAATACACCCCAAAAAGGGACAATATTATCCTATATAGAGTAGAAAAGTTTTCCCTACCTACTTTCCCTAAAATGGCCAGCGTGTAAGTCGCCTTTCTTGGTGGTACATCCACTAAAAGTTTGCTGGATATATAATTACAACTAAGTTATTAAAACCGTCCATGTCAAAAAAAAAAAAAAAGCTTTGTCCAGTCACAGTGATTTGCAGCGCATCTAGTACTAAAGTGAGCTGTATATTCTCCTTTCCTTTTTGGCCATATACGTATATACGTACACATAAGTTGAGCTTCTCAATCCACCATGGGATCACTCAAAAAGATTAGAAAAAAGAAACTAATGAAACAAAATATTTTTCCCTGAGGAAAAAAAAAAGGAAAATCAGCAAATCCCTACTCCACATCACTAGCTGTAGATTTTTTTCTCCACTTAATTAATTACGTGGCACCTAATTAATTTGTTAAACTGCTGTACCAGAAACTTCTGGTTCTGGTCCCTTGTTATCATCTCCTAAGTTAGTCGCTGGCCGGTGGCCGGCGCATGGCGTCGTCGTCGCCGGCGACGGTAGCCGCCTCCCGGCGAAGCGGCGCGACCGCGCGTACAGCACGGTGCAGAGCGCCGTCCCGACGGCGCACGTGGCGCCCCAGACGAGGAAGGTGCCCCGGTAGCAGGCGGCGCCGGCGCAGCGGCTGGCGCCGCGGGCCTCCCGCTGGTAGAGGAACGCGGCGAGGTAGCCGAAGCAGAGCGAGCCGACGGGGATGTTGGCGACGAGCACGTTGTGGTTCACCCCGAAGTTCTTCCTCCCGAACAGCTCCCCCGTCGCCGACACCGCCACCGACGTGATGGCGCCGGTGCACGTCCCGACCACCGCCGTGCTGGTGTACAGGAACATGTCCCTCGGGTCCAGCAGCAGGAAGAACGCGCCGGCCATCGGCGCCATCAGCGCCGCCATGGACGCCGTCCTTGACAGCGAGTAGCCACTCCTGCTCATAGTCAAAAACCCAAACCAAAAATTCATCCATCGTCAGGACATGTATAAACAAAGACTCCAACATTTAAACAAGTAAAAAACACGAGTGATTTGATTTGATCGGCACATGCATGCATGCATGCATGCATGCAGCTTTGGTTGCTTACTTTGCGGTGTAGTAATCCAAGAAGGCGGGAAGGAGGCGGCCGAAGAATCCGAAGGAAGACGACAGGGAGACGAGAGTGGACGGGTCGCTGAGCCCGCGGGACTCGGCGATCTGCCCCAGGTTGTTGAGGAAGACCAACCCCAGCGTGCCACTGAACATGTAGCTCAGGAAGTAGAGCCAGAAGTCGAGCCGCCGCAGCAGCCGGATGCCGCCGACCTCGTCTTGGCCGCCGCTCTCGCCGGCGACGTCGGCTTCGTCCTCGTCCTCGTCCTCCTCCTTGTTCTCCGCCGCCTCGGCCACCTCGAACACCGACACGGCCGTCTCCGGCACGTCGGTGGCGGCGGCGACGTCGTGCACTCTGTTCTCCCGCTTCGCCTCCCGTAGCTTGTCCATGCTGTCGCGCACCTTGAGCGCCGCCGGGATGAGTACCGGGAGGGCGAGCAGGATGTAGAGGCTGATCATGTGCTCGCTGGTCGAGAGCCCGATGGACTTGGAGCCGATGCTGCCGACGACGGCGCAGGCTCCGGTGGCGAGGGTGATCGCGAACATGGCGAGGAACGCCGGGTCGGTGCGGCGGTGGCTGGTGAGCTCCACCACCCGGAGCGACGGCGCCGCCACGAGGGTGACGAGCATCGGCACGACGGCATTGAGGAGGAGGTACACCTTCTCCTTGGAGTACCTCGCCGTGGCGCCCCGGGGCATCTTCTCGGCCATGGTGGTGTAGAGCTTGGCGCTCAGGCCGAGGTAGCTGGTGGCGAGGCTCACCGCGACGCGGCTGTCCGACGGGAAGTTCTTGATGCAGAGGAGGTAGCACACCGTGTTGATCCAGCAGATGCCGTTGCCGGCGAGGGAGGTGAGCAGGAACAGGTGCCAGTACGCGATCCCGGGCCTCTCCAAGAAGAGGAACTGGACGCCATACCCGACGAGCCCGAACGACGCGCCGACGACGGCGACCAGCCACAGGGGCAGGTACAGGGCGGCGACACCGGCGAACCAGCCGAAGAGCTTCCCGGCGTCGGAGGCGAAGGCGAGGAAGTTGAGCTGCACCTGGGAGATGCCCTTCACCTCCTTGAGCTGCGACGAGTACACCGGGAAGTCGGCGTTCGGGCCGTTGATGGTCTGGAGCCAGACGCTTCCGACCAAGCTCAGCCAATGAGCTGAGGAAGGAGAAGGCATAGCTAGCGTGGATTTTTCCTCTCTACCTACAGCCTGCCTCCCTCTCACCGGCGCCGCTGTACTTATGCGAGATCTCGGTGGCCCGGCGATAAATGCAGGGGACGACGGCGACGGCGACGGCTGTGGCTGCCTCCGAGCAATACGCTCTATTATGTGTGGTTTCTTGTTGGCCATTATGGCTCATGGCAAGCAGCTTATATAGTGCGAGCTCCCGCTCTGGTGTTCTGACCAAAGGAGTGTACGTGACAGGCACCTGACCTAACAGCAATGGTCGGTCAGGGTTGGCAGCGAAGAGAAGATATGCAAACTTTCTTGAACATCTCTGCAGTTAATCTCAGGAGGGGCTCGAAACTGCAATTCAGCCGTCGTCAGTCGGAAGCAGCTGCTGGGTGCTGTATCTTTCGTCAGAAACTGGATCGAAGAGATGCCAGGTTTCTGGTACAGTAACGTGCAGCGTGTGCTGCTAACCTGTAGACGCTCGTGCTGTCGTGCAGTTCATGACCGAGAAATTCAGATGCGTCAGAGATAAGCGGCTCTGTAACCGTAAGCCACGAGGTTCAGACTCCGGCGGTCGCCGCCCGCCGGCCTAGCTGCGATCATAAAACTACGATTTTACTACGTGTTGGCCGTCAGAAATCAGATCCAAGGAACGTGTTAGGTTGCAAGATCGCAACGTAGCTTGTCATGTCACATTGTCAAAACAGGGCTCATGTCTTGAAGAGACCAGCAAGAGGCGGCGGCAAAATCTTCAGTAAATGCAGGGCACATCATACCAAGGATTTTTCAGTAAATACCAGGTTAATCCTCGTGCGTGGCAGATATTTCACGGTCTGTGACGTACTGCATCTGAAGATTTTTCAGTTTGTACCGGACGGCTTACCATTTGATGCTTCTGGTGCGAAAGGTTGGACACAATGCGAGCATACATACAGGTTCAGATTTTTGGTGCAGATTTTTATCAGCCTGCGTGTTTACATACGTAGGCCGATCGAACTTATCTAATTCTCCAATCTTCGTATGCAACTTCTACAGATAAAACTCAGTTGCTGATGATCTGGATAAAGCATACGTATTGGGAGTTCCGTGTTTAAATCCATTTGATCACCTATTGTTTCAGTAATCACAACACAGAATCAGTCACTCGATCAAAAACATTTCTTACTTGGGTTCTGTACTTCTGTTGTTACTCCAGTTGGCAATTAGGCAGCAATTCTGTGTTAGCTGGTTAGACTGGCATGTGTACAATCATATTCAGATAAGGAAAAAAAAATATCAGAGCGGGTTAGGTAAGCGTCTGTACAATATTATGTGCACGCATTCAGGGTGCTCTGTTTATAATCCCTGATCCAGAGTGGCTACATTTCCTTCATTGATATGGTAACTTCTTCATGGTGATACACTGATACGACAAAATAAACATGTGAAACCCGTTTGCTTGTTCATGGCCACATTTGCGGGTTACCTTAGTTTTGGTGTTCAAATTGGAAACCCACCATACTCGGAAGAGTCAAAATACGTCAATCATAAAAGGGTAAATTGTTTTGATCTCAGCTGCAAAAAGAGATGAAGTTCAGGTTGCTCTGTACTGCATGGACATGACTCATTATAATGTAGGGAAATTGTGGATATAGCGAGATTTATTGGGTTTGTATCACAGTATGAAAAGCAGAAAACTACTTACACGTGTGCTTGAGTAGTCTTCGAAGATACTCATAGAGGTAGGGTTTGTGTGTGTGCGTTCATAGGGGTGAGTGTGCGTGCGTTGTGAGTGTCTGTGTTGTATTGTGTAATTCAAAAAAAAGGTTTTACTCAAGCTCTTTTATACCTTTGAATTTTGTTTCATAGGTTTTCACATTTATCCCTATATACCCACATGGCCACGTTTCATTAGATATCTGTTATGTTTCTCTAAAATAATTATATTACCCCTCTCTCATTTATACTAATGTGCTACTTAAAAAATATCAATGTTATTTTTTTAAAAAAATAATAAATCAATACGGCATAATTATTTTACACCAAATTTGAAAAACAAAATTTAAATTTTGAAACAAATATTTCAAAAGATGGTTAAAGCCATAAACGAGTTTCACTGTGAATAAAACCCCTCTTTTTTGTTTTGGGTTTAAATTTTGGTGAAAATGTTGTATGAGTTTCATCAAATTTATTCTAAAATTTATTTAAAATGCATTTTTGATTAATTTGTGGTCATATAATAATGGAAAATTTTGCTTCCGACACTCAAATTACGTAATTTGTTGGTGAACATCACAAACAACGTACTACAGGTGAAGGACACCACAACCGTTACCATATTATTTCAGACCTAATGGGAGACAGTGCGTTGAAATGACAAATTTGTCCTCGAAGCAGCACATATTACTCGGCTTGATTTGGACCAAACCAGGCCATATCTCCCTTAACCCCCTCCAAAACCCTAGAGCAGCAGCAACTGGTACATTTTTGCAACTTTTCCAAAATAAAAAATAAAAATCTGAATTTTTTTGAAATAATTTCTAGATTTTCAAAAAAAATCTAATTTTTCAAATACATTTTCTGGTAGATTTTCAAACTACACATCATGCAACTCTCAATCTATCCTCCCCCAAAGTACACTGCTACCATACATCATATTTTTTTTCTCCAACGTAGCTTAGAATTTTGTGGCATGAGAGGAATTCTTGTCTTTTTGAAAAAAATCCCTTCGATTGGACCTAAAATATTAAAACAATGAGTGTGGTGTCGTTCAGTAAATTACCATTTTGTAGGTGTCCTCTAGTCATCGCACGTTTTTCGATGTCCACAAGTAAATTAAATAAACTTTGACTATCATGTAGCAACATTTGCCTATAATTATATCCCATCAATTTTTGGAAATGAACTTTTTATGTTGAGCATTCTGTTTTTCTTACCATGATGTCTCACTCTCTTGTGTACCTCTATTTTGGTTTGATCCCTTCTAAATTTGTGGAGTATATTGTTGGATGTGTTGCAGTTTGTTGTATGAGACAGTTATATTTACGAGTGTCATTATGTGAGGTATTATCACGACAAAATTTATTTTAGATGATAGAAAAAATATATTTCTATTTATTAAAAAGCATATTTATAATATTTTTGTGACAGTAGCACAAAAGATTTGACACATTTTGTATATATATTATCTAAAAATGCTACTATACAAGACGATTCGTCATGTTTATCCTTTCAAAAAATGCTAAACATATTTCTTTAAATATATGTTAGATTTTTTGCATTTAATACTTCCTCACACAATAAACTTATGAATATTATAGTTATGCAATAAATTACTTACTTTCAACGGTAGATTTCATAAATAACTTACATGCCCAATGGTAAAACTAACTTTTCTTACACATTAAATGGTCAAATGATGAAATGAGCATGGAAGGAATTAAATTAAGATTTAAGGGACAAGTTTCTAAGGGAGTAAATAAAACTCAAGGACATGGAAGGGATTGGCTAAATTGTTAGGGGCATATAAGAAATTATCTAAAAAAATGATCAAAATAGAGGGATCAAAATAAAAGTAAAATTTAAGTATATAGAAGGGATTACCGCGTAAGGAATTTTTTCGATAAATATGACGGGTCGACTGATTGGTTAACTGACATGTCCTTGGATGAGTGGTCTGCTGATACAGTGCGGTTCAATAACATAATAAGTTATAGGTTTATGAAATACAACCCACGTATCAAAATAAAAAGTTATTAGCATTGGCACACATATAGGCCTCAACATCTAAATATATAAGTACTATTTTTTGTATTTAAATATATAAAATTGTTGACTTTACTCTATCTTTTATTGTTTGAGGGGGAGACTTTACTTTGTCTTTGATGCGCAAGTTTAAGCACTATTTTTCTATTAGAATATAGTGATAGTATCCAACAAAATTATAATATTGTCAACGTACTTAGAACCAAAATTCTATAAAACCTACTCATATTATTTTTATGTTTTCAAACTAAAGAGAGCTATTGATGAGGGAAATTTCTGAAGTTTAACCAAATAAGTTAACATAATCATATATTTAATATGGAGGGAGTATGCCACTATATGTATACATCATATATTGTGTCTTCAGTAACCTATACCAACAGATTAATGACATGTCAACAGCTGCATGCTCTAGCTATAATTAATCGATGTAATGACCACGCATGCAAAATATTGCTCCTGTAAACTAAAAGGGTGTAAACGAGTTATGAAGTTAGCCGGTAGAGAAGGAGCCATCACATCAATGACCCCAAACAATGATCACCAGGCTGGATCTCCTATTTATTAGAAACGCACCAGCACACCACCATCAACAACTCCACCTCCGAACATAATACGTTTTTGATTCACCGGGTAGGTAACTAGGTAAACATTATTGCATTTCTGCCATGGATGGAAAGTTCAGGACGGTGTGTTTCGTGAGCCGGGTGTTTCCTCTGCCCAAAGTAGAGGGCCCTGCAATGCAAAGCAAGAGTCAACGCGGCGCACTGCTCGCTGGAGGCATGTTAACTGATATCCTACAAGTGGAATGCTGATTGAGATTTGAGCATATCGGGATGAATATGTCCCAGGAGAACTGTATCAACTAACACTGCAGCACCATGTTGGATTTACTCCCACATTTCTATTTCGAATGTGCAAAAACCTTGCAAGTCAATATATTAGCAAAAGAAAAGATGTTTATAACTGCAATGTGCTGACGTAGTTAGGGAGGATTAAAGGGAAGGGAAAAAAACACTGGATTAAGTAGGAGAAAATCGAGCCCCAACCAGCAAGTGGAAAAGTGAAAAAGACGAGCTAGGGTCTATGATAGTGGGGAGCACAACTTATGCGGATAGCACTCACCCAAAATATTAGTGTGTGTATAAACTAGGACTTAAAAGTTGTATCTCTAGTTAGGCCTGCGTGGTAAAAAACCTAATGTGATCTGGATGACCCACGGTTGGTGGGTCGAACTACGCACTCTAACAAGTGGTATTAGAACCCATGTTTAGTAATCCAAAACAATTTCTATGAATCACATAGGAGGAGCTATGATAACAAGTTTCTAGGGTCAGATTGGCTCAGCATAGGCCTGGCTCGAAACAAGTGTCTATGGTTATATGGGTTGATGTGACAGGGGAGGTTGTTGGGTTTAGTTTTATATTGAAAGTTATTTTTGGGGGAAGGCGACAATCTGTATTTTAAAAACTAATATTTTAGATTGTGTAGTATTATGACTTCAAAATTATGATTTCTGTTGGACTTATAGCAGGTCCAACGTAATCTGGGGCCACAGTTGGAGAGCCACTCTTTCTGGAGGTTTGGATGGGCTGATTATCTGCACGTAAAATGAGAAATGTGATTAGCACATGATTAATTCAGTATTAGTTTATAACATTTTGATGAATAAATTTGTTGGATTTTTTTAAGCTACTTCTTTATATAAAGTTTTTTTTACATGAAACACACCGTTTAGCAGTTTCAAAAACGTACTAACGGAAAACGAGGAATAGCTAATCCAAACTACTCCCTCCGTCCCAAAATAAATCAACTCCTGGAGTTTAAAATTTGTCCCAAAATAAACTAACTTCTACCTTCTTACCTACCACCAATCCGCAAATCGATAAATTTTATTGCTTCAATACCCCTCACCTACCTACCAATTAATACAAGTTTTACATTAATTAAGGGTACTATGGTTTTTGTTTCTTTTCTTAATAGTTTTTTGGGATACTAGGGTTTTAGGTTTTTTACAGAAGGAGTAGCTACAAAGAACGCAGCCTTAACACAGCATGTGGGCCTCAGGTGTCCTCTGCCTTTCCCATATCCTCTGCAGTTGTAAACAACAGTATAACACCGTTGAAATCATGTCACCGGACGTCGGCTAGCTGCAAGGGTTCCAGCTAAATCCATCGGTGGCAGATCACACGTAATTCCTTTTGCTGCTTTTGCACGCGACAGAGGTAGAGGGGAGGAGTGTGGCCGCTAAGGGGCTATTTGGTACAGCTCCAACTCCTAAATATAACTCCAGGAGGAGTTTAGAGTGAAGTTGTGGAGCTACCAAAACCCAGCTCCACAACTCTAGTACATTTTATGAGAGAGCTCCACCCAACTCCACTCCCAGTTTTAGTGGAGCTGAAACTGTTTGGCTGAGCTCCAGCTCCAGGAGGGGTGGAGCTGCAGCTCCAGGAGGGGTGGAGCTGAAGCTGGAGCTATGCCAAACAGGCCCTAACTTGTGCTTCGTGCCGGTGAGCGTATCAGCGTGAGCTGGCTCGTTGCGCGATATTCGGATTCGGAGATGGAGCGTATGGTGCTGTGCAGTTGCGTCGACACGTCGTTCGGCTGAACATGGAAGCCCGGCCCACTGGAATAGGCCCTGGATTGGAATAAGTTCACTTTGACTCCCTTAAAAGTGACCCGAATCTATTCCATGACCCTAAAACCGCAAAACCGGATATCTCGACCCCCGAACTATTGAAACCGGTCAATTTGACTCCCTTGGCGGTTTTGCTGACGTGGTGTCTACGTGACGTTATTGACCGGGTCTTCTTTACACGTGGCGTTGACGTGGCGCTTAAGTGGCATTAGAATTAAAAAATAATTCATTTATTATTCACACAAAGGATGACATGTGAGGCCCACATGTCATCCTCTCTCCTCCCCTTCTTCCTCATCCCTCTCTCTCTCCCTTATCTCTCTCTTTCTCTCCCCCGTCGGCCGTTGGCAATGGCGACTGGCGAAAAAGGGGAGCGGTGGCAGGCGGCGGCGGTAGTCACCGGTGGGCGCCGGAGAGGGAAAGGAGATAGCCACTGGTGGACACCCAGCGGGATCGTCTTCCTCGCCGTTGCCGTCGTCGTCGCCGTCGACCTCCACGGGGTGCACCATCTCGCAGGCGGAGCAGATGCCGGAGCCACTCGGGTTGAGGAGCGTAGATTATCAGTTAGAATCAGCTCACGTAGTTCATGAAAAAACTGTAAGCAAGATTGATGTGCCCATGCACTTGGCAAGCTGCCAACAACATCTTCCAGTGAATAGAGTTTGCTGTTGAAGGGTTTTATTTAATCATCAGATAAACTTCCAGATGCACCCGTCCAGTCCGTAGCGGCACGATGAGCCCAACCAATGCATTCCACGGGACAGCATTCTTGGCAGGCATTTCATCGAACGCCTTCCGTGCATCCCCAAGGCGGCCGAACTTGCCATACATGGAAACAAGCGCATTCCGCACATAGCGATCCTTCCCGCAGCCAATCTTCAAGACACGGAAATGCAGCTCCATCCCCTTGGAGACGAAGTCCGACGCGGCGTTGGCGTGAGAGCTCTGGTTGAATGCGCGGGCGCAGGAATTGAGTAGCGCAGGGATGGTGGGAAGCGAGGTGGGGAGGGAGCACGAGGAGGCTTGGTTGAAGAGGAGGAGCGCGGACGACGGGGCCGGGAAGGAGAAGAGAAGGCGACGATGACCGGGCAGATGAGTGACGGCGAGAGGACGGCCGGGGCCACCATCCTTCACCGCTTCCTCTGCCACCGCCGCTGTGGGCTTGCCTGCCGCCACGTGCCACCGGCCGAAGGGGAAGAAGAAGGGGAGAGAAAGAGAGAGAATGGAGAGAGGGAGGAGGAAGAAGGAAGGAGAAGGAGGACTGACATCCTCCTTGGTCGTGTCCTGTCGTTCCGGAAGATCAGCTATTCATCACCGTTGACGCCGAAAACTTTGTGAGCGGGCAAATCATATCTACCTTGAACATGTTGAATCCCATATTGTGAAAATTATGTTGTTTTACTTATATTGCATTGCTTTATAAATTACACCATTCATTATTAATATTGTTTTATTAGTTATTCCTATGCTCTTTGTTATGGCCATGATGTTGATTTGATATACATGATCTTTGTGAACCCTAGTAAAATTATAACTTGACTAGTCTAGTACCCTACATGATGGATTGACTAGTTGCTTTAGGTAAATGCTTAGTTCTAACCTAGAACTTTTTGATAATCTAGACTATGGTGGTTAACAACTAAAACTTGATTAGTTATGGACTATTGACGGGTTTGTCAATAAATTGGTGATAAAATGCTTTGTGCAACTAAAAATTATTTTTATTTTTAGTTGCACAAAGCATTTTATCGCCCATCTATTCAATAGAGAGGGCGCGGCTATTCCAAAAATAATTTTTAGTTGCACAGAGCATTTTATCACCCAACTATTCAATAGAGAGGGTGTGGCTATTCCAAAAATAATTTTTAGTTGCACAAAGCATTTCATCACCCATCTATTGACAAACTCGTCAATAGTCCATAACTAATCAAGTTTTAGTTGTTAACCACCATAGTCTAGATTATCAAAAAGTTCTAGGTTGGAACTAAGCACAACTAAGCATTTACCTAAATCAACTAGTCAGTCCATCATGTAGGGTACTAGACTAGTCAGATTATAATTTTACTAGGGTTCACAAAGATCATGGATATCAAATCAACATCATGGCCATAACAAAGAGCATACGAATAACTAATAAAACAATATTAATAATAAACGATATAATTTATAAAGCAATGCAATAAAAGTAAAACAACATAATTTTCACAATATGGGATTGGTAGATATGGCTTGCCTTGATCGCTCAGTGTCAACGGTGATGAACAGCTGATCTTCCGCAACGGCAGGATCTGTACGACCATTGTGAAGAAATACAAAAGGGCTAATAAAAACCATATAAACAGAAGCAATAAAGCACATAAATGGGTTCTACGCATTTTCAGGAGAAATTAGAGATTTGAACCGGTTTATTCCGAGTTCAAACGGCCAAGATGAAGTTTAGGTGTTGTTTAAATGGAAATTTGCAATTTTGTGAATTATTTTTCTAAAGGAAAACTTCAATTATTGAGAGAGAGCGCACGCGGACCGGGTCCACGAGCGGGTTCCACTTGCCAGCCGCTCGGTCCACCGTGAGCCGAGCACACCGAGGTGGCTCACGGTGTACCGGCGCTCGGGCTCGGCCGGGCAGAGCGGCAACCGAGCCCGGGGGCTCGCCGGCGACGGCCAAGGGCGCGGCGGCAGTGCGACGGAGCAAGGGAAGGGAAAAAGGAAAGAGGAGGAGGCGACGGTTCTCACCGAAAAGACAGGGAGGCGAGAGGTCGACGG
The DNA here is from genome assembly GCA_000338895.3 of Oryza meridionalis. Lineage (NCBI taxonomy): Eukaryota > Viridiplantae > Streptophyta > Magnoliopsida > Poales > Poaceae > Oryza > Oryza meridionalis. The sequence continues at coordinate 23,587,455 of CM002528.2, forward strand.
AGTTGCCGGCGGTGAGGGAGAAACGGCGAGAAGCTTCAAGTCGTCGGCGTCGTCATTCCTGCGGTCTTCGTGCTCGACGGAGGGGTGGACGGGGAAGAGGAGGAAGCGGCGAAGCGGATGGTGGCGACTCCAGGCTCCGACGAGGTCCCGACCACCGGCGAGGGGCGGCCGGAGTTGCGACGGCGGCGGCACAAGAAGTGAGCGGCGCGGCGGCTGCGGAGAGAGGAGGGAGAGGGCGGCGGTGTGTGGGGAGAGAGGAGGGAGTCGGGGTCCCTTTTATAGGCCGGAGGGGAGGGAGAGAGACGCCGGCCATGGTGGAGCTCACTATTGATGAGCATCATCAAAATCCACCACGAATAATGCGGGATTGAGTGGGAAATTATGGGGGAATTGGAGAGGATGAGGTGGGAATTAATTCCCCACAATTAATTTGATGAAACGGCGAGTGGAGGAGGCCAATCGGAGGTTGCCGTCGGTAGGAATTCGGCCGGAGAGATATGGTGGCTGGAGGTTAGGGATGACGGATGGGACCCACCTGTCATCGAGAGGGAGCACACCTGTCTCTGACTGGGCGCGCGGAGGAAGAGAAATAGACTTTTTCCCGAGAGAGAGAGAGAGAGAGAGAGAGAGCAGCTGGGCCGGCCCAAGGAGAGGGAGGGGGATGGGAGAGAAGAGAGGGGTGGCCGGGCTGGGCCAACGGAGGGAGAGAGGGAGAGATGGGCCAGAGGTGGCCCAAGAGGAGAAAGGGGTTTTCTTTTATCTTTTCCATTTTATAAAATTCTTTAATTGTTTTTTCTTGCCTTAAAATTATTTCGAATGCTCTGAAAATTCAAGTAAAAATTGGTTATACATTTTGAAGCATGGGAAATTTATTAAAAATACCCACAAGCATATTTGATATAAATATTGGTGAGTTTTAATTGTTGGAGGCTCTTTTAGGCTTTTAAAATTTCTAGAAATGCATTAAAGCACGATTTAAATTTAGGGCGATTTTCAGGGCGTTACAAAAACCACCCTTCAAAGCCGTCAAGAGAGTCAAATAGCACCGTTTTCAATAGTTTAGGGGTCGAGATATCCGGTTTTACAGTTTATGGTCATTGATTAGATTCGGGTCACTTTTAAGGGAGTCAAAGTGAACTTATTCCCCTGGATTCCTTGTTGCCTTCAAGGCTTCAACTCTGCTGCATGAGGCCGGTCCAGTATAAATCTATAACTTGTGAAGCTTCGTCGACCGAAGCTGAGGCCCAACTCACGAACACAGCCAGGACATATCGCGTCTTTTATGAGATACAAATAACGAGAGGATGTCATAGAGTTTAGAATAGGTTCCGATAAATATAACAGATTTTGCTGCCCGGTAAATAGGCTACAATATTAGTAGTCGAACTTTGGTATACTCCACATATACTTGGACCTCCAGCTTTGAGCTAGGTTCTGATAGGCAGGCAAATGATCTGCAAAGAAAATTTAGTAGCAACAGAGGTACAAATATGGTCGCCAACTGCCCAACTCGTATCAATCTCCATTATTAATTTACATCAGCGTATAGCCTTTCTGTACGTCTTTGAGTGTCGGAGGTAGAGATGACATTACTAGCTACAGTAGGCTAGTACATCCACTAAACCTGACACCTACCGCTGCTATTGTGTATTAATGAGAGATCAAATTACTACTAGTAAGGGCAGTCCCAACCCTCCACGTAGGATGGTGTCTATAGCATTAACTACATTGTTATGTAGGATATTTAGCTTATGTGGCACTATATTAATTAAGAGAGAGAGTAAAGAGATGAAGAAACTGGGTCTCATGTAAGACAGCTTCAACACGAGAACCTATGCACTAGACACTATCAAATTTTGCATTGGGAGAGAATAGTGTCTTCATAATAGATGAAGAATAAATATGAGGTAGAGAAGAGAGATGATGTATTTATTAATGGCCCACTTTAAGAAACCATGGGTTGTAGGGTGTAGTTTCTATTGTGATATCTTATTGACATGGCACCATAGACACTACTTATGGACACTATGAGTTGGGACTGCCCTAATAGTTTTGGTATAGATCAGGTGACGAAGTTGCCAGCTAGCTCGATCAACCCATCTCCTGCCATTTTTCTCGGCCATAAATCTGATTTTTATTTTTATTTTCAAGTTACGGATAAGAGATATCTTCTATTCTACGACTTATGGAATATACAAGTATAGTATACCTTCACATACACGGGTTATTTCCGTATGCGTTGTAGGAATCCGTCACGGATTATAAAAAATATCTCTACGGGTCGAGTGATTTACAAAGTCCTACTCGGTATGGATAGAGTTTTCATTATTATATCATACGGGATCCAATGTCTCCGAGTCTCACTTGAAGATCAAGATGATCCACGATATAAAAGAGGTCCCTGGGAGGGGTGCAAGGCATCGAATCTCATCGCCAACACACCCACCACAGTCTACGAAGCCGGAGCATACATAACCCAAGTCGCCGGGAGATTTCGTCGAGTCTATCGACTACGATCTAGTCAGATTCATCTACTCCCATTGTGTTATGTGGTTTTTCCATATTAATCCCATATAAACTGGATTAGGGCTATTACTTGATAAGAGCCCTGAACCAGTATAATCATTGTCTTCTGTTTGCTTAATGTCGTATTAAGTAGATTTTCGTTCCAACGTACTCCCAATACCCTAATCATCTGGTTTACGAGTATCGCTCGTCGACAATTTTCAAAAATTAAGCCTAAGCCCACGATATAAGGATCTGAACCTGCATGAAGCCTACATGAAACTAAAACGCGATTAGCATATACTCCCTCCATTTCATAATATAAGGGATTATTTTTTTTAAGATTAAGCATAGTGGCCAAGTGGGTAGTTATGGGTTAAAATAAATAGAAATTTGAATTGGAGTTAACGCGTGCGATAAATAGTACACCAAAATCTCTTATACTGTGGGATAAATAAAAGGGACAGAATCCATTATATTATGGAATAGAGTGAGTTATTAATTGGTATTAATTATTAAAAAATTAAAATAAATTTATTTTATTCTTGAAAAGCACGTTCTGTGTAGAAATCTTTCGTAGGAACAAACCTTTTAGCGGTTTGAAAAGCGTGTTTACGAAAACAAGGAGTAGCTAACTTCAATTAGCTTTTTAGAACATGCCCTAAGACATGTGAAATTTTGTTTATTCACTCGAGGGGAGAGTTTCCCACCTAAATTTCTTACCAAGCTTAGGAAAGCAATATTCTCTTCGTTTCTAAATATTTGACGCTGTTAACTTTTTATAACATGTTTGACCATTTATCTTATTAAAAAATAAATAATTATTAATTCTTTTCCTATCATTTGATTCATTATTAAATATACTTTCATCTGTACATATAGTTTTACATATTTCACAAAATTTTTTAAATAAGATAAACAGTTAAATATGTGCTAAAAAGTTAACAGTATCAAACATTTAGAAACGGAGAGAGTACAAAGTTTTACACTGGGTTTAGGGATTGGAGAGGGGAAGAAAATATTTGTTTCCACACTGAGAGTACTACTGTGTCCTTTCTACACAACCTTTCGGACCAAAGGCTGGCATCCTCGATACATCTTCTAAGGACACTCGGTATCGATGTTGGCGCGTTTCTGAAGACAATATCTTGACGATGGTTCCAAAATTCCCAGAAGCACATCAGGAAAAAGATTTGGTGATGCAGCTTAGGCAGTCCTGACGGAGGCTGTAAGTGTGCAAATGTTGCTCATCTCCCGAAGTTTGGTTGGAAGCCGATCGCCTCCTAGAATTGTTTTGCGAATAGGCAGTGTAGGCATAGATGGCTAGCTGTTTCCGTTGTATCTTCGCACAGATCAGAGCAGGTATAATAGCAAACTATAAGCTAGTTATAAATATATTTTAAGGAGATAAAAGAGAAGAGATAAGGTCATTCCCAACCCAAGACATGATAGAAACCATGGCTCATACAAAACATGGTTTTCTTCTCTTTCCTTATTTATTCACTTGCCATATCATTTTTTATCCTAGGTGACAATTTATTTAATACCATGCATGGACACTATCTTATTCATTGGGTTGGTAATGGTCTAAGAATAGCGGGTTATATATTTATAGCCAGCTGCAGCACGGATTCCAGGACGCATGTGTGTATGATAGGTGGGACCGGATATTGATTGTGTAGTATATGTTTATAGATAACTAGTGTATAAATTAACTATTAAATTGACTATAAATGATTTGTAGCTAGGAGTTGAGTATACTATTAAACATCATTTATAGCTAGGAGTTGAGTATACTATTAAACTTGCTCTCACATACCGCAGTGGGGACTATCACTTTTTTTTTTAATCAGTTTTTGTTTCGTTGGTAGCCGTTCCTTGAGATGCGCCCTTTTCTTCCAGACAAACTCCCAGTTGGGGCATTGTTCTAGTTGCGGTGCCCTGGCATTGTAAACTTGCGTGGATGTTAGATCTTTTGATTGTGACAGCTCTCTGTTTCTTCGGTCATCTACTGATTTGGTCAGAACGATCGTATTTGTAGTTGCGCTTGTGCTGTTGAGGACAGCCGCGGGGAGATGATTTTAATTTCCCGGTCAGCATTCACCCGTTTCTTGCATATCAATTAAATAGTTATAAATTTTTAAAAAAAAATTGATAAGATAGGTTAATACATAATATATCACTGCACAAATATGCAAGTTTAAATTCGATTTCACAAAAAATAATAAATTAAACTATAACGAGTTTACATATATTTGCAGATAAATTTGTTATTATTTTACAACTTATAGAAGACGATTTGAACTTGCATAAAATGATATATTTCATATTAATCTATCTTATCATTTTTTTTAAAAAAAATTTCATGACTATCTAGATTGACATCTAGATTGACATGTAAAAAACGAGTGGATGTCCGTTTAAGGTTTTAAAAGAGTTTCCCCAGCCGCGGAGTTACTGGCACACCCCCTTGGAACACAGACTTGACTATGACGTCTTGATTCGTTGCATGGGAAAATAGGGCTTCTAACTTTTGGTACAATGTCGGGTTGATGGCCCAGGTGTCCTACCAGAACAGAGTAGAACTCAATAGTTCTATCTGTAATGGATTTACTAGTTTTTTGTTGACTGAAAATAGGGAGAAAAACTTTAGAATTTTTGACCGTCGGATTTGCCTCAGGATTCGTGCTGTCCTTCCAGAATGGAGTAGTAGTTCTATCTATGGAACTCAGTATGGAAATGCTAATGCGCGGGTGATCGCCCCGCGCTGGCTCTCCCCCTATACTCCTCCCTCTTCTCCCCCCTTCCTCATCCCCTTCTTCTTTTCCTACTACAGTACACCACACAAATTTTTTTAAAAAAAATAAAAAGTTAGAAAAAATCATGTATAGAAATACTATATATAAGAAATTTGAATTTAAATTCAAATTTAAATCGGGTATGTAAACTTTTGACTTATAAACTTTGGGTCTATAAACTTTAGGTCTATAAACTTTAGATGTATAGAAATACTATATATAAAAAAATATTTGAATTCAAATTAAAATTTGAATCGGGTATGTAAACTTTTGACTTATAAACTTTAGGTCTATAAACTTTAGATGTATAGAAATACTATATATAGAAAATATTTGAATTCAAATTCAAATTTGAATCAGATATAATTCAAATTCAAATTTGAAACGGGTATATAAACTTTTGGTCTATAAACTTTAGGTCTATAAACTTTAGATGTATAGAAATACTATATATAAAAAATATTTGAATTCAAATTCAAATTTGAATCAGATATATAAACTTTTGACTTATAAACTTTTGGTCTCTAAACTTTAGATGTGTAAACTTGAGATGTATAAACTTTCGATGCATAAATTTACTAAAATAGGAAAATAATACGGTGCCAAAAAAAGAAACCAGGTAGAGGAAGGGAGGGGGGAGGGGGATTGATCGCTACCCCCGTCCTCAGACGATTGATCACCCATTAGGGTCCCCCAACTCAGTAGGTATATCTACCTGTAATAGATTTACTAGTTTTCTGTCGACAGAAAATATGGAGAAAAACTTTCAAATTTTTCGCCATCGGATTTGCCTCAAGATTCATGCTGGCGTGTGTAAGGAAAATAAATTTATCGTCGGATTTGCCTTAAGATTCATATTGGCGTGTGTAGGGAAAAAATATGTGCACTTGCAAGGGTTCTAACCCAGGTGCCTCAAGATTTGTGCTGGCGTGTGTAAGGAAAAATCTGTGCGAGAATTAAATCTGTGCGCTTGAAGGAGTTTGAACCTAGGACCTCACTCCCGCAAGCTGTGCGTGCTAGTCAGGAGATCTGTTGCAAGTTTCTGAAAAATTTAACAAGTTACTCCCTCCGTCCTTTAAAAAAAAGCCAACCTAGAACTTAGATGGGATATAATCTAGTACAACGAATCTGGACAGCTCGATTATGTCACATCCAAGTTATAGGTTGGTTTTTTTTGAACGGAAGGAGTATATGTTAGTTGTACTCCATTTACACTTTAGTTACAATATAATTATACTATAGTAGCATTTCAAAGATTTTATATAATTTTTCTTTCGACAGGACAGTTTTATAGGTAGTTGCATCTGTAAACATTGTTTGCTGGATGCGGGCATGCGGCCAAGTCAGCTCACCAAACTGGCATAATCTCCGGTCGTCACCTGCGCACACAACACAAGCCATGATCATTGATCAGCGATGTGATCAGCTTCGATCGGGGAACGTGACCAAGTTGGTTGGTGCCTTTGGTCAGAGTGCACCGGCGAAACCGATCCATCGATCCACACACCCCCCACCCCATCATCATCATCTATCGCCCGATCCGATGCCCGTTTAATGCAGCAGCATCGGGAGGCGCAAAGGGTGCAAGGGATTGCGTCCCGGTCAAGAGACTATTCCTATTCACATCAGCACAGCGCGAGTCTCTGCTGCTGATAGGGGTGAAAAAAGAAGCTCGGGCTTGCTTGAGCTTGGTTGGCTTAGCTCGGCTCGTAAACCAAACTAGCTAAACCCAAGCCTACTTTTTAGCTTGTTGCTGAAATGAGCCGAGTTGAGCTAGCTCGCAAGCCGTTTGTTTTGACTCATGAGCCTAGGCTATCATGTGTTTATATCGATAATTTTATTTTATTTATTATATTATTATTTGTCAACTTAAAATTTATCGCTAAGATTTTGAATTGTATATATAAACTTATTTAAATTTTACATGTTAATGATTTGTTTTTGTTTTTTTAATAATTACAAAATATATATGAAGAGGTGTTTCAACGGGAAGGCTTGTAAACCAACTCGAGCTGGCTCAAGCCAGGAGACGAGCCGAGCTGAACTCTTTAGCTTATTCCTCTAACCGAGCCGAGCCGAGCCAAACCTAATTTGTTACGAGCCACTGCAATTCGAGCCGAGCCAGGCTGGGCTCGTTTCCACGCCTAGCTGCTCACCCGCTGATCGATCATCAGGCGCAGTACGTGTTGGTTGGTCGACGACGCTAGCTAGCTGTCGTCGCACGCTACAGGAGCGTGGACTCTCTTGTCGCGAGTGAAAGCGTCGACGGCGTGGTCACCGCCGGTGGACAGGCACGGCGGACCGGCTGGTGAGAGTGAACTAGCTAGATGGGCATCTGCGAATTAAGACGGGAAACTGTTTTAATCCCTCGAGCGTTCTTTTGAATGTCACTTAAATGGTTATAAAAAAATTAAAAAAAATTGGGAAGGTGTATTAACATGTAATATAATACTCCACAAACATGCAAATTCAAATTCAACTTCTATATTTCGTAACGAAAAAACAAATTGAACCGTAGCTAGTTAACGTATATTCAGAGTCAAATTTGTTTTTTTCGTTGCGAGATGTAGAAGTTGAATTTTTACTTGCATGTTTGTGAAGTGATATATCACATATTAATACATCTTCTTAAATTTTTTTATAACCTTTAAGTGATATGCAAATAACGGGGGATATCCCTTCCAATTAAGACTGCGATTCGTATACGTACATGTCGGAGATCTGTGTATGCATAATGGCTCTGCCTTACGTGTTCGATCGCTACGTGCGTGTGTGTACGTCATTGATCACCGCGAGTAGCGCCGTTAACCGTGTAGAAGTTACTGCTCGATCTCCGGATGTCGGATGGCCCCGACACAGGTACAAAACTCTGGTCTCTGACTGTGTACAACTATCAGCTGTACATGCATATGGCCTCATAAAGTTGGCACTTGGCAGTAAATTTGGTAGCTAGGTTAGCTTACTGATGTCAACGGGTTAGATTTGGTAATTGGTACCGCCAATTTATACTAATTAATTAATAGAAGCGTACGTGCATGCAGCTACATGCCCATGGCAACTTGCTCTGCATATGGAAGCTGTCATTGACCGTACAACGTTATTTTCTGAATTACTCCATTTCGGTAATTAGCACTTCTGCACGAGAGAAATGAGTTGTCTCGTTAACACGGGGGCTTCCATAGCACTGTTTTGTTGACACGCATATCCATGGATGCGATAGAGAACAGAGAGAAATGAGTTCTCTCTTGTTAACACGGGGACTTATAGAGACAAATGTTGCCTCAACCTGCACATACCCTGAGTTTCGTGATCAGTTTTTTAAGAACTAGTAGATCATACTCTGTGTTTTGCTGTGGGACATATATAGATGGATATATATTACTAGCTGAAAATTACTATATTTTAGGACGGGAGGAGTAAGTATTATGCAAATGATGGATAAATATGTTAAAATACTATGAAAATGACATGAGAAATGGTGATTAGATATGCTTATATGTTGAACTGTATAATTCATTAATTTGTAATATATGCATGAATAAGTTTTGATATGTAATAATTGATAGTGCATGATGACTTGGTATGTTTGCTTGTTATGCTTTAAGTTTTGTGGGTTGCAGGTATATGAAATTCACTATTAGAAAACACATTTTGACAGGCGACCAAAACACATTTTTGCAAGCGTCCATAGCCTCCGCCTGCAACCAAACGTCTGTGAAAATCAATGTTTTTCCAGGCGGCTAAATCCACCCGCCTGTGAAAACATTTTTGAGCGTAAAAAAAATCGGTGCCCCAGCCCTATCCGCTGCCGCCCTCCCCTCTCACCCGATATAGGGTTAGGGTTTTAGGAGGGAGAGGGAGGAGAGGGGAGCTGCTAGATCCGGGAGGTGAGGGCCCGAGGGGAGGGAAGGGTCGCGTCCGGATCTAGGAGGTGGGGACGCTGCCGCCGCCACCAATAACCTCCTGCCTCTCCCCGCCGCCTTAGCCGCCGCCGCCCTCCACACGATGATGCTGGATCCGGAAGGGGAGGGGAGCGCCGCCGCCGCCGCCGTCTGCCCCGCCGTCGGCCGCCCCGTGCCATGTCTGACGAGAGCGAGGGAAGGGAGCGCCGCCGGCCACCGCCCTCCCCCTGGCCCCCTTCGGCTAGATCTGGGAGGGAGGGAGGGAGGGAGGGAGGGGCCGGAGGCCACCGTCGCCCTCCCCCCGTCCCCCTCCGGCCAGATCTGGGAGGGAGGGGCCGGGAGCCGCCGTCGCCACCGCTCACCGCCGGGAGCACACACTGCCGCCGCCTTCGGCCAGCAGCCGGGGAGAGGAGGAGAGGTGTGGAGGGGAGGGGGAAGGGGAGGGACGCGGGAGGAGAAGTAAGGGAGAAAGAGGACTTAAAAAAAACCGCCGGGGAGAGGAGGAGAGGTGTGGAGGGGGGGGGGGAAGGGGAGGGACGCGGGAGGAGAAGTAAGGGAGAAAGAGGACTTAAAAAAAACCGCCCCTATGCCACCTCTATTTATATTCCAAGTCTATTTTCGCAAGTCCGCCTGCAAAAATAAAGGGTATTTTTGCTGGCGGACCGCTTAAGTGGTCCGCCTGTGAAAATGGATTTTCGCAGGCGGACAGCGAGTTTCATTCTAATTTGTATTTTTGTACGTGGTTATTTGATTCCAAGGGTTAGGTCCGCCTGCGAAAAAAAATACCCAATACCGACCAAAATGTCTTTTCTAGTAGAGGTTTATAGATACGTTACGGTCCGCAATACCCGCTACGTAGGACCTCATCTTTATGGACTGCCGCTGATAGCCTAAAAATGTCCATGTTTGCATTCAAGGTGAATCATAAGTGCGGACTATGACATCCATATGATGGTTGATGTGTACCAGTTGATGATTCTGCATGAGAAAACAAGAAAAGGATTCGGTCATTCCATTTTGTAGGCAAAAAAAAAAAAAAGAATCGTTTCGCCGCGAAATGATTCTTTTTTTTTCCTACAAATTTTCGCCATGACCAACCATTAAAACTGGGAATTATTTACAGCGCAGGATTGCTACTGGACAGACAAAATCTCTGAATTTATTTCATCATCTAAAACCAATTCCTTTCTCTGGATAAGAAATCACAGACAAGATATATTTTTATTGTTTTAACGAGGAAAAACAAAAGAAATTGCAGAGGAGATGAGAAAATTGAGCATGTTCATGCATCTTGATGTGCTGATATCTTAACTAATTCGCCATGCTTAACTAGCAAGGAATGCTTAGTAAGGTAGAGATGACCACCGTTCATAGCTTTCTCTTTCACTCCAGTGACCTGATCACTACTCAGAGCTTCAGAATTGAGACCACCGGACATATAACCACGTGAACTGTCAGTTCCATTCGCCATCGACAAAACGCATTTTCCACAATCCAATCACCGGCATTTTAAAGGCAGAAGAACAATCGTTCCAGCCAGAGATAAAACGCCAATTCCCATCGAAGATATGCTTGTATATATATATCCAGCCATCCCGGCACCTAGCAGCAGCCACACAATACGCCAAGCACGGCACAACCAAAAAACGAATCATACAAATCCATACACTTAATATGGAGAATTTCTTATGTGTTGTACATTATCAGGACACAGCAGCAGACACTGGATCGAACAGCTAGCTAATTACCAATGCACACAAATACGTGACAGGAACGATCGATGTCGTGTACACCAATCTTTCTATAGTAGGTTAATTTAAGCTGGCCCAACCACTGCATGTGACGCGATGGAGTACGCGCGTCTGTACGTGGACGACGGTGTACGTGCATTTCTGTTACTGTTACACTTACTACCGACGCCGACTTGTCGCCGGCTCGCCGGCGACGACCGGCCTACGCCCAGCCGTGCGTAGCCCAGCTGCTGCCGGTGTCGACCCTCCTGATGCTCCGGCCGCCGCAGAACTGCACCATCCACGGGCTCGGCCGGACACCGAGGCAGAGGAGGCCTCCCTGCTTCGTCGACGCTGGCGGCTGCGGCTCGTCGCTGGTCTCGACGCTGCCGGAGCCGGAGAAGAGCCAGCGGGTGGACGGCGAGGGCTGCACGGCCGACGAGGAAGACGACGCGCGGGATGACTTGCCGAGCGCGAGGCGGCGGAAGACGGCGGCGATGAAGCCGATCTTGATCCACTCGAGCTTGCAGTAGCCACAGTACTTGCCGCGACCATTAACAACATTCCTTCGGCCGCTATGGCCGTGCGGCTGCGACGACGACGACATGGCGGCGGCGGCGCGGAGGTGGTAGGACGGAGGCGGGGTGATGGCCGGGACGGCGCCGGCCTCGGCGGCGGCGGCTAGCATCCTGCAGGAGGAGGAGGAGGAGGCGTCGACCTTGGGCGTGCCCGGGTGGGACTCCCAGACGAAGGGGACGGCGCCGGTGCCGGCGCCGTAGTAGCGGAACGACGGGTTGCCCTGGGAGCTCTCCTTGGTGAGCAGCCGCGCGTAGAACTCGCCGTCGTGCGTGATGCGCAGCGGGCTCTGCGGCTTGCTCGCCATCTCCCTCTCACTCTCACTGTCTCAGTCTCACACACGAACTGCCACTATTGTGTGAAGTGGAGTGGATCGGTCAGTGTAGGGGGGGAGAGAGAGCGGTGTGGCGCGAACGAACGATCCGAGAAGACGAGAGATCCGATGGCGCGTTTTTATACTTGGCCTCCAGATCGATCGGCGCGGTCACTTGCGACTCAAGGTACTTAGAGGCACTTTTTTCACCCACTTGATGACATGCTGGCGTCTTTAATTTCAGAAGAGTGGACAAGTCAGCGGGATAATCTTAGCTCTTTTTTCTAAGTTCTTTTACTAGTTCTTATGACTTAGTACTCCATTCATTTCAAAATATAAAGATTTTCAAGTTATTTAGTAGAGCTTTTTTATAGTCTTTGAAGAGATACCAAGTACCAAACGATACCAATTAAATCGGACCATTCATCTTGCAAGGGAAGGATTGGGCTTAAGAAATAAGTGGGCTTCGTCCACAGCGTTTTTTTTTTCTCACTGGGTCTTCCAAAGCATCGCACTTCGTCACAGCAGCGTACTCGGAGAGAGCTCGCACCGGTCATCACGGTGATAACAGTGCAGCCATATCGCATCGCTTGCAGTGGCGCGGTAGCAACTTCCCTCTGTCGCGGGCCGTTGTTCCTCCCTAGATATCCACGATATCAAGTGTGTCGGACGCCGCCGTGCTGATCCAAGTCGAAGGAGGTCGATGGAGGGAAAAAGCAAAGCTTATTAGCTTAGGCACCTAGAAGGATGCTGATGGGGAGGAGCGGCGATGCTGATCCAGCAGGACGAAGTTTGATGGGGACTAGCAACAGTGAGATCAAGTTACAAGGGAAAATTTATTAGTGAAGGATGACGCGCCGCCCATAATCTCCTTCCATTGCGACCTCGCGCCGCTGTTGTTCGCTGTCAGATCGGTGCCGCTGTCGCAACCAAAGCGGCGACGTGCCGTCGTCGGATCCACCCCACCACAGCTGCCATCTCATCGATCCCGTCGCGGTAGCTGTCGCATCCACCCCGCCACTGCCACCGTCGCATCCACCCTGCCGCTGCCGCTGTCGCATCCATGGTGTTCTCTCTCGTCTTGCCTACGATGCCGCGTGCGGGGAGAAGAAAGAGATGAGTGCGATGCAGAAGAGAACACGAAAAGACAAAAATACCCTCCCACCCATGATACCACATCGATTAATCCTGCAGTACCACGCAGTACAGAGGTTGTATCAACCGTCCGATGGGGCTAGATGGACGTCCATGATTTGGTACCGCGCAGGCTCGTAAAAAATCTCTATTTAGTAACTAGTACAAGAATAGATTAAAAGAAATTTTTATAGTCACTTCAATTGTCAATTTTGAATTGATTAGATTTTTTTTGCATGTATGTGATTTGTTCATAATTATATATTTTTTTATACTATGGTATAAAATTACAAATCTTATATTTTAATAGCCTATGAGCCCGTGCGTTACAACGAAAAGCACATGACCGAGATGTTAGATAGGGATAGAGCGGACAAGGTCGCGAGTCCTCTGCCTGAGCCTGCCTCTCTGTTTGAGTGTCATAGGTGCAGTGAAATATGCATGAAGCCTGCCTGCCGATTCAGTGACATGCTGGCGTGCAGAAACATGCATATGCATGCTCCACACTGCCACACACTTGCTTACAAAACCATTCTGCGTCACCACAAAAAGGTGTTGGTGGGACTCAATTCAGGTTCAAGTGTCTGATTAGGCAAAAGGAATTTTTGACACGCGAAATTAATGCCAGTTGGAATCTGACAGGTTTGTCGAAATCTGGCATTCTGACTGTCAAACTTGGGCCAAGAAAAAGAGATGGAAAAATAGAAGTAAAAAACAGTTTTCGTGATATACAGCAGAGTACAAGTTTTTTTTAAGAGGAATACAGGCAGTAGCGGATGTACGTATATAAGCTGCGGGCCGGCTGACCCCACAGCTTTTTAAAAACATCCTTATAAACCTTAATTTTTATGTATAAATCTAAAAAATTAAAGAAATCTCTAATACCTCTAATACCGAATTCCGTGCGTGTTCTCGGCCGGACACCAATGCCACGTGGCGTGGCATGGTTCGAGGATACTCCCGCACGAGAGCATCTAAATCGCGGCACGCAGCGATAGATTTTATTTTATTTTTTTTACTCGTGCCTTACCGATTTCTCGTGTACGCGCGTCGAGTTAGGTCTGCTTCCAGCGAGGGTGGGCCGATTGGCCCGCGCGCGAGGACGTGCGCTATCGGCTGGAAAGGACGCGCGACGAGCAGACGAATGACGTTGGGCGCGCGTGCTGGGTCTTGGCCTCTTGGGTGCCCTACTGGGCACCCAAGTCCCACGCTGCATGTAAGAGGAGAATAACACGCAAAAGAAAAAAATAATAATGTTAGCCATCAAAGAAATTTTACAAGCAAAATTAAAGCAGATTAAATATTAGATAGGAAAAATTAAGGTAAGAATAATTTAAAGAAAAGAAAATGTTACATGCAATTCTAAAAACAAAATCTGGTCTAATTTAACCTAGCAAATTTTACATCATGGAGTCTAGGACATTTTTTTAGTTATCAGACAGATCCCACGGTTGGAGTCAAATACGTAGGTACGTCCTGGTTGGGTTCTGATGGTAATTTTGAACTGACAAAGGACTGAAAAAGGTGGTTGAATTTCTTCACTTGCTACATTTTTTCCTTGAGATATAAATTTTTAAGCCAATATACAATAATATCTATTTTAGGTGTTCAGCATAACTTTAAAAAAATTATTAAAATTGTAAGTGATAAGGGAAGGATTGAAATCACTAATCAAGGGATCATTACAAATGTGTGAATTTTTTGTTACAAATTTCACTGGTATAAAACTAAGTCCCTGTTTAGATCCCATCCCAAAATTTTTCATCATGTCATATCGAATGTTTAAACACATGCATGAAGTATTAAATATAGGCTAAAAATAACTAATTGCATATATTGCGACTAATTTGTAAGACGAATCTTTTAAGCCTAATTGCTACATGATTTGATAATGTGGTGATACAGTAACATTTTATAATGACGGATTAATTAGGCTTAACAAATTCGTCTCGCGGTTTACTGACGGATTCTGTAATTAGTTTTTTATTTAATGCCTGAACACCCCATGCGATACCGTATATAATACCCGATGTAACACGCCAAAACTTAACACCCCTTATCTAAACACCCCCTGGCTACCCACCACCCTCGTTTTCTGCGCGCATGCTTTTCAAGCAGACGGTGCGTGTTTTGCAAAAATGTTTCTATAGGAAAGTTGCTTTAAAAAATCATATTAATTCATTTTTCAAGTTTTTTATAGCTAATACTTAATTAATCATGCGTTAATCCATCACTCCGTTTTGCGTGCGAAGGGGAGGGGTTCCCAACCACTCTGCTGTGTTCGCTCCTTCCGGTTGGGAACCCATTTCTTCCGCACGGAAAACGGAGCGGTCCATTAGCGCGTGATTAATTAACTATTAGCAAAAAAATCAAACATGGATTAATTTGATTTTTTAAACCAACTTTTGTATAGAATTTTTTCTTTTTTGCAAAAAACGCACTGTTCTTTACTCTGTGTTCCCGACCCCCTCTCCCTCGTATTTCACATGCACGCTTTTCAAACTACTAATCAGTGTGTTTTTTTTTGCAAAAAGTTTATGTACGAAAGTTACTTAATAAAATCATATTGATCCATTTTTAAAAGTATTTTTGCTAATACTTAATTAATCATATACTAGTGAACTGCTCCGTTTTCTATGCGGAGTAGATGGGTTCCCAACCCGAACAAACGAACGCAGCCAATTCCGAAAAACATGAAAAAAATATTGAGATATAGTGAAGCTCACGATGGTGATGGCCATAAATCAGTCCGCGCACCAATTGGTGTGCTGAGTTTCTAGTGATCAATTCCTGCTCCGACACTGAATACAGGCAACATAGTACATGTGAAATAGAAAGTGAGGTGACCACTGACCAAGCATGGTCCGACCTGGCCCATGTACAGCCCATAGTAAGGCCCAGTCCTCGTAGGAATCCTCTGAAATGGACCGTTATACCCTACTGGTCTAATTAACTTGTAAAGCCCAACCAATATCCAGGTCACGGGCTAATTTCCTATGTAGACCCAACCCACTGTAATGGGCCTCTTAGGCCCATCTGTAATGCGTTCAGTTCACGGCGAACGTGAGACGACGACTCCCTTATTCATGGCACCGTTCCTTGTGACAAAATTACAAATTTACAGGAACGAATGCAGCGCAGCTGCTCTCACTAAAACAGCATGACCAACAAAGACACAAACATGCATCATGCATTCGAACACTGCACTAGTTATTACTCTTAGGGCATCCATAATATAGTATAAAACCAGTCCATAAGCAATAAAATATTCTATTCAGCCACCTAAAAATATTGTGGAACTAGTCCATAGCAAGAAAATAGCAAAAACCACCCATAAGCATATGTGCTGTCCATAGAGGATAAAATATGTTATTTGTCTCTATTTCCTCTCTCCTCCTAATATTAGTTACTATCCATATACATTGTGAAAATAACAATAGTTATAGTCCATATGTGTGGGTCCCATCTATATGGACTACTTTTGCTATATACATTGTTGTTGCCCTTAGGGCATTCACAATGTACTTCAAAACCAGTCCATAGTCAATAAAATAATACATTCAGCTACCTAACCATATTATGGAAGTAGTCCATAGGAGAGAAATAGCAAAAGTCATCCATAAGCATATGAGCTGCCCATATATAATAAAATATGTCATTTGTCTCTATTTCCTCTCTCCTCCTCCTCCTACTTACTAACCATATACATTGTGAATGTTGCAATAGTTAAAGTCTACAAATGTAGGTCCCATCTATATGAACTACTTTAGCTATATATATTGGTGTTGCCCTTACACTTCCGTACGCACCCCATAGTCCGTAACACAGAGAGAAGCGTGCGTGTATGTGTATTTATTTAGGCCCCGTTTAGTTCCCACACAAAAATTTTTCACCATGTCTCATCGAACGTTTGAACACCTGCATGAAGTATTAAATATAGGTTAAAAATAACTAACTACACATATTATAACTAAATTGCGAGACAAATCTTTTAAACCTAATTGCTTCATGATTTAAAAATGTGTCGTTACAGTAATCATTTGCTAATGACGGATTAATTAGGCTTAATAAATTCATCTCACCGTTTATTGATGGATTCTGCAATTAGTTTTTTTATTAGTGCCTGAATACCCCACACGACACCCTATATAATACCAAATGTGACACACCAATACTTTACACCCCTTATTCCCCTTTGCATGATACTGGGCATGGCTCCATGGCTTTATAAAGCGGAACGTACGTACCCTCCCACTTTCACCTTGTTTACAGTCCGTCCACCTCATCATTTTCACATATTTGCAAACGAAAAATAATTCGTAAATAAAACTTTTATATACATGTTTTTAGCCATCTAAAAGTAAAAAATAAAAAATAAATTTCGATGAAAAAAACGATGGCAAGAAGAGGGTACTCTACAACTGTACAAAGACAGTAGTGAGACATCCATCATCACGGTGACGGCCTCACGGGCAGGTGGGACCGATGCACTACCATGATCATACTGGCCATATGCCCCTTCCTGTCTCCTGCAGGCGCAGCGAGACGTACGTACGAGAATATGGAACCTCGAGGGGTTTCCGATGCGCCGCAGTGAAAGTTTCCCAACTTTTTACCACACAGCCTTCTACTGTAATTCTCGCGAACAGAGTGCAGAGACAGTCTTGCACTTGCAGTGCAGCATTGAGGATAGAACACACTCATTACTTCTGTTTTTACCTTGTTGCTTAGTACCGTAGTACGTGTCTACAGGATTAAAAAAAAGGGATCAGATCTAAGTGCCCGGGAGGAGAGGTTAAAAAAAAACAACCATAAAAAGCGAGATACTCCAATTAACCCTTGCATGATGATTCAGGACTCGTATTAGAAACTGACAAAGCCCTGGTGCCACCGACTGCATCCATGGAGGTAAGCCAGATTCCAAACAAGGGCCCACATTTGACCCCTCCTCTCATGTGATGCGGTCTGCCAGGTGGGCCCAGCGCTTTTTGGGGGCACTGGGGCCCGCTGTCAGGGTCTGGTCTCTTTAGCAGTGCAGCTTTTGGTTTGGGTTTAGTGTAAGCGCGCACCGAGTCTAGTAGGACAAAGGCGTACAGGACACGTCGTTCTTACGAGTGCGCGCGTGCAGCGCAGGGAAGGACCGAAGAGGACGAGTCTAAGTTTCAAAAAAAAAAAAGAGGACGACTCTGAAATTGGTGGATTTCGCCAACTCAAGATTAAACATTCAGCGATTGTCCTATGACTTTGCTGGGATTTAAATTCTAAAAGCTTAATATTAAAATTAATTTTGACATTAACGTAGTTTTTTTAATATTAACTTTTAAATTGCTAAAAACACATATGTAAAAGTTTTATGCATATATTATTTTTTATTATTAATAAATCACATGATTTATAATCTGTCACAGGTAACCGACGATGGAGACTTTATAATGCAATTTTGACAGCAGTACGTGCTGTACTTCGTAGTATTAATGTGGAGTACTATTTATGGAGTACCCTGCACTGTTTACCGATTTCGTTTTTATCTCGCCGACATTTCATGTTGCGTAACGTGTCTCGGTATGATAATCACACAATATTTGGAGTGCTCGATTTAAGATTGGCGTTTCAGCAGTGCCAACTTAATTGTGGACGAGAGAAATACCAAATTATTAACATTTTAGTCATCATATAAAACTTGTTTTGAAACATAAACCCTTGCAAAAAAATTTAACACATAAATAGATCATCCTCGAAGAAAGTTGAGGTATTGTCTGAGATGACATGAATTTTCGATGTCACAATAGTACTCTATAGTACGTGTAGTTGAAAATGTGTACGGGCTTTAGCTAGCAAGGAGTAGAGAGTACTTAGTACTCCTAGGTCTTTTGACTCTCGTCCAAGGGACCAATGTTTAAACCCCGTCCATGCTTTTCTTTTTTTAAAAAAAGTTTCACTTGAGAATTACTCTTCTAATCTTCTCTTTCTTAGAACAATATATATGTTTTAAAAATTATCTCTGAATATAATTTAAAATTTAGAATTTAAACGTGATAAGTGATCTTGAATAAAAGATTGTACGAGTAACTAAGTACAAGGCTACTAGAAGATTAAGAGAGTGACATCATAAATTTATGCCACCTTACACAAGATCTTAGAGTCAATGTTGAAGGCATTAAGGCGTTATAACGTAGCACCTCCGGGGATGATCGATGCTGAGCCGAGTGTCCATTATTATAATTAGTTTTTTTAGGGATTATTTATGAAATAAGTTTTATATAAGGACACAAATGTCAAAAATTGGAAGAACTACTCGACGTAGAATTCTATGATGGCGGTGTTACGATGGTGAGTTGAACGTTAAGAGGGCGCCAAGGATACGCCAACTAATTGGAGCTACGTGGAAAAGTTAAGAGCTCATAAGGAGTTTCCCTCTCTACTACGGTATAAAATATACGTATGTAGAGAATAAAACAAAAATTACCATTCACCAGCAACACATGAGAAACACACGATAGACTTCTAAGAAAATTATACTTCATATGGATAACACGATTAAAAGTTGGAATGTCTAAAAAAAAACTCAAACTCAACATGTAGCATTTTACGTAGCTGAGAATGGTTATTATCATGGGCTATGGATATAAATAAGATGTAAATTCAATTTTGATTTAGAAGTATTTGGATGGTTACCGGTAAAATCCCTTCAAATATTGGATTTGATCCCCCAACCCACTCACTAACATATGTTGACTAGTCTGTCACTACTACTCCATCCATCCTAAAATATAAAAATCTAGAATTGAACGAGATATGTCCAAAATACAAGAATTTATATGTACTGTATGTCCAGATTCATAGTTCTGAAAAATATTATTTTAGGACGGAGGAAGTACCATATTTCACTAGGGGGTATTATGGCACGTGTACCGAGCCGGCGAGAGCGAGACCAAAACCCATATACACCGCAGCCGCGCCACCACTTTCACCACTTGATCGATCACGCCAATTACCGGGTGCAGCTGCAAGCCTGCAACGGCCAAAATGTCCTGGAGGCTGGGGTTACGGTTTTACCTCTCCGCTCCGCTCCGCATCCAGCCGCGGCCCGCCCGACCACCTTTTCACCTCCAGATCACCACCGCAATGGCTCGCCGCACCACGCGACTATTTTACGGCTCCCCAGGCAGCCGCCTAACCACAGCCCACACAGGCACACACCCTCAGGCCGCGCTTTCTTTCTCAAAGCTTTAAAGCGCTCTCCCCCGCACGCTACGGACACGACAACGGGAGCCGAAAACCGCAGGGGGTTCACGGGCCGCCCCCACTGCACCCTCTCCCACCCCCACCCCCATCACGGCGCCTCCTCGCCCTCGCGCCGCCGTGTGCCATGGCGGAAGTAGCGGCGACGCAGCACGGCCACGCCGTCGCCGCGCGCGCAATGCCGGGCCGCGGCGAGGTGGACACGTCGTCCCCGTTCGAGTCCGTGCGCCAGGCCGTCGACCTGTTCGGCGGCGGCGCCCTCTCCCCCTGGCGCCACCCGCCTCCGCCACCGCCCCTGCAACTCCGCCCGGAGGTCAGTCCATGTCCATCCCTCTTACCCTGCCGGTATCTCGTTCTCGCCTAGCCCATCCAAGTGACTGCCTTTTGCTTCTGCTCACACCGCGATGCTCGCCACCTTCGCCTTTTATCTCCACTCCGTTCCCAAATCGCTCCATTTCTTGACCCATCTGCTCCGAGAAATCTTAGTACAAACGAATTGATCGTGGTAGTACGGGTGGTTCTGTAATTCCACCATGTTTGCACTTTCCCATGTTGTTCAAAGCTTCAGCGACTGTCAGGTTCGCATTAAATTTGGGGGTGAGGAGGACTGGTTGTTTGCAGCGCTAAAAATGCTTCCTTTTCGGTGGAGTGGTTCGAGCACTGGTTGTTGTGGGCGGCTGTGACATCACACTGTGGCGGGGCACTGTCGAATGTCGATCGATTCCGAGCGGAAAGTAGCCGGATACATCATCACATTTAGTATCGGTAGATACACACAACCTGCTCGGCCCGACATTGCGAGGGCATAAAGGGCCACAGCGACTGGATCTTGATGTTGACGGTTTAATTACTGCCAGTAGGTGAAACAGGCTCCTGGCATTGCATTGCATTGCATTTCCAGATCGAATTATGGGTATCAGTTCGACATTACAGAACAAAAATCTCTGCATAGTGGGAGCAAATCAGTTTCTGAATTTTTATGTTTGTAGTGGCATTGTTGGTTGTTAGTGGCACTGCCATGATTCTCACTGCTAGCAAGCTTCTTTTAACATGTTTGGCCTATACATTTGTTGCTGTCTACGAAATATTTCGGTTCACATTGCCTGAATATATACATTCATTGTGCAATCTGGGATGCCATTTTTCAGGAGGTAGAACTTATGAAAGTCGAGGAACAAACTGTGAAGCTCGAGATGGAGCTTTTTGTGAAGGAAAAAGAAACGTTCAAGGTTTTGAAAGATTTACAGGCAACAAAGCAGGTTGCTGACAACCTGAAGTTGCAGTTAGAGAAGGCGGCATCAGAGGGTGCAGCTTCTGCAAAAGGTCGCAGTGATGCAGTGAAGGTGCATCCACTCCCTGACACCAAACGGAAATGCAGTTACCATACTGAGCAGCCGGTCGAGAGCGCAAAAGGAAATCAGTCCGCGCTAACCACATTGATCAAGCTGAATCAGGCAAAGGCATTCCTAAACATGGATACTGTCATGACGATTAAGAGGCAGATAGAGGAGGAGAAAGGATCACTTGAAAAAACTCGTGAGAGGTTACAGTTGAACAAAGCGAAGGCTTCATCACTTGAAGAAGACTTAAACAAAATTGTTTCACAGTTACAAGTAGAAAGAGGCCCCAAACCTACTCTTGAACCTTCTGATATCTGGTTGCAGATGAAACAGTTAAATTCAGAGAAAGTAAAACACAGGAAGATTGCAGAGGACTCGAAATATGAGATTGGCGAATTAACCGCCACGATTGAGCACACAAAGTCCAGGACGAAGACCCTACAATTCAGGATTGTCATGGCTGAAAAGTTGAAGGAAGCCTCGAGGCGCGGAGAAGCTCTTGCTCTTGCAGAGAGAAAGAACTTAAGCAATGGGGAGCACGAGGCCAGTACCGCATCCGATGTCACACTTTCTGTCGAAGAACACTCATTGCTTGTGCAAAAAGCAGAAGAAGCAGACGCCGCGTCTAGGAAGAGAATCGACGCGGCAATGCAAGAGCTGGATCAAGCAAACCGGGGCAAGTTAGAACTCTTGGAAAGAGTAGAGGAGGCAATGGCCGCGGTTGAGACCAGCAGGAAGACTCTGGAGGAAGCCCTAAAGAGGGAGGAATCCGCGAACAAAGCGAAGCTCGTAGCCGAAGAATCACTCAGAAAGCTGAGGTCCGAGCAAATCATCCAGAATTGGCGGCCCACCGGCAACGGCTCCGTCAAATTCAAGACCTCAGCGACCACCACGACGGCGGTGGTGGCTCACCGGAGAGCCGGCTCCGGGATCTACGACGTGAACGGCCTAAGCCTGGTGACGGCGACGCCCAAGAGCACGAAGGCGATGTCCATCGGGCAGATCCTGAGCATGAAGCTGGACCACCGGGAGCTCGAGGTCGCCGGCAAGGGCGGTGGCGCCAAGAAGAAGGTGTCGCTGGGGCAGATCCTGAGCCAGAAGTACGACGCCATGTCGCCGCTGAGGATCGATCACGGCGGCGCGTCGCGCAGGCGGTTCCACCCCAGGAGGAGGAAGCTCGGGTTCGTCGTGTACGCGCTGCTCCTCGCCAAGCACAGGCACAGGAAGAAGAGGCAGCCCGCCGCCGCCTCCTCTTGCACCCATGGCAGCTTCAGCACCAAGGCTGTGTATTAGCAACATTTTTTTTTCTTCTGGATCAATGTGTCATTAGCAGTAGCTATGCAGTGTAATAGTACAGACTTATGAATAATCAGCATGTGTAATTAGTTAGTGCTATGCACAAAGTTGAAATTCAGTAGCTACTCCAGGTTGTAAGTATGTACAAACATTTACTGTTCTTGCGGTTTCGAGAGAAATTTCAACCGCGGCGATGAATGCTCTGTTAAATTTACTGGATTTGGGCCGTAGCTTTAATGTGGGCCGTGAGACCCAGAAAGCCCATGCATTAAAATGTGGAGTCCTTTTAGGCCCTGTGTTGAATTCCTGAATTGGGCCTTGAATTAGGAATTCAATTGGAGGCCCAATACAATTCAATACTCCTTTACTTCCGGCCCATTTTTAACCCGGGGGCCCACACGGATCGCGGTCACGTCACGTGGTCCAGAGTCCAGAGTCCCGAGCGCGGGAAAGGGGCACCTCTTCCCGCCACACCGCGCGCCTCTTCCCGCCAAGACGTGCCCTCTTCCTCCCCAAATTTTACCCCCCAAATCCGAACCCCGCCGCCACAATCCCTCGCCCATTCTCGGCTTCCCGCTCCTCTCCCTCTCTCTCCTCCCCTCCTCCGGTCTCTCGTCTCGTCTCCGGAGCAGCAGCCATGGACGTCAACGAGGAGGCCATGGCGGCGCACAAGCGCGCGTTCCTCGACTTCCTCGACCAGGATGTAAGTCCCTCTCGCCGTCGCTTTGCCCTCCCGCCGCCGCCGCGTTCTCCGGATCCGTGGCTGACGCCCGTTGCATCTGCAGGTCGGGAAGGGGGTGTACATGCAGGCCGTGCGCGACATGGTGCAGAACAAGCGCCACCGGCTCATCATCGGCATGGACGACCTCCGGAACCACAGCCTCGATCTCGCCCGCAGGTGGGTCTTCTCCCCCGCCTGTGTGCTGCCCGTTCTTGCCTGGTCGATTGGTCTGTGATTGGATCTGTTCTTGCGTTCGTAGGGTGATACGGTGCCCCGCGGAGTACATGCAGCCGGCGTCGGACGCGGTGACGGAGGTGGCGAGGAACCTGGACCCCAAGTTCTTGAAGGAAGGGCAGCGCGTGCTGGTGGGATTCTCGGGGCCCTTCGGCTTCCACAGGGTCACGCCCAGGGACCTCATGTCGTCCTTCATCGGGACCATGGTCTGCGTCGAGGGCATCGTCACGAAATGTAATTGAATCTCCCTAATTTTGGACATAATCTAGTTTGTTCATAGATTTTTTGGGTTGCAGTTGGCTGATCTGGGTTTAACTTGTGGTCTTTATGACTTAAGAAGTTCAAGTTAAGTTATAATGTTCTAAAGTTGATCCTGCTGGTGGAAAAAGTATATATCACAGTCCAGTCGGTTAGTAGTAATGGTAAAGCATAGCTAAGAATGTGACTAGAAATTGCGAATATTAGCTCTGGCTGAGGCAGCGAAAAATTTAGGGATAAGAATGTTCACCTGTTGCTTATGCTTGATTAAGTAGTACTATGTGTATCTATGTTTAGTTAAGTGTTCAACTGATCATTCAATTAAGTTGTGCATATTCCATATATTAAGTTGATAACTCATTAGGCCTATTATATCATTACTCTGTGCCTGGCTGCCTGCTACTTCACAGTTCAGAATCATTTAAAGATATATTGCTAATGCTATTTTACTTAAAAAATTCAGGTTCACTAGTAAGGCCGAAAGTTGTTAAGAGTGTTCACTATTGCCCTGCTACTGGAGGTACTCTCTCACGTGAATACAGGGACATCACATCTTTCGTAGGCCTACCTACTGGTTCGGTTTATCCAACAAGGGTACATTCTTTTGATCATCCTTTTGCTATTCTATTCAATGAAACCTATTTGTTGTTTTGTTTGTAACGCTGCTAATTTGGAATACTTAGGATGAAAATGGTAACTTGTTGGTCACCGAGTATGGGATGTGTGAATACAAGGATCACCAAACACTGTCCATGCAAGAAGTGCCTGAAAATTCTGCCCCTGGACAGCTCCCAAGAACAGTGGACATTATTGTAGAAGATGACCTAGTAGATTCTTGCAAGCCAGGTGACCGAGTATCAATTGTTGGTGTTTACAAGGCTCTTCCAGGGAAAAGCAAGGGCAGTGTTAGTGGTGTGTTCAGGTGAGTTCTATGACCTTAAACTTTCCTGAACTAAACTTCATTGTTTTCTGAAATCCTTTATATTATACAATGCCTATAGGACTGTCCTTATTGCAAACAATGTTTCACTTATGAACAAAGAAGCAAATGCACCTGTCTATACTCGGGAGGATTTGAAGAGGATGAAAGAAATATCAAGGAGAAATGACACATTTGACTTACTAGGAAATTCACTTGCTCCATCTATATATGGCCATCTGTGGATAAAGAAAGCAGTAGTTCTATTAATGCTTGGTGGTGTCGAGAAGAATCTGAAGAATGGAACTCACTTGAGAGGGTCAGTGCTGTTTCTTCGTATCATTGCTTCTGTTGTAACTTGCTTTCAATGATTGTAGTGTAAATATATCTTACTTATGTGGTATGCAGAGATATAAACATGATGATGGTAGGAGATCCTTCAGTTGCCAAGTCCCAGCTCCTAAGAGCGGTTATGAACATTGCCCCTTTGGCTATTTCAACTACTGGAAGGGGTTCATCTGGTGTTGGTTTGACCGCTGCTGTCACTTCTGATCAAGAGACTGGTAATTATTGAAACTTGTTTCATACATATTTGTTTGATTCTTATAGAAGGTCTGAGCGATTTCTTGTGGTCAGGTGAGAGAAGGCTGGAGGCTGGTGCCATGGTTCTTGCTGATCGTGGTGTTGTCTGCATTGATGAGTTTGATAAGATGAATGATCAGGACCGAGTGGCTATTCATGAAGTTATGGAACAGCAAACTGTGACGATTGCAAAGGCAGGAATTCATGCGTCACTAAATGCGAGATGTAGTGTGATTGCTGCAGCAAATCCAATATATGGAACTGTAAGTTCTTATTATTTCTCGTCCGCTGCTTTTATGGCGTGATAATGTTCTTGCATTTTCTGATAATAATTTTTGGCTGTGTTACAGTATGACCGTTCATTGACACCAACCAAGAACATTGGGCTTCCAGATTCATTACTCTCACGTTTTGATTTGCTTTTTATTGTTCTTGATCAAATGGATCCTGAGATTGATCGTCAAATTTCTGAACATGTTGCACGGATGCATAGATATTGCACTGATGATGGAGGTATTTTTGTGTTTTATTACAACAAAGTGAGATATTTCAGCCTTTTCAGTTATTCTATTTGCTTAACTGAAAACAAACATGTAAACTGCAGGAGCAAGATCTCTAGATAAAACAGGATATGCTGAAGAAGATGATGGTGATGTTAATGCAGCCATATTTGTTAAATATGATAGAATGCTCCATGGGCAGGACAGAAGGAGAGGCAAGAAATCCAAACAGGACAGACTGACTGTCAAATTCCTGAAGAAATATATTCATTATGCAAAGAACCTTATTCAGCCAAGACTCACTGATGAGGTGATTTTCTTAAATGAGATATTATTCTTGTTTACCATCGCTGTATATGAAGTGTTATGTTGATAACTTTCTTCATAGTAAAAGAAAATTTCTGTTGATAGCTTCTTCAGATATATCATTTAAGCTTTTGTGCTCCTACAGGCATCTGATCATATTGCAACTTCATATGCTGAGCTCAGGGATGGTGGTGCAAATGCAAAGGTTTGCTCTAAGCGTGGCTCCTTGTTTTGTTTTGATGTAATGATGTTATATGTTTGTAATTGTTTTCTTGTCCATTTGTTCTATAGTCTGGTGGAGGTACACTTCCGATCACAGCGAGGACACTGGAAACCATAATTCGTCTATCTACTGCTCATGCCAAGATGAAATTGAGACATGAGGTAATTTGCTACATACGCCATGGGCTTGTTTAATCAAGTTACCTGTAAGAATTATCTGGATGAACTGAAGTATGTTATTGCTTTAGACATATAGTTCCCTGAACCATGACAGAAACTTGTCCTTTCTACTGTAGTATTATAATTCCGGGGACAATTTTATCTCATTGTTTTGAAGGATAGAAAATGCAGGGCAATCTAATGAAGTTGCATTTATCTTGCATTGCAGGTTCTAAAAACTGATGTTGAAGCTGCACTGCAAGTTCTGAATTTTGCAATATACCACAAAGAGTTAACTGAGATGGAAGAGCGTGAACAGAGAGAAATGGAAATGAAACAACAAGCTGATCATGATGCAGGTGCAAGTGGTAGTAATGCAGATGAGCATAGAAGGTGAGCATAGTGCCTATCTTCTTAAAAATGGTCCTTTAATTTTTAGATAAATGGAAAAGCATTTGACACTGATTTCTGCAGTCCTAATTTTAATGTAAAGCAATGTTCTCATAATGCATTCTCGTTCCTTTTTTTCCTCAATAAATCTTGCTCGCTTTGACTTCGCAAAAAAAAAAGAGAGCCACATTTAACTGACATGATGTTTATTTTGCACTAAAATGCATCCATCTCCATTGACATAAAAGAACTGTTTGTAGCATGAAAATGAAAGGTCAATTTGTTTTAGAAATGAATGGCGTGCTATGGAAAATTGTTTGTCACCATGCAAACATGTAAAAACATAGAATAACAACTCAACACTCAAAACTGCAGTATTTTCTTAACTGCAATAAGCTTATTTTCTGCAAATTAAAATGAATGCAGTTGTATTCTCCAGATTACAATACATCGTGTTTAGCTAGTTGCTTTAAATAGTCTCACATGTTTTTATGCCCTTTCAACTCCTGCCAGTTCTGGAAACGACCCAATGGATGTGGATGTAGGAAATGCATCGAATGATCAGGATGTACCTGCGGAGAGGTTACTACATGACATGACCTCAACTTGCAAAATCTGAATCTTTAGCTTAGGTTTCTTTTTCTCAGCTAATTGTATTCTTCTTGTTATGTCATATTTCTGCAGAATTGAAGCATTTGAGGCGATTCTTGGTCAGCATGTGTTGGCAAATCATCTCGATCAAATATCAATTGATGAAATTGAGCAAACTGTTAATAGAGAGGCAGCTGCACCTTACAATAGACGTCAAGTAGAATTCATTTTGGAGGTACGAACAAGAACCGGCTATGCTTTCAGTATTGTTCCAAAATTAACTATGACATGCCACTTATTTTTGGTTCAGTTGTATTTAGTTTCATTTCCTTGTTTTTTCAGAGGATGCAAGATGCAAACAGGATAATGATACGAGATGGCATCGTTCGGATAATCTAACTACAAAAATCATGTCTTGCATTGTGGACAAGCTGATTACTGTGCATCATCCTTGTCTTTTTCATCTGATACTTAGCCAGTTTGGCATTGCAGAATGTCTGCATCTGCACCGTAGGTTGATGTACCCGTGTATCTTAATTTTTAACAGCGAGATTTATGATTATCATCTGTGTCTTTGTACTTTCAATTCATGTACCGTAACGTAACAATTCTCCTGATCTAGTGATATGTAGTCCCTGATTTTATATGGTCACCATTGTGTGCTGATAGATAGCCCGGTTACTGTCTTGGAATGTCTTTCAATTAGATGCAACTGTTCCTTCAGACTACCTATTGTTACAAACTATAAACGCGTTTCAGAAGAAAGCAAAGGTCGTAAAATTGCATATACTCCAATCAGCTATATTTCCTTAACGGCGTATAAAGCCCGTTTTCGCCTTTTCTTTTTTTATTTGAAAAAAATCTCTTTTTTTCACATTTGCCAGAGGATGGTTTCTCTGAGAAAAACCAAGGCAAGTTCTAGGTCATTACCGATTTAATGATAGTATATGGAGTACTTAGTACGGTACCGATCAATCAGCTTCCGTCTAAAGTATCCGTGTTACCGTGTGGACCGAGGTGCAAGCAGACATTTGCACAGTTTCACATCTACTTCATACAACTGAGTTCATATTATATAGCTTGGCTTGTTCGATTGGGAATTTGGGAGACGACTTGCTCCGTGGACTTGCAAAGGTGAAGTACTACTACTAGTTGGCATCTTGGCGATGGCCAGGGAACGAGCCGCTGCCGCTGGCATCTGATGAGGAATCTCCCGGCAAATCCGCGGTGTCTGCAGCTTCCCGTGAGTCCGTGTACGCCCAACTCCGCCTTCTCTAGCATCACCCATCACCTACTCCTCCCTTTTTTCGCTTGCTATCTTCAGAGTTCAGACTCGCAGTCGTCGTGCTGGTGGCCTCGCCGGCCGATCATATGCCGTCGGTCGGTTAGTTAGCTCGCCGCTCTCGATCGGGCTCTGTACGTCTTCGGATCTATACATGCTACTGCCTGTCCCGTATGAATTGTGCTGCTCTGAATTTTAACGTGCCTTCTGGTTCTGGTTCAAATCAGGGTTTCAAAATGCAGCCATAAACTCTCGGTTATCACAGGTAAAATTTGATGATTTTAAACTTTTTTTTTGTTGTAATGGCACTTGCGACAATGATATGTGGATCATCATTTTGACGCTGCACAAAATAGGCTTCGATTATTTGGCATCCTAGCCCATTGTTATTGGCTCATATGGCTCCACATATTGTCGAGTGCCAATACAATGAAAATGGTAACAAATAGATTGTAAAATCATCAAATTTTACATAGACGCTTAGAAGGAAAGAGAAGCCCCCTTGGTACAAAGCTCAGGAGGTGGCTCCACAGGGTCTCTCGGAGGGCCGATGGGGAGGAGTGCGGCCTCTTTGGAGGGGGCTCCGAAGATGTCCGCGGCGTGGACTGACTGGACCTCCAGAGGCCGGACAAGACCGTGGCCCATGGCTTCTAGCGCGCAAGTGAAGGGCTGAGGAGCAAAGGCCGGAAACAACCACCGAAGAGAATTAATGTGAGAAGACCCGGCCTGTCACAATGCATTCAATGCCCCACCAACCGGCTGACACACTCCGCTACAGGAACAGGTGGGGCGGATGACGAGGCAACTTTAGGGGCATGTATTAGCTTGATCGGTCACACACAGGATCCACGGATTTCTGGATGTCTGAATTAATTAGGCCAACCTTTTTGGACTCCTAGGTTTTTATCATTCTGCCCCAAGGGCTAGGGCCACCTGCTAGTCGGGGTGCCCTTGTAACATCCCATACGATTCATGGGGCTATATAAGTGTATTCTGCTCTCCGGAAGGAGGTAGAAGAAACAGAAATAGAGAAATCTCGTTTTTCACTCTAGACTCTCATCAATCCCTGTTGGATTTTGTTCCAACGGATCGCATTCTGAAACCCTACTTGAAACCCGGTCCATTTTGAGTCTCATCATGCATGTATTGGAATCGATGACAAAAATGACTGGTAAAGAAAATAGCAAAATCCGACGCAAAAATGGAGATCGCTATAACTAGTATACTCTACAAGTAGCGTTACTTAATTAACGTGCCCGAAGTAGAAATGTACAAAGATTTTGACAAACAAAGGGATGGCGATCACCAACGCGAGGCCGGGGAAGACGAGCGACACCGCGCCGGCGGCCACCGCCCACCAACCCCTCGCCCTCGACCTCCCGAACGGCCGCAGCATCTGCCTCAGGCTCGACACCACGGCGGCCAGCATCACCAGCATGGCCGCCCTCAGGTACACGTCGTACTTCTTCTGCCCTAGGTACACCGCGTACGTGCCCGCCATGAGCGTGAAGCTCATGGTCGCCACGGCCCTGAACCCCTTCGCCATCCTCTCTCTCCCCCCCGCCTCGTCGCCGTCGCCGGCGGCGGCGGCGGCGCGTTCGGTCGTCCGCGCCATGATGGCGACGTTGAGCGCGACGGCGATGGCCTCCGGGAGGAGGGAGAGCATGAGCCACCACTGCAAGAACTCGACGGCGAGGATCGTGGCCATCGAGACGAGCGCGGCGAGCATCGCGCGGTTGAGGTGGCCGGCGACCGCGACGGCGCGCGCCCTGGCGGACGGGAACAGGGTGCGCACGGGCAGCGCGGTGGCCGCCATGGCGAGCACGGACACCGTCGAGGCGAAGGACGCCACGGCGAGGTCCACCTGCGCCGGCGGCGAGCGGCCGCAGCCATCGAGCGAGGGGTACTTCAGGTAGCCCAGGATGAGAGCCCCTTCGATGGCGAACGCCGCCGTGGCGCCGAACGTCGCGAGCTCGGCGCTGCTCTTCATCGCCTCCTCGTAGGCCTCGTCCTGCGCCACCGCGGCCGCCGTGACCGCCCCCTCCGTCGGCGGCAGGTCGGCGCCGGCGAGCATACCGAGCACGAGCACGACGGGGAGGACAAGGATCACGAGCACGGTGTCGTTGTCCCTGTCCATGAGCGCGACGAACATCCCGTTGGTCGCCACGAGGAGGACGCCGGTGAGCGAGACGAGCACCGCCGACGAGAGGTCGGCGCAGCGGCTGCGCGGGGCGGCGGGCGGCAGGTGCATCTGGAAGTGCATCAGCACGACGGCGGAGACGAACGTGACGAGCAGCGAGAACCCGCCGGCCTTGAACAGGAGGGTGGTAGCGGCGCCCTTGCCGATGTCCTTGTAGCCGGAGACGCCGGCAACGATGGCGGAGCCGGTGATCCCGATGGCCTCCTTGCCGAAGGCGGTGGCTCGCTCGACCTGCGTGTCGTTGCGTTGCGGGAGGAGGTGTGCGTGTGCCTGGTTTTCCATGGATGCTTTCGATCGTTGCCGTATTCGTGAAGACACCGTTTGGTTTGTAACTTTGGTTATATAGCAAACATAGCCAAACTAAACGGTGATCATCGCGTCGCAAGAAGGTTCAGAGAAATAGCAGGGAATAACGAACGAAAAGTAGAAAAAATGGAGGATTCTGCTGCCATAGCGTTTTTGCAGTGGTTGCTGTTCAGACCATTATGCCTGCCTGAGAGTAATTTCCCCTTGCTTTAGAAGAAAAAGAAGGGCACAATATACTGTTATTGAAGAAGTTTATTCATCCCTAGAGGGAACGCCCCCTCGGTAAAAAATAAGTCATAAATAATTTTCAATATGTGATATATAACTCTTAAGAAAAATAACAAATTTAACTCCAAATAAAATGCGTAATTTACAACATTTTTTTATTTTTGTCTCTAATTGTATAGACTGAATTTGAATTTACGTGCTTGTGGAGTAGCATATCATATTATCTATCTTTATGACTTTAAGACGACATGTGTAAAACAGGCGCACGTCCCCTTGAGAAAAAAAAATCCATCCCTGTTATTATTTGGTTATGTTGATACTTATCTATGTGTATAGCCAAAAATAGTTATATTTGAGAACAGAGAGAGTGGTTCTTTTACTTTGATATACTGGTGTCGGAGATATGGGCCCGGGGGTATGTGAAGTGAGGGGAATTTACCTTCCCATCCTGCCGCGCGACCCTATAGCCTGGCCCTACCCCCGCACCCTGCGGATCGCAGGAGCGGCCAGGGGGCCTCGGGGTGCCACGTCATGCCTCTCGGGCCCTCGCTCCGCTTTGCCTCGAGGCCCTCGCCCAGTCGCCATCTGGCGGGGGGAGCGAGTGGGGAGGGGGCCCAAGCTAAACCGCCTTTAATGCGCGCAGCGCCCCAACTGCCCCCTGCCGCATTCATTGCAGTAGGGGCAGACGCACGGCGTGCCCGACTGGTGCGCGACGGTCAGGAATGACCGGTCTGTGACCGGCCTGTCGCCGGTCACATCTGACTGGATGGACGGCTGTGCCCCCACGTCGCATCTGCCTCCGGCGGAGTGGAGGTAGGTATGACCCGTCCCATCGGAGGGGTCATTCGAAGTTCTCCCCACGAGAGGGCGGCCACCAAAATTCTTCACCCATTAATGGGGGAATGACAGGGTTGTCCCCCGTGTCAGGCAAGGGACGGCGCTAGGCCCCACTCAAGGACAAACCGTGGCTTAGCTTCCAGGCGAAGGCACGGGTCGATCCAGTCAAGGTAGGGTGGGCCCCCACCCGAGAGAAGAGTAGGTAGAGGCGGTGCATGTGGTATCCCCTTGAGGTATAAAAGGAGGGCCTTGCCCACCGAGAAAGAGGACGACTCTCAGAAAACCTGAGCTCTAGGAGAAGAGGATCACTTGAGCACTCTCCGGAGCTTAGGGGCCTTTGTAATTCTCAGTCTAAATCCCATACACAGGAGTAGGGTATTACGCTTCATAGCGGCACGAACCTATATAATCTTGTTGTGTACACATTAGCTGATAGCCTAGGAGGCGGATACGTGATTTCCAGAGGCGAGCGTTTTCCCCCGGCCGAACTCACGAAGGGGTATCCCACGATCTCTCGCTAGAGAGGATCACTCCTCGACAACTGGTGCGCCAGGTAGGGGGATTTCGTGCGCTTCGAAGAGAAGTCGTTTCCTTCCGCCCCAAGCTTTCCTCCGGCCCCGACAATCATGGTCAAGGTTTTAGAGGAAGAGGTGGAGGTGCACACCCCCACTCCTTTCGGGAGTGAGGGTGCCAGCGGGAGTCGCAACCCTCGTCACCACCGACGCAACTTGCGGACTCCGCCCCTCCGTGACCCCCCGCGGAGGGAGGATCCCGCCCGATCGGGTGGCTCGGCCCTCTCCCCGCCTCCGGACGGGGGGAGGCCACGGCACGTCAGAGCGTGCCGCCGCCTGACCTATCGCGACGGCAGCTCGCCCCAGGGCGCGCTTCAGGTGGCGGGAGCCCTCCTGCGGCACCCTCCGGTGAACGCGGAGCCGGAGGCCCCCGTCCAACGATGGTTGGACGATGTCGCCAACTTGGTTACCACTGCCCAGCGGCAGTTGGCCGCGAGTGGCCGTTCCACCGCCACAGGTACGTCACATACCTCCACCACCCTCTCCTCGTCAGCAAGGAGGAGGGCCCATCGGACAGCCACAACCTCGAGGCGATCTACGGCCCCAACGTTGTCAGGGGCCTCGGAAAGTCGGAGGCGTCATGATGGCCTATACGGGAAGCAGGACGCTCGAGTCAACATTGAGCGTCGCCGAGACGAGCGCCGCGCTGCCCGCATGGGAGAAGGCGCCTCCTCGTCTGGAGTGCCGCGTTCCTCCTCGCGCGGCGGCCCGCCCCTCACGTCCACCCTTGGGGGAACTGGTTGCAGGGCTCTGTGGCGAGTCTCCGGAACGTCCGGTGTCCCCCGAAGTTTCGCCCCAACCTCACGGAGAAATATGATGGCAGCATCAATCCCTCCGAGTTCCTCCAGATTTATACCACGATCATTGTGGCGGCGGGAGGGGATGACCGGGTCATGGCAAATTATTTCCCCATGGCTCTTAAGGGACAGGCGCGCGGATGGCTTATGACCCAGCCCCCCGACTCCATCCACTCCTGGGAGGACCTGTGCCAGCAGTTTATCACAACCTTCTAGGGCACATACCCCCATCCGGGGGAGGAGGCGGACCTACATGCTGTGCAGCGGAAGGACGACAAGTCCCTCCGCTCATACATACAGCGCTTCTGCCAGGTCCGCAACACTATTCCGTGCATCCCGGCCCACACGGTCGTTTATGCATTTCGGAATGGCGTGAGGCACAACCGCATGCTGGAGAAGATCGCCTCCAAGGAGCCTAAGACCACCGCCGAGCTCTTCGAGCTAGCGGACAAGGTGGCTCGGAAGGAGGAGGCGTGGGCTTGGAACTCCCCCAGTACCCGAGACTGCCCCCCGCTCCAAGCGGCGGGACAGGAGGGGCAAGCGGAAGCCAGCCCGCTCTGATGACGAGGGCCACGTCCTTGCGGTTGATGGGCCCTCGCGGGCCCCGCGCAAGGAAAGGGCCACCGGCGGCAAGCCGAGCTCCACCGCCCCTTCCGGTGAGGGTCGATCGGCGGACAAGTGGTGCTCGGTGCACAATACTTATCGGCACAGTCTTGCCGACTGCCGCTCGGTCAAGAACTTGGCCGAGCGGTTTCGGAAAGCCGATGAGGAGAAGCGGCAGAGTCGACGGGAGGGCAAAGCCCCCGCGACCCCCGCCAATGATCGGCGAGAGGAGTCTAAGAAGAAGGCCCCTGCCGATGATGGCGATGACAGCGAGGGTCTGGAGTTCCAGATACCTCAGGAAACTATCGCCACTCTCGATAGGGGGGCTTGCGCTCACACATCCCGTCGTGGATTCAAGGCCATGAGGCGTGAGCTTCTGGCCGCCGTCCCGACTCACGAGGCGGCACGGAAGGCGCGTTGGTCGGAGGTGAAGCTCACCTTCGATCAGAGCGACCATCCAACGGTGCTCGCTCGGGGTGGGAAGTTGGCTCTTGTGGTCTCCCCGACCATCCACAACGTCAAGATGAAGCGAGTCTTGGTCGACGGGGGGGCTAGCCTGAGCATCATCTCCCCAGCTGCCTTCGACGCGCTCAAGGCCCCGGGGATGAAGCTCCAGCCGTCACTGCCGATCATCGGCGTGACCCCGGGACACACATGGCCTCTCGGCCACGTTGAGCTCCCGGTAACCTTCGGCGACTCCACCAACTTCCGCACCGAGTGGATCGACTTCGACGTGGCGGACCTCAATCTGCCCTACAACGCGGTCCTGGGCAGGCCTGCGTTGGTGAAGTTCATGGCCGCCACCCACTATGCCTACCTCCAGATGAAGATGTCGGGTCCTAGTGGTCCCATTACAGTCTTTGGCGATGTCAAGGTCGCCCTCGCCTGCGCGGAGCAGCGCGCCGACAACTTGGCGGTGGCCATGGAGCCGCAGGCCCCGGAGGCCTCCGCGTCCCGCGCCTCCAAGAAACGCCTCACCTCGGCTGACGAGGTGCCCGTCAAGGAAATCCCCCTTGGCGATGATCCGTCCAAGACCATCAAAATTGGCGGGACCTTGGACACCACATAGGAAAGCGCGCTCATCTCCTTCCTGCGGGCAAACTCCGACGTCTTCGCATGGAAGCCGTCGGACATGCCCGGGGTCCCCAGGGAGGTGATTGAGCACCGCCTCGCCGTGCAGCCGGACGCGCGGCCCGTCTGGCAAAAAGTGCGGCGTCAAGCCCCGGAGCGGCAAGCCTTCATCTGAGAGGAGGTGGCGCGGCTCCTGGAGGCTGGCTTCATCCGCGAGGTGATCCATCCAGAGTGGCTGGCAAACCCGGTGGTCGTCCCGAAGGCCAACGGCAAACTCCGGATGTGCATCGACTACACGGAGCTCAGTAAGGCATGCCCTAAGGATCCCTTCCCTTTACCACGCATAGATCAGATAGTCGACTCCACTACGGGGTGCGACCTTTTGTGTTTTCTAGATGTCTACTATGGGTATCACCAAATCTGCATGGCTAGGGAAGATGAGGAAAAAACTGCTTTCATCACTCCTGTGGGCACCTTTTGTTATACAACTATGCCTTTTGGTTTAAAGAATGTATGCCCTAAGGATCCCTTCCCTTTACCACTCATAGATCAGATAGTCGACTCCACTGCGGGGTGCGACCTTTTGTGTTTTCTAGATGCCTACTCTGGGTATCACCAGATCCTCATGGCTAGGGAAGATGAGGAAAAAACTGCTTTCATCACTCCCGTGGGCACCTTTTGTTATACAACTATGCCTTTTGGTTTAAAGAATGCATGCCCTACTTTTCAGCGTATGACTCGTAGTACTTTGAGTAATCAGATAGGGTACAATATAGAGGCGTATGTTGATGACCTGGTGGTAAAGACGCGCCACCAGGATACGTTGTTGCAAGATTTGGCCGAGACTTTTGACAGTCTTAGGTCCACACGCATGAAACTGAACCCCGGCAAGTGTGTGTTCGGTGTGCCGGCGGGCAAACTCCTTGGTTTTCTAGTCTCCTCCCGAGGCATAGAAGCTAATCCCGAGAAAATACGTGCTATATAGAGAATGCGCCCCCTAGCAAACTTAGGGATGTGCAGTGCGTCACTGGATGCATGGCCGCCCTAAGTCGATTCATATCGAGGCTGGGAGAGAGGGCGCTGCCCCTATTCAAACTCCTCAAGCGCCCTGGGCCGTTTGTGTGGACGGAGGAAGCAGAGCAAGCTCTCAATCAGCTGAAAGCTTACCTCACCTCCCCCCCATCCTAGTAGCCCCAGGGCCAGAGGAGCCGTTGCTGCTCTACTTGGCTGCGACCCCCCACGCGGTGAGTGCCGCCCTAATAGTCGAGCGCAACGAGAGTGAACCAGGGGCCCCCTCAATTGGTGATGGCCCCTCGTCCTCCCGAGGCCCGATGCCCGAAGCCCCCAACCCCTCGGAGGGCCCCGAGGCCCTCGTGGAAAGAGGAGAGGCTCTGGCAGGCGCCCCCGAGGCCTATAATCACAACGTGGTCCAGGATTCCCCTGGGGCCCCTGAGCTCGAGCGCCCCGGGCCAGTTGCCCCTGACATCAAGGACCGGCCCCACCGAAAGGTGCAGCGGCTAGTCTACTTTGTCAGTGAGGCAATCCGAGACGCGAAAACCCGATACCCACAAGCACAGAAGATACTTTACGCGGTCTTAATGGCCTCAAGGAAATTGCGCCATTACTTCCAAGCGTATCGAGTTTCCGTCGTAACGTCTTACCCTCTTGTCCAAATCTTGCACAACCGAGAGGGCACCGGTCGGGTCGTGAAGTGGGCCATCGAGCTTGCTGAGTTCGACCTGCACTTCGAACCGCGGCACGCAATCAAAAGCCAGGTTCTGGCTGACTTCATCGCAGAATGGACGCCGGTGGATGACCCTCTTCCATCCGATCTCCCCTCCCTCCCCGGAGACGGTGGAGACCCGAGCGCCGAATTCGCGCCGGACACTAGGTTATGCACTTCGACGGCTCCCTTAACCTTCATGGTGCGGGGGCCAGAGTCACGCTAACTTCACCAACCGGGGATGTCCTCAAGTACGTCGTTCGGCTCGATTTCCGAGCCACGAACAATATGGCGGAATACGAAGGACTCCTCGCGGGGTTGACGGCGGCGGCCGGAATGGGCATCCGCC
The DNA here is from genome assembly GCA_000338895.3 of Oryza meridionalis. NCBI lineage: Eukaryota > Viridiplantae > Streptophyta > Magnoliopsida > Poales > Poaceae > Oryza > Oryza meridionalis. The sequence goes on from CM002528.2 coordinate 23,625,141, forward strand.
GCCTCCTAGTCTTAGGCGATTCCCAGTTGGTCGTGAATCAGGTCTCCAAGGAGTACCAGTGCACCGACCCGCAAATGGATGCATACATACGTGAAGTGCGGCGTATGGAGCGCCACTTCGACGGACTCGAGCTCCGGCACGTGTCCCGACGCGACAACGCAATCGCTGATGAGTTATCGCGTATCGCGTCGGCGCGAGCCCCACTCCCTCCGGGGACCTTCGAGGAAAGGCTCGCGCAGCCGTCGGCACAATTGGGCCCCCCGAGGGACCACGGCGCCACGACCTCCGCCCCGAGCCCCGATAACCTGCGGGCCTCGGGGCCCGAGGGGGTCGACCCCGACCCCCCTCGTCATGTCGCCTGGATGACTGACATCCTGGCGTATCTCGATAATAATACTCTTCCTGAGGATCGCGCGGAAGCTGAGAAGCTTGCGCGTATCTCTAAGCGGTACGTGCTCGTAGAAGGGACCCTCTATCGACGGGCCGCCAACAGGATACTCTTGAAGTGTATCTCTCGGGAACAGGGCGTTGAGCTCATTGCCGACGCTCATGAGGGTGAGTGTGGGGCACATTCGGCCTCACGCACATTGGTCGATAAAGCCTTCCATCAAGGTTTTTACTGGCCGACCGCGTTGCAAGACGCACAGGAATGGGTCCGGCGATGCAAGGCGTGCCATTTCCATGCCAAGCAAATCCACCAGCTAGCCCGAGCCTTACAGTTCATCCCGCTCTCTTGGCCTTTCGCAGTTTGGGGGCTAGACATCCTTGGGCCGTTCAAAGCGGCTCGAGGTGGGTATCAGCACCTGTATGTCGCCATCGACAAGTTCACCAAGTGGCCCGAGGCTTACCCGGTCGTCAAAATCGACAAGCATTCCGCCCTCAAGTTCATCAGAGGCATCACGTCCCAGTTCGGGGTGCCCAACCGTATCATTACGGATAATGGCACCCAGTTCACCAGTGAGCTGTTCGGCGACTATTACGACGACATGGGTATCAAGCTATACTTCGCCTTGCCCGCCCACCCCAAGAGTAACGGCCAAGTCGAGCGAGCCAACGCAGAAATCCTCAGGGGCCTCAAGACTAAGACGTACAACGTCCTGAAGAAGCACGGGGATTCGTGGCTTGAAGAGTTGCCCGCTGTGCTATGGGCAAACCGGACCACTCCAAGTCGCGCCACAGGAGAAACCCCCTTTTTCCTGGTATATGGCGCCGAGGCGGACCTACCATCGGAGCTTTCCCTGGGTTCGCCTTGTGTCGTGCTGTACAATGAGGCCACTCAGGATGATTTCCGCCGCGACGATCTTGACTACTTGGAAGAGCGGAGGAGGCGCGCGGCCCTACGGGCGGCGCGTTATCAACAAAGCCTGCGGCGCTATCATCAACGCCACGTCCGGGCCCGATCACTACAAGTTGGCGACCTCGTCCTACGCCGCGTGCAGTCGCGCTTGGGGCTGAGCAAGCTCTCACCAATGTGGGAAGGGCCATACAAAGTGATCGGCGTTCCCCGGCCAAGCTCTGTTCGGTTAACCACGGAGGACGGTACGGAGTTGCCTAATCCCTGGAATATCGAACACCTCCGCCGCTTCTATCCATAGCGTCGCATTTCTTTTTTGCTTTCCAGGAACTCGGGCCAACCCCCGCACAACCCTTCGGCTTGTGCGGGCTTGGCCGGGGGCTACCACTATGCATTACTTTGTATCTTTTTCCCTTTCCAAGCAATAAATTTGTTCTCCAACTAAAGTGGAGGCCATTACGCACCTTTTTTTTGCTCTTTCCTCTGGCTCGTCCTGGTTCAAAGGACGATTTGTGCTCACTCCGAACCCTAAGTGGCATTGGGCGACCTGAAAACTGCCGAAAGGGAGCCTAAACGTGGGCCGCGCCCCGGGTTGCGGCGAACCCCGGGGGCTCGGAAGGGCCTACACATGGCCGTCCCCGATCCCCAGTTGTCTTAGCCTCGGTCTGGCTAGACCCGCTGGGCGGCTCCCTCGGGGCGACGGTCTTGCCCCTCACCATTTAGGTCCCACGGGCCGAGCGCGGATTTACCTTTTCACAGGAATGAGCCCGAGGTGGGGGGGGGGGGGGATGGGATAAAAACGGCAATTCGGTCACAGGGAAGTTAATTGAATATTTTTTCTCTTGTTTTTCTTCTTTCCTTGCCGTAGGCATTTAATGGAGAAAGCAAAAGGGTAGAAAGTGCGAAGGGGAAGTTTTATTTATAGACAAGATGGCACGATGGCCTAAAGATAAGAAGTGTCCGATGCAGGCACATAACAAAAGGAAGTTAAAAGTGGGGATAATCACGGAGTGCCCGAGCCCCCGAGGCCGGCGCCGCTGACTACGTCGTCCCAGTCCTCGCCGCTGCCGTCATCACCACCGTCTTCGCTCCCACTCTCCTCGTCTTCGCTCCCGCTCTCCTCGTCCGAGGCAAGCCCGGAGGTGAACCGAGGGGCCGACCCCTCGAAGTTAGAGACGATCGTGTTGGCCGCCTCCCGGACTTGCTCCCGAGCCCTTGCCTCGGTCCCCGGGGGGAAGTCCTCGAGTGCGCGCCATGGGGAGAAGTTGGGGTCGCGGGCTTGGTAGCTTGCGAGGACCAATTCCACCGCAGCCCGTGCCAAGGTAGCCGATGACGATTTGATGGTCTCGCCGACCTCCTCCTCCAGTCTCTCCAGATCCGCCGCCAGCCTATCCAGCTGGAGCGCGAGTGCCGGCTGTGTGGGCGGGAGCTTCCTATCCCGGCGTACGGAGATGCCCACTCGGTGTCCCGCGCGCTCCATCCGATCGACGGCATCGGAGAGTTGCCCGGGTCCGATCTCGTTGGTAAGGCGGAGGGCCGCAATCTCCCTAGCCTGATCTTGCACCAGGCGCCCTAGGTCGGCAAGGGTGCTCTGAGCCGCGGCAAGCTAGCTCGCCAACTCCGCGCCGCCGGGCTAGCCGCCCGCCGCCAGGTCCTTCTCCCAGGCCTCCAGCTCAAAAGCCCTCGCCGCCAACGCCGCGCGCTCGGCACGAGCGCTCTCCAGATGCCGAGCCTCGCCCCCGGTGACGGCCTCCTCGCGTTTCGCTAGTTGCTTGCCCAGCCGGCGCGCCGCCACCTTACGGCGATTCACCTCGGCCTCGTGCTCGGCGAGCGCGGCGTCCCGTTCCCGGCACGCCTCTTCCCGGAGCCGTAGCTCCTCCGCGCGACGGGCCACCGAAGCCTTCGCAGCGAGAGTGGTCCAGTCACGCTCGGCTGCGGCCTCCTCGCAGAGATGAAGGGAGGCCTCCACCTCCGCCACCGTTCTCTCGTGGGCGGCCAAGGTGGACTCCCGCTGGTCTAGCAAACGCGCTCGCTCCTCCAGCGCCTGAGACTGCTCCTCCAGCTCCTTGGCTCGCTGCGCCTGCTCCCGGCTGCGCGCGTCCTGCTCGCGCTGGTTCCGGTCGAGGACCTCGATTCGCCGACGAATCGTGGCCTCAAACTCCCGCACGGAGCGGGCGTGCTCGTCCAAGGCCTTGTGTTCGGCCTCGAGCGCCGCCGTCCGAGCCCGCAGCGAGGCGTCGGCCTCCGATGCTCGCCGCTCTTGGGCGGCAGCCGCGTCAAGGATACCGCGAGTGTTTTCAACCCTCTTCGCCAGGTCCTCGGCATGGGCCTCGTACTGCAAGCGGATGTCGCCCAGCGCCTCATCTAGGACCCTTGAGGCGATCAGTGCTGCCTGCCGCTCTTCCTCCGTCTCCCGCATGACAGAGTCCAGCGTCTCCTCGCGCGCCTGGATCTCTGCCAGTTGGGCTTGGCGCATCTTGCACCCCACCTCCACCATGACGTCCACGGCGCGGCGCCCCTCGTCAACCCGCGCGCGGTCCGCCGCGAGCTGTGCCCACTCCGCTTCCAGGGCCGCCCGCTCCTCTGCCAGGGCTTGAACTTGGGCATTGAGCCCCTCCCGGACGGTGGAATCGGCGGCGGCGAGCACCTGCAGGAGCGGCTCCATGCTTGCCGGAGTTGGAGAAGAGAAAGTTGCGGTCCGGCCCCGGGACGACGGAGTGCTGCTGGATCCCCCGCGAGATTGGGGGCTGCTCTCAACCCCCCTCCCGCGCGGCCAGCCCTGAGGGCGCCCCAAATGCAAGGGGGAGGAGCTGTCCCTCTCGCCCCCCTGTTTCGGGCCCTCGGGCAGACTCGGCCTCGGCCTCGGGCTCGGACCCGCCCCCAGTTTCGGCCTCGGCCTCGAGCTCAGGGCCGCCTCCAGCCTCGGCTCCCGGGCCGCGACCCCCTCGGGCCCCGCTCCCGGGTGGGGCTCCACGCGGGTCTGGGCCTCGGAGTCGCCCCCGGGAGGGACGCCGCCGCTGCTGTCGCCTGCGGCAGGTCGTGTTCCGGCTGTGGTGGACTCGGGGTCAGACCCGGCGTGCAGCCCGTGGGCCCCGCCGGAAGGCTGCGAAGGCCCCGCGCGCTGGATCGGCCGAGCCCGGGCCGCTCCGGTCGCTCGGACTTTGACCCCTGCAAGGGGTCGGACGCGAGACCCCCTGGGAAGGAATCTCGCTGCAGAAGAACCCTGATCGCGTTAACAAAGGAAAAGAAGAGGAAGTAACAAGAGGCCGAGATGAGTAAAGAGCACCGAAGCGGATGCCGGCAGTTGTACCTGCGCGGGGGAGGGGGGGGGTTGAAGGTCCACTTCGGGGGCTCGATAAAGCTCCCTCGACACGGCTCCGTCTGACCTATCTTCCGGAGCTGCTTCTTCTTCCGTCCAACTTCAGGCGCGACGGGGCGCTTGTGGCCCACCGGTGGTTGGTTCGCCATGCGTTCGGCGCCCCCTCCGCGCGGAGGAGAGGGCGGTCCGGATTCGGTCGTTTTCCGCTTCCCTCTCGGGTCGCTGGCCGAATCTCCCCCCGGCCCGCGGCTCGGGCCGGGTGCCCTGGAGCTGCCACCCCCACCGGAGCTGCTGGTCCGACTCCCGCCTGCGGTTGCGCCGCTGCTACCCGCGCCGACAGCGCCGCCACCGGCACCGCCCCGGCGGGACCGACCCCTGCCGGCGCCGACGGCCGACATCACAGCCAGGATACTCTCTCGGTCGCGGTCGCTGTAGAGGGGAAGGATCCCGTTCGGAATCAATGTTTGCTCGGCAGTGTCCAGACCCAGCACCCGCCGACTCACCGTCTTCGCGTCCTCCTCGCCCCAGTCCCAGCGCTCGCCCACATGGGTGCGCATGGGATCATTGGGTCCAGTATACTCCCACGCATGGCGGGACCGCTCTTGGAGAGGTGCAATGCAGCGGCGGAAGTAATCACCAAAGACCATCGCCCTCGTGAGGCCCTGGCTTCGCAGGCCCCTGAGGCGGTCCCGCACTGCGTCGTACTCCTTGCCCAGTTCCGAAACCGCCAACCATGCGGCGGATCGTTCGGGGGGCTGGCGGGGAGTCGAAGTCGCGGGTGGTCCGGCAGTGCGGTGTAGAACCAGTCCTTCTTCCAGTCTTTCTACTTCTTGCGGAGATGACTCTCGATGTATTGCCCCGCCGTGCCTGGCCGGGGCTGGAAGTAGCATCCCCCTACCACTGCACCTTGCAGCAGCTGCGGGACGAAGAAGAACTGGAACAGCCGCATCGTCGGCCGCACCCCGACGAACATCTCGCACAGATGCGCGAAGATGGCCAGCGTCATCACGGCGTTGGGTGCGAGATGCAAGGCATGGATCTCGTAGAAATCCAAAACCTCGTGGAAGAACCTAGAGAATGGCGGGATCAACCCCGCCATGGCGAAGGACAGGAGGTGCACGGATCGCTCCGGGTACCGCGGTCGTGGCCGCGACTCCCCTGCCCTCACGACGGCGCCCTCCGGCATGATCTTGCGGGGCAGACTAAGGTGCCTATCCGCCGTGATGCGTGATGTGGGAAGCACAGTGTCGCCAGCATCTTGGGCCATGATGACCGGCGGTGAAACGACGAGGGGCATAGTGTGCGGAGTAGCGTGGAGTGGCGAGAGTGTAAGGGCTTAGGGAGCGAGTGTGCGGGTGAGCAGTCGGCGAAAGGAAGGAGGCGAAGTCCCCGCCTCCGTATCCTTTTATCCCTGCCTCGCTGTCACGCCCGGAATTTCTATCCAAAATTCCAAACGCTTACATGTGTGTAAACCCTCGTCCAGGAATCAGCCGAGGCACACAATAACAAATTGATAATAGAGTACAATTATTACTCTAATTAATAAGCGAATAAATTGTCATTACAGAGGTGGATAGTTCCTCTCAAACAATAAAGATCTAAGCAGCGGAAAAATAAAGAAATAAACAGCGCAGACGACTCTACTCCACAGGCAACTTGACAAGGACTACGCCAAATCCTCACCACCATCGGCTTCATTGTAAAACTCCTCCTCTGATGAATGATTGCAAGGTGAGTATATGACATACTCAGCAAGCCACGCAGCAAATATGCAAGTGCACAGGATAACCAAGGATGGCATAGTATAGGCTTCTTTGCATAAACAGCATTTAAAGAATATTTCAGAATTTCATAAAACAGTAGAGTATTAATTAAACAGTATTAATCCAACACTATACAACATACCCTGTTGTATAGGCCCAACCATTTAGTACAACCAATCCCGGCTGCACAGTTCTAAACTCCAAACCAGGAATATACCATTCCAAACCAGGAGCTAATCAATTATAACCAGTTATAGCATCTTTCATTATAGTGGGAAGGGTGAGACTAATCACGAAAGACATTGTTAGACCCGCCCATAACCGCGGGCACGGCTATTCGAATAGTTTTACTCTGATCAGAGATGTACCACTGTACCCACAAGACACAACCCCACATCATGTCACCATGTGCCTTAGTACCACCACGGTACCTCGGAAAGGAGCTGTGACATTACCCCTCACACAACACAATTCACTACAGTGCACCATTCCCGGATCATAGTCACCCCCTTATAAACAAGGCATGGACTCCCCAGCGACCCCCGTGGGCTTATCTCCGCCACTTCTCAGTCTGGTGCTCCGTAATAAACTATGCTATGCAAAAGATAAAGCCGTTGCCCACGCTGGCTTGTGGTTGGCACGGTTAATGTTTCACAACCGAAATTCGTGAACCGGTCCTTAATTGTCATGAGCACGACCATCAAAACCATGTACTCACAACCCACCATTATCAGGTTTTAGTTGTCACATTAATTAATTAACCAATCACGAATAACCATCGTGAACTAGCATTAAGCCATCAGTAAATAATAGTGAATCATAAATTATCCCATTAGTGTGCTAAAGTTTCTAAGCATGGCTAAGCAATTACACCTAATATCTAGTTGAACCAATATAAAGCTCAACTAGTCAAGTTATAGTAACCCAAGGTATCAAGGAATAGGATAATCAAGAGCAAAAGGGCTATAACAAACAATAGGCTAATTCCACCCAATGACATTCAAAAATAAATGCAATAGTTGAATAGAAACAATAGCTTTAAATGGGATCAACATGCTCAAAGGATCGATTAGGATCTGTGTGACTTGCCTTGCTGGCCTTGGAACTCTTCTAAATCTTCTCCTGCAAAAGCGGACTCTCCGGAAACGTCGGATTCTAAACGGAAAGGAATAAAAACACCAAAACAGCACATAAGCAAGCATGAACAGTACATGTGGATATTTTTAACATGTAGATCTCAATTTTAGAAAAATTTAGAGACTTGAATCAACTAAATCCGAGCTAAGATGAATTAGTTATGAATTTTTAAAGATTTAATCGGTTTAAATCATTTATATAAATTTTAATTGAATTATGACGCAATAATGAATTATTTTGAAAAGAAAAAGGGCTTTATTGCGTCAGCGGGCTCGGGGTCTACGGTGGACCGGGTCCACGGCTACGGTCTACGGGAACGGATGGGTGAGATCTAATCCGACCGAACGGACGGTCGAGATTAAACGGCTCACGGCCGGCTCACGGGCGACAGCGGTGATGACGTCAGCGATGACGTCATTCCGACCGACGGCGGCGACGGCGGCTCGGACTCACGTGCTCGCCGGCGAACGACGGCGCGGCAGCGCGAAAGGAAAGCGGCAACGGGATGCGGAGAGCACGGCGAACTCACCGACGACCGAACTAGCGGCGGAGGAGCAACGGACGACGCCGGCGACGAGGACGAAGCGGCGGAAAGGTTCGGGTCGACGGCGGCGACGATGTTACGGCGGTCCACAGCGACGGCGAAGGGTCGGACGAGGACGGCGACGCGACGGCGACCACGTTGGCGAGCTCCCCGAGCGACAGCGATGACCGGAGCGATGGCGGCGCACGACTGGAGCGGCGGCGGCGGCGCACGGGATGCACGGCGCTAGGGCGACTCGGGCGACGAGAGGCGAAGGCGAGGACGGCGGAGGGTAGAGGAGAGCTCGGGGGTCCTTTTATAGGGGTCGGGAGGCGGCGGTGAAGCCCACAACGGCCCGGCGACGGCGAAGGAAAGCTAGGGTTCGGCCGAATCCGATCCGAGCTCGAGTCCTCTCTTTCCAAAGCGAATCGGCCGACGTTTCCAAAAGAGAAAAGGTAGAGGAGATCACGGGATGCATTTCCCCTCAAACAATTTCGCCGGAGAAGGAAAGGCGCGGCGAAATTTGGAAGGGCAGCGGCGGCTAGGGTTTCGGGCGCGGCCGGCGCGACGAAGACGACGACTCCGACAGGCGGGCCCCACCTGTCAGCGGCGAGAGAGAGAGAGAGCGGCGCGCGCGCGCGGCGGCTCGGCTGGGCTGGGCCGGACTGGGCCGAAGAGAGAGAAAGGAGAGGTTTTGGGCCGACTTTCGGCCCAAAGCCAAAAGAGACTTTTTAAAACCTTTTTCAATTTAAATAATTCATGAAATGCACTTTCATTTATTAAAAATACTTCCTTAGCTCAAATAATTCCCAGAAAAATCTAGAAATTATAGAATTAAGCAAAGTATTTAATAAAATTTTATCTGGCCCAATTTTATATTGGAATTTATTATTTACAATTAAATCTTTTCTTCTAGGCTTTTAAAAATTATTTCTAAAATTCTATTTACACAATAATTTATACTTTTGGGATTTTTAGGGTGTGACAAACCTACCCCCCTTAAACGGAATCTCGTCCTCGAGATTCGGAAGAACGGGCGAAAAGATGCGGATGAGCGGACTTCAATTCATCTTCTCGTTCCCAAGTTGCTTCTTCCTCTGAGTGATTACTCCACTGAACCTTACAGAAACGGGTAACTCGATTCCTGGTCCTTCTCTCATTTGTCTCCAAAATACGGATTGGTCTCTCGACATATGTCAGATCCTCTTGGATTTCTATCTGTTCAAGATTAGCTTCCTCAGTAGGTACCCTTAAACACTTCTTCAACTGTGACACATGGAACACATCATGGACTCCTGTCAACGATTGAGGTAACTCCAACTGATAAGCAACCTCACCTCTTCGACTGATAATCTTATAAGGTCCCACAAAACGCGGAGCCAACTTTCCTTTGGTCTGAAAACGATGAACCCCTCGGAGAGGAGTGACACGAAGGTACACATGATCTCCTTCTTCAAAACTCAAGTCTCCGCGGCGATTGTCTGCATAACTCTTATGACGGGACTGAGCTACACGCAATCTTTCTTGAATAACCTTTACCTTTTCTTCTGCTTCCCTTAGGATATCAGTTCCGAACACCTGACGTTCTCCCGTTTGATCCCACAGAAGCGGAGTACGACACTTACGACCATACAGTGCTTCGTAAGGAGCCATCTGAAGACTAGCTTGATAACTGTTGTTGTACGAAAATTCTGCGTAAGGCAAATTCTTATCCCAACTTCCACCGAAATCTAGAGCACAGGCTCTCAACATGTCTTCCAAAATCTGATTCACCCTTTCGGTTTGTCCGTCTGTTTGCGGATGATAAGCTGTACTGAAGTTCAACTTAGAACCCATCTCTTCCTGAAGTTTCTTCCAAAACTTTGAAGTAAACTGACTACCTCGGTCAGATACTATTTTCTTAGGGACGCCATGCAAACACACAATCCTAGCCATATACAATTCCGCCAAACGACTTCCGGAATATGTTGTCTTCACGGGAATGAAATGAGCCACTTTGGTAAGTCTATCGACTATCACCCAAATAGAGTCGTGGCCTGATGACGTTCTGGGTAAACCCGTGATAAAATCCATACCGATTTCTTCCCACTTCCATTCTGGTATCTTCAAAGGTTGCAACAAACCTGCGGGCTTCTGATGTTCCGCCTTAACTCGCTGACAAACATCACACATAGCTACAAACTCTGCTATCTCACGCTTCATACTTGTCCACCAAAATCTTTCTTTGAGATCTTGATACATCTTGGTACTACCAGGGTGAATGGAATAAAGAGTATCATGAGCTTCTTTCAGAATTGTATCTTTCAACTCTCTATTCTCTGGAACACAAATTCTTTCGCCCAACCATACGGTCCCTTGCTCATCTTCCAAGAAACCGATAGCTTTTCCTCTCCTCATATTCTTCTTGATCTCATGAATATCAGGGTCTTTAACCTGAGCTTCTCTAACCTGATCAATGAGAGTAGGCTTTGCTTCCAAAGTTGCAACAAAACCTCTAGTGACTATTCCCAAATTTAATCTCTCAAATTCCTTGCATAACTCCAATGGCAACTGTCGTCCTTCCGTAGCATTGCAATAGCCTTTCCTGCTAAGAGCATCTGCTACAACATTAGCCTTTCCCGGGTGATAATGAATTCCCAAGTCATAATCCTTGATTAATTCCAACCATCTCCGTTGTCTCATGTTCAGATCTGGTTGAGTAAAGATGTACTTTAAACTCTTGTGATCGGTGTACACCTCTGTACGAGTTCCGAAAAGATAGTGACGCCAAATCTTCAATGCATGAACTACTGAAGCTAACTCGAGATCATGAGTAGGGTAGTTCTTCTCATGTGGACGTAACTGACGAGATGCATAGGCAACCACCTTCCCATCTTGCATCAAAACACATCCTAATCCAAGCTTAGATGCATCGCAATACACTTGGAAACCCTTCTTTGGATCAGGCAAAATCAAAATGGGCGCTGATATTAAGCGACTTTTCAACTCCTGAAAACTCCGCTCACATTCTTCTGACCACTTGTACTTCACATCTTTCTGAAGCAGTCGTGTCATGGGCTTAGCAATCTTAGAGAAATTCTCTATAAATCTCCGGTAATATCCTGCAAGACCTAGGAAACTACGAATCTCTGAAACTGTCTTTGGTTGTTTCCAACCGGTTACTGATTCCACATTACTAGGATCAACGGCAACTCCTCCGGCTGAGATGACGTGACCAAGGAACTTCACTTCAGACAACCAAAATTCACACTTGCTAAACTTGGCATACAACTGATGTTCTCGTAGTTTCTCTAATGCAAGGCGAAGATGTTCTTCATGCTCTTCTTTGGTTCGAGAGTAGATAAGGATGTCATCAATAAAGACGACCACGAACTTGTCTAAGTATTCCATAAACACCTTATTCATCAAGTTCATGAAGAAAGCGGGGGCATTGGTAAGTCCGAAAGACATAACAGTACACTCAAACAGCCCATACCGAGTAGTGAAAGCCGTCTTAGGTATGTCTTCCTCTTTAATCCTCAACTGGTGATATCCTGATCGAAGATCGATCTTGGAGAAAACAGTGGCACCCCTAAGCTGATCAAACAAATCATCAATTCTGGGTAGCGGATACTTATTTTTGATAGTCACATCATTTAGGGCACGATAATCCACACACATCCTCTGGGTATGATCTTTCTTTTCCACAAAAATAACTGGAGCACCCCATGGAGACGAACTTGGTCTAATGTACCCTTTCTGAAGCAAATCATCTACTTGCCTCTTGACTTCTGCTAATTCATTGGCTGCCATTCTATAGGGTCTCTTATGGATTGGAGCTGTACCAGGTACCAAATCTATTCTGAACTCTATATCTCTCTTAGGCGGCATACCAGGTAAATCATCCGGGAACACATCTGGGTATTCTCGTACTATAGGAATTTCCTCCAAAGTTATTTGGTTCAGACTTGACCTTAAGGGCTCTGAAGGCAATGCATGAACAGTCACAACTTGGCCATCAGTACTGGTGAGAGTTACTTTTCTATTGGCACAGTCTATCACACCTTTATATCTGGCTAACCAGTCCATCCCTAAGATGACATCAAGGTCTTTGGATTCTAACAGAATAAGATTGGCCAGGAATGGCACTCCTTGAATCTCTATTCTGACAGAGGGACTACGCTGCACCGAGAGTGTTTGATTACTCGGGGTGCTAACCATCAAAGGACGTCTAAGATCTTCTACTTCCATCCCATGATTTCCCGCAAAACTCATAAATAAAAATGAATGCGTAGCACCAGAGTCGAAAAGTACTGTTGCAGGTACTGAGTTAACAGGGAACGTACCCAAAATCACATCTGGAGCATCCTGAGCTTCTGCAGCAGCAACGTGGTTGACACGAGCCTTTGTCGCTGGTGCGGTGGAGTTGTTCTGTGCAGGGACAACCTTCACGCGTCGGGGCTTCGGACACTTGTCGGAGTAATGGCCTGGGTCACCACAGTTGAAACATACTCCGGGCTTGTTTCCTTGTTCCCTCCTGACAGGCTGATGCGGTGTCGGAGCTACCACCGGACGCGGAGCTTGGTTGCGGTTGTTGCTGCCAGCATTGTTGTTGAAGAACTGACGCTGCGGCCGAACAACAGACGAAGAACCTCCCTGAGGCATTGACTGAGATCCCGAAACAAGACGTGGCCTCTGATTATTCCCTTGTTGAGCCTTGAAGTGAGCAATCCCGCGCTTCTTCTGCTCCATGCGGTTGTACTTATCCTCCTGGCGAATAGCCTTATCCACCAACTTCTGAAAATCAGGATAATCTCCAGTCATCAATGGGTAAGAAAGCTCATCATTCAGTCCTTCCAGGAACTTCTCTTGACGTTCTTCATCAGTGCGTACTTCCTCCGGTGCATAACGAGCTAGGCGATTAAACTCATGCAAGTATTCCGTAACAGAGCGAGATCCCTGAGTGAGCGCTCTGAATTCCCTTTTCTTAAGAGACACCACTCCTGATGGTATGTGCGTCTTGCGAAAGGCAGCAGTGAATTCTAGCCAAGTGATAGGTTCCGCCGTAGTCCTGTTGAGACGGAAATGATCCCACCATTCAGAAGCAGGGCCATGCAACTGGTGCGAGGCAAAAGAGACCTTCTCCTGATCAGTGCACTGAAGCAAGTCCAACTTCTTTTCTATGGCGTGCAGCCAATCACCAGCCTCTACTGGATTAGTAGTGCTAGAAAACGTAGGTGGCCTCACACGAAGAAATTCTGATAACTTGTTCTGGGGAGGTGCTTGGTTATTCCCTTGGTTCTGCTGGTTCTGAAGTTGCTGCATCATCATATGCATAAGTTGTGTCTGCTGAGCCAAAACTTGGGCAAGGGTGGGATTCTCTCCATTGTTGCTATTGCTGTTGTTGCTGTTGCTGTTGTTGAGGCCATTTCCAACACTGCGAGTGAGCACCATCTGGCATGGATAGGAACACAAGAAGAGAAGCCGGGGAAAACTACTTAGGACAGGGAACTAACTTTTCCACTAACTTAACTTTTATTGATCTTAACCGAGTTTCATTATTACAAAGACTTGAAGACTCTCACATCACTAAACTCACCAACTACTAAACACTCGAAAGCAAACAAATGCATGCACTTACATCCCAACACTGATGTAAATCACATGCGAGACCCACACACACAACCAAACTTAAACAAGCAAACTAACACAACGATCTAAGGCAACAGCTTAACAAGGTATTCTAGGTCTTCCGAGCATCGGAGTTGATTGAGGGCTCGTCCGGCTCTTCTTTAACATCATCTTGAGTTGCTCCCCACTCGACCTTGGAATGGGTGCTCTTGGATTCTTCTTCTTCATCATCACTTATGTTGACGACCGGGGGCTTTGCTGGGGTGACTTCCTTTTCCACCACACGAACCTTTGGCGCCAACTGATACCGAGGAACAAAAATAGCTCTCTTTCTTGCAGTAAGACGAACTCTGGCTTTCTGGGGTGGTGCTTCTCCCTTTAGTGCTGCCAACTCCTTCTCCAACCTCTCCACCTTGTACTCCAGCTTGCAAATCTTCATACGGTTCCAGTCCTCACGCTCATGGGCTGCTATCACAATCTCAGCACGGGTCTCATCCATAGCCCATAGCATCTCAACCAAATGTCTTGTAGTGGCATCATTCTCGATTCCTGCAGGTTCAAGGTAGATGCCACGGTCACTCCCCTGAGGTTGCCGAGGATGGTAGCGATACTCCGTATTGGCCAACTGCTTGCTGTAGCGGTCACGGAGCTCTCCGATGGCGATTCTTGCCCCCTCCTGGCATGCATGCATATAGCTTCTCCCTCCAGCTTCGAACATCACTGATGGGATATCTTCACGATTACTGATCAAGGTGACTTTGACACGGCACTCCTCTTCATCGCGATCATGAGAAATCTGGGCGTACAAAGGGGCAGTCCCAAATCCTATGGCAAAGGACATCGTACGCAACTCCAGGACAAATCCTTCAGTACCAAACAAGTACTCAGGCTTGACACGCGTCATCTAAAGACAAGTGAAAGGAGGGAGTTAAGACATTTATCCAATTAATAGCACAAGTTTTCCGGTTACTTTGAATAAAATTTAAAAATTCAAAATAAAAGGTAAATGAATAAAATAACTCAATCTTGCAAGATAAGTTGAAACGGTTAACAACAGGATCACTGGTTTTGCACTTTTGAATAACCGGTTTCAAAAGAAATAAATTAAAAGAGAGTTATAAAATCAACATGCTAAGTTTATTGTAGCAAGATTAAATAAATCAATGTCATAAAACTTTTGCTAATAAATGGGTCATTAGTACAGTAATGGATGTACGGTACTAACCACACAGAAAGACAAAAGTAAATTTTAAAAGGAACAAATTAAGAGGTTATAAACTACATGTGCCATTAGCTTGGTTTAATTAAAAGAGAACGGGAGGAGAACAGTTCTAGTTTTCCAATATTTTTAGAGGGCTCTTATAGGTACTGTTTGGCATAACCTATGGTCAAGGAGGCTCTGATACCAACTTGTCACGCCCGGAATTTCTATCCAAAATTCCAAACACTTACATGTGTGTAAACCCTCGTCCAGGAATCAGCCGAGGCACACAATAACAAATTGATAATAGAGTACAATTATTACTCTAATTAATAAGCGAATAAATTGTCATTACAGAGGTGGATAGTTCCTCTCAAACAATTGTCACGCCCGGAATTTCTATCCAAAATTCCAAACGCTTACATGTGTGTTAAGCCCTCGTCCAGGAATCAACCGAGGCACACAATGACAATTTGATAATAGAGTACAAATAAATAACTATTTAATACTCGCAAATATTAAAAATATTACAGAGGCGGATAGTTCCTCTCAAAGAAAATAACATTCTACGCAGCGGAAAACAAAACTATAACAAACTACGGAACAGCTATGGCGACTCCACTCCACAGGCAACTTAACCGAGAACAAGCCTAAACCTCCAGATCATCACCTTCACTGAAGCACTCCTCTTCTGATGAATGAATATTGCAAGAATGAGCATATGACATACTCAACAAGCCACACAGCAAATATGCAAGTGCACAGGATAACAAAGGATGGCATAATATAGCTCATTTGCAGAAACAGCATTTAATAAATATTTAAGAGAATAGTAAAAACAGTTGAATAATTAATCAATATTAAATAAACACCATACAACACACCCGTGTTGCATAGGCCCAACCACATTTGAACAACCAACCCCGGTTGAACAAATCAAACCTCCAAACCAGGAATTAACCATTCCAAACCAGGAGTCCAATTAATGATCACATTATTACCATTGAAGAGTAGTGTGAGACTAATCACGAAAAACATTGCTCAACTCACCCATAACCGCGGGTACGGCTATTCGAATAGTTTAAACTCTGATCAGAGGTGTACCACTGTACCCACAAGACACAACCCCACATCATGTCACCATGTGCCTCAGTACCACCACGATACCTCGGAAAGGAATTGTGACAATACCCCTCGCACAACATAACCCATTACAGTGCACCTTTCCTGGATCATAATCACCTCCTTATAAACAAGGCATGGACTCCCCAGCGACCCCCATGGACTTCTCGCCACTTCTCAGTCTGGCGCACTATAATGAATCACGCTATACAAAAGATAAAGCCGTTGCCCACGCTGGCTTGTGGTTGGCACGATAAATGTTTCACAACAGTAGCTCGCGAACCGGTCCTTAATTGTCATGAGCACAACCAACAAAACCATATGCTCACAACCCACCTTAACCAGGTTTTAATTATCAATTAATTAACATCACACGATTGACCATCGTGAGCTACCATTAAATATAACCCTAATTATCAATAATAATTATATAATATAATTTATATTTAGCCCCTTTTAATTAGCTAATGTTTCTAAGCATGGCTAAGCAAACCTACATATAGCATTTAGCTGAACCAATCCAATATATAAGGTTCATGCTAATCAAATTATAACCCATAGGAAAATAAAGATCATCTTCGGCCATTAATTAACTGGGAAAGGTTCACCACCCGATGACATTCGAAAACAATGCATAGTTGAAATAAAATAATAGCTTTAAACGGGTTCAACATGCTCGAAGGGTTGTTTGGGATCTGTGTGACTTGCCTTGGGCTTCCACAAACACTTCGGAACCTTCCTCAACGGAAACGCTCTCCTCCGGAACGTCGGAAACTAAAGCAATTAAACAAAATCAACAAAACAGTACAAAAACAAGCATGAACAGTACATGTGGATATTTTTAACATGTAGATCTTGATTTTAGAAAAATTTAGAAACTTGAACCACCTAAAACGGATCTACGGTTATGTAGTTATGATTTTCCGAAGTTTTAATCTATTAGAAAATCGGGAAAAAGGAAAAAGAGAGAGAGATGACGTCAGCCCTGGCGATGATGACGTCAGCCCTAGGGTTGACGTCATGCTGACGTCATGCTGACGTCGGCACGGCGGCCGGCTCGGGTCGACGAGCTCGCCGGCGCTAGGGACAACGGCGGCGGGATTGGAGACCACCTACGCGAAGAGGGCAACGAGGCGAACCCATTGGTACTCACCACGTCGACCAACAACGCACGACGGCGGCCGGCGACGAGCAAAGGCGGCGCGGCGGCTCGGGTTAGCGGCGACGGCGGCGCTCCGGTGGTCGGCGGCGAAAACGGAGGGGCGGCCGAGCTTCCTTGCACCACGGCGCACCTAACGGTGGTGGCGGCGACCAAAGGCGACGGCGGAAACGGCGCGGCGGCGCGACCGAAGACGGCCGGCGGCGGCGGCGGACTTGGAGCACGCGGCGGCGACGCTACGGGGCACGAGAGAGCACGGGAAAGGGGGCAAACGGAAGAGGAGAACACGAGGAAGCTTTATAGGAGCTCGGATTGAAGAGATCAAGCCGCAAACGAGAGGAATCGAGTCGGGAAGAAATCGAACTCGGTTTTTAGGGATAAAATCAAAACGAATTCAATCCGGATCCAAACCGCAACGATTCGCTTTGATTCTTGGGGGAAAAGAAAGAGGAGACCGAGAGGAACAAAACCCCTCAAAATCCCGGAGGAATCGGGCTCGGATTTGGGCGGAATCGGAGTGGAAAGGGGCGGCTAGGGTTCGAGCTCGGCCGGCGGCCGGCCGGAGGTTGAAGACGGCCCTGACATGTGGGCCCCACATGTCAGCGGCTGAGGAGAGGGGCGCGGGCGGCAGCGGCTTGGGCCGGCATGGGCCGCGCGCGGAGGAGAGAGAGGAAAGAGAGAGTTGGGCCGGATTCGGCCCAACGGCCTAGGAGGGGGACTTTTGAACTTTTTTAAATAAAAACAATTTGTGAAATGATGTTTCAATTATTAAAAATACTTCCCTTGCTCAAATAATTCCCAGAAAATTCTAGAAAATAGAGGAGCAAGCATAGTATTTAATAAAATTTTATCTAGCTCATTTTTATATTGAAAATTTTCCTAGAAAATTAGGGTTTAGCTTGTAGGCTTTTAATTTAATTTCTAAAAATTCCAATTAAACAACAATTTATAAATTTAAGATTTTTAGGGCGTGACAAACCTACCCCCCTTAAACAGAATCTCGTCCTCGAGATTCAGAAGAACTAGCGAACAGATGAGGATGAGCTGACTTCAATTCATCTTCTCGCTCCCAAGTGGCTTCTTCTTCTGAATGATTACTCCACTGAACCTTACAGAACCGTATAACGCGATTCCTGGTTTTCCTCTCGCTTACTTCCAAAATTCTGACTGGCTTCTCAACATAAGTTAAATCTTCCTGAAGCTCTATACGATCAGGATCTGCTTCCTCCGTAGGTACACGTAAACATTTCTTCAACTGAGACACATGGAACACGTCATGTATTCCCGCCATTGACGGAGGCAACTCTAACTGATAAGCTACTTCACCTCTTCGACTCACAACCTTATAAGGTCCCACAAAACGCGGTGCCAATTTCCCTTTGGTTTGGAAACGATGAACTCCTCGTAACGGCGTAACCTGAAGATATACATAATCTCCTTCTTCGAAAGCCAAATCTCTGCGACGATTGTCAGCATAGCTCTTCTGACGCGACTGAGCAACGCGCAACCTTTCTTGGATAATTTTCACTTTTTCCTCTGCCTGTCGCAATATGTCTGTCCCAAAAACTTGACGCTCACCGGTTTGATCCCAAAGGAGCGGCGTACGACACTTTCGACCATATAATGCTTCATTCGGAGACATTTGCAAACTAGCTTGATAACTATTGTTATATGAGAATTCCGCGTACGGCAAATTCTTATCCCAACTTCCACCAAAATCTAGAACACAGGCTCTCAACATATCTTCTAAAATTTGGTTTACTCTTTCCGTCTGACCATCTGTTTGAGGGTGATAAGCGGTACTGAAATTCAAACGGGTACCCAATTCTGATTGTAACTTCTGCCAAAACTTCGAAGTAAACTGGCTACCTCTATCTGACACTATCTTCTTAGGAACACCATGCAAACATACCACTCTGGCCATGTATAACTCTGCAAGCTTATTTCCCGTGTAAGTTGTTTTGACTGGTATGAAGTGAGCGACTTTTGTCAACCGATCAACCACTACCCAAATAGAATCATGTCCTGCCGACGTTCTGGGTAGACCGGTTATAAAATCCATTCCTATTTCTTCCCACTTCCACTCTGGAATCTTTAACGGCTGTAATAGACCAGCTGGCTTCTGATGTTCTGCCTTGACCCGCTGACATACATCACATAGAGCCACATATTCAGCTATCTCACGTCGCATACTGGCCCACCAGAATTGTTGCTTCAAATCTTGGTACATCTTAGTGCTTCCAGGGTGAATGGAATACAAAGTTTCATGGGCTTCTTTCATGATAGTATCCTTCAACTCCTTATTTTCTGGGACACAAATTCTTTCTCCTAACCATACAGTTCCTTGCTCATCTTCTACAAAACCGATGGCTTTACCCCTCCTCATGTTCTTCTTTATTTCCTGGATATCAGGATCATTCACTTGAGCTTCTCTAACTTGATCAAACAGAGTAGGTTTAGCTTCCAAAGCGGCCACAAAACCTTTGCTGACTATTCCCAAGTTCAACCTTTCAAATTCTTGGCATAACTCCCAAGGTAAACGTCGACCTTCTGACATATTACAGTAGTTTTTCCTGCTAAGAGCATCGGCTACAACATTTGCCTTCCCCGGGTGATAGTGGATTTCCATGTCATAGTCCTTAATCAACTCTAACCATCTTCGCTGACGCATGTTCAAATCAGGTTGAGTGAAAATGTACTTCAAACTTTTATGATCCGTATACATCTCGGTACGGTTACCGAAAAGATAATGACGCCAAATCTTCAATGCATGCACCACAGCTGCCAACTCTAGGTCATGCGTTGGGTAATTATTCTCATGAGGACGTAATTGCCTAGATGCATAAGCAACCACCTTTCCTTCTTGCATCAACACACAACCCAAACCGT
Organism: Oryza meridionalis; assembly: GCA_000338895.3. Taxonomy (NCBI): domain Eukaryota; kingdom Viridiplantae; phylum Streptophyta; class Magnoliopsida; order Poales; family Poaceae; genus Oryza; species Oryza meridionalis. The sequence goes on from CM002528.2 coordinate 23,645,158, forward strand.
GTCGGGATGCATCACAATACACTTGGAAACCTTTCCTCGAATCAGGCAAAATTAACACAGGCGCAGTCACTAGCCTTTTCTTCAGTTCTTGGAAACTTCGTTCACAATCCTCTGTCCATTTGTACTTCACTTCCTTTTGAAGCAGACGAGTCATTGGTCTGGCGATCTTTGAAAAGTTCTCAATAAACCTGCGGTAATACCCAGCAAGTCCAAGGAAACTACGAATTTCTGAAACCGTCTTGGGTTGCTTCCAACTTAACACTGACTCCACATTGCTTGGATCTACTGCCACTCCTCCAGACGAGATGACATGACCAAGAAACTTTACTTCGGACAACCAAAATTCACATTTACTGAACTTGGCATAAAGCTGATGCTCACGTAGTTTCTCTAAAGCTAGACGAAGATGCTCTTCATGTTCTTCCTTCGTCTTGGAGTAAATAAGAATGTCATCAATAAACACCACGACAAACTTATCCAGATATTCCATAAACACCTTGTTCATCAGATTCATGAAAAAGGCTGGGGCATTAGTGAGTCCAAACGACATAACGGTACATTCGAACAAACCATACCGAGTTGTGAAGGCGGTCTTTGGTATATCTTCCTCACGGATTCGAAGTTGATGATATCCGGAACGAAGATCTATCTTGGAGAAAACTGTAGCACCTTCCAGTTGATCGAACAGATCATCAATTCTGGGTAGAGGATATTTATTCTTGATGGTAACCTCATTCAACGCTCGATAATCCACGCACATTCTCTGAGTATGATCCTTCTTCTCCACAAAGATGACTGGTGCTCCCCATGGCGAAGTACTGGGTCTAATGTATCCCTTCTGAAGCAAATCATCCACCTGTTTCTTCACCTCAGCTAACTCATTAGCTGCCATTCTGTATGGTCTCTTATGGATGGGGTTAGTTCCAGGTACCAAGTCTATCCGAAACTCTATGTCTCTCTTAGGTGGCATACCTGGCAAATCCTCCGGAAACACGTCTGGGTAGTCTTGCACTATAGGAATCTCTTGTAGAGCAACTTGGTTTAAGGTCACACCAGGAGATTTAGGAGAGGACGCAAAGAAAGAAACAGTTTCCCCATTGCTATTGGTTAAAGTCACCTTACGGTTGGCACAATCTATAACTCCTCTGTGACGAGATAACCAATCCATCCCTAAGATAACATCTAGGTCTTTGGATTCTAGCAAGATAAGAGAGGATGGGAAAGGAACTTCTTCTATTTCTATGGTAGCGGAAGGACAATACTGTGTCGAAAATGCTTGATTGCCTGGGGTATTAACTAGTAAAGGTCTCCCAAGACTAACAACTTCCATCCCATGTTGGCTCGCAAAACTTTTAGACAAAAAGGAATGTGTAGCACCGGAATCAAAAAGCACAGTTGCGGGTATAGAGTTAACAGGAAACGTACCCAAAACAACATCTGGTGCATTCTGAGCTTCTGCTGCTGCAACATGATTAACACGTGCCTTCGGTGCTGGAACATTGGAGTTGTTCGGGGCTGGAGCGTTCTTCACACGCCGAGGCTTAGGACACTTGTCAGCATAATGTCCTGGATCACCACAGTTGAAGCACACCCCTGGCTTGCTTCCCTGTTCCTTCCTGACGGGCTGGTTCTGAACTGGAGTTGCTACAGGACGAGCAACCGTGTTGCGGTTATCATTGCCACGATTACCAGTATTGTTGTTGTAGAACTGGCGTTGGGGACGGACAACTGATGAAGATCCTCCTTGAGGGTATGATGAAGTTTGAGGTCCAGTAACGAGACGCGGCCTCTGGTTACTGCCCTGTTGTGCCTTGAATTGAGCAGCCCTGCGCTTCTTCTGCTCCATACGGTTATATTTGTCTTCTTGACGAATCGCCTTGTCCACCAACTGCTGGAAATCCCGGAAATCCGTAGACATCAAAGCATAAGACAACTCATCATTCAGTCCCTCCAAAAACTTCTCCTGACGTTCTTCATCGGTGCGGACATCCTCTGGAGCATAACGAGCTAAGCGGTTGAAATCATGGAGGTACTCAGTAACCGAACGAGATCCTTGGTTGAGTGCTCTAAATTCTCTCTTCTTTAGAGCTACAACACCAGACGGTATATGCGTCTTCCTGAAAGCGGCCGTGAATTCCTGCCACGTAATAGGCTCTCCTTCAGCCCTGCCTTGGCGAAAATGATCCCACCATTCAGCAGCAGGACCATGCAATTGATGCGAAGCAAAAGAAACTTTCTCCTGCTCAGTACACTGGATCAAATCCAACTTCTTCTCCACCGCATGCAGCCAATCTCCTGCTTCTACTGGATTGGTGGTGCTTGAAAAGGTAGGGGGTCTCACACGTAAGAAATCTGCCAGCTTGTTTTGGGGAGGTGGGGGTGGATTCTGGTTCTGATTGTTTGCCTGCTGATTCTGTGCCTGCTGCACTAACAGATTGATCAGTTGTGCTTGTTGGGCCAAAATCTGAGCTAGCATTGGGTTCTCTTCATTGTTAGTAGCTCCACTTCCACTTCCACTTCCAGTGCCGGTGCGCGTGTTCACCATCTGACGATAGCAGAGACAACAGGAAAGAACGACAGAGAGACACCCTTAGAACGGAGTTATTTAATTAATTTAAATTCTATATTGCTCTTAACTGTGTATGATTACATTTAAGTTGCATTAACACTATCTCACCAACTATCTTACACTCTGACAAGCAAAAGAACTAGACTCATGCTGTTACATCCCACCCATGATGTAAGCAACAACTAAAACCCACACACTCACAAGCAAACTTAAACAAGCAATCTAACACAACGAACTACGGCAACGATCTAACTAAGCGACTAAACCCGCCTTGCGTCGGAACGAAGCGATGGATCTTCTTCCTCTGGAGTAGCTGGCTCTCTTTCTTCAGGGTCTTCCTCTTCTTCCTCATCACTTACGATGTCGACGACCGGTTCAGCACGATCGGGCACAGCTTCACCCATCACGCGAATCTTCGAAGCTAACTGGAGACGAGGTGGCGGACATGTTCTCTTTCTTGCAGTGAGGCGACACTTGGGTGTTGGCGGCAGCGTTTCTCCTTTAAGTTCCACTAATTCCTTCTGTAGACGGTGCACCTTGCTCTCCAACTTGCAAATCTTGCCTCGATTCCAATTTTCCCTGTCATGAGCTGCTTTGACTCGTTCCACACTTACTGCATCCATAGCACTAAGCATATGCACCACATGCATCAGAGTGGCACTCTCTTCACCATCAGGACAGGTATAGGTTCCATAGTCTTGACCATGAGGCTTGTGAGGATGATATTGGAAAGCTGATGAATCCAACTCTTCTTCAAAGTATTGTCGCAACTCTCCAATGGCCACCAAAGCTACTTCTTGACAAGCATGGCTGTACGATCTTCCTCCAGCTTCGAACTTAAAAGACGGAAGGTCTTCGCTATCACTAGCCAACGTCACACGAACACGACATTTCTCCTCGTCGGGGTCATGGGGAATCTGGCGATACTCAGGAGCAACTTCATAACCTACCTCAAAAGCCATCAACCTCAGCTCCCTGACGAATCCTAACACCTCGATCAAATTTCTCGGTGAATGGCGAGGCATCTAAAGAAACATAGAAGAGAAGAATTAAAGCATATTTTTAAGTTAGCTGCACCAACTAGACTTAACTGATTTTTGACCAAAAGGAAGAAAAATAAAAGAAAAGACACATACAAAGCTATTTTATAAATATTTTGTAGAATTTAACTTTTTTTGGACAGGGACAAATATCTTTTTTTTTTGACAAATAATTAAAACAAAACTAAAATAATTGTGATCTATTATAAGCACGGTACAGTGTCACCATAGGAAAGATGAGTAGTACTAGTGCTAACATGATTAAATCGATACCATAATAAATGTACAGTGCCGATAAATCAATAAAATTTGGTAAAGAGAAAAAGAAAAATTTTGAGAAGAACAACTTTTTGCTTTTAAAAGGAAAGAAATTGAATTAAATAAATTTTTGTGCATAACCTTACACGTGCTGCCAACTTAATTAATTTATAAGAGAATACAGAAGAGCAGTTCTATTTTTCAAAATATTTTGAAGGCTACTTAAGGTTTACCATTTGGCTTATCCTAAGGTCAAAGTGGCTCTGATACCAACTTGTCACGCCCGGAATTTCTATCCAAAATTCCAAACGCTTACATGTGTGTTAAGCCCTCGTCCAGGAATCAACCGAGGCACACAATGACAATTTGATAATAGAGTACAAATAAATAACTATTTAATACTCGCAAATATTAAAAATATTACAGAGGCGGATAGTTCCTCTCAAAGAAAATAACATTCTACGCAGCGGAAAACAAAACTATAACAAACTACGGAACAGCTATGGCGACTCCACTCCACAGGCAACTTAACCGAGAACAAGCCTAAACCTCCAGATCATCACCTTCACTGAAGCACTCCTCTTCTGATGAATGAATATTGCAAGAATGAGCATATGACATACTCAACAAGCCACACAGCAAATATGCAAGTGCACAGGATAACAAAGGATGGCATAATATAGCTCATTTGCAGAAACAGCATTTAATAAATATTTAAGAGAATAGTAAAAACAGTTGAATAATTAATCAATATTAAATAAACACCATACAACACACCCGTGTTGCATAGGCCCAACCACATTTGAACAACCAACCCCGGTTGAACAAATCAAACCTCCAAACCAGGAATTAACCATTCCAAACCAGGAGTCCAATTAATGATCACATTATTACCATTGAAGAGTAGTGTGAGACTAATCACGAAAAACATTGCTCAACTCACCCATAACCGCGGGTACGGCTATTCGAATAGTTTAAACTCTGATCAGAGGTGTACCACTGTACCCACAAGACACAACCCCACATCATGTCACCATGTGCCTCAGTACCACCACGATACCTCGGAAAGGAATTGTGACAATACCCCTCGCACAACATAACCCATTACAGTGCACCTTTCCTGGATCATAATCACCCCCTTATAAACAAGGCATGGACTCCCCAGCGACCCCCATGGACTTCTCGCCACTTCTCAGTCTGGCGCACTATAATGAATCACGCTATACAAAAGATAAAGCCGTTGCCCACGCTGGCTTGTGGTTGGCACGATAAATGTTTCACAACAGTAGCTCGCGAACCGGTCCTTAATTGTCATGAGCACAACCAACAAAACCATATGCTCACAACCCACCTTAACCAGGTTTTAATTATCAATTAATTAACATCACACGATTGACCATCGTGAGCTACCATTAAATATAACCCTAATTATCAATAATAATTATATAATATAATTTATATTTAGCCCCTTTTAATTAGCTAATGTTTCTAAGCATGGCTAAGCAAACCTACATATAGCATTTAGCTGAACCAATCCAATATATAAGGTTCATGCTAATCAAATTATAACCCATAGGAAAATAAAGATCATCTTCGGCCATTAATTAACTGGGAAAGGTTCACCACCCGATGACATTCGAAAACAATGCATAGTTGAAATAAAATAATAGCTTTAAACGGGTTCAACATGCTCGAAGGGTTGTTTGGGATCTGTGTGACTTGCCTTGGGCTTCCACAAACGCTTCGGAACCTTCCTCAACGGAAACGCTCTCCTCCGGAACGTCGGAAACTAAAGCAATTAAACAAAATCAACAAAACAGTACAAAAACAAGCATGAACAGTACATGTGGATATTTTTAACATGTAGATCTTGATTTTAGAAAAATTTAGAAACTTGAACCACCTAAAACGGATCTACGGTTATGTAGTTATGATTTTCCGAAGTTTTAATCTATTAGAAAATCGGGAAAAAGGAAAAAGAGAGAGAGATGACGTCAGCCCTGGCGATGATGACGTCAGCCCTAGGGTTGACGTCATGCTGACGTCGGCACGGCGGCCGGCTCGGGTCGACGAGCTCGCCGGCGCTAGGGACAACGGCGGCGGGATTGGAGACCACCTACGCGAAGAGGGCAACGAGGCGAACCCATTGGTACTCACCACGTCGACCAACAACGCACGACGGCGGCCGGCGACGAGCAAAGGCGGCGCGGCGGCTCGGGTTAGCGGCGACGGCGGCGCTCCGGTGGTCGGCGGCGAAAACGGAGGGGCGGCCGAGCTTCCTTGCACCACGGCGCACCTAACAGTGGTGGCGGCGACCAAAGGCGACGGCGGAAACGGCGCGGCGGCGCGACCGAAGACGGCCGGCGGCGGCGGCGGACTTGGAGCACGCGGCGGCGACGCTACGGGGCACGAGAGAGCACGGGAAAGGGGGCAAACGGAAGAGGAGAACACGAGGAAGCTTTATAGGAGCTCGGATTGAAGAGATCAAGCCGCAAACGAGAGGAATCGAGTCGGGAAGAAATCGAACTCGGTTTTTAGGGATAAAATCAAAACGAATTCAATCCGGATCCAAACCGCAACGATTCGCTTTGATTCTTGGGGGAAAAGAAAGAGGAGACCGAGAGGAACAAAACCCCTCAAAATCCCGGAGGAATCGGGCTCGGATTTGGGCGGAATCGGAGCGGAAAGGGGCGGCTAGGGTTCGAGCTCGGCCGGCGGCCGGCCGGAGGTTGAAGACGGCCCTGACATGTGGGCCCCACATGTCAGCGGCTGAGGAGAGGGGCGCGGGCGGCAGCGGCTTGGGCCGGCATGGGCCGCGCGCGGAGGAGAGAGAGGAAAGAGAGAGTTGGGCCGGATTCGGCCCAACGGCCTAGGAGGGGGACTTTTGAACTTTTTTAAATAAAAACAATTTGTGAAATGATGTTTCAATTATTAAAAATACTTCCCTTGCTCAAATAATTCCCAGAAAATTCTAGAAAATAGAGGAGCAAGCATAGTATTTAATAAAATTTTATCTAGCTCATTTTTATATTGAAAATTTTCCTAGAAAATTAGGGTTTAGCTTGTAGGCTTTTAATTTAATTTCTAAAAATTCCAATTAAACAACAATTTATAAATTTAAGATTTTTAGGGCGTGACAACAATAAAGATCTAAGCAGCGGAAAAATAAAGAAATAAACAGCGCAGACGACTCCACTCCACAGGCAACTTGACAAGGACTACGGCTTCATTGTAAAACTCCTCCTCTGATGAATGATTGCAAGGTGAGTATATGACATACTCAGCAAGCCACGCAGCAAATATGCAAGTGCACAGGATAACCAAGGATGGCATAGTATAGGCTTCTTTGCATAAACAGCATTTAAAGAATATTTCAGAATTTCATAAAACAGTAGAGTATTAATTAAACAGTATTAATCCAACACTATACAACATACCCTGTTGTATAGGCCCAACCATTTAGTACAACCAATCCCGGCTGCACAGTTCTAATCTCCAAACCAGGAATATACCATTCCAAACCAGGAGCTAATCAATTATAACCAGTTATAGCATCTTTCATTATAGTGGGAAGGGTGAGACTAATCACGAAAGACATTGTTAGACCCGCCCATAACCGCGGGCACGGCTATTCGAATAGTTTTACTCTGATCAGAGATGTACCACTGTACCCACAAGACACAACCCCACATCATGTCACCATGTGCCTTAGTACCACCACGGTACCTCGGAAAGGAGCTGTGACATTACCCCTCACACAACACAATTCACTACAGTGCACCATTCCCGGATCATAGTCACCCCCTTATAAACAAGGCATGGACTCCCCAGCGACCCCCGTGGGCTTATCTCCGCCACTTCTCAGTCTGGTGCTCCGTAATAAACTATGCTATGCAAAAGATAAAGCCGTTGCCCACGCTGGCTTGTGGTTGGCACGGTTAATGTTTCACAACCGAAATTCGTGAACCGGTCCTTAATTGTCATGAGCACGACCATCAAAACCATGTACTCACAACCCACCATTATCAGGTTTTAGTTGTCACATTAATTAATTAACCAATCACGAATAACCATCGTGAACTAGCATTAAGCCATCAGTAAATAATAGTGAATCATAAATTATCCCATTAGTGTGCTAAAGTTTCTAAGCATGGCTAAGCAATTACACCTAATATCTAGTTGAACCAATATAAAGCTCAACTAGTCAAGTTATAGTAACCCAAGGTATCAAGGAATAGGATAATCAAGAGCAAAAGGGCTATAACAAACAATAGGCTAATTCCACCCAATGACATTCAAAAATAAATGCAATAGTTGAATAGAAACAATAGCTTTAAATGGGATCAACATGCTCAAAGGATCGATTAGGATCTGTGTGACTTGCCTTGCTGGCCTTGGAACTCTTCTAAATCTTCTCCTGCAAAAGCGGACTCTCCGGAAACGTCAGATTCTAAACGGAAAAGAATAAAAACACCAAAACAGCACATAAGCAAGCATGAACAGTATATGTGGATATTTTTAACATGTAGATCTCAATTTTAGAAAAATTTAGAGACTTGAACCAACTAAATCCGAGCTAAGATGAATTAGTTATGAATTTTTAAAGATTTAATCGGTTTAAATCATTTATATAAATTTTAATTGAATTATGACGCAATAATGAATTATTTTGAAAAGAAAAAGGGCTTTATTGCGTCAGCGGGCTCGGGGTCTACGGTGGACCGGGTCCACGGCTACGGTCTACGGGAACGGATGGGTGAGATCTAATCCGACCGAACGGACGGTCGAGATTAAACGGCTCACGGCCGGCTCACGGGCGACAGCGGTGATGACGTCAGCGATGACGTCATTCCGACCGACGGCGGCGACGGCGGCTCGGACTCACGTGCTTGCCGGCGAACGACGGCGCGGCAGCGCGAAAGGAAAGCGGCAACGGGATGCGGAGAGCACGGCGAACTCACCGACGACAGAACTAGCGGCGGAGGAGCAACGGACGACGCCGGCGACGAGGACGAAGCGGCGGAAAGGTTCGGGTCGACGGCGGCGACGATGTTCCGGCGGTCCACAGCGACGGCGAAGGGTCGGACGAGGACGGCGACGCGACGGCGACCACGTTGGCGAGCTCCCCGAGCGACGGCGATGACCGGAGCGATGGCGGCGCACGACTGGAGCGGCGGCGGCGGCGGCGGCGCACGGGATGCACGGCGCTAGGGCGACTCGGGCGACGAGAGGCGAAGGCGAGGACGGCGGAGGGTAGAGGAGAGCTCGGGGGTCCTTTTATAGGGGTCGGGAGGCGGCGGCGAAGCCCACAACGGCCCGGCGACGGCGAAGGAAAGCTAGGGTTCGGCCGAATCCGATCCGAGCTCGAGTCCTCTCTTTCCAAAGCGAATCGGCCGACGTTTCCAAAAGAGAAAAGGTAGAGGAGATCACGGGATGCATTTCCCCTCAAACAATTTCGCCGGAGAAGGAAAGGCGCGGCGAAATTTGGAAGGGCAGTGGCAGCTAGGGTTTCGGGCGCGGCCGGCGCGACGAAGACGACGACTCCGACAGGCGGGCCCCACCTGTCAGCGGCGAGAGAGAGAGAGAGCGGCGCGCGCGCGGCGGCTCGGCTGGGCTGGGCCGGACTGGGCCGAAGAGAGAGAAAGGAGAGGTTTTGGGCCGACTTTCGGCCCAAAGCCAAAAGAGACTTTTTAAAACCTTTTTCAATTTAAATAATTCATGAAATGCACTTTCATTTATTAAAAATACTTCCTTAGCTCAAATAATTCCCAGAAAAATCTAGAAATTATAGAATTAAGCAAAGTATTTAATAAAATTTTATCTGGCCCAATTTTATATTGGAATTTATTATTTACAATTAAATCTTTTCTTCTAGGCTTTTAAAAATTATTTCTAAAATTCCATTTACACAATAATTTATACTTTTGGGATTTTTAGGGTGTGACACTCGCCCGTGCCCGCCTCCTCGTTTCGCGCTCTCACGGTTGCCCCCATGATTCTTGCGCCTGCAGTTGCCTCATCGTTTCCCGCGACCACTCATCACGTCGCTCACTGAATCCGCGCCCCGCATTTAGTGTGCCTGTCGGTGGCACACTCGGCGTAGGTGTTAACGACCAAATTTGGTAGGATCAGCATCGGAAAAGAAGATTAGATCGAAGCGGAATCGAAGATGAAGATCGCTGCGGAAACAGAGCAAGAATCGGCTGCAATCTGAATCGGCTACGGTCAGGATCGGCAGAATTCGAGTCAGACAGGGCTAGCCGATACAGCCGATTCCATTAATAGGACTCGGTGTACATCATCGGGTTGAGTTGATATGCTTCAAGATGATTGCCACGCATGAATAGAGTCCTGAGAAGGCAATTGTATCTATTAATTAGGATATTTTATGTAGTTTCCTTAGAGATATGTTGTCACACCCTGAAGTTCTTTCCCAAGCCTAAATTGAAATTTTAAATGGTCTCAAGAAAATAGGAGAAAACCTTAATAAAATAATGCAAATAATAATCGAATCTGGCATGTGGAATTTTTCTTGAGTTCTACATGTCGAAATTCACTAACAGGATTTTTAGTGGAATTCTCAGAGCCCTAGAAATAATTTTAACCAATTAAAATTGAGCATGCAATATTTTAATTCCAGGGAAAATCCTTTTTCCTTTTTCCTTTTTCTTTTTTCTTTTCTCTTTTCCCTCCTTTTTTTTCCCTTCTTGGGCCGCCGGCCCATTCCCTTTTTCCCCCTCTCTCTCCCGCTGGGCCGGCCGAAGGCCGAGGCCCAGCCCAGCCGCGCGAGCCGGCCGCCCGCCTCCTCTCCCGGGGTCGCCGACAGGTGGGGCCCACCTGTCGGGTCCTCCCCCAACCTCCCGCCGCCCGCGCCGGCCACCACCCCGAAACCGCCGCCGCCGCGCCCACCTCCTCCGCGTCTCCCGGGCCACGCCGCCCACGTCGCCTCGCGTCCGCACCTCCCGCGCCCACCTTCCCCCTCTCTCCCGCTCGCCCGCGCTCACGAGATGGCCGGGATTCGATTTTCGAATCCCGCCTCTCTCTCCTCCCCGCTCCCCCACGTCGCCGGCAATTCCCCGCCTTTCTCGGCCACGTCCGGCCCCCTCTCGCTCTATTTAAGCACCGCCGTCGCCCCCTCCCCCTTTTTCCCCATTTCGCCGAACTCCCTCGTGCTCCCCATCGCTCCCGCGCCGTGCATCCACTCGCCGCCGCTTCTCCCGCCGCTCCGGCCGCCGGTAGGCTCGCCGCCGCACCGCGCCGTCGACGCCGTCGCGTTCGCCGTCGCGCGGGCCGCCCCGTCCACCCCTCCTCCGTCGGCTTCCGTCGCCGTGCCCCCTCCGCACCGTGCGTCGGTGAGCATCGCCATGGCCGCCGCCTTCGGCCGGCGTCCCCGCCCTCTCGCATTTCCCTCTCTCCCTCTAACCCCTGTCCTCGTTTTTGCTAGGTGTTTCCGGAGCTCGTCCCGCCGCCATCATCTCGCTCCGTCGCTCGCCGTCGCCGATCGCCGTCGGTGAGGCATCCCCCTCCCCTTTCTCCCTCTCTCTCCCGCGCCGCTTAGCCGCCGCGCCGCCGCTTAGCCACCGCTAGCGCCGCCCGCGCCGCCGCCGCCGCCGCCAGCCGGTCGTCGCCGTCGGTCTGTGCGCCGTCCGCCGCCGCCGCTCGCGCCGCCGCTTGCCACCGCCGGTGGTCGTGTGCGCCGCCGCCGCACCCCTCGGCCGCTCGGCCGGCCTTGTGCCGAGTCGAGCCGAGCTCGGCCGCCTCCGCGCCGTCCGATCGGCCCGAGGGCGATCCGGGCCGTCGGTCCCGTGGACCGGCGGTGGACCACCCGCGTGGTCCCAGTCCACGGTGGACCGCCCCCTTTGAGTCGCTGCCGTGTGGGGCCCGCGTGCCGGCGCCCCTTCCCTCTCTCTCGAGCCGCTGACCGGTGGGCCCCGCGTGTCGGCGCCGCACCCCCCCCCCTTGATGACGTCAGCCCTGGGAATTATTGCGCAATAAATGATTTAAGGATTTTTGTTATAGTAATAAACATAGTGAATCTTCTAAAATTCATATCTAATTCATCCGTGCTTCGTTTAAGCCCATTCAAGTCTCAGTAAATCAAGAAAAATGTGTAGAATCCATTAAAAATGGTTTTGTTCTCTGTTTTAGTAGTCTTATAGCCTGTTTGCATTGTTTGCCTTGTATGTCGCTTAGATTCCGGTTCTTCCGACGCTCCGGTGTACTTCGAGATTGTCGCCGAGGTTCCTCCAGCAGCAGAGCAAGGCAAGTCATGCTTGTCACTTGATCATATTGAACCTATATTGCAAACGCTCTCTCGTTTTATCCTAAATATTGCATTGTTTTATAATATCACATGGGATGGTTACCTACTGTCATAGCCGTGCTATTCTGTACCATGCTCTGTTGTTAGCTTGGGATATAACATGATTAGAGATTGGACTAGGGATTGCTTAGCCATGCTTAGCTCAACTAGTACACAATGAGGGAAATCTTATTAATGTTTAGACTGTAGGTCCCAATGGTAATGTTGGATTAGTACCACCGTTTGGTGTTGATTAATTAAAATGAATCACATGGTGGGCTGTGGGTGCATGGTTTTGTTGGTCGCACCCATGGCAGTTAAGGACCGGTTCGCGGGAAACTCTGGAAGAATTTATCGTGCTTACCACAAGCCAGCGTGGGCAACGGCTGGGCTTGTAGTATAGCTTTCCTCTAGCTGACGCATCCAGGCAAGGGTGGGCGTGATGGAGCGGGGCGGGCCCTGCGACGGCCTCTGTCGCTTCCGGATTCACCTAGGCACGAGAGGGGACTGCCCGCTGCCTTGCGAGGAGTGGGGGTGAAACCTGAGGTGTGGTGTGCTTGGCTAGAGGGGGTTATGCGAAGGGTCCTGTCACGGCCTCTTTCCGGTATGTCGTGGTGGCATGTCGGCGCACGGTAACGTGTCGTGGGGCTGTGTCTTGTGGGTACAGTTGTACACCTCTGAGCAGAGTAAAACTATTCGAATAGCCGTGCCCGCGGTCATGGGCGGTCAACCAGATTCACCGTGATTAGTTTCACCCTAGCTTAGTCTAATGAAATTGGATAGTCTAGGTGGATGGTTGGGCCTGTTGCAACGTGGAATAGCGTTGAACAGTGGATGATTATTATTGAGTAATTATTACACCTGTTTTCTTCTTTCAACTCCTGTTTATAAATGCTCGCTTTATGCAAATGAACCAGTCTAGCTCCCCGTTGATAATTCCCTGCATCATACCCCTATTCCGGTATGACTTGCTGAGTACAGTGGGTAGTACTCAGTCTTGCTCTTTTTCCCCAACCCCAGAGTGCGAGTATGTGTCCGATGGCGGTTTCTCCGAGGAGTAGGCTTCGTCCGTGCCGTCGAGGATGCCTGTGGAGTGGTGTTCCCGCTGCAGATCAAGTCAAGGCCTAGCTTCTTTTATTTTCGTTTTCCGCTGCATTTATGTAAGACTTTTATGATGTTTGTAAGACGTGGATCTGAATGTCAACATTGTCGTTTGTGTACCCCGGCTGGTCCTGGACGGGGATTTTAATGCACATTCTGCTTGGAATTCTATTCGGAAATTTCTGGGCGTGACAAGTTGGTATCAGAACCGACCTTGACCGTAGGACAAGCCAAATGGAAAACCCTAAGAGCTCTCTGAATCCTTTTCATTGCATAAGTTCTTTGCAATTGGATTTGTTCCAGGAAAACTGGGATCTGTTCTTGTGGTTCAAGGGAAAAATCTTGGTCGCTCGTTTAAGTGGGATTTGTCGAAACAAGTCGGTCTAGAGTTTTAGTAAAATTATTTGAGATTTATTCGTCGGTCAGTTGGGATTTGATGGGTGAAATGCATTAGGTCCTAGCTCAGGAATATGGGTTGCAAGGTATTTCTGCTCTTATGGTTATTATTAGTATGTATCTAATTTCCCCATTATTTTATCGCTATGTAAGTCCGTCTTATTTATTCGCTCTCATGCAAAATGATCTATGCATAAAATTCTGCTTTTATTCGTTTCTCCTATTTGAGTCCTTTTCTGTTTTATTTAAATTTGGATTTGAGCATGCATTGATCCTACCTCTTTGTCCTCTCTAGATGGCTGACCACCCACCCAACCACCGCGGAGAAGGCATGGACGATTTTGTGGCAGAATTGGCTCGCATGACCCTGGTGGTGGGCTACCCCAATGCGCCGGAGTACACGACTGTTCCGCCGCTCAGTGGCGAGCTTCCTCACCGTGTCCGCCTGGAGGTTCATGGCTATGTGGGCACCTGCCTCGCTAATGTGATGGTTGAGGCGTCCGGAGGCACAGCAGATCACGCCTGTCAGGAGGCAGCATACCTGATGATGGCCAGACTACGGGAGCGCCACGACTGCATCTTCCACGACACGGCGTACCGGTTCCACCCTCGTCGAGCAGGTGGCGATGATGTCAGTACTTTCCGTTCGACAGCCGGCGAGAACGACACCACCTTTGGTCACATGTGCACCGTGATGAAGGGGATGGACAGGATGCACTCGGACCTGCACAAGGTGTCCAAGGCCTTGAATGATGGGAAGCTCGTGAGGATCGTGGCTCTAAAGGACGAGATAGCACGCCTGAAGAAGGAGAACGCTCAACTGAAGGGTCTCCCAGCTCCAGGAGGAGTCCGGATCCGCACCACGCCCCGCAAGACGACGACTGCACCCGTGCGCATTCAGCTTGCGCCCAGGAACCCACCTCCTCCCGCAGCTCCCGCGTCCGCTCTCTCCTTCGCTCCAGCGTCAGCCGCCAGGGGTCCAGCCAGTGGCAATGGGGGTTGGTTGCCTGCAACTCCCAGTGGCAGCCGCGACCACGGCAGCAGCAGTTCCAGTGGCACAGAGCCGAGCAGTGGCGAGGCGTATCTATCGGACTCCAGGAGCCGCTCAGAGGGACCTGGTGATGAGCAGGAGGACGCCTTCGACTCCACTGACCGCAGGAGCCGTTCCGAGCATTAGGCTCGCTTTCCATTAGTTTATCGACTGTTTAGCTTTTGCTTGTTACTTTGTGTGTTTAGGTCTGCTCGCTTGTGGGTCAGTTGACAGTCGATATCATGTGCCTATGATATGGCTGTCTTAATAAGGATTTTTGCCTGTTGTTTTAAGTGTTTTAATTCAGATCAGAACAATCGCAGTTAAAGTCCTATATAATAAAGCTTAGTTCTTGAGCATCTGTTTTCTTCTTTTCCCCGTCTGTTTTTCCTCCAGATGGTCTACACCAGGAATGGTAGCCGCGCAGCAGGCGAGGGCAGCAACGGCGAAGAGCGCATTGACGAAGTGCATCCCAACAGCAATTCCGGCAATGGTCCGCCACCACTCCCCGAGAACCCGACCCTTGCCCAAGTAATGGCTCATCAGACGCAGATGATGACAGCCATGATGCAGCAGATGCAGCAACAACATCAGCAGATGTACCAGAGGATGCAGCAGCAGCAGCAGCAGCAGCAGCAGCAGCAGTTTGGTCCCCCTCCCCCTCAGTCCAAACTGCCGGAGTTTCTACGCGTCAGACTACCCACCTTTTCTAGCACCACCAACCCTATGGAGGCAAATGACTGGCTCCATGCCATAGAGAAGAAGCTAAATCTCCTGCAGTGCAATGACCAGGAGAAGGTCGCTTTCGCCACGCACCAGCTCCAAGGTCCCGCGTCAGCTTGGTGGGACAATCACATGGCTACTCGCCCGCCAGGCACGGAAGTCACTTGGGTGGAATTCTGCCGCAGCTTCAGGAAGGCGCAGGTGCCAGATGGGGTCGTGGCACAAAAGAAGAGGGAATTCCGAGCACTCCACCAGGGCAACAGGAAAGTGACGGAGTATCTCCATGAGTTCAATCGCCTTGCGCGATATGCCCCAGAGGATGTCCGTACTGACGCCGAGAAGCAGGAGAAATTCCTAGCAGGCCTAGATGATGAACTAACCAACCAGTTGATATCTGGAGATTACGCCGACTTTGAGAGGCTGGTTGACAAGGCAATTCGTCAGGAGGATCAGCGCAACAAAATGGATAGGAAGAGGAAGGCGGCGCAGTTCCGGTCCAACCAAGGGAGCCACCAGCGTCCGCGCTTCACTCCCGGGCAGCAGGGTGGACCTACCACCCTGATCGTCCGCTAGCACCGCCCTTTCAGTGCCAGCAACTTCCATCAGGGCGCCAGTGGCAGCCAGAACTACCGTGGCAGTCAACCCAACCGCAGTACAGCTCCACTCCCACCAATGGCACCAGCACAGTCAGCTCCGTCCGCGCAAGCCAAGAAGGAGACTGGAACAAAGCCAGGGTCCTGTTTCAATTGTGGCGAGCTTGGCCACTTCGCTGACAAATGTCCGAAGCCTAGGCGTGCCGGGCCAAGGTTTGTCCAGGCCCGTGTTAACCACGTGTCTGCAGAGGAGGCACAAGCAGCACCAGAGGTCGTACTGGGTACATTTCCTGTTAACTCAATCCCTGCAACAGTACTTTTTGATTCTGGTGCAACGCATTCATTCATTTCAAAGAAGTTTGTCGGGATACATGGGTTAATAAGAGAGGAACTTAGCACACCCATGCGGGTTCATACCCCAGGGAATAGCTCCACTTCGGTACAATTCAGCCCTTCCCTAACAATAGAAATCCAAAGAACCCCATTTCTAGCCAATCTCATTCTTCTGGAATCCAAGGACCTAGATGTCATTCTTGGGATGGATTGGCTGACCAAGTTCAGGGGAGTCATTGATTGTGCAAATCGCACAGTTACCTTGACCAACGAGAAGGGAGAAACAGTAGTGTACAAATCACTAGCCTCACCAAAGCAAGGGGTCTCTTTGAATCAGACTGAGGTGGAAATCCCAGTGGTCACCAAGGAGAAGAATTCAAGGAAATTGGAAGAGATCCCCATAGTTTGCAAGTATCCAGGAGTATTTCCCGAAGACCTCACTACCATGCCACCTAAGAGAGAGATTGAATTCCGGATTGATTTGGCACCGGGAACCGCTCCAATTTACAAGAGACCGTACAGAATGGCAGCCAACGAGCTAGCAGAGGTCAAGAAGCAGGTCGATGAGCAGCTGCAGAAAGGGTATATTCGACCGAGTACTTCACGTTGGGGTGCTCCGGTCATTTTTGTGGAGAAGAAGGATAAGACGAAAAGAATGTGTGTCGATTATCGCGCACTCAATGAGGTCACCATCAAGAATAAATATCCTTTGCCGTGGATTGATGATTTGTTTGACCAGCTGAAAGGAGCCAAGGTGTTTTCCAAGATAGACCTGCGATCAGGCTATCACCAGTTGAGAATTCGGGAAGAGGATATTCCTAAGACAGCCTTCACCACTCGGTATGGGTTGTATGAGTGCACGGTTATGTCTTTTGGACTCACCAATGCACCTGCATTCTTCATGAACCTGATGAACAAAGTGTTCATGGAATTTCTGGATAAGTTTGTTGCGGTATTCATTGATGACATCCTTATCTATTCCAAGTCAGAAGAAGAGCACGAGCAACATCTCCGTCTGGTACTCGAGAAGTTGCGAGAGCACCAGCTCTATGCCAAGTTCAGTAAGTGTGACTTTTGGTTATCGGAGATCAAATTCTTGGGCCACGTCATTATAGCTCAGGGAGTGGCCGTGGATCCGTCAAATGTGGAGTCAGTTACCAAGTGGACCCCACCTAAGACAGTGTCACAGATTCGGAGTTTTCTTGGACTTGCGGGTTACTACCGTCGGTTCATTGAAAATTTCTCCAGGATCGCTAGACCCATGACTCAGTTGCTTAAGAAAGATGAGAAATTCAAATGGACAGCTGAGTGTGACAAGAGTTTTGAGGAACTCAAGAAGAAATTAGTGTCTGCCCCAGTCTTGATTCTGCCCGACCAGACAAAAGACTTCCAAGTTTATTGCGACGCGTCCCGCCACGGGCTTGGATGTGTCCTAATGCAAGAGGGCACAGTGGTCGCTTATGCCTCGCGGCAGTTGCGTCCACATGAAGGAAACTACCCAACGCATGACCTGGAATTGGCAGCAGTGGTTCATGCTCTGAAAATCTGGCGGCACTAACTTATTGGCAACCGCTGCGAAGTCTACACGGATCACAAGAGTCTGAAATATATCTTCACCCAACCTGATCTGAACCTCCGACAGCGAAGATGGTTGGAGTTGATCAAAGATTACGACATGAGCATCCATTACCATCCAGGTAAAGCCAATGTGGTGGCAGATGCCTTGAGCAGGAAAAGCTACTGCAATGCTTTGTGCACCGAAGGCGTGTGTAAGGAACTGCAACAGGAATTTGAACATCTCAACTTGGGGTTTGTGGAACACGGGTACGTGGCTACCCTAGAGGCCCGGCCTACGCTCGTGGATCAGGTCAGAGCGGCTCAAGTAAGTGATCCTGAAATAGCCGAGCTGAAGAAGAATATGAGGGTCGGAAAAGCCTGGGAGTTCCACGAAGACGAACATGGCACAATCTGGTTGGGAGAGAGATTGTGCGTACCTGACGACAAGGAACTGAAGGATTTGATACTCACTGAGGCGCATCAGACTCAGTACTCAATTCATCCAGGCAGCACCAAAATGTATCAAGACCTCAAAGAAAAGTTTTGGTGGGTCAGCATGAGAAGGGAAATAGCTGAATTCGTCGCACTCTGTGACGTTTGCCAACGAGCGAAGGCAGAGCACCAAAGGCCAGCGGGTTTACTCCAACCTCTTCAGATCCCGGAATGGAAATGGGAGGAGATTGGAATGGACTTTATAACAGGATTGCCCGGACATCATCGGGTCACGATTCAATCTGGGTAGTGGTGGATCGACTCACTAAAGTTGCACATTTCATTCCAGTACATACCACCTATACGGGTAAGAAATTGGCAGAGCTGTACCTGGCAAGGATCATGTGTCTGCATGGAGTACCCAAGAAGATTGTATCTGATCGAGGGAGTCAGTTTGCCTCAAAGTTCTGGCAGAAATTGCAAGAGGAATTGGGAACTCGGTTGAATTTCAGCACAGCCTACCATCCGCGGACCGATGGTCAAACCGAGCGAGTTAATCAAATATTGGAGGACATGTTGAGAGCTTGTGCACTTGATTTTGGTGGAGCTTGGGATAAAAGCTTGCCTTATGCGGAATTCTCTTACAACAACAGTTATCAGGCCAGTCTCCAAATGGCACCATTCGAAGCTTTATACGGCCGGAAGTGTCGCACCCCTCTCTTCTGGGATCAGACAGGCGAACGTCAACTGTTCGGAACAGAAGTGTTAACGGAAGCAGAAGAGAAAGTCAGGACTGTCAGAGAGAGGCTGAGGATTGCCTAGTCTCGACAGAAAAGCTACGCGGACAACCGCCGACGGGAGCTCATATTTGAAGCAGGGGACTACGTGTACCTTCGTGTTACTCCGCTCCGGGGAGTACACCGTTTCCAAACCAAAGGCAAGTTGGCACCACGCTTCGTGAGACCATACAAAATCTTGGAACGAAGGGGAGAAGTTGCTTATCAGCTAGAGCTTCCTTCCAACATGATCGGCATCCATGACGTGTTCCACGTATCCCAATTAAAGAAGTGCTTGAGGGTACCCGAAGAACAGGCCGATTCGGAGCACATCGATCTCCAGGAGGATCTAACCTACGTGGAGAAGCCAGTTCGCATCCTTGAGACCAGCGAAAGGAGGACTAGAAACAAGGTCACCAGGTTTTGCCGGATTCAGTGGAGCCACCATTCTGAGGAGGAAGCAACCTGGGAAAGGGAAGATGAGTTGAAGGCCGCCCATCCGCACCTCTTCGCCAGCTCTTCCAAATCTCGGGGTCGAGATTCCGTTTAAGGGGGGTAGGTTTGTCACACCCTGAAGTTCTTTCCCAGGCCTAAATTGAAATTTTAAATGGTCTCAAGAAAATAGCAGTGTAAAGCAGGAGAAAACCTTAATAAAATAATGCAAATAATAATCGAATCTGGCATGTGGAATTTTTCTTGAGTTCTGCATGTCGAAATTCACTAACAGGATTTTTAGTGGAATTCTCAGAGCCCTAGAAATAATTTTAACCAATTAAAATTGAGCATGCAATATTTTAATTCCAGGGAAAATCCTTTTTCCTTTTTCCTTTTTCTTTTTTCTTTTCTCTTTTCCCTCCTTTTTTTTCCCTTCTTGGGCCACCGGCCCATTCCCTTTTTCCCCCTCTCTTTCCCGCTGGGCCGGCCGAAGGCCGAGGCCCAGCCCAGCCGCGCGAGCCGGCCACCCGCCTCCTCTCCCGGGGTCGCCGACAGGTGGGGCCCACCTATCGGGTCCTCCCCCAACCTCCCGCCGCCCGCGCCGGCCACCACCCCGAAACCGCCGCCGCCGCGCCCACCTCCTCCGCGTCTCCCGGGCCACGCCGCCCACGTCGCCTCGCGCCCGCACCTCCCGCGCCCACCTTCCCCCTCTCTCCCGCTCGCCCGCGCTCACGAGATGGCCGGGATTCGATTTTCGAATCCCGCCTCTCTCTCCTCCCCGCTCCCCCACATCGCCGGCGATTCCCCGCCTTTCTCGGCCACGTCCGGCCCCCTCTCGCTCTATTTAAGCACCGCCGTCGCCCCCTCCCCCTTTTTCCCCATTTCGCCGAACTCCCTCGTGCTCCCCATCGCTCCCGCGCCGTGCATCCACTCGCCACCGCTTCTCCCGCCGCTCCGGCCGCCGCTAGGCTCGCTGCCGCACCGCGCCGTCGACGCCGTCGCGTTCGCCATCGCGCGGGCCGCCCCGTCCACCCCTCCTCCGTCGGATTCCGTCGCCGTGCCCCCTCCGCACCGTGCGTCGGTGAGCATCGCCATGGCCGCCGCCTTCGGCCGGCGTCCCCGCCCTCTCGCATTTCCCTCTCTCCCTCTAACCCCTCTCCTCGTTTTCGCTAGGTGTTTCCGGAGCTTGTCCCGCCGCCATCATATCGCTCCGTCGCTCGCCGTCGCCGATCGCCGTCGGTGAGGCATCCCCCTCCCCTTTCTCCCTCTCTCTCCCGCGCCGCTTAGCCGCCGCGCCGCCGCTTAGCCACCGCTAGCACCGTCCGCGCCGCCGCCGCCGCCGCCAGCCGGTCGCCGCCGTCGGTCTGTGCGCCGTCCGCCGCCGCCGCTCGCGCCGCCGCTTGCCACCGCCGGTGGTCGTGTGCGCCGCCGCCGCACCCCTCAGCCGCTCGGCCGGCCTTGTGCCGAGTCGAGCCGAGCTCGGCCGCCTCCGCGCCGTCCGATCGGCCCGAGGGCGATCCGGGCCGTCGGTCCCGTGGACCGGCGGTGGACCACCCGCGTGGTCCCGGTCCACGGTGGACCGCCCCCTTTGAGTCGCTGCTGTGTGGGGCCCGCGTGCCGGCGCCCCTTCCCTCTCTCCCGAGCCGCTGACCGGTGGGCCCCGCGTGTCGGCGCCGCACCCCCCTTGATGACGTCAGCCCTGGGAATTATTGCGCAATAAATGATTTAAGGATTTTTGTTATAGTAATAAACATAGTGAATCTTCTAAAATTCATATCTAATTCATCCGTGCTCCGTTTAAGCCCATTCAAGTCTCAGTAAATCAAGAAAAATGTGTAGAATCCATTAAAAATGGTTTTGTTCTCTGTTTCAGTAGTCTTATAGCCTGTTTGCATTGTTTGCCTTGTATGTCGCTTACATTCCGGTTCTTCCGATGCTCCGGTGTACTTCGAGATTGTCGCCGAGGTTCCTCCAGCAGCAGAGCAAGGCAAGTCATGCTTGTCACTTGATCATATTGAACCTATATTGCAAACGCTCTCTCGTTTTATCCTAAATATTGCATTGTTTTATAATATCACATGGGATGGTTACCTACTGTCATAGCCGTACTATTCTGTACCATGCTCTGTTGTTAGCTTGGGATATAACATGATTAGAGATTGGACTAGGGATTGCTTAGCCATGCTTAGCTCAACTAGTACACAATGAGGGAAATCTTATTAATGTTTAGACTGTAGGTCCCAATGGTAATGTTGGATTAGTACCACCGTTTGGTGTTGATTAATTAAAATGAATCACATGGTGGGCTGTGGGTGCATGGTTTTGTTGGTCGCACCCATGGCAGTTAAGGACCAGTTCGCGGGAAACTCTGGAAGAATTTATCGTGCTTACCACAAGCCAGCGTGGGCAACGGCTGGGCTTGTAGTGTAGCTTTCCTCTAGCCGACGCATCCAGGCAAGGGTGGGCGTGATGGAGCGGGGCGGGCCCTGCGACGGCCTCTGTCGCTTCCGGATTCACCTAGGCACGAGAGGGGACTGCCCGCTGCCTTGCGAGGAGTGGGGGTGAAACCTGAGGTGTGGTGTGCTTGGCTAGAGGGGGTTATGCGAAGGGTCCTGTCACGGCCTCTTTCCGGTATGTCGTGGTGGCATGTCGGCGCACGGTAACGTGTCGTGGGGCTGTGTCTTGTGGGTACAGTTGTACACCTCTGAGCAGAGTAAAACTATTCGAATAGCCGTGCCCGCGGTCATGGGCGGTCAACCAGATTCACCGTGATTAGTTTCACCCTAGCTTAGTCTAATGAAATTGGATAGTCTAGGTGGATGGTTGGGCCTGTTGCAACGTGGAATAGCGTTGAACAGTGGATGATTATTATTGAGTAATTATTACACCTGTTTTCTTCTTTCAACTCCTGTTTATAAATGCTCGCTTTATGCAAATGAACCAGTCTAGCTCCCCGTTGATAATTCCCTGCATCATACCCCTATTCCGGTATGACTTGCTGAGTACAGTGGGTAGTACTCAGTCTTGCTCTTTTTCCCTAACCCCAGAGTGCGAGTATGTGTCCGATGGCGGTTTCTCCGAGGAGTAGGCTTCGTCCGTGCCGTCGAGGATGCCTGTGGAGTGGTGTTCCCGCTGCAGATCAAGTCAAGGCCTAGCTTCTTTTATTTTTGTTTTCCACTGCATTTATGTAAGACTTTTATGATGTTTGTAAGACGTGGATCTGAATGTCAACATTGTCGTTTGTGTACCCCGGCTGGTCCTGGACGGGGATTTTAATGCACATTCTGCTTGGAATTCTATTCGGGAATTTCTGAGCGTGACATATGTTTGGGCAAAAGTCTGCCACAAAGACTTATGGTATCTTAGAGTTTGTTAGAGATAATAGTCGTGTCCGGTATGGACATATCTTGTAATTCTCGGGTATAAATAGACCCCGAGCCCTATGTAAAAAAAGAGACACACGTTCAATACAATTTCGGCGCATCGCCACCCTTTTTGCTTTAGTTTTATTTCGACGAGTTCTTGCTTTCGGGTTGAGCTGCATCGGTTTCGATCTTCAACAAGAGGTAAAACTTGTTATGGCGACTTGTGTTCTCGGGATTAGTGCTTCCATCTTCATGATACTCTAATCTTGTTTATGTAATTCGTCAAGTTATCATATATCTTATATAATCTTCGGTAATATCGTCATCTAACCAACCATCGGCTAACATCTGTCAGTAGAAGGCAGCCGATTAGGTTAAATAGCAACGTTAGCTTGGATTGTATAAGATATCTACCACTCTATGAAACATCCAGCGGCTTGATTGTCTAGATATTGTTCTTCTTTTTATACTTAATGCTGCATCAGTTGAGTTTGATCTATTAAGTCGTGCTTAGAATATCAATCTCTAGCCTGCTTTCTGGTTGCCGATTAGGGTAGCATCGGGGTTTCAGCCGATCTTACCTGATTTAACTATAGTTATCTTATATGCTTAATTGACATGTTAAATCTGCCCTTTATGTTAAGATCTTGTTGCATTTAAGTATATTATGCTTCTGTTTGATATATTCTACTTGTTTTAATATCTTAATATAGAGTGGTATCGGAGTATTAGCCGATACATGTTAGATCTATCTGATCGGCTATGCTATGAACGTATATAGTTCTGTTGTTAATTTATATTTCGATCTAAGTGATTTATACTGTCTCGGCATGGCGACCAATCTATCCCAATCACTTGATTTAAGTATATATCGATATAAGAGTTATATATTGTTAATGTCTACAGCCGATCGAGTAGATCTAGTTCTTCCTTAATTATTCATGACCGCCGATCGATGTACACATGACATCGGCCTAAAATAAATGATATGTCATCGGCACCTAGCCGATCGGCTATCATTTATGGATTTAATCGCGGCTTTTTTGTCTTTGTTTCTTGTTGATTGTAGGATCAAATCAACTGGCACGCTCACACATCCGAAGGCGAGTTTTGGACCTGCACTGGAGTTAAGCAGATCTCCCAGGCCTCGTGTTTTATGTTGTTGCTTGCTATACTATTAATATATGGTCCCACCTGTCATACACACGCTTGCGTCTTGGAGTCCATGCTGCAGCTGGCTACATATGTGTAGCCCGCTGCTCTTCTCTCTCAGCTTTTATCTTATTAAAATATGTTTATAGCTGGCTAATAGTTTGCTATTGTACCTACTCTTATAGCTAATCATGGACTAATTAGGCTCAAAAGATTCGTCTCGCGATTTCCATATAAACTGTGAAATTAGTTTTTTATTTTATCTATATTTAATGCTCTATGTATGTGTCTAAGATTCGATGTTATGATTTTGGGGGAAAAAATTTAGTAACTAAACAAGGCCCTATATGGTATGATCCTTTTCAATGTTCTCTAATTTTTAATACAGTTCAGCTGAAGTCAAGGTGCCCTTTATAATCCCTTGGGATTGCCAAGTCATGTCTTTCCTCTCAAACACACAAAAGCTCGGCACGTCAATCACGCAGCCCCAACCCACAAGGAATGCCACTCATCATTGTAACAACTCTGTAGTTTATCAACATAGCTGCATTCAGTGCTGAACACATTTTTCATTTATCAGAACTGAACAAAATAGACGGTACCTCTTGTACATAACTTTCGGAGAGAAGACAGAAAAGTTGAAAACAATGTTGTGTAACGGCCTGTTTTAAAGTGGGGATCGGCTTAACTACTTCCTCGATTTCAGTTAGTACACCTTTTAAATTAAAATTACTAAATAATGTATTTTACTGCCAAAACTTTTATGTAGAAGTTGCTTTAAAAGTCAAATAAATTTATTTTTCAATATTTAATACTCGATTAATCATATGCTAATCCCCTTTCTCGTTTTGTTTGCGGCTAATCAGTCATTTCCAACCTTTGTTTAGGACGGAACCTAAGAAGAAAAGGATGAATTCACCAATTGAACATCATGTTAACACGCTAAAATTTTGTTGCAAATTGGCTGTGCTTTTCGGTTTATTAAAATTCCAGCTTAGTTTAATGGTGGCACTGGTGAATAAACATTTACTAAGTTATGTGTTTGCTGTGGTAGAAATGGTGGTTCTCTCCGCTTGTCATCTCATCTTTTCGTTTCAGATAATGAAAATACTAGTGGTAGTTTACATCTCCGGCGGTCCAGCCTATCAATTAATCATCTGATCATCTGGCTCTAGCAATTTGGCACAGACCTCTGTAATGATGTGATCATTTCTAGTAAAAGAAATGGGCGCCCTCAGGCTCTAGTTTTTTTTAAAAAAATCTGGCTCTAGCAATGTTGTGCAAGGAAATTTCTATGAAACAAACCTTCCTAATGCAAACGATGTACAGATCTCTGCAGGGTTATCGAAATTTCAAAGAAACGGGATGGCTGAACAAAATGACAGTTCTTCTCCGTCTAGAAGGCTGCCCTTCGTAATATACTGGGCGTATGTGCACTGGTGCTATAGTTCTTTTACACCCAATTTGACACTCTACACATAAGGATTCTCAGTTTTTGCATTGAGAAATAAATATAGTACTAATTAAGTTAGCTTATATATTATTTAATTCCTTCAGCACGCAAAGCGTAAATCTGGATTCCTTTTAAGGTTGTGTTTAGTTTAGCGCAAAATTTAGATTTTGGTTGAAATTAGAGATGATGTGACTGAAAAGTTATGTGTGTATGACAGGTTGATGTGATGGAAAAGGACTGAAGTTTAGATCTAAACAATGCCTAAATCAGGTGAGCTGAAGTGAAGGCCTCTACTATCATGACAACAGAAAAAGTGAGAGGTGTCTAGTTAGCAGCTGTAGAGTGTGTGGACTTACCAATAGACCTCCTGGAGACACAATCTGCATTGTAATCCTCGCCTTTGATTCCATTTTTGCTTGCCTTCTTACTGCAGTTTCCGTGACCATGAGTCCATGACCCGGAAGTTCTACTAGTGGAATAAGTAACCGTGACCATGACCAGAAAATTCTACTAGTGGAATAAGAAGAACAGCTGGGTGACCCGTGCAATTGCGCGGCTAGCACCAATATAAAATTATATATATTTTAATATAATTTTACTTCAAATTTATTAAATAGTTATCTCGCTGTTTTAAGATTTTGAAAAACCAAATCTTATCATCCTCCTATTTCTAATTTTATAGTTTTTAAAAGACACATCAGTTGCTACCCTTTACTTCTGTTATATTATTTTTTATTAGCTTTGTTCATTCTCCTTGGAACCTTTAAAAATTGGATCTAAAAATTTATAGAGTTTATTGTCCTGTTGGGTTCCTTTTTTATAATTTTTAGAAGTCTCGTCAAATGCTGCCATTATACTTCTCTACAACCATCCACTGCATCTTCTTTTTATTGTCATTGCTATTTTAAAAATCGAACATAATTATTGTTTAGGTTCATTTTTTTTTACTTTCTAGAAGTTTCATTTTTTTTACTTTCTTGAAGTTCCGCAAAAAAGTCGGCGACTTTGTCACTATACTCCTCTACGGCTCACCTGTTGCCGCCCTTCTTTATTGTCATTGAGATTTTAAAATCAAACATAATTATTATTGGGGTTTATTTTTTTTACTTTTAGAAGCCCGAACCTTTAAAAATTGAACCTTATTGTTTTTAGAGTTTTATTGTGAGTTTTATTATCTCGTTGGGTTTCATGTTTTTTATAATTTTTAGAAATCCCGTCAAATGTTGCCACTATACTTCTCTACGACCTATCCGTCACATAATCTTTATTGTCATTGGGACTGTAAAAGTCAAACATAACTATCGTTAGAATTTTTTACTTTCTAAAAGACCCACCAATCATCGGCGGCTCTACCATTGTACTCCTATACGACCCACCCGTTGCCTCTCATTTTTATTGTAATTGAGATTTTAAAAATCAAATATGATTATCATTGGGGTTTATTTTTTTACTTTCTAGAAGTTCATCAACCGCCACCACTTTGCTCCTCTATAGGACTGTTACTTAATTAATCTCGTCATGTGTTTTAGATAGTCTTTTCTTTCAATAGTCTTTTTTTTATCACCAATTTTAGTTATTTATAAATTGTACTCCTAGTTGAATTTTTTTCTTTTTCTAATTTCAGAATTTATTTTATTTATTATTATGTTCTTTTGATATTTTTATTTTTTATTTTCAATCTCAGTTGTTTCAAAATTGTATTCCTACTTTAACTCTCTTTTTAATTTTCCTAATTTCAGATTATTTATTTATTTATTATTATAAATTTTACTTAATCTGCTATTTGGTTCTTATATGTACTCTTATTTCAATATTGCTTATATTTAATTCCGAATTTAAGTTAATTTTAAATTGTATTCCTACTTTAACTCTTATTTTCTTTTCTTTTTTCTAATTTCTATTTATTTTATTTTTTATTCCGAATTTTAATTAATCTTGTATTGGATTCTTGTATGGACTCTTCTTTCAATATTTCTTATTTATAATTCCGAATTTCAGTTATTTATAAATTGTATTCCTACTTGAACTCTTCTTTTTTCTTTTTCTAATTTTGATTTTTATTTTAATTCATGGAATAAGAAGAATGTTACTGTGTTACCAACCACTCTGCTGAGAAAAGGCCAACAGGCCATCATCAAACTTGACATTGGTCACATTTGCTGCTTCCATTGAGATAGCCGCAATTTTCAGTACAACTTCCTACTAGTAGTTGGCCATCCTGACGATTAACACAAGTGGGGAGATTAAATGCACAACAGAACACCTAACCTTGATGCTTGGTAGCCTTGATTTCTTCTGTGCTTCACCTTCACTACATTGGACTGTCAATTCATCATTTGGCAGCTCGATAGAGTTTCCTGACATAACAGTCCAGCCGACACATTTTGCAGTGCTCAGAACTGCACAAAATATACAACACCTTCTCTACATGCCTCCCCCCCCCCCCCTTCGCGCGGGGGGGGGGGGGGGGGTGTGGATAAGAAAAATGAAGCTGCAATGTTACTCATTTATGTAAGAACTACAGATAAATTCTCTAATCTATGGCCAATGTCAATAGGACAAAACGTGCCTTCGATTTTATTGGCATTCCATGATTCTAGCTCGGTTTGTGATGGACATGGAGGGGAAAAACAAAACATTCACAATTAGTCCTATCTTTACTTTGTGGAGATGGTAAGTTGGTGATAGAGGTGAATGATGCAGCATGCTGTGACTACTGTTGATCACCTTGCCATGTCCAAATAATATCCTTGAGTGATGGCCTAATGTCCTCTTTCATCATCCTTTGATACTCCAATGTGTCACCATTGGTTTTCTTCAACTCAACTAAGAGAAAAGAAGGAGCAACCTCAGAAACCTCTGCAGCAAGCTCAAGTCTGCCCTTCCTTCCTTCCTTCGTCGTGGCCAATTTAAGCACTCCATTTTCAGTTTTTGTAACTTTGAGATTCAAGGCTTTGGCCAGTTCCTTCAGCTTCACAAGTACAGCTGCAGCTGGCTTTCTGGATGTAAACCGGGACTCTCTTCGGCCATAACTTTCACCAAATAAACCTGATAGATCGAATCCAGTAGAGAGAGAAATGATGTCAAATGCATTCAAGTTGTGCAGGTTTGGTGGCTCTTGATTTCTCTCAGAACTGATGCAGATTGTTGGGCCAGAGAAAGGAGCCTCACTTGTACAACTCTTCTTTCCTGTTTCGTTGTTCAATGCAGATATGGCGATGGGTTTCCTGTACCAAGCACTTCTCTTTATCCTTGAGATAGACATCCTAGTACTAGGATCAGGATCAAGGATTCCATAAAGGAGCTCCTTCAGCTCAGCCGAAAAATGACGAGGGCATCTATACTCAGCCTTTGCGATCTTCCTATACATTTGTATGAGATTTCTATCATGGAAAGGAAGATAATTGGCCACAAGCACAAACAGAATCACTCCACAAGACCACACATCTGCCTTTGAGCCACTGTAGCCTTTCCTACTAAGCACTTCTGGAGCAACATAAGCTGGAGTTCCACATGCGGTGTGGAGAAGACCATCTTGTCTCCTTGATTCAGCTAACGCACTTAATCCAAAGTCAGAGACTTTAAGGGTTTCATTCTCATCCAGCAGTAAGTTTTCTGGCTTCAAGTCACGATGATAAACACCGCGGCTATGGCAATAGTCCACTGCAGAGATCAACTGTTGAAAATACTTTCTCACAGACTCCTCATTGAGCTTTGCCCTGGCCATTTTGTGGAAAAGCTCGCCACCTTTAGCATACTCCAAAGCAAAGTAAATCTTGCTCTTGGTAGCCATTACCTCAAAGAGCTGGAGAACATTTGGATGCCTCACCAATCTCATTATCGAGATCTCCCTCTTTATCTGCTCCATGAGGCCAACCTTCAAGATCTTCTCCTTATCAATCATCTTTATCGCAACAGACTGACCAGAACTAAGATTACGGGCATAGTAAACCTTTCCAAAGGTTCCTTGCCCTAATTGTCTCCCAATTTCATACCGTTCCATCAACACGCTCCTCTCTTCCATTATATCAGCACCGCGCCGAAATTAAAAATGGGTCTACTATCTACAGAGTGTTACTGACTGGCACATATCTCTGCATTTCCAGGTGAATCATTTTCAGTCTTCACCAAGATGCTACCTGCAAAATGAACAGGCCAAGAATGGAAGATTAGTCCAACATCTATAACGCAAATGGCTGCATCACAGGTATTACACGAACTGGGAACATCAAGAAGACATTTTTTTAGACGTTACAATTGTGGATCGATGGCATCCAATTCCAGAAGAATCCAATTTTCTCGCATCCGCGGAAAAATGCAGTACATTTGATTTAAAATCACTAACGATACAATGGGAAGGGAAGAGGTTTCCCATAGATTCAGTACATGGGGTGTAGCTGTGATCAAATATCAGAACTGAAGCTTCACCGAACGAGACAGCTAGAACTATCCATGATGGCTAGAAACTCCTCTGAGATAGGGCGGAAAAAAGAACTGAAGAGAATATATCTGTGCATGTGACAAAAATGGATGTCCAAATATCTGATGCGAGCAATTGAATCGCATCGGGATGCATATCTTGTTTTTGTGGCTCCTTCCAAGTAGCAGCGAAAAGCAATGTTCGATAGAAACACTGAAATACAGCTGTTCTTTTGTCGACACATACAGCATAAAATTTAATGCTTATGCATCATTTTTTTTTTTCATATTGAGTATACCTTCCTTTCAGAGTTTGTTTTCTGTTCTTGTGGCACTTTGGCCGTGAGATTTTATGGCCAAAGGAGAAAAACAGTTAATCTTGCAACAGAAAAACTAAAAAGAAGTTCCCAATCAACAAGAACTCGAATCAAATCGAGTGAAGCCGGCAACAATCCAACAACAAATCCCTCAACGGAGGCTAGCATGACAGATCACAATCGAATTAGACTCACCGACTCAGCTGCTGATCGAGGTAGATCCGAGGCTCCGAGCACCGGACTCCATTCGACTCGATCCGGCCGCGCGGCAAGCGGAGGGCGATGATTCTCTGCATCACGGTCGGGGAGGATATGCCCTCTTCTCACCCTGCATTACACGGCGGCTGGCCTGCTCGCCCTCGGCGAGGATGAGGGCTTCTGCTCCAAATTCGGCTGATCGGCTCCCTCCTCGTGCCAGTCGCCGCCCGTCGGCGTCGAGCGGGTCGCCGCGGCGATGTGGGGACGAATAGGCAGAGGCGGGGCAGAGGCGTTTTTCCGGATTGGCCCCTCCACTTTTGGGCATTTCTGCATCTCGACACATCATGTGTGGGATGGGAGAATTTTTTTTATTTTTAATTTTTTTTATTAAAAGTTTTACAAAAATAATTTTTTATTTTGAAAATTGACAGAAGTGGTCGCCTACCGCCCTCTGGGAGGGCGATTTTTAAAACTCGCCATCCCAGAGGGCGGCGAAAGTGACGTGGCAGACGGCCGTTCGCTCTCGGGCGACGGCCGTCAACGAAATTTGCAGGCGGCCCCCTTGCCGCCCTCCGCTAGGGCGATTTTGTACTGTGCGGGGGGCCGCCTGCAAATGGGCGGCGGGGGGCCTGGAATTTTGCAGGCGGCCCCCTTGCCGCCCTGGAGGAGGGCGATTTTATACTGTGCTTTATATTTTTTTATAAATATCAATAGTTATCAAATCTTTTTATATTGAAACTATACAAGATTAAAATTTCCAAGACTGGTAAAATACAATTTAATTATTTTTTAGGGCCTATTTGGAATGTTACTGTACAAATATTTGTTAGTGGCAAAATATAAGCAAGTTTTGGCACTACCAAATATTTGGTAAGGTAAAATTGCATTTGATCATATTTGGTTTGCTGCCAAAATGTAAAATTGTAGTGAAGAATGTTCTACATAATCTCAAATCTAGATTACGTATTACCAATGAATAGGCTTCAATCGAAATCAAACACAAGTACTATTCAAATTACCAAAATATTGGTAGGGCATGTTTTTGGTAGCAATCCAAATAGGCCCTTAGTCTTACGCATACAAAAAATCAGCACCATAATTAAACATTGTAATGATAAGATAGATAAGAAGTGCCATCGATACACGGTACAAATTTGTCGATCCCGACGAATCAAGCATGCGGTAACCTATCGGCCCCTTCTAGGTCGGTCAGAATGCATTGCATTCTTGTGGTCCTTCAATCGTTGATACTCTACTTGTGTTTCTGACTCTATTATCTTCTGGCCATGATATGATGGAGTGACATTGTCGATCCATCGAGTAAATCCACACATCCTTGGATTGCCCTGTAAAAATAGTAATGTTATTCAGTTTGGGTAGTAATTTTGTGCAAATCATAGCGGATTTTGTAAATGGTTAGACATACAACAAAATCGTTGTCTACATTGGGGCAGACAAAATATCTCCTTCCAAATGTTTGTTCAGCAAAGGATGTAGCCACCTGGCAGTGATCTCTGCACCCACACTTTGGACGCTCGGACCATTTAGGTAACCCTAATGGATTGTTCCTCCAGTCTAAGCTTGCAATTTCCACCCGACGTTCGTACTCCATCCAAGCATGAATGAACTGTATGGTCGGTTCAGGTTGCGTTATCGGCCCGCCACTTGAAGTAACTCTGACTGTGTCAATCCATTGTACGAATTGACATTTCCTTACATCCTCCTATGTACATCCATTTTGGGATAGTTAAGTTAATGATAGTACTGAGGAGTGATGAAAAGAATAGTTGTAATTACCACGAAATCATCGTCGACAATGTTTGGACACATGAAACACCTTTGTCCTCGAGTTCGGTGCCTTACGGACCTTATGACCTGACAACGGTCACCACAACGACACTCCGGACGCTCACGCCACGTGGGGAGTCCTAGGGGATTTACGTGCCATTCTAAAGCCTCAGCAGCAATTCGACGTTCATGCTCATCCTTCCGCCTTAGGTAGTCCGATCTTGTTTCACTACGTGGGTAAGCACGTGTTCCGTCGTTTTGTGGGTTCTCCATGTCTACCCACTCGATGAAGTTGCACATTGGACGATATGTCTGCGTAAGATGTTACAATTGTGTACGAAGAAGTTAGTTTTTTTATCCATTTGAACTTCGAATAGATGAAGCATACCTGATCAAAGTTCGCGCATTGGAAGAATCTCCTGCCCCGAGTTTGTATCATGAGGGAAGACTTGAGTATGCATCCATCCCCACAATCGCACAAAGGACGGTCACACCATGGTGGAAACCAACCAGCAAAAGGATCGCTTCGCCAGTTGAGACGCTCAAGGAATGGCGCTTCCATTTTTGTGTGTTGTGTGCTAGTGGGAAAGAAGATATGAATAGGTTGCCTTCAGATTGTCAATTATATAGCGTCGTTTTCACTGCAATATATGTGAACTCAATGAGATACATTATTCATTAGATGTGACAAGACGATCACGCGTGGGCGTGATTCACTTTATGTCAACAGGGAGCGCCGAAAGTTGATAGTGACAACTCGAGCTGCCGCTTTTCATGTGTGCTGTTGTGGACTGTGCGCGCTACTGGATCTGACACTACCGTGAAGCGCCGAAAGTGTGTTGTCGTGAGCATAAGTTGTTCTAGCACCATATGAATGAAAAGAACTATGTAGATGAGACAAACACAAGTAGTACTGCAGTAGTAATAGCAAAAGTAGTACTGCTTTACAAGTTTGTAAGCCAAAAGAAACGGTCACATAAGGACTGAAGAGGTAGAACACTACTGACGAGGCCTCTTACCCCTGTCCCTCCTACCCTGCGCCCTAATGTGCCCCTGGGAGTACGTGAGTCGGTCCGGGGGTACGGCACGGCCAACCCGTCCTGCCTGTACAGGTGTGACCTCTGGCTGCTCCTGAGTGTGCGCCTCTGGAGCTCCTCCAAGCTGAGAGGAGCCTAGTACGTCGTGGTGGTGTGCACCGTGCAAGTCGTCGTCGTAGAACTGGCTAGTAGGACCAGTCCTACCGGCGTGAGACGAAGAGGCCCCAGTACCGAAGATCCCGGCTGCAAATTGTAACACCCTGAAAATTCGACCGACGAACCAAAACTCTAAAAATATGGATTTTCAAAAACTTTTTAAATAAATTGCATCATGCCGATTTTATTCGCCGTTCCATTGAATTTCGATTTCGGAGTTTGGAGATTTTGAATAAAAGAACTAAATCAATCAATTTAGACCGATATTATCGCAAACCTACTCGTATCAATTAAATTTAAATACGATGGAATGGAACTAACACTAAATTAAAATTTAAATAAATTATATAAAAATGTGAGCCATATTAATTTAGGATGAGTTTATTAGTGGGAATAATACAAATATTGGGTAAGAATTATATATGCAAATATTAGGAATTTTAGAATCAAATTTATATATAAATAAATAAAAATAATAAAAATAAAAATAAAAAAAAAGAGAGAAATTAGAAAACGGCACTGTTCACCGCCCGCCAAGTGTTCGACGCGGTTCCCTAGCCCTAACCGCGCCGCGCCCCGCGCGCCGCTCGCCCGCCGCGCAGCCGTCGCGTCGCCGTCTCGCCGCCTCGCGTCCCGAGCCGCCGCGCAGCCGTCGCGTCGCCGTCTCGCCGCCTCGCGCCCCGAGCCGCCGCGCGCCGTCGCCATCCCCGCCGCGCCGCTCACCGCCGCGCCACCGTCCCGTCGCCGCTCGGCCGTCGCCCTCGCCGCCTCGCGCCCCGCGCGCGCCGTTGCCCTCGCCGTCTGTCGCCGCACAGCTGCCGTCCCGTCGCCGCGCCGTTCCATCGCCGTGCCCGCGCGCCGCTTGCCCGTCCCGTCGCCACCTCGCGCCCCGCGCCCTGCCACGCCGCGCCCTTGAGCCCCGTGCAGCCGCGCGCGTCGCGTCGCCCCGCTGCCGCGCCGCTCGCTCGCCATCGCGTCGCCGCTGTCGCCGTCGCCATCGCCCTGCCGCGCCGCGCCCCCGAGCCCCACGCCGCTATCGCGTCGCCGCCCGTGCGTCGCCCCGCTGCCGCACCGCCGCCACCCCTCCCCTCTTCTTCTTCTTTTCCCCCCTCCTATAAATCCCCCCCCCCCCGCTCCATCCCTTCCCCCATCCTCATCTCCTCCACCCCACTCCACCGCACCGCCGCTCCCGTGCCACCGCGCCGCTGTCCCCCTCCCGTGCTGCCGCGCCGCCGTTCCCGTGCCGCTGTGCCGCCACTCCCGCGTCGCCGTGCGCCGCCGCCGCCGCCGCCGTCGTCGCCGTTGTCGTCGCCGGTAAGCCACCCCTCCTCCCCTCGCATCCACCGCCGCCGCCGCTCGGGAGAGAGAGAGGGAGAGAAAGAGGCGGCCGAGAGAGAAGAGAGAAAGAGAGGCCGGGAGGAAGGAGAGAGGAAAAGAGAAAGGAAAGAAAAAAAAAAAAGAAGGAAAAGAAAAAGAGAGAGAGGGAGAAAAAGAAAAAGAAAAAAAAAAGAAAAAAATAAATTAGGGGGAGGTTTTAAAAGAAAAATAATAATAAAATAAAGATTTAAAATGATTAAACAAAAAAAAAATATATAAAAATAGAATTGAATTGTGGTTAACTAAAATCTAGTATTCATAAAAATAATGCTATAATCATAAGGCATTTAGAAATTAAACAATTAGGTAAATTTTATAGATTATTGTAGAATAATTTTTAATGAACTCCATAAATAATCAATTCACCGTAGCAATTTAAATATAATCAATAATTAAAATAAATAAACAAATTCTTATAGAACATTATAGATTAGTTCGGGCAATCTCTAGAAGTGAGCGATTCACGGTAAAAAAATTCGGATTTAATCACCAGGGATTTTAAGCGTTGATTACACTTAGTCGGCTATTCATAGACTAAATTAAATCATATGATAGTTTTTAGGATTTCATCCGATATTTAGCTCACAATAAAAATTGCTAACCTATTACATGGATATAATACTCGGGAATATTGAATTAAAAACTTAGGACAACAAGATAATAATACTCATAAATAATTCACACCAAAAATAGGTTTGCCTTAGTTCGCGAATGGTAAAATTAATACCGACCTTCGCACTCGATTCTCATTTGGATTTACTTGGACTTTTAATTGAATTCTAACCGAATTCAAATCCAATTTCGCACGTAACTATAGAGCCCGAGGAAGCTGCTGATCCAGGCGAAGGTCAAGACCCACAGGACTTTGAGCAAGGCAAGTCATCACTATTCTTTGAACATGTTGATCCCAATTGCGAAATTATTTTGTTTACAAATAAAATTGCATGCAATGATAAACATCCTACTTGTGATTATGCCATGCCTTGATTATTGTTTACCCCATATTCCTTCGTAACCATGTTTACGTATGAGTCCCTAGTCAACTATGACAATTGCTTAGCAACGCTATTCTAGAATCATGCATACTCATATTTATCAAAATGCTGTATGCTTGGGCAATTGCCTTTGGGAAGGTAATTGAGATGCGGCATGTGGAGTCACGAGCGCCACATTGCCATGATGTTGATGACATGATTTATGAAAAGAGAAATGAAATTAAACAACTGTTTTCGACTGGGGCGGACGGAGGATTTGGGTGGTATCCGGGTAAAGGCAAGTACCGTCCCCGGTCAATTAAGGACCGAGCCATGAAGTTAAGCATGAAACGACACCCGTACAACCGCACTTCTCGTATGGGTATAGACCTAGCGGAATAGATAGCTGAGCAGAGGCAGTATCCATGCATAGTGGTTTCTCGATGTGTGAGGCAGGGGCTCTACGGTGGGGCAGTCATTGGTAGAACCGCGAGGCGGGTGTCTACAGTGGTGTCGCCATCGGTAGGACTGCCATGTGAGAATTTAAACGTAATTATAACCTAATGCATGTGTGAGTCTTTCCTTCCCGGGTGCGCCAGAACTCCTCTCACTGCTAGAAACTGTGTACGCCTAGAGTGCATGAGGATGTAAAGTTCATGGAGCGGGTACTGCCAATGCGAGGTTATCGAAAAGCTTTGCCGTGACATGTCTCATGTGTTGGGACAAGGCTCATGTGTTGGGCAGTTGCGGAGTGCGGGTAAAGTGTACATCCACTGCAGTGTGAGTAAACCCAATCTATTCGAATAGCCGTGCTCGCGGTTATTGAGCATCGGGACGTGTATTACACTTGGCTAGACTCTAAATTTTTAACTTGTGTGGGATGGGATGCTGCATAATGATTTCCTTGCTGATGGAGCCACTTCCTGAGAGAAGGGAAGGTGGACGTCCTCAGAAAACCATGACGACTCGATGGCGGGAAGCTATCCTTGGGATCACAATGGATGGTGGACAGAACCGTCATTGTTTAATAAGAACACTGGTACTAAAATTTGATCAGTCTATGCTAGGTCTTAGGCTTGTGAAAAGAATTACAAAACCTGCTTTGTGCAAAAGAACTATAGCCATTCCTTGAATACCCCTTTATCATGTGCATTGTTGCTGTGGTGACTTGTTGAGTACGGTTGGTACTCACCCTTGCAAATATAAACTTAATCAGAGGCCGGAGATGAAGCTTCGGAGGATCCCTATGCCTATTACCAGGAGGGTGATGAAGACGAAGGCGCTCAATAGGTCTTAGTTACGGTCGTTGCCTGTGGCAATGGCGTGCCGCTGCCTTAACTCCGCTGCCTTATCTATTTCTGTTTTTGGATGTATTCCGGACCTCTCGGTCCGATGACTTAAGACTATGCCTGCGGGCTATTGATGTAATAATTCGTGCTAGACGCTCGTGTATGCGCACTGGTTATTTCAGCTACGAGTTCGTGTGTACCAGACTACTTGATCCAGGGAAATGGTACTGTTTACACGATTGATTCCTGTTATAAAAACGGGGGTCTACAGGGCTGGTATCAGAGCCATACGACTGTAGGAAAAGACCAAAAGGCGCCCCACCCTTTTCCTTTAAGTTGGCCAAGGGAGAAAGTTCCCACTTAGTAATAATTTCAAAAGTAAAAATGCTATGTTTACAAAACCTGTGTGATTTTTATCTTACTCTTAACTATTTCTTTACAAAATAAGTTTTACTCTTAGCTGACATTGGGCTTTTCTTAAAATTAGATGGCAGATCAGGATTCACCCGCTGTCTGGGAGATGGGCGTACCCCGCTCTGAGGGATACGTCATCGAGCTGCACCGACTGATGAGGCGTCTGCGATACCCCATATCTCCGATATATCGAGTGAGACAGTGCGAGTCTGTCTGGGAGGCTCGAGTCGAGGTTCACACGCGAGTCCCATCAGAGTTAGACTACAGCTTCCCGACACGCCACCGTCGCGACTTGCCAGAGATCGCGATGCAGGATGCAGCACGTGAGGCCTTCCTCCGACTCAGCTCTATTCACCGAGCTGAGTTGGCAAGTACTGAGTTTGCTCACCACCCGTTCCGAGAGGAGAGCAACTCCGTCTGCACTGTTCAGGACACACCTTGCTGCTACAACCCGATAGTGACCCGGCTGTCACGATGGGCTGAGGCAGCGGATGACTTTTACGAGGAGGCTCTATTAGAGATCGACGACCAGCAGAGACGTGTGGGAGAGCTAGAGACCGAGGTGACTGACCTCACAGCACAGCAGCTTCAGCTGGAGGAGGAGCACCAGGCTTGGGGCAGTGAGATCGACTCACTGAAGGCACAGCTTCAGGTCCGCGGCGACCAGTTCCAGCAGTTATCTGACCAGTACAACGACCGCCGCGGGATGATGGATACACTTGAGGAGCAGCTGAGAGAGAGTCAGGAGCACGTCAGTCAGCTGGAGGAGCAGCTTCGAGCAGCCACGATCAGCACCACAGGGGCTTCTACTTCCACAGCAGTAGGGCGTGACCACTACTTTTTCCTCACCCCGCCGTACCCGCCAGCGTTCCACGCTCTTCTGGGAGAGGTTGGTATGCTGGCCACTGAGTCAGCACCTTACTTGGTGGACCCGACGGTGACACAGCCACCTGCCCCGGTGATTGTGCACACTCCGCTGATCTCTACACCCTCTCCGCAGCTGGGTTCCAGTTTAGAGACTCCGATCCAGGTCGACTCCGAGACAGAGGGGACTGACACTGAGCCAGAGAGCGAGCCAGACCTTACCGACCCATCAGAGGATGAGACCCCTGTCCCCCGCATCACCTTCCTCGGAGGCCCCCGCACCCTCAGCACTGCACGCAAAAGCACCCGACCTCCGGGCAAGAAGCCCAAGCCAGATTCTGAGGCCACTACTTCCGAGCCATGGGGACTCAGGTTTGCCCGTGCCAGCGACCACACTCTACCGGCCCCAGGATCCTGCGGATGGTTGGATGACTAGACTGGAGGATTGTTGCAGTTTCGATCTCGCGTCAGATGGTTTTTGGACAGTATGCAAGGCACACCCCCCCCTACCTAGTTTGACGAGTAGCTTGATGGTTAGTTCGATGTATCTTTTGATGAACCTTATTTGGACTGCATGTGTGCGCAGTCGATTGCATCATGATTTATGTACTATTTGTGGAACTCTGTGATGTTATTCACGATGTTGTTGCTGTTATATTATAAATGAGTTTATTCCACCATGCTTGCAAAACAAAGTTCACATCAAAACAACTCCCTTAATGGGATGAAACCGTAGAAGCTAGTTAGAAAATTAGGGTACTTATTCCATCATCCTACACAGATGGCAAGCCGACGTCGGACACCAACCAGCAACGAAGAAACCCAGACACCTGATCTAACCACCCTGGCCGGAGTCTTGGCCACTCAAACCCAACTCTTGCAAGCCATTGCAAACAACCAAGGCAACCGCGGAGGATCGAGCTTTGGAGAGTTTATGAGAACCAAGCCACCCACGTTCGCTACGGCAGACGAGCCTATGGAGGCGGAAGATTGGCTACGCATCATTGAGAAGAAACTGACCCTTGTTCGGGTACGTGAGGCGGACAAAGTGATTTTCGCAGTAAATCAACTAGAGGGACCCGCTGGTGATTGGTGGGATACCTACAAGGAAGCTCGAGAAGAGGATGCTGGAGAACCCACTTGGGAAGAGTTCACTGCAGCATTTCGCGAGAACTTCGTGCCTGCCGCAGTAATGCGTATGAAGAAGAACGAGTTCAGAAGGTTGCGGCAAGGGAACACAACGGTGCAGGAATATCTGAACCGGTTCACTCAGCTAGCCCGCTATGCAATTGGAGACCTCGCAGATGAAGAGGAGAAGATCGACAAGTTCATAGAAGGGCTGAATGACGAATTACGTGGACCTATGATTGGGCAAGACCATGAGAGCTTCCAGAGCCTGATCAACAAAGTCGTTAGGCTGGAGAATGATCAAAGGACTGTAGAGCATAACCGCAAGAGGAGGATTGCTATGAACCGCCCACCTCAGGGGGTGCCTCAGCGATTCAAGGGAGCCACTTCGTCTGGGTGGAAGCCCCCTATTGTGGCAACTAACCGACCCGCCGCGCCGAGCAACTTTAATAGGCCGGTTGTGATTCAGAACCGCACCCCTACACCAACTCTGGCTGCCCCTGGAATCAAGAGAAATGTGGACTGCTTCAACTGCGGAGAGTATGGGCACTACGCCAACAACTGCCCTCATCCACGCAAGACTCCTGTCCGTACTGGCGCTAATACAGTGACTGTTCGTGGGACTACTACCCCCGCTGCCGGACGAGGACTGTTCAGGACTCCACAGACTAACAAGACTGCTGCCGGGTTTGGCCGCGGACAAGTGAACCATGTGCGAGCTGAAGAGGCCCAGGAGGATCAGGGCGTACTGATGGGTACGTTTTCTATCAACTCCACTCCAGTTAAAGTTCTCTTCGATTCGGGAGCATCGCATTCATTCATATCATTGAAGGCTAGTCAAAAACACAACTTAACCCTAGTGGGGCTTAGAAAGCCTATGATAGTACACTCACCTGGGGGCGAGATAACGGTGAGTCATGCTTGCATAGACGTACCTATCCGTCTTAGGGACGTGGTGTTTCCCTCCAATCTTATGGTGTTGATACCCCAAACCCTGGACGTCATATTGGGAATGGATTGGTTAGCAAAGAACAGAGGGGTAATCGACTGTAGACGTAGAGAAATTACCCTGACCACACCATGGGGATCAGATATGAGAGCAACCATGGAACAAGATCCTAGACTGACCGAACGTGCCGGAGGCATATTTACCATGCTACCCCTGAAAGGAATGCCTGTAGTGCAACGATTTCCCGATGTATTTCCGGAAGACTTACCTGGGATGCCACCAGACCGTGACATAGAGTTCATTATTGATCTGATGCCCGGAACTGCCCCCATATCCAAGAGACCTTATCGGATGCCAGTTAATGAGTTGGAGGAACTTAAAAAGCAAATTAGAGAGTTGCAAGAAAAGGGATTTGTACGACCCAGTTCGTCACCATGGGGAGCCCCAGTATTATTCGTTAAGAAGAAAGATGGTAGCATGAGGATGTGTGTAGACTACCGTTCACTGAACGAAGTAACCATCAAAAACAAATATCCACTACCACGGATTGATGATCTTTTTGATCAACTCAAGGGAGCTAAGGTGTTCTCTAAGATTGACCTTAGATCAGGATACCACCAATTGAAAATTAGGACCCAGGATATACCCAAGACCGCGTTTTCAACACGCTATGGATTATATGAGTTCACAGTAATGTCGTTTGGGTTAACCAACGCCCCGGCATACTTTATGAATCTCATGAACAAAGTGTTCATGGATTACTTGGACAAATTTGTGGTAGTATTTATCGATGATATTCTGATCTACTCCAAGGATGAGGAGGAACATGCGGAGCACTTACGATTGGTACTCGAGAAATTACGGAGGCATAAATTATATGCAAAGTTTAGTAAATGTGAGTTCTGGCTAAAAGAAGTCGCCTTTCTAGGCCACATAATCTCAGCCGGTGGAGTAGCAGTGGATCCTGCTAAAGTGGAGGCTGTTACGGAATGGAAAGTACCCAAGTCTGTGACTGAGATTCGGAGTTTTCTAGGCTTGGCCGGATACTACCGAAGGTTCATTGAGGGATTCTCTAAGATAGCCCGACCGATGACACAACTACTCAAGAAGGAAAAGAAGTTTGTGTGGTCAGAACAGTGTCAGGAAAGCTTCGAGCAGCTCAAAGAAAAATTGACCTCGGCACCCATTCTAGTTCTTCCCGACATCAGGAAAGACTTCGTTATATACTGTGATGCATCAAGGCAAGGACTAGGAGGACTACTGATGCAGGACGGAAAAGTTGTGGCCTACGCGTCGCGACAATTGCGACCACATGAGGAAAACTATCCTACCCATGACTTAGAGCTTGCAGCCGTGGTTCATGCGCTAAAGATTTGGAGACATTATTTGATTGGAAACCATTGTGATGTCTACACTGACCACAAGAGTCTGAAGTATATCTTCACCCAGTCAGACCTCAACCTGAGGCAAAGGCGATGGTTAGAACTAATCAAGGATTACGACTTAGAGGTTCACTATCATCCCGGCAAAGCAAACGTTGTGGCTGACGCTTTGAGTCGGAAGAGCCGTTGCAATCATCTGAGGACGGAAGGAATGGCTCCTGAGCTTAGGGAGGAAATGGCCCAACTAAACCTACATATAATTCCTCATGGGCAGATAAACACCTTGGACATTCAACCTCTTCTGAGAACCCAAATAGAAGATGCCCAGAAGGACAACGAGGAAGTCCGAGAGGTGAAGGAACGCCTAGCCGCAGGACTTGCAAAGGAATTTTCGATTGATGAAAAAGATGTCCTATGGTATAAAAAGAGGATTTATGTACCCGAACAGGGTGGACTGAGAGGATTAATCTTAAAGGAAGCTCACGAGTCAGCATATTCATTGCACCCCGGAAGTACGAAGATGTACCAGGATCTGAAGGAAGGATACTGGTGGCCCAATCTGAAGAGAGATGTGGCAGAATACGTAGCACTCTGTGACGTGTGCCAAAAGGTGAAGGCTGAGCACCAGAGACCAGCAGGTTTGTTGCAACCCCTTAAGATTCCCGAATAGAAATGGGATGAAATAGGCATGGATTTTATTGTTGGATTGCCCAAGACCGCAACAGGGTACGATTCCATCTGGGTGATTGTGGATCGACTCACCAAGACGGCGAGATTCATCCCCGTTAAGACAAATTATAGCAGTGCCAAGCTAGCCGAGTTATACATGACCAGGATAGTATGTCTTCATGGTGTACCTAAGAAAATTATATCTGATCGAGGCACACAGTTTACCTCGCATTTCTGGGAGAAAGTACATGAAGCCCTAGGAAGTTACCTAGCATTCAGCACAGCTTATCACCCACAAACGGATGGCCAGACCGAGAGGACAAACCAGGTCTTGGAAGACATGTTGAGAGCTTGTGCTCTGGATTTTAGCAAAGACTGGGAGAGATGTTTGCCTTACGCCGAATTTTCCTACAACAACAGCTTTCAAGCAAGTCTAAAGATGTCACCCAATGAGGCATTGTTTGGTCGACGATGTCGAACTCCACTAATGTGGTCTGAGACGGGAGAACGGGCAGTATTTGGACCTGACATTATCCAAGAAGCCGAGGAAAAGGTTCGCCTAATTCGAGACCGTCTAAAAGTAGCACAATCACGACAAAAGAGTTACGCCGACAACCGAAGGAGAAACTTGGAATTTAAGGAAGGAGATTATGTTTATCTGAAGGTTTCTCCGATGAGGGGAACGAAAAGGTTCAAGGTCAAAGGAAAACTAGCGCCAAGGTATGTGGGACCTTTTCAAATCACGGCTAGACGAGGAGAGGTCGCATATCAGTTACAGCTACCAGAGAATATCGCCGATGTGCACCCAGTCTTCCATGTGTCTCAATTAAAGAAGTGCTTACGAGTACCAGAAGAACAAGCTCCGCTGGAAGAGATTCACATTAGCCATGACCTTACGTATCCAGAACAACCGGTCCGGATATTAGATGAGGCCAAGAAGAGGACTAGGAGCAAAGAGTGGCGTATGTACAAGGTACAATGGAGTAATCACACTGAGGATGAAGCTACCTGGGAAAGCGAAGAGTTCTTGAGGACGGAATACCCGCATCTATTCGAAACCCGGTAAGAAATCTCGGGACGAGATTTATTTAAGGGGGGTAGGTTTGTAACACCCTGAAAATTCGACCGACGAACCAAAACTCTAAAAATATGGATTTTCAAAAACTTTTTAAATAAATTGCATCATGCCGATTTTATTCGCCGTTCCATTGAATTTCGATTTCGGAGTTTGGAGATTTTGAATAAAAGAACTAAATCAATCAATTTAGACCGATATTATCGCAAACCTACTCGTATCAATTAAATTTAAATACGATGGAATGGAACTAACACTAAATTAAAATTTAAATAAATTATATAAAAATGTGAGCCATATTAATTTAGGATGAGTTTATTAGTGGGAATAATACAAATATTGGGTAAGAATTATATATGCAAATATTAGGAATTTTAGAATCAAATTTATATATAAATAAATAAA
The DNA here is from genome assembly GCA_000338895.3 of Oryza meridionalis. Taxonomy (NCBI): domain Eukaryota; kingdom Viridiplantae; phylum Streptophyta; class Magnoliopsida; order Poales; family Poaceae; genus Oryza; species Oryza meridionalis. The sequence continues at coordinate 23,689,114 of CM002528.2, forward strand.
AATAATAAAAATAAAAATAAAAAAAGAGAGAAATTAGAAAACGGCACTGTTCACCGCCCGCCAAGTGTTCGACGCGGTTCCCTAGCCCTAACCGCGCCGCGCCCCGCGCGCCGCTCGCCCGCCGCGCAGCCGTCGCGTCGCCGTCTCGCCGCCTCGCGTCCCGAGCCGCCGCGCAGCCGTCGCGTCGCCGTCTCGCCGCCTCGCGCCCCGAGCCGCCGCGCGCCGTCGCCATCCCCGCCGCGCCGCTCACCGCCGCGCCACCGTCCCGTCGCCGCTCGGCCGTCGCCCTCGCCGCCTCGCGCCCCGCGCGCGCCGTTGCCCTCGCCGTCTGTCGCCGCACAGCTGCCGTCCCGTCGCCGCGCCGTTCCATCGCCGTGCCCGCGCGCCGCTTGCCCGTCCCGTCGCCACCTCGCGCCCCGCGCCCTGCCACGCCGCGCCCTTGAGCCCCGTGCAGCCGCGCGCGTCGCGTCGCCCCGCTGCCGCGCCGCTCGCTCGCCATCGCGTCGCCGCTGTCGCCGTCGCCATCGCCCTGCCGCGCCGCGCCCCCGAGCCCCACGCCGCTATCGCGTCGCCGCCCGTGCGTCGCCCCGCTGCCGCACCGCCGCCACCCCTCCCCTCTTCTTCTTCTTTTCCCCCCTCCTATAAATCCCCCCCCCCGCTCCATCCCTTCCCCCATCCTCATCTCCTCCACCCCACTCCACCGCACCGCCGCTCCCGTGCCACCGCGCCGCTGTCCCCCTCCCGTGCTGCCGCGCCGCCGTTCCCGTGCCGCTGTGCCGCCACTCCCGCGTCGCCGTGCGCCGCCGCCGCCGCCGCCGTCGTCGCCGTTGTCGTCGCCGGTAAGCCACCCCTCCTCCCCTCGCATCCACCGCCGCCGCCGCTCGGGAGAGAGAGAGGGAGAGAAAGAGGCGGCCGAGAGAGAAGAGAGAAAGAGAGGCCGGGAGGAAGGAGAGAGGAAAAGAGAAAGGAAAGAAAAAAAAAAAAAGAAGGAAAAGAAAAAGAGAGAGAGGGAGAAAAAGAAAAAGAAAAAAAAGAAAAAAATAAATTAGGGGGAGGTTTTAAAAGAAAAATAATAATAAAATAAAGATTTAAAATGATTAAACAAAAAAAAAATATATAAAAATAGAATTGAATTGTGGTTAACTAAAATCTAGTATTCATAAAAATAATGCTATAATCATAAGGCATTTAGAAATTAAACAATTAGGTAAATTTTATAGATTATTGTAGAATAATTTTTAATGAACTCCATAAATAATCAATTCACCGTAGCAATTTAAATATAATCAATAATTAAAATAAATAAACAAATTCTTATAGAACATTATAGATTAGTTCGGGCAATCTCTAGAAGTGAGCGATTCACGGTAAAAAAATTCGGATTTAATCACCAGGGATTTTAAGCGTTGATTACACTTAGTCGGCTATTCATAGACTAAATTAAATCATATGATAGTTTTTAGGATTTCATCCGATATTTAGCTCACAATAAAAATTGCTAACCTATTACATGGATATAATACTCGGGAATATTGAATTAAAAACTTAGGACAACAAGATAATAATACTCATAAATAATTCACACCAAAAATAGGTTTGCCTTAGTTCGCGAATGGTAAAATTAATACCGACCTTCGCACTCGATTCTCATTTGGATTTACTTGGACTTTTAATTGAATTCTAACCGAATTCAAATCCAATTTCGCACGTAACTATAGAGCCCGAGGAAGCTGCTGATCCAGGCGAAGGTCAAGACCCACAGGACTTTGAGCAAGGCAAGTCATCACTATTCTTTGAACATGTTGATCCCAATTGCGAAATTATTTTGTTTACAAATAAAATTGCATGCAATGATAAACATCCTACTTGTGATTATGCCATGCCTTGATTATTGTTTACCCCATATTCCTTCGTAACCATGTTTACGTATGAGTCCCTAGTCAACTATGACAATTGCTTAGCAACGCTATTCTAGAATCATGCATACTCATATTTATCAAAATGCTGTATGCTTGGGCAATTGCCTTTGGGAAGGTAATTGAGATGCGGCATGTGGAGTCACGAGCGCCACATTGCCATGATGTTGATGACATGATTTATGAAAAGAGAAATGAAATTAAACAACTGTTTTCGACTGGGGCGGACGGAGGATTTGGGTGGTATCCGGGTAAAGGCAAGTACCGTCCCCGGTCAATTAAGGACCGAGCCATGAAGTTAAGCATGAAACGACACCCGTACAACCGCACTTCTCGTATGGGTATAGACCTAGCGGAATAGATAGCTGAGCAGAGGCAGTATCCATGCATAGTGGTTTCTCGATGTGTGAGGCAGGGGCTCTACGGTGGGGCAGTCATTGGTAGAACCGCGAGGCGGGTGTCTACAGTGGTGTCGCCATCGGTAGGACTGCCATGTGAGAATTTAAACGTAATTATAACCTAATGCATGTGTGAGTCTTTCCTTCCCGGGTGCGCCAGAACTCCTCTCACTGCTAGAAACTGTGTACGCCTAGAGTGCATGAGGATGTAAAGTTCATGGAGCGGGTACTGCCAATGCGAGGTTATCGAAAAGCTTTGCCGTGACATGTCTCATGTGTTGGGACAAGGCTCATGTGTTGGGCAGTTGCGGAGTGCGGGTAAAGTGTACATCCACTGCAGTGTGAGTAAACCCAATCTATTCGAATAGCCGTGCTCGCGGTTATTGAGCATCGGGACGTGTATTACACTTGGCTAGACTCTAAATTTTTAACTTGTGTGGGATGGGATGCTGCATAATGATTTCCTTGCTGATGGAGCCACTTCCTGAGAGAAGGGAAGGTGGACGTCCTCAGAAAACCATGACGACTCGATGGCGGGAAGCTATCCTTGGGATCACAATGGATGGTGGACAGAACCGTCATTGTTTAATAAGAACACTGGTACTAAAATTTGATCAGTCTATGCTAGGTCTTAGGCTTGTGAAAAGAATTACAAAACCTGCTTTGTGCAAAAGAACTATAGCCATTCCTTGAATACCCCTTTATCATGTGCATTGTTGCTGTGGTGACTTGTTGAGTACGGTTGGTACTCACCCTTGCAAATATAAACTTAATCAGAGGCCGGAGATGAAGCTTCGGAGGATCCCTATGCCTATTACCAGGAGGGTGATGAAGACGAAGGCGCTCAATAGGTCTTAGTTACGGTCGTTGCCTGTGGCAATGGCGTGCCGCTGCCTTAACTCCGCTGCCTTATCTATTTCTGTTTTTGGATGTATTCCGGACCTCTCGGTCCGATGACTTAAGACTATGCCTGCGGGCTATTGATGTAATAATTCGTGCTAGACGCTCGTGTATGCGCACTGGTTATTTCAGCTACGAGTTCGTGTGTACCAGACTACTTGATCCAGGGAAATGGTACTGTTTACACGATTGATTCCTGTTATAAAAACGGGGGTCTACACAAATCCTGCTGGACAAGGACCATCAGTTTCATACAGGTATTTAATAGTATTAATAAAAAGTAAAGTACCGTGTGGGCGAGGGATCGACGCTCCGTGAGAGGAAGAGCTGGCGAACGCGCCCGAAGAGGTGGCGAACGCCCCTGCGGAGCTCGCGGAAGCGCCGGTCGTGCCTGCGAACGCGCTTGAAGGCAGACGAGGTCCTGCGATGAGGAAACGTGCAGTTAAAACATGGTGACATATTCGTGCAAAAGCTGAAACAAAAATGAACTAATCTCTGGGCTGAACTGTACCGTGCGAAACCGGTGCTGTAGGTCGCACTGCTCCGAAGCTAGGGGCGCTCGAAGGCAAACGAGGTCCTGCGAGGATGGAACATCAAGTTACGACGGGGTGATGTTTTCTACAAAAACAGAAACAAAACTTAAGAAACCTCTGGGCTGAGCAGTACCGTGCGAAACAGGTGCCGTAGGTCGAGGTCCTGCTCCGACGGTAGGCGCGCGAGGCCGTGGTTGTACCGGACCAGCTGGAGGTACGACGTCCACGGCGCTGCGACAGGAGAAGACGCGCATGACCGCATGCATCTTCTCCTGCATCCGGTCGAAGGTCACCCTCTGCTCAACGTCAGTCAAGTGCAAACCTCTGTTCAACCTCACTTGGACTGCGGTGATATCGGCACTGATATCCCGTGCGGCATCAGCCTATGCAAGATGGAAATAAAACATTCAGTAATTGTCCTATATTATGCAAGATAAATGAAATAATTGTAAGAACTAATACAAATTCGACGTACCCCCACGAAGTAGTCTCGGTCACGGTGTGTGGGATACGCGTCCGTGACAGCGGCAACGTGCGGCTCTGGGGCGTCTGGAGTGAAGGTCACACGCGCACGAGTGCGAGGAAGGTACCAGCGAAGGTAGTCACGGTAGTTCTCCTCCGTGTGTGGGAAGAGCTCGTTGATCACCTCCTCTGTAGCTAACACCCAGTCGTCAACGTACTGCTGTACACGTGGAGCCCAAAGTGCGCCTGCTAGCTGTCCCCGTCGAGTCAACCTGTGAAGAGAGGTAAATTATATGGCTCGATGAAGTAATTATCATAAAAATTTAGAAATGAACAATCCGAACTCACGAGTGGTCGGCAGGGAGGACGGTCGGCTGCACGTTGCCCGGAAACACCTGCCTAAGTCCGAACTGTCTCATCACACGCTGCGGGCAGTGAGGCTCAACGAAAATGTCGAACACCATCGGCAGGATGGTGAGCCAGTAAGCCTGGTCGCGTGTGCACAAGGACGAAAGTCCTAGCAGTGCTCTCGCAGCGACGGCCTCTTCTGTGTACGGCTCCCAGATGACGTCGCTCGACTGGAGATGGTCAAACTCGAACACGAAGTCCGGGTAACCTCGTCTCACCTGGACGTGAGCGTAACGACGCTGCAATAAACTTATGTGAAGAAAAAAAAGAAGACGACTGATAAACTTATAACGCAGCGAAGTTGCACTAACCCCACGTCGACACCAGTAAGTCCCCATCGTGGGACCGTCCTCTGGCCACTGCGCGCTGCGACCAACCCCGTAGGGTGCGCTGTCCACCACTGGTCGACCTATGGCAAACCTCTCGGCTGCCCAAAGCTGAAGCAACATAGGGCAGCCAGCGATGATCGCTCCCGCGTCAGTCTTCGTGCACGCCTCACAGAGGGCACGGTACGTGGCTGCTAGCACGGCAGAACCCCAGCTCCACTGCGGCACGTCCTGTGGCTGAGCATCCGCGATGGGCCGTGCGTAGTGGACCAGCCGGAAGTCCACAGCGTGCCCGTGGGTGCTAGTGAACATCACCCACCCGAACAACCACAACAGGTACGCCTCAAGGGAGCGTCGGACCGAGTAATCATCAGCGTCAGGGTGCAGAAGGTCCGCCTACAATTAAGAATGAAATGTTAGTACAAAACACTCTGTTGATCGCAAATAAGCATGTATGATAATAACAACTTATTTACTTACAGTGAACTGGAGCAACCAAGCCTTGCTAGGCCCGACTGTAGAGTATGGAGGAAGGGTGTTGGCCGGTCCTAGGTGTGGAAGGCGCATCACCTGCTCGAAGCGCGCAGTGATATCCTCCTTCCACCCAAAAACACCGTCCACGGGACCAACTGGTGCTCCCGCCAGCGGTAGCCCGAGCAGGTACGACACGTCCTGCAGTGTCGGAGCCATCTCCCCACAGGAAAGGTGGAACGTGTGCGTCTCAGGTCTCCAGCGGTCTACCAGAGCGGCAAGGAGTGACCGGTCTGCATCCCACCGCTTCGCTGGGTCACGGACGTCCGCCGCCGCCTCAACAAGCCTACAAAGTGGTAGAAGGCCTGCCGCACGCAACCTGTATAGAGCAAACTTCAAACATAAGTACAACACAAAGCAAAGTTGAGTTGAAATGTGAACATACGCGTACCAAGGAACGTGACGGGGGTCGACACGCAACCACTCGCGCGACGTGCGTGGACGGAAGGTGCCGAGCTGTGCACCCTCGACTGCTGACAGGAACGAGCGGTGGTTCCTGTCAATCCCACGGTTGAACAGCGCCGGTGTGTCGTACGCCATACCTGCATCAAATAGATTGATCAGAAACATATAAATAATTAGTTCAACATAAGTAATAAATGTTCATAAGCGAATTACTAACACATATTAAACAAGAGTACAAACAAACAAAAGTGTCACCATACGGAATATTTCTGATTACAACAATAAGTGCAGTTACACGATATGAGTACTTAGTCCGAACACTCATCACGATAACATTATGATACAACACCGAATAGTTCGCAATACTACTAGTACAACAATAGTCGGAGGTACTCATTACAACAACATTCAATTGAAATTACACGATAGAAGTATTTAGTCCGAACACTCATCACATCACAACAGCATTTTATTTCCTAAATCGATAGCATTGTTACACCATGGAATCGCCTGCTGCGCGACGACGCCTTGGCCTTGTGCGCCTGCTTGTTGTTCCTTCACCAGGTGGTCGCCTACCATCACTTGCCTGTCCAGATGGACTAGCATCTGCGCCGCCTGGAACTTCTGCATTCTTCGGGCATTTCTTGTAAGTATGGCCGCGCAGATCACACTTGCTGCAGCGTAAAGTCCTCCCACCTGCTTCTGACTCATCCATATCATTTCTGATGCGTCTAGTTTGGCGTCGTCCCTTTTTCACCCTTAACTTAGATGGATCTGGAATATAAAAAACTTGGGCACTCAGCGTTGTGTAAGATCCTGAGATCCCGAACCCATATATCTCCTCACTCCATGTATGAAAGATTGCTTCTTTCCTGAAATAATTTGAGACGTACACATTGGGAGATATGCCACAATCACCGGCAGCAGCAAGAACGTGTGAGCAAGGAAGGTGATGAAGCTTTGGCTTCATACAACTGCAGGTACATCCACCATCCGCCTTCAAGACACATTCCTGCATGGCTTGCTTGCGATAGATACCACGCCTGCTCCTATCAACACACATTATTTCATACCGATGCACTTGTGTGCCTTGAGCAACAACTCTATGTCTCCGTGCCTTTTTGATTTTATCTTCCATGTACTTTGTCACTACGTTGCCAAACACTATGTTGTTATCGGCCATGGACGGACCAATTTTCTTGTATCGATCCCTAAAGTAGGCTTGCGTGCCGTGAAGGATGAATTCAACAATAGCAACCAATGGAAGTACCCGAACTCCTCGCATTACCCAGTTGTACACCTCTGCTAAATTGGTTGTCATTATGCCATACCGAGATCCATCGGTGTCGAACAATAGAGACCACTTCTCCTTAGGCTCATTCTCAATCCACTGAGTGAAATTTCTGATGGACGACCCTGACCTCCTTCTCATTGTTGGTGGGTCATCATGTAATGCACTAAGAGGTATGGGAGGCTCGTCACCTTCAACTTGTGGTCTGCGAGATTGCTCATCTGTTTGCTTCGTTGTCAACTCATCCAACTTGTCCCACAACTCATTAAATTTCTTCTCTTGGTTCTTTGCACAGAGCCTCTTAAAGAGCTCCATAAGATGCTTGTTCTTGAATTGCTTGTAGAAATTTGCACCCATGTGACGCATGCACCACCGACTCCGAACATCAGGCCACTTAGCTGGAAGTCCCTTCTCATCCCAACCGTTCTGCAAGTAGTCAATAGCCCGCAACATACCCGCATGACGATCATGTATAAGGCAAACGTTGGGCCTCATACGCACCACTGCAATGTGCACTCTCTCTAGGAACCAGTACCAGCTTTCAGTGTTCTCACTCTCTACAAATGCAAAAGCCATAGGTAGAACCTGGTTGTTCCCATCACACCCAATTGCTGTCAATATCTGACCTCGGTATTTACCTGTCATAAAAGTTCCATCTATGCATAGAACAGGTCGACAATGCACAAAAGCATTGATGCAAGCACCCAATGAGAAAAAGGCTCTTTGCAGCACACTCTTTGTTCGATCATCAACCGATGTAAATGTATGTAGGTCATAGTAAGTATTATTATTCCTCTGGGCAATGGTGGCTAACAAACGAGGCAAATTATCATAAGAAGCTTCAAATGTGCCATACCTCATCTCAATAATCTTTTGTTTGGCTCTCCAGGCCTTTGCATAGCTTATGGTATACTTGAATTTGTTCTCGATGTGCCTAATAATTGATTTTGGTTCAAAGCCAATGTTACCAACAACACTGCTATACATCTCACTTGCCACAAAAGCTGAAGTGATATTTCGGTGATACTTCTCCACCCCTTGTAAGTAGCACTTGTGCTCGGTCACAATGGTAACTTTCCAATAATCATTCCATTTACCCTTATATGCATGGACACGCCACGGACAATCTTCCTTCATGCACCTCACTTCATACACATAATTTGTTGACTTGACCACCCTAAACTCTCTCTGCAAGGAAACTGCCCAATGCTTCACCGCCTCCTTCATCTCATCCTTATGAGCATACCTTGCACCCTCAATTACCTCGTTCTCCTTATACTCCCAGGGTACATGATCACCCTCTGATATAACAAGTCCATAGAAGTCCTCATTTGCCCAATCAGTGGCCATTACATCACCTTCCTCATCGGATGATGCGTCGTCGTCCGCTTCCTCATTATCCGAATCTTCCCTCTCCATTTCATCAACAATTATACCAACTCTCTCCCCCTCATCCGCCATGCCCATGGCTTGCTCCTCCCTTGGTTGATTTTCCTCATTTTGCATCGATGGTCCAACAACATCCCCTGCATTGATAGGACCCTCTACATCTTCGGTTTGCATTGAAACATTTATATCTTTCTCTTGTACCGACACAAATATAACAAGGGGCCATGACCGTTCAAAAGCCATTTCCACATACCGTCTCCAAGCAGCAGTGCTGTCCATCGGCATTAGTTCCCAAAAATAACCTTCTGTTGCACGACTCACTACAACTGATACTGACATTGTGTAGACTTCTTAGTCTATTCTAAATCCTCTCAACAACCAACTATAAATTGACTGAAATGTTCTCTCCGCAGGCCTATCGATGCCCTTAGATGTCATTACAAAATCTGACAGATCAACACCATCTGGACCAAATCTAATATTTCCTTCACCGTGGACTATCTGAAATGTGACCTTATTTGACATTGTGCCTGATGAAAACAATAACTACGTTAACCTCGCATTTCTGTACTACGCCCTAAGTTACATTCTCTACAATATTGTTCTCCAAAATTCTAAAAGTAGGTTACATTCTCCAGATCAAACTAAACTACATCTTACAATTAACACTACTGTCTATGTCTCAATTCATACTATTATATTCTATGCTCTGGATCTACACATATGTGCTGTGTGCTACAGATCTGCTAAAATATATGGAACTAAAACTAAAACGCAACATATATACTCAAACATAACATATTAGTACAAATGCAAAAGATGTATGGGAGCAAACCTGTGATGAAGTGAGCGAACCAGCAGGGCTTCGCCGCTCCCCTTCTGCTGCCCTCCCCTCTCTCTCTTTCGTTTTTTTTTTTGGATTTTTACTGAATATAATGAAATTTAAGAGAGAGGGCTGGGCTTTATAGGGGGGAGGCAAAAATCGCCCTCCCCCAGGGCGGCAAGGGAGCCGCCTGCAAAATTCCAGGCCCCCCGCCGCCCATTTGCAGGCGGCCCCCCGCACAGTTCAAAATCGCCCTAGCGGAGGGCGGCAAGGGGGCCGCCTGCAAATTTCGTTGACGGGGCGACGGCCGTCTGCCACGTCACTTTCGCCGCCCTCTGGGATGGCGATTTTTAAAAATCGCCCTCCCAGAGGGCGGTAGGCGACTACTTCTGTCAATTTTCAAAATGAAAAATTATTTTTGTAAAACTTTTAATAAAAAAAATTAAAAATAAAAAAAATTCGGGATGGGATGCCGATGGGCTCCACTAGGCCCATCTAACAATCCAATCGAATAGGCCCACATAGAGAGGCCTTGTTCTTCAAGGCCCAACTCCACATCTCCGTGTTTAGGCCCATTTAGCAGTCACACACAGCCACATGACACACTGTGTCACTGTGTTTGGACGTCCTCTCTATCCAGAGAGAGAGAAGAAAAAAAAGGCTAGGAACACTGCACAATCACACTGTTGGTGAATGCATAAATCAGGCATGGTACCATCAGGCCGTGACTATTCGTCTACACTGTTGATGGTTGGACGGGTCGGCGGCCGGCTGGTGCCACCGGGGTTAGGTCCATGAACAGGGAGCGCCACTGTGGGAGCGTGAGTTCCCCAGGTTTTTACCGCTTCGGGAGAGGTTTTTAACTCGGGCGGTGGTGAACTGCGCTACCCACTTCGCAGGGCCAACTGTACGTGCGTGTGGTGCCAATTCGGCCTGCGTCCATGTGTGTGAGCTCAGTAAAACTCACCAGCAACGCACCAAATGTCTGCAGAGCAGCCATGGCTGCTGCAGCTGACCTGCTGTATGTGTGCTGCCTGCTGCTGCACAGCTGCAGGACATGTCGTGGCACGGGGACTCATGCCCATGTTTTCGCGCACATATTGAAAGTTTCAAACATTACAATCGGACTATATGATAGACGACGATGAGTCTTGTTACAAATGAGATATGTACACTTGATCGATCTGTTGCATGCCCCGTGCAGGCATGATGCGAGAACTGAAAGCACCGGGAGATAACTAGGAGTGAAAAAAAGGGGAGATATATATGTATAACATGGCAGTGGTACATTGTTTTTCAGGTGGTGTTTGGGTGGGAGGGACTAAACTCACAAAAACATAAGTACCTCTCCTATAGACTTATACTTTTGTGACTCCCAGACATCACCTCAGTTTTTCACTAGCAGGTAGCCAAGAATGATGTGCGCAGGGATCACATGAAGAGGCGCCTGGGGGCAGCAGCTTTCCTCCTCATCTCTCCTCTGCGCCATCGCCTCGTGGTAGGCCCAACCAAAAGCCACACTGCAATGCCACAGTTTTCACAGACGATCATGCTGGCCCAGGCCCCGGCCCCCCTGCAGCTGCCGCCGTGCATGCGCCGTGCCACCGCGCGCGCGTGGTAGGCCAGTCCACCGCGCCACCATCCGTCACGCGCCCCGCGCCCCACCTGCACCACCCATGCACGCATGCCCCCACGCGCGCGCGCGAGACGGCGAGAGAAAGAGAGGCATGCCGCACCGGACGCGATGATGCAGCGGCAGAGACGACGGGCGGACGGTGCACCTACCTGTTGTGTCACGGCGCCATCTCGGTGGTCTCGTGCGGTTGGATCGAGACGGCGTACGTAGAGGGGTGGGGGTGTGGAGTCGTCACGGCATGTAGAGGCGGTTGCGGCACTTGCAGCGCCAGGCCTCGGGGTAGTACTCGGTGGTGACGAGGACGCCGGGGGGGACGGACACGTGCACGGGGGAGCACGGGCTGCAGCTGCCGCACTTGGACGTGCACCGCGGCGGGTGCGACCCTGGCCCTCCCGACAGCAGCCGACGCCCCAGCCCGACGTCGTGGTGACCACCACCTTCCTGCATGCACACACGCAACACCAGTTAATTTAACCAGCCATATGCGTCGTCGATCTATGCGCCGGTCAGGCCACCGCCGTCGTCGTGAGCAGCTGAGATTCGCCGCGCTGCTCGTGTTGATGGTTGTGCAGGGACCATTGAGATCTTTGCATATGTATGCGCATCTATAGATGAATACTACATGAACTGATGCTCAGATTAATAGTTATAGGATTGAGACACATCATAAGTTGGTACTCCCTCCGTTTCAGAATATAGCGACCGAATAGAATGTATCCTAATATTATGAATCTGGACATGCCCCCTGCCCCCTTTAAGGCCTGTTTAGTTCGCGAAAAGAAAAATTTTAGGTGTCACATCGGATGTTTGATCGGATGTTGGAAGGGTTTTTCGGGCATGAATGAAAAAAATAATTTCATAACTCGCCTGGAAACCGCGAGACGAATCTTTTGAGCCTAATTAATCCATCATTAGCACATGTGGGTTACTGTAGCACTTATGGCTAATCATGGACTAATTAGGCTTAAAAGATTCATCTCGCTATTTTCTCCCTAACTGTGCTATTAGTTTTTTCATTTATCCATATTTAGTGCTTCATGCATGTGTCCAAGATTCGATGTAATGTTTTTGGGAAAAAATTCGAGGAACTAAACGGGGCATAAATTGCTATATTCTGAGATGGAGGGAGTATATTTTAAGACGTACGGATGGAGTATATGATAGGGATCTGTTTGAAACTTTCAGTCGTGTGATTTGACTCGTCATCAGCATGTAGTGTATCATCAGCTATTTAGCTGCTGGCGTCAAACGACTAGCGAAGCACAGTGCAAGATGCCTAGCCTGTGAGGATACTGACACGGTGGTTTTCTACTACTACTCTTTAGCTAGTAGGGGAGATGCAGAACTCACCAGAAGGTCACCGGAATGGGCTCCTGCTCCTTCCAGCCTCCCGAAATGATCTGTTCAGCGAGAGGCAACCGAAACGAGTTAACTCCTATCGCCAAAACGTGCTAAAAAGACGTAGAGTTCTGTGCAGCAGCACAAGCATCAACATATCCCTAGTAGTGTTCTTCTCTCAGATCTGCAAAGAACAGTTAATACTTGATTCTGCAGCCAAAGGAGATACACCAAACACCAAAGAACTCGATTTCTACTACAGAATCTTTGCACACAAAGAGCAGGAGAGCTGCCAAGAATCAGCTCAAGTGCTACTGTGCTAGCTACATCTCACACAGCATATGCTTACCGGAGTAACGGCGCACATCGTCGTCGTCCCTGCCGGCGCCCCCGCACGCAGCGATGAAGCAGCCGGAGCGGCAGCACAGCTGCAGGGAGGTCACCGCAACCGCCGCGAGGCATGCGACGGCGAGCTTGGACCCGCCGCTCCACCTCCTCGGCCGGCTCGACCCCATGCCGCAGGTCGGCATCATCAGCTAGCTAGAAGAAACGCTAGCTAGCTCTCCCTAACAGTAATAAGCTAGTGGCTGAGGAAGGAAGAGAGATCAGCAAAATGGCAAAGGCGATGGCGGAAGCGGCCGACCGGCTGGCTGGGCTGGCCGGTTTGCAGGCGGGGGGAGGAAGAAGACACGGAGACTAGGGGCTTTGTACGTGCGCGCGCGCGTGTGTGGGTGTGGGTGGGTGCGCGTGCTGCCTTGCCTTCGTCTTGCTCTCGGCGACTGTAGCTGCGTCACAACTGGGAGTGCAGGTGCAGCTCCTCCCCTGAGCTAAGTAGGAGACGAGACGGTCAAATTTAATATCGGCGAGCACAAAGTACGGCGTAGGGTAGCTGCATTTCAGTCGTTCACCTAAGTACTCTCTGATCTCGATCTCTATATATATACCTCCTTGTTTTTTGGTTCTAGAAACAGAGATGGAGAGCGCGCGCGAGCGTGTACGCCATACGTGCCCGGCCTTTGCGGCTTATATATTTTTGGCATATGTTGTTGACATGCAATTAATGCAATCTTGTTTTCAGCAGCATATGGCACGATATTTGTGAGGCCCGGTTTTCACGTGATTGTCATATGAGAATCAGATCGTTTCCGGATGAAATCAGGATATGGGGCCGGCGAAAAAACTTATTTGTTGGCGTGGTGAGATAAATATCTTCAGGATAAATCATTGTGTTCTCAGAAGGTCAGTACCGATGGAGTAAAAGATTTATCTAGTTATATATTTTGTTGATGATAACAATCCGGTTCAGGTGGGGTTGGCCGAGGCCCAATAATTTAAGGTTGTCCGGACCCCAACAGTTCTTTGGGACACCCACTAAGGGAAAGGCCCAATCTCCCTAAAAGACTAGTCTATAGGGGAAGGGTGGGAAGGGTGGCTTCCTCCTCCCAAAGTAAGGTAGAATTATTCAGTCAGGTGGGGTTGGCCGAGACCCAATAATTTAAGGTTGCCCGACTTTGGCAAGGTGGCTTCCTCCTCCCAAGCTAAGCAAGGTGGGATTATTCAGCCAGGTAGGGTTGGCCGAGGCCGACTTTGGCGTCTTTGCCAGCAGAGGGTAATAGTGGAGGATGTCCTCATCATTCCCACCCCCTTAACAAGGGCCCAGCTCTAATACCAAATGATAACAATCCGGCTCAGGTGTGGTTGGCCGAGGCCCAATAATTTAAGGTTGTCCAACTTTGGCGTCTTTGCCAGCAGGTAATAGTGGAGGATGTCCTCATCATTCCCACCCCTTAACAAGGGCCCAGCTCTCTGATACCAAATGAGGTTCAGCTCTAATATCAAATGATAACAATCCGGCTCAGGTGGGGTTGGCCGAGGCCCAATAATTTAAGGTTGCCTGACTTTGGCGTCTTTGCCAGCGGGTAATAGTGGAGGATGTCCTCATCATTCCCACCCCCTTAACAAGAGCCCAGCTCTGATACCAAATGAGGTTGCCAAATGAGGTTCAGCTTTGATACCAAATGATAACAACTCGGCCCAGGTGGGGTTGGCTGAGGCCCAATAATTTAATGTTGCCCGACTTTGGCGTCTTTGCCAGCGGGTAATAGTGGAGAATGTCCTCATCATTCCCACCCCCTTAACAAGGGCCCAGCTCTGATACCAAATGAGGTTGCCAAATGAGGTTCAGCTCTGATACCAAATGATAACAATCCGACCCAGGTGGGATTGGCTGAGGCTCAATAATTTAAGGTTGCCCGACTTTGACGTCTTTGCCAGCGGGTAATAGTGGAGGATGTCCTCATCATTCCCACCCACTTAACAAGGGCTCAGCTCTGATACCAAATGAGGTTGCCCGACTTTGGCGTCTTTGCCAGCGTAATTTAAGGTTGTCCGGACCCCAATAGTTTTTTGGGACACCCACTCAGGGAAAGGCCCAATCTCCCTAAAAGACTAGTTCAATAGGGGAAGGGTAGCTCTCCCTTTTAAGGTGGCTTCCTCCTCCCAAACTAAGTAAGGTGGGATTATTCAGAGGCTCACACGGTTGCCGCCTGACTTTGGCGTCTTTGCCAGCGGGTAATAATGGAGGATGTCCTCATCAGTTGAATATGTCAAATGAATATTTATAATCTATCTCATTTAAAATACTCCAATGGTGAATTGGTGATGGTGCCTGGTGAGTAATTAATCTATTACCACCCGCCAATTAATATGCGAGTAAAATTAACATTTAGTTTGTTAGAGAACTATGATGGTGTTTAAAACTCATATAGATGAGAATAAAGATGAAGATTAAGTATTTTACGCAAAACGTGGTGGTATTAATGTATGATTAATTGAGTTTTAATTATTATAAACCTGGAAAATATATTTATCTAATATTTTAAAGCAACTTTCATATATAAAGTTTTTGCATAAAACACACCGTTTAGTAGTTTGAAAAGCATGCCACGAATATCCAACTTTTGTTGGAGAAAAGAACGGGGCCATATATCTTCGAAAAAAAAGATATCCATAAACAATTCAAATGATAAGCTTAAAAAATTTCGCTTTGTAAGTGAAATACAAACCAAGCAAAATACAATTTCTTTGTTCCCTTTATCTTCCATATGTAGTTGCTTCTCTAAAAATTCAAGGTTGAGCTTATTGTCACGACTAACTTCCCTTATGTATCCAGGAAGTGGAATTTTGTCCCTCAAGTAGACATCCCCTTGTTTTATGCGTGTCGTTTAAAAAGTTATAATTTTTTTAAAAAAAATTGTCAAGATAGATCAATATATGATATATCTTTTCGCAAGCATACGAGTTAAAATTTGACTTCTACAATTCGAAACAAAAATAACAAATTTAACAGTAAATTACACGTTCTATTCATAGTCAAATTTGTTTTTTTTTCTACTCATATAAGTTGAATTTAAATTTGCATATTAATTTGTGAAGTGACATATCACATATTGATCTATCCTACTTTTTTTAAAAAAAAATTGATATCACATATTGATCAATCCTACTATTTTTTTTAAATTTTTTTTATAACTTTTTAAGTGACATGAAAAAATAAGGGGATATCCCTTAAGAGATGGTTCGAGTTTTCCATGTATTTAAGATATTCCTACTTATCTTTTCACACTATGTCCTAGACTCTTTGTCGTTGCCGTAATCGATCCCGTGAGTTTAGCCGTCCCTGACACTCATCATTCTAAATTGGTGCCACCACCATCCTAATTGTCATTAGCCAAGCCTGATCAATTCAAAGCTTCTGATTAGGTGGTACTGTTGTACACTTTACGGCATAGTTCGTTGCCTTGCAGTATTCGCCAATCCATCATTTCCACCCCTTCTTGCCCTACGCCATACTATTCTCATCCCAATTCACCAAATTTAGGCAATAGTCATCTAGACTTAGTATTAGTAGAGTTACCACCTTTCGTAATAACCCACCTAAAGCTTGCTATGTTCTTCCTCCCTACTATATCATGCTCACCATATCGTACTCCAGATTCTAATCAGTTCGTTGTCATTGCAATACTCCCCAATCCATTTGTTCTCAGCCACACCACCACCCTAGCTGTTGTCACAAATCCTCGCGCAACACAATCATCTAGATTTAGTGTTACATGAGCTATAATCTCATACTTAAGTAGATCGATCTTCCTTACCTTCGTCTCCCCAAATGCAGTCCCAATTAGAACACCCCCTCGAATGACACTCAACGCACATGGTGGCTAGCTAGTTAGCTCACGTATATATCACATGAGACGTCGTATATTTGCCTCTTTATTTTTAACCAGACTTTTATAGTTGTTTATCCATGAAGAGACAACCCCTCTCCTAATTGTCACTACTCTATTTAGCTGATGTGTGTGAAATGAGGGATGACTCATCTATAGCACTTGTACAACACACACCCCATGTAACACCCCCTTTTTTTTATTATTTTCTTGTCCTTGTTACCTTTGCCTTCCGTGGGTTAACAAGGATGGCAGGAGAGGAGGACCGCGTTGTTGCATGTGTGCACACAAACACTGTGGTACCTATCGGATTTACGCAATGGTCATTTTAGTGGTCCACACAACACACACGAGATGAGGACTCGACGGGGGGCCAAAGGTAAGGAGGTCTTGTCTTCATTTCTGTGGCCAAGTGTTTCTCCATTTGTTCGATTTGCCTAAGATTCCTGCACAAGATTAATTATGCCCCTGCATCAGTTCACATATGTCAACTGGTCCATTTCTTAATCACCAGTAAAATAATTCCCCGAGCCATATGCATGCGATCTTGTTTTTTAATTTGTGTTTTGTGGCATATGGTCGTGTTTGCACTAGCCGTGTTCTATGTTTATAATCACAACCGTAGAAACGACCTATGATAAAGGTACTCTTCTAGGTTTTCTCTCGTTTGGTGTCATGTGCTAATGCATGCTAGTCAAAGTGGCTCGTTCGATCGTGGATTTAATCTTGTTTCCTCTCGGTCGTGGGGCCTGACTGTTTGGTCTCTCCGACAGGCAGATCTGGTGCAGAGACAGTGATAGATTTTGGACCATGTTTTGACGCAGCACTTGCCGATGTCAAGAACCCTTTAAGGGGCTTTTACCTACTGATCGATACGTGTGCTTTCTGTTCAGGTCACGGCGTTACGCAGCACTTTCACAGTCCAGTACGTTTACCGATTTGACTTAAAGCGTTGCATTGCCCTGCATAATGCGATCTTTGGTAAGTTTTGGTTGCTGAAATGAAGGAGCAAGATGCCACATCACGTCTTTCTGGAACGAATTCGCAAAGCTTTGCTCTTTTCCAAGCTTTCTTCGGTGAGCCACCCTAATCAAACACATGTATACGTAGTACTAGTAAACATAGTATAGCTAGCTAGCGTAGCATGCACTGCAGATAGCAGCATGGAGGGGCAAAACCTAGCTAGGCTTGCTTCACTTCTGCATCCATCACATCAAGTGACCTGCCATTTCATCAGCTAAACTGGCCGTGGCTCCATTTTTCGGACCGACCACAAGGATATTGGCCTGACCAACCCCATGGAGGCAGCTACTACCTGATCAATTGGCCAAATAATTGGCCAGCTCCAGGATGATCAGGGAGGAAGAAGAAGAAGACGGAGATCGACCTGAAACAAACCAAAACCTCAAAACCCTTCGATGTGAAATAGATGCAGCCGGCTATAGTACGTACGTACAGCAGCAGAGCTGCAGGCTCGTCAGTCTCTCAGCCCTGTCGCCGTACGTTCTCAGGCATCCCGATGCAGTCACTGACCCGTCCCTTCACCGGCCATGCCCTGCAGCACGGAGCTTCTTCTCCCGCAAAAACCACTCCTCCTCCATCGATCTTTCAATTGAACTCCCACTGCACGCAGAGAGACGACGACGCCTCGCCTGCGTGCATGCCGGTGACTAGACCACTTGCGTGACTGCGTCGATCGAGCCGCGCGCCCGCGTCGCCGTCGATCTGATAGATGCTGCATCAGCATCAGCAGCAGCAGCAAACGGTAGAGACTAGCTAGCGCGTATGGGAACTGTTTTAGACTAGCAACAAAGAGGTGAACATTCACCTGTTTTTTACATGTCATTTAAATGGTTATAAAAAAATTTCAAAAAATTTAACATGATAGGTTAATATGTTATCACTTCACAAACATATAAATTCAAATTCGACTTCTACATGTTGTAACAAAAATAACAAATTAAACTCTAACTATATATATGTATATATGTATGTGTATATGTATATATATATATATGTATATATGTATATATATGTATATATGTATATGTATATATATATGTATGTATATTCACAGTAAAATTTGTTATTTTTGTTACAACTTGTAGAAGTCGAATTTGAATTTGCATTTTTTTAAGTGATATATTACATATTAATCCATCTTATATTTTTTTAAAAAAATATAATCATTTAGTTGACATGAAGAATCAGGTGGACGTCCACCCGAGAGATTAAAATCCATCTTCTAGCGCGTATAGCTCTTGCCTTCTTGGCGCATTGGTCGGCTCGGGCATCTCGGCATCTCGTTACCTCTTATCTGAAACCCTCTCAACTCTGAAGCTAGAGACATGCGTCGACGTGTTCCTGCACCATGCGTATGCATGGGCAAGGCATTTGTTCCGGCCGCGCGCGGCTAGCTCGACCGATCGTGCCGTCTCGCGGGAGCAGTAAAATTCCGGTTAGTAACAGCGCGAATTGAAGGCGAGAGGTTGGGTCACATCAGATCAGCTGCCTGCCTGCTGCTGCGTGCTCGATCGGGATCGTGTCCGTTTCAGAGAGGAGAGATATCGATTTGGAAACGGAAAGGGCTCAAAGGCATCTCTGCCTCCTGCTATAGCTATCACTCTATCGTCGATCTAAACCGGGTCTCTCTTTCCAGCTGCTCGCTCGATCGATCGATCTTTCGCCGATCATCGTGGTCTAGGCTCAGTGCGTGGTCAGGTCATGTGCTTCAACAGTGGCACATGTTTGCTGTGTTTCTCTCTCATGCTTCCGTATGCGTGTTGTGGGAGCGACACACTGTACGCCTTGTTCGTGCCACTACTGCCGTTTGCTATTGGAGTACTTGACCAGTGATGCTACTACTCGGGCGCTCTAGCTTGCTCTATATTTGTGTGTGTATACTGATCTCACCGAAGAGTAAAAAACTCATTAGGATAGAGACCAATGGAGTTGCAAAGCTGCAAGAGTTAAGATCATAACCATCGTATTATTGGCACCGATCATCATATCATAACCATCGTATTATTGGCAACGACGTTGAGTTTTCATTGTCACTATGCTAGGGCCTAACGTCATGTCCTCCGTTTGGATGGCCAATCAATGGGGAGATCCATCAAGGGCAGCCAGCATTAACTGTGTGTCTGCGACGTACGACGTCGTGTTGGGCCACATGTCGGGCAGGGAAGCGCCCGGCTGATTGAGCTCCGTTGTGTTCACCTCTTGCATTCATTGTTGTCCTGATAATCTTACGAAATTTGTTTTTTGTCGTCCTCATGTCACACTGCTCAAAAATCAAACCGTGCACCGCTATATATAACTAGACCATAAGAGAAGAGTCACAACGAAGCAACGATGAAGAGGATGGACACAATGATGATATATATGTCGAATGTCTAATTTCAAGTGAAGTAGCTAGATTGCTTGCATTTTACTCCTTTTCCGTCTAAAATATTTGACGTTGGTTAGTCTGGAGTACTTTATTTTCAGTCTCTCTGTAAGCATACCAAATTACCAACCGAGCGAAAACACATGCATTGATATAGTATCCAAGAAGCATGCTGCATGAACAGTGCACACCACTATCACTATACGTGGCCCATCAGTTAAGATAAGTACCAGGTGCTATACGAAGGATGCATCATGCATGTGGCTGCTTCATGTGAGATTTGTGTACATCGCAGTGGCGACGTGCGTTCGTTTTCAAGCAGACAGATTTTCCCAAATGGGCCCCATGGGGTCATGGCCACTCTAATTCAAATCACCTTTTCTGCGTTGTGTGTGGAACTGTGATCCTGTGATCTGAAGTCTACTCAAGCATGTGTGATATCTCGGTCCTTGCCCCCACTCGCAATCAATTGATTTTGCAAAACATTGTTTTGGTGGAGAAACCTTATTAGTCCCGGTTGGTAACCTCCAAACCGGGACTAAAGATCGATCTTTAATCTCGGTTATTTCACATCAACCGTGACTAAAGATGGCTCAGCCACGTGGCCGGCTGAGCCAAGATCGAGCTGCCCTTTTTTTATATTTGCATGGTATACACACACACCATGCAGCAACATGGCCATACAAATATACATGCATAACATATATGTATTTATACATTTACGTTATATATATATATATAAACTATACATATATATGTTTCAATACATATACATGCATAATGTATATGTATTTATACATTTACGTTATGCAAATGCATATGTATATATATATTAAAGCACTTAACATTTTATGTGCACATATATATATGACCAAAATATATATTTACACTAAAGTAAATGTGTACATGCATATAGAAAAATAGACATGTATTAATTACAATTCATTATGATGTCCTAGCTAGCTACGACTTCGACGTAGTAGTAGTCGTTATCTCAGAAGCTAACGACCTATGAATTGTATTTCCGTCGTAGTAGAATTCACCCTCGGGATTAAGGATTTGTTCGTTGATGAATCCCATGAGTTGTTCTTAAACCGCCGCGATAAATTCCTTGTGTGTGAGGTTATCCCTCATGCGAATAACCTATGAATGTATGAAATTAATTAGTAAACAACAAATCGATACGTACGCAATGAAATTTTCAATTTATTTGTACGTACATCGAGCTCTCTTGTGTTGATGATTTAGTCTGCAAGGCAGTGGCAATACTCACACACGTAGTAGACGCACAAGTTAGTTCCCTGGGCTTGCTTTGCGCACTATATACATGACAAACGGCGAGAGATCTAATTAATATAAACTTGTTTTTGAATTGGAGATTCAATATAAATGTAGAGCATGTGTACTCACATGAAATTTAAACTTCCGCCTAAGTCTTTCTCTCCATTTGCTGCGGACCAAATGACGGAACCGATACCAAGCCCTACATGGAGTTTAAAGTTATGATTCGTAGTAGCAATTAATTATAACATGATTCGTAATTAACATTGGAACTTATGACAGTCGTACCTGTCTATAAGTTCAAAAACCTGGTCAAACGTAGACTCTTTTTTATCTATTGAGTCATATACATTGACTACGCAGGCCTCCAAGTCGAAGAGTAAAAGGACCCAGTGGAATCTGCAATGTGCGTCGGATGCATTACATATGAAACACTTAGCGTGTTCGTACGGGAATGAAATTTGGTAGGAAGACAGTAAAAACTAACTCTGTGTTGTACGGCAATAGTATGAACGTCTTGTAATGCTGTGCCTTCAGAAGATGGACGAGATTGTCCTGTGGCTTGCGGATACTTGGTGATCATTTCGACGTTTACTTTTCGAGGGTCGATGAATCCAGTATCGAAAACCCCCCGCCGTCGAGACCTTCGAATCTCCATTCTACAACGATAAAAGGAAGTATATATTATATATGGTGTACTTATATACAAGGACCTAATTAACTAAAGGAAACGTAATAAGAAATCTAACTGAACGATACTTACAAAGTCCAACAACTCATAATAGAGACGTCGAGGGCGTCCAGCTGGTATAGTTCGTAGATACCCTTGAAATTGATCCAGAGAATATCTTCTCCTTGCAAGAAGTCTGTGTCCCTGATCCTCGCTCCAATCATCTCTCTACCGGTGGCGCTCATCTCCATGTACAGTTGATGGAATTTGTACATTTGTGTCAGTAGGGACTGCAGCTGCTCAAGCTTGACAAGCAGTTTACCGAGTTCGTACATGTATTTCACTTCCGCCTTTTCGATTGGTGCGCCTCGTAGCAATTGATCCGTAGTTAGCCCGGTGTCATTAATAAAATCTTGTATTCCAAATTCTTCACCGGTCACCAACGGCTCGATCTCCTGGTTTGGTTGCTCTCCAAGCTGAGGGACTGGTTTGGACTTTCTAGAAGATGCTTTCTTAAGTGCTCGCTCATAGTCCGATAGCTTTATGGCCTCCTTGGCAGGTGCAGACATACCCCTGAAGAAGTTCCTGACACTCAGGTCTATAGAAATCTTCTTTTCTGGACTTCGAGGCTTCAATTGTCTCCTGACTTCTGATGCCACATAAGCGTCAAGCTCCTCTTGCGTGCAATCGTACCCCAGGTCCTTGTTTTTGGCGGCGTCAACTTTCGCCTTCTTCGTTGCCCTTGTGGGGGCAGGCGGTGGAGCTTGGGGGGCCCTTGACTTGGAAGGTGTCGGACGAGGAGCTTGAGGAGGAGTCAGTGTAGGAGCCTGAGGAGAAGTCGGTGCAGGAGCCTGAGGAGGAGTCGGTGCAGGAGCCTGAGGTGGAAACGGTGATGGAGCATGAGGAGACGGTGTAGGAGCCTGAGGAGGAGTCGGTGCAGGAGCCTGAGGAGGAGTCGGTGCAGGAGCCTGAGGTGGAGACAGTGCTAGAGCATGAGGAGGAGACGGTGCAGGAGCCTGAGGAGGAGATGGCGGAGCCGGAGGAGATGGTGCACGAGACGCCGCTTGTCGCCCAGGGAGGATGATGTACCGCTTGCGCCATAATATAATGGTGTGGCTTGTGTCTCGTAGATGCGTCTCACCGTCTCCTCCAGGGTAGTCCAACTCGAGGTCCTCGTACGCGGCTTCCACCAACTCGACTTCGACCTTGGAGTATCCTACTGGAATCGGCCTGCAGTGGTAAGTCCCTGAAGGGTCCGTTAGGATGGCCATGCCCGACGCCACCTTCACGTGGTGAGAGGTTATCTGTTAGTAATCAACATATATAAGCAGCAACTTGCGGAATGGACAAGTCTAAAATCTATAAACTACGAGCTTACCTTTATTGATAAGTTCTTGAAGGGAATATGCAGCTCACATGGTGTCCGCTGAGTGATGTCATCAACGGGGCAGGTGGTTTCGTCCTGGGTTTGCATGGCGTCCATGCTCTGTGATCCTACCTGCCCCGTTGAGGCACAGCTGCTACGATTGCCTGAAGGGCTGACCATTGTAGGAGGAATGTACGGCTGGGGATCCTGGGACCGATGTGCGGCCATGCGTTCATCCACCTTCCTTGCCACCTCCTCTTGCATGCTGAGCTCGTAGCTGGATACCCTGTACTCAAGATCTGCAATCTTTGCCTCGGTATCTCTCTTGCTCCTCATCCGACTCCTATACGTGTGGATGTTCTCCTTGAATCCAATCTTCCAAGGAATCACCCCTTTCCCTTGTGTTCGTCCTGGATGCTCGGGAGTCTGCAGGGCGAGTGACAGCTCGTCCTTCTCTCTGTCAGGTCAGAACGTGCCCTGAGAAGAGGCTTCCACTGCGTCCGTTAGTCGACTCGCAGCCTCGCGTATCTAATCGCTGAAGACCAGGGAGCCATCAACTGGGTTGAGCGTTCCACCGTGAGCATAGTACCAGAACTTCGATTGATCCGGCCATTTAGCGGTGGCCGGTTCGATACCCCTCTCAAGAAAGCTTGCCTCCATCTCCTCCCACTTCGGCATCGCCACGCTATAGCTATCTGACCCCAAGTGGTGATGGTACTTCTTCTTGGCGGCATTTTCTTTGTTTCTTTCCATCATCGCCTGCCCTTGTTGACCTATCTTGTAAGCAACGAACTCGTCCCAGTGATCCCTTAGCTTCGGGAATGTGTTGAAGTTCGGTATCTGCCCCTTCAGGATGTATTTCTGGTACAGATCTCCCTTGAAGCTCTGAAACTGTTCTGCCATTTTCTTTAGAGTCCACCTTTTCACTATGTTCTCTGTACCCGCGGGAAGGGTGAATGTCTCGAGCATTGTGGTCCACAGCATCTCTTTCTCCGAATCTGGGACAAAGCTCTCATGATCTCCGCGTGCCCTTGTTCTGCGCCAGTACACCGTACTGACAGGCACGTTATCCCGCACAACCCAACCGCTGTGTCGTACGTAGTTCTTGGCTGCTTCTGTCGGGGCACTAGGTCGGCCGTCTTCGTCCACTTCCGTTATGATGTGTCGACCCTCTAGCTTCTTCGCGGCACCTCGTTGTCCGCGTGCCCTCTTCTGTCCAGCGGAGGGTTGACTTCCACTAGCCTCCTCCTCCTCGTTCCCCTCCGCATCCCTCTCCACGTTCCCTTCCTCGTTCAAGTACTGGTTTGGATCCTCGTTCCCCTCTTCTTCGTTCCAATACTGGCTGCTTCCCTCTGCGATTGTATCATATAATATCTGTTCCTCATCGCGTTCAGCCATCTGTTCATACAAGAAATATTTACTAAGTCTATAGGTCATATTTGCTTTAACAATCATATATGCTAAGTCTAAGTGTCATATATTAGAACCCTAGATAATCATTAAAACTGTACTAATCTTGTATTAAAAATCTAACAATCACATATGCTAAGCCTAAGTGTCGTATATTAGAACCCTAGATAATCATATATGCTAAGTCTAATTACAAATCTAATAATCTTATATTAAAACTCTAATAATCTTGTATTAAAACTCTAATAATCTTATATTAAAAATCTAATAGTCTTATATTATTAGTCCTATATTAAAAATCTAATAATCTTATATTAAAACTCTAACAATCATATATGCTAAATCTAAGTGTCGTATATTAGAACTCAAATAATCATATATGCTAAGTCTAAGTGTCGTACATTAGAACCCTAGATAATCATATATGCTAAGTCTAAGTGTCGTATATATATTAAATCTAATAGTCTTATATTATTATTCCTATATTAAAAAACTAATAATCTTATATTAAAACTCTAACAATCATATATGCTAAGTCTAAGTGTCGTATATTAGAACTCAAATAATCATATATGCAAAGTCTAATAATAATCTTATATTAAATCTCTAACAATCTCTAACACTCATATATGCTAAGTCTAAAACTCTAATAATAATCTCTAACACTCACATTTAGTAAGTCACATAATCTAATAATCTTAATTATATTAAAAATCTAACAATCATATCTTTACATCACTTGCCTGCACGAATTCCTTCGAGGGCTAGCTACCACTCCGGCTTGAGGGACGACGACGACGACGTCTTTTCTACTACATACAAAAAAATGTGTTAGTATAAACGCAAAGTAACATATATTGTATTTCACGTAGTGTCGTATAAGGCGACCGTTCACGTTTCATTCACATTCGTTCACGTTTCATTCTCGTTTCGTTCACGTTCGTTAACGTTTCATTCACGTTCGTTCACATTCGCGTTTCGTTCACGTTCGTTAACGTTCGCATTCTCGTTAAGTTCACGTTTCGTTCACGTTCCCGTTCTCGTTAAGTTCACGTTTCGTTCACGTACGTTCGTTCATGTTAACGTACGTTAAGTTCACGTTTCGTTCACGTACGTTCGTTCTCTTTAAGTTCACGTTTCGTTCACGTGGCGGCAGCGGAGCGGCGGCGGCGTGGCGCGGCGGCGGCGTGGCGGCGCGGCAGTGGCGTGTCGCGGCGGTGGCGTGGCCCGGCGGCGGCGTGGCGCGGCAGCGTCGACGTCGGCCGGCCGCGTCGATGTGGCGCAGCGGCGGCGTGGCGGTGGCGTGTCGCGGCGGTGGCGTGGCGTCGTGGTGGCGTGGCGCGGCGGCGTGCCGAGGTGGGGGCGGCGGCGTCGACGTCGGCCGGCCGCGTCGACGTCGGCGGCGGCGTCGGCAACGAGGCGGCGGCGGCTCTCACCCCAGAGATGCGGCGGCGGCGGAGGCGGCGAAGGCGGCGATGACGACACCCGCGAGACGACGGCGAGATACGACGGCGGCGTCGGCGCGGGGATGCCCTAGGCAGTGGCGGCGAAGGAGAAGCCAATATCGGGGAAAAAAAAACTTCTAAGTGTTGGTGGAGAAGACGAGGGCACACATCGGAAATATATATATACCCCTAGATCTTTAGTCCCGGTTGGTGAGAACAACCGGGACTAAAGATATCTTTACTCCCGGTACCAGGAGTAAAGATATCTTTAGTCCCGGTTGTTCTCACCAACTGGAACTAAAGATATTTTCCCGCTATTTCCAAATTCTTTTTAAACCCGGTTAGGGTTAAGAATCGGGACTACAGATAATAGCACTGAATATTGAATTTCATTACATATGTGTTTCTAAAATAGTAAATAATGCATTAAAATTATTTAAAGTGCTTGCCTTTCTTACGTGCTTGCCTTTCTTCCGTGCCTTATGTTCAAAGTGCTTGCCTTTCTTCCGTACCGGGTGGTTTGCAGCAAGGAATCGACGATGACCCATGTACACAACCTTCCTACAGTGCTTAAGATATGTACTTTCTGTTTCATCCATACAGTGAGTGCAAGTCTTGTACCCCTTGTTAGACTACCCGGAAAGGTTTTTAAGTGCAGGCCAATCGTTGATGGTTACGAACAGCAGCGCTCGTAGGTTAAACTCCTCCTGTTTGTCCTCGTCCCACACGGGGACACCTTCCTTTTTCCACAACAGTTTAAGATCTTCGACCAGTGGTTTTAGGTACACATCGATGTCGTTACCAGGTTGCTTGGGGCCTTGAATAATAATCGGCATTATTATGTACTTCCTCTTCATGCATAGCCAAGGGGGGAGGTTGTAGATACACATCGTAACGGGCCAAGTGCTATGGCCGCTGCTCATCTCTCCAAAAGGATTCATGCCATCCGTACTTAAACCAAACCGTATGTTTCGTGCGTCCTTTCCAAAGTCTTTAAATTTTCTGTCGATGTTTCGCCACTGCGAACCATCGGCGGGGTGTCTCAGCATCCCGTCCTGTTGACGTTCTTCAGCGTGCCAACGCATCATTCTAGCATTCCCCTTGTTCCTGAACAAACGCCTTAGCCGTGGTATTATAGGGAAATACCACATCACCTTAGCAGGAATTCTCTTCTTTGTTGGCTGCCCATCAACTTCACCTGGATCCTCTCGTCTAATCTTGTATCGTAGTGCTTTACAAACAGGTCATGCTTCTAGGTTCTCGTACTCCTCACCGCGATATAGGATACAAGTCCTAGAGGGCAGACTATCTTCTTAGTCTCATTCGGACATGCGTGAATCTTCTGAACTTCAAGTTCTAGAGGGCAGACTATCTTCTTAGCCTCGTACGTTGTCTCGGGCAATTTGTTTCCCTCCGGAAGAATATTCTTGACGAGTTTCAATAAATCGCCAAATGCCTTGTCACTAACACCAGTTTTTGCCTTCCATTGCAAGAACTCCAGAGTGGTATCCAACTTTTTGTGCCCCTGCTCGCAACCTGGGTACAACGATGTTCTGTGGTCCTCTAACATCCGCTCCAATTTATGGGCCTCCTTTTCACTTTCACAGTCCTCCTTTGTGTCCTGCAACATCTGACCAAGATCATCCGCAGCGTCGTTATCGCCAGCATCCCTGTCCACCTCGCCCGTTTGATTTCCTTCAAATCCAGCGTACTAAGCCCAGTCGGGAATGTTCTCGTCCTCTGCCTCATCTTCTTCCATTTCAACCCCTTGCTCACCGTGGGATGTCCAACAATTATAGCTTGGCATGAACCCCGACTCAAACAAGTGGAAATGAATAGTCCTGGATGCAGAATACTCCTTCTGGTTCTTACACTTATTGCATGGACAACAAATAAAACCATTACGCTTGTTAGCTTCAGCCACTCTCAAAAAATAATGCACGCCCTCGATAAACTCTTTTGACCGCCGGTCAGCGTACATCCATTGCCGATCCATCTACATGAAATGAAAAAAAAATCATACATAAATAAATTTTCGTACAAAAAAAACAGTCAAACAGTAATGATAAAATAATTAAAAACTCTTTCGACAAGCAATTCTTATTAACAATTTTTGAAGTTCTAAACTAATATTAATGTTGTACTTCTCTTAATTTTTAATTTAGTTTGTTTTCTATTTTTTAAGATTAATTTTCATCATATTTTAAACTATGAGAATAAAATTTCTATATATTCTTCTTCCCCACATAAATTTTTTCTCTCATCAACTTACAACAAAGTTTTGGAGACAAAAAAAAATGTGTGAAACATAGCTCCAAAACTAATATAACAAAAACATTGGAGGATGAAATTACTAACCTAGACACCTCCGATTTGTATATAATCACTAAAAAAATTTCACAATAAATTTTGGCATGACCTCCCCTCTTTCTTTGAGAAATTTTGAAGCTTGCTCTCGGGCTGGAGGAGGAAGAAGTCATATATAAAGAGGGGAGATCTTTGGTCCCGGTTGGTGTTACATATGCCCGTTAGTCCCGGTTGGTAAACATGATATTTAGTCCCGGTTGGTGTTACATATGCCCGTTGTAGTCACCAACCGGGACTAAAGTTCATCTTTAGTCCCAGTTTTAAATTGATCCGGGACTATTATGGATTTCGGCCAACCGACCAAAGATGATTTCTTCACCAGTGATTGCTTGGGGTTTGCTTCATCAGTCGAACTGCTGCACGGCCGCACGGGCACTGACGCTACTGAGTACTGACCATGCATTCTTCTAGTTTTTTTTTTTTGGTATATATTCCCAGCAGAAAGTATGAATGCAATTAGGAGATACAGCTCTCTGTAGCTAATTAATCACTCTCACGAATACAATATCTAAGTAAATGCAGCACTGTAGATATATATTAGTACTACTTCCGTCTCAAAATATAACAAAATAGAACCAAATTAGATACTACATCTTAGAATGATCATCTAAACATGGACATGTCCATATTCATAAATAGTGGGTTATGTCTAATACAATACTAAGTTGGTATATTTTGGGATGAACAGAGAGGACACAGTAATTGAAGATTGTATTTGAGTATGTAGTAGCTAAGAGCCTCATTGGTTGCCCTAATGAGTCAAAGCAAAAGCTAAAATTTAGATTTTCAAACTTAATTTTAAAACTGATTTTAAGATATTTTTAACGTAGTCTTTTTTTCAATATTAGATTTTAAATCAATAAGAACAAGTATATAAAAATTTTATCTATAAAATATTTTTTATTCCCTAATAAACCGTTTTGGCTTATTAGGGAATATATAGCCATATAGGCAACCGATGAGGCTAATACTGCATAGCCTATATAGCTATAGGAGGCTTTACCAATTGGGATAAGTTCACTTTAGTCCCTCAATTTGTTTACGAGTCTAAAATTCATCCCTTTATAGCGAAACCGGATACAACGCATCCCCCAACTTATAAAACCAGTGCAAACGAGGTCCCTTGATAGTATTGTCCCCGGTTTTGGCCGATGTGGCGCTTGCATGGTTCCTTTGACTAGGTCGTTGTCCTAGGTGGAAATGACGAGATGATTACGTGGCAGTTTGATAAAAAAAATAAAAGAGCAAAATTGAAAATAAAAAATAAACAAAATATGTTGGGCCCACATGTCAGTCAAACACAAAATAAAAAATAGTGGGACCTAGACCCACATGTTAGTGGGCCCACTTCTGCCACCTCACCCTCTCTACCTCTATCGCCTCTCTCCATCCATGAGCCGAAGCCAGCTAAGCGCGCGCGGAGAGGAAGGAAGCAGGGAGGCCGGCAAGCGGGACGGGAAGGGAGGAGGCGGGGAGGGTGGACTTGGGTAGTGGAGAGAAGGATGACGATGGGTGTTTGTCGACCAGGAGAGAGATGGGCTAGGCATGAGAAAGGTGGGGCACCGACAACTTCTTGGTTCTCTTCGCCTTTGTCATCAACATCTCTTCACCTCTATCCTTCTCCTTGCCTACTACCTCTTCCTTGTCATCCTCTCTACGGTAAGGTAGCAGCGGCAGTGGGCGATCATCAAGGAGGAGGGCCACGGTGGTCTGTGGCGACGAAGAAGGTGAGGGAGAGTGGCGGCGAGGAGGGAGGCGAGGGAGCCGGTGAACTCAAGCTCGCCATCCCCTCCGCGTTAAGGAGGCAACGGCGAGGAGGGGCCCGGAGCTTTCTGATCCTGCCTAAACCAATGCTTCGATGTCGTCCTCCCCCGATGCGCCTTCCCTTCTTAGCCATCATTGTCTGTGGGCCCAACACATTTACGGCCAGTTACTCCAGCCTCTCCATGCCACTTGCTACGCGTCACCCTGAAGATGGGAAGAAAGGTGTCGATGGCGAAGGGTGTGCCCGCGGTTTGGGAGGGGGAGGGGGTCAATTCTGGCACTAGCAGGGCGTACGGTGACGGGGATGGTGCTGGAGCTGATTGTGGCAACGCTGTTGCTGATGCTCTTAAACCCCGTGCTAGTGTTTGTTGTCGTTGCAGCGTCGCTGCTGGCAGCCAGGTTTGCGTCCTCCGTGCGGCATGATGGTGTGGATGTACCACTCGCCAGCCTCCAGGCCTCCTCCCTCCTTGTCCCACTTCCCACCTCCTCCCTCTCCGCACACGCTCGCTGCCCTCCCCACTAACTTCAGTTGGCTTCGGCTCACCAGCAGAGAGAGGAGATAGAGGTAGAGACGATGAGGTGGCGGAAGTGGGACCCACTGGCATATGGGTCCCACTAATTTTTTTGACAGACATATAGGTCCTATGTACATGTTTTTTTTGGATGAAACTGCCATGTAAGCGCCACATCATTGTCACGTTGGACGAAGAACTAGTCAAAGAAACCACATAGGCGTCATGTCGGTCAAAACTGTGGAACAATACTGCCGAGGGATCTCGTTTGCGTTTGTTTTGTAAGTTGGGGGATGAGTTGTATCCGGTTTTGTGGTCCTAAATATAAGAATCGGAGACAAAATGAGGGACCCAAAGTGTTCTTCCCAGTTCGTGTCCACAGAGCGTGAAGGCCCATAGTGCGCGAGCGTGCGCACCTGACCTGACTGCCAGAGCGGCCTGCTAGCCCGTACATTCGGCCTGGCCCATCTAACTGCCTCGCGCTCCAGAGAGATGGGCCGTCTACGCATTGCAGCTCCCGGCTGACCAGGCCCTCACACTTTGGGCCGAGCCGGCGAGTCAGGCCGGCCTGGGCCAAGACTGGTGAGTACTGGGCTATTGGCTATTGCTCCTTCAGGCCGGCGAGTTTGTTCCGGCGAACTCCACTGGACCACCTTCATCATCGACGAAGACGTGAACCAGTGCACGTACGCTCACCAAGCATGCTGAAAATGAAGGGGACGAAGGGGGTTGTGCAATCAATTAAGATATGTATAATATCAAGATTGATTTTCATATCCTAATTAAAGATATGTATTAATATCAAGATCGATTTTCATATCCTAAATTCCTTATTAAGTTGTTTGATTAGTTCGAGTATCTTACAAGACCACTGGTACATCTCCTTCCAACAACATGTATTCTGCATACTACTGTCTGCTGATTTGTAAGATTTTTTATCAAGTTTTTTTTTTCACCCTCAGAACATTACCCCGTTCCCTCTAAGGGCCCCTTTGATTTGGAAGAAAAACAAAGAAATTTTAGAGTATTTTAAACCTATAGGAAAATTTCCTATGAAGCCCTTTAAAACAAAGGATTGAATCATATCCAACTAGCTGGGTGGCCCGCGCAATTGCGCGGCTAGCACCCATATAAAATTATATATTTTTAATGTGATTTTACTTAAAATTTATTAAATAGTTATCTCGTTGTCTTAAGATTTTGAAGACCAAACCTTATTATCCTCGTGTTTCTAATTTTTTTAGTTTTTAAAGGTCACACAATGTTGCTACCCCTTATTTCTGTCATATTATTATTTATTTGCTTGCTCGATCTACCACTGTTTTCTATTCATTCTCCTTGGAACCTTTAAAAATTGGATCTAAAAACTTATAGGTTTTAGAGTATATTGTCCTGTTGGGCTTCTTTTTTATAATTTATAGAAGTTCCATCAAACGTTGCCATTATACTCATCTACGACCGTCCACTGCATCTTCTCTTTATTGTCATTGCTTTTTTAAAAATCGAACATAATTATCGTTTAGGTTTATTTTTTTACTTTTTAGAAGTTCTGCCAAAACGTCAACGACTTTGTCACTGTACTCCTCTACGGTTCACCCGATGCCACCCTTATTTATTGTCATTGAGATTTTAAAATCAAACAGGATTATCATTAGGGTTTTTTTACTTTTTAAAAGCCCGAACCTTTCAAAATTGGACCTTATAGTTGTTAGAGTTTATTGTCTTGTTGGGTTTTATTTTTTTATAATTTTTTGAAATCCCGTCAAACGCTGCCACTATACTCCTCTAAGACCCGCCCGCCGCGTACTCTTTATTGTCATTGGGATTGTAAAAGTCGAACATAACTATGTTGGAATTCATTTTTACTTTCTAGAAGACCCAGCAACCATCGACGACTTTGCCATTGTACTCCTACATGGCCCGCCCGCTGCCTCTCATTTATATTATTATTGGGATTTTAAAAATCAAATATGATTATCATTGGGTTTATTTTTTTTACTTTCTATAAGTCCCGCCAACCGCCTTGACCGATTGCTTCACGACCTGCCCTTTTTATTTCCTTTTAATCGTCATTAGGATTCTATTTGGTGTTTTATTAATAGTTTTAGATGTCCCATCAACCGCCACCACTGTGCTCCTTTATAGGCCTGTTACTTAATTAATCTCGTCATGTGTTTCAGATAGTCTTTTCTTTTAGTAATCTTTATTTTTTTATTACCAATTTTAGTTATTTATAAATTGTATTCCTAGTTGATATCTTATTTTTCTTTTTCTAATTTCAGAATTTATTTTATTTTTCGTATTGTGTTCTTTTGATATTTTTATTTTTTATTTTCAATTTTAGTTGTTTTAAAATTGTATTCCTACTTTAACTCTCTTTTTAATTTGGCTAATTTCAGATTTTATTTTATTTTTTATTATGAATTTTAATTAATCTACTAATGGGTTCTTATATGTACTCTTATTTCAATATTGCTTATATTTAATTCCGAATTTTAGTTAATTTTAAATTATATTCCTTCTTCAACTCTTCTTTTCTTTTCTTTTTTCTAATTTCATTTTTTTATTTTTTTATTCCGAATTTTAATTAATCTCGTATTGGATTCTTGTATGGACTATTCTTTTAATATTCCTTATTTTTAATTCCAAATCTCAGTTATTTTTAAATTGTATTCCTACTTGGACTCTTCTTTTTTTTCTAATTTTGGATTTTATTTTATTTTTATTCCGAAGTTTAATTAATTTATTGAGATCCTATATGAACTCTTCTTTCAATATTCCTTAATTTTAATTCCCAATTTCAGCTATTTTTAATCGTATTCCTACTTAGACTTTTCTTTTTTTTTTGCTAAATTCGGATTTTATTTTATTTTTATTCCGAATTTTGATTAATCTCGCATTGGGTTCTTATATGGAAAATTCTTTCAATATTGCTTATTTTAAATTCCGAATTTCAGCTATTTTTAGATTGTATTTCTACTTGGACTCTCCTATTTCTTTTTTTTCTCCAATTTTTTATTTTATTTTTATTTCGAATTTTAATTAATCTCGTACTGGGTTCCTATATGGATTCTTCTTTCAATATTCCTTATTTTTAATTTCGAATTTCAACTATTTTTAGATTGTATTCCTACTTGGTATCTTCTTTTGTTTTTGCTAAATTCGGATTTTATTTTATTTTTATTCCGAATTTTGATTAATCTCGTATTGGATTCTTATATGGAAACTTATTTCAATATTGCTTATTTTTAATTCTGAATTTCAGCTATTTTTAGATTGTATTTCTACTTGGACTCTCCTTTTATTTTTTTTCTTTTTCTCCGATTAATGTGGGAATTTCTAGCCCCCACAGCGAACGTAGTGCCTCCTTTCAAAACTGTTTTAATAATATAATAGATCATTTGAAATTCCTATGGAATGGACAATCCTATAGAGATTTTGGAGGAAATTTAGTAAGAACTTCAACCTCTTGGTAATTTTCCTTTGAGTCTATCTCTCTCATCCAATTCCTATGTTTTTTCTGCGGTTCAATAAAACGGTCATTACTGTGTGTTTTTTCTGTGTTCTACAATTCTCTGTTTTACATTACTATTAAAATCTTACGTTTTTTCTATTCCTAAGTTTTCACAATCCTTCTATTCAAAGTCCCCTAAAATTTGAACTCCAAACCAGGCAAGAACACTGAACACCTGCACACCACTCCAAGAATCCGAGCCCAAAACCACGGGCGAGAAATGATGATCCGTGGATGGAAGGACCAGCTCGATCGACCGGGGAGCACGCCATTGGTTGGCCGTGTGCCCACGTCGCCGGCTCTGAAACTGAAATCCAGCAAAGCGATCATATCGCCAGCGCCAGCGATTCAGTCGGCCACGATTTGGCGCAGAAATCTACGTGCCCACAACGGCAGCCAAGCCAGTCGGGCCGGCACTGAATTTTTTGGCTCTCCGATCCGCTGCTGTGTCTACGCCGCGCGCGATTCGCCCACAAATCTGGTCGCATCCGCGCCCAACTTGACAACTTGCTGCAAGGATTGCTCGGCTCAACAGATGGCTGCTTCCAATTCAACCGTTCCAGCCGCCCGTTGCCGTAGCCTGGACGACCGATTCCCTTTGTTGCGAACAACTATTCCAATTTCCATGGGAGCGCGGGGGCAGGTTTGGCTGCGCATCTGGAACAGCGGTGGACGCGGTCGATCAGTTGCAGTTAGCGAATGCTTGGTCGCTTGTGACGGTGGATCACACGTTACAGTACCGGATTGGGTGCCGCTCTGCATGTTCATGTTCCCAGATGTTGGGATCGATATCAGGTTACGGAAGCACAACGTTCTTTCCAGTTTCGCTTTGGAACCTGGGATATCAGGTTTAAACAAATGCTATTGACACCAGCAGGGTGATGAAAGCAAACCCTTCCGTTTAAATTACTGGACAGCCGCAGCCCGCAGGGAAACGAAAATAGGAGAGAAGCCTGGCAAAAAAAGAGATGGAAAAGAAAATGGGAGGGAAGGAAACTAAAACTTGGGAACAACAATCGCGCAACCTATAGAGCATGTTTGGTACAGCTCCAACTTCTAAATATAACTTCAGGAGTTGAGTCTAGAGTGGAGTTGTGGAGCTACTTAAATCTAGCTCCACAACTCTAGTACATTTTGTGAGAGAGCTCCACCCAACTCCACTCCCAATTTTGGTGAAGCTGTTTGGATGAGCTCCAGCTCTAAGAGGGGTGGAGTTGGAGCTGGAGCTGTGCCAAACAGACCCATAATTTCGTTCGAGGTATTATGTTTTTTTTTCTTTTTTTTATGATTTTTATAGGCAGTGGTTGAACAATCTAGCTTTTGAGTAATAGCGATCTGCATTACGTCCTTATGCAAATACAAGTGATGATGATTAATATAATTACATAAGCTATTTCCTTGGTCCGCTTCTGAGTGTTTTCATTATCTACTTCTAGAAGTTATGCTGACATTTGGTACTAGTTGCGTGCTTAGTATATTATGGACTATAGAGTATGGACTGTTGATCCATCATTGACATTACTAGTTGAAGTGCTGACAGAGTTAATTTACTTTAATCCATCATTTCCCGTTGAATATTATTGATACTCTCTCTTACAAATGTGTAAATACTATAATTGACACATGAAACTTAAGTTCTGCACTCTGCAGTAGTATGCGGCACTGTATATATATACATCATTGTACATTTCAAGTTTTCTACTCTCGAGCCAAGAAATTAAAGAACGATTCCACGAAAAGTTAGACTCGGGATCTCATAGCGTTCAACCCTGACCATCCACGTCGAAAATTCAACGCCACGCACACATCTACTGTTCCCAACTGAAGAACACAGAGCCAAACAAAGCAACTCGTTCTTCGTCAGAACTGGCAGGCGTGGGGCGAGGGGCACATTGGGACAGGGTGTGGCCCCATGCGAAGCCCCCATACCCATGCAACGGCGGCGGCGACGGCATAGGGAGAAGAAGAGAACATGGCGACTGCGGTGGCGTAGGGCGCAGAATGGAAGATGCCGGCGGCGGAGGAAGAGAAGGTGGTGGATCTGGCACCTAACTTCATCGTTGTCATTGTTCCGCGCCGCCTCCAAACGCAACAGTGACAGATCGACGGCGTCGAGCTCTGCCGCGTCGTCCCCCACGAGCGCGCTGCCGAGCTCCGCCACGCCGTCCGTCGCAGGTGCGCCACCGAGCTCCCCCCCTCCTCCCCCCGCGTCATCCGCTGGTCGGAGGAGGAGGAGAAGCGGCACCGCGCTTGGGCTGGGCCGCCGCCGAGCTCCGTTGTGCCGTCCGTTGTGGGTGTGCAGCTCAGTCGCCAGTGAGACGCTTACTTTCTCTCCGCCAGGCAAAATTGCTGGGAGAGGAGAGAGATGGGGAGAAAAAGTGAAGGAGAAATAATGACAAAACCCACTACAAATAATTTGTATTGTGGAGCATATGGTAAATATAGTTCTTAGTCTCGGTTCGATATAAATTTGTGATACACTGCTATTGTCATCATACTCTGATCCCAGACACTTTGTACTCAATATTGCTGGTTGAACTCAACCATCCACGTACTACTCAATAGTGAATACACATCGTAGCGCGTATCATGTATACGTACGTACGTGCATACGTACAGCCAAGCATATCCATACGCTTGTAATACTGCACACGTAAACGTTAAACCTCACGGTCCCTCAACCGACGGATCACGTGGCCGGCCGGCATCGATGGCCCAGGAAAGCCGTGTCAGTGTGTGTCACCGCACGGAGTAGTGTGCGTGAGTGTATCACCGCACCGGATAGATCAGCTAGCTAGTAGCGATCCACTCGATCGTAAATGGCGCATCCGGATATGTCACGCTCGCGAGTCCCAGGGGCCCGGGCCCCGGCCCCAACCCCCATCTGGCTGCTGCTGGCCATCCCCATCACCATACGGTGTGCGAGTGACACCGCCGTACGTGTCGCCGCTAGCTAGCAGGCGCTCGATCGCGTATGCGTCTGCATCGCGTCCTATACGTTTCCACACGCATACGATGGCATCACCGCGCGCACGTCGCTCTCCCAAGCTAATCCCCTGCACCTCGCGACGAGCCGCTACCGCTCGCTACTCGTCGCGATTGCGGCGCCCCCACGACGTCACGCCCCCACGTACACGCAATCCTCCCGCGCGCGCATCATGTCGCGTCGCGTCGCGGAAACGTTTCGGCGCCTGGGGGCGGCAGAGGCGTGTGGCCTGGTGTTATTACCTGGTTAGTCTCCACCACGTCGTAACGTGGCGCCGCCCACGCGAGAACGGCCGCTTTGCTCGTTGGATTAGTAGCTGGAGCTTACCGCGCTCCACTAATTTACCAGCCGGGCCGGCCCGGCCGGTGGTCAGAGGTTGACGCCGCTGCTCCGCTGCCGCCACGTGGCCCCGTCGCGAGATCGTGCGTGTGGTTTCTGATCAAGTCAAACGTTAATCCCGGCTAGCCGCTACTACCAGTCACGCATATAGATTACTCGATTGGATTAGGACGGCTGGTAAATATGTATTTTATATACTACTAGTTTAATCCGCATGTGCATGCGCGTGTTCGGTGACTTGTATAACTTGATCGCCTGTTTACTTCTGGGGCGGTCAAACTGGGATCCTTTTCATTTGCCCGGATCCGTGAAGAAAACTTTGACCGCTACGTGGCGTGGATGCATGCTGATCGTGCGATCCGGTTTTGGCCGGTTTGTTTATTCTCGCCTTCGTCTGACGTGAGAATGAGATGAGATCATATCGTTCCTGCCTTCATTGCTGCCGTACTGCGTGTACTATACTGTGTGGCATTCGGCCTGGGCAGCTGTTGATTTTAGCCATCGGCGGCGGTGGCCGACGTGAACGAGCCGTCGCCGCCATATTTTGTTCCTTTCGGTTGCTACTTCTATTGTAGGATTATGTTGTTGGGTTAGTACAGCGACGGGTACTGTAAATTTATGCTCGTTTCTTTCCAACTCTACTTTTGATTTTTGGGATTCCTTGTCTATCTGTTTGGATCAATGTGACATTAGATTTGAATCTAGCTAGCTGCAAAGCTCTCTAGCTAGGCGTGGTGCATGACAAATCACAGATATAACCTATTTGCATTCACACAAACTAGTGTAACAGTAGATAAAGTTTCCCCGCGTTAAGCAATTCTTCACAAAAGAGACCTTAGCCCTTAAGCTTCGCGTAGGCATGTGAGGGAGGAAGCATTTAGCTACAGTCCTTTTACATTCTTTTTTTTTTTTGAACTAAGTACTTTTACATTGTGTTCGCCAACAGATCGAAGAGGAAATGGTCACGAGTGACCCTGCCGCCTGCACACACATGCACATTGGCACGAGCTTAGAGGAACATTTCCAACCCTTAACCCGGCCTTCTCATAAGAAGGCATTGCTTGGAAGCGATCCGATCAACTCAAAACCAAACCCAGCCGGCCAGCCAGCCCCAAACTGAGTCATCAAACACACCCCCACCAAAACACACCCATCTCACCCGTCCATCGACCACGATCCAGCGGTCAGAAACTCAACGACATCTTCTTCAGTCTATCAAAACAAAATAATAATAATAATAATAATAATAATAATAATAATGAGAACTCAATAAAATAAGCACACGATGGGTAGCCATCACATCAAGGTAAACAAAAGTCAGGAGGATTCCTTCCAGGTTCCACTTCCAACCCCTTCCCAGCTCTCGAACAACTCAACACGCCAAACGTCTCTCTCGCACGTATATATACTACGGCCTCACGCCTTCGTCTCCGCATCCATACAAATTTTTTTTTCGGAATTCCAATTCGACTTCGTTCATTCGGTTACTGCAAAAGAAAGTCAGCAACAAAATGGCCAACGCGAGGAACGCGGCTGCCGCGTCGCCGCCGCCGCCGCCGTCGTCGTCGTCGTCGTCTTCGTACTCCTCGTCGGCGTCCGACGGGGAGATCCTCCGGTCGCTGCACCGCCTGGCGAGGGATTTGGCTGCGGCGGAGGCGCCGGCGCCGTTCTTGGAGACGGTGTTCGCGGCGGTGTCCAGGCGCGCGAAGCTTCTCGCCGCGGTGTTCGACGACCTGCTCCGGTGCGGGAGGCTGCCGCGGTCGGCGTCGCTGTGCCTGCGCGAGGTGTTGCTCGTGCTGCAGCGGTTCAAGGCGGTGGTGGCCGACTGCTCGGCGCGCAGCCGGATGCGGCTGCTGCTGCAGGCCGACGAGGTGGCAGCGCGGGTGCGTGAGCTGCAGCATGATCTGGCCACTCTGCTGGATCTTCTCCCCGTTCCCGAGCTCGGGCTCGCCGACGACGTGGTGGACCTCCTCGCGCTCGCGTCCCGGCAGTGCCGGCGGAGCTCGCCGTCGGCGGACGCCGCGGAGCACGAGCTGAAGGCGGGGGTGCTGGCGCTGATCCAGGAGGTGGAGAGGGAGATCGTGCCGGAGAGGGAGAGGCTGGAGGGCATCCTCGAGGAGGTTGGCATCAACGACCCGGCGTGCTGCAGCGACGAGATCGAGACACTGGAGCGGGAGATCGGCGACCGCGTGGCGGAGAGGTGGACGTCGGCCATGATTGCGCTCGTCGGGCTCCTCCGGTACGCCAAGTGCGTCCTCTTCACCGCGGCCACGCCGCGGCCGATGGACACCAAGGTGGATGTTGACGACGACGCCGAGCCGCCGTCGCCGCCGCCGGACTTCCGGTGCCCCATCTCTCTCGATCTGATGCGCGACCCGGTTGTGTCGGCGAGCGGCCAGACGTACGACCGGGAGTCCATCACCCGGTGGTTCGGCTCCGGCAAGTCGACGTGCCCCAAGACTGGTCAGGTGCTAGCCAATTTGGAGCTTGTCCCCAACAAGGCGCTCAAGAACTTGATCTCGCGGTGGTGCCGGGAGAACGGCGTCGCCATGGAGAGCTCCGAGCCAAGCAAGCCCGAGCCAGCGCCGGTGGTGACCGCGAACAAGGCGGCGCTGGAGGCGGCGCGCATGACGGCGTCGTTCCTCGTCAAGAAGCTCTCCGTCTCCTTCTCCCCCGCCGCGGCCAACCGCGTGGTGCACGAGATCCGGCAGCTCGCCAGGTCCGGCAACGACACGCGCGCGTTCATCGGGGAGGCCGGCGCCGTCCCGCTCCTCGTGCCGCTGCTCCACTCCGACGACACCGCCACCCAGCTCAACGCCGTCACGGCGCTGCTCAACCTCTCCATCCTCGACGCCAACAAGAAGCGCATCATGCACGCCGAGGGCGCCGTCGAGGCGATCTGCCACGCCATGGGCTCCGGCGCGACGTGGCGCGCCAAGGAGAACGCGGCAGCCACCGTGCTCAGCCTGGCGTCCGTCCATTCCTACCGCCGCCGGCTTGGCCGGAACCCACGCGTCGTCGAGAGGGTCGTGCACCTCGTGCGCACCGGCCCCTCCAGCACCAAGAAGGACGCGCTCGCCGCGCTCCTGTGCCTGTCCGGCGAGAGGGAGAACGTCGGGAAGCTCGTGGAAGCCGGCGCCGCGGAGGCGGCGCTGTCGGCGATCAGCGAGGAGGAGACCGCCGTGGCGGTGCTGGCGTCGCTGGCCAAGCGCGGCGGCGCGGAGGCGATCGTGAACATCGACGGCGCGGTAGTGCGCCTCGTGGCCGAGCTGCGGCGCGGCACGGAGTGGTCAAGGGAGTGCGCGGCCGCGGCGCTGGTGCTGCTCTGCCGCCGGGTGGGCACCGCCGTGGTGGCGCAGGTGATGTCGGTCTCCGGCGTGGAGTGGGCGATATGGGAGCTGATGGCCACCGGCACGGAGCGCGCGCGGCGCAAGGCTGCGTCGCTCGGCAGAGCATGCCGGCGTTGGGCCGCGGCGGCCGCAGCCGCCGCGGAGCAAACCGCGGAGTACCCCGCCACCTCCGACGTCACGACGACGGCCATTACAGCGTCGTGAAATTCCACCACAGCCACATTGATTAATTCATAGGAGCAGATAAAATTTCGATTTTTTTTCCCACGCACAACGAATGCTTGTACAAAAAAAAATTTGTTTCTTGCCTTCAAGGCTTTCACGATTCTTTGGTCCATGGGACCAGTTTGAGTAATTGATAAACTGCACATACAATTATACATTTCTCTCCAAATCTTGTCACATGTTTCTCTTGTGCCATAAGAAACACAAAGAGAAAAAGAGATGTCACCAACTTGTACAAATGCTTGTGAATTGTGATCATCTCCACTTCCCCATTCTATAATTCTTTAATTTCTGTATCCACATCGACGCAACAACTGTACGATTTCATTTCATTCCAGCTACCAATATGAAAGATGTGAACAAAAGCATCACAATAATTGTGTAGTTGATGGCTTGCAACTAGGAGGCGCCCGTGATGAGTGCTCACTCACTTAGAGCATTACCAACAGTCCACTAATAATCTATCCCAAAAATTAATTTTTGGGTTTCCTAAACTGAAAATAGGTAGTGAAAAAACTCTCCCTCCAAGAAATAGCCTATATTTAATTTCAAAAAACTAAAAATGGGCTCTTCTATTAAACTACCAACAAAAATTCTAGTTTTTTTCTTTCCCGTGCGTAGAAGGAGCGCGGGGAAGGAGAGGAGAAACATGCGGGAAAGAGGATTGGGAGTCGGTCTCGCCCTCAAATACACGTACCGAGAAAACTGGAGATAGGAACTCCAAAACTTCCGAAGCTCTTTTAGTAATCTATTGGACCAGTTTTTTAACCAAAATCTAAAAAATCAGGATTGAGGATGGAATAGATAGACTGTTGGTGATGCTCTTAGTTGCTTGAGCTGCCGGGGACCAAATTGCCAGCCATTCCCGGCCATCCAATTTGGAGGAGAAAAAAAGAAAAGAAAGAAGAAGAAACAAAGCGAGCGCACGCTACCTAACGAAACAACGAATATGTTGCTCCGCGAGAGAGTGCAGCAAAGCATAAAACAGCTTGCAAATTCACCGGCTTTTGGACAGAAAAAGGCCGTAGCTTTAGTGCCAGCAAGAGCCAGTGCGCATCCATACTGTTGATAGATTGTAGGAATATCTCATATCTTTGGATGCATGTCTCGCTGTTCTGGCCATTGACCTCGCCTGATGCTGGCCATATGTGTTTCCCTTTGACCAAAGCAAGATGGTAGTATTCTGTTCTTCTGTCTACTACTACTACTTGTCTACTAGTAGTCTATGCAATGCTAATGTTAAAAGTAGTAAAGGCGTCTGCTGAATTTGATTAGTGACTTGAGACGGGTGTTGTTCTTCCTCTTGCTGTTGCGTGGCTGGAAAGATGGGCGTGTGGTTCCTTCCTGCCAGGGAACTAAGTGTGTCATTATTGGTGTAAACAATCTAGGTTTTGTTTGTCATAATCATACGGCGCTATTTAATCACATTGCATGCCAGTTTAAACACGGTTGACAGTAGCTTTCTGGACCAGCCGTGTTGTTTCGGATGCTCTCTCTTCGTCTTTAATTGGGAAGTTATTCTGAATCATAGTATGTATGAGAGGATCGTATTTGGACTTGGAAATTTTGTCTATTTGGACTGCATCTATGTCATCTGAGCATGGAAAGGGTTGAAGTTAACCTTTAAATTGACATGTAACCAGACTGAATCACTTCAGGACTCATCAGATGGTGTGATTTTCTACTAGTACTACATACTTTTCCCCCAAATGCAGCAACACAGGACTGCTTCTTCTTTGCATACTTGTGCTACTATTAAGGAGCATGTGCTATTTAGACGTACTAGTTCTTGATAAGTCAAGGGGTGTACTTGTAGTACTACATGCAGCTATTGATCCTCATCAATCGATCACTTATGTCTTCCAGATTGATCTTCAAGGTTGGAGAAATGGAGAGAGCTTCATGTTTGCCACAGTGTTTTTCTGTTCGGAGAGGGAGAGTTGTTAGGTGACATGTTTAACACGCCTGCATTTTGATGACAAGGACAACCGGTGTTGGGTCTCCTCTTTAAACAAAGGTTAGGTAATCGG
Organism: Oryza meridionalis; assembly: GCA_000338895.3. Classification (NCBI taxonomy): domain Eukaryota; kingdom Viridiplantae; phylum Streptophyta; class Magnoliopsida; order Poales; family Poaceae; genus Oryza; species Oryza meridionalis. The sequence continues at coordinate 23,732,343 of CM002528.2, forward strand.
GTAACCATCGCCAATGGCATGAAGCAAGAGAGCAATATAACGTCAGATTATGTTCTTCCTCTTCTTTTCTTTTTTTTAACCTGGCAGTTGGCCAGTTGTTACTTGTTACTGACCAACTGAGGAAGGAGGTAAAGATATTTTAAAGTGGCATGCTAATTAGTAACTGGATGTCATGAATAAGAAATGTAGGAGCATGAGAAACACATGGAACTGGAGTCGTATGTTTAGTTGTACTATATGCTTAGGGATATTGCTAGGTTAGAGAGAACAAAAATGTTTGAATATAGTTGATTGGATGATTTGAGAATAAAAAAATGTAGGATTTTGGATAAATGCTGTGAATTACATTAAAAAATCCTAAAACTGTATTGACTTATTCGTTATTCTAAATGGTCAGACAGGAGAAGTTTCCTTAGAATTTCAAATCTCACATAGATTCCTAAAGACTAAAGAGAGCCACTGTTCCAAAGGGCACATGGTTCCCTTCCAAAAGATGGGCGCAGTGCCTAATTGCTCAGTGCAGTTCAGCTGGCAGGAAAGCAACGCAGCAGGGATAACATTAGACGTATTTGTATGATCTTCAGATACCAATTCAGCATTTCAGTTCAGTGATTTATTTATAACTGACTGTCACCCAACGAAATCTCGATGTAAAGCAAATCAGAAGTGTTATTTTCTTATCAACAAGACGAGTAATAAATTACCTTGAGAACAGCGTGTAGCCCGGGTGGTAGAGAGCTACCAGGGGTATGCCGTTGGCCTGATTTCGATCCCCCTCAAACCCAGGTTTTCTCACAATTTCTTCTCTATCAATACTGGGTGCTAAGTTCCTCCTTAGTATCCCAACAATAAATTACCTTTCATCTCTGACCTATGCAGGATTAGCCCAAAATGTCATCTCTGAACTATGTTTTTTCTTGTTGACAACTTGACATTATGCATCATGATACAGACATATGTTTTTAGGTATCATCCAGAGGATTTCTAATCGGTCCATTCGGCTTCCAGAAATTTCAATTCAGATCATGTTGTTGTGATCTGTACTCCCTCTTGTACAGTTGTACTGGCTGTCTGCTTATTCAAATCTTCAGACATGCAGTGTACCACTGTCATCAGGTATCCCCATTCAACTTGATCCTGCAGACCATGAAAGTGGCAGATTTCTCATGACTATATCAGATTTCAAACTCCCGTATGCAAACAAGGTACCGCACTCGCAAAAAGGAAAAATCTTAATGCAGTGATTCGAATCACGTCCTGTTCTCCCCCTCCCTTTGCGTCTCTGCTTATTGATATTGATGCGTAATGCTATACTATACGCTTTGGTATCTCCCAGAGGATTTGGAAACTGGAATCAGGCCATTCGGCTTAGGGATTTCAATGATCAGGTCGTGGATTTTTTGACCTACTTGATCCATGCGTGTTAGCATCTGCAAACCAGTTGATTAAGATTATCACTCGGCCACGTGCACCTTGATTAAGATTATCACTCGGCCACGTGCATCACATGGCTGGAACACAGAATATAGATGCAGAGGAAACAAAACTGGGGAAAAGACATTAACGATGTAATCGTCGACCACCTTCCAAATACACTGAAATTTGGCGACGTAAGTTCAGAGAACTGATTGTACAAAAAGCCTGAGGCACAACTCCGGTCAGGATTCATAACTGTACAAAAGTTGATTATTTTTTTAACAGATGAAGTACACTTCTACAATATCAGCACGGAAATCAGTTTCAAAACCAGAATTAGAACTGCAGCCGGTATATTTCAGTATTTGTTTGTGCCGAAAAGTTTAGTGACATCGCGGCTACCGATACGTGGGAGCAGCTAGCCCTGCAGCCGGAGGGACCAGGACGAGCTCACGGCAGCACGGGCAGGTGCGTCTCGTCGTCAGCCACTCGTCGACGCAGGCGGCGTGGAATGCGTGCCGGCAACGACCCGGCCGCCGGCACCTCTCGCCGTCGCGCATCTCCTCCAGGCATATGCTGCAGCACCTGCCGCCGCCGCCGCCGCTGCCGCCGCCGCAGTAGGCGAACCACGGCAGCCGCCGCAGCTCGTCTGGCGTTAAACCGTCCTCATTGTCGCCGCCTTCGTCGTCGCCGTCTTCGTCGCTATAATCTGTGTACCAGGAATCGGAGTCGTAAGAGTCATCGACGACGCCGTCGATGTAGGTGTCGTCGTCCTCGCCGACGGCGCACCACCAAGGAAGGACCAACATCGCGACTCCAGCGACGGCGCCGGTGAAGAGTAACAGGGAGAACGGCATCTGCACGAAGAGGAGGATCAGTTTGCGTATCGCCGAAGGCGAAGCAGCGTCGTGATCGGATTTATTGGTTAGCAACTTTGCATTGTCCGATATCGGAATTCGAAACAGAAGCAGACCATGAACATGAAGAGGGGTTGCGAATCAGAAAGGAAGAAGGATAGGGAGGAGGAGGAGAAAGGCTTAGGTGGGCCTACGGTTGTAGGGGCCCTTTCACCATCTTCCTCTTTAGTGGGCCGAGGCCGAATGGGCTGGCAGGCGGCGACGCGAGAACAGCCCAATCTTTTACCGACGGCGACCGACGAACGTTCCCGTGTGCGAACAAGGCGCCACGGCCGCGTTCTCACCTCGCTCACTGGCTTCTCCGGCGAGGTGACGCGAGAATTTTTCTTAATGCAGCGGGGCGTACTGCGTGTTCTCCCCCGACCTACAACAGCATTGGATCTAGAGCGGTTAGGAGAAAAGGGGGTGAGAAGACGAGGGCCAGTGTGGCGGGCCTCACATTTTACATTCCCTTGTAGAGTGGGGTTTTAAATGTTTACATCTCTGCGGCAAAGCCTCATGAAAAAAATGGCTAAATAAGAATGATGCATCTATAAAAGTGAAAATAATATATTTAGGAACATAAAAGATGGTCAAAGTGTGTGGTGCTAACTCAATGGGAAGAATCATTTGTTTGTTCATCTGTCCAGAATAACATGAACGGAACATATGCATCGCATTGACCATGGGAAAAATTCCAAAACCCCCCATCACTGTAGACGTCACCTTTTACTCCATTTTGATTAGCCATCACGTACCCGGCCTCCTAGACGACCTGAGCGATCGGGACAACCTCACGTCAAACCGCAACCCGGGGGCACGCACACACACACGCCGCGGAGACCAACTGGCGAGCCATGCCTGACGCGCGCGCGCGAACGTGGCGGCCATCCTACGAACCTCCACCGTATTCCCACGCCTCGTCTCGCTCCCGGCGTCAGCCGTCGACACGCTTGGCACAGCCCACGACCACACGAGGAGCAAAGCAAAGCAAGCAAGAAAGCAACGCGACGCGACGCCCTGGCCCCTGCATGCGTGCCGCGCGCGCGGCTGCGGGGGTTTCTCGCGGTGGCGTACGCGCGTCCTCCCGGCTACCAGCTGCCGCGCGCGCGCTTTGGCTCAGATCGAATCGAGTCGCATCGCATCGCGTCGCGCGCAAACCTGTGTGCCGGGTTGGTGCCGTACGTGGTGGTGAGCGCAAGCCGCGCGCGTTTGCGGGAAGCGGTGTGCATCGGAGTTTCACGGGAAAAAACACGTACGCCACGTACGAGAAGCGGTGTGCGCGCGCGCCCGGTGGTTCGTTCATGCGAGCAGCGCATGCACGGCAAGCGATCGATCGAACTCCGAGGGAGAAGAAAACTGCCCCGAGTCCCATAAGCGATTCTCTTCTCAAATATAACAGCATGCCTAACTGTTGTCAGTTTGTTAACCCCGTTTGAGCACGTGAGTGTGAATGCTTGTATGACACGACCAAACCCGGCCGGGGAGAAAAAGAAGAGAGGATGCGTGGCACTTATTCCGACCTGACGTTGCAAAAGGCACCTTTGACAAATCGTGTCCGGAAATAGTAACGTGCATGGGTTTTTTTCTGTGTCAGTTTTGTCTTGCCCGTGCACCAAAACACAAGAGTTAATACAGGGTAGTCTATTGTGTCTACTCCTAGAGAATTACTGTAGATAATACCCCACCTCAAGGTGAATTAACCATCGCCCGCCTCCGTATGAGTTGTGACAAAATAAAAAGGATATATGTAATGTAATTAGCTAGTTGTCGAACAACATCGATCATCATCATCTCGCGCAGTCGGCCCCAAGATGTGCAACAAGCACGGGATATTACCGGAGGACGCTGGTTCTCTATGTGCATCATTTCGGACTCTTAAGCATTACACACGTACGTCAAGAATGCAACCTGATCAATAGAATGCTTCCTTCGCAACCCTATTTCTCACACCGTACTTTTAAGCTAAAGTTTTGCTCGTGGCCATGGAAGCCTTGGGTGGACTGACTTGATCTTCCATTGATTACCTGAAAAAACCATCCATGTTAATTGGTTCCTGTCTAGTTTTGTCACAGCATATCTTAGGTGTGATACAATTTTATACATATGTGTTTATCATACCTCACGTGTCGTATATAGACTCAGTTTCTAATTAAACATTTGCATACTTGTTTGTTGTAACGCTCGTTTTCTTTGCCACATCTTTTTATGCATGGTGGGTTACACTTTGCTGAAATTTATGTGATAAACTTCAATGTGTTAACCAAATAGCTCTAGATACCGCGGAATAGACGTGAGTAGCAATAATAAAAAAAATAGACACTGATATTTTTAAATGGATAACGTTGTAGAATACATGCAATAAATGAACTCTTAATTCTAAAATCAATAATAAATAAAAAAATATTATTTGATATATAAACATACAATTAATAGTTTATTAAAAGAGTGTGTCATGCAGATATAGTATTATATCGTCTTTTTTGACATAAGAGTATGTTGAAAAAGGCCATAATAAAACATGAAAAACGAGATGTATAAATAGAGAACACATTCGGAGGTATAGAAGTGTGGTGTTTTTTTAGGAAATAAAAGTATAGTATTATGTGTGTAGTGATGTGCACGTGTATGTTGATTATGCCGTGTAATAAAAAAGATTATATAAAAGGTTATTAAATGAATGCCTTTTTATGAACAAAGAAAATGAATGCTTGGAATGGTAGCTTATCCGGTGATCCTACTCAATGTAGTCATCCCGTATTAACCTTTTTCTGCAAAAAACCATGCGAGCCCCATGTTGTCCAGCGAACCAGGTGTGCTGACCGGACGGTATGGCCCACCGTTCAGTGAGACGAGAAAGGAACAAAAAGAGCAGCGAAACCTCACTGCGCACGCTCTCTCCCGCCGCTACTTATCCCGCGGGTCACGCCGTGGTCGCGCTGCCACTCGATCTCTCCCTGCTCCTCCACTCCTCCTCGTACAGCGCCGAAGAACGGAGGCGGCGCCGCCACCGCGCCGGCGAGAGGAGAGCGAGGGAGGACATGGGCGGCCGGCGGAAGTACAGGCTCTCCGACATGATGCCCAACGCGTGGTTCTACAAGCTCCGCGACATGCGCGCGCGGGGCGGCCGCGGTGCAACTGCAATGCAGCCGCCACTGTCGTCGCCGTCGTCGTCGTCGTTGATGAGGGGGAGCAGGGCGGCGCAGCAGGCGGGCACGTCGAGGCTGGGGACGTCGTCGTCGTCGTCGTTGCTGCCGCACAGGGCGTCGTACTACTACACCACCCGGGACAGGGAGGTCCCGCCGCCGCCGCCGCCACCGCCGAGGGGCGTGGATGATCAATTCCCTTCCCTCACGCTGTCGCCGCCGTTGCCGACGAGGAACTGCGGGAGGCGGCGCAGGGTTGGGAGATTGGGTTCGACGGAGATGGATGGCGGCGAGCTCGTACTAGCGCCGTCCGACGACCAAGACGGCTGCAGCCACCAGGAGCCGCCAGTGGCCGATGCGTCCGGGAGCTCCCGGCGCCGTCGCGACATGTTCATCGGGAGAGATGGCGGCCGGGGCGTGGAGTTCCGGCGCCGGGCGACGACGGTGGATGGTCCTGAGGAGGAGGACGCCGTCGATGTCAAGGTGATCACGTCGGACGCGGACATAATCATCGACCTCGGCGCTGACGACGACGACGATGACACGCCGGAGAGGGTGCTCCGGCCTGTCGTGACCAGGCCGGCGAGGAGGGAGCTCGACTGGTGCGAGCCGGCGGAGGTGAAGCACGTCGACCTCGCCGAGCTGATGACGCCGAGAGCGAGCTCTGCCTCTGCCTCCTCGGAGAAGAGCATCAGCACGGGCAAGCCGAGGCGTTCGTCCGTGTCGTCTCGACGCCGCCTCAAGACGCGCACCAACAGCCCGCGCCTCGCCGCGTGCAGGAAAGGCAAGCCGACGGCGCGGGCAACGACGACGACGACGCCGACGCCGACGCGGCCGCCGCTCGCGCACAGCTTCGCGGTGGTGAAGACGTCGTCGGACCCGAGGAGGGACTTCCTCGAGTCCATGGAGGAGATGATCGCCGAGAACGGCATCCGCGACGCCGGCGACCTGGAGGACCTCCTCGCCTGCTACCTCTCCCTCAACTCCGGCGAGTACCATGACCTCATCGTCGAGGTGTTCGAGCAGGTCTGGGCCGGCCTCGCCGCTGCCCGTGGCGTCATGCCATGAGAAAACGCCAAGAGTTCATCGATCACCAAGCCTCCATGCTCATTGATTGCTGCTTGGTGAATCGCTGAATCTTGCCATGAATTATTATAGTAGAGTAGTTTAGTTCTTTGATTTCTAGTAGATGATGGTTAATTAGCAGCAAGAAATTAGCCATAAAGCAATAGAAATAAAATCGATCGAAAAGTTTGGTTCTTTTCTTGCTAGGTGATTTGCCTGATTCTCCTCGCCTGTCAGTTTGCTTTCTTCTGTGTCACTCCTGTGAAACTGTAGTTATGAGCTGCACTGCACTGCATCACCTCTAGTTGATTAATACAGCTAATGATGAATCACCAGTACATTTTCAGCTAGTGCAAATCTTCCAAGGCCGTCCATTTTCTGAAAAAGAAAACGAAAAATACATTGTCTTAGCGTACGTTCTAAACATCAATTTGGAACGGCTACTTTCTCCTTTTCTGTGTAGCTTCCCGGACTGCTAGATTGTATATTTTGTGCAAAAAAAATTTTATATAGAGTTTTCGTAAAAAATCAAATATAAATGCATTTTTCAAGTTTGTAACAATTAATACTCAATTAATCATGCACTAGTGGTTTGACTTGTTTTTGACTGTTGCCGAGAATCTTAGCCCAACCTCTGTTCCGAACAAAGCCTTAATCCTTGTAGATCAGGTGCTCAGGACAGTAGCCTGAAGTAAATGCATGCTAGGTACAGGTGCTGAAAGTCAAGCAAGCAACTGAATGTCTGGATCCAATCCGCCGTAGCACACGTTTTGACATGATTAACCGACGTGTCGCTGTTACTTCTGACGTGATAATATCCAAGTGATTTGTACGGCGTCAGATAGTAATATGTCGGCGATCGAGGGTAGTGTAACCACGTCTCGAAATCCTTGTGTTCTTGTGGATGTTGGAAAGAAAATGAACGCCGTAGCAGGGATCTTGGTGACCAGTACAAGTCACCAACTGTTGCTACAAGCTGGGAGATGTAGTAGTAGTAGGACGACAGGGATGCAGCTGCAGCAGCTAGCTCCTGACAAGAAAAGCCTAGCATGTAGCAAGACAAGTATCGAGAAATCATGCCTCATATGCGTTTCAACTCGTACAGGGAGTAACCTGTGTAGCAAATGGAGATGCCACTACTGACTAGTAGTAATTTGCTTAGCTAATGGCCTAATGCAGGCCAAGTAGGAGCAATTCAGCTCAAATCATTTGAGAAGATCATAGCTGTGATTGTCCTCATGTTTAGTATATATATGAAATTATCGAGATGCCATTACATATTGATCAAAACATAGGGACCCAAGGCAGCAAAGGAGCAGTGGTGAAAAACCTGAAACTGAAAGATTCTTTTCTTTTGTGTGGTCAGAAACATGGGGTGATACTCCTTGAATGGTACAAGGAGTAGCCCCTTGTCGAGACACTGGAGTAAGCAAGACGAGGCCGATTTTGGAAGCCCAGCGGTTGCTGATCCACTGGCAATTGCTGGCTGCAGCATAAGAACGGTAAGTCAGTAACTAACTCAAGATTTGTGCAACTGCCTCACATAATTGGTAGGACATGCTCTGAAGGTTTCAGGCTGAAATTACCCAATCCAATTCATTCATACTACCACAATTGACCGCTGGAGGAGGAATGATTTTACATTCATTAATAAGAACATTCTAGGGCATACTCTGAAATTTTACACACAAAAAAATACATCAAGTACCTAGTACAATAAAATTTCTCTTGGAGAACATATGATATTTGCTGCTAAATTGATTCAGAAAAAAGAAAACATTGACTGCACTAGAAAAACAGATTCAGAGATCGTGCTAAAGTCCAAGAAGGAATCAGAAAACCTCTTCATTTCTGCAAGTCAATTACTACATGTTCTCTTTTTTCACTTCAGACATACTGCTACTGTATTAACGTATCCACAATGCAGAGGCTGGATGTAAATTTTGTTGTATCTAAACATTTCTGCAAGCTGCATGTCTCAACACTCAAAGATCTCTTGCCCCTCGTGTCCCCTAGCCAAATCACCCCGTCACCTCACACTGCTCCATCTTTTGTCCCGTGCTCTTGGCTGGGCTCCCAGGTCAACACACATGTACGTGCACAGGAGAAGCTATAGCCTCCTGTGATCTTCAGATACTGCACTGTGCCTGTGTCTTTCTCGCCCAGAGTGCAAGACAGCAAAGGGATCAGCTGCTCATGCAATGCAGGTCACTGTTGGCCGAAGCTTCCATGGAGAGGTCACAGAGAGCGAAAGGATCGCGGGTCGATTCGGCGGTGACAGCCGCGCAGCGATCTGTCTCCCGGCCATTGCAGCTTCTGCCAAAACAAAACAAAAAAAAATGCAGAAAAAGTTCAGAGAAGTGTCCTGCCTGACCGACCCAGAATGTGTACGTGGTCAATACATACACGGTCAAATTTGATTGCTTCTTCGCTTTTGTTTTGGGTTTTTGCAATTTTTGCAGGTGGTTGGTGTAGCACAATGTCAATCACTGCTTGTATCTAGCGTTCCTATCGTTGTCCCTGAAGTATGATTCAGGAATCGGCTCCTTGTGCTGTGTGTATCGTGACAAGAGAACAAAGGTGTTTGTGATATACTTGTATCACGAGTTCACTGTGCTTTCCGGGATGTCTTCTGTAAGTGCAGTGCTGCTGGGCGAGCTGTGACTAGACGAGCCAAACCTAACGCTGGGATATCATGTCGATGAGCAGAGAAGTAGAACCGGTGATGTGGAAGAAGACACCGGAGCAGGTGTAGAGAGAGAGAAAGGTAGCGAAACAAGAATCTTCACCAACGTGGCAACATCCGGTTCTTTGCTGAAAATTTGACGATTGGACCCTTTTGAAAACCTTGTTTCAAGAATGGGATGCGCCAAAAACTGTTTTAAAAATAAACCATCATGCTAGCGTCAAGCTTGATGACACTGTGTCCCAATATCCAAATATCGGTATGATTGGCACTGGCATATCTCCTCTGTCTAAAAAAACTAATACTAGCTATGAAACTGGACATATACGTGTCTATGTTCGTGGCTAGTATTTGTTTTTTTCTAGAACGGGGTAGTAGTGGCATTGAATTTGAGCTGGCCGACCGATTTTACATGTGGTCAACACCAAATGCACTGGTGCTGAACTCCCAAACTCATCGCCAATAAGCAGACTTTGTGAGTTCGCCAATGTCTCGTCGATGCATCACCACGAATTTGGGAGTTCAGTGCACCTGAACATTTGGCATTGACCACCTGAACCCGGCGGTGCCACGGTGCTGAGATGTTGGAGCTCAACGTCACGGTTTAGTTTTGAAATTAAAATTTGCGAGGGTTCTTTGCTTGGACGCTGCAAAAAGGAAACGAAATAAAGAAAGGTGACGACAGAAGGAAAACAAAGACCGGAACGAAAGCAAAGATGGCCTCTCGAGTGATTCCGATGATTAGGAGCAGAGAAGCCACACGGGGCCGTCCGCTGTTCTGTGGCCGTCCGGCTGTTTTGCATAATTGCATCAGTTCAGATCCTGCGAGAATTGCCTCGCTGTTCTCAGCCTTCTCGCCCGGCCCACCGCTGGTCCTCGGTCCCAACCGCGTTTACCGTGCACGACACGAGCACGGCGGAGCACGCGACGCCCGCCCGGTGACGGCGAGGTGGCTAACCACCCAAGTAAGGGCATGTTTACTCGGTGAAATAAAAATTTCTGAGTGTTACATCGAATGTTTGACCGGATGTTGGAAGGGATTTTCAGACACAAATGAAAAAACTAATTTCATAACTCGTCTGAAAACCGCGAGACGAATCTTTTAAGCCTAATTAAACCGTCATTAACACATGTGGATTACTGTAGCACTTATGGCTAATCATGGACTAATTAAGCTTAAAAGATTCGTCTCGCGATTTACACGTAGCAATTAGCTTTTTTTTTATCTATATTTAATGTTCCATACATACGTCCAAAGATTTGATGTGATGTTTTTGAAAAAGTTTTTAGGCACTAAACAGGACCTAAGGTGAATTACTTGTCCGAGGAGTAGATGTGACGAGGACGGCAGCAGCGCGATCTCCCGTTTTGTCTTTGCGGCGATAGTGCAAGACGGCGCAACGCTACAAGCCGCTACTGCTCGCGCGACTGTGGGGGTGAGGACGACGGCGCGTCGCCATGTCGCGCAGATTAGGCGCCGCATTTTCTCCGGATGGACTGACTTGATCGCTCCTGAGTCCTGACCCTGTTTGCCTTTAGTATTTGCCCCTTGCCATGCTGCCAGTGTTGCGTAGATGACAACTATTAGCGCTCAACTGTTGACGCAAAACTAGAGGAACTCAAACAAACTTCGCCCAAACAAACTTAGCGGCGGCCGGTGTCTTACTGTCGATGTGCGGGCGGTGGTACTTTAGGATTATAATCTTGTATTCCTGCTTTATCAATAGAACTTCATACCGTCTCGTGCAAATCGTTCAATAAAAAAATAAGATTGAAAAGTTTCGAACTTGTCCTGTTTACAAGCCTGAGTTGATCATGCTAAAGTCGTATCGTCAACCCTAATGCCAAAGGGGTTGTGTAGATAACAACAGAATAACAGATACGAACCGAGCAACTGACAATTGAAACAATGTCGCACTGGCCAAGATTTCAAAATCAATTCAGCTAGCACTGCACAGTGGCCAGGCACCTTGCATATCACAGGTTTTCAACTCGAATAGTAATAATGAAGGCCCAAAAAATGAGCATATTAATAGCTTCAGATTTTGAAAAAAAAAACATAACTAGCAAAAAAACAACGATAGCGGTCTAAAATAGATAAACAACTCAGGCAAAAATTCAGACTTCCATTGTCACACTGCCAATCGCAAAGTACAAGCTGGTTCCAAGAAAGACTTTGACCTCATGAAAGACCATAGGGTGATATCCATGGCGCCATTAACAGGATATGATATAGAGCAAAGGAGCGACTACGGCTGTTTAGGTGCGAGCAACATTCGGGGGGCCACCAGGTCCAGCAGCAGCAGGGGCACCAGGTCCACCAGCACCACCAGGGCGAGGTCCAGTAGGCCTATCCTCCTGAACAAAGAGGAGCAATCACAGATCAGCAACCAATTATCATGTCTTACTAAAAAGGACAGACTTGCACAGACAAACAAGTAATAGCAGTCTAGCAGGAAGATCAATGAAGAGAAAATTGAAGACTACATGCAGCAATACAACCCTTCATACTAGACTGGGTAAGTCAACAAAACATGGAGTCATGTATGGGCACTTGATGAAAAGAGAATTTTTTATAAACCATCAATGTTGCTACAAAGGATGAAAAGCTCAATGATATTCAGATTTCCCATCCTTAATGATCAGCTAAAAATAGAGTTATTAGCCAACAAAGTGAACGAAATGGATGTAACTATGGGGGCTTGTTCATCCCTTAGGCACAATGCAATAGCCATCGGGGCAGACAAAGTCCCGAGTTTTAACATGACGTGCATAGAAACAGGTCCAACAAAAGACGTATAAAGCATGTAAATGCAAATAAAGGTAGTGAAACTAATCAATGGTGAAACAGAAACTATATAGAAGTACCTCATTGATCAGTAAAATTTAATATTGTTCAAGAGCAATGTAAATCGTTTCCCATTCTCAACGATCAGCTTAAGACATGACTATAAGCTGACAAAGTGAACTAAATGGTGATAACTACTGTGACCTGTTCATCCCACAGACACTGTATAATTGCCATCGGGACAACATAAAAGTCAAAAGACAAAATTCCATAATCCAATAATTAACACCCTTGCTACAAGACTGGATATAGCTATGTATTGAACAGCATAAGAAAGCATACAAAAGCTATGTTAAGAAATAACTCAGATCAGTAAACCAAATTCTGTTCATTACACTCTCCCAATCATGATTATCAGTTAAATGTACTCCGATACCAGCTGTAAAGATGAATTGAGACAAGATACGTGGCTCTATTATGTAGCATTTCCCATTCGTAATGATCAGCTAAAAATATGACCATTAGCTGACAAAGTGAATAAAATGGTGTAAATATTGGGACCTGTTCATCCCACAGGCACTGTGATTGCCATCGGGGCAACGTAAAAGTCCCAGGTGAAAATCCGATGCTCCGCTAAACCTAGTGCGGAGGAAACAGAACTACTAGTACAAAAATACATTGCATCTAAGAGAATAAACGGGGTCAGCACAGCACATTACATCTAAAACTAAATCCTCTCTCATTACCACTAAATGAGATTATTATAATGTGACGAATTAAATCAACGAAAGGCTAAAGTCACCCATCCCACATGTGCTAAACAATACCCATCAACACAGGTGCTAAACAATACCCATCAAGACGCCAAATCAGTATTAGCAAGCATAATGAGTATATTGATAAGTAGAATTTCTTCAGCAAATTTGCTTCTTCACGAAAAATAGATTTGCCAAAATAGGAGCAAAGGATTAAGAAGGTCATACCCTGCGCCTGAACCTCTCCGGCGGCCTGCGGTCCCTGCGGTTCTCGCGGGAGCGGACACGGACGATGTGGGCGTGGATGGCGCAGGAGACGCAGTGATGGACCTTGGCGTACAGCTTCGGGAGGACGTATCCTGAACAAAAACAACATGTTCTTATTGGCCCAACGAATAGTTCAATCCATACACAGATTTCGGACAAAGAGACAGCTCGTAGAAAGATTGGTTACCGTCATGGACGCACGCCTCCTGGACGTCCCTGATGGCCGCCTGCTCGACGATGTTCCTCACCTGGAACCTCTTGATGGCCTTGTCCTGCGACACGGCGACGACCCAAGAACCAACGAATCAGCCAAAAGCCGAAACCGCAGATTTCGCGTAACAGTAATAACACGCTGAATGATAATAACAAATCTACAAGAGAATCTGAATCCGCGAACCTTGGGGCAGCACTTGGCGCAGTTGGAGCAGCGGATGTACTTGACATGGCCGCGGCCATGCTTGTTGCGGCCGCCGTTCCTGCGCTTGAAGGTCTGCGAGGGAAAGGAGGAAACCAATCAGAAGGGGCTAACCGAGAGATTGAGCGGAGAAGAAGAAGACGCCGAAGCGGCCGCCGCCGCCGCGGCGGCTAGGGGGGATCCGGAAGCGGCGAGCTCCTTACCATGGCTGACGATCGGAGGTGGCGGCGCAGGGGTTGGGTGCTCTCCTCGACTAGGGTTTGTGGCTGCCCAAGGGGGAGAGTATTTATAGGCGACGAAACGTGGCGACTGGGCCTTCTACTCTCGTGGGCTGGAGGCCCAATCTATCACTTCGTTGTCTCACAGACATTGCAATAAGTTCACCGGAGATCCCTCAACTTAACAGAGAATTTTTTAGATCCCTTAACCACAGACCAGAAATTTGTACCCCTAAACTCACTCAAACCGTTCAAAGGAGGTCCCATGGCAGTATCGACTCAATTTTTGCCCGATTTTGCTAACATGACATCCTAATCAGCATAAAATAAAATAAATAAATAGTGGGATACACATATACGTGAGAAAAAAAAATTGTGCGGTCAACGATCCTAGTCACCAATCTCCTTCTCTTTTACTTTTTCTCTTCTTCTCTTCATTTTTATCTTTGCCGTAGAAGGGGAGCAGCGGCGGCGTGCGGCCGGAGGCAGGCGGAGCGGCGACGTCGGCGGGCGAGCGGCGGCTCCGAGCTCAGGAGGTGCAGAGGGGCTTGGGACGCGGCGAGCGAGCAGTGGCTCCAGGTGCGAAGGAGCAGAGGGGCGGTGTCAAGGGCGACGTGGACGCCGGTGAGAAGGAACCTGCGATGGGCGGAGATGAAGGCATTGGCGATGTGGACGACGCTGTCGCAGGTCCGACAGAGCAGGGCGTGATCCCGCGACGCAAAATAAGTAGGCGTGGGTCTCCTGGCAGATGTCGCAGTTTGGGGAAGAGGAAGAAGAGGAGGAGGAGATGAGGGGGAAGTGGTTGGTGGCGTGGCCATGGCCAAGCGCGACGGCGTTGGCGCCGCCGAGCACCCGCGCCACCGCCGCGCGCTTGCTCCTGCCGCTCTCCGCTGCCCGCTCCGCTCCGCTAGTCGCACTCGCAACATCACTTGCTCGCCACCGCCGCTCCACTGTGTCGGCCGCGCGCTCACAGCCACGCTGCTCCGGACGTGCGCTCGCCTGCTGCCACCACCCCGCTCCACTCCGTCAGCCGCCGCGCACTCGCCCGCCTGCTCCGGTTCCTTGTCGCCGCCTGCTGCCGCTCCCCCTCAGTGGCAAAGAGAAGAGAGGAGAAGAAAGAGAAAAGGAAGATACGTGGGTCCCATATTTTTTTCTTCTCACTTACTTTTAGGTCCCATACTTTTTTTGTTTTTTATTTGACTGACTAGAATGTCACGTCAGCAAAACCGTTCATATATACTATCATAGGACCTTAATTGTATGGTTTATGTGAGTTTAAAGGTACACATTCTCCGAGATCTTATTCCCTCGTACATTTCCTTATCTAAATGTGCCGCCTCAAAGAAACTTGAGCTTTGGGCCTTGTCAAATGAGGCCGTGGGCCTGAGAGCTTTTCCATGGAATATCGCTTTTGTGTTCAGATAAAGCAACATGTAGAGACCGAGCGCTTGCTCGGGTGAAGTGTCGCCGGTGGTAACTTGAGCTTGCTAGCTTGCTCGGATTTTTTCCCTCTTTCCCCCGGACTTCGGTTGGTCCCGACTAGTAATAGGGTACTTACGCGTGCGTGTTTAGTGAGACTGCACGTTTTCCGTGCATTGAGATCTAGTATCTCCGATCAAATTTCTAGCGTGTGTTAGAGACGCGCATGCGTGTGTGAGTGTGGTGTGTGTAAGTGTGCGTACTGAGTTATACCCTTTTAAAAAAATACGTATAAATGAAGCTAGAACATAGAGGAAATCATCACCTGTATTTCTTAAGCATGTCATCGATGGATGCTATACATTGCGCTAGCTAGTACCAGGTCCAAAGAGAACAGCAGAAGAAAACATCTAACCAAACTGTGGACATCTCTGGAAAAATGTGACAAAAGTGAACCTGAACATCATGCATAGATGCTTCTGAATAAAAGTTTCAAGTCACAAGTAAAATAGAAATAACACAAATAGCTCCCATGCCGTGCATAAATCTATCAAGACGGGAATATGTCATGGAGATACAATCTCACGCATGAGTGCAATTCAATTTGACATACAAACCAAGTTCACAGCGACACTGGAATTTGTAGACCGTCAGCTGAAGTGTTCATATTCATCCCATATTTATTTATTTACACAGATTTAGTTGGCAAAATACACATTTATTTACATAGTTGGCAAAATACGTTGAATCTTCATAAGTAGTACACCTAATCAACAACAACGTCAAAACCATAAGAGTCTAATTATGCTGCTAGGTGATATTCTGCCATATCTCTTCTTACCAAACCTTTCACCGTTACAATCTAAAAAGTAACAATAAGGAGTATTTTCCTCAAACCCGAAGCCAGTAAATGACAGCAGCATGTGTAATGATCCGATCTGTTCCATCATTTTCACATACTGGATCATTTATATCATACTGGTAGATGTGTTCAAATCCATCTTCAAAATCATAGCAGTTGTAGCTTATCGGAAATGAGGCAATCATCATTGTTTTGCTTAGAAAGTTGTTTATTGTTCCTTTGACATTATGTTGATCCAAGCCACACGGAACGCCATCATCATTGATTTGGTTCACATTGCAAAATTCATAAAATCATGATATCTTGAATCGTTTGGCAGTAATGTTCCCTTGTGAACATGATGTCAAACCAAACAGAAGTTGTGAAACAAAACGAACAATGTATATAATTCTGAAACAAATACATGAAGCCACAGCCCACAAGTTAAATCGAATACGCAAACTCAAGTTAGCAAGAATTAATTTACCTTCTTGTAGTCCAACTCTCTCCTGACTCCACGAGACTTTAGCACTCGAAGATGGTCTACTTATAATTGAGTGGCACAGATAGTGTTGCAGTGATTAGTCCTCGAGCATACTAGCATTGCAGCGATACTAACGCACACCCTCATAAACGTGCGGAATGTTACAGTGTCCAGCGATATACATTTCACCCTTGGGATGGGATATCATCTGCGGACAGACATAGCAGTAGGTGAAATCGGTGTTCTTCCTCACCACCTTAGTATCATCACGCTCGAGAAGCTTACGCCCAACTGCACCAAACACCACATAGGAGAAGGACGTTAATCTCAGAGAAGCATAATAGTTTTAGGTTTGGCATTTAACATTCAGATTCAGATTATGCGTATATGCGTGAACTTTTTTCATAACTTCCTACAACAAGCAAGCTGCCAAGACGCAATACTATCAAATACTTGACAAACATGCAACATTAAAACATGACAAATTGTTTCAAAGAGGATAAACAACAAAGAAAATAAAAGAAAAAAATCCTTGCTCCTATATAATTAGTTTACATGTGTGGATGTAAGTGCTCAGAATAATATGTATAACATAATTCATATTACAGTAAGGGGATAAACGAGATAAAACTAAAGGAGGAACAAATTCAAACAAGGCAGGTATAAATTAAGGTGTGTTTGACATGTCAACTGAGATTTCCAAATTGCCAAAATAATACACTCAACTATATATCATGTTTTCTTAAGATCTGCTAGGATAAAAATCCAAATAATTTGGCCTCCAAAACCAGAAATCATAAACAGATCCACCTAAAAAGGAAAAATATGCTAACTGCTAGAAATCAACCACATTGATCTCACATACAAAACTTAGGGTTTTATTTATGTTCATATTAGATCTATTTTTACAGACGGTTAATCTTCATCTGATAAGCAGAAAAACTCACCCATAGAATCGGGACCCAATGGCTCACAGCAAGTCACAACGAAGCCTCTCTGAACCAGACAGAAGCCAGCGTTGGAAGGTTCTCCCCGTGAACCTTTCTTGCTCAACCTTGCGGTGAAGACTTCCTGCCTTCTCCGACAGTGGTAAAGCTCTGCGAAGAAAAGTTGTTCCTGCGAACCCTTCTTGCTGGACCTGGCAGTGAAGTTGATGTGGGTGTAAATACAGTGTGGCTCGGGTATACCAATACAAGGCACGGCATCCACGAGCTCAAACTTGACCTAGACACAAGAAATTAAGAAAGGTCGTGACAACACAAGCTATTACCAATCCAAGATACATAAAGCAATATATATGTTATTTTCTAGATCAAGTGAATAAATTGCATAGCGCACCTTCTTCCTTCTGTTGTAGTGCTCCAAGGCACCCTCTGCAAACCTTTTGGCCTGTGCAAGACGAACTTGTGGATTAACCCGAGGTTCACGTGATTTTGTTGTGTCACGAGCCATTAACCTGCCCCCAACAACACAAATATAGAACATATATCAAAATGAAGTCAACAAAATCAATAGCTACAAGTATAAACTATAAACATGCAATAATACACCGTTAGAAGAACAATAAAAATCATGTAATTTCCCATTCAAATAGATTAAACAGAAATCTTATGGAACACAAACATATGACATCGATGGTGCAAGGGTAGTTCTACCATCCGTGAGGAGGAGGTACCACATTTTTTAAGTGTAAAACTCGATACCTCTAGGACCTTTAAGCAAAACTGATATTGTGCACCACTTATTTGGAGATAGCAGTCAAGTCTACACTAATTTACACTTAACAACAGACCAGACAATACTGACAAGGATGCACATTTGCCCTGACGTGGGTGTCAGTTATCCATGCATAAATACATGCCAGATGCGAATTGGGCTAGGGGGTTTGCAAGTGAGGGCCTGTTTAGTTCACGAAAAGAAAACTTTTGGGTGTCACATCGAATGTTTGACCGGATGTCGGAAGGTATTTTTGGACACGAATGAAAAAAATAATTTCATAACTCGTCTGGAAACCGCGAGACGAATCTTTTGAGCCTAATTAATCTGTCATTAGCACATGTGGGTTATTGTAGCACTTATGGCTAATTATGGACTAATTAGGCTCAAAAGATTCATCTCGCGATTTCTCCCCTAACTGTGCAATTAGTTTTTTCATTTATCTATATTTAATGCTTAATGCATGCGTCCAAAGATTCGATGTGATGTTTTTGGAGAAAAAAATTGGGGAACTAAACGGGGCCTGAATAAAAGAGGGATCAGATTACAAAATTACGGCAAATGTTTTCTTGACTACTGTATACAACATGATGCAATATGATCAAATGCCCTAATTACAAGTGCATGATGAGATATAAATATATAACAACAACTAATTTTACTTTACAACATTTAACAAGTAACAACTATGACCTCAAACCAATACATAAATCAACCTCTCTCAACACTGCACAGCACTAAGAAAATTTCAAATGCTGCTAACCAATGTGCAACTGTTCGCACGGCTGTGATTATGCACAGAACCAACAGTTGCGCCAGTTTGCAAAAAAGGTGGTTCGTGCTACATTGCTACTATTATCTCATACTATGCCTGTTGCTTTATAAAAGACAGTCGCGATAACACGAAGTACTCTGAGCAGTCTTGCGAATTTGCGATAAAAATAAGTAGCCATGAGTACGGAAAGGAGGGAAATTTGACAATTCGCCAACATAATTGCTGCACACTATAAAATGCTTGCACGAGCTCTGGAATAATTAACTTAATTTCAGTGTCCAATAAGGTCTCCTTGGAATGCAAAGTGTCCGAATTGGAGGGACGAGGGGAACAAAATAAAATAGTAAATTAACCATTAAATTTGCTTCTCTTACCGAGCAGGCGCAGGCGATGTTGGAACAAGCGAAGACACGCTTGGGTCGGAGCAGTCGGAGGGCGCCTCAAGGAATTGGAATCCGCCCATGAACCTTCCGGGGGATTCCAACTCCGAGCCGCTTATCACCCCGAAGGAGGACGGCGAGAGAGGGCACGATCCACCCCCAAGTTCTCCAACCTGCGGCGGCGCGCCGTACGTGTAGGGCAGGTGCTGCGCCTCCACGATCCTGGACACCACCGCCGTGGCGAGATAGCCGTTCGCCGCCACGGGCTCAACCCTAGCGTAGGTTGCGTGGGTTTGTGGTGGTCGTGAGATCGGAGGAGGAGGGTGGGGAAAAAAATAGGTCCAGGGGCAGGCCGGGTTCCACTCCGAGTCAGGTTCAAGTCTCCAAGAATTTTTTTTAAAAAAATTTAATTGTATTTATTAAAATATTTAAAAAATTTACAAAACTAGGCGCCCATATTTAAAAATCGTCCTCCCAGATAGCGATTTTGCTGACGTGGCATATAGCCGTTTGCCCTCCCTAATGATCGGCCACCGAGGGAGGGAAAATTTGCATGCGGCCCCCTTTAACCCTCTGGGAGGGCGATTTTGTATTGTTCAAGGGATCGCCTGCAAAAGGGCCTAAAAAATCGTCCTCCCATAGGGCTAAAGGGGACCGCCTGTAAAAATGCCACCCTCGTATTGTAGAAAATAGCCCTCCCACTATAAGGCGCCTGCAAAAATGACGGCCAGCCCTCCCAGCCCTTTTGCAGGTGGCTCCCTAGAGCCAAAAATCGCCCTCTGAAGGGCGGCAAGGTGGTCGCCTGCAAATTTTCAGTGCTCTCGGTGGCCGGCCGTTATGGCAGAGCCAACGGTCGTCTGTCACATCGGAAAAAACGCACTCTGGAAAGGCGACATAGAGCAATAGACGACTAGTTTAGTAAAATTTTCAAATAAAAATTATTTCTGTAAATATTTTAATAAATAAACTTAAAAAATAAAAAATCAAGTCTCCAACAGACATGGTGGAACTTTCTGATACAGGGCCTGAACCGAGTATCGGATTGGATGACAAAAAAAATGGATTCATTGACAAGGGATCTCACATGAATTTATTTCTTTTCTAATTAGCGCAGACGCGCTAGCTAGCGATCTAGCACGTGTTTTCGGCCCATGTCCTCTTGCGCGATTCCTCCTGCAGCCTACTATTTTTTGCACAAAGAAACGCCGGGGAAGCGTGCGCACGTGCGTCACCGCGCTAGATTCGGAGAAAAGAAAAAGCTTATATTAGTTGACATAATTAGTTTCTGATAATTATGTTTTTAATTAATCTTTCTTTTTTTCATGATGTTGTTTTGTTTTTTAACTAAAGATTTGAAAATCTATACGTGAAATTTGAAACTTTCTATAGAGGAAAAATTAAAAGTTGCAACTCAAAATTTGAACTTTCAATTCAAATTTTGAAAACTTTAAACTCAAAATTTAAACTTTAAGTGAATTTTGAAAACTTTCATCTCGAGTTTTAAAAACTTTCCGCTCAAATTTGAAAACTTTTGACCCGATTTTGAAACTTTCGACCCGAATTTCAAGATGAGGTGGAGCAACGTCTTTGAATGCCTCGTGCCCAGACTGAAGGCTGAACAACTCTAACTCGTTGACCTTCATGGGTCGATTCCGGCAGGTGATGGTCTCCAAGGCGGCGGAAAGGGGGAACAACGTGATGGCGACCTCGTTTCCATCGGAGCGACGGGTTGTCGCGTCCGCAGGGTGAAGATGCTGGATGGGATTTGGTTCGTCTCCAATGCCGACTCCCAGTACATCGATGTAGCAGGCGCCTCAATGCCGACACCGGCGCAGAGAGGGAGGTGGTGGGAAGGCCAACGGGACGCGGCGGGGTGTCACATGCGCGCGTGAGGGCAGAGATCATGAAGTAGGTCGAGGGTTTTGGCTTGTTGGGCGACGCCGCGCTCCCGGCGCTAGCGAGCCTTGACGGCCTTCGCATACTGCTGCCGGAGCTGAACCATCTACACAGGTTGTTGGATGCTTTGACTAACATGTGGGTCCCACACATGTTTTTTGTTTTTTTTATTTTTCTTCTGGTGCCACGTCAGCTAAACCACCTTCAATATACTGCTTTGGGATTATATTTACACTGTTTTTACAAGTCGAAAGACGTGTTATATCTGATATTACAGTTTAAGGACGACGTCATTCCAAGTTTCAAACTTGAGGTAAAGATGAGGGACCTAGAGTGAACTTATTTCATTAGATTTTTCCCCTGTAATGGGCCTCCAATTAATGACGAGCCCACTCGAGGATATCGGCCTTATCAAAACCAGATGCTGGGCCTGAGAGCTTTTCCAACGTCCAGTCACCACTCCCCAACCGTGCATGCAAGGTGCACGCAAAGACGTTACTCCCCTTTCTAGCGAATCCAACGATGAGTTAAAGAACCGCTCAAAAAAAAAAAAAACGATGAGTTAGGGAACGGTTCCGTGTCGCTGTCAACGATGTGTCACGCTCCCCTCTCGGGTCACGACCAGACCAAACGTTGCCGCTGGACACTGGCCGGTGAACCACGCTAGCTAGAAACCGCCCCCGCACCCTGCCCGCGCTCGGTCGTCGTCCGTAGCGGCGGCGAGCGATCGAGCTGACGAAGTGACGAGGTGCGTGCCGTCGCGTACGTGATGCTGTTGATGCTTCTCCCTAAGCTGGTGACGAGCCCCGATCCGCGTCGGTCGTCGCTCGCTCGCCAGCCGCTACGCTCCGCCGCGCGCACGCGAGCTCAAGCTGAGAGCGGTCGCCGCGGCGAACGTACGTATGCCCGACAGGACAGGAGACAAAAGCGGTAAAGCGCCGGAGTCCGAGCACTGCACGGCACCGACTAAAACAACAGCAGCACAGCACACTCCAGTCTCCACCGCCACGCTTCACTGCACGCAGCCACGACGCCCCGAAGCTTCAAAAAGTTTGCACGGGAGCAAAGCAAGCATTAGCCGTTTAGCTAGCTGTTCATCACACTGCTAATTGCTAAAACACCATATCGAAGAACAGGGTCGAGCGTGTGGACGCAAGCAAAGGATAATCACAAGCTTATCGTCCACAGCTTCACACACGGCAAAACCGACAATGCTCGTGGCTGCAGAAAGGCACGACAAGCATGCCCCCACGAACATCGCCGGCCCGGTGCCCATCCATCCCATGTGACGAGAAGATACGGCCGGCCGGGATTTAAGTACGCATCAATTAAATCCCTCGCAAAGGAATAAGTACACCTTAATTGATTACTCCTCCATTACACCCAAACAAAACAGGAACAGAGAATCTACAGCCGCTAGCTACGACAAAGTACAACATCAATAGTCCCCTTGATAAATAAAACACGGCCTCGCGGTTTTTAATTCCGTTGCAAGGCCATCACTCCGGTACAAGAAAACGCTCAAAAGTAGAAATTTAATCAATACAATTATTGATTTTTCTTCAAGTAGTACTAAGCTTAGTACTCCCCTTTACTACTACCACTACACTTGATGGTGGACCGGTCCAGTCATTATTGGACGAAGTCCAGAGAAGGAAAACGTCTAAGCGGGTGCTAATTAGCAGCCTCAGCATAGCCCAAAACCTCTTCTCCACTATAACGAAGAGGCTTTTCTTTCTCTCTCGCTCAAAATAAATACTCTCTCAAGGAAGAAAGACGACGACGAGGACGAAGACGAAGACAAAGAAGGACACCGTGCTATTATATGTGGGTGTCGG
This sequence comes from Oryza meridionalis, assembly GCA_000338895.3. Taxonomy (NCBI): domain Eukaryota; kingdom Viridiplantae; phylum Streptophyta; class Magnoliopsida; order Poales; family Poaceae; genus Oryza; species Oryza meridionalis. Next base: position 23,755,344 of record CM002528.2, read on the forward strand.
AGACGGCGATGTCGGCGGCGGCGGCGGCGGCGGCTAGAACTGGGCGCCCTCGAAGGTCTGGCCGAACTGCCAGCCGGGGTGGGCGACGTTGTTGCTGGTGACGGTGCGGCCGTCGCTGGAGGTGACCTGGAAGGAGAGGCTCTGGCCGTCGAGGAACGCGTTGCTCTGCCAGTTCTGGCCCCAGTTCCGCGACATGGGCTGCCACCCGGTGCGCGACCCCTTGATGGAGACGGAGCGGACGTCGCCGGCGCCGGCCACGTTGGTCACCAGCACCAGGTTGAAGTAGGAGTGCCCGTTCACGGTGAACCTGATCCCACCCTTCTTCACGCACGGCACCCTGCAGCAAAAAAGAAAATCACACGAGACCGCGCGGTTAATACTGGAGTACATACGTTTTTTTCTTTCTTGCTCGATCTCGCGGTGAGGTGAATCCCGCGACCGAATCGGTGTGAGGCAGTACGTGACACTGGCACGACGCAGCATGCACATGCGTAGCCACTGTACGTGGCGCAGTTGCTGCAGCAGCAGCAGCAGCGGCCTATCTGCATGCAACGTATCAAATCCGCAGGCTGGTCCCAGCGGAAAGTAATGGTCACTCATGGCACGCGGCCGAGCCTAATGTGGGGCCCGGCGTAAAGTTGAAACCGACCGACGTCGCGTGTTTAATTGATCCGGCCGACCGTGCCAGGACGTGGCGGTAGTACAGGACTAAAGTCGCAAGTCATAACTGACCACTATTAGTACGTTTTAAGTTTTAACGTGTTTTTTTTTCTCAAGGTTGTTTAAACTTGTTCGATTCTACTACTACGGTAGAAACCAGCTGAGTCTGAGAAGGCGAAGAGAATGTGACCTGCGGAAGGAGACGGGGACGATGCCGGCGCGGTACTGGGCGATGTGGAGGAAGGCCGGCTCGGCCATGTCGAAGTGAGGGCGGGGCGGGTTGCACCAGCCGCCGTCGTCGCTGGGGAGGCCGTAGTTGGGCGGGCAGAAGTTGGTGGCCGTCACGGTGATGGAGCCCGGCAGGCACGAACTCCCGGCGTTGTCGCACCGCAGCTCGTAGCACGACCCGCACGCCGCGCCGTCGTTGAAAAGCGCCGTGCTCAGCGCCGCCGTGTTCGTGCCATACCCTTGGCTGTACAGGTTGCCGTAACCGCAAGCCCCGCCTGCAAATTAAAGACCATTTCGATCGTCATTCTCGCCGTTGAGCTACAGCAACACGCTGCATTCACCGGCTGCGCGCATGAAATACTACTACTCACCCATGGTGCCGGAAGCATCGCCGCCGCCGTAGAACGTGGCGTGGGCGCTCTGCCACCCGCCGTACCCGGCGGCGGAGGCTTGCCGTGCCAAGAAGAGGAGGAAGAGAACGCCAGCGATCGCCATTGCTGGTGATGGTGTCTAAACGCTGGCTAGACTAGCTCACTTGTAGCGGAGGTTGGCAGTGTGAAGAGGTTGGCCCTCCAGGCCTAAGGTATTTATAGCCAGCAAGCCAAAAGCCAAGCTAGTGCCGGTGGCGGTTGGATACTCTCGTCTCGGAGCCGTGCACATCTTTTCCTTCCCCCCGATTTGGTGAGAGAAAGTAAAAAAGCTACTCGTATAACTGGTAGGAGTAGTAGCCAGCCAGCTCTGTTGCGAGTGACCACGGCCGGCCACGGTGGCCACCGGCAGTTAATACATACAAATCAGGCGCACATGCGAGTGTCCTCCCCGCACCGGCGCGGCCGCGGGCGCGCGCGCACGTAGTACGTAACAGAGCCACCAACTGCTTGGTGAAGTGGCGCGCGTGCGGGGGCCCCGCCCACATGGCTCTCGCTAGCCGCAGACGGGAACCATGCGCTGCAAGCCTGCAACTGGCGCCGCGGCGCGCGTGGACCATAAGCAGATGGGCGCCCGCGCCGCTGCGCGGTGCGCGGTGCGCTTGGGCGCGCGGCTCGAACGATCGATCGGCTCGGGTGGTGTCGCGCGCGCGCGGGGCGCCGCACGGCCGCGCGGCATGGGGTGGTGTCCGGTGGGCGAGTACTGCTGCTGCTACCACCACGCCCACGCGACGTGATATGCTGTTGCCTTGCCTGATAACGATGTGATCGGCATCCGCGGGGGCGCGTGCACGTGCATGTCGATTCCAACTCGGTGGCATCGTTTAATGCTAACTGCTTGTGTGTTTAGTGTTACTGGTGCCCATATGTGGCTGTGGGAGACCCGGCCATCTCTGATAATCTGATTGCCATTTCTACATTTTTCCGAATATGGTCGAGTGAAGTAGGTTTAGGGTTTGATTGGTACAGCTTCAGCTTTAACTCTACCTTTTCTGTAGCTGGAGTCCAACCAAACAGTTTCAGCTCTATTTAAAATAAAAACGGAACTTGGTGGAGCGCTCTCACAAAATATAACTAGAGAGGTGAAGCTAAGTTTAGGTAGTTTCATAACTTCACTCTAAACTCAATTTCTAAAGCTAAATAAATTTAGAAGTTATAGCTCTAATAAATATGCTCTTAATTGCGTTAGCTGATGACAGAAGCTCTCGGTCCTTGGATGGAGCGGACACTGGACGGCCTGAATGCTCTGCCAGTGTGAACAACCGTTAATTCAGATCGGATGAGTCGATTAGCCCTACAAAGAGCACACTGGGCCGTCGAATAATACAGAGAACAGATTATTGTCGGGGCACAAACGCACATCACTACATCAGATCGCCAGATGAAGGTTAAGCTAACCCCACACATGGAAGGAATAATCCTTCTCAAATTAAGCTAAGGGGAGATGGTCAGATGGACAGGCTAGTATTAGTATATACTTTAGATTACTGGCTTCTTCAGGCCTTCAATGATTATCAGGTGCAAGTTTTAAGGTGGATAGGGTGTGAAAATGGGCAAAACCTTGCCCTGTGGGCTCATGTCCCTCTGAAGCATATGCATATGCAACTAGGAGAAAGATTGGATGGACGGAGACGCCGCACATGGACACACACGCTCACATGCGTGGAACATGGCTACGACCGTGTAGGCTGTATATAAATCCAACAGCATTCAAACAAAGCTGCTCCCTAGCATATGCATATCCATGCACAAGTCCAAGTTTGTAAACTTCAAAAAAAACCTCATCTTTACCGATCACGTAGAGGCCGTGCGTTTTGTTGACCTTTTTTGTGCAATCGGGAAGTTTTGATTTTTCCCTTGCAAAAGGCCTATGCATTGTGTCAAGCTGGTACTATAGCTACGTACCTGAGCTGCTCCCTCCTCTTCGGTTTCAGCGAAAGCAACACTTCTCTTCTCCGGACTCAGCATTTGGTGATGGCCCCCATCCCATGTTAGCCGCACATGGCGTGGCCACCCCCCCTGCCATTACGGTTAATCTCCTGTCACTAACCTGATCACCTCCCTCTTGGACCTGCCCTGAGTGCTCTGAACAGCTCTGAGTTTGATCCATGCTGAATTGTGGTGCTCCTGCAATCCCTACACACCCCAACTTGTTGCCTAGCACCATCACTGCTACAGAATTATCGGTTCAGATTAGTATACCATCTCTCTCATTATTGATCATATGTTACCACTTGACATGTTCAGAAGAATCCGTTAAAATTGAGAGCGGAGGGAGTACTTTACAGCCAAAACGACTCAATGTAAAAAACAAAACTGCAGTAACTTTCAGTTAGCATTGGTATAGTAGTAGTACTAGTGGAGCAGTTTTGTGAAAGTTCAGAAAGGTTGCAGATTTCAGCAGAACACTCGCAGATAACCAATCCGGTTGTCATGTGATAATTTGCCACTGCGAGTAGGAACAGAGCACGTAACAGTGTCGTGGATCTGCTCGCTCCTGTTCCCCGGTGAATGCAGACCGCATGAACAAGTGACAAGGACGCCTCTGTGGAGAGCCATGTGGGGGGGACACAGAGAAATAGATCACACGATCTTGCTCTGACGGGACTCGTAAGCTTGGGGGAACCCTCGGCCGCAGCTCGGGCCCCTCCAGAACGGGGCCGATTTCTCTGCAAAATCACGCAGGAATGAAACGTCCTCTCTGTCCGGGAAGGGGAATCTTGTGCCCGATCGCCCTGTGATGATCTGATCAATCATCTCCCGAAGTGTATACGCTACTATACTTCCCTGGTTAATCTACTCGTCTCGCTGATCGTCAGACACAATCATGCGTTGATTCGTTGCACAATTTAGCTTTTTACAGAGCTGCCTACCTGGTGAAGGTTCTCGCATGATTGCCAAGAATATTCTTTGCTTGGACAAGCAAGAATTAATGGCTAGCTAGTAATTGGCTATTCTGAATTTTTCTGACCCAGCATTTGTAGATACAGATGTTCAATTCTCTTCATGAAGATCGACATGGTTGATAGAGGAAGCAACACTGTCCCAGCTGCCAAGAACTCCAAAACTTTTGGTGAATTACAGCTGAACCTCTCTCATGAGATGCAATCACCAACGTTGAGTGTCTGAAAACTTCATTAGCCGATCACGTATAACTCTGGGCTTGCATTTGATCATTGTCTTCAATGGAGGGATCGTGCGTCGCTGTCTTCGATCCATTAATTTCTTTATGGCAATCAGGACGGCGCATGATGTGTACAGGGGAGTTGGAATACTCCCATCTGCATGAATGGCCCTGAGCAAGTGTACGCACTCTCTCATCCGGGTGATGGATCATATCACTGGCTAGTAGTAGTATTACTCCCTCCATTCCATAATATAAGACACAACCACTTTTTTTTAGATGTTCCATAATATAAGTCATGCATATATGTAGGCTAGTATTAACTATGACTCCTTCTCCATTAAATTATTACTTTTTTAAATCATCCATTCTCATGTTCTCTAATTTTATTGGATATATGCATTATATTTATTAGGATGATCCAAGCTACAAGAAGATAATAATTATTTTTTTGGTCTTTGGATTAGGGGTGGTTATGACTTATATTTTGGAATAGATGGAGCAGTAGTGTGTGCTAGCTAAGCTAGCTGGAACTGAGCACGCCGCGTCACCGATCGCCCAAAAGCTGTGGAATAATCTGAAGCCCGAGCTACCCTTCTTTTTTGCGTTATCCACCTCAGATCTTTGCGCATCATGATGAAAGGCACGTTCATGTGGAGACCCTTTTGGGCTGTGTGTTTCCGGTGTTGTTTTTCTCAAGCTTTTGCTTTCAGCAAAATCGGCATCACTGGTGTTATCCGGTAACATGGGTTCGTTAAGATGTCCAACTAACTCGACGTATATGTGCTGGTTCTGATGTATGAGAAGATTGTATTTGAGTCCGGGACCAATGGAAATATTGGGAAATAGAAAAGGATTGAGCATGCAGGAAGCTTTTCGGAAAAACAATAGCGTTTCAGGAACCGTGGTCCTTTCCAAAAGTATGCAAGGGCTTCTACTTGATGCATCTCAACATTATCTAGGCCTAAGCCTGAAAAAAATAGCAATACATAGCCGTATAAGTTTTTTTTATTTACTCTATCATCCTGGATGATCCCCCCCCCCCCCCCCTAAAAAAATTATATTATATAAGGCTCCAGTAGCCTTTGGCTACCAACAACCAAGACAGTGAACATAAGCACATTATTAACAAGACACCGACACTCCGGCAGCTTGTCTAGCGCCCATCTCATAGTTTGAGAAAATGATATAAAAATGATGCACTTTATTCATGAAAACGAAGACGAAAAATATTCTTCAAGATTGTTCTTTTTTTTATATATGGAAGACTCATATGCGTATAATTCTTTACATGGCAGTATATATAATATTAAGTACTTTGTTTTTCTTGTTAAAGAGATAGACAAAGCATCCCCGCAAAAAAAGAAAAAAAAGAAAAGTAGTTTAATGGGAAAGGAAAAAGTACACCGAAGGTCCCTCAACTTGTCATCGAGTTACAAAATCGTCCCCCAACCGCAAAACCAGATATCAGAGGTCCCTCAACTAACAAGACCGTTCGCTTGAGGTCCTCTAGTGGTTTTGGACCCGGTTTTGTCTGACGTGGCAGGTGAGTCATCGTGGGCCCCACGTGTCAGGCTGCCACATCATCTCCCTCCCCTTCTCTGCCACATCTCTCTCTCTCTCACTCTTCTCTCCTCTCACTCGCTGCAGGGCGGGCGCGGCCGCCGAGGGGCGCCGGCGAGGTGGGCGGTGGCGGCAACGGGGGGTGGGGATGAGAATTGCGGGGGAAGGGGAGGGGAGCGAGTCAAGGGCGGTGGGGGAGACCTCGTCGGCGGCGAGGCGGCGGAGGGCGACGGCGAGGAGAGGAGGGCGTCGGCGGCCCCCACACCCGCAACCACCCAGCACGCGCCGCCGTTGCGGACGACGACGACGAACTCTTGCGCCTCCTCTCCCTGGCCGAGGCCGACCTCGACGCCGGCCACCTCTGCGCCGCACCGCCAACCTCGACCTGGACTCCTCTCGACCCGCCGCGGTGGAGGAGCGACGGCGAGGAGAGGAGGGCCAGCACCGCGGACGCGTCCGGCGGCCAGCAGGGGAGGAGGGCCGGCGTGGCGGGCGCGGTCGGCGGCCGACAGGAGGGAGCGCGACGGAGAGGAGGGCCGGCGCGACGGGCGGCGGTCGGCGGCCGACGAGGGAGGAGCACAGCTGAGAGGACGCCTCTTTGCTCCGCCCGCGCCTGGAGCCGCCGCCGACGATAAGGGCGAGTGGCGCGGAGTCGTCGGCGCCGCCGCTCCCTATCCCCCGCCGCCTCTCGGCCACCGCGCTCGCTCGCCGACGCCGCTTCTCCACAGCCACACTCGCCCACCGAAGCCGCCATTGCGCTCGCCCGCCGACGCCGCCGCTCCGCTTGCTCTGGCCGTCCTTCTGGTGCGGCGGCGGCTCCTTCGGGGACGAGGCCGGCAGGTTCAGATCGAACGGCAACAGCGAGCAACGCGGGGCGGGGGCCTCGTCGCCGGCGCCCGAGGCGCTGTCCTCATAGAGCACGGAGGAACAGGAGTTGCGATAGGGAGAGCGAGGAGGCCGCCGTCGTCATCCACGGCAGCGGGTGGAGAGGCGACGGAGGCCGGCGGAGTGGGAGGGCGGGCGCAGGAGGACGAGGCAGAGGCAGACAGTGCCGATAGGGAGCGTGACGGGAGAGTGAGGAGACCGCCGCCATGGCTGCACATCTGTCGCCCGCGCCGTCGGCGGCTGCGGTGGCGGCGTGGGGGGCGGCCCTCCTACTCCCACGTCGTCGATGCCGCTGCGTCGCCCGTCGCCCATCGCCGGCCGCCCGACCTCCTCCTTTCCCGCCTCGCCTCGCCGGCCGGCTTGCCGAGACAGCTCGAGAATGGCGAGGGCGGCGCGGAGATGGCGTGGGGGTCATTGGCTGCGGCCCCGGCGCGGCGGCCTGCTCACGCGTCACAGCTGCCGTCGCTGCCTCGTCGGCCCCCGCCCTCAGCCCCGTCACGCCGCTTGTGGCCGACCCCTTCAACCGGTCACCAGCGTCGGCGTCAACGGAGGAGGAGGCCGCGGCCATCACACTCGCGTAGAGAAGAGAAGAGTGAGAGAGAGAGGAGGAAGGGAGAGATGATGTGGCAGCCTGACGCGTGGGACCCACGTGGGGCCCACGCTGACTCACCCACCATGTTAGACAAAACCAGGTCCAAAACCACCAGAGGACCTCAATCGAACGGTTTTGTTAGTTCAGGGATCTCCGATATCTGGTTTTGCGGTTGGGGGACGATTCTGTAACTCGATGACAAGTTGAGGGACCTTTGGTGTACTTTTCCCAATGGGAAAATACACGCAGTGTTTCTTACATGAGTTGCCAACCGTTCCAGCCCAGAATTTAAGTTAGGCGGGCCGCTCCAAATTCACAATAGACGGGCCTGGTCAGACAAAGCCTATCATTCCAGCCCAAAAACTAGGCTATTGGAGTAAGGAAAAAGTCCACTTTGACTCACTTAAAAAGTAGGCCGTACCCCCTCAACCAGAAAACCGGATAGAGTCGTCCTATCTGATTCTCTGGTTGAGTCGGCCTATTTTTAAGGGAGTCAAAGTAGACTTTTTCCTTGGAGTAAAATCAACCGGCCCACAAGGCCCCCCTGCGTGGGCGAAACAAGGCCGTCTTGATAGCAGATGTTGGGCCGTATGCAACAGTTCTCAAAGCTCGTAGAAGGAATAAATTGGTCGTCGAGTCTAATCCCTAAACCAAATACCGATATAATGTGTCCATCAATTTTATAAACCGGATCACACGATGTTCTAGGTAGTATTATACTCGATTTTAGCTAACGTGTCAAGCTATGTCAACGTGTGACCACTTGCCTGACACAGCCGCCTGTAAGAATGCCGCTGACACAGTTGCAGGAGAGGGAGGAGAACCCATCGTCGCCATTTTCGGTCGGCATGTTGTGCGTGCATGATCTCGGCAAGCCGACGCGATTTAGTAGCTCCCAGCCTCCCACCCATCGTCATGTCGCTAGCATGAGAACGCCAGGAGCTTGCACGCTCATGCCACACGGATAAGGTTTAGGGCCGAGTTCAAGCAGAAGAAGATCCATTGGAGGAGAGCCTCAAGGTCACGCATGCTCCTTGAATCTGACGTCGCCGGCTTCATGCGGCGCTCCCTCCGATTTTTCACCTTTATCCCATTCCCACGCCGCTCCGTGTTCACGGAACAGAACCACAGATGACACAAATCTAGCAAGAAAACCCTCGCAACGTGTCATGCCACATAGTCGCCACGTTAGCCGAAAATATCATCTTAATCATATTGGGACTTTATTTGTATTGGCCTTTAAAATTAACATATTGGGACTTTATTTGTATTGGCTTTTAAAATGAAGGCAAAATTTGCTACAGGACATTCAAAAAACATGTAATTAGCTAGCGGACACCGCAAGAACACGTATTTACCGTAGGACATCGTAAAAAACTGATAATTAGCTACTGGACACTCGCAACATTATTTTATTATTTTCGAACGAGTTGGAGAGAGAAATAACCATTAAAGACAATTTGCCCCTCGCAGTTAATCGATCTCTATCGCTATAGCTGGCGCAACTAAGGAAGAAGACGAACCGGCGTCGTGCAGGCACGCACGCTCATGCGCATGGCGTTCCCATCGCTAACGCACGCGTCCCACCTGCTTTTCCCCTCTCGCCTGCGTCGCCGTCACGTGGCCGCAGGCTGACGGCAATGTCGTCCTAAAGGTGCGCGACGCCGTCGCGTCCGAGGCGTCGCCCGTCGGCGCGCGCCCGCAAGTGTGCGTGGCGAGAGCTAGATAGAGCACGGCCTTTAGTTGTCACGAGCGAGGCGAGTGACGGTGTGAACAGTGCGAGAGGGCCCGGAGGACAGCGTGTGCGCACGAGTGGGCATGCGCGGGAAGGAAAAGGACGATGTGCTTTGTACACCAGCAAGCTCGATGAACAGCGGCAAGCCAGTAGCATGCTGCTTCTGCGGCAAGCACTTTGATGCTTGCTCACGTGGCCACCGGCGAGATCGTCGAGCAGCAATACCTGTTAATGCTGGCTCTACTCACGGATGAAAAAGCTTGATTACCTTTGTTGTTAGCTAGAACACGCTCGCCGGCGGTAAGCCAAATACAAGCGACAAGTGGCGGCTGTGAGATATCACCGACCGGCGCCAACGAGTGCTCATGGTGAGTGTGGCGCGACGGTTTCATGCTGGTAACGGCGGACTTCTTCCCCAGCGACGGACTTCTTCCCCAGCGACTTCTCCTAGTGGCATCACCCTAGGGGCCAACGTTCCAACCATCAACGACGCTAGCTATAACCCGAATGAAGGCAGGGGTAAAATCGTATTCTCACAACAGTTTCTCTCTCTATTTACTCTAGAAATAATAAAATAATGTCATGAGTGTCCAGCAGCTAATTACCAGGTTTTTACAATGTCCTACGGCAGATACGCCTTTTTGCGATGTCTACTAGCTAATTACGTGTTTTTTAAATGCCCCGTAGCAAATTTTGCGTAAAATGAAGCGACACATCATATTTAGTATCGCAGTTCAGAAAGAAAGTTCGGACTAGAGTCGACTAGTGGTCCATTCCTATCTTCCGGCTAAAGTTCGGCACAACATGTTCCAGAAGTTTTTTTACCTCGCCAGCTGTCCATTGATCTGTCCCTGGCAGCGACGTGACGACCCAGAAACAGTTCACGTCAATTCAGGTCGCTGGTAACAGCCAATGCTCGGCTCGCTCCATCCCTCCGTCTTCCACGGCGCGAGACTCTCTCGACCGCTTCAGACTTCACATCAAGAATAGATGCGTGTGTGTGTCCAAACCTGTATGCTTCGCCATAACACACGACAACAATTCACAAGCGAAACGCCAAGGGAAATATCCAAAACTCTACTTACTACTTGCCCTCGCCTGCACGTCACCCGTAAAACGCACGCACCGAGCATCACTCCCAGCTGCTAGCTAGTGCTACCCAACCTGATCGCCTCAACCCCTACATATACACGCACACTTCAGCTCTCGTCGTCATACATCTGCTAGTGTGATCAGTGTGGGCACACGTTGCACACAGGAGTTTGAGGTTGAGGAGGAGATCGAGATGGTGTCCGCGGCGAGGAGCGGGTGGCCGGCGGCGGCGGTGGTCCTGGTGGTGGTGCTGGTGCTGTCCTCGCCGCCGGGGACTAGCACGGTGGTGGTGGCGAGGGCGGCGCTGTCGTGCTCGACGGTGTACAACACGCTGCTGCCGTGCCTGCCGTACGTGCAGTCGGGAGGGGCGGTGCCGGCGGCGTGCTGCGGGGGGATCCGGAGCGTCGTGGCGGCGGCGCGCACCACGGCCGACCGCCGCGCCGCCTGCACCTGCCTCAAGAACGTCGCCGCCGGCGCCGCGGGCGGGCCATACATCAGCCGCGCCGCCGGCCTGCCCGGCAGGTGCGGCGTCTCGGTGCCCTTCAAGATCAGCCCCAACGTCAACTGCAACGCGTACGTGAAAACCAAAAATCAAATTAACCTCTACTAGTACTTTTTCTTTCTTCGTTTTTTTTTGCCTGAAATTTGTTGGTGTTTCTAGAACGGTTTTAACGTGTTGGTTCTGGACTTCTGGTGCAGGGTAAACTAAAGGCGGAAGCAGCACTCTCGGCCCGCATGCGTGTGGGCTCATGGTGGGCATGGCCCTGTGGGCCGTCAATGAATAATCGACATGCTTTGTATGTGTTCCGTGTACTCGGCAGTTTACAAGTGTGCTTGTTCGATCAATCACCAAATTAAAGGACTTCTATGACTGTGCGCAATTGTGCATCGTGCTAGCGACCACTCAACTCAACTCATGCAGTTTCGTAGTTAGTCGCGTAAGGCACGTGGCGAGGTGCAGTGACCGTGACAATGACATGATCACGCTGTATGTTCTGAATCCTCTCATCTTCGATGCCTTCAGCGTCAGGAAGTGACGCACAAACGAAGGAAATAATGGGCAAAGCAGACGGCACAGGATCGAACAGAGCACTGCTCCTATCCTCCTTAGCACACACGCACTACAAAAAAGAGAGCATAAGCTCGATCGCAAAACACGAACTCTCCAAAAAGAGCATTTCAGGAGCCCCGGTCGGCGTCAGCAGCTAGCGCAAGGCTGTTCGTGACAATTGGAGTAGATGCAGAGACACCGACACGTTCTTTAATTTTTTTTTTTTTTTTTGCACTTCTTTCTCGTGAAAGGAGGCCTGCACTTTTGCTGTTCTGCACAGTGGCGGCTCACGGCCGTCGAAGTGACGGCGGACCAACCAAACTAACCGCGGTGATCCAGACGAACTCCGGCACGTACGACGGACGGTAGTGGCCATCAAAACCGAGCACGCAGCAAAAGCTCGGCTAAGCTAAGCTAGCTATGGCTGATGCCGGCTTTGGCTACAAAGCAAACAAAAAACCCTCCCAAAAAAAGTCGCATGGGCACTAGCGCCATGGCGTGGCGCGCGTCCCTATCCCTGTAACAACTTCGCGCCATGCGCAATGGCGCAATTCAACTTGGGGGGTGATGAGATGCCCTTTTACAAGTACGCTCGCGCGCCCCGCGGCATCCATCGCCAAAGATGCGCGTCGCGATCGCTCGCTCGCCGCGCGCGCGCGGATGACTCTTCGTATATATCTGGCATGGCCGCGCGCGCCAGGGGCTAGGCTAGCTACCTCCATCTATCTACCTGGAGTTAGTGTATAGGTGAGAGGGTTGGGTCGATCGGGTCGGGGCCATGGCGAGGGGTCGTCATGATTCGGGTGGTGCTGCGGCGCCGGCGCCGGCGCCGAGCGTGTTCGAGGCGGCGCGGCCGGCGTTGGAGAGCGGTGGAGGCGCGCCGCCGCCGGGGAGGGCGGACGCGAGCTTCGACACCAACATGGTGATCATCCTGGCGGCGCTCTTCTTCGCGCTGCTGTTCGCCATCGGGCTCAACTCGATGGCGCGGTGCGCGCTCCGGTGCGGTGGCCGGGGCGCGGCCGCCGCAGGCGGCAGCGGCGGCGGAGGAGGAGGAGGAGGAGGAGCGGCGGCGGCCGGGGTGGGGTGCGGCGGCATCAAGAAGCGCGCGCTGAGGAGCATCCCGGTGGAGGTGTACTGCGGCGGGGAGGAGACGGCGGAGACCGACGTGTGCGCCATCTGCCTCGGCGAGTTCGCGGACGGCGAGAAGGTGCGCGTGCTGCCGCGGTGCGGGCACGGGTTCCACGTCCGGTGCGTCGACGCCTGGCTGGTCTCGCACGGCTCCTGCCCGACGTGCCGCCGCCAGGTGATCGGCGGCGGCGGGAGCACGCCGCCGCCGGACAGCGACACCATCGCCGTGGTCGTAGCATGATGTGAGAGACAAAAGATATACTACTCCAGTAGTCTTCGTAGCTAGCTGGGCTCCTGCCTCCTGGCCTCTTGGCGCCAATCCCTTCTAAAAAATATCTCGCTGATCTGATCTCTCCGGATATTTTCCGGCGAACGGCTAGTGACTAGTCATCAGCTTGTTGTGGCGAATGTATTGACGGGTGCCCAATTGGCCAAATTGGTCACTGTATATACACGTTCGACATCGCCGTCGAAATGTACTGTACCACTAACATTTTCGTACGGCGCCCTTGTAAGAAACACTGTTACATTTGCGTACTCGCGTGTGCACGCACTGGATTTTCTCCGTGGCCACGCGGGTGCCCGTCGCCGTCGCCGCAGCTCGGCCGGCGGGGGGGATTTTCGCCGGAGTTGGGGAAGATCGAGCGGCCGCGCCCCGCGTGCGAGCGAGCCAACCGACGGAACAGCTAGCTGCGCGCGCGCGGGGGGCCAAGGCCAACGGCATGCCTTAATCCGCACGCGACGTGGATCGCGTTGCGGCAACCGTCGAGATTACGCCGTGTCGCCAACCCCGCGATTGCCACGGCTATCTGCTCTCGCCTACCTGCAAGAGCACGTACGCTCGAGTTCGTCCTGTCATGTTCATGTCTGCCTTTTGCCAGTGCCCAGTGGAACCTAGTAACATAAATATCAGCATATCGCCGTCAAATTATCCAACCATCACATATACAGTACGTAGACAGCGTCGTGCCGGATTAACGAACGGCTCGATCTTGATCAAGCCCCCGGTTAAAGTTAAACAGGATGCAGTCACGTGCAGCGTACAACGCAAAGCCCAGAGAACAAAAAGGAACAGAACAGTCAGGATCAATCAGCCTCGCCACCGTTTTGTCTTTTACTTTTCCTTTTCTTGTTTTTTGCATGGCATGTGGATGGATGAAGAATGACGCAGCAGTAGCATTAGTAGGGAGTACTTACAATTACCGGCTTTATACAGGACAAGTTAATTAACGGAGGCTAACAGAAGTAGTCCATGAGCTGCACCCGCGGCACCGTGGCCGGCGGGCCTCGCGGCGCGGCGGCGGCGGAGCGCTCCATCCACCGGCGGCGCTGCTCCCACGCGCTCCTGAGCCAGCAAAGCACCGGCTTCACCGCCTCGAGCCACCGGAGGAACACCGCCTCGACGACGTGGAGCCGGCAGGACCTCCACGGCGCCGTGCAGCCGTCTCCCTCGGCGCCGCCACGCTGCGGCGGCGCGACGGGGACGACGACGACGGGGAACCTTGCCGGGCTCGGCTCGGAGTAGCACCGCCGCAGGATGAGGGCGCGGTTGAGCTGCGCCTCGAACGCCATCCTCTCGTACTCGTCCAGAAGCGCGCTGTGCCGCCCGCCGCAGCCGTCGCTCACGTCGAGGCTGTACCGCGCCACCACGCCGCCACCGCCGCCGCCGCCGACTTCGTCTTCCTCCCTTGCTCTCTCCATGTACAGTAGCCGTTGCCAACTGCGAGTACACGCGCGTGTACCATACCACCACATTGTGAGTGGTATTTAGGCAGCATGGTGGTCCATGCCGCGGCGGCTACACCATTTTTTTGGAGCGAAAGCTTGTGCGAGCTTGACGTCGCAAGGACGGCAAGGATCGGTATTACCGGATGAGCTTGTTTCGTACGGATTCTCGTCAACGAAGCACGCATACATGCATGCATGGTCGTAGCCGTAGATTCCGATGAAAATGAGACGGCGATCTTATCTCGTCTAGCCATGCAATTTTGGTTAACCAGTAGCATAGTGGATAGAGAGATTTGTTGCCAAATTGATGGATGATTCGCTGAGCTCGAATGTTCGATGTTGTAAATATTCAGTGAGGGACATATACGCAAAGAACCAACAAAAAACTTGCACTATAACTGTCATGTACGAGATTCCAGCTCTGTCGCTTTTAGGGCATCCACAATGTGAGCCACTCCTAAAGTGTCCTCATCGTAGAGAAACTCAGCTCGCAATAATAGACACCCCTAGATGGGCTCCTCAAAATCTGAAGCAACTGGATGAAGGTACTCAAGCCAACAATGGGTGTCCCAACAAAAAACCCACGTTAGATGTTTTCCTATACTACCCTTCTCTCCCCGCCTCTCTCTCCACCTTTTCTTCCGCTCTTTCCCCTCCTCTTCTTTTTTCTTCGCCGGCATCACTCCCTCCGCTCGGCGACATCGCCGTCCTCCCCCCCTCCCTCTCTCTCTCCCGCGAGCGCCGGCGCCACCTCCCTCCTCGCCCTCCCCAGCCGCCGCCGCCGCCGCGCGGAGGCGGCCAAGACGGAGATGGAGGAGGTCGCCGAGGGGCGCGTCCCCCTGGGAGATGTGGCGGCGACCTGGAGGCGGCGGCGGCAGATCCGGCGCGTCGTGGGCGGATCTCGCCGCCGCCCGTCGTCGCCGCCTCTCTCTCCCTTTCTCTCTCCCGCCGCTCTTTCCCATGGAAGGCGGCGGCGGCGTGAGGGGGCCGACGGCCAGCAGCAAGCGGGGCGCGGCCATGCCGTCGCCGCCCCGCCGCTCGCCTCTCTCTCCTTCCCTTTCTCCCTCCCGTCGCTCATCGCCGTCCACCTCGCCGGCGCCGGATCCGCTCTTTCCCCCTCTCTTCCCCGCATCCGCTCGTCGCCGTCCACTTCGCCGGCGCCGCCTCCAGCTCTGGCCAAGGGCGGAAAGGGAATACGGGTGTGGGGAGTGGTGTCCGCAAGCAATGACGCGCACAACGCGGCTCCTCGCCTGGTTCCTCTGCCAAAAGTCGCCGAGGGGCGCGTCCCCCTGGGAGAAAACACGCGTCTCGCCTGGGGCATGGCTCGGATGCAAAAATTGACGGCCGTTTGCGAGGGGACGGGTCGAAGGCACCCATTGTTGATGGCCTTATTCCCTTGGAGAGAAAATTCCATGCTCTTTACTCTTTAGCAAAGGCATAATGTAAAGTTGCACACTGCAGCTGCATTCTGCAAGCAACCTGCTGAATTTTGAGCTGAGCACAACTTTTTATTCCTGAAGTAGTACTAGTACCACTACCACTTGCTATACTTGCTACTGCATTTGCCGCGTCTACTTCTTTTTCTTTAAAAAAAAATCACTGAGTTAACCTTAAAACAGTGCAAATAATATCATAAGAACATACATGCAATGGTTATGCGGATGGGGTCAGCTATAAGTTAGGCCTGAGCGTCCCTAGAAGGATACATATGCTTCACATCGCAGACTATTTTTTTTAATAAATTCCACTAGTATCTTTCCTCACTTTTCATCCCCCCCCTCCCCCGCGCTCCTCTTCGGCTTTTCCCACCGACGGAGGAAGCCGAGGAGCTGATCGAGCGGAGCGGTGTCAGGGTGGGCCAAGCGATGACGGCATCCTCGAGCAGCAAGTGCCAAGCGGAGCAGCGGCGACAGTGCCACCTCTCCTTGTCAAGGCCGGAAGACGCGGACGATGGCGACACTGCCACCTCTCGCAAGATCTAGCCCGGGGCTCGTCTAATATGGCTTCGGGCGACAGAGGCATCTCATCGGGGCGCGGCGCGAGGATGGCAGCAGCTTGACGCTAGCGCCACCTCACCCATCCATCCTCTTGCCGGCATCTCCCTCTCCCTAGCCGCCTCTAACTCCAACCGCCACCGCCTGCCAGCTCTTCGAAATGATGAAGCCTTCCTACTCTTCGGCTCTATTGCCGTCCCCCTACCCGTCGTCGGGACAGATCGGGTCATCCCTTCCAAAGCTGGTGCAGATCGAGGCGGTGATGGTGGATATGGAGCTTAGCGGCATGGACATAGAGCTTGTGATGATGGACTTGGCGCTCAGTGGTGGTGGACATGGAGCTCGACGGGACAACGGTGATGGCCTCGTCGTCCACAACACTTTACTTGGTCCTTCTTCCTCTCTACCTCTCGCCTGGTTTCTACTTCCTCTCTTTCTTTCTCTGACAGTGCCACTCGCTACTTGTAAGGAGACGGGTTCTTCGCAGGGATGTGCTAGTTGCCTATATGGAGGGGAATCTCGTAGGTGGCAGGTTGAGACTGAATGCCACATAGGTCATAGGTGCACTGTAAAATGGCCTAACAAGTTGTGAACATAGAGTTTTCAGGAGGATGAGAGGTTAAGAGAAAAGTGATCTCCTTATCGAGACCACAGTTCTATCTCGAGCTTTGAATCTATAATACCAGAGGTGGTTACCTTGTGTAAATCACGAGCTACAGAGATGAGAACTAAGAAAAGAAAATAGATATCAAGAAAAAGACAAGAGCCATCTTTTGCTATTCGTTGCTCACTTTTCACTCCATGATTCACTAGAATTTTCCACGAAAAATATATATATGTATACTCATAGGACTTTAGGACCTTGTTGCCAAATGGTATAAGATTTAGTGGACTAGTACTCATGATTATAAACCAAATCATTCAGTATGAAAGTATGAGAAATATGCTTTTGTTCTTCTTTGCAGCTGCAAAGAGTCTAGCCAACTCTGGCCCTTCTGAGTTCATATGACATCCTATACTAACTTGATTTATCTTACGGATAAAAAAAGTACGATATACATTACACGTTCAACCCCTTTCTCTAAGAAGTTAATTGCACCAAGATCCTCGCAAAGTCTACATGAGGAGTACTAATCATTTTAGGCCTTGTTTAGTTGGAAAAAAAATTACCCAGGCGTGTCACATCAGATATACGGATACACATTTGAAGTATTAAATGTAGTCTAATAACAAAACAAATTATAGATTTCGCCTGTAAACTGTGAGACTAATTTATTAAGCATAATTAATCTGTCATTAGCAAATGTTTAATATAGCACCGTATTATCAAATCGTGGCGCAATCAGGTTTAAAAGATTCGTCTCGCAATTTACACGTAATCTGTGCAATTGGTTTTTTTCGTCTATATTTAATACTCCATACATGTGTCGAAACATTCGATGTGACAGGTGAAAAATTTTATTTTGAGAACTAAATAAGGCCTTAGACGTCCGGATCGGAGTTGGACGGATTGAATTCAACTGCCACCCTGGCCCACCAAAATTGCCGTATTTCTCTCTAGTACGAAGAGGAGTTTGAACGAAATTTCACCAAACCACCAAACCAAAGACCAAATCACCGAGAACGCTCAATTCCAACACTCCAACTGCGACCAAAAAGAAAAAAGAAAAAGGCAAAACGACCCATCCGCTTTCGCACCTCCCAAGCTCCTCGTCTCGTCCTCGTCGTCGCGCGGCGGCGTATCCAATCCCTCCTCGCTCGCATCGAAAGCGATAAAACCCTCGCAAAAATCTCGACCCCGAGGCGCGCCGATCGGATCGCCTCTCCTCTCCATCCCCTCTCCAGATCCCGATCCACCGGGGAGCCTCGGATCTCTCGCCGGAGGCCGGCCCGGAGCGCGCGCGCGCCTTTTTTCGCGGGCAGATGCGATCCACGACGCGCCCCCGCCGCCGGAGCCGACGACGAGTCGGCTGACGCCGCCGCCCCCGCCCTTCTCTGCTTCCGCTTCTGCCCCCTCGCGCCGCCGGTTCGATGGGCACCCGCAGGTTCGCCGCGGTTGTCGTCGTGCTCCTCCTTGCTTTGGCCCTGATTCCCGGCCCCGCGGCGGCGGCGGGTAGGGCCTTGCAGGGCGAGAATGCCCGCCCCAGCGAGGTGAGGATTCGATTTTGAGTTCTTCCGGTTAATTGGTCTAGATTACTTAGCGCAATGGATTGGATTGGCATAGGCCATAGGGAGCACGACCTCACCTAGTTGTTGGTTGTTTGGATCTCTTCAGGCAGCTCCTGCACCTACCGTCGCTGCAGGTGGATCACATAAAGAATCGGCGAAATCGTCAAATGGCCAGAATCCTGTGACCAAGGAGACGCACCACCAAACGCCACCGCCGGCAAAGCCGCCGAAGGATCAAACGCCACCGCCACCGCCAGGTGTGTCGGAGAGCAAGGGGCAGAAGGGGGATGCCGGTAAGAACTCTGGACACCCGGTACCACCGACGGATGCGCATAAGACGAGTCCCCCGCCTGAAGGTCCCGGGCCAACTGGTGGGAAGGAGCAGGAAGGAGGAGGGGGTGGGGAGAAGAAGAGTCCGACAGAAGAAGTTAAAAAGGTGTTGAGTTGTGAGGATGCAGTGGATAAATGTTCTGTTCCAGGAGAAATTACCGCTTGCCTTCAGGTTTCTCAGGATGGTAAAGCCACTAATTACCTTGGAAACTTCACTATGTTCAATTAATTGAGTTTGTGTTTGCTAAAATTTGTCAGGGTAGACATATTTTATCAACTGTGTGTGTTGAGTAAAAAAAAATGTTCTTCTGAATTAGTACCTTTTGCAAGTCCATTTGAGCCATGCTTGCATAGTTGCATTCAATTTGAGCCAGTTTTATTGCAAGGATCCAGCCAAGGACAAAAATAATGGGTTCATTTCACGTGTCTTGTTTATAAGCTGCAGTGTTTAAACTAGCCTATTCTGTAGAGCATTGTGTGTTGAATATTATTGATGATGTACTCAGTAACATCAAATTTATAAGAACAGAACTTCTGTGCAGTGTTGAATTAATCATGATCGAAAACTGCAGGAGGTAACGTGAACATGAATAGATGGCGAGATTTATACAAAACAAAATGTATATGATGGAACAGTAGGAAACAAATTGTATGCCTGCCTATGGATTACCAAAGACCCTAGGAGTCGTATTGTATCACTTGAACTAATGTTATGTGAGTGGAACTGAGTAGAAATTTATTTTGGTGTTTGACACAAATGTACCTCATATTATTCTCATAGCTAAAATCAGTCAAGGATCTTTCGGATGAAGAACCTGTGAGATGTCATAATATGGTTTTCAGGTCTAAGAGATCCGTAAGCTTAGACTTAGTTTGTTAAAAGTTTTTGGAGGTATGCCAGTTTCAAATACAAGTACCTTTCTGCAAAGAACTGAATGTCACCATAGATCAATAAAATGGCTATCTACAATACCATAACTTATATTTTGGTTTACCATCAAAGTGTATTATCCTGTTATAATTTAGAAATATTAGTTGGCGTATGCTGGTTAGTGTTGCTTTTCTTGGTAATATTCAAGGTCAACATTGGACACAAGGGGGAATGCTACAAGGGGATATGGTATGATGTTGTTGAAGATACACACTTTAGGGCCTGTTTGTTTCAGCTTAAGGTTATTGTAATCTAGATTATTAAATCAGATTACTCTAAGCTGGATTATAATAAGCTAACATAAAATAAGCTGCGAGTTGTTTGTTTCTGGATTATTGAAGGGATCTAAGGGTAGTGGGTCTTTAGCCACCCAATAATCTGGAAAAAGCTCCTCCAAAGGAGATTATTAGATTATAGTAATCTGGCTTACAGATTATAATAATCTATCGTAATAATCTACTTGTTTGTTTCAGATTACTCCTAATAATCCAGATTATAATAATCCTAAGCTGAATCAAACAGGGCCTTAGTTTCCTCAGAGCGAACCAAGTAAATACTGCAAATTGAAGGCCTCCTTTGGCACATAGGAAATTTCCCGATTCCTGCAGGAATCGAACTGATTCCTGTGCGAATAATTGCTTGTGAAAACAAGGTCTCTAAGGACGTCAACAAACCTAAGAAGATTGTGAACTGTATTTGTAATTAAAAGAATTTCAATTTTTGGGTGCTGTACAGATATTTTGTGATAAATAATTTCTTGTGTTCTTATAGCACTTATTTCAGGGTAGACAGGGATAGAGGATGGGAATCATAATATAGATTTCTACTCTATGCATGAACTTCACCTTTATCGATCTAAAAAAGCTTTGTGTTTATTTTTACAGGTTCAATTAGGCCATTTGTTGTAGTCCAGAATGAAGGGCAGAATGATGTTAAGGTTGATGTTGTTATTGATGGTAAAATGCTGCCATTACAGCTGGCCAAGGGCTTCTCCGGACAGGTATCCAAGTTAGTTTGTTCTAACATTTCCATCAAGTTTCTTGAATATGCTTGTAGTACATTCTCAAACTTGAAATAGAAGGTGATAGTTACCTGAGCCCTGGTGTGCCATATATTTTATGGTTGATTTCACTTTAGGGCGTTGCATATATATGCTTCTTGGTTATTAATATGTGTTTGCGGATTGGATTAGGCGATCAGCTAGATTGTCTGTGCAGGCTAGTCCCAGGACTCCAAGCTGCATAATAGCTATTGGTTGCAACTGTTTTTCCCAGAAAAGAGTGGAGGACCATCCTCTTATTACTGTTAAGAGGGATTATAGTAATTTTATGACTGTTTACATTCATTCTAAGTGACACGGGCAAGAAACTAGGAATAAAAGCATAAAGATGTGTATGAATGCTTGAATATTTTGATACTTGACCTCCGTAACAGACCAGTATGCCTAAGTCCTGGAGCATGGCAATATTTCTGGCATTCCTTATGAACATTTAAATTTTGATGAATGAATGCTCATCTTATTCTTCTACTTCTACAACACCAGTCTTCAGTTCCAAGCAAGTTGGGGTAGGCTAGAGAAGTAGAGATGAAGCTTATCATATTATAATATTATAAAATATTGACATTCATGTTTAACTTAATTTATTTCACTGTTTTTGTAACCCTTTTTCCATGCGATTTTAATATGTTAAAGATCCTGTTCTTGTTTTGTATGATCTTGCTAAAATCAATTGCTCCATTTGTGTTACCAGGTAAACATAACCTATAGCAATCCAAATGGTGTAGAAATTACAGTAAAATCTGGGAAGGGGCAGTGTTCCTTACACACCAAGCAAGCAGTTTTTGATTGGCAACAACAGTTTCAGCAGTTTGCAGCTTATGCAACACGCGCGAATCCAATCTATGGAGCCTCCTTCCTTGTTTTCACTGTTGTCTTGGTGGGAGTGGTCTGTGCTTGTTGCAAGTTTGCAAGAAGGCGTGCTAGTGGAGTCCCATATCAGCAACTTGAGATGGGAGCCCAAGCCCCCAACTCATCAGGCGTGGAAAACACTACAAGTACCGTGGATGGTTGGGAAGATGGCTGGGATGATGACTGGGATGATGAAGAAGCGGCAGCAAAACCTTCAGATAAGAAACCATCTGGAAGTATATCTGCAAATGGCCTTTCTTTGAGACCTCAGACCAATAGCAAAGATGGCTGGGATGTAGATTGGGATGACTAAGCTGCATAGAATGTTGAGAAATATGATCTGGACGAGCTGCAGAAAAAGCACAGACAAACTGATAGCATCTGTGATTGACAAGGTCACTCGCATTCTGGAAGATAGGTTTGTCTGTCTTCATACGGTTTGTACCATATTGTTCCACTACTACTTCTTGTTTCTAGGCTGATACACAAACTGCTAGTGGGTACAAATTGTAATTTCGGTAGTAACACAACAGCACGGTTTCTTAGTTACATGACCAAAACACGAACTGTAATTTTTTTTGACAGAGGTAACTATCATTGTTTTCCATTCGTAAAAAAATCAGATTGAAAAACTCTTGCATTAGTATGCTACTGTCACTTCGCTTTAGTCTTTAGAGCTGTGCAGAAGCATTGCTCTCGCCCTTTCCAGCACTAGCATTCTTCACCTTTTTTTTTTCCTCTTTGTCCGTTTCTTTTGTTCTGTACCATTCTTCAGCTTTTGCCTTTTGGCTTCCATTTAATATTCAGTTCAGGCTGTATTGACTTTGCGTGAATAAAGATGAATAGCATCTATTTTGACGCTTTTCTGAATTCCGTTGTTTCGTGTTTTTGCATAACCTTTTGATTTCCTTGTCGCTATCTGCTTGTAACAATGATTTCTAATCATAAATTGGTCAGGAGCTCAAGGTGTCAATGTAACTATTGGCTATACTCATTTCCTTTTCTCACATGTCTCCTCATTACCAACTGCAATGGATGCTTTCCTTTTAACAATTAGCGTACATATATTGGTTCTGAGATCTCACAATTAAGGGTAGCACTTTAATCTTGTGAGTTGTACATGTCATGCTATTGTCGCTGTACTACCAAGCAGCATGAGTGACTTTTGACTCTTGAGTGGCAATCATTGATACAATTATGCTACTACCTATAGTTCAGTAATCAGTTGCCATCATCAGCCTCGCTTCAGATTATTGATCTGCAACAGTTCACACGTACTCCTTCGTTTCTGTTTAGAGTTTCCTGTAGCAGGCATAAAGCAGTAATACTGCGGCTTCTGGTATTATGTTCTCCTTGGCATTTTTCCACTCGAGCAGTTCAGTGATCAGTACTAACCAGAGGTGCAGGTACAGGTGCAGGTGCAGCTTACCTGCTCAAGACTAAAATGGCTTTTATCATATAAACTGCTCTTCTCTGATCTGTTCCAAGATGACAAGAATGGGCAGGAGAGAGACCAACCCTTTTAGCTTGCCGTAGCTTTTGCTCAGGAACACTTGGACAAATGATACTGGGTATAGCTGTACAGCAGCAAGTCTGATTTGTGATAAGCTGGTTAGGTAAGATGTTCAGAGGAAAAAAAAAGGTTTGTTCAGTGATGGTAACAACTACAGCTGCCTGCATGGAGACGAGATGTTAACAGGTGAAAGGCAAGGGGACCAACTGGGATTGCATTGTGAAAATGAAACACAGCCTGATGAACTGGGGGACACAAAACACACACACCATCAGTGATCAGTCAACAATCCATGTACTGACGTACAACATCAACCGAGCTGTCACTGATGCTTCTTTCTTTCGTCTACCAACCACGGCCAGCTTTGTTCCCCCTCTCTTCGCTGTGTTTCACCGTCTTTTTCTCTGCGTTTCTTCTCCGCTCGCTAGATCGAGGGGTGCACATGCGCGCCGTTGGCGTCACAGGAAAATCGCTGCTGCTAAGCGCAGTAGATGCCATTTGTTTATAGCTTAGCCCCTGTTGTGTTGCTGCTTGATTTGATTGCCGCTAAGTTTGTTTACTGATTATTATTACGATTGTTGATTAGGATTGCAGCGTCATGTCATGAGGCGGGTATGCTCCATCGTCAGCTACAGTTAAAGTTTAAAAATTTTAAACTTACTTTTAGAACTGATTTTGCAGTTTTTTTATTGTAATTTATGTAACATGTTTTAGTACTGTTTTACTTTATGCTCGGATACTTTAGCCTGCGTCGACTAGACGGCATATCTGCAGACTTACATAAATCCTTTTTTTTTTTTCAAAGTATCTGCATCTAGGCATGTTGTTCGTCCGAAAATGTTGGCAGAACTCTTTTTTTTTTTCTCAGTTTTGATTCTCATATTTCGTGGTGTACCAGACTCCAGACAGCTCAACAACCTTGTGTACCGCTTGTCCTACAGTGCTTCACCGGCACAAGTTTGATCTTATCGCCGGAGACGATTTCAAATCAGAAGTTGTTCTGAAACTGAACAGAAACACTGTATGTTCGGACAAAAAAAATGCGGGGCTCTGTTTGCCCATTTGCCAAGCAGAGCATGCATGCCACTGTGAAAGATTCCGTTCTTCATTGCTCTCATACGGTGTGAATGTGCCACATTAGAGCAGAGCACTGGCCGAGTTAGAAATTAGTACCACGGACCAGTGCTAAGTTAGGGCTTAATTAATGGATTATTGATTTTGTGTAAAATTTACATGGTAACTTAAAGGGATTTAAACATGCTTTTTTGAGGCAAGCGCCCTAGCTACCCTCCGCCTGTCTCCGCCCATTGGTTAGCGGTGTGAAATAAGCCGTGCTTTGTAGTGATATTAAATAGGAGTAACATGTACAATTAAACTATAGGAAGAAGACCACTTCACACTTGAAGCACGAAGATTAGTCTATTTAACCCCTAGGTAATGTTTGGCTAATGGATAGAGAAATGATTTTCCATAAATCCTAACCTTTTATTCCCCCTCCTTCATTTAATCATAACTCCTTATTTATTTTTTAATCCCAATCCCACCTTCTATTTTCCATTATACAAACACACCCCTAAGGAATGAAATCGGGTATTCTACTCCCGAATAATAGAAACCGAGTTAAATAATGCTATACTAATGACATAGCTGTGGTTTTTGCCACGTGGACTATGGAGGAGATAATGACATGGTAATAGGGGATTGAATATTCTTTCGACAAGTAGAAAGGCTGGAGAATGATGTACAATAGTGCTAGTAATTTTCTAGGCTTGCCAATTAGTGAGTGAAAAAAAAAACTATTGGATTGACTTGGGTTTAGTAGATTAATCTTTGTGCATGCAAGCAATACTGTCATTATCCACATGGTAAAACTACGTACAAAACCATTCAAAGGGGTTATTTGATACACTTTTCATATTTTTGGGAGTAGAATACCCAGTTTCATATTTCAGGGGTTAAATAGACCAAACCAACACTCAAGAGGTTATATAGACTTATTTCTAAAAAAATCTATTTAAAAGTTGCTTTAAAAGTCGTATCAATCCATTTTCAAGTTTAATATTATTAATATTTAATTAATCATATGCTAATGACTCACATCGTTTTGTGTATGTTCTCATCATTTCCCTTCCTCTCAAACAAACATTCATACCTTCTCCTTTTTTGATGAAATATTACCCTTTGATAGATTTCAACTAGAAAACCATATAAATTATGGTTTCTTCTAGGCAATGCTATAATAACAAGATAAAAAAAAAGAAACTATATGTTGTTGGCCAGTTTCAGAAGAAGTTGAGATCCACAATTATCCCCACAAGCACCACAAAACAGTCATACCACTTGCTTAAAAATTCGAACAAACAAACAAACAAACCAATATTCCGCAGTAAGGAAATGAATAAAAAAAGAAGAATTCAAAATGGCCATCTTCCAAAATTCATGCTCGGTGCTCTCTGCTCTGGGACCGGGTGGCATTAACGGCACCCCACAAAACCAAACAAAGCAACCACCTCGCACACTACACACACAGTGCATCTTCACGCCGCCACGCGCGCCCACGCTAGAATCCAATGGACGAACACCTTGCCGCCGCTTGATCCCCTCCTCCTCCTCCTCCTCCCCAATGGCCGCCCTCCTCCTCCTCACGCTCGCCGCCATCCTCGCCCCGGCGGGCGCCGTGAACGACGACGTGCTCGCGCTGGTGGTCTTCAAGTCGGGGGTGTCCGACCCGGGGGGCGTCCTGGCGGCGTGGTCGGAGGACGCCGACCGCGCCTGCGCCTGGCCCGGGGTGTCGTGCGACGCCCGGGCGGGGCGCGTCGACGCGGTGGCGCTCCCGTCCGCGGGGCTCTCCGGCCGCCTCCCGCGGTCCGCGCTGCTCCGCCTCGACGCGCTCCTCTCCCTCGCGCTCCCGGGGAACAACCTCTCCGGCCCGCTCCCCGACGCGCTTCCCCCGCGCGCCCGCGCGCTCGACCTCTCCGCCAACTCGCTCTCCGGCTACCTCCCCGCCGCGCTCGCCTCCTGCGGCTCCCTCGTGTCGCTCAACCTCTCGGGGAACCTCCTCTCGGGCCCCGTCCCCGATGGCATCTGGTCTCTCCCGTCGCTCCGGTCGCTGGACCTCTCCGGCAACCAGCTCGCCGGAAGCGTGCCCGGGGGATTCCCACGGAGCAGCTCGTTGCGCGTGCTGGATTTGAGTCGCAACCTTCTGGAAGGGGAGATTCCGGCGGACGTCGGCGAGGCCGGGCTGCTCAAATCGTTGGATGTCGGGCACAACTTGTTCACCGGCGAGCTGCCGGAGTCGCTGCGTGGGCTCACCGGGCTGAGCTCTCTTGGAGCGGGCGGGAATGCGCTCGCCGGCGAGCTCCCGGCGTGGATTGGGGAGATGGCGGCGCTGGAGACGCTAGATTTGTCCGGCAACCGCTTCGTCGGCGTCATCCCAGACGGCATTTCGGGCTGCAAGAACCTGGTCGAGGTCGACCTCAGCGGCAACGCGCTCACCGGGGAGCTCCCGTGGTGGGTATTCGGCCTGGCGGCGCTGCAGCGCGTCTCCCTCGCCGGCAACGCGCTTTCCGGCTGGATCAAAGCTCCCGGTGACAATGCCTCAGCGCTACAAGAGCTGGACCTGTCGGGCAATGCCTTCTCCGGCGTGATCCCGCGCGAGATTGCGAGCCTTTCAAGGTTGCAGCATCTGAACCTGTCCTCAAACACCATGTCCGGGAAGCTTCCGGTGAGCATTGGACGGATGGCATTGCTGGAGGTGATGGATGTTAGCAGAAACCAGCTGAGCGGGGGCGTCCCACCGGAGATCGGTGGTGCGGCGGCGCTCCGGAAATTGCTGATGGGGAGCAATTCACTCACCGGAATCATTCCGCCGCAGATTGGGAATTGCAGAAACCTGATTGCATTGTAAGTGATCTCTTTTTTTTTTCCCAACATAACTTGGTGGCTTGCTGTTACACTAGCAGTAGCTTCTACTTTGTTTTTTCTTGTGTTAGCAGCTAGCACTTGCCTGCTCTCTGGTTCCTAGTTTCAGATGCCATGGAGAAAGTGATGTCTATGTCTTATTTTCTGTTTGGAAGCACTAAGCCAGCAATGTCGGAACCATGCCTGTCCTGTTGCTTTGGTCGTATCCTAGTGTCTGTGTCCTTGCTTTTTCTTGGATACACTAAAAAAACACAAGTCAAATTACATAAGAAATTTGAATGCTTCTTAAAGAACATGTAAATTACAATGAACAAGGCAAATCATGTTGCATCATTACTATCAAAATCTTGGCACTATTTCAGCTGATGTGTGTATGGCTCTTTTGTGGCATTGCAGGGATCTATCACATAACAAGCTTACAGGGCCTATTCCTGCGACCATAGGCAACCTCACCGGTCTCCAAATGGTCGATTTCTCGGAGAACAAGCTGAATGGAACCCTGCCAGTGGAGCTCTCTAAACTCGCAAACCTTCGAGTCTTCAATGTCTCCCACAATCTACTATCAGGAAACCTCCCCATCAGTCACTTTTTTGATACTATCCCTGATTCTTTCATCTTGGACAATGCTGGACTTTGCAGCTCACAGAGAGATAATTCCTGCAGCGGCGTCATGCCAAAGCCAATTGTATTTAACCCTAATGCCTCATCAGATCCCCTCTCAGAGGCTTCCCCAGGTGCCCCCAGCAGCCAGCACCACAAGAAGATCATATTGAGCATCTCTACACTGATTGCCATTGTGGGTGGAGCGTTGATTATTGTTGGCGTGGTAACTATCACAGTGCTCAACCGTCGTGTCCGCTCTGCGGCCTCCCACTCTGCAGTTCCCACTGCACTATCAGATGATTATGATAGCCAATCCCCAGAGAATGAAGCCAACCCTGGCAAGCTTGTCATGTTTGGCAGGGGCAGCCCAGATTTCAGTGCAGGTGGGCATGCTTTGCTGAATAAGGATTGCGAACTTGGGCGAGGAGGCTTTGGCACAGTCTACAAGGCAGTTTTAAGAGATGGCCAGCCTGTGGCCATCAAGAAGCTGACAGTGTCAAGCTTGGTCAAGTCAGAGGACGAGTTCAAACGGCAGGTTAAGCTTCTTGGAAAGGTGCGGCACCATAATGTTGTTACCCTCAGAGGCTTCTACTGGACTTCATCACTGCAGCTCCTCATCTATGACTTTGTGCCTGGCGGTAACTTGTATCAGCACCTGCATGAGTCCTCAGCAGAGAGATCGGTTTCATGGATGGAAAGGTTTGACATAATAATTGGCGTAGCCCGAGCCCTTGCGCACTTGCACCGCCATGGGATAATCCACTATAATCTGAAGTCAAGCAATGTCTTGCTAGATAGCAACGGCGAGCCAAGGGTTGGTGACTATGGCCTTGTGAAGCTGCTGCCTATGCTGGATCGCTACGTGCTGAGCAGCAAGATTCAGAGCGCGCTAGGGTACATGGCGCCGGAGTTCACATGCAGGACAGTCAATGTCACAGAGAAGTGCGACGTCTATGGTTTCGGGGTGATAGTTCTTGAGATCTTGACAGGCAGGAGACCAGTCGAGTACCTAGAAGACGATGTCGTCGTGCTCTGCGATGTGGTGAGAGCTGCACTCGACGATGGCAGGGTGGAGGACTGCATGGATCCACGGCTATCAGGTGAGTTCTCCATGGAAGAGGCTATGCTGATCATCAAGCTGGGCCTTGTTTGCACGTCTCAGGTGCCCTCCCACCGGCCGGACATGGGTGAGGTAGTCAGCATGCTTGAGATGGTGAGGAGTTCTCAGGGTACCCCAGAGGATGATCTGGTTTGAAATCTATTTTTTGGTTCCATTTCTCTTTCCCTTTATTAGTTCCTTTTTTTTTGTCTTTGATAGATGGGATGATTGCAAAGACCAAAGAATGTAAGGAGATGGCTAGTGATTTAGCCTGCTTGCAATTTTTCAGGGATGTGAAGCCGTTGCTTCGGATCAGTTCTTGGTCCCTTTTCTAGAATCATCACATGAGTGTCAATTCGAAATGAGGCTGATAGCATAATAGCAACCCGGTTCCATTCATGTTTTTGTTGTCAGTTAAGTTTGGCTAATACTTGGGTCTTTTGAAGAACTGAAGTTCTGTTACTTTGTTGCTGTCTTCGCCTTGAGACCACAACTTCTCCCAGAAAGCAAGCCGAAGTTTAAGGCTTCCTGGGCCAAGTTGTCGTACAGGTGACACAGCCCATACGGCCCTACTCGAATGATCATGTGCTCATTCAGGCCTACTCGAGTTTGGATCGATACTAATATCCAATTCGGCCCACATAAATTCGGATCTGCGAACGGAATCGGCCCACGGAAACTGGGTTCCGGCCTATTCCCATAGCCCAAGAAATTTGGCCCAAATGCAGTGTCAGTAGTTTGGGCCTCGTACGCGGAGCCTCCTGAATACTAGTAGCAATTTAATTAGCAGAGAGCTCAGAAAAAAACACGAACATCAACCTAATATCAAATAATTAGAAAGAGTAAAACTTCGAACTCAGGTCATCCAGCCCACCACCTTGTGGAGCTAGTCGGAAGACCCCTGCGTGTTTCTTTAATTAGCTGAGAGCTCCCTTGATCTAATCATCAAACTGTCATCAAAGCAAGCTTATCTAGCGAAAATGCTCTTGCAGTTTCAGTTGCAATGTAACAATCACACCGCACATGCATGCAGTGGACTAGATTTTGTTTATCCCCGTATAGCAAAGCCAATTCCATGTCCCAGTATTTTAGCCTAATCTGTTCGTCAACAGAAAAAAAGGCAGATGCAACAGAGCCTGCATGTTAATGACAACTATATTAATGACAGAGTTGTCCATGCCGGATAGCTACTCTATGTTAATGACAAGTTGACAATTAGTACTAGAATACGCTGGTGCACGCTTGTCTTATACTCCCTTCGTGATCAACGTGCAACAGAGTATATAATTTAATGATGTTCACATCGCCCATTGACTACTCTTGGGTGGATTTGGATTAATTAATTTGGCCCCTGTCCACCTAATGTTTGATGCTTACATATCATTAATTAAGTATCCACATGGTTCATCGTTCAAGTATAGGTTAAGTAGCTAGTTTCTCATAGGCCGAAGACGCCTGCATGGAGGGAGGGTTTATCTGACCCTGATATCATTGGAGTAACATATATAATCTGCATTACCGCCATAATGACATATATGGAGTATCAGTCTTGAGTTTATGACACATTGTTACTATATATTCAGACCAATATTACTAAGAATATGAACCCTCGAATAGGCAAGAAGTTCGGATCCTGGTCAACTCCTTCACATGCCAACTTGTCACTACTGAAACATATTTGATGCCTGAAGTTAGGATCAACATGTATTATCATCTATCATAACCTGGGTCATTGTTTATCCACACAATTGATGACGTAAGTCTATTGATAGGCTTTCAGCTGATGATAAGACACACCTAAATTGAAAATTGAAAAATTAATTTTCATCCTTAATTTTTGAATCACCTTTTTTAGACTCTCTAACTTTATTTCATAATAGAAACATATCCGTGCCAGAGTGGAAGTATGAAAGTCTTGCCCAAAATCATTTTTCATTGGGTCGGTTACTTTTTCGGTCTCTAAGTTGTGGTTCAACTAATGAGATTACAATTTGGTGTCTATCAGTAGATCGCCGCAGTAATATGTGTCTCCATCCTAAAACTTCAAATTTACGAAACAAAATGTTTAAATCTAGATTAGAATTTCAAAAAACTTACAAAAATTCGAATTATTTTTGATTTTTTTGGGTATTTCTTCCCCGGAATTCCTTTTTGGATTCCGAAGTACTGAACCTCTCTCTCACACCCACAAAGAAGAAAAATCTCATTCATGATCACCTCATAGTTGCAACAATAATACTTGCAGAAAGCCAGAAACACATCCTACAATACTACACACCTATTAGTACCATTTATCACGCAATTTAGTCGCATAACAATGCTAGCTAGGAGTAGATTTGAAACAGATCAATCTCATCGAAATTCATGAACTCATCGGCGTCGACGAACGAGCTGTCTCCAAAGTCATCATCCCAGTTCAAGCAGCCCAGCAGATCGGGCTCCATTGCCGGAGACGAACAAGAAACGACGTCGGCCGGCGAACTCACCGCTGACGGCGCCGGACACGAGTCCACTGGCTCTTCCTTGCTCATCTTCACCCCGGATTCCTCCCCGTCTCCCTCCGGCGAGCACCTGGACTGCCTCGACGACGGTGGGGTGGCCGCCGTCTCCCTCCAGACATCGCCATCGTAGAGCAGAGGCGGCGAGCCGCTGCGGCTCGCGGTGGCCGGCCCGAAGTTGATGACGAAATGCTGCGAGTTTTCATCGTCGTCGTCGTCGTCCATGGCGGCGGCGGCGGCCGTCTGGCAGCTGCAGGTGTGGTCGCCGAAGTAGGTGATGACGTAGAGGGAAGGGTCTTCCTCCGACTGCTGGACCTGCTTCGTCGCCGTGCAGCCATGGTCGTCCTTGTAGCTGCACCGGTAGTAGAGCCTCGGGTGCTTGCTGTTCTTGATCTCCTTCTGCCCGTACTTCCTCCACAGGAATCCGTCCTCCGACGTCCGCGCCTTCTCCACCCTCGCCGGCTCCGCCGCCGCCGCCGCTCCGCCGCCGCTCGCCGTCGCTCTGCAAAAGATCTCTTGCTGAGTCGCTGCTCGATCGCGCGCGCCATCGCAAGAACGGGAGGAGACATACATATACATATATGCTATATACCTTCTCCTCCGGCGCGTCGACGGCTGGGCGGCTGCCGGCTTGCGCTTCGTGTCGGCTGACGACGATTCGGCATCGCCGCCGGCGCGCAACGCGGCGAGCGCGCGGTCGCAGCAGCGAAGGATCTCGGCGGCGAGGGCGTGGGCGCCGCCGTGCGCCGGCGGGAGCGACGCGCCATGGAGCAGGGCTTCCAGGACGGCGGCGGACTCCCGCCCCTGCGCCATCAGCTCGGACGCCATGGAAGAAGCAGCCGGGCTAGCCACCGGCGCCGCAGTAGCAGTAGCGGTAGCACCAGTGGCAATCAGCGCCATTTGCGCAACCTCGGAAAGGTGGTGGATTTTTATAGCGGCGGGTCTGGATCGGATATAGCTTAGCTGATTAGCTCGAGAGGAAGCAGAGACGAAGTTAAAGGAAAAAAAAGTGGATTAAAATGATTAATTCGATCGGGAAGCGTGTCTAGTTGCTCGCGTCAGTCACTAACTTAGTTACTACGCGCCATGCATATGGATGGCAATATGGCATCGTGTGTTAATGTTGTTCATGTCATCAGGTCACATGTACTATGTTGTTCAAATCTAGGTTAAATTTGGTGCTACTTGTACTTGTTTATGAGTTGTTGAAAGCGTGTGGGTGCACCGATGGGTTATACTAACAAGGACTGATACATGGCCTTTGCTCTACCGGTGCAAACCTCGTGTAAAAAGCTAATTTACTAAAATCCTATATGCGATAATTTTGTTCTTTTTTGAGTGTAGAGTCTAAGTTGTGTGGTAGATCTTAATGTAAATCCCCCGTTGATTCCTTTGCTCGGTGTCGAAAATCAAACCCCTCTCCTAAATCCCTATCAACCAATTTCCTTGATTGATTCCAGTTCAATAATTCTTTTAAAGATTTGAGTCGGCGCTCAAACCATTTCTGATTTCTCGTTGCAAATTCCCATTATTTCAAATCACCAATTTGACAAGTTCAAATCTCTAATCCAACTTCTCAAAATCTCCACTCAAAAATAATCTCGAAGTTCGAACCCTTCTATTCAGATTTCTCTTCTAAAAACCGTAAATGCAATTTTCGTCAAATCCTCGAATTCAAACTCACTCCAATGTTTCACCTCTAAACTTCTCCCTTGGTCTCTTGAAATCAATTATCGATTGTTTCATCTCTCTGTCTGTCTCTATCCTCCTTCGAATCCCTTCCTAAATAATCGATCTAACTCTAAGAAACAAATCAAAATACCACTTTTCCACCTCTTTACCCTCTCTCTTTTTAGAGAAAAGGCATTTCGCCCAGCTTTACTGAAAGCATAAGAGTATCTTACAAGCGTTTCGCTGGGGATTGCAGCTTCCAACAAGGACCAGATAAACAAAAGCAAAAAAGGGCGCGTGCACACACACACAGGTGGAACAAAGATAAAGAGGTCTAGCGAGCACTAAAAGCAAGAGAATGGTAGTCCCCCCGGGGGAGCCTAGGGCTTGATGCAGCGGTTGGCTTCCATGTCCTTGAGCGTCTTCACTGCGGCAGCATTTGCAACTCTCACATTCCGTGGATATTGGCAAGTAGTGAGTCTCCTAAAGTCTCCATCTCTCCTGTCAGCGTCGACGGCACCAAACGCTTCCACTGTTGCATAAAAGAAACAACTCTATAAGGAAGATGAAGGATATTAATTTGTTAGAAGTTTGTTATTAAACACCCCAATCATTCCTAATTAGCCAAATCGCCCAAAAACCTTCAACAAAAAGATACCACATAACTCTATTTTTGGACCTCTCTGCTTCCCACATCAATATAGTCATCTCGCTGTCGATTGAGGGATCCTGTTCCAATTAAGAACATCTCTAAAACAACACCAAAGAAATCTAGCCGGGCACATTTGAACATCAAGTGATCAGTGTCTTCCAATTCTCCACAAAGTTTACAGTCAGGATCACCTTGCCATTTCATCTTTTTTTAATTGGCTGGCAGCGTGAATCCTCCCTTTTATTGTTAACCAAACAAAGATCCTAACCTTCAGCGGCACAGGTGTCCTCCAAATCTCCTGCATTCTTGAGTACTTGACCTCACCAAACATTATCGCCCTATACAAAGATTTAGTAGAATACTTTCCCGGCCCCTCTCTTTTGAATCCCTCTCAAATAATCTTTTGAGTCCCCAAATATACACCCATCCCCAAAATATCAAGTTCTCGAGTTGATGCCCTCTCCTTGATCCTTTGTATTTCGCTAAGTTAAAATGTAAACTTCGAATCCCGATCCCAACTCAAACCCTATTTCTCTCTATCGATCCCCTCCCCGCAATAATTCCTGGAATTCAAAATTTGAAGTTTCAAAT
Source organism: Oryza meridionalis (assembly GCA_000338895.3). Classification (NCBI taxonomy): domain Eukaryota; kingdom Viridiplantae; phylum Streptophyta; class Magnoliopsida; order Poales; family Poaceae; genus Oryza; species Oryza meridionalis. The sequence continues at coordinate 23,789,439 of CM002528.2, forward strand.
CCCAATTCTTGCCCCCTTAAATTCCCCTCAATCTTTCCGAAGGTTCAAAAACAAAATTATTCCGAAAATCTCACTCATGATCACCTAACAGTTGCAACAATAATACCTACAGAAACACAACCTACAATATTACACCTACCATTTATCATGCAATTTAGTCGCTAAGCATGCTAGATTTTCTTTCTAGATCCATTTTAACTTTTTCATTATTTAATTAATTCATTTGTGTCCTTAATTAATTCCATAAAGTCAATAATAATATATCACAATCATCTACCATCTGAAACAAACAGAGCCTTTGGTTACTGTAACCTTACTTTAATTACCCCTTCCCCTTTTGATAATTTAATTAGCACCTTTTTCTAAAACAAAACGCATATTAAAGACTACGAATGGTCTCGACTAAAATATACTCCCTCCATCCCATAATATAAGGGATTTTGGAGGGACATGACACATCCTAGTTAGGACCATGTCCAGATACATGGTCCTAAGATGTGTCGTATCCCTCCAAAATCCGGTATATTATAGGACGGAGGGAGTAATTATATCAGGGTAAAAGTTATAGCTAAGCATAGAAGAAACGAATGGGAATTGGAGAGAACTTGCAGTACAGTATAGAATTACAAGCAGACCGTAATTCGAATTCATCTTAACTAGTTTCCCTTTTGCGGCTGACACAATCTAACAATATGTTATTGTTCGAGATGGTACCATGAAAAGTAGAGTTGGATTATCCAAGTACTATTATCCATGATAGATCTGAACTGTCACATGGTAATGTTGTTCTCCAAGATAAATATATATTTGTACACACATGACCCTGGGGAAAGCTGTCCAATCTCATTATCTGTGTAGAAAAACGTGTTTTACTCCATAAAGTCAATAATAATATTAGAAAATTAGTTCTCTAAGCTGTACTCCTGAATATTGAATCTCTTGATCTAGAAGCTTCCAGCTGCTGTGAACTCTCCTGGCGTAGCTAGCTCGCTGCACATGATCATGCTGGTGAGATTCCAAAAGAGAATAAAAACATTGAACAGTGTGCTCATAGTAAAATTAATTTTCTTACAAAACTCTTTGCAGACAATTTTTTCTAGCCATTTGATTTAATGAATTAGGAGTTACAGAGAATCAAGATTATTCAATGACAATGTTCCATATTAGAGTTTGTAAATGTTTTGGCAAAAAAAATTCGTACACATGCATAGCTTCCTAAAAACATTCAGTATTGGACTTAAAGTTCAACGAAATTTACTGGGGTTGTGCATGAGATTGGTGTGGAGATTAGTGGGAATTCATTCTCTTCAACGGCCGTGGTTACGCTAAATTAGAAAACAAGGTGGGCCTGGAAGGGAAACATAAGAGGTAAGAAGATAGTTCCATCGGGCTAAATGGATGGCTGGGGCAATAATGGTGATGTGCCGTCTCAGCCCTAAGAGATATATATATGGTGGTCTGGTGGATGATAGAGGAGCATGGAAATGATGAGGGTTGAGTATTTTTAGGCATTTAGGAATGCAAAGTTATAGGGACACCATGGTGGAGGATAGATAGAGGGGATATATTAAGTGGGCTTAAGAACTATATTAACCCACATGTATAGGGCTGTTTGAATGACACCCCTCCCATACTTTGTCATGAAAGTTCTGCAAACTGTGGCAAGCCACATATTGTATGGCCAACATTTTGTTGGTTTCATTTGTGGCGAGAAAACGAGACTATGATAAGTGAGGTTTGATTTTTTAAAAAGGTGTGGCATACTATAGTTGTGGATGCCATAAATTTCACAGTGTGTGGCTTGCCACAAATGTCACAGTGTGTGGCTCTCAACCAAATAGCGCCATACTTCTCTATCTCAAGATATAACTGCTTCTTCACCAATCTCGTTTCCATCTCAACCAATAACAACCACATTTTATTTAATTCTACCTCTCCTTAATATATGTGAAAAACTTGAGAGTGGAGAAGTGCTTCTATTTTAATTTGGGATGGAGAAAACTCTCTGGTGCCCTCGCGTCGCCCTCACACGGCGGCTCAGGGGCGAAACCCTAGCCGCCGCCGCCCCTCTCCCCCTCCTCCCTGCTTCGCCGCCGGCAATTCCGGGCGACGCGCTGGGATGGCAGCGGCGGGGCCATCTCTCTTGGCTCCATCTCGCCCCGGCGTAGGCGTGGCGACAATGGCGGCTGGGCGGCGAGGTCGCGGCGGCGGGACGGTGAGGTCGTGGCGACGGCGTGGTGGTGGGGCTCTCTGCGGCGTCGGCGGTGCTGCGGAAGGGCTCCGCGCGGCTTTGGCGATGGCGTCGCCAGCTCCGATCGCCCCGCCAGATCTGGCCGGGGTGACGACGGCGGCGTGGCGGTGGGGCTCTGTGCAGCCGGCAATAGGCTCGGTCGACGCCGGCGCCTTCGGGCGTTGGCAGGTGGCCTGCAGCTCCCGCGCGGTTTTGTCGGCGATGACGGCATCGGGTCGGCGGCGGCTCGTCCGGTCGGCCGGCGGAGCGCGCCCCGGCGCCGACTGCCGCGTGGTCCTGGCCGGGGGCAGCAGGCCTGCTGCGGCTTTTGCCGGCGGCGGGGACGGCGCATCCATCCTCCTGTTCCTCCAGATCCGGTTCTCCCCTTCTTCAGTGGTTGTTCTTCCAGTGCTCTCTGGCGGTGTGGCGTCCGCTCCATTCTTCTCAGGTGCTCCTCCCTTCTTAGGCTAGGCTGTTTTCAGTCGATGCCGGGGAGCTTCTTGGTAGGGGTGGCGTGCGGATTTTTGGCGTCCTGTTCGCTGGTCGTCGGCCGCGCTGTTAGTTTGCTGTAGCTGGGTTCCTGGGTGTGAGGTGGTCTCTGGTCGAGCTGCAGGTGATTGGTTGTTGAGGCGAAGTCGGAGCTGCTTGTTGTAACACCCTGAAAATTTGAATGACAAAATCAAAACTCTAAAAATACGGATTTTCAAAAACTTTTTAAATAAATTGCATCATGCCGATTTTATTCGCCCATTCCGTTGAATTTTGATTTCGGAGTTTGAAGATTGCAAATAAAGAACAATTAATTAGGAATAAGCCCTAAAAATAAATTGGTAAAATAAATATAATTTAAAATAAATAATAGGTGTGGATAGAGATAAATAAGATATTATCGCGAACATATTTGTATCAATTAAATTTAAATGCGATGGAATAAGAATTAACATTAATTAAAAATTCAAATAAATTATATAAATAAAAATGTGAGCAATATTAATCTAGGGTGAATTCATTAGTTGGGATAACACAAATATTGAGTAAAATTCATATATGAAAAAAATTAGAAATTGTAGAATCAAATTTATATAAAAAAATAATAAAATAAAATAAAATAAAATATATTAAATAGGAAAAATAGGAAAATGGCACTGTTCATTGCCCGCGAGGTGCTCGACGTGGTCCCCTAGCCCTAGCCCTCCTCTGCCTCGCGCCCTGCCGCGCCGCGCGCCGCTCGGCCGTCGCCGTCGCGCCTTGCGCCCCGCGCCGCGTGCCGTCCCGTCGTCGTCCCGTCGCCGCGCGAGCGCCCCGTCATCTCGCGCCCGGCCGCCCCGAGCTCCGCGCCCCGCCGCGCCGCTCGCCCGTTGCGTCGCCGTCTCGCGCCCCGCACTGCTGCCGCGCCGCGTCACCGTCGCGTCGCCGTCGCCGTCATGCCGAGCCCGTGCCGAGCCAAGCCGAGCCCCGCGCCGCGCCGTCCTATCGTCGCCGTCACCGTCGCATCGCCGCCCGTCGCGTCGCCGCCCGTCCCATCGCCGCGCGCCATCGCCATCGCCGCCTCGAGCCCCGTGAGCCGTCGCGTCGTCACCCCGCCGCTGCCGCCGCGCGCTGTCGTGCTGCCTCGCGCTCCGCATCGCCGTCGCGTCGCCGTCGCCGTCTGCCGCCACGCGTCGTTCCACCTCCCCTCCCCCGCGCCCTATAAAAACCCCACACCCTCCTCTTCTCCCCCACACCCATTCCCCTCCATCTCTTCCCTCTTCCCCGCGCCGCCGCCTTTGCGCCGCTGCGCCGCCGCCTTGAGCTGCCGCGCCGCCGCCCTCGGTGTCGCCGCACCGCGCCGCGACTTGCGCCGCCATCGCCGTCGTCGTCGCCGCCGCCGCCGTCGGTAAGCCTCCCCCTCGGTTCGCCGCCGTTGCCGCCGGGGAGCGCAAGCTGAGAGAGAGAGAGAGCCGAGAGAGAGAGGAAGGGAAAAGCCGGGAGAGAGAAAGAGGGGAGAGAAAAAGAGAGAAAAGAGAGAAAAGAGAGAAAGAGAGGAGAGAAAAAAAAAAAGAGAAAAAGAGAGAAAAGAGAGAAAGAGGGGAGAGAAAGAAAAAAAATCATAATATAATAATAAAAAGGGAATTAGAGGAAGATTAGGGAAGTCTAGAAAATTTAAAACAATTAGAATTTAATTATAGATTAATTATAGTCGTAGAATTGCAAAATCTAATTTTGGATATTCTTGGTAATTTCTATAAGAAATCAATTCGCGGTAGTAATTTAATGTAATCAATAACTAAAACAAATAGATGAATTCTTATAGATTATTATAGATTATTTTGGGTAATCTCTATAAGTAATCGATTTACGGTAGAAATTCGGATTTAATTACTAAGGATTTTTAAATCATTTAATCATAGACTAAATTAATCGTATAATATTTCTAGGATTTCGTCCGATATTTAGCTCGCGATAGAAATTTCTAACCTATCATATGGATATAATACTCGGGAATATTAAATTAAAAACTTATGACAACAAAATATTTATACCCACAAAATAGTTTAAATCGAAAATGGGTTTGCCTTAGTTCGCGAATAGTAAAGTTAATATAAAGGAATCGACTTTCACATTCGACTTTCATTTGGATTTACTTGGATTTTTATTTGAATTCTAACCAAATTCAAATCAATTTTCGCACGTAACTATAGAGCCCGAGGAAGCTGCGGATCCAAGCGAAGGTCAAGACCCGCAAGACTTTGAGCAAGGCAAGTCATCACTATTCCTTGAACATGTTGATCCCAATTGCGAAATTGTTTTGTTTACAAATAAAATTGCATGCAATGATAAACATCCTACTTGTGATTATGCCATGCCTTGATTATTGTTTACCCCTTATTCCTTCGTAACCATGTTTACGTATGAGTCCCTAGTCAACTATGACAATTGCTTAGAACTGCTATTCTAGAATCATGCATACTCATATTTATCAAAATGCTTTATGCTTGGGCAATTACCTTTGGGAAGGTAATTGAGATGCGGCATGTGGAGACATGAGCGCCACATTGCTATGATGTTGATGACATGATTTGCGAAAAGAGAAATAAAATTAAACAACTGTTTTCGACTGGGGCGGACGGAGGATTTGGGTGGTATTCGGAAAAGGGCAAGTACCGTCCCCGGTCAATTAAGGACCGAGCCATGAAGTTAAGCATGAAACGACCCCCCGTACAACCGCATTTCTCGTATGGGTATAGACCTGGCAGAATAGATAGCTGAGCGGAGGCAGTATCCATACATAGTGGTTTCTTGATATGTGAGGCAGGGGCTCTACGGTGGGGCAGCCATTGGTAGGACCACGAGGCGGGAGTCTACAGTGGTGTCGCCATCGGTAGGACTGCCATGGGTGAATTTAAACATAATTATAACTTAATGCATATGTGAGTCTTCCCTTCCCGGGTGCGCTAGAACTCCTCTCACTGCTAGAAACCGTGTACGCCTAGAGTGCATGAGGATGTAAAGTTCATGGAGCGGGTACTGCCAATGCGAGGTTATCCAAAAGCTTTGCCGTGACACGTCTCATGTATTGGGACGAGGCTCATGTGTTGGGCAGTCACGGAGTGCGGGTAAAGTGTACATCCACTGCAGTGTGAGTAAACCAAATCTATTCGAATAGCCGTGCTCGCGGTTATTGAGCACCGAGACGTGTATTACACTTGGCTAGACTCTAAATTCTTAACTTGTGTGGGATGGGATGTTGCATGATGATTTCTATGTTGATGGAGCCACTTGCTGAGAGGAGGGAAGGTGGACGTCCTCAGAAAACCATGACGATTCAATGGCGGGAAGCTATCCTTGGGATCACAATGGATGGTGGACAGAACCGTCATTGTTTAATATGAACACTGGTACTAAAATTTGATCAGTCTGTGCTAGGTCTTAGGTTTGTGAAAAGAATTATAAAACTTGCTTTGCGCAAAAGAACCATAGCCATCTTTTGAATACCCCTGTCATATGCATTGTTTCTATGGTGGCTTGCTGAGTATGGTTGGTACTCACCCTTGCAATATACAAACTTAATCAGAAGTCAGAGATGAAGCTTCGGAAGACACCTACGCTTACTACCAGGAGGGTGATGAAGACGATGGCGCTCAATAGGTCTTAGTTACGGTCGTTGCCTGTGGCAATGGCGTGCCGTTGCCTTGACTCCGCTGCCTTACCTACTTCTGTTTTTGGGATGTAATCCGGACCGCTCGGTTCGATGATTTAATACTATGCCTGCAGGCTTATAATGTAATAATTCGTACTAGACACTCGTGTATGTGCACTTGGTATTTCAGCTATGAATTCGTGTGTACCAGACTACTTGATCTAGGGAAATGGTACTGTTTACACGATTGATTCCTGTTATAAAAACAGGGGTCCACACTTGTCTTGCAAGCTTGGCAACGATGACCCTCAGTGAACGTCCCGGCAATGCGGCGAGGGTTTGGAAGTGGAGCCTTTTGAGAGAGCCTCGGGTGAAAACCTTGCCTAGTGCTATCCTAGGTTGATGATATCGACGCTTGCGGGCGCCGTTTCCTCCTTGGAGGTATTGTCATGCTGGCTCTCTCTTCCTTCAGGTGAAAACCGGGTTCCTTTCGGAACGGGCGTTGACAGCATCCTTGATGTTGCTCCCTTGTTGAAGGCTTCGCTCAGAAGGTTTATGCTCCACTAGAGGATGTTTGGTGGTTCTGGAGACCTCGTTTGCATTATGTTGTTGAAGCTGCTTGCGTTTTGGTAAGCTTGGTAACGACGACTTTTGTGAGGTCTCTTTAGTTGTTTCTTTTCCTTTTCTGTATAGGTTTTTGCCGGTTGTCCGTTTAATTAACCGTGCTTGTTTGGTTTTCGGGTCCGGTTTCCCTTATTAACTGGGCCAATTCTCTTCTTCTATAAATTCCGACAGGAGAAACTCCTGTCGTCGGTTCCTCAAAAAAAAAAAATTGGGATGGAGGGAATAGCAAACTTAGATACTAGCTAGCTGGTTTGCACAAAGTGAAACATGAGGAGCCACGGTGAATCAGGGATGAAACTCGAGAGAAAAAAAATTGGCTGTGTATTCTCCCTTGAATGTAAATTGTATAGGTAAGATAAAGTGATAAACCATAGAACACATTTAGGTGCCATGCCGGGAGCTTATATATAGTAATCACTTGCAAATTAAAATCCAAGTTTTTGGGTACAATACAACAAGAGCTAGCTAATAATTCACTAATACTACGCGACAACTTTAAAAAGATGATTATTGTGATTTGGCAATTGCAAAGGAAGCTGCTTGCATGTGTACCAAACTAGGTAGATCTAGATCACCATGAGTTCATCACTGGCAAATTACGTTCGTACGTACTACCTGAAGAGCAGTGGGGAAAAACTGATCAGTTGATCTCTATCACTTCCAGCCGGCACCATTCCATGGCTGCGGAGACGACTCATCATAGTCGCCATAGGATCCATAGTTACGCATAATTGTGGACATGATTCTTGTGCTCTCATCAATGGAGGGAACTTCTTCTTCTTCCTCTTCCTTCAAGATCGGCGCGCCGACATGAGAATCCATTAATGATGAGGAAATGGATGCTTTTGTGAAGTCGAGCACTTGGGAATTAGTACTGCTTGAACTGGGCTGATCTTGGAACACTGTATTGCATGTATGCTCGTTGGTGAGGGTGACCCTGAACTCTGGGGGATGTTTGTTGTTTTCTTGCTGCACATATTTCTTTGCTTGACACTTTCGCTCATCACTGTAACCACATCTGTAGTATAACCTGCAAATTGTGTAGTGCATGAATTGATATAAACATATAATTATGCATGTCAGACTATATCATCAGTTTTATATATAGTTGATACACATTTATTTCCAAGAAAGCACAAACGGAATGAATGCCCATTCAATAAGTAAAAACCAATTAATTGTGAGACTTCATGTACATGTGCACGAAAAATGCAGTGAACGAATTGAACTAGCACACCGTTCTTTCGGCACATTCTCGTCGTAGTCTAAACTCTGAACATTTACAGTTGTGAGAACTAGTTGATTGATTTTTGTGTGACTAATTGGACTTCAGCCAAACTTTCATACGTCTATGCATGCACCGCACTTAACGGTACATGTCTCCATGCATGTGATTTTTCAGTATAATCCTTTTATTTAAATGAAATACCTTCAAAACATACTAATGAACAATATTAATTTTAGTTAAAAAAAGATGTCTACAATCTTTGCTCACTAAAATTTCCTTGTCCTATTCAGTTACTAAGAACTGCACTTATTTTCCCTAAAAAAAAGAACTGCACTTTTTTTAAGATAATAAAAGTTCTTAATGAACTTAGTCAATTACAACTGCACACAAATCATATGATCATAGCACTACAGGAATTTAAGGAAAGAGTTGGTATCTCACTCTACTTTTCATAATTATCACTCTACTTCAAATAATATAATTGTTCTATAAGTGTATTTGCAAAGGTCACTTACCCAGATTTTCTATATTTTTGGCCCATTTACACCTCGAAAAACAAGTAGAACCATTTCCCAATAATTAGAAGCATATATACCATTATTCCGACAAAAGTATTAATGTAATAAAAACATGAGTATCATACTACATATATTTTGCTATTTGCAATTATATATAAACCGACCATTTCAAAGGAAAGGTAGGTTCATTTCTGCTCACCCAATATGAGATATATGCACACAATCCTTAAATTAGAGCTAGCTATGACATACGCACACACATCTAAAATACATCCTGATATTTCTCCGAGGACACACCATAGTGTTCTTGTTGTGACACGTCTGCTGGCACTATATATGTATGCTACTAATTACCTAGGTAATACTCCTTTATTATAAGGTGCTACAGAGAGCTAGCTAGAATTAATTCCTGCAGTATTAATTCTTTTTTTTGAATAAAAGGGAATTATCGACCCATGTTTGAATTTTGATTAAGGTAATGCTAAATCTTCAGAAATTGAATCAAAGAAAAGTCCATCAGAACTTCATGAATTGATGGTTACTTTCGAAATTCACTGTTGAGGATATTCTTCTCGCCATATTTCCTCCAGTGAAACCCATCATTTTCTGGTGTCGTAGTAATGAATACCGTCTCGCTGAAACAAAAAAGGAAGACAAAATAAATCATGCACTTAACTTGTTAACAAGTTTCCTAACCATGAAATATAGATCCAGCCAGTGCTACTCGAGAAAAGCAAGCATACGAGGCTCCCAAATAATCCGAATGGGGCAGAACAATATCCAGCTTGCTAAAAACCTTTTAGTGTCCTCTAAGTATAATAGATCTAGGCTTCTTTCGGCATAAACTATTAACAGCTCCATTTCTTTTCCCCCTCAAAGCAAGCTAATAATTAGAGACAACAAGGAAATTAAGCTGATTAATCAGTCACTCAAGCTCAAATGGAACACACACACACACAGATCTGCCGGCCGGTTGCCGGTTGATGGGGTTCTTAAATCTTAATTATCTAGTCCATTAATTAGTCCCATATATATGTATTGCCAGTGGTAGCATGCAGAAGAGAAGAAATCGAACACACATAAGTAGTTTTCGGCACTCACATGAGCTCCTCGCCATGCTTGCCTCGCCGGCGCTTCGTCTTTCTTGCGCCGCCGGCGCCGGAGACGGAGGTGACAGCAGCTGGCCCAGCGCCGCCGGATGAGGAGGAGGAGCCGCAGTAGTAGTGCTCCCTCCTCTCGGACCGGAGGGCGTAGAGCGAGGAGCTGAGGAACATGGAGAGGCTCCTCACGTTGGCCAGCGCGTCGTCGCGGCGGCCGTCGAGCTCCCGCTCCGGGATGAGCTCCAGCTGCGCCATGAGCTGCGTCGCCAGCTCGCTGCCCTTGCTGAGCTCCTGGATGGCAGCGTCCCTTTGGTCGCCGGGCGGGGGCGGCGGCGGCGGCGGCGACGGCGACCTCTCGGACTTTGGCAGGCGCCTCGCCATTGGGGATCGAGAGATTGGGCAGCGCAGCTAGCTGGCTGAGGTGTACCCCTTCAGTAGGTGGAGACGATGTGAACTTTGGTTTGGACTAGGGGTGTCCTTTTCTGGATACTTGTGTACTGGCTTAGTAGAAGCAGCTATCTATAGAGGCTCTGATCTTGGGTTCAATTCAAGTTGTTCAACCATTGACCAGGTAAATATTCGATGAGATGTGTGTAAGGAGTTTAACCTTTTTAAGCTAATACTCCCTCATTCCACAATATAAGGGATTTTGAGTTTTTTCTTGCAACGTTTGACCACTCGTCTTATTCAATTTTTTTTGCAAATATAAAAAACGAAAAGTTGTGCTTAAAGTACTATAGATAATAAAGTAAGTCACAAATAAAATGAATAATAATTTCAAAAAAATTTGAATAAGACGAGTGGTCAAACGTTGCAAGCAAAAACTCAAAATCCCTTATATTATAGGACGGAGGGAGTAGCACACACAAAGTCAGCAACACTTCAAAAATGTACTCTTTTCGTCCCATAATATAAGAGATTATATATCATTTGAACTTGCTGTAAAATATAAGGGATTTTGTAATCCCGAGATAATACTTTATTCTTCGTCTATCATCTTTTGTACTAGTTTAGGGGGTGTTTGGAAGAGAGGGACTAAACTTTAGTCCTCTCGGACTAAAGTTTTGGAGAGAGGTTTAGTCCCTCTCTCCCAAACATCCCCTTATTCACCTACCCATTATCTTTTGTACTCCACTAGTTTATTCTTCTGCACCCACTAATTATTACTACTTTATTCTTTCAAAGTTTTATGTGAGGTTAGCTCGGCCATGCCTCTACATGTATGGATGCGGGTGTGCGCATTAAAAGAGAGGGATTTTTTTTCTCGAAGAGGCACCAGACATATGATATACTTTGTATTATGTAGTAACTATTAATTTATAAAGCTGAGGCATGGACAATAAACACGGGTTCATACAACGTCTTCCGTCTTTTTTAATCATGCTATAAATTCAATGTTGCTGTAAGAAAATACTACATTGTCATACACTATACATCTCCATAGGTATCATGAGGTCGTTTTCCTTGAAATCAAAATTTTAAAAAAATGTCAAAGCTACAAAAATTCTTCATTGCGGACAAAACGTTATTTCCCATTGAACAAAGTCAATGCAAGATCGAACTTAGATTCAAAGATGGCACCTATAGGAATATATTGAGCAATGCTATCAACATCCATCTTACCTCCATTATATAAAAAAAAACATCCATCTTACCTCAAGAAAGCACATTACTAACAAGTTGTCTTTTGGTGGAAGATGGATTTAACAATCATATGTCAATGTTGGTGAAAAGAAAACAAATTTGTACATAGTGGTCCAAAAATAAAAGAAGAGGAAAACAATACATTATTTTAAAGTATCCCTTCCCTACCCACCCATCAATACTACTACTGTTTTTCTATTAATAAGAGAAACTTTGAAATTTTTTTCTCCATTTCATTTATTGTAGGAAAGAGGGAGTACATTTAAGTACATACTCCCTCTATCTAAAATTTTATTTTCCATTTTTTTTCTAAAGGAGATGTTCATATTGGTAGTCGTCATGCATCCAAGACTTAAATGAAGATATTGTCTCTTTGTTTCGCCGTGCTAGATTAAATTGCTAACAAGAATCTAATCAGCCATCTTAATACTCGTTGGTTGCATGTGTTCATTTTTTTATCTTTGTTACATGCAAATAATTTGATTTATTGGTTTTGATGACAAAAGAACTATGCCTTAGAGTTTTGGACGGAGGGAATACATCACAATTTCGGTGGGCTCACAAGATTTTGCTCTAGTTTTTCCTAGTTGGCTTAAACTATAAAGTATGGATCCCATGTCATATGTACCTGATTTCAACCTCACGTTCGAGCTAGCTATTATTGCCATCGTTGTCTTTAGTGCAAAAGTTACTTAATTTGTAGATCATGGATATATAAAAGGCTAAAAATGAACTTATTTGCTGGAGAGAAGAAAATAAACTCTAAAAATCAATTTATTTTGAGACGGATGGATTTAGCTTGTGTGTAACACCATGGTGAGCACGAGCCTCATAGCATACCATCCCCCAATTAAGTGAACATCATAATTTGAACCGATGATGTGCCATGCATGCCATCCCCCAAGTGACTATCGTCACCATCCAGCCATCCAGATTCCAGAGACAATCATCTCTTTCTTCTCAACATTAACAATATATTGGGCCGGCCGGTGTACTTATCCAGACCACCTGAGTTGCTATCCACGTTCTCCAAAAAAAAAACCTAGCCCTATACACTAAAACATAGAAGAATACATCAGGTGCTTTCCATTTCCACCACCTCTCTGCGTCAGGCCCTGGACGTCAGCACAGGCAGCGTCAGCGGCGTGACGTACGCTCCCTCATCGTCGTCCACCCGGCAGCCGCGCGTGAGGTTTTTGCAGCGAAAACAATAGGTTTTTCCCCGGTTTGTGCTTGACTCTTAACGGTATCCGTCATATCAGGTGTGGCCTTTTGATTTTTGATACTGGTGAACGGGCGTTCTACGCGCTCGTACGTGGTGATCGATATACGCAAAGCGCGTCGTTCGTCCCCGACAGCCACCACATGGTTTCACACTACTCTACTCGACTCCGTTTGGATGAGCTTTTGCGGAATCTGGGCAGCAACAGCAACGAGCTGGAAAGCATCTTTAATTTTTCTGAGGTGCGTCAATGGCGGCAGATTCACCGGATCTAGCAGGCGGAGGCCAAGTGGATAGATATGAGCCGAGGACAAGTACGTACAGTGCCTGCTGCTATTTGGTTCGTGTTGGGTTTTTCTCGAACTACGTATTCCAACCACCGGTTGCATTCCACGGTTGACACGTATGGAGTATGAACATCTATCAATCTATCTATCTCTTCTATTATATTATTAAGTCAGCTCGAAAAGAAGGCACCACGTTCACCGGGGAGGCTAGAAATTCCCACGTTAATGGAAGAAAAAGAAAAGAAGAGTCCAAGTAGAAATACAATCTAAAAATAGCTGAAATTCGGAATTAAAAATATACAATATGAAAAGAGAAGTCCATATAGAAACCCAATACGTGATTAATTAAAATCCGGGATAATAATAAAATAAATATCAAAATTAGAAAAAGAAAAAAGAAGAGTTCGAGTAGGAATACAATTTATAAATAACTGAAATTCGGAATTAAAAATAAGAAATATTAAAAGAAGAGTCCATACAAGAATCTATACGAGATTAATTAAAATTCGGAATAAAAAATAAAAAATCGAAATTAGAAAAAAGAAAAGAAAATAAGAGTTCAAGTAGGAATACAATTTAAAATTAACTTAAATTCAGAATTAAATATAAACAATATTAAAATAAGAGTACATATAAGAACCCAATAGTAGATTAATTAAAATTTGTAATAATAAATAAATAAATAATCTAAAATTAGGCAAATTAAAAAGAGAGTTAAAGTAGGAATACAATTTTGAAACAACAGAGATTGAAAATAAAAAATAAAAATATCAAAAGAACATAATAATAAATAAAATAAATTCTGAAATTAGAAAAAGAAAAAAAATTCAACTAGGAGTACAATTTATAAATAACTAAAATTGGTGATAAAAAAATAAGACTATTGAAAGAAAAGACCATCTAAAACACATGACGAGATTAATTAAGTAACAGTCCTATAGAGGAGCAAAGTGGTGGCGGTTGATGAACTTCTAGAAAGTAAAAAAATAAACCCCAATGATAATTATATTTGATTTTTAAAAGGCAACGGGCGGGTCGTATAGGAGTATAATGGTAGAACCGCCGATGATTGGTGGGTTTTCTAGAAAGTAAAAAATAAATTGTTCGACTTTTACAGTCCCAATGACAATAAAGATTATGCGATGGACAGGTCGTAGAGAAGTATAGTGGCAACATTTGACGGGATTCCTAAAAGTTATAAAAAACATGAAACCCAACGAGACAATAAAACTCACAATAAAACTCTAAAAACAATAAGGTTCAATTTTTAAAGGTTCGGGCTTCTAAAAGTAAAAAAAATAAACCCCAATAATAATCATGTTTGATTTTAAAATCTCAATGACAATAAAGAAGGGTGGCAGCGGGCGAGCCGTAGAGGAGTATAGTGACAAAGTCGCCGACTTTTTGGCGGAACTTCAAGAAAGTAAAAAAAATCAAACTTCTAGAAAGTAAAAAAATGATTAAAATAGCAATGACAATAAAAAGAAGATGCAGTGGACGGTTGTAGAGGAGTATAATGGCAGCATTTGACGGGACTTCTACAAATTATAAAAAAGAAACCCAACAGGATAATAAACTCTATAAGTTTTTAGATCCAATTTTTAAAGGTTCCAAGGAAAATGAACAAAGCAAATAAAAAATAATATAACAGAAGTAAGGGGTAGCAACTAATGTGTCTTTTAAAAACTATAAAATTAGAAATAGGAGGATGATAAGATTTGGTTTTTCAAAATCTTAAGACAACGAGATAACTATTTAATAAATTTGAAATAAAATCATATTAAAATATATATAATTTTATATTGGTGCTAGCCGTGCAATTGCGCGGGTCATCCAGCTAGTTATATTATTAAAACAGCTTTGAAAGGAGGCACCACGTTCGCTGTGGGGGCTAGAAATTCCCACATTAATCCGAGAAAAAGAAAAAAAAGAAAAAGGAGAGTCCAAGTAGAAGTACAATTTAAAAATAGCTGAAATTCGGAATTAAAAATAAGCAATATTAAAAGAAGTTTCCATATAAGAACCCAATACGAGATTAATTAAAATTCAAAATAAAAATAAAATAAAATCCAAAATTAGAAAAGGAAAGGAGAGTCCAAGTAGAAATACAATTTAAAAATAGCTGAAATTCGGAATTAAAAATAAGGAATATTGAAATAAGTTTCCATATAAGAACCAAATACGAGATTAATCAAAAATTGAAATAAAAATAAAATAAAATCCAAAATTAGAAAAGGAAATGAGAGTCCAAGTAGGAATACAATTTAAAAATAGCTAAAATTAGGAATTAAAAATAAGAAATATTAAAAGAAGAGACCATATAAGAACCCAATACGAGATTAATTAAAATTCGGAATAAAAATAAATAAATCCGAAATTAGCAAAAGAAAATAAAATAAAAGTTCAAGTAGGAATACAATTTAAAATTAGCTGAAATTCGGAATTAAAAATAAGCAATATTGAAAGAAGAATCCTTATAAGAACCCAATACGAGATTAATTAAAATTTAGAATAAAAATAAAATAATATCTAAAATTAGAAAAACTAAAAGAGAGTTCAAGTAGGAATACAATTTTGAAACAACTGAAATTAAAATAACACAATACGATATTAACTAATTTTTTTAAAAAAATCTGAAATTAGAAAAAGAAAAATAAGATTTCAATTAGGAATACAATTTATAAATAACTAAATTTTGTGATAAAAATAAAGATTATTGAAAGAAAATACCATCTAAAAAACATGACGAGATAAATTAAGCAACATGCCTATAAAGGAGTAGAGTGGTGGCGGTTGATACGAGATATAAAAATTATTAATAAAACACCGAATAGAATCCTAATGACGATTAAAAGGAGGGACGTCAGGCAGGCCGTGAAGCAAACGTGTAAGGCGGTTGCCGGGACTTCTAGAAAGTAAAAAGAAAACAAACCCCATTGATAATCATATTCAATTTTTAAAATCTCAATGACAATAAAAAGGAGAAGCAGCGGGCGGGGTGTATAAGAGTATAGTTGCAGAGCCGCCGACGGTTGACGGGACTTCTAGAAAATAAAAAATGAATTCCAACGATAGTTATGTTCGATTTTTAGAATCACAATGACAATAAAGAGTTGGCGGCGGACGGGCTATAGAGGGGCATAGTGGCATCGTTTGATGGGACTTCTAAAAATTATAAAAAATTAAACTGCAAGTCCAATTTTTAAAGGTTTGAAACTTCTAAAAAGTAAAAAAATGATAATCATGTTCGATTTTAAAATCTCAATGACAATAAAAAAGGGAGGCATCGGGCGAGCTATAGAGGAGTACAATGGCAAAGCCGCTGACGGTTTGGCGGGACTTCTAGAAAGTAAAAAATGAACCCAAACAATTATTATGTTCGATTTTTAAAATCTCAATGACAATTAAGAGAAGAGACAATGGATGGGTCGTAGAGGAGTATAATGGCAACGTTTGACGGGACATCTAGAAACTATAAAATGAAACCCAATGTGACAATAAACTCTAAAAACTATATATAAAATCTAATTTTTAAAGGTTCCAACAAGAATGAATAGAAATAGTGGTAGATTGAGCAAGCAAATAAAGAAGGAGATGACATAAGAGGTAGCAACTGGTGTGACTTTTGAAAACTATATAATTAGAAACACGAGGATGATAAGGTTTGGTCTTTCAAAATTTTAAGACAATGAGATAGCTAGATAGCTATTTAATAAATTTTAAGTAAAATCATACTAAAAAATATATGATTTTGTTTGGGTGCTAGCCGCGCAATTGCGTGGGCCACCCAGCTAGTTGGCATAAAAAAAACAGTCCGCTTAGTCTTAGATCTAAACTTCTACTTCAGTATTTTTATGAGCACAACGAGTGACTAATTGTATACTCCCTCCGTCCCACAAAGCTGGTCGTCTCCCTCGCGATTGTCCCATAAAGCTTGTCGTTTTAGTATTTGGAGTAGAAAAGTGGCCTATCTGGTATGAGGCCATCCTGTACTACTATTACTAGTTGTTTTTGCTCCACAAGACTTTATGCCCGAGAAGAAGTTGCAGATAGTCGTGCAGTGCAGGAGGAGAGGGGCAGTGAAATGACTTACCTGCAACCGGTAATAATTCAGGGTATGCTGGTAATTTTTCTCCAAAGCTAATTTAGCTGCACCTTCCTAGGACGACAGGAACTTTGGGATGGAGGGAGTATTTACTTAGTGAAGCAGCGTAGTCACCTCTTGGATAGGTTGGGCGGTCGTTTGAGCTTCCTCACTACACCTCTACGATAGACTATTCCTCGACTGACATCAATGTCTTAATAAACAACCAACCAATAAAAAATACTATTAGTTATCCGAACACGATGGTGTTGTTGGCTCCACCAGACTGCCACTGACATGATGAACATGTTATAGCAATTAAGTAGTAGTATGCACTATCACTTTGTTCAATGTGCATTGCTGTGCTTATGTGATATAGATGTTGTTAACTTTGTTGCTCTCTATTTATACTGCATCACAAAGATGAATTATTTGTTTGTAAGGGAGATACTATTTATTTTTGTAAGGGAAAACATAGAAGAATACATTAAAAAGGTGATTGAAAGTTTAAAACGACTTGAAGTACATTCATACCCGCGCTTTTTGAAATTTTTTTAACTATATCTAAAGAGTTGAGGAGGTTGAAACAACTCACATTTGTTCGATATGCATTGCTTTGCTAGTGTGACATTCTCTCTTGACTAATTAATAGGAGTAACTGATTAATTACTTGGGAGGTCCTTCCCACCTGCTGTGTATTGTGTAAGTGTAAGATCACTTCATACTAAGCGGTCTGTCTGTTACTGTATTTCATCGTGTTTAACATGGTACTGTTCTAATATCAAGTCAAATCTCGAAGTGGTTAAAAAAAAAATCTTTGCTGTGATTTTTTTTGTGCTCGATTTTTTTATGCGCTCTCTCTGCTGAAAGGGTTGGTGCTTGATTAGTGCTGGTTAATTACTAAATTAAAAATGATGTTACTCTTATTCAGGAAAAGAGGGCTTCACGTGATTGCTGTCAGTCTGCTGTCACGCCCTCTCTTATGAACCTTCATTAATTGACCTATTAGGAGGTGCGCTGACATAAGCAAAATGGCGTCAGTAATGACGATCAAATACAAACGTAAGCATGCATGACGATATTTTAAAATATTACCATCCATATATCAAGCGTAAGATGCTGATTAGCCTATCACTAGTTTTTTTTTTTGCAAAATAAAATGCTCGTGATGTATAGTGGCATGAACACTAATGCCTCGAAATGATGGATGATATATACAATTAACTATTCGGCGTGGAAAAAACTAATGAGCACGATACCTTACGTTATATACCTTTTTTTTAAGTATATGTATATATACTCTCTCCGTTTCACAATATAAGTCAATATCTATCTAGATTCATTAACATCAATATAAATATGAAAAATGTTAGAATAACTTACATTGTGAAACGGAGGAAGTAACTTACGAGTTATTAATTAGTTGATACTTTATTATATATCTGCATCGATCTTATCTGGAGCACGGTATCTTGCACAACGCACACTTTGTTTATGGGTGAGCCACACGGTTTGACTGTGACAGAAAGAACTCATGCTCATGCATGGCCTGATCAATGACACATATAATGGGAAAAAGATATTGCAACTAGCTTGGAGTAATTTTAAAAACAGTTTTGGAAGGGTTCCTCTTGGATGGTTGACATACTATATATGGACAATTTCTTATAGGACGAATTAAATATTATAAACATAATAAATAACCCAGAATAAGTGATTTAAACATTGTTGGTGTAGAAAGTTTTTAAAGAAATCATATGTTAACCATGATGATATGCATAATCTACAAGTCAAAGAAAATCCCCCTTAATCACAATTTCACAACCTATTTAGTTGGAATAGTTTGAAAGATACACCTGATTAATGACACAACTAATTTATTTCAAATATTTTTTCTTCACTGTTAGTAGCAGTGATTCTTTTGGAAACTTATAAACAATCAACCATGTTCTTGAGCGTTATTGATTAGGGTACTTTTTATATCCTTGATAAAGGGGCCGGGTGTTTACATGAGGGGTGTAAAGTTTTGGCGTGTCACATTGGGTATTATACAGGGTGTCGCATGAGTTGTTTGGGCACTAATAATAAAAAACTAATTGCAGAATCCGTCAGTAAACCGCGAGACGAATTTATTAAGCCTAATTAGTCCATCATTAACAAATATTTACTGTAGCACCACATTATCAAATCATTAAGCAATTAGGCTTAAAAGATTCATCTCGCAAATTAGTCGCAATCTGTGCAATTAGTTATTTTTTAGCCTATATTTAATATTTCATGCAGGTGTTCAAACGTTCGATGTGACATGGTGAAAAATTTTAGGGTGGGATCTAAACAGGGCCAAAGTACTGGAAGGTATCATATTTTCTAGTGTAAAATTTGGTACTTCCAGATACTTAAATACCTTGAGATAAAAAAAATTAGTGTAAAAATTTAGGTACCTCAGGATACTTTTTTAAGAATCGTAAAATTTTGCAACTTGTTTTAATTTTTTTTCTAACCCAAAATTTTCAATTACATTTGACCAAGCTAATAGCAATATTTACAACACAAGAGTAGTTTCATTAAATCTAATATTGAATATATTTTGATATTTTCTTTGTTCAGCATTATAAGATGTTTTGGTTTAAATAGATTCATGCATGAATGTATGCATGTGTCCAAATTTATATGGATGTTAATTAGTCACTCTAGACAAGGGTTGGAGATGCCAAAAAATCTTATATATAATGTGTAACAAAGGGAGTAGAATGTTTGTTTTGTATCAAAAATATTGTTATGTTTTTTTAAAAAAAATAATTAATTTTTTTAAAAAAATAAAGAAAAACAACTTATAATATGAAATAGGAGGAGTAATTTAAATTGTTAATTCTCCCCATTATTTTTGGCAGCCCCACATATATAATATGTAATATGTATGCATGTATATTTTTTTTAAGTAGCTGTATACAACTATACAAGCTGGCCTTGTTGAAAGGGGTTATACGATTTCTCAATCATGGACGACGTGCTTGACCATCATCAATCACATGATAGTTTCTCGTTATCTGTTTGCCTAGTTGCCTGTGCTAGCTTTAAGTCAAGCTCACACTTGAATTTATAGTATACTGGTATTACACTTCTTCCTCCTGATCCCATGTTAAAATTAATGTTCTTTATCCGGTTTGCTCCTATTATCTGTTTTGTGCAAGCAGCAGAATCCATGAGAGCATCCTACTTGTGATAACAAGGTGATGAGAGGAATTTATTATATATATATTCTCCCCGGCAAATCTGAACACTGAAGTAAGCCAACAGTGTATTATGCTAAGCCCTGGCTGTTGGGTTGGGCTTAATTATAAAATTAGTTGGCCCAACAACCATGCATGCATAGACTTGGGTACTTCCTTATCACCTAGACTTTGCCATATATAGATTTGATATTTTTTTTTACTAAATTCCAAACTGAACTTTCAAGTTAACTTTTAATATTTTCAAAAATCAGAATATAGAAGTGCAAATTTACATTTTCAAAATTGGATGGGATGGAGTTTCAAAAATAAAAAAAAATGGATGAGATGGTACACAATACAATTAAGTAATGGTGCCAATTAAAAACAATTAATACTGCCAACAAAAGCACAGTAAAAAAAAACTATGGATGTATACCTTTTGCCTTGATCTCCCTATGATGGTGCTTCTACCACTCATGAAAATTTTTAAAATATTTAATAAGACAAGGTATGGCATCTTGCAAGATGTCAAAACATAACTTAATTCAATCACGAGAAGTAACCCAAAAATAAAAGGAAACAATTTAGTATATTTGTGTTTCTTCTAAAACAAGTCTATGAGATGTTGAAAATTTTGATGATGAACAAGAGAATTTGTTTGGAGCTAGTTATATATAGATGCGTGCGATATATATGTAGTCATCAAGACTCTTCAAGATCTGGTGCAAATTAATCTATCGATTGGCTTTATTTACTAGCAGAGTCAATGGAACAGTACTTGTCTTCAACAGAGTGGGTGAAGATTGATGGTGCTTCCTTAATTAACTTAGGCTTTAATTATTTGTTTTGTTCTGCTGCTTCCATGCATTATGTTAGCCCATAATGCATGGAAAAAAAACTTACCCTTTTAATATGAAATGGATCACATTTTTTGACCTATATATGTTGTTAGGCACCCGGTTAGCTTAGAGATGAAAATTATTGTAGTTTGTTTTAAAACTTGAATTAATCTTAAATCAAAATATGTTTCTAGGCCTTTTATATATATAAAAAAGGAAATATGTTACCCAAATGCCATTTCTTTGATCGTGTTGATTCATACTTTTGAAACATAATAGTATTATCGTTTGCGACGAAGATTAGGAGAGAAACATTTCTCCAAACACATAAATACCATATTCCACCGAAATACAAAGAAAACCGTGACATGGGTGGCTTGTCACACTCGGATTAGACACTTCAAACTTTCTCAGTGAACAAGCGCATATGTATATAGAATCTCATTTAACGAACAACTTATTACATGCTTCACCTGATGTCATATATATCAACCTGCAGACTCTAAATTGAGAAGCCTGAGTGACTCATCCTACAAATTCACGAAATACCTGAAAAAAATCTACATGATCCGATCCAAATCTACTACATGATCCAAATCTACTGCAAATTCGTGAATACCTGAACAAAAAAATTCTAATCCAGACAAGTGAATTTTTGTCTGTCACTCTATACTGGCGCACCCCAGTCTCGATCGAGTAGGCCGAGAGCAGCTGAGAGCTCATGAAAGTAGACGAGTTCATCCATGCCAAACAAGCTCTCGCCGTCAAGGAGGCACCCATCCATGGGCTTCAGATCCGCAAGAAGCTCCGGCGCCGGCGGCGTTGACTCCATGATCGGTTCGTCAGACACGCCGGCGGCTGTGCACGGCCGCAGATGTTCTTCCTCGCCGGCCGGCGCCTCCGGCGGGCTCGATTCATGCGATGTCTCGCTGTTGTTCTGGGCGTCGTCGCCGGAGCACGGCCAGGACACAGAAGCATCGCCGCCGTTGCTGGAAGCGAAGCTGATGACCATCTGCGCCGGCGAGAGCTGATCCTCCTCCTCGCCGCCGTCGACGACCATGGCGGCGGCGTCGTCCCCATGGCGGCAGGTGTGCTCGCCGAAGTAGGTGATGATGTAGACGGGCGAGGCAGTGTCGTCGTCCGCCGTCTCCGACTGCTGGACTTGCTTCGTCGCCGTGCAGCCATGGTCGTCCTTGTAGCTGCACCGGTAGTAAAACCTCGGGTGCTTGCTGTTCTTGATCTCCTTCTGCCCGTACTTCCTCCACAGAAATTTGTCATCCATTGTCGCTTTCCTCTCAATCCTTGCTCCATTTCCTCCAGCATTGCTCACCCTGCACGATCAAATTACATTGGTTAATTCTCAATTATTCCAGATTAGTCTCAAATGTACACAAATTATATTAACCAACTAATCGTGTGAGCTTAATCAAGTACTCGGTTAATTACTCACCTCATCCTTTTGGAGCTCGCTGCAGCTGAAGCGGCAGTCAAGCCACGACCACGCCCCGGCTTGCGCTTCCTGCCGTTGCCGTTGCCGGCAGCGTCGTCGTCGTCCTCAGCTCCGGCGAGGTTGACGCCGTGCAGCTTGGCGAGCGCGCGGTCGAAGCAGAGGAGGATCTGCTCGGCGAGGTCCACAGGGCCGTGGAGCGCCGACGAGCCGACCAGCAGGGCATACAGGCGGGCCGCCGACTCCCTCCCCTCGGCGACGAACTGAGCCGACGCCGCGGTGGGCTTCCCGGCGATGGCGGCGAGACTAACCATAGTGAGCGCCATTGTTAATTCTCAGCTGGACAGTTGGTAGCTTAGCTTCAGTCTTAGCTTGTCACAGTTTTGGATTGGCGACTGCGGTACTTATATAGGACAAGCTCCAAGATGGAATTTGTTTTTAGTTTGAGATTTGGACAGTAATAATTAACAAGTTTTTTTTTCTACGAACACAACACAAATACTTTTTTCACGAACGCGCAAAAATATTACACGTCAATATATTAGAAGAGAAAATAGTTTTTTTTTGTTACGTAACGCAATCAGTCCGATCGGCTTTTGTTTTGCTAGGGGAATGAAAAAAACAAAACTAAAACTAAAACTAGGAAAAGACTACTACGACGGCTAAACACAACACAAATACATACGCTCATAATACGCGTACACTCATCCCTATAATACGAGCACCTCCAAAAGATTATATCGATATACTTTGAGATTAATAAAATCACTAAGAATGTCTCGCTATTATTCATATCAAATCTTGGACAACATTAATTAGTAATGAGGTGCTATATAGCTGGACTGCGCACACTGACACAAGTTAAATTAATGAACACAACCACAGAAATATGGTGACGGTGATGTTTCACTGAACCAACAGTTAGCACCGGTCTAGTAAAGGCTTCCACTGCGAGTTGACCAAAACAAAATAAGGATGCCAAATCGCGTGAACGATCGATTTGACAATTTAAAATTCTAGTTAGGGCTTGTTTTATTTCCAAATCAAGCTAGAAATTAAGGAGGGTATATGATGACTAGAATTTGTCTCCATGCACCAGTTGAGAGGAGCCGTTCATGTGGATCTGGATGCTGGGGATTATATATCAACAACTAGCAAGGTTAATTCCAGTGAAATGGGGCCAAAAATAGGGAATGTCAACCCTAGCCTACTAACCTACCTAATGATAGTTTCCTTAGCTAAATATCAAATACTTCATCTGTTCCAAAATAAACCAGCCTAAACTAGATATGATATTTTATAATATAATAAATCTAGATATGTTCATTGTACTAGAAAATATTGTAAGATCAACGTGTGTTTTGATTCTTATTCTGTGATGAATAATTGGCATATGTGATTATTGGTTTTGATATATTTGGAGATTACTGTTGAAGTGGTTTTGGAGATGATTGATTTTCAGGTGATGAACAGGGTTTGCTGTTTTGTCGGGACCGATTAGACTGGGCAGTGGTTGCCGGTCAGACCGGCTTGTGTTGCGCGGTCAGACCGGCCGGCCCGCGATCTGACTGGCCGACGCTCTGTCGGTTTCGGTTTCGGGTTGTTTCTTTGGATATCCGTGATTATTTCATGGTTATGGCTTCTAGATGGATACTATACGTATGTAATACTGTTGTTTGCTAATAATGAGTCAAGTTGGTGATAGCTTGGTGTCGGAATATGGTTTCTTTGTTTGTTTCATGTGTAGGTGACTCGATGCCTCGGGAGAGTATTTGCGGTGATGGACCGGGAGTCGGCTTGGTGGTAAGACGATGTCCGTGGTGGTCAGATATCATGCGGGATACTAAGGCTAGAGTTGATGCACGTGGTTGATGGAGATTCCATATGGCATACGATAGAGGTATTGTGTGCGTATGGGATGCGGAGTCGAATTTGGAAGGAGTCCAAATTTGGTATGATTGGTTATGTAGAGTTTGTTTCTTGTACTAGGAGGTTTCCTATGGGGATTAGGACTCTTAGTATGAGTTTGGTTCGTGGCTTTAGGCTGCCTACCTCATGTATAAATAGAAGGGGAGCGTGAGGCTTCCCGGTATCGCTTTTGTGTCGCTTTTCATAACGTTGTGTTTTAGGGTTTCGAGTTTAGTCAAGATTTTTGTAAGGAGTACTGTTGTTGCACTTTGTAAACACAGAGAGAAGTAATAAAGTTGTCATCTACTTTGAGAGTTCTTCGATTTGTGTTTCATCGGGTGCGGCTGTCTAACCGGCGACTCAACAGCGGTCCGACCGGCGACAAGCGGCGGTTAGACCGGCGGCATACGGGCGGTCAGGCCGGTGGCGGCGACAGCAAGCGGCAGCTGATCTCGGCGGTCAGACCGGAGATTGAATCTCGGTCAGACCGACGGCAACCTGTAACATCCCAGCCTAGGGCTTAATAGGATTAATAGAATACTCATATCAACAAGTTACAACTTCTTTTTCGGAAGCCAATCTCCAAAGAACTCCAGGGTTAAGCGTGCTTGGCCTGGAGCAATTTGAGATGGGTGACCGACCGGGAAATTCTTCTCGGGTGCACACGAGTGAGGATAAAGTGTGCAGAAAAGACATGTTGTTGGTCTGTGAGGGCAGTCTATGACTTATGAAAGCTATCAGATGTAAGTGGACCCGGCCTGGGGGAAGGCGGGACGTTACAAAGTGGTATCAGAGCCGACTCTCGCGGTTTCACGGGCGTGTGTGTCGCAGTTGCGCAGGCATGGTGCGTATGGCTGGTGTAGACCGGGAGTGGTTACTGGACAGGCATGGTGCGTATGGCTGGTGTAGACCGGGAGTGGTTACACAGCATGGCACATGCGCTGTCACTGGACACATGGACGTGGTCAAGAGAGGACGTGGTCAAGAGAGGACGTTTCTGGACGTGGTCAAGAGAGGACGTTTCTGGCCTAGGGTTGATCGATGGGGGCGTCGATCTCTCTTAAGGGGGTGAGGGTGTAACATCCCGGCCTAGGGCTTAATAGGATTAATAGAATACTCATATCAATAAGTTGCAACTTCTTTTTATAACATCTTGTTTTAGATTTGTTTATTTTGGGATGAAAAAAGTATATACTTAAGGACAGCATGGAAATATATTTATAAACATAAGGAATCGAGCCTAGATTTGTGTAAAATTCTGGCGCTTCACTCCAGCTCACAACAGCAAGAGGTGGCCATGATCAGTTAGTCTACTACACTGAAATTTGACATGTGCACTGAACACTACAGTAATATATACACATTACATTTGGATAATACTTCCACACTTTCTCAATGTCATTTTGTAATACTTTCACACTTTCTGAATAGTACGTAACGTGGCCAGCTGTCTACTTGTATATACAAAGATGATTAAACTTCTGCTTGCTTCCAAATTAGCCTCCTTTCCTCGATACAAAAAAAATTTAGCTTCAGCCGCGTGCAAGCATTTTTAAAACTTCTCCAACTTTGCATGCAGATGTGTGTCATGTGAACGCACGCTGCAGCTTAACCACCGGTCATGCCAGTGTGTCAATGTGTGCACACATGAGCTGATGCTTGTCAACGATCGAGCTGATTCCTGGGAAAGACAATTAAGATAGATGGCTAGGCTACATATATCGCCTATGCAACCTAAACACTCATACGACGAAGTGTTTAGTTAATTAGTAGCCCTGATGACAGAGACATTAGATTATCTGTCGCCAAGTTTGTTGGGATAATTAACTCATAGAGTGTCTGTTTGACTGACCACATGTGACTAGCATTCAGATGGAGATCTAACCATGGATGCAGTCAAACCGTGTTTCGGTTTGCTACCCCTGTGGACCAAACCTGCCCCTGGATCATGTACATAAGCTTGTGCATATCACTGCATTTAGTTTGGTTGATCATGTATATATATATTTTTGTTGTAAACATCGCTGAGATCACCAATTAAGCAAATTAACAGAGGCCGGGCGCCCCTCAGTCAGCAGCTTCTTTTCTCTTTCCATACATCTTCCTTTATGCCTTTAATTTAAAATTAATTTTTAAAAAGAAAAAGAAACAATAAGCGTGTATGCTTGACATCTGACGAATCCTTAACTAATGAAGCCCACTTAAGTCTTAATTAGGGTATTTTGATCATACTTAAAAAGTTAGCGCGAGTGTAAAATTTACCTCCAGTTATTGAACATCTCAAACTATCTTTTAGTGTAAAATTAGGTATATATATCTCGAAGTCCTAAAATTAAATATGGTAGCCTAGCTGCAAAATACAAGAAGATGCGTGTGCATATGGCTGGTTAATTTGGCCATGTAATCAATTAACGCAAGCAATATTAGCTGCATGATATGATGCGAGCTGCGACGTCGGGTGGTGTGGCGTAAGCAGAAGCGTCGTCAGCAAATGATGCGAGATATGCAGATAACTATTCTATTCGGACGACGGCCATATATATATATTGATACGATGAGATCGAAGGCGTAATCCGAATGCAATGCAATGTTAATGAAAAAAAAAAAAAAGGAAATAATGCAAATGCAATGCATGCCGTGATGCTCTAGCTAGCTCACATGGTCTCTGATGCTCTCCTTTGCTTGCTTAGTTTGGTTGCTGATCGATTAAGCATTTGATGATGGATATATACAGGGCCGGGGAATCTTGGTCTTGGGATAGATGCATGCGCCGGCCGGCGCCGTCGATGCCTCGATCTCCCATGGCAGCGGGGCAGGGTGCAGTGGGTTTGCCGGATGCACATGCAGTGATGCAGGCAGGGCGTCCTGGAGGAGGAGGTGGCCGATGCAATTTCAGATTCGGCCATGAAGCTCCTGGCATCAAGGCCCATCTAACGATATTCCTAAATCCAAGGGCCGTATTGGTTATATATGGGCCTCATTAGCCCCTCGGATTCAATAATTCTTGTGTCATGGGATGTGTTATATATGAAACTAGAAAATTACCCCGCGCGTTGCTGCGGAAACTTATTTAAATAAATGTATGACAGTAAAGAAATGTAAGGTGATTTGTTGACTAATTGAAAGAAGAAATGCTATGTGCTAAAAAGTATACAACCCATATTCTGAAGTTAGTTACTCTCTGTATCTGTATTTAATACCACTTATCCGGATAACACAACACTCTATAGATCTGGTAGATAATATATACATAGACTAAAGCAACAATACCCTACATACCTAAATAGTTGATAATCTTTTCGGATATGATTTTACAAACAATTAAAATATATTGACTATATAAAATATAATTCTGGTATCTTCTATCAAGTCAATGAGGTTTAGCATTATCAATATCTAGAGAAATGGGATAGAGCCTAACAAATAGGCATCTGAGAGAACGTAAAATATAGGCAACTTTGGATAATCATTTGCATCCGAGCGTCCGTGTTAACATGATCAATATAATTGAATGGTGCACACATAAAAAAGTAGATTGATTTTCATGTTGATGCATAGAGATGGAATTATCCCATAGTGATGGATCCTATATATCTGTAAAGTTCATCCCCAGTAAGGGTAGTTAGTGTTAATTCTCTTTTCTCTCATGAAGCCACATCACCTCAATTATTTCTAACCTTTGGATGAATCATCAAGGGTGTAAATTGCATCTCTTCACATCACCTCAATTGTGTTTAGTCTTTGGATGATTGCATTTTTTTTTCTAAAAGGCATACCATACAACCCAATCATTTATAACCTTTGGATAATTGATAAAGGTAAAGAAAATATATAGACACATGAAAAAAATCATATAGTAGGTAAGAAGAAAAATTTTAGAACTCATATATACTATATTATCACACAATTATTCCACAGCAATGTGCGGGGTACCCATCTACTTAGGTAATCAAGGAAAGAGCAGAAAAATCATGGGCACTGTTCATCTCTCCAAGAGGAAAAACAAATGTTGTCTGATAAACATATGCCTTCTTAATTAACATTTATTTCTTCGTGAAGCTGAGGTTACCTTGGCAATCCTTTCATTTCATTTGAAGAGATCTTCTAATTTTGTTTGCAACCTAAATAAACAGGGAAGATGATAAACTGTCTATTTTATCAAAATATAACTTGAAAAGTCAAGAAAGGAGATGGGTAGGCCTATATTATGCTTACCGTACGTGTCTTAAAATGATGCAACAATTCCAGTAAAAAGAATGATGCAAAATTAATAAACAGGGAGTTTAGTAGTACTAACCTGTGGGGTGGCTCACTATTGAATCCGGAATCCAATAGATTTCTGCATCTATTCATATGGAAAATATATGATGACAAAGCAATATTATAAGATCAAAATGAGAAGAGTATAGTTAGCATAATTTTACATGATATATGATGCAACAATGGGGAAACATAATCTCAAAAGAAACAAAGATTGGCAATATAGCATGTGGCAGTTTAAGAAAGCAAATAAAAAGAAGAACATAAACAGTTGATCGGAAGAGGCAAAGCAAGAACTGGAAAAGAGGTAAAAAATAGTACCTGTGATTCTATAAACCACGTCAATGAAGAATTTATAGTGGGGCGAGCTAGTTCAACGTTATCGGAAGATGAGGCGCTTGGAAGACACAGAGATGCACATGCACGGGAAAAATTTCAATGCTTTGCCTGGTGGGCCTGGACCATGGTTCAACTCACGTTTTCCAGCAGCAGACCAATAAAAAACGATCTAATCCTACCGCATAACTTCAATCCAACAGTTCAAAAGCAATCAAGGTGACGTGGAGCAACCACATTGCAGGAAAGTCATATTAATTGCACTAAGTGGGGATCAACTAAATAGGTATATAGGATAAATCCTCTTTAAATCGCAATCAATGTCCTTGGAGGAGAGATTAACTGAACAAGGACTAAGTGGGACGGGACCTCCAGGTCCCCTCCCTTTCGTCGTGTCGTTCGCATGCGCAACATTAAAGGTGAAGGAGGACGCGAGTCGGAGCTGGAGTTGGAGCTTGTAGCCATTGCTAACGTTACCCCACTACCTCGAGAGGTGGACATCGATGACCTGAGGGGCGGAGCTGAGATCTGATTTGGCATCAGAGGAGGAAGATGCGCGGGGGTGCTCTGGATGCGACGGCGATAGCTCCACCCTACAAGCCGTCAAACCTCTCATTGATGTTGCCCACCAACAACCCACCGTCGTTGCCGGATATGATAGCGAGGACTTGAGCTCGAGCTCCTACATCATTGCACGAGCTGCATATACCTAGCAGCTCGCCCCCTCCCTCCCCCTCTCCTAGGCTCGATTCAAGATGGAGCTCTCTCCTTGTGGCACTGCAACCCCACTCTCCCTCTCTCTCGGGGCTATGATGTTGTAAGTCATCGGTCGGAGAAGGGGATGAGACTTGACAGTGAGGTTTGCCAGAGAAGATCAGTCCCACAATGACTTGCTGGGAAGGAATTTTTTTAGAAATAATACGATTTTAATGGAAAAAATCATAAAAATATAGGTCGGTTAAGCGAAATTGTAAGTTTAGCACCCTGTCGAACAACCATGGTTCGATAGGGTACCTGTCGAACTGCGGTTGTTTGACAGGTGATAAAAAATTCTGAAAAAAAGAGAATAGTCACTGTAGCACACTGTTCATGCGGACATATCGAACATTGGTAGTTTGATATGCCCCTGCTAACCACTGCGCAACACTGTTCATGTACTTTTTAATTTTTTTAGTGGACCAACTACCCTGTCGAACAACTCGACAGGTACCTGTCGAACTGCGGTCGTTCGACAAGTACCCCTGTTGAACCACGGTTGTTCGACGAGGTGCTAAACTTGCGATTTAGCCTAACCGACCTATATTTTTACGATTTTCCATTAAAATCGTATTACTTCTGAAAAAAAATTCCCTGGGAAGCATTGGTCACAAATATCGCTCTGGTATCGATGGTTGTCGACCGATATGGACGGGTACCATGTTGGTACCTGACATCCATTTGTTCAAACACGTCACTTGAGAAATACACGGGCCCACATCATCGAGTCGTGTGCCAGTGCGCGTGTTGCGTGTGGACACGTGCCAAGATATGCTATATCGGACAAGCGTGGAGGCGACTAGCGCTCAGACATCCGATCCAAGCGCTAGCATTGAACGCTTATTCAGTTGTATAATACACATTCAATGACTGAGAATAAAATCAAGAACTAGCGCAAACAAAGTTTAAGCTGCTATATTACCTATGCTCTGTCCCCTCACTCATCCCAATACCTACATACTATTAGCAATGTGTTTTTTCAAACTTTAAATAATTTTTTCTCATAAATTACCTATCCGATCTATGATTTGATTACATCATTTTATTCGTTACAATTAAATCTTCAAAACAAGATATCACACAATTATATTTTGATGAGAAAATATGTATGTATTTTCTAAAAAATCAATCATTAATTGTTGCACCATTTACAAATAAATGTTTTACTATCTGTGCAAATGTTTCATAGAGATGCAACATATACATAAAGTATTGATTGCAACAATAACAACTATTACTTGAATCATTAAGTCCCAACGAGTGAAACATAAAAATATTTAATATGAAACACATAATGTATTTTTAATATTTGATTTTGTTAAAATATTTTTATATCATGCATGAAACATTAAGTTGTAATTGTTGAAATAAAAAAGATATTTGCTGAAACATCCCAAAAAAATAACATATGCAACATTAGCAAATACTGATTAAAACATCTAAATAATACTATGTGCAACGATGAAAAAAATATAGAGAAAAATGTTATCAGAATATAATCATGTGAGAACTTGTTACAAAGATTTAATTGTAACGAATCTAATGATGTGATTAAATCGTAGATCGGATAAATGGTTGAAGAAAAAAAGTATTTAAATTTTGAATGTTTGAATATGCATGGACACATGCACCTGACATGTACTCACTGCATAATAGGACTTCTTCTCTCTCCGGTGAAATAGGATGGTAGGATTGCCATCTGATATTTTCGTCAGGACCGGACGACTGATGAGAAGCATTTTCGACAAGCGTAGTATTAAGATGCACCGGCGTGGCACGCTATAGTTGCCTAGCGGTGCATCATCCTGTGTGGGAGCGTGGGAACGGATCCCAGTATCTAGCAGCCCCCAATTGTAACTGTCGGCATGCTGTGATTACTACATAATTTCCCATAACCGTGACCAAAACTAGTACAGCAAATTTGCGGATATCAGAAAAATATGATCCAGATAACTGGAAAATTATCCGTACTATGAACTACTGGCAAACTGCACGCATGTCACCGTGCATTATCGATCGAATAGACCGAGAGCTCATCAAAGTTGATGAATCCATCAATGCCGAGCGAGCTCTCACCGAGCTCCAAGTCCAGGAGGCTGTACTCAAGATCAGGCGACGAAATCAAACCCATCAGCTCCGACTCCGGCGTCGACTCCTCGATCAGCTCCTCAGCCACGTTGGCCGTCAATGGTGGAACTTCCTCACAATCCGGCAAGCTCCACGGCTGCGATGCCCCGCTGTTTTTGGCATCCTCGCGGCAGCACGGCCAGGGATAGGCAGCAGAAGCACCGCCCGTGGCGGCGGCGACGGCGGCGCTGGAACCGAAGCTGATGACTATGAGCTCCTCCGACTCCTCGCCGTCGTCGCCGGCGACGACCGGGCAGCCGACGTCGGCCACCCGGCCGCAAAAGTGCTCGCCGAAGTAGGTGACGACGAAGAGGGAGGGGTCGTCGTCCTCCGACTGCTGGACCTGCTTCGTGGCCGTGCAGCCATGGTCGTCCCTGTAGCTGCACCGGTAGTAGAGCCTCGGGTGCTTGCTGTTCTTGATCTCCTTCTGCCCGTACTTCCTCCACAGGTAGCTGTCGTGCATCGTGGCTTTCTTCTCAACTCTACACGGAATCGGATTAAAGCTTTCGTTAAGAACTTAAGATCAATCACCGACTCCAAGATTAGGCCCAAATGCAGAGTGATTAATCAACCAAAGCTGTCACTGTCACGCACCTGATCCTCTTCGAACTCGCTGCAGCTCGAGAACCAGCCGAGCCGCGCTCCGGTTTGCATTTCCTGCCGCTGCCGGCAGCGACGTCGTCCTCCGCGCCGGCGGCGCCACCGTGCAGCGCGGCGAGCGCTCGGTCGAAGCAGCGGAGGATCTGCTCGGCGAGGACCAGAGGCCGTGCAGCGTCGACGACGGCGGCGAGCCGGCCGCCGCCGGCAGCTGCTGTCCGAGCAGAGCGTGCAGGCGGGCGGCCGCCTTCCTTCCCTTGGCGACGTGCCGAGACGCCGCGTTTGACTCCGCGGTAGTACGCGCCATTGGTTTTAGCTAACTACAGTAGCTTTCCTGGCAGTCACAGCACACAGCACTCACCAATGACACAGTTTTCTTCTCTAATCTTCGTGCAGAAATTTGGGTTTGAAGAAGTTTTGCATGGTCACCTGGGGGGATAAAGTAGCCCCTTACTTATAGGACTTTGCTCCAAATGAAAAGGATTTTTAAATTATACAAGTTGTGAAAGTTGACGTTTTTTAGCTGGAGATTCGGACCGTACTTAATAAGATTAGAAGGGAGGTGTTACTTGACTGTGTTCAGTACACTGGCACACTTCGTTTTCGTCGCATGAGAGATGGGTAGTACGCACCCACAATTTATCTTTAATCATGAAAGACGCAAACACACGTCATGTTGTATGTCCTATTAAGATCTCTCATTGAATCTAAATTGTATAGTAATTAGCCACAGATAATTAAGATTGTTGTACAGAACTATTATATTTGATTAAAAAGTGGCGTGACTAGATAAAATTATCACTCCCGCTATGTGTAACGTGTCAGTATTATTTTACCATATCAGCTAGACCGGCGTGATCAAAAAATTCATATTCTGGAAATAAGTTTTGAAAGAGTCTATTTTTAAAATTGAAAAATAAAAAAAGTTCAAAAATAAAAAAAAATCCTAGCTGCCCAGCTTTCTTGTTCAAGCTTGGGCTGACAGATTCGCCCTTAGTATCATTCCAATTCTGGGTTGAACGTTCCCTCAAAAAAAATTCTGGGTTCAACTTTCAACCTTGTGGGTATATCAAAAAAAAAAGCACCCCATACTTTATTAGTATTTTCTTCCTGGAGAAAGATTTTGAAATTCCAAGTTGTAATTAAGTAGTGGTTGCTAGAGATTAGGATCGTACTAATTAACAAGATTAGTAGGATTGGCGGAGAAGTGCTAGCT
The DNA here is from genome assembly GCA_000338895.3 of Oryza meridionalis. Taxonomy (NCBI): domain Eukaryota; kingdom Viridiplantae; phylum Streptophyta; class Magnoliopsida; order Poales; family Poaceae; genus Oryza; species Oryza meridionalis. The sequence continues at coordinate 23,823,194 of CM002528.2, forward strand.
GGAAACTGCACACTGTGCCCACTAGGCCACTACAGTCCAACACAACCCCAGAGGTGGCGATATTCATTGGACCGGCCGGAGTACCTAGTAAGCACCTTGCTCGAGTAAAAGCTCACTGTGGGTTAGTTGACAAAAATAAGGATCTCATGGCCAATTGGTTGACAATTTAAAAATGCATCTCTTGTGTTGTTATCTAATCAAGGCTAGAACAACGAGGTTCACTATGACCAGAACTATTTGTTGCGAATGCAATGCATACAAGTGTTAGAGGGACACTGTCCATGTGGATTTGGATGCTAAGGGATTAAATCAACCAGCAACGTTCCAGTGAAACGGGACAAAGAGAATATTTATGAAGTCTAACCTACCATCCTAGTGGTGGTTTCCAGTGCTAAATATGTCCTTGAGGACAGGTTGAACATTTTATAAACCCAAGCAAACGATGAAACGAGGCAGCTAGATTTGTAAGGTGGTGTTTGACTTAACTTTAGTCTATGTATTTAGACACTAATTTAGAGTATTAAATATAAACTACTTACAAAACAAATTACATAAATAAAAGCTAATTTGCTAGGTAAATTTTTTAATCCTAATTAATCCATAATTAAAAAATGTTTACTGTAACATCACATAGGCTAATTATGGATTAATTAGGATCAATAGATTCGTCTCGCGAATTAGACCAAGATTATGGATGGGTTTTATTAATAGTCTACGTTTAATATTTATAATTAGTGTTCAAACATCCTATGTGATAGGGACTTGAAAGTTTTAGTCCCATCTAAACAGGGTCTAAATCTATGATCTATGCATTACCTTCTTAGAGTATGTTCGAAGGTAGAATATATTATAGCCTCTAGTTTATTTAAAGACTATCCTCTTATAATAGTTGAGACAACAAAAACTAACAATCAATTCACTAAAATATTTTTTATTAATTTTTTTCCTTTTTATCCATAGTCAAGCAATAAAGTTTTCTTTTATAAACGTTAAGAGTCGATGTTAGCCATTGTCATACATAACAATGATGTTTCTCTCACTTTCTCTCTCTTTTCCATGTCAACAAACTTATTACGTACTTTGTTAACAATTCTAAAAGGTTCCTATTAATTATCTATGTACATGCCCTTAATATCAAGGTTTGGTGGATATTCAGGATGACGACCCATTAAAAATGTTGCCCATAAATTATTGTCGATTCTTTCGTTCAATTTTTTCAATGGGTCGTCATCCTGAACTCAACCAATTAGAGCTCTATGCTATATACTATGCATAAATTGGCTTGTGCACTATACACTATATTATACATTACATTACATTACATGAATACTTCCTCACTTTCTTGTAATTTTGTAGCAGTGTAACGTGGCCAGCTAGAAAGTTAAACTTGCTTCCTTAAAAATTTGCTCTCCTCATCGCAAAAATTAGCTTCACCCGCGTGTGAGCCACTTCATGCACGCTATAGCTTGTCAACTAAGATGAGTACGTGGGGTAAGATAAGACTACGTCTTATATGATATCGCCTATGCAACGGAAATACTCACAAGAGTACATAGCCTGATGAGAGCGACATTAGTTTACTTGTCTGTCTCCAAGCTGTTAGTAGGCTAATTAATCCACATTCTGTACGTAGCTATAGCTAGGGTGTCATCTTTTACATTTGACGACCTGCTTTCAGATCGAGATCCAACCATGCATTTAGATCGTGGTTTTGGTTGCTGGTACCCTAAAGTAATTTTACCGTACTTAAGAAGATACTCCATCTGTTTCATATTATAAGACTTTCTAGCATTACTCACGTTCATATAAATGTTAATGAATCTATACACATATATGTCTAAATTCATTAACATCTATATTTACAATGTTAGAAAGTCTTATACCCTAAAAAGAGTACCGTATAAAAAAAAGTTTTGGTACCTTAACTGTAAAATATGAAGAACAAAAGCTTAGCTTAGACATGACTGACAAAAGCCCTTATCCATCGAAATTTCGAGATGGCCCGTACATCGCAGACGGAGAAATGCGATGCTTACCATCTTTTGAAATGGGCCTTTTTTTAGCCCGGCCTGCACTACAGTTCAAGTGCAGCCCGCAGTGGCGAGTTGCAGGCCAAAATACCGGCCTTTGTACAAGACGGGCCAGCGCATAGTCCCATATACAATTTGGGCTGTCCTGGCGGTGGATACAAGTTGGACTGTTAGCTCTAGTTGGAATAAGTTCATTTTGGATCCCTCTATTTCTAGTTCAGTCCGATTTCGTCCCTTGACCGCAAAACCGGATATGACCCGTCCCCCAACTTACAAAAACCGGGCAAACGAGGTCCCTCGGCGGTTTTGAAGGCGGTTTTGGCTGATGTGGCGCCTACGTGGCTTGTTTAACTAGGTCTCTGTCCGATGTGGCATTGATGTGGTGCTTACGTGGCAATTCAACTCGAAAAATAAATAAATCTCGTGGGACCCACATGTCAGTTTCACATAGAAATTATAAAAAAGGTAGGGCCCACGTGGGCCCCACATGTCATTCTTTTTTTTTAAGATGAAAGGCCAGAAGGCCCGGCTTTTACTTGAAAGCCAAAACGGCGAAACTCGCTGGGGATGCCAGCGTACAAGAAGTTCTTACAGAAACGACTGCGAAGCACAACTCACACAGAGACCCAGGGACAGACCCCCTGTGTCCCCTAGACAGGAAACTGAAAGAGGGACTCCAGCATGGGGACAGAAAGAAAACTACTAAAAACAGAGAAACAACTCTAAACTTCCAAACGATCTCATCCTAACCGACACCAACTCTTGGAGGTCTTAGACTCAACACCACCGATCTCATCCTTTCCACCAGCGCGTCCAGCTTGCATTCTTCCTCAGAACGAAAGAGTTTTCTCCACTGCAAAAGATTAGAAATAATTTGAAAGGGAATAGTTAGTGGAGAGTAAACCAGTTTCCCTCTAAACACCATGTTATTTCTTGTAATCCAGAGATTCCAACAAACAGCAGCTAACGGACTAAAAATGATTCTAAGTTGAGTATGGTCTGAAACCCCATTGCAAAGAGAAAAGAAATCATCAAAGTTTCTAGGAATGGTATTCCAATTGAGGACATCTCAGCAAACACACCAAACAAATCTAGCCATATCACAGTTAAAAAGAATGTGATTAGTTGTTTCCAAAACATTACAGAGCTGGCAAAACTCTGATCCATCCCAACCTCTCTTTTTCAGTTGCTCAGCAGCCTGAATTCTATCTTTGAGAGCTAACCAGAGGAAATGTTTAATCTTCATAGGGCAAGGGCATCTCCAAATCTCAGTATTTGCCTCTCTAATACCTCTAAAAGTCAGGGCTCTATAGAGGGATTTGGTAGTGTAGGATTTATTAGCTGACAGGCCCCAACCTAAACAATCTCTGGAATCATATGTTTCAATATTTCCTATGACTTCTTTCAGAGCATCCCACTCTGAAATCTCCTCAGGACCAAAGGACCTTCTAAAAGACAAGCAATCCGGACCCCCCCTCTTTGACCTGAGACACTAAAATATCCTGTTGATTGCAAACAGCAAAAATTGCAGGAAACAGGGTCCTCAGAGGGCATTGCCCCCACCAGACATCTCTCCAGAAACTGATGTGTGAGCCGTCTCCCACTTTCCACACAGACCCCAGGCTCAGCCATCTTCTAATATTTAGCAAACCTTTCCAGAATTGGGAAGCATATCTCTCTTTACATTGGAAGAAGCCCCCATCCTGCAAGTATTTCCTTCTCAATAACTCTATACATAGGCTATCATCTTCAGATTCAATTTTCATGATCCACTTGGCCAAGAGGGCAGTGTTCATTCTCCTAGTCTCAGTGAACCCAAGCCACCATAATCTTTGGGGAAAGCCAGATCCTCCCACTTTACCATATGGTATTTTCCCTTTAGTCTGTTTCCAGCCCAATAATATCTCCCTCTAATGCTACCAAATTTTTGATGGACTCCCTCAGGAAGTTGGTAGAAACCCATGGCATAGGAAGGGATTGAAGAGAGACATGCATTAATTTGAACAGCTCTTCCAGCATGGGACAGATTATTCCCCCAAGAATTCAATCTCTTCTCAAGTTTTTGGCCCAGGAAATCAAAACCAAGGTTTAGGATTTTGTCAGGGCCAATAGGTAAACCAAGGTACTTCATTGGGAACTGACCCACTGGACAATTAAACATCATTGCAACTCTGTTAGTATCATTGTCAGACAGACCCAAGGTAAAAATCTCACTCTTGTGGTAATTAACCTTTAGGACAGCCATCTCTTCAAAGCAGTAGAGAATGAACTTTGTAGCCACTATTTGCTTATCATCATTAGCAACAAATAGAACAGTATCATCAGCATATTGGAGGTAGGTGATACCCCCAGGAAAAATATCAGGAACTAAGCCACTGAGGACCCCTTCCCTTTTGGCACTATCTAACATTGCAGCAAGGGCATCACTAACCAAGTTAAAGAGAAGCGGGGAGAGGGGGTCACCTTGTCTAAGTCCCCTAAAGGTCCTAAAGAAATCAGTCCTCTCTCCATTAATGTTAATACACACTCTACCACCCATGACACAAGTTTTAATCCAGTTAACCCACTTGCTAGGGAAGCCTTTTCTGACCATCACCTCTATCAAGAAGTCCCAACTCACCTTGTCGTATGCTTTTTCGAAATCAATTTTCAAAATAATTCCTTCCAGATTCTTTCTATTCATCTCATGGAGCACCTCATGAATAATCACACAGCCTTCCAGGATAAACCTTCCAGGTATAAAAGCAGTCTGGGTTGGGGAAATGACATCTCTAGCTATCTCAGTAAGTCTATTACAAACACACTTACTGATGAATTTAAAACAGTCATTCAGAACACATATGGGCCTGAATTGTTTAATATCAGTAGGGTTACTGTTCTTAGGTATTAGAGAAATTACACCAAAGTTCAATCTCTTAAGGTCCAGCTCTTCATTGTAAAGCATGAGTAACATCTCAAAAAGATCAGGTCTTAGTTGTGGCCAAAAAGCTCTATAAAAAGGAATACTAAATCCATCTGGACCAGGGGCAGTGTTTGGTTTAGCCTCTCTCAACACCTTATACAACTCTTCAATGGTGAAAGGTCTCATTAAAGTATTTTTATCCTCCTCTTTCAGGCACAGGGAGTCCACCCAAACCCCCTGAGATAAATGTATACTAGAAGAACCTTCAGATCTAAAGAGGGATTTATAGTATTCAACAATGTGATGTTTCAAATCCTCTTTAGTAGTCAATTCCCTATCACCATCCATCAAGGAGGTAATAGTACATCTCTTTTTCCTCCCATTAGAAATCCTGTGATAGTACTCAGTATTCCTATCACCCTCCAATAACCATTGTTCACCACATCTCTTGTGCCAATACAGTTCTTCCAGCTCATAAATATGTTCAAGTGCATGTTCCAATTCATATCTCTGTCTCCATTCATCAGCATTTAACTCAGCATCAACAGCTTTTGAGTCAATTTCCTCCAACTTTTTCTGTAGGGATAATTTTGCTCTCCTGTCCTCACTTTGTTTATTTATTCCCCAGCCTGTCAGAAACCTCCTCATCTCCACTTGTTTTTATTCCAGAACTCAAGGATATATGAGCCATCCCTATCAGGAAATTTTTTACTGACCAAATCTTTAAAACCCTCCACTGCCAACCAAGCTGACTCAAATCTAAAATATCTACACTTCTCTACAACCAACTCACATGTATCTAGCAAAAGTGGGGTATGATCAGAGCCTACTCTAAGCACAGAAGAGATAAGAGAGTTGGGATATCTATCATCCCAGTCATCACTAACTAGGATCCTATCTAAAACCTCCTGGGTAGGGCAATCTTATTTGTTAGTCCAAGTAAATTTAGGACCAATTATGTGCACCTCTCTAAGGTCAAGGTCAGAGATAAACTTGTTAAACATATCCATACATCTAACATCAATGTTACTATTAGACTTCTCACTAGCAAATCTGTAAAGGTTAAAGTCGCCTCCCAACATCACAGGGTGTTCTCTACCACTGATGTGCCATCTCAACTCTTCCAGAAAAACATTTTTCAAACTATTGTCTACTGGACCATACACAGAAATAACCTCCCACTGAAATTTGTCCTTTCTATTCACCACCACACAGCTGATGAAATAAGAACCAGCATGAGTCTCAGTCACATCCACTATCTTAGAATTACAGCCAATGAGAATCCCTCCTGAGGCACCTCTAGAAGCTTTTCATCTCCAACAGAAAGTCCTATTTCCTTGCAGATAGTTCAACCCTCTATCAGAAAACCTCTCTTTTTGTTGTCTCCTGGAGACACACAATGTCCACCTCTTTCTGTCTTAACAACTCTCTCAACTTAGCTTGTCTGGCTTGGTTCCCCAAACCTCTTACATTCCAAAAGAGAATCTTCATTTTTTCCTCTGTTTTTTAAGTCCACCTCTTCTTCTATTAAGCTCAGAGCTCTTATCTTGCTCCTTATCAATGTGTTCAACCTCTAAAATTTCTGATTCATCTTTACTGACCAACTCTTTTTCTCCCTCTTTAGTACTGTTTTCTTCCATCTTTTTCTTCCAATTTAGCTCTGCTAACCTAGCCTGAACAATTTCTTTTGCTCTCATAGAATCAATGTTAGAATTAACCTTTTCTACAGACCTACCTAACTCAATATTAGCTGCAGTAGCAATGCTATTCAACTCAGAATTATCTAGCAGTTGAAAAATAGAGAAAGGGTTAGAAGAAGTACCTGCAGACTCCAAGTTCTTCTTCTGGGTAAGCATCTCGGCTCTTTTGGTTATTGGGACAGTAGCCAGCTCTCTCTGTCGCAGGCTCATTCTTGAGGTTACAGCAGGTTCCGACTTCTTCCCCTTGTTCTTCTTTTTGTTAGACACCTCCTGGAAACTCTTTTCATCCTCCTTATCCTCTCCTGCTCTGATCCTTTCGATGTCAGAGTCAGTGGGGATTTGACACCTCTCATATTTGTCTTCAGGTAGCAACTCCTGTGTTAACTCACCCCCTTCATCCTGAGATTGCATCTCAGTCATGAACTCTGCCTTCTGAGGGAACATTCAGTTGTTTTATCTTTCATCTCATCCCATAACACCATGGCAGTGCCCATTTCAGCCTTCTTCAGTAGGGAATTTTTCTTAGATGCCAGCTTCTTGATATTACACCCCTATGTCCCATGTGATTTCCCTTTGTATGCAGGGGGGCAGAATAGGCCCCAAACCTATTCCCCTGATTACTGTCAGCATCTCTGATTTGTCTCCCTCTAGTGCTATTTTGATTCTTAAATTCATCATCAAGGTTCATGTCTTCTTGCAACTCTTCATCATTTTTATCATCTTTATCATCACCACCATCATCATCAGGGGGCATCTGTCTGTTTTCATATGGTGGGTAGCCCTCTGGTTCCCACTTAATCATGTAGCCCACCTTGTTGATGTAAACATGAACTGAGAAATGTAACTCCCTAGGATCCTTGCACGCCACCCTGACTCTCACAGGACCATCTCTCCTTAAGCTAGCCCCATCCATAGTTTCAAACTCCCCCACCAGTTCAACAATGGCCTTAATTGAGTCTTCTGTTTTAGCAATTTTTGGAATCCCAAATATTTTCACCCACACAGCAACCAATTGACTGTTTTAGCAATTTTTGGAATCCCAAATATTTTCACCCACACAGCAACCAATTCATCCACGGCTTCCTCAGTCATTCCAGTCTCTACCACACTTGCCTTAATCAAAGAGGTCTCAAAGTCAAAACTCTTGCATGTTGAGATTTTGCTTCTAACCTCATCAGAAGGGAAATTGATTAAAAACTCTTTGTCATTTAGTTGCTTCACTTTCCATTCCCAGTTTAGTCCCACAAACAAATGTTTCAATTCAGTAACTATTTTTACCACTGAACCCTCACCAAGGATTACTGTTAGAATACCTCTCACAGGAGCTCTAGCAACCTCTGCATCAGATATCTCAACTTGAAGGCTATAGAAACCATGCCCTAGGATTCCAAATCCACAGAGTTTAACACCTCTCTTCATCAGATTCATAGGACAATGAGCAGAGATGTGCCCAGTGTTGTGACAAGAGTAACAGAGAGGAGGGTTAGGGCATGTTGCCTGGTGATGGCCTTCGCGGCCACACTTGAAGCACTTGATCTTCGGAAGACCTCCTCCTCCCCGCTCCGCCTCAAACCCCGGGCGCCCTTGGGATTGGGGACGAAGCGCTTGGTTCATGGGATTCTGGGCGAGCAGTTGACGCCACATGATATTCTATCCCCTTTTCCTCCACCGCCCTTCACCGCCTGCGCCCGCCGGCGGTTACCGACGACGCGACTCCATCCGCCGCCGCGGCCCAACGACCGGCGGCGTCGCCTGCCTCCCTGACCAGCCGCGGCCACGAGTTAGTGCAAGCGCACCCGCCGTCCCGCCGCTCCCGCCGGTAAGGAGGTTCCCCTGTTGCCATGTTGTATCGAAGAGAACCAGCAATGCTTCCTCCCTGCTCCCCGTGCCGGCCATGGCGACGGTCTCCTCTTCTTCCCTCTCGCTGCCTCCTCTCTCCTGGTCCTTATTCTTCACGATCTTCGTGTCCTTCATGGCATTCGTGATCTCTGCAGCTGGCGTCTCCACCCGCTGTACATCCTCCACGCGGACCACGCCGCATTCTTGGCCACCTGAAACGTCGGCGCGTTTCGCCAGAGTCGCTGCCTCTCCTTTGCCGTCAACGGGAGCCTTGTCGCCATGCACGGTGTTGCCACCGCCACCGCCGCCGTCGTCCGCCGTGACGACCTCCAAGTTCTCGAGTTCCTTCCGAGCCCATAGGACTAGCTCATACGCATATACGCCGGGTACAGACGGCCGCATGCATATGCGTCTTCGTACGAGCATATATATGCATGCATGGAGACGACCAGCTATAGCCTCTAGCTAGCTTCTTGTTGGTTTGCCGCCAACAACATGCAGACGTATATATTAGCCAAGCATGTGTATATGGCTGAGCACACTCACATGTGTGTGTGTGTATATATGCGCCATTACGTGCATGACTCATGCATGAGTCATATTTAATTCATTAGCTTGCTTAGCACATTAGCGTTGTTAGCTAGCTAATTTACCTGCTTCCTGCAACCAGCCACTAACACACAATATGCGAGCGCGGCGGAGGAGCGGCGGCGGGCGAGCGCAGCAGTGGGCAAAGCAGCGGAGGGCGAGCGCGGCGGCGGAGGGGCGGCGGGCGAGCGCGGCCGCGGGCAGAGCAGCGGAGGGCGAGCTAGGCGAAGCGGAAGACAGTGGATGGGATGGGGAGCTCCCCCGTGCTCGGCCGCCACCACCGCCGTGCCCCGTGCCCCAGCGGGTGCCCCACGGCGCCGGCGACGAAGGCCTCGAGGCCGTCGATCGCGCCGTGAGCTTGGCGGGCAGGGACTCGACGAGGAGGACGAGGTCGTCGGCCTTGCCGAGGACGCGCTCAGTGGCCGGGAAGAGCACCGCGGCGATGTCCTGGACGACGAGGAGCTGCCTGTCCGTGAAGGCCAGCGTGGGGCCCACCAGATGTGCCCTAAAGACGGTGTGAAACTGACACGTGGGCCCCACCTTTTTTATAATTCCTGCGTGAAACTGACATGTGGGTCCCACAAGTTTTATTTATTTTTCGGGTTGAATTGCCACGTAAGCGTCACGTCAATGCCACGTGGGACAGAGACCTAGTCAAATAAGGTCATATTAGCCAAAACCGCCGAAGGATCTCGTTTGTCCGGTTTTCGTAAGTTGGGGGACGGGTCGTAGCTGGTTGGTCTAAGGAACGAACTTATTCCGCCCTAGTTGGATCACTGCGAATCTGGGCCGTCCCTTCCTCGGCCCAAATGTTAACTGGGCCTTTTGGTTAGCTGCATTGTGACCAATCGAATTTGGCCCGTCCCCGCGATGGGAGCGGTGGGTTCTCTTCTCCGACCTCTGCGTTTCCTGGTTCTGGTTCTAAATGGCATCGTCCAGCAGTGTCCGTATACAGATTGTACAGAATAGTCCAAAAATCTTCTGAAGCGCAAGCAATCGGGCAAAAACTTGAGATTAGAAATATTCTGGGTCGTTCGCTTTGAGAAACTACTTCCAGAACCTGCCCAAATCAAAACCCTCTGTCGAAGCAACGTTCGTATCAGGATCACAACAAATGCTAAACAGATCAAACTTGGCAAGAGAAACAGCAAGATAGATCTGAAGTTTTAAAAAAAATGGAATGATAGATAGGATTGTCACAGAAAAGCCAAACTGGGAGGCCATTGGGACGGGCCGTCCAGCATTAAATCCTGCGTGGTTTCCTCTAGGGAAGAGCTCTCCGAGAGAGCCATGGTGCTCGCTCAGCCATGTGATCTCGAATGAACATCACAAGGCCGCACCTCCTTCCCAGCAAATTCGCCGCAAAGTCAATAGAAACGAACAGAGAAAGCAACCAAGAAACGAAAAAGGAAGGCAAAGAAACGAAAAAGGATGACAGACGTTCCCGTGGTTGGAGAACGACGACCCATTCGCGAGAAGATTTGCGGCCGCGGTGGCGGTGGCGGCGGCGGTTGGGGGAAGCAGGAGAGTCCAGCGCCTTCTTATATAGAGAGGTGGGGTGGGGTGGTTAGGGCAACTCGCCTCTGGGCCACGGGACGCCGGAAAGAGAGAAAATCTTGAGCAGGCCGAAATGTACGCTACCCAAACTGGGCCGGAATACGCGCCATCAACACATCATGGGCCTCTTTATTAACAGAGAGCAATAGGAATAAGTTCACTTTGTGACCCTCAAAAGTCATCGAAATATAATCTATGTGCCTAAACCACAAAACCGGATATCTCGACCCCCCAACTCTTAAAACCGGTGCAATTTGACTCCCTCGGCAGTTGGTTTCACTGACGTGGCGCCTACGTGGCATCCCAGTCATCAAATAAATTAAAAAATTAATGTGGGGCCCACCTGTTAGTGACTCCCCTCCTATATTCTCTCTTTCTTCGTTGGCAGTAGCGACGGTGGTAGTATTTTCTCTTTCTTCGTTAGCAGCGGCGACGGGAGGACGAGGGGAGTGGCGGCGGCTGGCAGCAACGGAGCGTAGCCGAACCGGGGGCGGCGGTCGGCGGCTAGGGCAGCGGCGGCTCGGCCGGGAGGTTCGCGGGTGGAAGGACGAGGGGAACGGCGGCGGCGGCTCGTGGCAGTGGGAGGACGAGTGGAACAGCGGCGGCGGCTGGTAGCAAGCTCCCATCGCGGTGCGGCGGAACCGGGGGCAACGGTTGGCATCTGGGACGACGAGCCAAGAAGGACGATGGCAATAAATTTCCCCTCCGCCTCCGAACCCCACCGCAAACTATCGCCGTCCTCCATGCGCCGCTGCCACTCGGCGAAGCTCTCGTGGCGCTCGAATCGCTCCGCTCCCTCGCCGGGGCTAGTCTCAGGCAGCCCTTCCGCGTCCACCACGTCGAACGCCATGGCGTAGTACCGTAGCGCGCGCGCGAACCGCGCCTCCCACCGCCCGGAGTTGAGGCCGCCGCCCTCGTGCTCGCCGAGGAGGAGGATGGCGGCGCCCGTGCTGCGTGCTAGCCCTATGATGTCGGTCAGCGCGGCTCCTGTGTCGTAGGCGGCTCGGTGAGCGCCCCAGGAAGTCGGTCAGCGCCTCGGTGAAATAGGCACGCCGTTCTTCGTGTCGAACTCGGGCAGCTACGGTGGCATCATCGCCGACGAACCACCAAGATGATTAAGCTAGAGTTTGTGGATGGAGCAGGCGCCCAAGATGACGAGGAACATGAGGATGACGACGGTGAGGAAGGAGGCGACGACGGAGCCGCTGGTTCGCTGGCAGAAGCCGTGGAACTGCATGCATATGGGAACCCAGTTCGCCTGCAGGTTGCTGTTGTGCGCCAGGTCCACGATCGCCGCCGCCGCGGTCAGTAGCACAGCCATGATCTGCACAAACATCAATCGCTCGGCTCATCAGGAGCCGCTCATTCATGGCTCCAAATCAATCCAAAGAAACCATCGAATCTGGCGCGGAACTAGCCGTAGAACTCGGTGAAGACGGAGAGCGTCTCGTCTGTAACCGCGAGGGCGAGGACCACGAGCAGCAGCGCGGGCTGCCGCCGCCGTTCCCCTCGTCCTTCCACTACCGCGAGCCTCCGCAGCCGAGCCGTCGCCGTCCTAGCCGCCGACCGCCGCCCCCGGTTTCACTGCGCCCCGATGCCAACAAGCCATCGCCGCTCCCCCCGTCCTCCCGCAGCAGCTTCCAACGAAGAAAGAGAGGATATACGTGGGGGAGTCGGGCCCCACATTATTTTTTAAATTTATTTGATGACTGGGATGTCACGTAGGCGCCACGTCAGCGAAACCGCCCTCCAAAACCGCTAGAGGAGTCAAATTGCACCGGTTTTAAGAGTTGAGAGGTCAATATATCCGGTTTTGTGGTTTAGGGTCACAGATTAGATTTCGATCACTTTTTGGGGTCACAAAGTGAACTTATTCCTACAGAATGTACACCCAGCAGCACGTACCCATGTCCTAGCTAGTGCGCAAGCTAAGAATCGTCAGAGCTAAAATAAATCAACTGGAGTAGTACTAAACAACATGTCAACATGTCAAAAAGTACTACTTCCTCCGTTTCACAATGTAAGTCATTTTCGACATATAGAAAATGCTAGAATGACTTACATTGTGAAACGGAGGGAGTAACTAATGTTGAACATGTCGTGTTTCGATAACTCGACTTTTTGTTTCATTATGTACAAACAAATGTTCCATGAAACATTTTAATGACCACATTCTTTTTCAGATCGGATACGTAGTCGCATCCATATCGAAATAGGGCAGAATATCGAACTAGCTTCGCTCAGCTCGTAATCCAAATGAGCAGAATGTATCAGCTCGACTCGTTTGTCACCTTGAGCCAACTTGTTTAGCTTGCGAACCAACATATCCAACCAAAAAGGTCTGCAAATTAAACATAAACATGATCTTCCAGGAGGATGAAATCTATTAGCAGGAAAGGAGTGGGGAGAAACGGCTAATTGAGGGGGATGCTAACACAGCCTTTTTTCATGGAGTAGCTAATGGTAAAAAGAGGAAAAGTACCATTAGAAGTTTAGAAGAGGATGGAAGAGTGATTGAAGGTAACTCAGAACTGAGAGAGCATATAACCCGTTATTATAAAGGCTTGTTTGGTTCGGAGTTACCACCAAAAGTGTTCCTGAGTTAGGATATGTGGAGGAATAGGGGAAGGGTGGATCAAGAAGATAATGACTTTTTAATCAGACCTTTTTCCGTGGAAGAGATTGAGAGGGCTTTAGCAAAAATGAAAACCAATACTGCCCCTGGTCCTGACGGCTTGCCAGTTTGCTTTTATAAGGAGTTTTGGGAGCAGTTGAAGGATCAAATCAAGAGATGCTGGATTCTTTGTTTGAGGGGAGACTGGACCTTTGGAGACATAACTATGGGGTGATTACTTTAATTCCAAAGATAAAAGAAGCAAATAACATCAAAGCTTTCAGACCTATTTGCTTGCTCAATGTCTGCTTTAAGCTGCTAACAAAGGTTCTGACATTGAGATTAACTCATGTTGCTAATAAGGTGATTGGGGAAAGTCAGACAGCCTTTTTGCCAGGGAGATTCATTTTAGATGGTGTGGTCATTCTTCATGAAGTGCTTCATGAGCTTAAGAATTCAGGTCAATCTGGTATTGTTCTGAAGCTTGACTTCAAAAAAGCTTATGACAAGGTTCAATGGGACTTTCTATTTGATGTCTTGCAAAGAAAAGGTTTTTGTGAGAAATGGATTGGGTGGATAAAGGCAGCAACAACAAAGGGGAGTGTTGCCATTAATATTAATGGAGAGGTGGATCAATTCTTTAGAACTCACAAAGGTGTGTGTCAGGGAGACCCTCTTTCCCCCCTAATGTTCAATTTGGTGGCTGATGCCCTTTCGGAGATGCTAAATAAGGCCAAAGATGCTGGACACTTGCCAGGGCTGGTACCACATCTAGTCCCTGGAGGATTAACACACCTACAATATGCAGATGACACGATCCTTTTCATGACAAACTCGGAGGAAAACATTGTCACGGTGAAGTTCCTACTTTATTGTTATGAAGCTATGTCAGGTCTTAAAATTAATTTTTAGAAAAGTGAAGTGATTGTCTTGGGAGTGGAAGAAAGGGAGGCACGGAGGGTGGCTGACCTCTTTAATTGTAAGAGGGGAGCCCTACCCATCACCTATCTGGGCTTGCCCATCAGTGAGGGGAGGTTGACAGCGAAAGACTTGGAGATCCCAATCACAAAGATTGAAAAGCGATTGGCAACTTGGAAATGTGGCTTTCTTTCCTATGGAGGAAAGTCCATTTTGATTAACTCTTGTTTGAGTAGTGTTCCAATGTATATGATGGGATTTTATTTGCTTCCAATTCAAACACACCATAAGATGGATAGTATTAGAGCTAGATTTTTTTTGGGATGGCCTAGAAGGGAAGAAGAAATATCACTTGATCAAATGGGAAGCCTTATGCAGACCCAAGGAGGATGGGGGGTTGGGCTTCATCAACACTAAGATTATGAATGAAGCACTCCTCTGCGAATGGATTTATAAGTTGGAATCTGGGAACAATAGTCCCTGCTGCAATCTTTTGAGGAAGAAATATTTAGGTCAGGGAGGTGGCTTCTTTCAATCTTCTCCCGAAGGGGGTTCACAGTTCTGGAAAAGTTTACATGAGGTTAAGAATTGGATGAAACTGGATAGTGCCTACAACATTGGCAATGGGGGAGGCTGTCAGGTTCTGGGATGATGTTTGGTTAGGGGAGGTGCCCTTAAAAATCCAATTTCCTTACATTTATAGCATTTGCGCTGACCCTGATAAGTCTGTCAGCCAAATGTTGATAGAAGGGGGGGGGTGGGAAATTAGGTTAAGAAGGTCGCTAGGTCAGGCGGATTTGAATGAATGGTGTGAGTTGCACTCAAAACTTAGCACAGTTCAGTTGACCTCAGAGGAAGATATGATGTTCTGGAAGCTGACAAAATCAAGTCAATTCATAACTAAATCGTTATATAGAGAAATGATCTTTGGGGGGGTCAAAGACATTGTTATCCAGGACCTTTGGAAAGCCCCAGTGCCCCTGAAAGTGAAAACTTTTGTTTGGTTGATGCTTAAGGGGAGAATTCAGGTGGTAAAACAGTTAAAAAAGATGAAATGGCCAGGTAGCCCAAACTGCAAGCTCTGTCAGAGTGAGGAAGATGTAGATCATTTGATGTTTAGATGCCCATCTGCTCAGTTTCTTTGGTGTATCTTGAGAGGTACCTTTAGCTGGCCGCATATCCCTGCTTCTAGGAAAGATTTGCTTAATTTGGCTCAGTTACAGAGGGGACACAAGGCCAAAGTTCTTTGGCTTCTTTTTGCCACTGGATTTTGGGCAATTTGGCTTATTAGAAATGATTGGGTCTTTAATAACAAACTGATGACAAATGTTTCTTCTCTGCCTTATAAAGCTCTTTTGTTTGTAACACAGTGGAAAAGGCTAGCTCCGGTAAACCTAAGGGGGGAGGTAGAGACTGTACAAGGGTTGTTGCTTGCCAGCATTCGCGAGACAGAAGGCTCAAACTGATGATGGCGAACTGAAGAATCAACATCTCTTGGATAGTCCCCTGCGTGGAACTTTTACTTCTATGCTTCTATGTCGATCCCTGGCTTGTTCTGCTGTGCCATCAGCATTAGTTCCTCGCTTTCTTTTCAGACTGTGTGCCTTTTGTTTGTAAGCTGGAATCCCCAGCAATTTGTGAACCTTTTATGCTTTTAGTAAAAGCTAGGCCTTGTGCCTTTTCTCCAAAAAAAAAAAGGTCTGCAAATCAACGGCCGAAGAGTGGTGACGACGAAGCAGAGCGGCTGGCGGCTGGCAGCTGGCCCTGGCTCTCAAGGGTGAAGACAAGCCTAAAGCAATTAGGGCTTGAGCCCTAGGTTTGTATCCTAAATCCCTTGCAAATCCTTTTCAAATTTCATGGAAAATTTAAAGATTCAACAAAATGCATTGGTTGAGCACTAGAGTTAGTAAATTTCTGGCTCCAACCCTATTAGCACTACCACAGAGACGACGGCGAATGCATAAAACAAAAACGTAGGAGGAGTCGTGCCTGCCGCGATGTGGGGATGGTGATGTGAAGCTGCGAGCCAGTGGGCAGCTGGTGGCAAGTGGCAACGACGAGGGCTCGAGGGCTAGCTCAATATGCATTGAACCATGATATCTAGAAAATTAATAGTTATTGGATCTCTCTAATGTTTGATGATTATTTTTTCTTTAGTTTTCTTTGAAGTATTTTAAATTTCCCGCTACAACATGTGGGGTATTAACTACTAGTATATTATATATTGCCTGTCATGCAAACTTGCAATTCAATCACACGGATATATGACAAGCATATAAATATATAATGCTGGGTGGTAAGTAGCAGCACATAGAGATTGATCGAGAAGAGTAGCACACTGCATCACGCACGCACAGCACACAGATTAGGCACAATAATCTACAGGTTGTACAAGTTCTCGACACACTCCAGTTAGATACTTAGGCTGTGTTCGGCACTGGCTGTTCCTATTCTCTTACTCCCCGCACGCATACTTTTCAAACTGCTAAACGGTGCGTTTTTTAAAAAAGTTTTTATACGAAAGTTGCTTAAAAAATCATATAGATATATTTTTGAAAAAAAATTTAGCAAATACTTAATTAATCGCACGCTAATGGATCGCTCCGTTTTCCAGGCGCACATCCTAGATAGGGGTGGGCAGAATAAGACCGAACTGAAAAACCGAACCGAAAAGACCGAGACCGAGAAATTCGGTTAGTAGTTCGATCTCGGCAATTGAAAGACCGAAATTTATTCGGTTAATTCAGTCATTAGCCTCGGTTAACCGAATTAACCGAGAAAACCAAATTATAGCCCAATAGACCCAATAAACCAAACCCTAGAGGAACTCAACCCTTAGCCATAGAGACAGAGGCACCGCAACTAGAGATGAAAACGGATCGAATACGGTCGGAAACTAGCTATATCGTATTCGTTTTCATTTTTTTTCGGAATCGGAATCGGATACGGATACCCGGATATGAAAACGGAATCGAATATTATCGAATACAAATACGAAACAAATACGAAGCGAAACGAATACGGTGACGAATATTAATCGGAATATAAAAACCTCTCAAACTAAGCATCATAAATCAACGAAGAAATATAACTCATTATTTTTTCTAATAGAACATATCAACATTTTCAAAATTTAGCAATTAATAATAAACAACCACAAACTTGCACACACTGATATTATGAAATACCATCCATCATCATGTGAAGTGAAAAGGCAAAGCACTACTAGGCATGCCAGATACTGTCAACCAATCTTTTTAGTCTAAACTCTGAAGTCTGCAATGCTGAGTTGGTGTTTGCAATGCTGCTACACTCGCACTGCATAAGCTGAAGCTGCTGCTGCTACTTGCATGAGAGGAATTCATCACAAATCTGCCACATAACACATATACACAAAACAAAATCAAATCAGTGAGGAGCTCTACAAATCAAATCAGTGAGGACTCTACAAGTCATACCAAATCTTGGGGCTTGACGGTGAGGCAGGCGAGGAGGCGATGGGGCGCCGCGGCGGCGGCGTTGGCTTGGCCCGGCGGCGGCGATGTGGCGCGTGACGGCGCGAGGAGGCGATGGGGCGCGGCAGAGCCGGCGTGGGTTGCTCCGACGGCGGCGATGTGGCGACTGGGCGAGGAGGCGATTGGTCCCGGCGGCGGTGGCGGCTTGGCCCCGCAGCGAGGAGGCGACGACGGCTTGTCCCCGCAGCGGCGCCGGCCGATGAGGAGGTGAGGAATCGTGCGCCTGTGGGACTCTGTCTGGGACTGGACGGTGGGAGACTGGGAGTGGACTGGATCTGAATGGATGGAGAATTGGAGACTTCTAGGGTTTCTTGTAAGTCGGATATCCGGTGAAAAAAACCGAATAGTTTCCGTCCGTTATCCGATTCCGACGGATATCATCTATATCATATTCGTTTTCGTATCCGCAAAATAATATCCGTTTTCGTTTCCGTATCCGAAAATTTCTGGATATATCCGACCAAAACTATCCGTATCCGAAAAATGGTCCGGTCGGTCGGAAATTATCCGAAACACTTTCAACCCTAACCGCAACCGCAAGCCATAATGCCGCGTCGCCATCTATCCCCATCCATCGCGCTCGGGCTCGCGGCCTCGCGCGGCGCAGACCCGCGGTCACGCTGCCTCCTCCATCGCACCGGCGCGGCGCCGCCTCCATCGCGCCACCGCACCGCCTCCACCTCGGTGCCGCCTCCAGTGGCCCACCTCCGCCTCGGCGCGACGGCGCCGCCTCTAGCGACAACGAGCCGCATCCGCCTCCACGCCGCCTCCAGCGACAGCGAGCCACCTCCGCCTCCGCCTCCGGCTCGACGCCGCCATCGTCTCCAGCCAGCCCCTGCCTCCGCCTTTTTTTTTGTCTCTCTAAATATTTTTAATTTGCTAGTCGCGTGTGCAGATGCTGAGATGCTTCGTCTATCTATTGATCTATTGAGTTGCTTTTGATTTGTCAATCAAATATTTGTTGTTTGTATTTTGTGAATTTTTTGGTTCTAATTTCTGAGGACTTCTGCTCGGGTTAGTTCAGTCATGACCGAGACCGAACCGATCTAACCGAGGACCGAATTGTTCGGTCTTCAGTTTTGTTCAGGACCGATCGGTCTCGAGTTTTTGATAACCGAAATTTCTAAGAGACCGAGAAACCGAACCGAACTTTTCTGTTAGACAAAATGCCCACCCCTAATCCTGGGTTGGGAAGCCAGGCTTCTAAACGCAGCCTTAGTTAGCTACTCCAGTATACTTACTTTTAGCGAGCGTTCTTCTAAAATACAGGACGAGGACGTTACACATCAACACTATACAAAGCATACAATAGTTAGTTAGTTACCTATAAATATATACTACACTAATATCTTGTCACATGTCATACACACATACATCTTCGTGCTGCAGCTGGCTACAAATCAAGCGCGCGTGTAGATATGTGTATCCGTAGGACACATGCATGCATGCATGCAAGGTATACCATCACATCAATGGCGTGGCCGGCCGGCGGCCGGCATCAGTCTTCTCTGTCTAGCCCGAACTTGCGGTCGAGGTAGCCGCCGACGACCTGGAACGTCGGGCCGTAAAACCCGCCTTCGCTGCTTCCTGTTCCTGATCCGGATACCTTGCCCCTGCTTCTCTCCCTCTCGCTGGCTTCAGTACTTTCGTCCTGCGACGACGTCGTCGTAGACGAACGTGGGGGCGAGTAGTAGATGACATTGATGTACTCCGGCTGCGGCGGTGGAGCCGCTCCTGCCACTGCGACCTCGCCTTCATTGATGTACACCGGCGGCATCGTCGTCCCGGAGCCCTCCTGCCACGGCGGAGCCGGCCAGCCGCCGGTGAAGTTCTTGATGGGAACAGTTTGGGCTCCAGATATGATGCTGCCGCCGCCGCCGCCGTCGTCAGCTCTATCAAAGCATCAATCAGATTTTTGATGTCAGAGAAAGCCTGAATCACTAGCTAGGCAAGCAAATATATGTGGTGCTGTATATGGATGTCATGGTCTGTTGGTCATAAGTTGATCACAAATTTTATTTTGATATATTCTTAAAAACCTAACTTTATACTCTTTGTATATGATCGACCTAATACGTACTATAAGTTTGTCAATCCTGAATTTTCCGCAGCAGTGTTCTAGTATGAATTCCTAGTTGTTCACTGTAAACTGAAATCAGGGTGTTGAAAGATTAATTAGAGATGTGTTTTTTTTTTGCGATTCGTAGACTTAGATCAAGTTGAATCAATCGAATGCAAACTTTATTTTGTGTCTATGTGAAGGAAGACTATTGCACATTGCTCTTCAGTGCGTGGGCACACCTCAAACTTTCCTGGATCCACCACTAGTTAGTCCAAAGTTATAGATTATATTTGAGTTAACAGTGATAATCTAGCACAATGGCTCATAATAAAATGGCAGTGTTGTATAAAGGGCTAGAGTATCTTAGTGACAAATTAATCCATACCTGCTTTCGGCAGATTTATAAAAACGCTCGAACTGGGGCTGCCTACGCCGCCATGATCTTGCCGATAAGACTCCGCGCCTTTCTCCTTCGACAGATTTACATGCTCCTTCCCCGTGGTCCTTTCGTAGAACCACAGATTTCTTATTCAAGCCTTCTTTCACAATAAGGTGTTGTTTTCCAGTAGTCCTATGTTCTTCATCTCGTGTCCTGACATTGTTATTATCTTTATCATCAAAGGTCCAATCTACACACAGTATGTTGACAATTGGACGTCCCGGATGCATCCTAATGGCATCAGTCAAAGCTGACTCTGCAAATCTTCTACAAAGATCACCAGCAGTACAATCGACCTTAATTTTTGCAGTGATCTCTTCAAGTCCTGACAAATTTTCGATTCCAACGGGTATAGCATCATGCTGATCTGCTCTGTGGACATCAAAACCTAGCTTGAGCTTCCGGAGATTAGGCATTGCACCTGCCTCAAATTTCATCCACGCTAAGCTGCATCTGAACTTTAAGTATTTGAGGACTGAGAACCTTGCATTATCAAAGACAATACTTTCTGCAGGCTTTGTGTGGACATAAAGTGACAAAACAGTGAGAGCAGGTAATCCTCCAAGAACATCAACATCATAGCTTGTTACTTCCCTAATCCCAATCATTAAAATACAGAGATTTCCAAGCTGCCCAATCCAATTCGGAAGGCTAGAAAAGATGCAAACACATGGTAACAACTCAAGCCTCTGAAGAAGAGCTGGTGGGGAGGACACACTGCTCCAGCCATAAACAGATACACTCGTGCTTGTAGCACTGTGAATATGCAGAGTATTTGCATAAGAAGAGCCTACAGGTGATAGAGTTATAGATTTGAGATTAGGGAGTTTCCCCAGAATGGATCCAAGGTATTGCATATTATTCTTCAGATTGTCAGAATGTATGGCAGAATAGGTGAGCTGAAGATCCTGGAGATTGGTCAGCTCACCAAGGCTCCATAGATTCTCTGATGTGTTACAGCTGAGATCAATATATCCAAGTGTTCGAAGCGATGACATGTGAGCAATTCCATTGGGCGGGTTTGTCCTAGCAGGTAGACTAAGATGCAGCAAGCCTGGGAGATGAACGATGTCTGATGGAACTGCATCTATTTTTCCATCTATTTTCAGTGCCTCCAAATATTGTAGACCTTGCATATGGGTTGGCATTTTTAAGGTGATATTGGAGGTGACCTTCAAATATCTCAGTCGGACAAGTTCCGAAATTTCAGTGAGATCAAAACTGATGCTGTCCTCATCACCGCAGAAATGTAGAATTAGAACTTTAAGAAGTTGAAACCCCGTAATAGAAGGCATACAATTCAAGACCCCGCAAAAGGCAAGTGTCCG
Source organism: Oryza meridionalis (assembly GCA_000338895.3). Taxonomy (NCBI): domain Eukaryota; kingdom Viridiplantae; phylum Streptophyta; class Magnoliopsida; order Poales; family Poaceae; genus Oryza; species Oryza meridionalis. The sequence continues at coordinate 23,844,686 of CM002528.2, forward strand.
AACTTGAGACAGTCTCATATTAGTTGGTGGAGTTGCATCTTCTACATTACCGAAGTGAATAGATAATCGTCGAACCTTGTCAGCGAGCCTTGTAGTCGCTTGTGTGTGGTCTATTGAAATAGCAAAATTTTCTTCTGTTGACATGTATGTAATAAGATTGAGTACCATATGGTGAACCACACAAGACAAAACCTCACCATTGTCATTGATATGTACAGGCTGGATAAATTTTCTATCAACAAGCTCACTGAAATAGGCTCTTGAAATTTCTTCCTTTTCATGCCCTTCACTAGGACAGATGAAACCTTCAGCTATCCATTGATTCACCAAATCATCCTTCCAAATTATGCTATTCTCTTGGTACATTCTGAGATATAACATGCATGCCTTCAAATGCTGAGGAAGACTGTTGTAACAAAGGTTCAATAGTTGTTTCATCCCTTCCAAATTAGGATTTGCCATCAAACTGTAACCTAAGGTCTCGTTTATATAATCCCATTGCTCATGTTTCTCAAGCTGAGTTGCTAAGAGGCTTGCAATAGTGACAACGGCTAGTGGCAAACCACCACATTTCCTTACAATATCATACGAAACTTCACAGAGTTCTGGAGGACAATTAGAATGAGAACCAAAAACTGTACTGAAAAATAAATTTCTTGAGTCATCCTCACTAAGTGGTTTCATCTTGAAAATATAGTTCGGCTCATAACCACAAGATTGCAGAGCTAGATCTTCAATTTCTGTCGTGATCAGTATTCTGCTGCAACTATTGCCATCTGGTAGTGTGCACTTAATAATATCCCATGTGCATATATCCCATAAATCATCAATTATGATCAAGTACCTGCCAAATATTTTCCTCAAAAACATATGTTGTACAATAAATATATTGCTAATATTAACCTAAGTACCTGATAATTACTGCATGGAGCATTTATAATAATATATGTTTGGGCTTTGCGTATCTTTGACATTGCGACTCGTTTATCCATTATCTACAAAAAAAAGGTACTTTGTATCACAAGGCAATACTGTACGCACCTCTTATCTTGCAGATGTGTCCTTATACTGGAAATCAGGCTATGCAACTTCCAATTGTCAGGTGGCTGCTGCAGGCGAACCTGTGAGAGCATGCTGATGAGAAGCCTCCTCATATCAACCTTCTGAGAAGAACGCACAAATGCCTGGCACTCGAACTGCCGTCCAAGTTTGCGGTACAGCTCGTTGGCAAGCGTGGTCTTGCCAACTCCTCCAACTCCCACGATGGATACCACCTTTAGCTTCTTCTCTCCATCAGCCAGCCACTCCTGGACCTTGTTAATGGCGGCATCGAGACCGACATGCCGGACGCCATCGGCACGCTTTCTGCAAAGCGTGGGATGCCCAGCACTAGTATTGGCTATGCCACCGAGGTCGCTGCTGTGCAAGATGGCGTGGCGTTGAAGCGCCTCCTGCACGCGAAGGCTGAATTCTCTGATCTTGTTTGCCATCCACAGGCGCTGCTTTAGCTTCTCTGGAACCAGAGGAGTCTTGCTCCCCACAGGTCGCCGGCTGAACTTACGGCGGCGAATCGTAGATACGCTTGGATACCGGCCGACGGTGGCAGCGTGCTCGTACTGCTCGACTGCATCCTCGTACTGGTCGATGCAGTCCTCGATGTCGTAGGACAGCTCACGCACCTCCTTCGTCCAGCACCTGACCACCATGTCATGGTAGTCCTCCAGTTCCGTGGCATCGCTGTGGTGACCATGGAGGATGGAGGTTATTTCCTCGATATCTTGCCTGATGAGCGGTATCTCCTTGTCTGCTCCCTTGGGCAGGATGTTGCCGTGACGACGCAGGAGTTCATCAAGCCTCCCTGGGAGGTTGACCATGGCGCCTTCCATGGATGTCTTGTCTGAAGACAAATCAAGCTAAGTGTTACAGATATCCAAGGTGTACTTCTAATAAAATCGATGCTGAACAAGAAGCAGATAATAGAAATGGAACGAGATAGAGAGGGATCTGATCACTGAACCTAGAAGTTGAAGGCATCAGATTATCCGAGTAGAATGAGCGAGCTCTCCGAGCAAATGAGGAGACCGGACTTTGGAGGGACTTCTTCCATTTTGCTTCATTTCCTAGCTTCAAGTCTGACGCTTCTCCCTCCTTGGGGATTTAATTTGAGTTTCTTCGGATGGGACCATTTGTGTCGTGACTAGCAAAGCTGTTGGCCAAACTATGTATTTGGTAGCACCCTTTCAAGATAGTTGCAATATACTATGATGTGATTTAGATACCAATCCTCAAATACCCCTGAAAGTGAGAATTACATTTCAACTCTAAAGCTTCACATAATTTACATTTGTCTCAAAATGCAGAGTTGTCTGAGTAATTGTCACAAATTACACTCTACCTCATATATTAGGATTTACAGATGCATGACACGCTCCACCATGGACAAAAAATTCCATCTTAACTACAAAATTGAATGGCTAATTAAGAGAGCAAGTCTTTCACACCATACTATCTCGGTCTCAACATATAGCTATTTATGTCATTTTTTGGAGAGATTAAAGTCGAAGTGATTGCTTAAGATGAGAAAGTAGGTAAAAGAATTAAATGAGAAATGGTTACGATTAGTTGAGATAGGAAAATAGGTGAAGAAGTAACTATATTATAAGACAAATTTAAATCCTAGATATAGGGGTACATGTATAAAGGAGGAATTAGTAAACAGGCTTTTGGACACACCAAAATAAACATGATTCTTTTCCGCTAAGAGCACATTTATATTGTACTGAAATGCGAAATAAGTAGTGAATTACGAATAAAAAACAAGTAGCTATATTCAGTGTGCATATGTGTATTCCGTGTAATTTATTAAAAAAATCTTCTAGTATTTTTTGGTATGAGGATAATTTTACCATCCTTAAGAATATACCAGGAGCAAATTTACATGTAAAATTTGGTATTTTCAAATACTACGTATCTTAAGATACTAAAAATTTTTAATGTAAAATTTAGGTATCTCAAGTTAACCGTAAAATTTCTCCTGGTATAAAGCTGTGGGTTCATCTAAAGTTTGTTTTAAGAAAACACATACCTGTGGCAGTAGATGTTGTGCATCTGATTTTGCACTCAAGTGGGCGTTTCCGCGCATATATACACATACGAATGGTGGATTGTTGACTTGTTGAAGGTTGCAGGTCTGCAGCTGCCGAAGCTGCTGCTGCTGCTGCTGGGTGGATTGGTCTGGAGCCATGGAGTCCGCGGTGGCGAGCGCATTCTTGAAGGCCGTGATGGGGAGGCTGTTCATGGCGCTGGAGAAGGAGTACAGCAAGCACAAGGGCCTCGCGCAAGAAGCCCAGTCCCTCCAGCTCGACCTCCGCATGATCGCCGCCGTCATGGACGACCAGCTCCGCGCCATGGGGAGGGCGACGACGGCCGACGCCCGCACGGCCGTCGCGCGGCTCCACGCCGAGGAGATGCTCGACCTCGCGCACGACGTCGAGGAGTGCGTCGACCGCTTCCTGCACCGCCTCACCTGCAGGCAGCACCGCGGCGGCGCCGGCGCCGGAGCGTCGTCGTCGTCCTTGGTGCGGCGGATGGCGCACGAGCTCAGCAAGGTCCAGAGCCGGTCGAGCTTCGCCGACGAGATCCAGAGGCTCAAGACGCGCGTCAGGGAAGCGCAGCAGCGGATCATCCGCATGAAACCTACTTTGGATGTCCTCGCCGGCGGTGGCGGTGCCGGCGGCCAACTCACAGGCGCTGCGGGCACATCGTCGACGGCGCCGTCGTGCCGCGCGTCGCGCATCCCGGTGGGCATCGCGGAGCCCGTGGAGGAGCTCCTCTCGATGCTGGACGAGGTGGACGGCGAGCCGGAGCAGATGAGAGTCATCTCCGTCGTCGGATTCGGTGGCTCCGGGAAGACCACCCTCGTGAAGGCGGTCTACGATGATCCTCGCGCAAAGGACAGATTCTCCCGCCGCGCGTGGGTCACCGTCGGTAGCTCGCCGTCGCCGGAGACCAGCAATGGGATGAAGGGGATCCTGCGTGCTGTATTCCAGCAGGTTCTTCCCAAAGACGCCATGGATGCTGACGGACAACATCTTGAAACCTCGCTCAAAGAATACCTGAAGGACAAGAGGTTAGTGCACATTTAACATTTTTCTTTTTTTTTTGAACTACTTCCATATGCAAAATTTAACTTTTAATCGGACTTTTGCTCCTCATTCATCAATTTGACTGTCGTGTGTATATATTGATCAGGGTTCACTGTTTTGGAATCCCAAAAAAAAAATCAGGGAAAGGAAATTTCAGACAAAAAAATAGTTTTGAAAACTTCTTTGCTAAATTCAAACAAATTCTGAAAACAGGCACCCACCGGTGGACACAAATATTTGAATCAAGATTATGAACCCTGTACCCTGATACTGATCAGCAGAATTTATGTTTTACCACTTAATTTTGCTACTCATTTCTCAATTTGGTTATTAGGTATTTAATTATCATCGATGACATCGGGATGGATCAATGGAACATCATAAGATCGACCTTTGAAGACAATGGTACAAGCAGCAGGATAATACTGACCACAACCATCCAGTCTGTGGCAAATATGTGCAGCCATGGCAATGGCTATGTGTATCAAATGAACACACTTGGTGAAGAAGACTCTAAGGAACTCGCTTTTCCAGGGTTTAGATCACCTGAGTTGGAGCAAGGTTCAGCATCATTATTGGGGAAATGTGATGGTCTTCCTCTTGCTCTGGTCAGTGTCTCCGATTATCTGAAGAGCTCAAATGAGCCCACAGGAGAGCTGTGCGCAAAGCTGTGCCGCAACCTTGGTTCTCATCTGAAAGAGCAGGATGGTCATTACAGCTTTTCAGAACTCAGAAAGGTGCTCCTTGACAACTATGACAGTTTTTCTGGCTATCCTTTGAGCTGCTTGCTGTATCTTGGAATATTTCCAAACAATCGACCACTCAAGAAGAAAGTTGTAATCAGGCGGTGGTTAGCCGAAGGATATGCACGAACCGACTCTCTTCGTAGTGAAGAGGATATTGCTGATGAGAATTTCAGTAAGCTTATTGACCGGAATATCATTCAGCCTGTTGACACAAGAAACAATTCTGAAGTGAAAACCTGCAAAACTCATGGAATTATGCACGAGTTTTTGCTGAACAAGTCCTTGTCACAGATATTCATCGCGAAATCGTCTCGTGATCATCCAAGACTAGGTGTCAATACTAATGCGCGCCACCTTTCTTTTCATTCTGGTGAACTGACAGAGTGTGTGGCATCTGATGAAGAGTTATCTCGTGTCCGGTCTCTGACAGTCTTTGGGCATGCAGGTGATGCAATTTGTTATGTTCGCAGGTGCAAACTGATACGAGTCTTGGATCTACAGGAATGCAGTGATTTGGATGACGATCATCTGAAATACATATGCAAATTATGGCATCTGAAATACCTGAGCTTTGGGAGCAATATCAGTGAGCTTCCAAGGAGCATTGATGGACTGCATTGTTTAGAGACACTGGATTTAAGGAGGACCCAGATAAAGTTTTTGCCCATTGAAGCAATCATGCTGCCCCACTTAGCTCACCTGTTTGGAAAGTTTATGCTTCATGAAGATAATGTGAAGAGTGTGAACAAGATGAGTAAACTACAAAAATTCTTTTCTTCCAAAAAGAGCAATCTGCAAACTTTAGCAGGATTTATCACTGATGAAAGCAAAGGTTTTCTGCAACATATTGGTCATATGAACAAGCTGAGGAAGGTTAAGATATGGTTCAAACATGTCGAAGGCAGCAACAATTACATCGCTGATCTTTCACGGGCCATTCAGGAATTCACCAAGGCTCCCATTGACAGGGATACTGACCGTTCTCTCTCACTTGATTCTGAAGAATGCCCTGAAAATTTCCTGAGTTCACTTGATTTGAAGACATGCTCTGAAGGTTCCAAATATGCTCTGAGGTCGCTAAAGTTAAATGGCGAACTTCACAAGTTGCCTCCATTTGTTAATTTGTTGTCAGGTCTCACTGAGCTTTGCATTTCATCACCTATGCTGACACAGGTTCATCTATCAACGCTGATCAATCTGAACAGACTGCTCTACCTCAAACTGGTTGCATATAAGCTCGAGAATTTCGAAATAAAACATGGAGCATTCCCGAGCTTGCGACGCCTGTGCTTTGTAGTGAAAAGTGTCACTTCAGCTCTGCCCACAATCAAGCATGGAGCTCTCCCAAATATCATATCACTTCAGCTGCTCTGTCAAGGTCCAGTTGGTCTTTCTGGCATCGAGATCAGACACATGAAACATCTCAAGGAAATCACAATTAACTCTGGAGTGGTTGTACAATGGGAACAGGCAGCAAAGAACCACCCAAATAGGCCTAAAGTTTTGTTCCTCAGAAAGGTTGATCCAATGGAAAGCGAGGAACGGGGAAGACCTTGTGCCATAAGGGAGCAGATGAAAATTACTGTAGCTCAACCAACTAGTTCAGGTGATGGACTGAACTCTAGCCTCAATAAGATCAGACTTTCAGAGCCTCCTTCTTCACGACTTGAGATGCCTGTTCGTCATATGGTGGATGGCCACTGAGGCAGCACCCCAGACTTCCTTGGCAAACCTCTAGCACAATATACCACTGCAGCTGGCAGACTTCAATGAAGACCATCCAAATTTTGCTAAAAAAACTTGGAAATCTAGATTGCTGTTCAGTTAAATGGTCCAGATTTCTGTATTTCCGTACTTGTCATGTTATGTGGTTAAGGTTGTAAATTGGCCCGGTTTTTTGTAAGTTCAGGGTGTTAAATAACCATATTTTAAATTCTTAAAATACAATGATCTGTGATTGGAGGTGTGCAATTGACCTCTTGCATAACTAAATCGATCCTGTTTGTAAAAAGTACTTGGTATATTTTGGAAATACCAAAATTATGTATCAAGTGCCGTATGTGAAATTTATTATTTTCGATGAAATAAACAAAATAAAAAGTTCAAGTAAACTAAAGGACTAGTACTACTTCCTAGTTCTTACGAGGAACGTAAAACACCAATGACATAACCAGGCTGTTTAATCAGTCAAAATTTTTTGAAAATTTTTAATCAGTCAAAATAGAGTTTCCAAGTCATAAATTCTGACAGAACATTTGTTCTCACCATGATGCAACAAAATCAACAGGAGCACACCGCTAAACACATTATTCAGATTCTGCGAGGAGGACTCACCGTCCGTGGCTCCACCGAATCAGGCGGCGCGATGCAGACGAAGGAGGAGGGTTCCCGGCCCGCCGCCGTCGGCCCCCGACGAGGACCAAGTCGGACGGACGGAGGAAGAACGGACGGCGGAGAAGACGGGACTCCCCCTCGTGCTCGTCCTCGCACAGAATTCCCCGTTGCTGCGGGATTCCATGGCCTCCCGCTCCAGCGCCACGCCGACGCGCCCGTGCGCGACGGCGGCCGCTCTTCCTCTCCCTCCCCCTCGCCGGCGCCTGGAACCGCAGTGCTGTTGCTCAATGGGCCACATCCTACGTAACTCGGCCCGTTTTGATCGGGTCGCAGCCATCCTATTTCCTGATGGGCCGGCCCAGTATTGTTGGCAATGGTTGCCGGCTGGTGTGTACGCATTCCGGCCCATGCTGGGTCTCTGTCTGTGATTTGTCTAGGGGTCTCACTCTCACAGGCAAATGAGCTTAAGAGCAAGTACAAGTACAATAGGACCAGCTCCAATTATTTCCACGTAATCTAAAGACAAAGCTAAACGCCAGAATATACACTGGTAGGTAGTCTCTAATTTATCTTTGTGCCTTTCCATAGCAATAGTATTTTATTCTTTATTTTTCTTCAATTCTCTCTCTTCCTCTGCGTTATCTTCCTCCTATCTCCCAGGTAATATCATTTTTTAAAGAAGGATAGTATACATCAGTAACACGTGGAGGTGATTACTGAGGGGTACAACATGGCACGCAAGAGCTTGGTAAACCGAGGCAGTTTTACTATCATTGTGATCCCCAAGTTTCCAAATAAAACAAAAGTGGACCAACCCGTTTCAGTTTATTAGACGTTTTGACTTTGGTCAAAATTAAACTACTTCAAGTTTGTAGAAAACAATAATAATATTTTCAACTCAACACAAATTTATTATAAAAATATATTTAGCTATTGATTTCATAAAACTAATTTAGTACATAAATTTAGTTAAATTTAAAGTAATTTGGTTTTGACCAAAGTTAAAACGTCTATTAATCTGAAACGTAGGGAGCACTTGCCATAGCTTCTCTATTAGAGAGGGAGAGCGAGTAGAATTAAAAACCTGGAATGTGATGGCTCGTGCGATGCAATCGCTCCAAGCTGCTGCTTCGCTGAGCAGGAGAGCTCTCCTGCTCGTGAGTGCAGTAGCCACAAGCTTCGCCAATCGCCAGGACCCAAGCTCAATCGTGTCTCCTCCCTTCTCGTTGTCCCCCCGGGAGGGGGGGAGTATATCAACATGAAAGGAGGAGTTGTGCGCAACAAGCGCTCGGACGAGCGTGTGTATCAAGGGTGAGTACCACTGACTACTTTTGTTTCAGCCACCGTCGATAAGCCATGGCTACGACCGCTCCTCTCTCACACGTAGCAGGCCCATTTATCTTCGAGCATATGTGTCGCTGGCGACTAATTAGCATTCAAATCTACATGTTCGTCTTATCGTTAGCATTGAGAGCTCTATTATACTTGCTTGAAGCTCAAGCCCATGATTTTGGTAGCCTGGTTGAGGCAACAATTAATTTTAACCACAAAGATAAGTAATATCTGAAGAGTTATGGCTTGTTGAAGAGGTCCAATATACTCCCAAGACAGAAAAAAAAATGATGTGTTTGGAATTATCTGATTCATTATCTAAAAAAACTATGGTTCTTAACCCTTACCTCTTTCTTCCCCATAATATAACACCCTTTCCTATTGTCCATTTAAAGTATTAGCCTTGATCATAGCCAGTAAGTACCACAACCCTGTTGATGCTATCGTAAGAGCATCACCAACAGTCCACCAATAATCTATCCCCAAAAATTAATTTTTGTTTCCTAAACTGAAAATAGATGGTGAAAAAACCTCTTCCTTCAAGAGATAGCCTAAATTCAATCCCAAAAACTAAAAGTGGACCCTTCTGCTAAACTACCAACAGAAATTCTATTTTTTTTTCCTTTCCCGTGCGCAGGAGGAGATCGCCCCGGTGCGGAGAGGAGAGGAGAAACGCACGGAAGGAGGGAATTGGGAGTTGTTTTCTCGCCCTCAAATACACGTACCTAGAAAATTGGAGATGGGAACTGCAAAACGTCCAGAGCTTATTTGGGAATTTTTTGGACCAGCTTTTTTAACCAAAATCCCTAAAAAATAGGATTGATGATGAAATAGATAGACTGTTGGTGATGCTATAAATCTGTTGTTCTCTGTGAATTTGGGCTCGCTACAGTTGCGCTACCACAACCACAGCACTACCGGTCAGACCTATTATCCATGATTCGCACTCCATCAACCAATTTTATCAAGAATCATTGCTTCAAAAATAGCCAATTTCGTGGCATTTGTAATGCCTAGGTTAGTGACTAATAATAACAAAAAGAAAAAAAATCGTTCTTCAAAAACAACTATTCAAAACTTCCATCAACAATCCAGATCAGCATCCTCCGAGGTCGAAGTCACGTGACTTTATCACTAACATGTGAGACCGATGATTCCTGAGCCCATGTGTTAATGACAAAGACACCGTACATTCGATGGCGGAGAATCTCAATCCCATCCATCCATCTTAGCGTGAGGTTTTCCCCCTTTCAGCTCAGCAGTGAGCCCTCCATCAACAAATCGATCATGGCCACCGTGCGCGCTCTCCGCCTCACTCCAGCCGTCGTGGCAGTGGCCGGTGGTGGTCGGGGACCAGCGGCGCCGAGCACGTCCTGATCGGCCGGTGCTGAGCCGGGACGCCGCCGGCGGGAAGGGACAGCTCGAGCACTTCGTTGCACTCGCCGCACCGTATCCTGGTGGTCCACCTCCTCCTCCGTGGCCGCGGCGGCGGCGGCGTCCGCAGAAGCTCCGAGCACTTGCCGCAGATCACGAATGGCGCGCCGCCCAGGACCGGGCGGCAGGGGTCGGTGCCCTCCCGCCGCGCGGGCGCCGACGGACGCCCGCCGCCGCCGTCGCCGCGGCAGCTGGATGACGACGCCGACGTGGAAGCGGTGTCCTGCGGCGGGAGCGCCCGCTCCAGCTGCGACTCCAGCCGGCGGAAGAGCCGCGAATCGCGCCGCGTCAGGGCCCTCCCGCCGCCGCCGCTCGCCGGGCGCGGCTGCTCGATGGTGACGATCAAGCTGCGGAGGTTGTCCAGCGCGTGGAGGAGCTCCTTGTGAAACGCCGGGTCCATCAGGCGCGCCGCCGCGACGGCGCCTGGCTCGTCGGGAGGTCGAGGCAAGCCACCACCACCACCGGACGCCCCGAGCTCCTGTGAGCTCACCGGCGACGGCGACTGCCATGGCCGCCCCTCCTGCGCGTTCCTCGGCGTGTAGAACGCCTCCTCGCTCCGCTCCGAATCCGTCGTCGTCGTCCAGTCAGACGAGCTCGACGGCCGCCTCGTCCGCCTCGACAACGGCCGGGCCTCGTCGGCGCGCCTGTCCGACCCAACGTCCTCCGGCTCGTCGGAGAACACCGACGCGGTGTCGGCGGAGAGGATCTCCAGCCTGCTCAGCGCGTACTCCGCCTCATCCGTCGGCTCCGGGTTCTTGCCTGCGGAGACAGCAAAAAAAAAAAAAACACCAAGAAACAGCACACCCCCGCGCGTCAGATCCATGGCGACTAATCAAGCAGAGCTGAGATTCCATGGCGGGCGAGGCACCTCGGATCGGAGTGCGGCATCTGCTGCAGTAGAAGATGACGGCCTTGGGGTTCTGGTAGATCATGGCGCGGCAGTACGGACACCGGCCGAACCGCATTTTCACCTCCTCCGACTGCATCGCCGCCGCAGAGCTTCTCCGACTACCAAAGCATCGATCAGAAATTTCGTCAGAGAAGAAGGCGTTTGATCAACAGCAATCAATTCGGCCGGTGAGATGCATCTTGATTCAAACCTGAAACCCCCCCAAATCAATGCATTCTTTATGCCAAGGTCAAGTCAATCAACTTCAGCTCGCTAACTGAATATAACTGCTAATTACGACTCCTCATTAAGACATCGACCAATTGCAGTGGAATTGACTGCTTCATAATCATTTACCAATCCCCCAAAACAAAAGCTGCGATGAACATTGCTACGCAAGGACATGCCGGGAAAAAGGACTCATTGACCTCTAGCGAAGATGGAAAATGGTGATGAAAGATTGGAGATTGACGCTGTCTCGACATGAACTTTAGTACGGCGCTACGGCGACAGTGGGCAGCCAGTACACCCGTGCAGAGGAGTAAACTGGTGCAACTCAACTTAGGTTTTTTTTTCCGACAATAAACATCTCGTGGATTGAGAGTTCAGATTGGTTTTCTTGCACAAACGACTAATTGCAGAGCAACAAGAAGATTGGGGGAGAACATGGCACTATAATCAAATTAAAATATACCAAAAGATCAAATTAAAGAAAAGAACAGGCAAACCCACTAGATCCCTGAAAAAAACTGAATCTCACCTAGCTGTCAGAATCTTCAGAGCCCCTCCGATTCTTCAGCTCGGCTTCTCAGACACGAGGTAATAACTGAATCGAGCCATGGAAGAAACAGGAGGAAATACGGGGAGGAAGAAAGAGTCTTGAGCCAGCGAAGGCACAGCGTACAATCCGAGGAAATATTTTTCTAGTATACGGGTCGTGAACTGAAGAGGGTATCGTTGGGAAGATGGGATTGGAGCAGAGCATTGCTGCTTAAAGAAAACTGTGATTTTAATTGGTCAATTGCTTGTTCCAGTTCACTGAATTTTCTATCTTGGTGCAATACTAGGTGTGCAGTTTGCTTAAAAAAATTGCTAACTGGTGATTTCGTGTATGTAAAAGTGTAATATTACTACCTCCATCTCAAATTACTTGTCGTTTTGAGTTTTTATTTGTAATATTTGATCATCCGTCTTATTCAAAATATTTTAAAATTATTATTTATTTTGTTTGTGATTTACATTATTATTAAGTATGATTATCCTTTTTTATATTTGCACTAATTTTTTAAATAAAATAAATAGTTAAACATTATTAGAAAAAAGTCAAAACGACATCGGGATAGGTAGTACTAGCTTACTACTACTCCATTGATGACTTTTTAAGGTGGAAGTCAACGGAAACTAATCAGTAAAGCAAGTACTAGGTGGTCTAGATGTGATGTCTGTCAGTCATAAGTTGATCACGAACTTTACTTTGATATATTCTTAAGACTGAACTTTGTACTCTTTGCATATGCTCAACCTTACCAACCACAAGTTTGTCCATCCTGAAATAGTTTCGCAGCAGTGTTCTCGTGTGACATCTTCTCCAAAATAATCTTGAAAGTGGTGTGCAAAAATGTGAACATTAGTCTTTCAAGTTTAGCAATCAACTTTGACTAAATTAATTGTGTTAACCAATCAAAGGAAACTCATATAACATATTTCCTCGTTAATCACTTGCAGCTGCAGCCTCTGGTCTACAGAAAAAAACAGTGTTTTTTTAGGCAAGTGAAGAACAACTTGCAGCTGCAGCCTCTGGTCTACAGAAAAAAACAAATCTTATGATCAGGTATGTATGCTGCAAGGGCCCAGCTCCAACGGCCCAATCCAAATGCAGCTGCTAAGCCTGCAAGCATCAGCAACCTCCATTTCTTTTAAAAAAAAGCATCAGAAAAAAATATAAACAAAAAATGTTAATTGCATTATCCCACTTGCATTATCCTCCGTCCGCCACGTGTCCCGTCTCCCAGCCTCAGCTCGAGCTCCGCCACCTGCTCGACCCGAGTCCTCTCCTTCGCTTCGCCGCTGCTGCTGCTGCTGCGGCTGCGGGCTCGCTTGGGATGAGAGCCCCCTCCTCTCCATGGCCTCCTCCCTCCTCCTGCCTCGCGCCACCTTCGCCGCCACCAAGCACCTCGCCGTCCTTCACCCGCCCGCCGCCGCCGCCTGCAGGCCCCACCCGCCCAGGCTGATCAGGTGCGGCGCCGCCGCCGTCCCGGACGACGAGCTCCTCCGCTCGCTCTACCTCGTGCAGGCCGACGCCGCGTCGCCGGTGGTGTCCGCGGACACGGGAAATGATGGATGGGCCGCTCTTCTTGACGAGATCAGGGGCTCCCTCCAGGCGGAGGACTCGTCGTCGTCCATCCCGGCGGCGACGAGCGGTGTCGTCGTCCCCGGCGAGCTCATTAGCGCGCCGCCGTCCGTCACCGACGCGGGCGTCGTCGTGGTGCCTGACGAGATCCTCGGCGGTGACCCGTCGTCAACCATCCCGGGGGACCTCCTCGCGGCGCTGCACCTGGAAGCGTCGAACCCGGTGGTGCGGGCGGCGTGGGGGGCGCTGTCCCGCCTCGACGAGCTGACCTCGGGCCTGTCGGAGCCGCAGCGGTGGGCGGCGGCGGCGTTCGCGGCGGCGACGTGGGCGTACCTGACGGCGCGGCCGGGGGTGCTGAGCGGGGCGGTGGACGCGTACGTGCTGGCGCCGCTGCAGCTGGCGGTGGACAGCGCGGTGGGGCGGCGGAGCCTGAGGATGAGCGACTTCGTGGTGGGGGAGCGGATCGGGGAGGGGTCGTTCGGGGTGGTGTACTCCGGCGCGGTGGTGCCCCGGGGCGGCGCGGCGCCGGCGGCGAGGAAGGGGAAGGCGAAGACGAGGCTGGAGCTGGACGAGAGGTACAAGGAGAAGGTGATACTGAAGAAGATCAAGGTGGGGACGGCGGGGGCGAAGGAGTGCGGCGACTACGAGGAGTGGTTCAACTACCGGGTGGCGAGGGCGGCGCCGGAGTCGTGCGCCGAGTTCCTCGGCAGCTTCGTCGCCGACAAGACCAAGTCCGAGTTCGTCAAGGGCGGCAAATGGCTCGTCTGGAAATTCGAGGTAAATTGGACATCAACTCATCAGTTAACTAATGCTTGATGCTATGAACTGCCGCAACCACAGGACAGAAAAATATAGTAGTAACAACAATTTTAGGAATCACCAAGCTAGCTTATAGGCTATGGGGCTGTTTAGTTGGTGAAATGAAAATTTTTGGGTGTCACATCGGACGTTTGATCGGATGTCGGAAGGGGTTTTCGGACACTAATGAAAAAACTAATTTCATAATCCATCTGGAAACCGAAATCTTTCGAGCCTAATTAATCTGTCGTTAGCACATGTAGATTACTGTAGCACTTATGGCTAATCATGGCCTAATTAGGCTCAAATCTTACGATTTACATGCAAACTATACAATTAGTTTTTCTTTTTATTTATATTTAATGCTCCATATATATGTCCAAAGATTCGATGTGATATTTTTAGAACTAAACAGGCCCTGTAGCATGCAAAAGTCTCAACAACCTTTAAACTTTAGAACCAAAATTTGAACAGCCTTTATAGCTTGAACTCTGTAATATGAAGTTTTCAAGTTTTTTAAACGCAAATGAGACATAATCCACTCTGTGATACAAAACTTTGAAAGAATCACCAATCTACTACGCAAAAAGTTCAATAATAAATTTGTGATGCAAAATTTTCGAGTTTTTAAACCCAATTGGAACATAATCCACTCCATGATTCAAAATTTTCAAATATTTAAACCCAAACAAAATGTACTATGATTTTTTTCTTATCCACACCATGATTCAAAATTTTCAAATATTTAAACCCAAACGAAATGTACTATGATTTTTTTTAAGAAAACAAAGATACATTGTGGCCCATGCAGGTCTCGAACCTGCGACCTTCGCGTTATTAGCACGACGCTCTAACCAGCTGAGCTAATAGGCCTTGTTCTTTTGTATTCGAAAACAATCATCCAAATATTTTTAAACCTGATTTCTGGCGCGAATTCATGCAGGGTGACCGGACGCTGGGCAACTACATGAGCGACCGCAACTTCCCCTTCAACCTGGAGGGCCTCATGTTCGGGCGCGCCGTGCGTGGCCTCGACGACGGCAGCCGCGCCGCGCTGGTGGTGAAGCAGGTGATGCGGCAGCTGGTCACCTCCCTGAAGCGCATCCACGGCACCGGCATCGTCCATCGCGACATCAAGCCGTCCAACCTCGTCGTCACCCGGCGCGGCCAGGTGAAGCTCATCGACTTCGGCGCCGCCACCGACCTCCGCATCGGCAAGAACTACGTCCCCGACCGCGCCCTCCTCGACCCGGACTACTGCCCGCCCGAGCTCTACGTCCTCCCCGAGGAGACGCCCCAGCCGCCCGCCGAGCCCATCGCCGCCATCCTCTCCCCGATCCTCTGGCAGGTGTCGAACACCTCACGCCTTCTTCTTCTTCTTCTTCTTCCTCTCCGTTCAATCTTGCGCCGCCGTCGATCACCGTCGTCGCGTTGCTGTTTCTTGGCTGCAGATCAACAGCCCGGACCTGTTCGACATGTACTCGGCGGGGATCGTGCTGATGCAGATGGCGTCGCCGATGCTGAGGTCGCCGTCGGGGCTCAAGAACTTCAACGCCGAGCTCAAGGCCGCCGGCTACGACCTCAACCGGTGGCGGGAGACCACGCGGCGGAGACCCGACCTGCAGATCCTCGACCTCGACTCCGGCAGGGGGTGGGACCTCGCCACCAAGCTCATCTCGCAGCGCGGCGCCGACAAGCGCGGCCGCCTCACCGCCGCCGCCGCCCTGCGCCACCCTTACTTCCTCCTCGGCGGCGACCAGGCCGCCGCCGTCTTGTCCAAGCTGTCACTCAGCAAGTAGGTTATACAAACAACTGAATTGATCATGGAAATGATCCTAGTACATTCCTACACACATAATGCATCAAGAACACATGCAGTGATTACATGTCACCAATGGCATTAGCATTTTTGTTTATGATCCATTGGAGAGGTCAAGAACTCAAGATTGATCCAAGAGAGAGGGAAAAGGAGGAGGAAGAAACAATATGGTAATATATAATTACATTGTTTTGTATGAGGTTAATCACTTTGCACAGTGCGGTGCAGAGTTTGCAGACACTAGCTAACTTAACTTAATTACTGCCCGTATTCGGACTGAACTCTACTGAGAAATCCCTACTTCTGTTGGTCAGCTTTTTGCAACCTATGTAGATTTCTGAACTGTTTCTTCAGCCAATCCAGTACTTTGATTCGACAGAGAGCTCATTCTACTGATTTGGCTCACCAATTTCTTAATTAGACAACAAACAAACAAAAAATTGCTTATACATCGTCATATAACTTTGGCCGGTTAAGCTGCTCGAACTTTTCCTGAAGATCTTCATGGTTGCCTCCAACAAGCTTATCAATCTCCTCATTGTTTTTCATGAAGATGAACGTTGGGGTTGCACGTACGTCGTATTGCGTCACCAGCTCCTGACGAATCAAAGTAAAAATGCCATTCATCTTTGTTATCTGTTGCCAAAAAAAAAAGTGTACAGAGAGCAAAATGGAAACTGGAAAAAATTCAGAAAATTGGCTGTACCGGCATTTCGTCTACATCCACGGACACGAAAACAATGTCAGGATACTTCAGTGAAAGTTCAGCGAATAGAGGGGCAGCATTCCTACACGGAGTGCACCAAATTGCACTGAATTTTAGCACAACCTGTTCAGAGGGACATACCACCATGGTTAACATAAACAGCTATGCTTTCATCATATATATAGTCAGACCATTGATCAGCAACTCACTGTTTTGCCATTCTCAGCTACTTCTTCCATTGTATTGTCCCAATTCTTTTGATCAGTTACCAAAGTCACATTTCCGCCACTGTAGTCCAGATGCTCCTCGGCGTCTACAGTGCTCTGAAAAAATAGAAGCATAATGCAGGTCCCCTAATTATGAGCTTGAAGATGCAAATGATAAGCTGCACTACTTGTCTTTGGATTGGGGCAGTGCAGTATATTGTAATGTCTGGTTCAATAACCACAATATGAATTGTACTGGAGAAGGAGATTATTTACGCTGCCACAGCAACCCATCGACTTGAGATAATTCGTCAAGATGCAAGTCTCCTGCGCTCCACCGATGAAAAAAAAATTCGGGCACAATATTCAGTACTGGTGTCAATGCCGCTAAGCCAAGAAAAAGAATAGGTCACACAAAACATTAACCTGGATGTTTTGATGGAAAAAGAAAGTCACATTCATGTAAATAAGCTCCTATTTGTTTTCCAGATGGGACCTGATAAGATCATGTTCATGGTAGTGATTTGGTCAAAATACTACTGAAGGTCAGCTCCATTGTTTGTTTGTTGGCTTATTAGTCGTAGCCAAAATTTAAGTTTTAAAACTTAATTTTAGAGTTGATTTTGAAGCTTTTTTCATCGTAGTCTATATTTGGGCGCTGGCTTTTAATTGCGAAGAACACAAATGCAAAAGTTTTTACCCATAAATTATCTTTGGTTGCTTCGTTCATATCCCTACAGCTTATCAGCCATAGAGCAAACGATGTATGCAGTCACTTTTAACTTTGTATAGACGTTTAATGTTTATGTAAACCTTCAAAAGCATTTAAATTTTTAAATACATGTTCAATACTCATTTGATCATTTGAACTAAAAAAGTAGAAATAAACCGTCAAACTGTTTTGTAAATTACTTGCAAGAAAGATAAATCAACAGACCAAATTTCACACCATGTCCCATAAAAATAATTCACATCATGAATGTAAATTACTTGCAAGGATCACGATCCAATCACCCAATCACAGAAAGGTGGGCTGACCAAATGTTATTAAGATTAGAGAGGAAAAGAGAAGGAAGATGGCTTTTCTGGTTTCCCAAATCTCTCGCATGAGCAAAGAGAAGGATTGGTGGCCTAGACGATACGGAAGGAGCGAAACAATAAGGTTTTTAATGGTCAATGCAAGACCATACAGGAAATAGCGAAGCTAGCAGCATCGGGGGCCATGCTCTCGAGGGAGACAGGAGCACCCGCCCATCTAGGAGGAGCATTTGGTCGTCAAATTGTTCCGCGAGATATCACTGTTTGTTTCCCGCCCCCATTTCATTCTTTCCTTTCTCTCTGTACATAGTTGTTGTGCATGCGTGCCTACTTGTAACAACTTTTTAAATCTTAATACAAAAAATACACATTTTACGCATCCTTAAAAAAAAAGAGAGAGACGGACGGAAGGAAGAAAGCATTTCCAGCCGATTTCCCTAATCTCTCAGGGTCCCTTTGATTTGGAGGAAAAACATAGGAATTTTGGAGGATTTCAATCCTGTTGGAAAATTTTCTATGAAGCAATTTGAAACAAATGATTGAATCATATCCAATCCTTTGAAATTCCTATAGAATAGACAACCCTATAGAGATTTTGGAGGAAATTTAGTAAGAGCTTTAACCTCTTGGTAAGTTTCCCTTGAGTCTATCTCTCTCATCCAATTCATGTGTTTTTCCTGCGGTTCAATTAAACAGCCATTCCGGTGTTTTTCCTGCGTTCTGTAATCCTCTGTTTTACAATTACATTCCTATCAAAATCCTACGTTTTTTCTATTCCTACGTTTTCTCAGTCCCCGATTCAAAGGGACCCTCAAATCATGCAGCAGCAATTCGCTATACAACGTTGAACACATTGTTCAGAGAGGGGGGCGTACCTCTGCAAGAGCCAAGGGCAAGAGAAGTTGGCTGGCCGTCAGCTTGGTTCTGCGCCGAGCACGTCGGCCGTGCGTCGACGGCGGCGGCGGGCGGCGGCCCCCGGCGGAGGGGTGGGTGGCACGGGGATGGCGCCGGGGCTAGCGAAGGGAACGGGCGGCCGCCATGCCCACCCTGGGAAGCGAAGCTCCTTGTCAACCGCTGAAACGACGGCCTGACGGTCGCTAATACCGGGGTGAATCGCCAGCAAATCTGCAGGAGAGAATAGCTAAAATTAGCCTTCCTTTCACCGCTATCTCCCTTCAGATTCCACGCCGGCTTAGCTACCAAACTGATCTGCAATGCCAGTGGCAGCTTGCCATGCCAAAGCAAAAAAAGATATATATTGTACAATTGCATTGTCAAGAGAGAAGAAATTCCAGAACCAGTTGTCACAACTCACAAGAGTACTCTACTTTATTTTCTTCTGTTTTTTCTGAGCCAAATACACAAAGGTGTTTTCAAGCCAAAGGCATGTGGCAAAGCTGGAAGTTCATTCATTCAATACAACAAACCCCAAAGAGTTTTACATGATAGGACCATGTCACCCAATGATGATCAGTAGAGCTACTGGAAATTAAACAAACACAATGACTAACATCACATTTCTTTCAAGAAAAAAAAAGAGTGAGAGAAGGAACCACAGCACAGAATGAAGAATGAATAATGAAGAAGAAGAATCACTAAAGAATGATCAGAAAATCAAACAGAAAAGCTTCACTAAACACATTGCTACCAACAACCTTCAAGGTAGAAACTATTGAACCTATTTTTGTCTCAGTGGCATGTTGTTATTTTTGTGCCATCAGGTGATCTGGATTGCTTCCTCCTTTAGCTTGTCCTCGGGAGATGACCTCGTCCCCGAGGAGGAGTTCCTGATCTCCTCAATCCTCCTTACCACTTCCTCCATCCGAGGCCGCTGGTCGGGAACAATTGCAACGCATGCCATGGCGAGCTGGAGCATCTGAACCATTTCATCCTCGCTGTTCGGATGCCTCAACAGGTCGGCATCGAAAACCTCGGAGGTCCATTCTTCTCGAACCACGGATTGCACCCATCTGGGGAGGTGTTCGATGGAATCCTCACGGCCTGGGGATCTAAGAGGAGCTTTTCCTGTTAGCATCTCAAGGAGTAGCACACCGTAGCTGTAGACATCAGATTTCTGCGTTTGCCTTTTGGTCTCAAGGACCTCGGGTGCACGGTATCCAATGAGCCGTGCAGGGATATGAGGGATGGCCATGAGCTGCGCAAGGCCAAATTCGGAGATACAAGCACTGAGTCCCTGCGAGAGAAGAATGTTGCTTGACTTGATGTTTCCATGGATGAACTTTCCACCCCCCTCAGCATGAAGATGAGCAATCCCACGTGCAGCTTCCAGAGATATCTTTACTCTCGTTGCCCAATCCAATGTAGTTCTTCCAGCAGTTCTATTCCCTGAATATTTACCATAAACAGTAGGTCAGACCATGTGCGCTTTCATTTCAATACATGTACACATAAAAGGCAAGTTATTCATGAATTCATACTTCCAGATAATACGTTCGCAAATATGTTGTGCAGCCTGTACTACTTTCATCTATTTTTCTTCACAGGATATCAACCAAGGACCAAGGTGCAGTATACCTCCAGAATGCATACGTCTTCTAGTCAGTTTTTTTTAGCAAATAAATTTCCTAGCCATCAAATTTAGAAAAATAATTGGTCGGTTTGCAATAATAGCTTGTTCGAAACTACATGATTTTGTACATCCATAAAATCTAAAAGTGTATCAGGTAGACTCACTATGACATGCTTGTAAAGACAACATAAGAAAAGGAAAAGGTTGTCAGACATAGTTCAATACAAAAAAGGATAATTTTTTGGTCCTTGAGGAGGTAACAGGAGGTACCCCATTCATTTTCTAGTGTCAGGAAGTAAAAACTTTATACTACAAAAATAGAGGACTGCAAAATAACTCATCAAAAAAGAGTGAGCATTCTATATTTGCTTGCACGCCTATATGTAGTTAAAACCAGCTAATAAATTCAATTTGCACAAACAAAACAGGTTCTGTCAGGCAATGAAAGGCTTAATGATTTGAAGTAATAGCATACCATGCAAAGCAGCACAAAGGCTACCAGGTGTCATATAGTCATACACCAAAAGCTTCTCGTCCTTGGAGTAATAGTAAGCACGCAATTGAACAGCATTTTGGTGCTGGCCAACTCTGCCGATTATCTCCATTTGTTGTTCAAATTCCCTCTTTCCTGCGACCACTTCCTTCAGTCTTTTAACCACCACGGTTGTGCCATCCTCAAGAACAGCTTTATAGGTAGTCCCATAACTTCCTTTTCCAAGGACTTCAGCTGAGGCCCTCAATAGATCCTCCAGGTCAAAATTATACGAACAGCCATTAAAGAAAATCAATTTATTCCTCTCTGCTTCTTGAATACCACTACTGCTGTACTCCTGCTTTGATTTTTCAGCTCTTCCACCTGCAGCAGCCTTTCCTTTGGATGAAAATGAAGCTATGCCAGGCTCGCCATCTTTCTTTCTTTTGAAGATGCATATCAAGAGCACAACAATAAAAATCAGAAGTAATAACCCTCCTCCAGCAGCTATTGCAATTATGACACCAAGGCTAAGCCTTTTCCAGAAGCTTTTCTTGGTATTTGGGGGCAATGGCGACATCGGAGAAGGAGAAGGTGCTGTTCCTGGACATGGTTCCAGTGGAAGTCCACAGAGAAAAGCATTCCCGAAGAATGAACTGGCTGGGAACTTCTGCAGGGAAGGCGGTATGGGCCCACTCAGGTTATTGTTGCTTAAATTTAAATGTCTCAAATTGGGGAGGTGAAGGTCAGGGATGGGCCCAGAAAGAGAGTTATTCTGGAGGAGCAATGCAGTAAGTTGAGTGATATTTTGCACTTTCAATGGGATTTCTCCATCGAAAGAGTTGTACGACAGGTCTAGGAATGTTAGGTTGGAAGATAGTGAAGTTGGTATAATTCCGGACAAGTTGTTGTGCTGAAGGTAAAGAGAATGCAGGGAAGGAATGGATGCTACATCAGGGGGGAGGCTAATGGTGAGACGATTGGATCTAAGGCTCAACACCTGTAGCGCGTCAAGCTTGCCAAGTGTGTCTGAGGGGATGGGACCAAAGAGCCCTACTGCAGGTAGACGCAATTCACGAACACGCCTCCCATCTGGTGTGCATTTAATCCCAACCCATGATGTGCAGACTTGAGTCGTGAGAGTCCAGTTGAGTTTTCGACCATGGGGCACTGATGCAGCAAATGCAAGAAGGGCCTGCCTGTCTGAGTTCAGGTCAGCACATCTGGCACAAGGGATGTGCAGAAACAAAAAGGAAGCAGAAAGAAAGGCTATGAGCACAAGGTGCTGCATTGTTAGGATTAACTTGACCAATAATGAGGACCAGAATTATAATCCAAAGGTCCACGTCAGTGCTTCATTCCTGCCACATTAAAAGGATCATAGTCAATAGCAAGTAAGATTGTTCATAGCATCAGGAGTGAGAAACATAGAAATACATGAAGCGTTAAATATTAAACACATGTTATTTGCGAAGTGGGAAAACTAGTAAAAACATAAGGTATTTTGAATACAAAACATGAAGCCATGAAGAATTTAAACTTTCTGGTGGACGTGTATCTTCTTTTTAACTAAGAACCTACCTGAAAAGATACATCCTTGCAACCATAGCTTTTCTGTTTGTCATTGTAACGATTTGTAATGGACCCAAACACACATATCTACGAACTACCTAAGGAGTAGTGGAGTTTGGTGCACTAAATTTGCATTCTCCATTTACAATTTACCAGAAGCATTTCAATTTTTTTACTATTCATATCCAGGGTGGCTTAAGAGCATTGATCCATTGAGTATCAGATTCCTGGTCCTGCTAAGGAATACAAACAAATATGTTGCCAGAATGGCATCCATTGCAGGACCAACATGATCAGAGAGAGATTGAAGGATTTGCATACAAGGGAAGACTGAAGAGTCTACATACCCTAAGCTATCTCTCAGCATAATCAGGAGCCCACTTGGCAACTTTGCATCACAACTGACTGTTATTATTGACACCTAAAGCTGGTGTAAGCTCATAATGCACATTATTGGAATAAAGCATAGAGTGATAAATTGAAGAGAAGATGACAAAGTGCTGGTCCTCTCTTTTATATGTAAAAGGGGACCACCAAATTCTCAACTGCTACACAGCAAACCCCCCCTCCCAAATGGAACACCAAAACAGAATAACCCTCCTTGGTTTTTCTCTAGTCTTGTCCAAAAGATCCACACCCAAACTAATATTGCCGGTTTATCTCGAGCTTTTCTGAAATGGAGCGGTTGGGACCATGTGCCATATAAAACGAAACATGTATCTCTTTGATAAAGTACCCCATCCACGTTAACCTTTTCGCAAAGGATAGCTCCATTAATTCTCTTAACAAAATAGCCGCGGCACCTAAACAGTGCACTTAGTCGTAACCAGAAAGGACACAAGGATAGTGACAATGAACAAGACACCGTTCCAATCGGACATGGCATAGTACATTATATTGGTGCTCTCTCTTGCAAAGATGTAATTTGCACAAAAGCAACATGCAAAGCACCTAACGTAGGCTCAGTCACTACTACTATATCTCATTTCAGTTCGTTCTTTTTTTCTAAAATCTAGAGGACCAAGTGCTTTGGGTAAAGGCAGGAGCACGAAACCAAAAGTCGAGCACATAAAGCAGGTGGTCTCAAGATGCAAGAAACCAGAGGGGAGTAGAAAAGATGAGGGTTTTGGAGGCAGGATTGGGGATCTGCTCGCTGATGGGGGAGATCATGGGCAGCACTGCACACTCTGGCACAGTGCTAGGGCCAAAGACATCTCACATTCACACCATAGGACAAATGTGCAAAGCAAAAGCTATCACTGTCTCACACTACGCAACAGTAGAAGTGTACCGCAGTACTGCTCCTCTGCTTGACATGGGGTAAAGATTTTTCATGTGCAGTAAATCCAACTTGGGAATTGCACTAGTAATTTTTTTCATTGTATTGAGTTAGTGATACTGTTTATTCTACATTTCTAAGTTACTACAGTTCAGCAATGGTCAGTGGAAGGAGTTGGTAACTAGATGGAAACCAACAATACCATTAGTTAATCATGGAATCACACTAGAAATAGAGAGAGTGCCATGGTCAGGTAGATTCAAAGTGCAAAGTCCTTAAACACTAAGAAAAGGACTACGCCCATATATTCTCCTTTTCCTTTTTTTTTTCTTTCTAAAGAAAAGAAGAAGAAGAAGAAGAAGAAGAGAGCACGCGTCAAACAACCAACCAGCTTATCACACGAAAGAGAAAGCAGGAACAATTTGTTACAACTTAGAACAGAAATCAGATGAACAATCTACATTATATACTCAACCAAAATTTCCTCCCTAAAAAGAAAAATCAGTTATTCTTTTTCTCTTTTTTTTACAGTTTAAGCAGGAACTGGGAATCACTGAATTATGTCATATCATACCTCGCGAAATTCCACCGGAGTTGCGGCCGTAGCTGAATTCCGCAGCCGCCATGCCATGCTCGGTCTCCAAAAGGCTCAACAAACGCAGAGAAAAAAAAGAAAGAAAATAAATCCGACCTTTCCGGCCACACGGATCAAGAAACCGCGGCCGCCCCCGCCGCCGCTCGCCTCTCCGGTGCGGAAACCCCTTCCAGTCGCCGCCGGCTTAACTAGGGCGAGAGCCACTCAACACAGCGTCAGAACCACCCCCACCAAGAACTGCTCCAAGAAACAACGCCGATCCGCCGCGCCCGGCATTCCCTTCCCCGCCCCCGCGCGTCGATCCTCCCGCCGCCCGCCGGCTGGTCACCTCCCTCTCGCTCGCTGCGCCGCCTCCTCCCAGTCTCTGTGCAGCGCGTGCGCGGGCGCGAGTGGACGAAGTGGCGGACGTGTGCAGTGTTCGCGCGGGCGGTGCGGGTGCGCGAGGCGAGCCAGCGAGCGAGCGAGCGAGTTTTCGCTGCGCATTTAAGACAAGTGAAGCGTGTGTGCGCGTGGTAGCGTTTAGCGTTGTTGGGGGTTTTGGAGGAAGGGAAAGCTGTGGTAAAATGGCGGATTTGCCCCTGGGCGTGCCAGTCGTGCGACGAGGCCAGGGGGCCTCGGTAGGCCTGCTTCGTCGGTGAAATAAAAATTTTTAGGTGTCACGTTACGTTTGATCAGTTGTCGGAATGGGTTTTCGGACACGAATGAAAAACCTGATTTCATAACTCGTCTGAAAACCGCGAGACGAATCTTTTGAGCCTAATTAAGCCACTATTAGCATATGTGGGTTACTGTAACACTTATGGTTAATTATGGACTAATTAGGCTCAAAAGATTTGTCTCGCGATTTTACATGTAAACTGTGCAATTAGTTTTTCTTTTTATCTATATTTAATGCGCCATACATATGTCCAAAGATTTGATGTGATGTTTTTTCGAAAAGTTTTTGGAAATTAAACAGGGCCATAGTCGACTGCACCGCGTCTTTATCACTAACACGTGGATCGAAGATTATTGGGTTCACATGTCAGTGGCAATTGCTCGGTGGATGGAGGCAACGCGACCGCATCGCGCGAGGAAGATGACGACGCTAGGATAGGCTTGGGCTTGGTTGCTGCCGCTGACGTGCGGGCCCGGGAATAGGTGGGAGGAGGAACACGCCTACCTGGACTGGAACTGAAAGGAAGAGTCTGATGAATCTTCCCCCGGTGTCATACCCATCTTGTGTGTGTGTGATGCTCGTGGTGGTTGTACTTGAGCCTGGAGATCATTGATTTTCTTAATGAGTACGTAACAGTAGTACAGTACACATAACAAATGCAAGGAGTGCTGGAGTGGTATTATATTGAGGGCTTAATGATGTTGTTACTGTTTAGGCTATGTTCGGTACAATGAGGCTGTGTTTAGGCCGAGTTTAGCTCTAAACTTTTTTTTTCAAACTTTTAACTTTTCTATCACATCAAAACTTTCCTACACACAAACTTTCAACTTTTCCGTCACACCGTTCCAATTTTAACCAAACTTCCAATTTTAGTGTAAACTAAATACACCCTTAGTTCCACGTCAAAATTGGAAGTTTGACTAAAATTGAAAGTTTGAAGAAAAAGGTTAAAAGTTTATGTGTGTAAAAAAGTTTTGATGTGATGGAAAAGTTGGAAGTTTGAAGAAAAAGTTGGGAACTAAACTCAGCCGAGTTGGGAGCTAATATCTAGCGCACGCAAAAAAAATTACTCCCTCCATTCCAAAATATAAGACACAACCACCCTTAACCTAAAGACCAAGAAATAATTAATATCTCATGGTTATCATGAATCACCCCAATTAATACAATACATGTAACCAATAGAATTAAACATCTTATGAGTATAGGATTTAAAATAATAATAATTTAGGGGAGAGAATGTGCTAATTAATTACATGCATGCATGCATGTCTTATATTTTGAAACCACTTCCAAAATATAAGGGCATTCCTAACCCAATGACTAGAATGGTGTCCATAGCATTAAATAAGTTGCCACCTAGAACAAAAATAATGTGGCAAGTGAATAAATGAGGAAAGAGAAGGAAACCATGTCTTGCATGAGACATGGTTTCTACACAACATCCAAGACATCATGTGAGATAAGTAGCATTAAATTGAAGTATGGAATAGTGGTGTTTGCATTGGAAGAGTAGTGTCTACTACTAGTTTCTTGATGATGTGGAGTTTATGAAAACCATGTCTAGTATTATGGGTTGGGACTGCCCTAAGGCACAACCACCCTTAGCTCAAAAACCAAGAAATAATTAATATCACATCATTGTCATAAATTACCCCAACTAGTATAATGCATGCAACCAATAAAATTAAAGATCTTGTGAGTGTATGATTTAAAATAATAATAATTTAGGAGAGAGAATGTATTAATTAATTACATGCATGCATGCACGTCTTATATTATGAAACAACTTTAAAAAATAGTTGCGCCTTATATTTTAGAATGGAGGGAGTAACTAACTAAATATAAGCTTTTTTAAAAAAGATTAATATTATTTTCAAAAATAACTTTTCTTTAGATTTTTTTAAAAAGAACGTACTATTTAATAGTTGGAAAGCGTGTACATAAAAAACGAAAGTGTAGGGCCGGGGTTAAAAAAGCTGAGAGAAGAACACAGCTAGGATCGTTTTGAAGTTCTTGCTATGATCGGCGGTGAGGGTTGTCGCAACCGTTGCGGCTGTAGTAATTCAAGATAGACATTTTTGTTGCAGCTCAGCCGTTGTTGCAGCAATAGCTTGCGAACACGTTCGCTGAATGTGAATGACGATGGAAGACGGATGAAAGTGAGTTTATTATTAATCTTTTTTCTAAGAAAGAGTTTATGATAAGTATTACTAGATTGATAAGTTGATTTGAAAAAAGTTCTCTTAAGGAGTACTCTACTAGGAGCAGGCAGACTATAAGCCAGCTATAACCACATATCGAGAAAATAAAAGATAAGAGAGAAGAGC
This sequence comes from Oryza meridionalis, assembly GCA_000338895.3. Lineage (NCBI taxonomy): Eukaryota > Viridiplantae > Streptophyta > Magnoliopsida > Poales > Poaceae > Oryza > Oryza meridionalis. The sequence continues at coordinate 23,871,919 of CM002528.2, forward strand.
AGCGGGCTATAGATTTGTAGCAAACTGCAGCACGGATTCCAAGACATAATACGTGTATGACGGGTGGGACCATGTAAATGTATGTTTATAGGTAACTATTGTATGAATTGGCTATTAAGTTGACTATAGATATTTTGAAGCTAGTAGTTAGCTATACTATTAAACTTGCTCTAGTGACGAAGAAAGTTCTTGAATAACCACATTATAAAGCGGGTGCGTGATAATTAGGTAGCCATAATGAAAAAGAACGGGTCCTTTAAATGGGCGCATTTAGTACTCATCACTCTATCAACCTACTAATCTCTGGAAGGTACAGCAGAATCTACTTAAGCTGTACAACATGTGTAGTTTCATTCGATGTCTGTTCTTTTGTTTTGCTAGTTTGCTCTTCGTTAGTCAGATTAGAACTTGAATTTTAAGAAAAAAAATTAAAACTTAATGTAGAATTGATTTTGAAGTATTTTTTATCGTAGTTTATTTTTGGTATTTACTTTTAAATCCCTAAAAAAGTATAAAAGTCTTATCCATAAATAAGGGGTAGCTATATTTATGATGTCATATTTTCTTAAAATAATAGTTAAATCGTTTATACATGGTATATACTTACATTATAATTACACGGTAAATTATAAATCTTACTCTATAATTATATTGTAAGATCCAATATTATATTGTAGTTTTTCAACATAATATGTAAGAAAATTAGGATTAAAAGTACTTTATTATTTACTTGGAAGAGGAGATATGAGAAATAAAAGCATAGTTACATAGAGAAGAAAAAGAAATCACATAGAAAATAATAACTAAAATAAAGTGGAAAACGTAACACTGAACCTGTTCTTAAATTGCTAATAAGCTCTTTCACTTATAATAAGGCTGTGTTCGGAAGGAGGGGTTGGGAAGCCCTCCACTCCGACGCACATAATGAAACATGCATTAGTGCATGATTACTTAAGTACTCCAGTATAATATTAGCTAAAATTTTTAAAAATAGATTAATGTGAATTTTTAAAGTAATTTTCGTATAGATTTTTAGTAAGAAGAAACGTATCATTTAGCAGTTTGTAAAACGTGCGTATAAAAAGAACGACAAATGTAGAGTTGAGAAAGATTGTGTTTAGTTTGGTTGAAATTGGAATGATTTGATAAAAAAATTAGAAGTTTGAAGAATTATTTTGGAACTAAACTGGGCGAAAGTAGACAAATGTAGAGTTCAGTTCAGCGAAACATCCCTTGGTCTGAACTCTGCAGAAGTGCAGACTGCACTCTTGGTCTCTTGCAGTGGCTGTGGCTCTGAACTTTTTGACAGATAAGCAGTTAGTACCAGTCGACCAATTAGTACGAGTACATTGTTTAAACGGAGTGCCTGTTGACTTAGACTTTATCAAACCACATCTTGAGTTCGAGAGATCAATCATCAATGTGTGCACTGGGCACTGCTCCTGCTAATCGCTGCTACATTAGTTGCTCAATTACTATAAATCGTCCTCGTTAGGACAGGCGAATTGGTATGGTGCTGTGCGCGTAGTACGTATCCAGCTCCGATCCACAGAGAAAAGGTCCACGCAACATGCACTAATTATGAGGTTAGTAGGCACCCAGTACGACGAGGGAGAGATATTGCATGCAATCGCATCCAGCTCTGTGCAAGCAACGGGATGTCGGGATCTACACCCAGTGGTCACTGGTCGATCAGCACATGGACAACCTTACACCAGATTCTCTTTTTTTTCTACTTCCAAGTGCCCAATTAAGCTGGGCTTTGTTAGAGCAGGTACAATAACAAGCTATAAATCAGCTATAAATATATTTTAAAGAGATAAATAAGAAGAGAGAAGAGAAGCGGGCTACATATTTGTAGCCAGCTGTAGCACGGACTCCAAGACACAGTATATGTATGACAGGTGGGACCAAGTATTAATAGTGTAGTATGTAACTATAGGTGAATTGGAGCTAGTAGCTGGCTATACTATTGAACTTGCTCTTACTCTCCGTCTTTTGTGTGGGTACCCAACAATGCAATACTCAAACACTCACTCTACTTTTATACTCCCTCCATCCCAAAATATTTAACGACGTTGACTTTTTTAAAAAAATTTGACCGTTCGTTTTATTAAAAAATTAAGTAATTATTAATTCTTTTCCTATCATTTGATTTATTGTTAAATATAGTTTTATGTATACATATAGTTTTACATATTTTACAAAAGTTTTTGAATAAGACAAACAGTCAAATATGTTTAAAAAAGTCAACGACGTTAAATATTCAGCGAAGGAGGGATTACGACGTTATTGGTTTCTAGACATGTATTTGATCATTCGTCGAAGACACTCACGAGTCCCTTCAATCGACAAACAGATAATATCATCAAGAATGGCGAAGATCATTGGATACGGCGAAGAAAACGTTGAAGATGACGAAGACCGTAGAATGTGATAAAAGCCCATCAGATCGTCCGAGTGGGCGACCGGAGGTGATAGAAATCCTCAAAAACCATGCTTCCAGCATTGCCTTTTATGGTTTACAGAGGTTGGTATATTAGGGCCTCTTTAATTAGTTGGATGTATACCACGATCCATTATTGCTTTACCAAACATTTTGCAGCGTGTTGTCATGAATTACGTGGCACAAAATTTAGTTGTTGTAAAGAGTGGGGTACTTTTATAGATACACTTGATAATACAGTGGTAAAAGATATGTGGTTTTAATCATAAGATTCCATATTCAATCTTTAACATGCTTGTAATTTGTTTTAAGAAAAATACTTTTTTTTGGGTATGTTGTACGTTTAGCTAGGCTGTGTTTAGTTCAGCACAAAATTTGGATTTTGGTTGAAATTGGAGATTATGTGACAGAAAAGTTGTGTGTGTGTGACATATTGATGTGATGGAAAAGGACTGAAGTTTGAATCCAAACTTTGGATCTAAACATAGCCCTAGTGTTGTGATATGGTATCCAATCAAACTAAGGTCCCATTCTTTTATCCAACAAGAGTTGGATGAAGATTAAGATTTTCGTAGCACATTTTTCAAATTGCTAAACAGTACGTTTTGTGCGAAAACTTTCTATATAAAAGTTGCTCTAAAATATTATATTAATCTATTTTTTAAATTTATAATAATTAAAACTCAATCAATAATATGTTAATACCAACTCGTTTTACATTAAAAAAAACTTTAATCATCTTCGTCTTCATGTTCCATGTTCAGAAGAAAAAAACATCACCTAAACTTAGCGATTCATTAACGATAGATCCGACGAGTGGCAGGGGGAAAAGGTTGAAGGCTCTGATCGTTGTCTGAATGCTGCGTCGCTGATCAAAAGGCTCTGTCAGTGACAACAGTGAAATGGACGAGACGCATGTAGTTGTACTGATGCCGCTGACGCCTGCTTTGTCAGAGCAGGTACACTGGCAGCTATAAATCAGCTGCAAATATATTTTAAAAAGATAAATAAAGAAAAAAAAAAGCAGTGGATTACAGATTTGTAGCCAGTTATAGCACGAACTCTAAGATACAGTATGTGTATGACAGGTGGGACCAGATATTAATAGTGTAGTATGTAACTATTATATAAATGAGCTACTAAATTGGCTACAGATGAATTATGGCTAGTAGTTAGCTATACTATTAAACTTGCTCTCAAGGACTCTAGGTCAAAGCGGTAGTTTGAGGAATCCCAAGCACAGCACAATCATATCACATCACATCTCACTTTTTTTTTTTGGCTTCCTGGATTTAGGCCCGATTTTATAGACTATTAGTGTATCATTAATTAAGTTTTAATTATTTAAATTTAAAAATATATTTAAATTTTTTATAGAAAAATTTCGTGTAATATAAATATTTTAGCAGTTTTTTTATCAATTTTTAGCAGTTGAAAAAACGTGTTAACGAAATTAGATAAAATCTGTACTGTCATCACCGAAATGCTAATGATGCAATCGCCGGTTTGGAGTAGGTCCCGTGTACTGATCGTCAGCCTGACGTGTGATACTGATGTACTAGCCATTAGTATTATGTTGTTCAGTTGTTGTAGCTTAATTTAGAACCGTTCATATGCAGTAGCTCACTCATGGAAAATGTGTTGGTAGAACCGTGATAAACCATAAGGGGCCTTTGTCGTTCGTGGCCAAGACGTCTGGTTGGTGATCGGTTGCTCTTGGTTCATAAATACCTTGGGTGTCAATATGCAGCCAGAGGACAAGGAATAAAACAAGGCTAGCGACCTAGCATTGCATGGGAAGGTTTGTCTTCACCCCTATTTAGGAAGCTAGCAGATTCTTTTAATCTTAAGTTTTTCAAATAATTCAGAGTTTTATTTTGTATCCTTTAAAACGCAAGATTGCGACAAATGAAAAAGATGTCATACTCATTGAAGTCCTATAGAATTTTGAAACACATGAAAGTTTTAGAACCTTGGTTTGATTCGGACACATGAATTTAAGACATGGGAAGAGGAAAATATGGAGTGAGACTTCATGCTTATTTTCTTTAGAGAATGGCTTATTTCATAGGAATTTTAAAGGAACCGGTAAAAAAACAATCCAATTTCTCATAGGATATATATAAGTCCTTTATAATTCATATATTTTTCTTTTGTTTCAAAGGGGGTCTCAAATCATGACAAGAGTAAATTTCATAAAACTACATATATTTTGATCAACCTATCACAAAACACGAGTCTAAGGTGATGTATCGTAGAACAACAGATTTGGCAATACATTTATCACAAAACTACATATTTAAGGCCAAGTATCACAAAACTACATATTTAATATTGAAGTTATCACAAAACTACAGATTCTAAGTTTAGATCCCTTAGCACTATCATTATGTTAGAGCTATAAACATTGTAGTTTATGATTAAATAGGTACTAAATCTATAGTTTTATGATAAATTTTCTACTTAATCTTTATTTCTTTGGCACTCTATCTTAAATTTGTAGTTTTATAATAAATTTCACGTTAAATCTATTTTGTGATACAACACCTTAAATATGTAGTTATACAATAGTTTGATTGAAGTACCTGTAGTTTTGTGAAATTTACTTTTAGGAAAACATATAGTTGTAGAATTTAAAGAACAAACCCTTTTTTTTCTAGATTCCCACATTATTTAAAGCTTCTCTAAGATCATTTCCAGTGGAGAGTTTCAACTCACCCTTACCAAGAGTGCCATGTCATCTAAAAAGGTCTATACAAATGAAATAAGATCTCCAATGTACAGTTTCATTTTGCGGTTTCACAGTTTTGTCATAACATTTAATAGTGATACATGTGATTGCATGTAGTTGGATGAGATGAAACACTCTAGCCTCCAATGCTAGTTTCAACCAGTTTCATAGTCTTTGAAACATGATACACTCAGATGAAACTCTTTCCCTCTCTCTTCATAATTATATCGCCGTGTCATCAAATTATTGATGTGATATCTCATTTATTAAGAATAAAACTCCAATGAAACTATTGATGAGATTAGCCTAACCAGGAGTCCAAGATGTGTATGTTAATGCGTCAGCCCAAGGGTGGACGCAGAAGAAAAATTGATTGGGGACATACATAACTCATATTACAAGTTAAATAGAAAGCTAAGTGAAACTCATGGGCATACATAACTCATATAACAAGTTAGAAAGCTAAGTGGAACTCACCTCATAGCAACTTATAAAAATTTTGAGATATTACATTATAAAAATTGTCCATTAACTCCCCTATCAGATCATGACAAGGATGATTAGATAGAGCATTGAAGGGAATCCTATTGCCCTAGAGAGTCATCCTATTAATTATTGACTGCATGAGAGGGAGATATCAGTACGTACTGAGTGAGACAGAGATCAGCAGGCCCAACGTGCCACAACTTCTTCATGGATGGAGTGCGCCGGGCGGAACAACGTCGACGGTGAGCGACACATGGGGCGAGATGACGATGGGCTTGCTTGTCTCTTACGGTTTCCTAATCCCTAATCCCTAGTTTGCGGATTTGCCAGTTGGGGGATTGAGAGAAGGGGAAACGGACGTACGAAGCCTAAGCGCGCACGCATTCGGTGTCCCTAATGAGCGACTGTCCGCTCCTACTCTGCTCCTCCTCCTAGGCTCCTACTAGTCTACTACTACTGTACCATCACAATACTACTACTGGTACTACTGATGCTACTACTGCTTCTGCTGACGCGCGCTGCTGCTACTACAACTATACTACTACTACTACTACAACAACAGCAGCAGCAGCAGCACTACTAGTTTACTGATATTAAAACAGTACTATTACATGTATATATACGTATGCATATACTTTGTATACACACGTATAAACTTTATATTATTAAAATAAACTTTGTATTATTAAATACAAAGTTTATACGTGTGTATACAAAATATATGTATACGTATATATAACTTTTATGTGTACCAAAAAATTGACATATAAAAAATATACATGTATACGAACTTTACATACGCGTATACAAACTTTATATATGTACATATTAAAAATTGTATACGCGTATACAAAGTTTATATACGCGTATATAATGTTTGTATACACATATACAAAGTTTGTATATGTACATATTAAAAACCGAGAGAAAAAACATGAATACAAACTTTGTATATGTACAAATACAAAACTCGGTATACATACAAATATAAACTTTGTATAAGTACATCTTAAAAGAACCAAAAAAAAGAGAAACCGAAAAAAAACCAAAACAGAAAGAGAACCGAAAAAGAAGAAGAAGGGAAACCGAAAAAAAAAAACGAAGAAAACCAAAACAGAAAGAGAAGCGGAAAAAAAGGAAGAGAAACGAAAAAAAGGGGAAAACCTCCCTCCCGCGCGGGCGCCGTCCGCCGCCCCCTTCGCGCGCGACATGTGTCCAGTCGCGCGGGGAGGGCGCGCGTGACTGGTCGCCAGTTAGCTTTTTCGGCACGTATTTGCGTGATGGGAGGAGCGAAAAAAAGGAGTGGGGTCCTTCTTCCCAATTAGAGTGGGGGACCATAGGTCATACAATTAGGGGCATATCTAATGAGTGTAATTTTTGACTAGGGTCCAAGGCCCCCATTGATTATACGTTAAATCCGTCCCGGTCAACCAATGAAGGGAAGAGAGCCCAAGGAGAAGGCAGTAGCAGGTTCAGCTGTCGATGGTTCAACCGTGGATGAGATTAGCCTAACCGACGCGGCGGCGGCTAGGTGCGGCAGCGGTGGTGTCGGTGCCGACTCGGTGACCGGGCAGAAGTGCCACGAGGCGACTGGGGCCTTACCCAGCCAGCGGACGGCGGCGGCGGCGGCACGAGAACTCCCCGGCCCGTAAGACGGAGGTGAGCAACTTCTAGACCTGCAGACAGCGGATGCTACGGGACCCCTTCCGGCGGCAACAATGGGGCTCCTCCCGGCAGCAGCAATCCTTGGCGTCGGTCCCTGACAGCGAAGCTCTTTGTCATCCTACGGGCAGCGTTGGCAATGGGTACCTGTGGGCCTCTACCACAGGTCTTCCGCCCGGTTGGTCAGCGAGAGGTATCTAGGCGCTCGCCGACTCGGTTGTTGATGGCGACTCCTTTTTCATGGAGGGACTTGGCGGCTACGGTGCTGAAAAGCAGTCCACCTCGGCGTGCGGCAATGGGCTAGGACGATTGCTACCACACCAGCAGACGTGTATGTAATTGTCGACGTGGGACTGCTCTAGCACTGATAGCTTGGTAGTGACCAAGGCGAAAACCTGGACGATGACGCCTACGGGCGCTGTTCCCTCCTTGGAGGTGTCTTGGGTATCTCCCCGTCCTATCGTGTTTGGATTATCTGGGTGTAAACCTAGTTCGTTCTTGAGTCGGCGATGGCGATACAGTTTGGCGTCGTGTCCTTCTTGAAGGCATCGTCGAGGAAATCCTTGGTAGTCCTTAGCTTTACCTTGCATTGATACCTAAGAATGGTTTTTGGGAAGTCGGAGCTGCAGCGTCGAGACGTTCAATGAGCTTGGCAACGACAACTCGAAGCTATGCTTGGTTTCAGTTGCGGTTTGGCTGTTATCCTCTGGGAAGTCGGAGCTGTTGCAGGATATTACAAGCTTGACAACGATGACTTAAGTTGGACCGCGTTAATTGCTTTTCGTTTCGGTGTAGGGTAGTGAGTTTTTAGGTTTGCAAGGCTTGTCAGTCTGTCCTGGGTGTGCACAATTGACTGGTGGTCATGAAGTCGGAGCTGCGGCATCAGCGGGGCGTAACGTGTGATAACAATGACATGAGCTCTTTTGAGTTGTGCTTTGGCTTGGGTCAGGTCGGTGCCCTGACCTGGTGTTTCTTGGCGAAGTCGGAGTCGCCCGATCACATGGATGGTGTGATGACGATAACATTGCGCCTTGCCAGGGTGGGGAGTTCTGTTTCCTTCTTGCTTGCTGCTTGGCTTTACCGTTCTTGTGTTGAGCAGCGCTGTTGAGTATTATGCTTGGCTAATCTTGCTTCATTGCCGTGGTACTTTAGGTTTTTTGGAGTGTTTGTTGTAGTTGTGGTTTTTATCCAGTTTTTTAATTAACTGTGTACTATAAGATTTGGTCTCGTTTTCTTTTTAAAATGAGACACCTTCTTATATATATAAAACGTTGGTAACGGCTTGCCGTTCTTAAAAAAAAAAAAAAGCCGTGGATCGGCATGGGAAGGGAAGAGAGCCCAAGACGCGGCCTCTTGCCGGTGGGCTCTTCAGTTCCCACCTACGCTGAGCGCGACGCGTGCCGTGCCGTGCCGTGCACGGGCCGGGGCCGGGGAGATGGCCGGGCCAGCGTCGACTTCAATGCGTTCTCAACTTCTCATGCTGTCCCGTCCCAGCACGACGCACCGTCTCGTGTTTTATCACACGGGTCACTAGCATTGGTGATGGAAGCATCAGCTCATCAGCTGAGAGCTTGACACAGGGTTCCAAAATGCGACTGGTCACCGGATACTGCTTAATACTACATGATGACCGCTCGTTCACTGACGACGACGACAAACGATGAAATTCAGATAAATATTAACAAATTAAATTGATTTTTTTAAAAAAACATAGCTGGCCTACCGAGTGTATAAGAGTATAAGACCAATAAACCGGAGCACAAATTATATTACTACAGACTATTTTGGGAGCCTGAAACCGTAGTTGCTAAAGGCTTCCCTAGACAGGGCCTCCATCGCATTTGGCAACCCTGGTTTGACAAGATATAGCATCCATGAGCAACCAATGGCATTACAATAACTTACAAATCTTTACTGTTTTTATCAATTCCTATACTCTTGTGGATTCTCAGTACAACAGTACCAATCCCTACTCCAGGGATAAATTAAATGAGCCACACCCCACAATCTCTCCGTCTTATATCGGTAAAGTAAAATATTACCAGCAGAGTATTGTACCCAAGGGAAGAGCGTGTAGAACCTGAAACAGAATCAAACAGAAAACATATGGAATGGCATACACATCTTGCAAAGCAGACCATGGAACAGCAGATTTACAGGCAGCAGCAACCGTGCATTCGTCATAGCGGGCTGAAGGGCTCTGGGAGCGGCTCGAACCGGTGGTCGAACAGTGGGCTCTGGTCGGGCTTGCTGTCGTCGAAGCCGTGCAGCCAGCTCGTGTTCCTCACGTCCTCCCTCAGCAGCATCGCCTCGTAGCGCGAGCTGCCGTACATGTCCAGCTCGCTCAGCGTCTCCTTGCCTCCGATGCTTCCCCGGTCGGGCGAGTCTGTCGAGCTGCCACCGTTGCGCGAGAGAGCCCCATTGGAGTCCCCGGAGAAGTGCCCGTTGGTGCTGCCATTGTCGGCGTAGTGTCGGTGGTCTCCGTTTGAGATGGTATGCCCAGGATCTGACATTCGAGCTGGCCTGCCCTTGCCGGCGGTTGAGCGGATGCTATGCGGGAAGAGGGATGCGCCACGGATTCCACCCAAGTTCTGCCGAATGTCCTGTCACGAGTTCAAGGAGTAATGTTAGCTTCTTCCAACTTGTGATTTGCGTATGGCAAGAAAAGACACTGCAACACGACAAATTCTGGTTGAATCAAATGTACATGACAAATTCTGGCTAAATGCAAATAGAATCCTAACTGGTTCAAAGCAGGGTTTTACTAATCTGATGGAAACACAAGAAGAAACGTACCATGTGCCTGATTGCCATGTCAAGTGACTTCTTTGACATCGTCATCCCAAATCCATTATCTGTCCCTGTGGCAGGCCTGGAGACTTTACTAGGTTGACTATCCACAGTAGACCTTTCACTCTGTCTGTTTTGGCGCCCATTTGTGAGAGTAGGTGTCCTTGATGGTGCATCAGAAAATTTACTTCGACTCATAGCAGGCACAGACACCTTCTTTACAGGAGCTGAGGCAGCTGATGGTTCAGTATTTGAGGTTGATCTTACTCCTAAAGCCATGCCTGGCCGTGATCTACCAGCAGATAGTGGCCGTTCAGGCAGTTTTGTCCTAAGATTTGGTGGTGTTTCATTTGGAAAATCAGGGATATCAAGTGGACGAACTGGAGCTCGAGGTCGTGGACCAGGGGAACTAGGACGAGATGACGGAGCCGATGAAGGTGCTGAGTTCCGGCCACCATTTGCTGCAGGTCGATTGATAGATGATGTCAAGCTACTGATGCTAGAACTCCGCCCAACAGAAGGCGAGCGACCAACAGCAGGGGCCGATGAGCGCATTGCAGGCTGGCGTGTAGGTGTGGATGAACGTGAGCTGGAGCGGCTCATTGACGGAACTGTACTTGAAGACAATGAGGTGGCACGGCTTATCCCAGGTACATTACTTGAGGATGAGCCAGGACGGCTTGTTGCAGATATTGTAGATGCATTTGAGCGACTTGTTGCAGAAATTGTAGATGCACCTGGGCGGCTCATTGCAGGAATTGCACCAGAAGATGAATTGGGTATAGCACGTGATCTAGAGGTTGGCGTTGATGGCCTTGAATTTTGAGCGGATGTGGTTCTGGCAGCAGCTGAGTCACTTGTAGAATTGGCTGTTTGACGAGTTCTCACAGGAGTAGATGGGCGAGTTCTGGTTGGTGTAGATGGACGAGTTTTAACAGGAGTGGAGGACCTTGCTGGAACAGGGCGTGAAGCTGCAATTGATTGCTTTGGTGCAACAACAGTGCTGCTTCGCCTACTTGGGGTTGTAGGTCTTGAGCTGACAGAGGAAATGCTTGTATTGAGAACTGCTGTCCTGTTGGAGCTAGACATGAGAGTGGACTGAATAGAAGGGCGAGTGACAGAGTTACTTCTAGCTGGTCTAGTGGGAGCTGTAGAATGACCATTCTCTGTTTGAGATACTGAAAGCTGCAAAACAACGTAGTTTGACGTAAAAATGCTAATTATAACCAATATTAATCAAGGAGAAAAAAAAAGCCCCGAGAGTAATTATGCATCTACTGCCTAGGTAGTTCGAGTAGGTAGAGAAGCAAGATGTGTGTTATCGACTTATCGCCAGACTCCCTGGATTGGGTGGTCTTCAATTCCAATATGCAATTCATTAAATAAAGTTGTTTTTGTACCTCTAATTGTGGCATATATTAGGAAATACTTCAATGCATTGTTTATTGAAATCTAAGGTGAAACTTCAATTGCTAACAATGAGTAAATTTTTCCCTCGAAGAAATAAAATGACAATAACATTGAAAGCTTTTCAGATCAAATCACTTATTTGAATATCAGCTGCATCCCATTTTTCTACACTGGGAAAGACTATAAGTCATTAATGGAAACTTAACAGGAAAACAGGTTGTAGGAGCTCAAAATGTTTCATACTGCAATAGATCATGCAGCCAAAGAAAAAGGATGCATAGCCCAGACAGCAACTATTCATCAGAGATATATATTTGGAGGTATTGATCCCTAAACTGACTGTTGTTACAATGCAACATAGATAAAAATGTTCCTTATTTCTTTAGAAAATTGGGTACAGGTTGTCACTGAAAATACGAAATTCGAACTATATCTGCAGAAAAAGAGCCTTAAACTAGATTGCAAAAGCAAATCTCCAAAATTTAGCACGTCCATTCTAATACAAATAATACATAGTACATACCCTCGACGCTCTGGTGGTCGACGATGATCTAGTGGCAGTGCGCTTAGGTAATATATTTGGGGATGGTGTTTTCTCAGCAACCTCCAGTACAGGACAACGGGGTGTCCCAGGGGGAGTAAGAAGCCTGAGAAGAGCATCACAAATTATGTTTCATTATAGTAGAAACAAATGCTAAACATGTATGGACTAGAGGAACAGACAACCAATCAAGCAAGAAACTATAGTTACTACAAGCTTTTAAAACACTATAAAAAACAACCAAAACAGATTGATTATGTTTTCACAGCAAAAAGTCATAAGCGATTACAATTATATATTGTGGGAACAACATATTAATGGCACATTTGACCCAACAACAAATCTTTCTTTTCGTGGCATATGCTCCTGCTAATATCCCCAAATTGGTATCAGCATGTCCCCTAGTTTAACATCAAATTGGCCTTCCAAGGGAAGAGGAGCCCGTCCCCACAGGGTGCCTAACTGCCTATCCATCCAATTGCATATTTCATATATTTCACGTTTGCTCAGCACAGCGATTCAATTCCAACCAACAGCAATCACCAAGGCCATCCTTAACGAGAAACGATCACAACCATCACAAACTACAACCGGAAGAGTGACGTTTCTGGGGGGCAATGCAGCATCCTCTTTTACGAAACAACCAAAAGCAGGTCACTCCAAGATCAAGCCTACTCAAACCACCCAAAACAAGCGTTCAGTACAAATCCAGCCCAAAACACGCCAATTCAAGTCAACCCAGCAGATTTAAAAAAAATACAGAGCTACAACTTCACATAAACTTGTGCTGTACCAAATACACTACGAAGATCACCACACCGACAACAAAAGGAGATTAATCAAAATCAGCGAAGGTGAAACAAACAAAAAAAACACTGAAGAAAACGAAATCGATGATCACCAGTCATAGTCGTTCTTGCCGATCTCCGCGCCCAGCAGGTCCTCCATCTCAGGAAAATCAAACCTCGGAGTGGCTCCCCCCTCAAACTGCAGCAACAAATCCACCCAACCAAAAGCATCAATAAAACCCCCACCTCCAAACTCCAAACCGAAGCAAAGCATTAGACCAAAAGCCGATACCACCAGCGCGCCGGAGTGAGCAACCCACCGAGCCGGATCCGCGCCCGGAACCTTCCAGAAGCTTCGATCCGATCCCTCACCCCCAGACACACCCCCAACTTCCTCCAACCAATGCCGCTCTCCCCCTCCCCTCCACAGCCGCTGCCCCCTCGGCCTTGCTTCCTCGCCGCCGACGAGATCCCCTCCGGCGAGATCGCGGGGAGGGAGGAGGGTGGTGCGCGTGCGCGTCGTCGTCGCCTCTGCGTGAGCTGAGCTCTCCTCCTCCTCACGCTGCGCTGTGAAAGCTTTTGTTTTTGTTTCTCGCCGTAAAGGCTTTCGCGAATCGTGATCGCCCCCCCGCGTGGGACCCGCTACGGTGACAATGGCGGAGCGGGCCCACGAGGAGTTGGGCCCCACCTGTCGGTGAGGGTTGGGGGTGGCTTTGAAGGGTGGGCGCGGTGGCAAAGGGGGAGGGGTGGTGGTGGTGGAGTAAAGTATGCGGTAAGTCAGACAGGCGAGAAGTCGGCGCGGGCGAGGTGTGGGACCGGGGGGTGGTGGGGCCCACTTGTCAGTCGGTTTATGGTCTTGTGCAGTGAAAACTGAAAAGAAAAGAACAAATGTTTTCTTTTATCTCTGGAAAAGAAAGTACAGAGATGTTTGGTTGGGTTAGAGTAATCAGTCGGGTGGTCACTTGTCAGTGGATGATTTTGCTGCGAGGATGATTATTACTCCATCCGTCTTAAAATATAATAACTTCTAGTATTTAAAATTTATCCTAAAATATTACAACATCTTCACATACATTCTTTTCTAAACCAATCATAATCTTTCACCATTTAAATTCTTCACCAACTTTCTCTTCTCAATCAATCGTAATTTTCTTCCATTTAATTCTACCTATTCCTCTTAATACCCGTGTTCAAATCTAACTCTCTATATTTTAGAAAGGAAACGTGATGTAATATAAACTTGTACTAATATTGTACTTATTACTAGTGTAGTGTAGTGAACCGGCAGCCTGGCAAGGTTGGCACACTGGGCAATGGCTAATGGTGGTCAAATGAGGCCAACGTGCAGCAGCTTAACCCCGGAGCTAGATCCTAGAAGGTGCACGTGCACTCGGATCTCCTTCCCACGCCGTCCGATCGGAAACGAGCGTCTCAGATGATGCTTCCACTTCACATCATTACGGAGTACTACATCGCTAACACTTTCTTTTCATGTTGGGGGTTGGATCTAGCCTGGATCAAAGAACAAGGAGATCTCATATCATCTGATCCGATCCGAGCCGTGGGCTAATTTCTGCCACATTTTTTTCTAGGTTGTCAATTGTACTTCACTAATTGTATTCGTAGTGTTCCACCCCACCTGATACATCTTTTTTCCCGTACGATTGGACGGTTTTAAAGTTTAAGAACCCGTGCAAAAGTGGTAAAGCAGCTTTGTGTTAGGGAGTAATCAGGGAAGGCCCTATTTAGTTTCAAAGTTTTTTTCCAAATTTCCAACTTTCCATCACATCAAACCTTTCATACACACACAACTTTTCAGTCATATCGTCTTCAATTTTAACCAAATCCCAAACTTTGGACCGAACTAAACACAGCCGAAATTAAGGAGGCACAGTGTACAAAACACGAACAGTGTACCGAACATGAGGTCCAGAACTCCAGATCTTCAGATCTTGGCAAATTGCAGAGTAGGAGTACTTGCGAGGATGGTCATGTACACTGAACAGTACAGCACTACCAACAATAATGTACATGTGGCCCCAACCCGAGTTGAAACCATCTGCATATGGTGGACAGTGCTGGTGTATTATGCACTGGATTACACTGACAAAAGGAATTTCCTTCCCAAGCTCATGCTCTGACAAAATTACAATGCCAAAAAATTACAAATGGAGGAGTCCCATGGATGTTCCTTCCATTACAAAACCATGACTCAATTTACACCCATATTTTATTGATGTTCCATTTCGACGTTAATATATTTTATCGACCAATTCACCCAAAAGTTTAAGCTAGCATATTCTTAACATGTCAAATGAAAACGAACTACCACTCATTTGTAAAACCATGACTCAATTACATCCATATTTTATTGATGTTCCATTTCGACGTTAATCTATATCATCAATCAGTTCACCCAAAAGCTTAAGCTAAGCATCTTCTTAACATGTCAAACGAAAACGAACTACCACTCATTTCTGGGTGTGCAAATGTGAAAATTATGGAAGGGGAGGACCATCCAGATCCATCATGGCAAGATGTGGTCACTTTCGGGTGCACACCGTAGGTTGGTGGCTGCATATCTCGGCCGGGGGCGGGAGGGCACCGGCGAGACGTTCGGTTGGGCGATGGCGACCCCGGTAGTTGCTGCATCATCGCCCAGGAGCCGGGCATATGGTGTGAGGGGGCACTGCCTGCCCAGCACTGTGCCGGGATCTGGCTCCTCCTGCACGCTGCAGTTCACGCGCAGAGCAGTGCCTGCCGCCGCTGCATCGCCAAGCTTCATCTGCTCATCACCTCGCCAGGAAATCCGGGAGGGGTGTGTGGTGCTCTCCAGTCCACAGTTCATCATCTCGATCGTTAGGTGCTGTGGTCCTCTTCAGATGAGGGCAGAGCGAATGGAAGGGAGAAACGTTCATAATTGTTGATTGACCCAGATGCAGTGCTCTCCATGGCTCCATCTGTGCAGCTCACGGTTCGGTTCATCTGCTGCAACATTGAAAAGGATATTGATTTATCGCGGTTTTCTAACGCATTAAGCAGTAATTTTGGAACAGTAATAGGAAAAGAGGAAATAACTGGAGCAGATTTGTATCACATGAGTCTGTTCTTCTTTTTCTTTTTTTGTGAATGATGCATTAGCTGTCAAAGTTTCGGACTGGGTATTATAAAATGGAGAGGATGTTATCCATCCAGTTTCACAACTAATTATGCAGTAATCTACGTATTAAACAAAACAAATACCTGCTGATGCAGATGACTGGGAATCTTCATTCATCAGTTATCAGTGGAAGAACTGCTGGCTCCTCATGTCAAACTTCTGGGGAGGATACATGTAACATGCAGTCAAGCCCGTCTGCACATGCCATGCGTTCCCTGATCACCGTCCTCCCATCGATAATGCATGGTCCTGCACTTGCAAAACTGTCTGTATTGGACGACAATGCAATCAGCCGTATCATTTTTGTCCTTTCAACTACAGGGGTAGAAAATAATACAAGTGTAGGCAGCAGTGCTAGCGCTGTGGATGTCATGGACCTGCATTGTTTCCATCTGATTACTGGAACCAAAAAACTGTCAGCTACAGGAGGAGAGGATAAGGTCCTAATTTGTCAGGGGGCCTTCATATTTTGTGCTCAATAGCCAACCAAAAGACAGTGAACTTATGTATTCTTCTAACACATAACATGGTGAAAACTATCATAAAACCCTAAAATTATGACATCATATGGTTACCGCTGTACTTGTAAACATGTATTGTTATAACAGCATTCCTGTAGTACTTGCTTCTATCTGTTTCCAGATATTAAATTGATTGACAAATGATGGATCCTGGATTGTACTTGGGAAGCCTTAGAAATTTGCAGTACTGCAAAACTACAGCGTCAATCATTGAGAACAAAGGAAGTACTTCACCAAACTTAAATATGTCAAAGGCAGGAAGATTTAGACCCTATTTTTTCACCGGAAAGGAAAAAGCAAAAGCGACATCTTAGCTGTTGTTTGATGGATGATCTAGCTGAAAAATGATGGCACCTTCAAGTACCAGTTTCCTTGAAATGAGACATTAATCATTTGTGCTTGTGTGCCATTTCACTTTCCCAACTTTAGATTTTTTAGCAAGGCCTCAACCGACCCACCTAAATTATATATTTCACTCAGCAATCCAAAAGGTTGGCATTCAATAACAGAATGAAAAGAAGGAAAGGGGATATGTTACACCAACGTAACACTGGTTCAAGAAGAAGCTTATGTGAGGCATGAAAAATCCAGAGTTTCAGATGGTCATGCATGGCAATGCTGTCCAAAGCCATGTAATTGTGACAGTTTTCCATCCATCAACCACTATGTCTATGTTGTTCTTGCCTCTCGAGCTGCAATAAACCACGCAACCAGCTCACTACTGGCAGTTCGCCAACCCTGTGGACTGTGGAGCTTTTATTGACTATAAGGGCTTCAAGAAAAAGAAAAAAAGCTACCCAATCCAGTTCCAGTCCAAAAACGTAAACAGGACCAACTTAATCAATTTTTACCTTACATTCAAATGCAAACTCAGAAGATCAACAATGTTTAAGTCTTGCAATAGGCTAAACCATCTAGTACATGTTGACAGCCACTAGGAAAAAAGACTTCAATGACAAACCATAGAAGCAGAAGTCTCAATGCCAATGGACTGGTTGTAAGCAAAAATACCCGAGACATCCACTACAGTCTACACAACACCATTAAACACAGCCCTGCAGTCTGCAGATGGACCGAGAAGCACACTATACTGACTTTGAGAATAAAAATAAATTTCAATTGGCAAAAGCATCAAGAATATTGCAAACTTTACAACAAAGGCAGCAAGTAGCAACAATAAACTTGACCAAACACAGCATATCAAGGATTTTCTCTTCCTTTTCTAAACCGCAGGACCAAACAATGATGCAACTTTCCTTGGAGGGACACTGAACCGTTACACGTTCTGCATTATCATGGGTTTCCACAGTGCCGTGTGACTGCATGAGTGAGCACTGAGCAAAAGCCCACAAAAAAGAGCGGTCGAGTGATCTCCCTGTCTCCCAGTTCGAGATGACCACCAGATCAGTTTCGATTTCATGTCAGGTCAGTGGGCATCCATGAAGACTGCACGGTGAGGCCAGCAGATCACCGTGCAATCACTGAGAAATCAGCTTACCACTGAGTAATCACCGCCACAGAGATGCATTGTAACACGTAGACCTCACCGGAATTTCCCCGAACACCTAGCATGCATGCGTGGGGTGCCGGCACCAATTCTCGGATAGCGCAAATCCTACACCGAGTTCCAGACTACAAAAACCCTAGAAGAATCCCCTACCGCAGCAAACTCCCTATCGCGACGACCGGCATCACCCACCACGGGATATGGGAAGATCAAGCGGACGATGCGTTCGCGAGCTCAGAGAGTACAAATTAAGACGGTGGCGCAGGGGAGGAGCGCGCGTACGTACCAGCACCTCCGGGGATCCCACGTTCTTGCCCGAGCTCTGCCTTCACGCCGGAAAATTTCAAAAAGGATCCGCCGCCGACGACGACGACCCAACCCCACGGCTTGCGAGGCCATCGTCGTCGTGGCCGTCGTTGCGCGCGACATGGGCTATTTGGGTTGGGCCCATCTCTTGATACAAATAGTGGGCCGGACGGTTTGATGAATGATGGGCCGTCCATCACCGAACGAACGGCCCACAGAAACCCCAAAAAACGAAAATCCAGAGTCGATCGAGAGCCCAAATCGAAGTCCAGATTTGGCGGGAAGGGCAACGACCGGTTCCCGCGCTCCTCTCCTCCTCACCTCTCCTTTGATCCTTTCCGAACTCTACGTAGGCCTTTCCTCCTCTGCCTCTCGTCCATCCAAGAGGGGGAAGAACAGTTTCATCGTCTCCCGAAGCTAGCAGAGGCACATATTTTCGGAAACCAAGAACACACACTTCGCGGAGAGTTTGGATCGGATCGGGATCGGGATCGGTGTGTCGAAGATGAACGATGCCGACGTCGGGAAGCAGATCCAGCAGATGGTCAGGTTCATCCTGCAGGAGGCCGAGGAGAAAGCCAGCGAGATCTCGGTCGCCGCAGAGGAGGTAATATAAATAATTCGATCTCCTTCGTCTTCTGTTCTTCAGAAATGGTGTCAAACTGACAACGATTTTGATGGGGATGCAGGAGTTCAACATAGAGAAGCTGCAGCTGGTGGAGTCGGAGAAGCGGAGGATCAGGCAGGACTACGAGCGCAAGGCGAAGCAGGTGGACGTTGGAAGGAAGATGTGAGCATCACACACAAAAGATCTCGATCGATAGCAGCTGCATATTTGCAAAAAAAAAAAAAATGTTCAACTGTGGTGATCGAATCAGTGTCGTCCCTGATTATTAACTCTGTGTTTGGATTTGATCTTTCGCGTGGTTGCAGCGAGTACTCGACGCAGCTGAACGCGGCGCGGATCAAGGTGCTGCGGGCGCAGGACGGCGTGGTGGGCGAGATGAAGGAGGAGGCCGGCAAGAACCTCCTCCGCGTCACCAAGGACGCCACCGCCTACAGGAAGGTCCTCAAGGGCCTCATTGTGCAGGTGATCACCACCAAAAAAATCCCTCACAACGCTCTGCATTTCTATCCATGTTCAGAAGAAAAGATTGAGATATCGATGTTGATCAAATTCAGAGCCTGCTCCGGCTGAGGGAGCCGTCGGTGGTGCTGCGGTGCCGGGAGGCGGATCGCGGGCACGTCGAGTCGGTGCTGGAGGCGGCGAAGAAGGAGTACGCCGAGAAGGCTAAGGTGAACCTCCCCAAGATCCTCATCGACGGCAAGGTCTACCTCCCGCCGCCCAAGACCGCCCGCGACGCCCATGGCTCCTTCTGGTACACACAATCTTGTTGTTTCCTAACGGATATACACTAGTAATATGTGCGTGCTAACGCTATGACGCATTTGAAACGACTATCAAAACTACATATTGACAAGCAGTAATACATGAGTTTATATATGACTCATCGTTACTTCATCGGAAGCTGATTTGTGTCCCTAATTTTGCAGCTCTGGAGGTGTGGTGATTGCATCGCAGGACGGCAAGATCGTCTGCGACAACACGCTGGATGCGAGGGTGGAAATCTCTTTCAAGCAAAAGCTTCCTGAGGTATAAATGTCTTGCCTCATCCATCAATGGTAATTCAGGGATTTGATATGAATGTCTCATTTTCTTCTCTCTTGCAGATCAGGAAGAAGCTCTTCAGCCAGAAAGTGTCACAATAAGCAATTTTTTCGGGTTCTTGATATCCAGGAATAAAACAGAGACGTGGTTCACAATATGTATATTTTTGTTGTATTTTGGAGTACTATTCCCTTTTGTCAGTTAAAGTGCACAGGCCGTGTATGCAACTAGTAAGGCCAAAAGTTCATTTCAGTGAAAGCAAATGTCTCTTTGTGTAAAACACTATATATATATATATATATATATCTCTGTGTAAAACACCATGAGAAGTTGAGAACCCTTTGAGTTCATCACAAAACATTGATTGCAATTGCACCAAGAGATCGACACTGTTAGTTATATTTGACAGACACATACAGTTTTGATGCCTCTGCATTACAAATCTTAGCACAATTGACAGAAATAAGAAGTTAAGAAACTTTTACAAGAAAAGGAGAAAACTACAGCCCACCAGAAAAAAAGCTCCTAGGCAATGCAACATGGGTGAATGGAACCAAGCAAAACTCGCTATGAGGCCCTTTCCTCATTCACAGCTATCCCCCTATGGTTCTCTTCAATCAATCTCTGCAAGAAAATCCAACACAAAGGCCTGGGATACACGGAAGTGGCTTCGTTCACCGCATCAACAAAGGCACAATGCTGCTCCAGTATAAGTTGATAATCATTCCTTTTGCATAACCTCCGATAAAATAGTGCTGATAGAAACCGAAACAAGCTGAAATAAAATCTGTAATGGACCAGGTAGACGTCAAACATGATCAATTGCAAAACCAAACTATACCAAATTAAAACCACAGACTTCAAGGAAAAAAAAAGGCACCGAACTGCAAACATGACACTACATTCCAAAATTCAGAAGATTTCAACATAATAGATTCTGGAATAATAACAAAATGAGAGGGACTCCTTAACAAGAGACTTGAGCAATTTCATTTTTGACAAAGTTGGAATTGATACATAATCCTATGAGAACGTCTATAACTAGCCGACAACAACAAACAGCCATGCTAATAATTGAATCCTCAGATCAGAGTGCAGCAAGTAGCTACATGAAACAGCCATACGAACAATTTAGTTCCGGTATTCTGTGGCAGAGGGCTGAAGCTTGGAAGATGTGAGTCTCACTGCGGCTCTGCATTCTGTGCTTACCAAAGTTCTGAACAAAGAACAATTCAGTGCTGTTTGTTTCGGGAGGCTGTGTCCTAAGTTAAATTGGTACCTTGTAGGAAGTTGGTAGACCATAGTTTCAGTTTGGTGTTGATGAATGTGTCTGAATTTTGCTTCCTCTGATATCTTGGAGAGGAGTTGTTTACACCCAAATCAGAAGAGAAACCTGCATTTCATTCCATCAGAAAGGGACCAGCTGCTGAAACCGCTTCCCCCCATGAATCTGCTGTCCAGAGCAAAATTGAAGTGATAACAGAAAAATCCCACTGTTGATAGCTGAAAGCTACTCCAACCAAAAAACATTAAAGAAACTGACAATGTGAAGCCGTGACCCAAACCCTAGAAATGAAATCCAGCTCCTCCCATCCGCCCCACCCCCAAAACCCTAGAAATGAAATCGGTGCTCATGACCATCCACCTCCAGCGGCCTCTGCACGCCACAAGCCGATTCGCCGAATTGCCTCTACCAACCATTCCCAATCACACACCAAAAATCAAACATTCAATCGCGCAAAAGAGCCACAAACACAGCGGGAAACAGAACCAAACGACAAAACTGCGAGACCTTGAAGCGATCCCGCCTCCAGCGGAGGCATCCCCCGAGCGATTCCTCCTCCCCACGCCCAGATCGGCTCGCTCTCCGCCTCCTCTCCCTCTCATCACTCTCTCTCTCTCTCTCTCTCTCTCTCTCGCCGCCTCAAACTTGATTGGAAAATCGAAAGGGGAAGAAGTGGAAGAAGAAATCAAGAAATAGGCAAAAAAAAAAAGAGAAACATATTAATGGGCCGGGTAAAAGCTCCAAGAAAAGGCCCATTAATCGAAGCAGCATCCGCTCGCCTCTGCTCCTATTTAAACCCTCGCCTTCCCGCTCGCTATGGCTCTCCCCCATCCAAGAACTCCACGAACCAACAATACCCAAGAAAGAAAGAGACATCAGAGAGGAGAGCAACATCGCGACGGCATCAAGAACATCCGAGAGAACCAATCAGCGGGCGTAGAGAAGCGATCGCAAGAAACCTCAGGAACCAAGAGAGCAGGGCGAAGAAGAGAGAGAGGGGGAAAGAATCGATCGGTAGCGGAGCAGCAAGCAAATCAAGAACGCAAGAACAGGGGTAGCGTAGCGGACGCCAAGAAGCAGAGGAGATAGCAAGCTGCGGGGCTCCGACGATGGAGCAACCCCTCTACCTCCAGAGGTTGGTCCAGGCGAACTGGACGAGGATGTGCCGTCGAGACAGATTCTGCCTCCACTGCCGGTCCCCCTTCTGCCACCATTGCTGCCCAGAGCATTGGGATCGTCACCATCCGGCAGGAGGTCGCGGCCGAGTCGCTACGGTCGGTTCGAAAGATTTCTTCCTTCTTTTTTGTTCTGTTGGAATTAATAGATGGGTTAAGGCCCATTCAAGGATTAATTCTTTAAAAAATCACAAAAGGCCACCTTATGGGATGGCATGCATGTGGAGTTTAGTACCACCTTCCTTATTCTAGGAGAGGGGGACCTCCTTAAAAGGGAGTATGCCCTCCTAGCCAGGAGTATGCTCTC
Organism: Oryza meridionalis; assembly: GCA_000338895.3. Lineage (NCBI taxonomy): Eukaryota > Viridiplantae > Streptophyta > Magnoliopsida > Poales > Poaceae > Oryza > Oryza meridionalis. The sequence goes on from CM002528.2 coordinate 23,894,703, forward strand.
CTAGCCACTTGAAGCATGTGTGGTGGAGAGAAGAGGAGAAATACACGCACGATATGTTGCGCATATTCCGCCCCCTTGCGCAGATGCAGCCACATTCTGAATAGTTCCTGCCGAGCCCCCTTGCGCAGATGCAGCCACATTCCGAATAGTTCCTGCCTTCCTGCCGAGCCCTCTTGCGTAGATGCAGCCACATTCCGCCACCTCGGTACGTGTTCATGTTTCATATTTTACTGCTTAATTTACATGTGTAGATATTTGATCTGTTCATGTTTCATGTTTTACTGCTTAATTTACATGTGTAGATCTAATGATGCGTTCATGATAGTTTACATCTGCAATGTCATGATTTATTTATGGAATATATTAAATCATTATATGCCTATAATCTCAACATGTTCTTGACTTCTTGTGCTCCGATCGAGTTGAGAGCTGAGCTGAGCCTCTCATGCGTGTTGCCCCCCATGCCTCCTTTTCTTCTTGTTGCAGATTGGGTTGCTCGGAAGTGGAGACCCCGCTGCGTTCGCCAGGTACCCCGTGGGCCGCTGGGGGTACAATTGGAACTATATACAGAGAGTGAAAGACTGGAATCGGGATTGGATCCTGTTGAACCCCAGGATGACACCATTACAAGGGCGTGGTCGAACCTGCGTTAACTGCAATCAGAAAATCGGGGAGTCTTCGGCGAGGTACTGCTGTCTAATGTGCAAGGTAAGTTCTTGTTCATACTTAAAAATTTGTGCTTGGGACCGTGCGTGGCTACAACTAATTCTTGTTTAGAGTCTTGGCCATCTTGATTTGTGGATGCGTATCATGCGTTCTTGTCTTTCTTGATCATGCGCAAGTTCTACTTCTTGGACGGAAGCTTGTGCAAAACCAATATAGAAATCTTGGTTACTCCAATGGAATAGTTTCCTAGTTTAGCCATCTAGTAAAAGAAGAGAATCCATTATCGTTTTCAGATGACTGAAAATAAAATATATCTTGCGATGCTTAGTCAATGTGGTATTAATGTGCTCTCTAAAAGATCATGTTGACCTTCAAAAAAGAAAAGTTAATGATGTTCATTTTATCTGCGCAAGAAAATGCTGTTCATTTCATATCTTCTTCGATCGATGGACAGATAGAGGAAACCTCTTTGCTTCGTTGTTAACTGCTCATATGAAAGTGACCTCACTAATTGTAATCCAAAATTTCCATTGGACAGCATAACCAAGTCCACCAGGGCAAAGGGAGGGACATGATTCAGGCACTTGCAGCAGGAAATTATTTCCAGATTCATCGCCCTGATCGTTTCTGCACCATATGCATGTCGTCCTTCTGTTCAGCTCGCTGCGCTGAGCACATTGAGCGACACCATCCAGAAGAGGCTAACGCTCATGGCGACCAGATCATAGAGGTTGTTCACGTAGATGTTTGGGCAGCGGTTGCGCCGTCTGTGCTAGTCCCCGAGGATGACCTTCATGGTGTTCAGGTATATATATCTCAGTCTCCATTTCTTCAGAGACACTACACAATTGAGCTTGATTTAATCCATTTTCAGAAAATTACATAATTGAGCTGCTTCCTGTGTCCTAACTTGAGTGGTTGCTGCTTGGTTTCTGAACTTAGGTCGTGCATGCTGGTGGTGGAGCTCTGGTTTACCCTGTTATGTCAGTAGCTCCTCATGCAGTTCAGCATGGGGGCGACGTCCCTTGGCAGCATTACTGCGGCGCACCCGGTTGCCATGAGATGATTCTGGGGCAAGCACAGTTCTGTTGTTTGCGTTGCAAGGCTGCAGTTCATTGGGCAGCTTAGATCTTAGTTCTCTCCGTGCTTGGCAGTTACAGATCAGGCTTAGCTGTTGGCCCTTTGTTACTGTAGCAAATGTGGGATAGTGCACTTGACTGTCTCAGTGTGTCTGATCTTTTTCCCTGCTGCCTCTTGTCTGCACAAGATGCAGTCATTCATCTGAAGCTCCTGTGAATCCTGTGGTGAATAAATAGATGCAAAGAACCATCAGAGATCCCTAGATTTTGCTGTTGAGATGTTGGATGCTTTTCACTGTTATATTTGGAGTACTATTCCCTTTTGTCAGTTAAGCGCATAGGCCGTGCATGCAACTAGTAAGGCCAAAAGTTCATTTCAGTGAAAGCAAATACTCCCTTTTGGAGTATCTCTTTGTTTGTGTAAAACGCTACTTCATACTGGGCTCAGGTTAATACCATGAGAAGTTGAGAACCATATGAGTTCATCACTAAACATTGATTACAATTGCACCAAGAGATCAACACTATTAACTATACTTGACTGACACATACATGATGCCTCTGCATTACAAACCATAGCATAATTGACAGAACTAAGAAGTTACAAACTTTTACAAGAAAAGGAGAAAACTACAGCACACGAAAAAAAGCTCCTAGCCGATGCAATAGGGGTGGATGGAGCCAAGCAAAACTTGCCATGAGGCCCTTTACTCATTCATAGATATCCCCAATGGCTCTCTTCAAACAATCTCTGTCAGAAAATCCAACACAAAGGCCTAGGATACGCAGAAGTAGCACCATTCACAGCATCAACAAAGACACAATGCTGCTCCAGTATAAGTTGACAATGATTCCTTCTGCATCATCTCCGATACAAGAGCACTGGTAGAGTCCGATACAAGCTCAAGTAAAACCTGACAAAAGTCTTAGCAGATAAGGTAGACGTCAAACATGATCATTTGCAAAACCAAACTACACCGAATTAAAAGCAACTGAATTCAGGGGGGGAAAGCACAGTGTTGCAAACAAGGTACAACATTCCAAAATTCAGAAGATTTCAACAAAATAGAATAATAACAAAAATGAGAAGGTGGGGTCCTTAACAAGAGACTTGAACACTTCTTTTTGGGAAGGCCAACCAAGCTGGCTGGCATTACATTGGTAGGAGATGATTTTAACACAAGCAGATCAAGGCTGAAAGAAAAGGAATAACTGAGAACTATACAGAGTGTTGGCAACACTGTTGTTCGTCAACAATCCTGAACAACTAAGAGAATAATCCCACAATATTCTTTGCTGCCTCCCATGCTCCAACAACTCATTTGAATGGTTATTCGATCGATTAGTTTGATGGACTGTTGATTCCCCGCTATGAAAAAATCGTGTGTTTCTTTCCAAGCAAAGCTCGTCATGAGAACATCTATATCTAGACAACATCAACATAATCATGTGTTAATCATCGAGTCCCCCCGAGAGCCAGACAAGTGGTTTGGTTCTGCTATTCTGTGTTTCTGTGGCTGAAGCCTGGAAGATGTGTGTCACTACACTACGGTTCTGTATTCTGTGCTTACTCCAGTTCTCAAAAAAAAAAAAGACCCTATAAAAAAGTGTCTGAATTTTGCCTAACCCACTCTCTGGAGAGGAAATGAGCAGGATTTACACCTTAATCAAGCAAGGAGACTACCATTTCATTACATCAAAGCTGGCATATATTATCGGGATAAGCAGAAAGGGGACAATTGCTGAAACCGCTCCCACATGAATCTGCCATTCAGAGCAAAACTGAAAAATTAACCCACGACAGCAAAAGCCCACACCTGATAGCTGAAACTTAACCAATAACATATAAGAAACTGACAATAGAAATGAAATCCAGTTCCCATCCGCCCCCAAAAACCCTAGAAATGAAATTGGGGGTTCATCACCATCTACCTCCGGTGGGCGGGCTCTGTGCATCACAATTCACAAGACGAATCGCTATTTTTCCTCGATTAACTGTCCCAATCACACCAAAATTCAAACATTCAATCGCGCAAAAGAGCCACAAACACAATGGGGGGAAACAGAAGTACAGAACCAAACGACAAAACTGCGAGGCCTTGAAGCGATTCCACCTCCAGCGGAGGCATCCCCCGAGCGATTCCTCTTCCCCTCGCCCAGATCGACTCGCACTCCACCTCCTCTCCCTCTCGTCAGTCTCTCTCTCGCGCGCAGCCTCAAACTTAATTTGAAAATCGAAACGGGAAAAAGTGGAAGAAGAAATCAAGAAATAGAAAAAAAAGAGGAAAAACATTTTAATGGGCCGGGTAAAAGCTCCAAGAAGAGGCCCATTAATCGAATCAGCATCCGCTCGCCACTGATCCTATTTAAACACTCGCCTTCCGGCTCGTGATGGCTCTCCCCCATCCAAGAACTCCACGAACAAGACATCAGATCAGAGAGCAGCGACATTGCGGCGACATCAAGAACATCAGAGAGCAACAATCAGCAGGTGTAGATAAGCGATCGCAAGAAGCCTTCGCGATCAGAGAGCAGGGCGAAGAAGAATCAACCGCAAGCAGGAGAAGAGAAAGGGGGAAGAATCGATCGGTAGCGGAGCAGCGAGCAGCCGCAAGAACGCAAGAACAGGGCTAGCGGACGCCAAGAAGCAGAGGAGCTAGCAAGCGGGAGGGGAGAAGCTGCAGGCTCCAGGGCAGCCTCCAATGGAGCAACCCCTCTACCTCCAGAGGTTGGTCCAGGAGGATTGGAGAATGACATGCAGGCGAAACAGGTTCTGCTTCTACTGCTGGCTCTCCTTCTGCGACCACTGCTGCAACGAACATTGGGACCATCACCACCCGGAGGAAGGTCTTCCCCGTGTCGCTACGGTCGGTTCGAAAGACTTATTCTTCTTCTTCTTCTTTCTCCTTTGTTTCCGATCGAGCCTCTTGTGTTTCATCTCATGCCTTGTTTTCTTCTCGCTCGCAGGTTGAGTTGCTCGCTGAAAACCCCGCTGTGCTCGCCAGGTACCCCGTGGGCACTGAGTACGATTGGGAATGTATACAAAGATGAGAAGTGCTTCTATGCTCCTCAAATAAAAACCTGCACAAAAAATAAAGCATCGTCAATGGTGGAGATTAAAAGTAGATTAACAGAGTAATCCCTATTAGCGAGGGGTAATTTTGTACTTAGAAAAAAACTGAGCCCATATCCATATCGATCGAGCGATCGACTCGCGGCGATCCCTGCAGGCTGCCAAGCGGCTCTATGTTCGGGGCGGCAGTTTGTTCCGACACAACCGGCTGGGACGCCCTGCTCGGCTTCTCATCAACGTCGTCATCTTCGTTATGCTCAATGTGGTTCAAGTGCTGGTTTAATTGGGGGCAAACGTGAAAATGCTCCACAGCCAGCCGAGAGCGTGAGGTACCAGCAGAGAGACGGAAGGGGCTGGGTGGAGGAAGAGGCGGCGGTGTTGCTCGTTGTCTCGTTGGATGAAGCCACACGGCGTCACGGCGCTGCTCACGGGAGCTCGCGGCCGTGGCGTACGTCGCGTGAACTGCCGCCGCACGCCGCGATCCATCGCTCGATCGATGGGATCTACATGAATACGGGATCAGATTTTTCTAAGGACAAAATTGCCCCTTTCTAATAGGGATTATTATGTTAATATCACTTTTAATCCCCACCATTGATGTGCTTTAATTTTCGTGTAGGTTTTTATTTGAGGAGCATAGAAGCACTTCTCTACAAAGATTGAGAGGCGACGAACAAACGAACTGGATCCTGTTGAGACCATGGGTGCCACCAATGTACGGGCGGAAGAAGGATTTCTCGAGCTGCGTGGACTGCCACCAACGAATCAAGAAGCCAACAAACGCGCTCTACTGCTGTACAATGTGCAAGGTAAGTTCTTGTCCATACTACGAGTTGTGCTTGGAACCACGCGTGCCTACAATTCCCTCTGGTGTAGGGTCTTGGCCATCTTGATTTGTGGATGTGTTCTTGTCTTCTTGATCGTGCGCAGGATTCTTGGACAAAAGCATGTGCAAAACCGGCATAAAAAAGAAGTTTGTATTTTAGTCATCTAGCAATAAAAGAGGCTCCATTTTTGTTTCAGATAACTGAAAATAGAATATATCCTGCTATATATGCTATGTAAATTTGTTGCTACTTACTAATGCTGTTAATTTATCTTGTATATTAGTATTTGGGTATTTGCTCATGCACAAATTAATAGTGGAAACCTCTGTGCTTCGTTGTTAACTGCTCATGCCAAACTGAATTCATTAACAATGGTGATCCGAAATTGCCAGCTTAACCAAGTCCAAGAAGAGGACCAAGGGAGGGACATGGTCGAGGCACTTGCAACAGGAGATTACAGCACCCAGGCTCTACTCCATGATAATTTCTGCGTCCTATGCACGTCGTCATTCTCTTCAGACTGCTGCACTTATCACATGGAGCTACATCATCCTGATGTTGAGGATATTGGTGTGTGGCTGGTACTGATAGAGGTGGTTTACGCCGACGGCTGGGCAGTGGTCGCGCCGTCTCAGCTAGTCTCTGAAAATGTCCTTGCCGGTGTTCAGGTATCTCGGATTCATTCCCGGTCTCCAATTCTTCAGAAACATTACACAATAATTTTGAGTTGCCTTCCTACTATTGTCCTAGTTAACTTGGCCGATTGATTATTGCTGCTTGGTTTCTTAACTAGGTCCTGCATGCTGATGACGAAACTGTACTTTGGCCTATCTTGGCCGGCCCGGCAGACGAAACTGTACTTTACCCGCTCAGGAGGACAGTAGCTGCTGCGGTTGATCGTTTGGGCCTTGTTCTCCCTGGGCGGCATGGCTGCGGCGCTCCCGGTTGCAATGAGATGATTCCGGCGCAAGCACTGTTCTGTTGTTTGCGCTGCAAGGCTGCAGTTCATTGGGCAGCTTAGATCTTAGTTCTTTCTGTGCTGTGCAGTTACAGATCAGGCTAGCTGTTTGTCCTTTGTTTATAGTGCACTTGAGTGTTTTCTTCTGCCTCTTGTCTGCACAAGATGCAGTCATCTGAAGCTCTTGTGAATCCTGTGGTGCATAAGTGGATGCAAGAGCCATCAGCAGACAGCAATATAATCCCCAGATTTTGCTGTTGAGAGGTTGGATGTTTTTTTCCTTTCTGTATCTCTGTTGATCCGGATCCTATTTGCAATCTGGATTCTGGCAGAATAAAATTTAAAAAAGTATATATTTTTTCTATATTTAACGTTTATATATTAATTTATAAAAATATACCCAATCCGCTGAACGGTTCTGCGGAGACGGTCTCCGCACGCGAGCTGATCAGTGACAAGCAAATCGCATGCACTGCATGCATGCATCGCCGGCAGCAGCTGCCTCCCACGCGACGGTGACGCGGTCCCGCACAACGGCGACGCGGGACCGTTTCGGTTCCGCGCTAAGGCGCGCTCGGCGAGCGGCGTTCCCGCGCAGCCAAGCCGCGGGAGCGCGCGGCGAGCGACGGTCCCGCAACCCCGTTCCGCGGAAGAGGTATATTCATGCAATTCTTTTTCGCCCGTGTATATGAACGTAAAATACGAAAAAGAAGATATATTTTCAAATTTTATTCGATTCTGGCATGGCACCATAGCTACAGGGATTGCTACGTAGATATGTCAGTGTATGTAGCCTGTAGATAAAGCTTTGCTCTAATCTCTCTCTCACCCTCTCTCTCTTCTTCCTAAAAAAACTATAGTGTTGCTAAAAAACTTGGCACCACATTTTTGGCTTGATTTCAATAACCTTTTTCCACCATGTGATTGCTAACTATACTTTTCCTTTGTATATAGTGAGTAGTAAGGAAAAAAACTACAGTGTAATATTTAAAAATTACACTCTAAATATATGAAGTTTATAGTACTATAAAGTATGAAATTTGATTGAAAAATGAGTATCTGTTTTCTTAACGAAAAAATGTAGCTCGATACAGTCAGTCCCAACAATTGAACTAGGCCGCGTTCGGTAGCAGCGGATTGGCAAGAAAACTTACTCCTGACGTGCACGCACGCTTCTCAAATTATCAAGCGATACGATTTTTCTAAAAAAAACTATAAAAAATTGCTTTAGAAAATCATATTAGTTTATTTTCTTCAAGTTTAAAATAACTAATATTCATAACTTAATGGTGTGTTTATAGCTCATATCGTTTTACGTATCTTTCCAATCTTTACGGGAGAAATAAGAGTTTAGATTAAATTAGAGGCCCATAACCGAGCGGCCCAATCATGCCCAACTCCTGTGGCGATGGGCCGACCGCCTCGGCCTCGGCTTCTTCTCGGTCTCGGCGACGAGAAATCGGCAACCACTGAGCACTGTCCACTCCATCAGTCCACCACCCACCTTCCCCGACCTTATCTGCGACGAGACGACGGCAGCGAGCTCCACCACCACCTCCTCTCCTCCTCCTCCTCCCGGCGGCGACCGCCTCGGCTGCGCCACTCCGGCGGCGCGCGGCGACGAATCACCGGACCGGAGTATCCGGCAAGGATGGCGCCCGCCGCCTCCGCCGTCACACCGTCCTCGTTCAGATGCGTCCCCACGGCGTCGTGCGGTTTGGGGGCCCGGGGTAAGGCCCCCGCGCCGCGCCGGCTGCTCCACGACCATGCGCAAGGTACGGTGCGGTGCGGTGCTCCCTTCCGCGTTGCAGCGGATAATCACAGGATTGTTGTTTGGTGCAGATAGAATTATTGACTACCGGATGTTTGTCTAACAATGGCATGAGTAGGTGTAGCTGTGTAGGTGCCAATCTGGTGTCAGATTGGATGAGATTAGGAATGGATGTTCCAGAGTCTGCAAATAACTTGCGACGAACTGTTGTAGGAGTAGTGCTCAACTGAGGAATTTACAGCGTGAGGTTTTGGTAAAGCTTTGCTCTGGCTCCTTCGTCCCACCTTTCCAAACGTTTGTTTGGAAACCAGCATCATTCTGCAGATCCTGCGTTTCCTGCTAGTGCACCTCTCTAAATTACACTGGCACTATCCGTATGGGTCTTGGTGAGAATGGTGGTTCAGATTATTTCTTAGATTTGCATATAGAAATACGCCATGGTTGATGGTTGACCGGCTGCTAGCTACTCCCAGCTAGATAATCATAGACTGCACAGTTCTCCAAGCTTCACGTCAAAATAAACTTGTGGACCTTCTCTTTGTTGTTTTGTCACCTGCCGAACTTCTCTTAGGTTGATTTTTTTTATGACATGTTCACCAAGTTTAGCTTTTTTTTACATTGCAGGTAAAAAACGGGCTGCGTCAACTTGGTCCTTGAAGGCTGGTCTGTGGGACTCCCTTAGATCCGGGTAAAATGCATTGGGTAGCCTTGCTTAATTTATCACTTTTTGCCCCCATTATGTTAATGTTTACATAAATCTACATACTATAACATGTACTCCTCTATTAATATGAAAATAGTCTCTTTAGAAATTCCTACCTCTATGAGAAGTGAAAACCATAACAGCTACTCATTTCTCACATTAACTGCGACAAAGGGAGAATTAAAAAACTAAAAAATATAAAAATCTAGTAGGACTGGATCATCCTGGGTGTTTACAGACTTACAGTTCAGGTCTTGTAGAGAAACTAGATTGATAAATTTTCTATATCTTTTTCTTCAATTAACAGGGAGTATATAAACTTCATGGGGGAACATAGAGCCTGAAATCTCACAAATCTAACTATGCACTGTGTACGGTGAACAGAACCTAAAGGTTTTGTTTTGCAGATTTTTGAAGAGTAATAACAGTACAGAGACAGTAGAGCCACCATCAGCACCAATTGAAGAGGAAGAACCTTTGCCTGAGGAACTAGTACTCTTAGAAAGGACACTAGCTGATGGCAGCACAGAGCAGATCATATTTTCTTCAGCTGGAGATGTTGATGTGTATGATCTCCAAGCCTTATGTGACAAGGTGATCTTTCTCCAAAATCATATTGCTATTTCAGTCAAGGTTCTAAAATTCAGTAATATTATTCATTCACTAAACACCTAATAGCTATTGTACGGCCTAACTGGGACCGCTTATGCAGCGCAAACTAATAAACTGGCTATTATAGCCGAGTGCATGAAAAACTGCCAGACAGAGCTAAATGAAATATTATGAAAATATTTGTCACCTTGTAGTAACTCGTTGTGTTTCTCCAAGTTCATGCTGTTCCTCGGTAGTTTCTTCTTTAACAGATGTTTGTGTTTATGATGTTCATCTCATAGGTGGGATGGCCACGCAGACCCCTAACCAAAATAGCAGCATCCTTAAGAAACAGCTACCTGGTTGCTACACTACATTCAGTTACTACACCTTCAAAAGCAGGTGCTTACCTCGTTGTTTCATTATGCGGCTCGTTTATGATCCTACGCGTTAGTCGAACCACATCTTCTAATCTGAAGATTATTTGCAGAAATTCATTTTTCTAGATGATGAACATCTTAGTGTACTTGTAGAAGTTATTTGACAGAGGGAGAAGAGAGGAAGCAACTAATTGGTATGGCGCGAGCAACTTCAGACCATGCCTTTAATGCTACCATTTGGGATGTTCTCGTTGACCCGTCATATCAGGTGAATTGATGAACTTGAATTCACTGTTTTGACATGTAAGGTTACTTATAATGGTTTATACCTGTTTTAAAATTTTCAGGGTCAAGGTCTTGGTAAAGCATTAATGGAGAAAGTAATCCGAACTTTGCTCCAGAGAGACATCAGCAATATTACACTGTTTGCAGATAACAAAGGTAGAAAACCACAACCACCACCACACCCACACACCTCCCTTTTTTCTGTCACAAAAGCCATGTCTAAGTAGCACTGCTAGCTCGAATTTACCTTTGGTTTGTTGTTAAGTCATCTTTTTAGTGAGTAGAAAACAAGCAAATATTTTGATCCTTTGAGTAATTCAACAACTAGACTGGCTACCAAAGGTACCACATGATTTATTCTCGTGGATGAAAACGTAATTGAAAACCATAAAAGATGAATTTGTAGAAATTTTATGCTACTGAAAAGGCTGTTGTCTTCATTCCAACCTATTCCTATAAGGCCATTACATCTTTATCCAAATCTGAGTGATGAATAGATATATGCCAGTTTTGGGGGTTGGAGGGGTAAGTGCACCTGCCTCAAATTTTACTGGTGGGTGAACTGGTGGCTTACTTTCCTTAAAGTCATTAACTCAATTGTGCCATTTATCTCAATAGCACCTTTATAAACCAAAATGTTGAATATTCATTGCCATATTTTTCATACTGTGGAGAGTTATTACTGTGACTTGCAGCAGGGAAATGGAAATGGTCGTTCTGTTAATGATATCCATAATGTGCAGCTTATCAATGTTGCTTCAATGCACTAAAAAGGTCGTCTTTCTGATAATTCGTTCTTATTAACTGCAGTCGTAGATTTCTACAAGAACTTGGGATTCGAAGCTGACCCTCAAGGCATCAAGGGCATGTTCTGGTACCCCAGATTTTAGTGCCAGCGGCCTGACACCTTCCTGTTCTTCATCAGTAATGCCTGGTTCTCACCGCCAAGGGACCATAGTTTTCTCCAGTTGAGTCGAGCTCAGCTGTGTAACAGTAACACTAACTGAATGGTGGTGATATCTGCAATATCTGGTTGCCTGCACCACGAGCCATATAAATTCAGCTGAATTTTTCAGTCAACCTTGTACTGAACCAAACAAAAACACTTCTTATTGTCACTAGCAAAACTGCAAAGATCCCTGAAAAATGCACCTACAGCAACGGTCGCGCCATGGTGCACATTGAACACATACACAGCGGAGAGATAATGTCCACAACTTCTAGTACAAAGTTTTTCTACTTTAACGCATGCGCGTGCTGTGTGTTGCGTTCTTCTGTAGAATTTCCACTGCAAAAAAATGTGTGCTGTGCGCGTCTTCTGTTTCAGTAAACGCGACATCATCCGTGGCAGCGTGCATATGACCGTGGACAAAGCACGTCGCCGCTGCAGTTTTTTTGTTTTTGTTTTTGTTTTTGTTTGTTTGTTTTTGTTTTGTTTATTTTTTGTCTTTGAAGATGAATTCGTGCGTGGCGAAATGGTCGCGGCAACGGTGACATCGGCATCAGCCGACACACACGGCTAGCGACTGCGACGACGACGACGATGAGGATCGATGTATATCCATATCGAACACACGGGACAGAAGCTTCACGTCAACGATTCAGTAAAACGTGCACGTCGATCGGGGTTTTAATTTGGGTCTACTTTTCTTCGTTTGAGGTTGAGGCTGCCGTGGCTCATGGCTGCAGTCGACGCCATCGATCCGTGGAGATATTTCGGCCACGCCATTGAATGCTGCTGTTGTATACTCCATCGATCCATCGCTCGCTCCAATAGTATTAGCGTCAACGGCAAGCTCAGCAGCTGCAGCTGCTGATGAGTGATAGCTACGGTCAACGCGTGCGTCCTCCATAAATTTCTCCAGCAGTGGACGAGCAAGCCCTCTCTGTATTAAAATATAACTACTTTTAAGATATTTTTTAAATGAAACTAGATCCTCTGTCTGTCCCAAAATATAACAGTAACTTTTAGTCTTAAGATTTGACCCAAAATATAATAAATTCTTCACCAACATTCTGTTATCAACCAATCACAATCCTCCACCATTCAATTTTCTCACATTCCTTTACTTCTTAACCAATCACAACCTTCACCTATTTAATTCTACCTACTTTCTTAATACACGTGTTCAACCCTAAAAATCCTTAAATTTTAGGACGGAGGGAGTACCTATTTGTCGACCTCAATCTGAACCAATTATAATTTTGCCCATTTAATTTCTTCATCTATTTTCCCACCTCAAACATTCACAACCATCTATGTCATAACTTTAATTTCTTTTTAGAAAATATAAATAATTTTAATTTTAAGATGAAGGTCGAAGGAAGTAGCTAGCAACTTGTGCGCCGCACCTATGGAAGCCCTGATTCATTTGGGGTTGACGACGATTCGTCCTTGCTTGTACATACAATGCAATAGTTAGAAAAGCTTTTCGCCGCGTGTCACCATGCACATCTTTTGGGACTTAGTTTGAAATTTAAAGGAGTTGTACGAGACATGGTACATAGACGCAAGAGTTTTGACAAAGAAGCTGTATATACTATGGGTGTATTTGCAAAAGCAAGTTCCGAACACTCCCCTCTCGTTTTTCGCGTGCATGTTTTTTAAACTGCCAAACAATACGTTTTTAAAAAATGTTTTTATATAAAAGTTGTTTAAAAAAATCATATTGATCCATTTTTTTAAAAAATAGCTAATACTTAATTAATCACACGCTAATAAACCGCTCTATTTTTCGTGCATGGGATATGGGTTCCCAACACCTACCCCCGAACGCAGCCTATGTACCAATACCAAGTGGCATTCTAGGATGTCTCGACGTTTACTTTGAAATAAATTAATTTTACATGGTACATTAAAGTATGTTCTTCCAAGATTAACATACAAATATTTCATATTACTTGTGTAAATCCTATATATTTTTCGTTAAATTCTCTCTCCCTTCCAAGCCTTTTGTATTTCTACGGTTGTATTGCCTCGCTATCGACCTCTCATGTACTTCATTTTAAATATTTAGGCTCGTATCTAAAAGCTGATTTATTTTATGGTGAAGGGGAGTAAACTTTTTCTTCACCTCGCTCTTTCAGTGAGTTGGTCATCGCAAGGTACGTGTCTAGATTCACGCACCGTCATGCACGCGCCACTATCAAAATGGAGATCATTGATAGCTGCATCAGCTGCCTATCAATTAATCTCTCATTTTTAAATCTGACCAAAATTAAAGCTGACGGGCAAAAGTATATATACACACATACTGACATGTGGGGACACCACACCAGTGGCAATAACCAGCTTGTAAGAATACGTACTTCGTTATATTACTAATTAATTACTCTCTTATCCTCCACTAACAAAGTTGTCATCTTGACTTCCTTGCACACAGCATGCATCACCGTCACATCTCAGTTAAAAAAAGTCCAGCAAATTGAGTGCCAGGTCGCCATCAGACGATGCAAAAGTTTCCGGACAGAGCATGAATTTTTTCTTCATGGAAAAGATCTTCTCCCCACTCCATGGCCGCTGGCCGGGCAAGTGCTCATCGATCGATCAAGTGGGGCCATATGAGCCCATGACGCAATTACGAGGCAGCGGCGGCGACAGTACGCTGGAGCAGGGTTTACGAAACTTTTCAGTTTTTAAACCACGGTTGGTATCGTGGAACAGCGGTAACCTGATTCTAAACGATTTAGTAAACACTACGTTAGAGAGCAGGACGAAGACCCAGAGGATGAACAGGTTGCAGACCCGTGGATCCGAGGAAAGTTTTTCGAGGTCTTAGACTCTTAAGGGCAAGCACTTGTCCAATTAACCTTAAGGTAGGGTCCCGATAAAATTAGCAGTAGTTGATACCGATAACACAATGTGTGAGTCTTAGTGTGGGTCCCATGCTTCAGTAAACAAATCAGCAATTCTCCCAACCAGCAACTCACAATGTTCAATAAACAACATTTTTTTATTGCTTACGTTCAGCCTTAAGCTTACAATGCATCTTAACTTACGGTGCAATATCACAATGTTTGATGCTCTCGAACCGTGCTGTATTTATTGCTTAATGCTAACTTTTGATAACACTGTGGTTGCCCTTAGGTGATCAGGTCAAATATAGCTGTCCATCCTAAAATAAACCAATTCCTACCTTCCTATCTATCATCAATCTATAAGTCGATAAATTTTGTTCTTTCAATATCTCTCATATAACTTTTCACAATATAATTTTGCTATTAAACTGAAGTATTTTGGCCATTTCTTTTCCTACTTAACTATAACTGAAAAGTTAGGATTTAAGGATTTATGTTCCTTAGAGGGAGTATATAGCTGAAATTAATAGATTGATAGATAATTTAATTTGTTTATAGCTATTTGATGATATAAGTGAATAAAATAACTACTATGAAGTAAAAAGGTTGTTTTGGAAAGGTATTTTAAGATGTTTTTTTTTTTACAAAACACGTTGTCTAGAAGCTTAATTAGAAAACATGCAAATGAAAATTTGAAGAACAGAATACAGAAAATAAAAAGGCCATCTTAGTCCTTGCAATTAGAAGAGCATCTGATGCTAGCCACAATTCCACATGGATTAGTGTGATGTGATATGTCTGTGATGTTGAGATCAAAGGGACAGTTACTGTTAAATTCTTGGGGACGGACCTGTCCGCCGTGGACGTGGTTGGTCAATCAGAAGGAAGCGCGTCTCGAACATGAATTATGCTATTTTTTTCCAGAAAAAAATAATGTACATACGCCGAATCTTCTTATTAAAAAGTGAATATGTACAAGGGCAAATATGAACAACAAACCAACCGAATCGAGGATGACATTGCATCTGTCTGATATCGAGTGTGACCATTGTTCAATTTCGAATATACGAAGGATTTGTGAAAAGGATGGCATGCAATATATATTTAAAAATTTTAATACCTTTTTATAAATATGCTCTATATTTTAGGTGTTGACCTGGCAATACCACACTGGGATAATAATGTTTTGTTGCCTACACGATAGATATTTGTAAAAAAAAAAGAAATTTGGAGGGCTTTGTTTTTAAAACTTTGTTAAAAGTTTTATAAGGAAAAAACAATGTAGTATTTTGGAGGGATTTATTTACTGAAAAGGTTTAAAGAAAAAATTATATGCATGATACATGAATTTGCATAGTGTCTATAAATAAGTACAATAAGTTACTATGCTTATTTTCAGTGGAAGAACTTGCTTAGTCCAAATGAACCTGCAGGGACAATATTTCAGACGGACAAACTAGTTTATGCTACTAAATGCCACGCTGATTTCGAAGGGAGCATAATGCATGCAGACATCACTTTGTGCACATTCTAGTAAAAAGAAAATCGACTTATGCATATGAGTTTTAAGTATATTAGGACGATATACATGTATTATCGTGCTACAGTTATAAGAGTGAACCAAACACTCAACTAAGAAACCATGTCATGGCTACCATAGCATTGGAAAGGGAGGTATCCAACCAAACAACACATTAAGATGGTATTTGAAACTCATGAAGATAAAGATTAAATTGATGCACATAAAACAAAAAAAACTATTAGCACATGATTAATTAAATTTAAATTATTACAAACTTCATAAATGGATATATTTGATATTTTAAAGCAACTATAAAAAGTATCCGTACGAAACAAACCGTTTAGTAGTTTGAAAAACGTGCTAACAAAAACCAAGATAAAATATGTATCTTAATGAGAAAAGAACTTGACCTAAGCCTGCATTTGACATCATCGTTTGGCATTAAACCTGCAGCCACATTTGAGAAGGTTTAAGATGAATATTAAATATAGGCATACAAAATGAAAAAAAAACTATTAACACATGATTAATTGAGTTTTAATTATTAAAAGTTTGAAAATAAATTTATTTAATATTTTAAAGAAACTTCTGCTCCCTCCATTTCAATATATAAGTATTTTATAGATTTCGACAGTTTGACTAATAATATCTTTAAAAGTAAGATATCTTATATAAAAAAGAGTTGTATATTATGATAGTATGTTTAATGGTAAATCTATATAAAATCATTTTATATAAAATATATTATTTTAGCATTTCAACAAACACGCTTCTTATAATTATGTAGTACATTTCTACTCGACCATAGTATTTTGTCCGTTTCAGGAAGAATCAATCTAAGATGAGACATTATTTAACACTATAGCCATGTTCTTTTCTCCGATAAGAGTTGGATAAAGATTAAGATTTTCGTGACACGCTTTTCAAACTGCTAAACGGTGTGTTTCGTGAGAAAACTTTCTATATGAAAGTTGCTCTAAAATATCATATTAATCTATTTTTTAAGTTTGTAATAATTAAAAGTCAATCAATTATACGTTAATACCATCTCATTTTGTGGAGAAAACTTAATCTTCATCTTTATTTTTAAAAGAAAAGAACACCACCAACGATGATTCTGGTTTGTCCCATTATTTCTAGTTGATTTTTTCTGCACAGAGGGAGTCCTGTCGGAGTCGAACGCAGCCGGCTTCCCTTTCACACCGCCGCGCCGATATAAAGCGCGCGTCCCGACGGCTGGGGACTCCCACTTCCACGGCGCCAACCGCCAACCCACTCCCTCACTCCGCACTATACTACTCCAATCTCGTTCTCCTCTTCCGCTCGCGCTCGCGCTCGCGGCGGCTACTACGACGCAGCTCAGGCGATCCACCTCGCGGAGCGCGGAGCGGATATAGGACAGGATCGAGGCGGAGGAAGGAGGAGGAATCCTGGGCTTTGATTGCCCCGCCCCCGTTCGAGCGAGCTTGCGGAGTTTAATTTGAGGTAGGGTTCTTCTTCGCAACAAGGTATATATATATATATTCGTATTCTCCCCGCTTGAATCATGGGGGCGCGTTTGCCTGTGTCTGAGTTTTTTTTTTTTTTTGGTGAATTTTTCGGTGGTTCGGTTGGATTATTCTCAGCCACATTTTACCGCAGGAATTTCCTGGGGTTTTGGCGTTCCTTCCTCTTTTATATAGGAGTAGTAGTCGACAGGTCCCATCTCGAGTTTTCATCCTGATTTGATGGGCTTTTCGGCATTTCTCGCGAAATTTTTGCACTTGTTGAGTTGGTACTAGTACAAAAGTAGGAGTACTAGCTAGTAGCTGCCGCTGCATGCATCTGCGGAGTTTAGTTGGGACGTCGTGGTTGCGAATTAGGATGGTGTTACTGTCAGGTTTCGTTGGCCTGATGTTGCTGTGGGGTGTGGATAGATGCTGAGTGGCAGATGTGTTATTTGTCTCTAGCTAGTTTGATTGATTTTGATCGCGCAGAGCCATTGCTTGAGCACAAAAGCGACTAGCTTAGGCAGGTTGTTAGAGGCAGAAGAAGTAGGTACAGGTACACGACACAAATGGGTGATCTTATTTTCTGAAAAACTTTCATGCCACTTGCATACTGTTACCGTCAAAGTTGGCCATCTGTTTCAGTTTTCATTGATCCAACTTTCATTAAGCAACGGAATATAGAGAACCGGAGTGATTTGTTTTCTTGATATTGGGGAATTTTCTGAACCCCATGTACCAAACTGGGCATGAATATGCAAACACCCAAAACCTCGTGCTTCAAAAAGAGGAATAAATGATATCTAACATCATAAACAATGGTGGTATTCATAAACTCTTCTTTTTTCCTGGTTAGGATCCTGAAATTTTGGAAATTTGCTGTCGTGGATATGACTAGTTGCTGCTGATTATCTTGAAGACATGGTCAATTTCGGAGGAGTACTCTGTGCAGTTACCCTTGTGGTGTTGCTCCCCTTCTTAGAGGCTGCAGATGGAAAATCTACTGATCCTTCAGAAGGTAATCTTTGCAAGCGTATTCTTCACTATGAGCCAAATCATTCTTTGCAAGCATATTCTTCATGCTGAGCCAAACCTGGGCTGGGTCATATCAAGCTGGTTTTGAATTAACACGTTCTCCTGATCACATATTCCTCATTATATGTTGACACATGGGGTAGGCTTAGGTTTGGACTAGGCCTTGGGGCAAGACATGCTTGATTAGTTGATTGGACTGTTTTAAACTGGCTTTTGAACCAATATTCTCGTATGATATCTCTGTAATTACATCAACTTTTAGTTTCTTATTTGCACAATACTCCGTTCATTTCTAGATGGGTGCTTCAGTGTTCTCCCACTATTGATTCTGTAAGACAGTGGGAGTAATTTGTTTATGCCCTTGAAAAACAACAAACCAGAAATTGTACTTCATGGATTACAAACATACCGGAACTCTGGTCTAATGAAAACATGCAAGAATTCTATTTTATGCCTGCTGTGATGCAAGAGTCCATTTCTAGTAACTGAAGTAGGTATTTTTTGATGACAATGAGCCGAACATAGTATTTGTGGCTATACAGTTTTCCTACTAGGTAGGTATTTGTAAATCATACCCTACCAGTTAGTATGTTTGTCTAACAGAGAATGATATTATACACAGCTCTTATTTGAAAAATGAAATAAAGATTTGCAAAAATGTATGCTAACGTTGTAAATGAAATAATTCTCTCATAGGATTTGTAAAAAATAGTTTGTTATCTCTTGTGCTCGATAACCACTTTCTATCAACAGACTATGAGATGTTTAATGCCAACAGTATTTTACATTGAGTTTCTTTGGTTAAAAGTTCTAAAATATTTGCTGCAAAATATATGTTGTTTTTCTCCCTATATGCAGTCAGTGCACTCATGGCTATCAAGGGAAGCTTAGTTGATCCTATGAACAACCTCAAGAATTGGAATAGGGGAGATCCATGCACAAAAAATTGGACAGGGGTCTTCTGCCATGATTTGGGTGATACATATCTTCATGTAACAGAACTGTATGACCAATACTTCTACATAATTTATTTGCCATATCCTCACTTTCAGTTTGGTTGTCATAATAGGAACTATGAATCCTAGTGGTCATAGAAAACGGTTCTATAGTTAAATGCTGATGACTATGTTTTCCATAGCTGATTAGGAATTACAAATTTCTGATGCATGATTAATTGTATAATCTATTAAAGAAATAAATAGTTGATGTCTTACAAGTGTCTTATTGCCATGCTAAACATTTGAAGCATACTGAATTGAAGTGTTATATTGAGTCTTTATTATTGAATGGTGGCAATGTGGCATGATGCTACATTTACTGGTAACTATGCATCTCGTTTGATAGTAATAATATGTCCCACCATGTTACCGCAGGGAACCTCAGTCCTGTCTGTACGAGGCCCCTTTTTTTAAAAAAAAATTCTAAGCATTGTTGGAGCAGCCTTTTGAAGCTTTTCCTTGCTTGAAATATTCGATAAGGGCATACAGTTCCAGTAAATTTCAATCTGTTGCTGATTATATTATTTTGCTCCATGTAGGCAACTGTTTAGGAGGAACCTCTTTGGAAATTTGGTACCAGAGGTCAGTCTTTTATCTCAGCTGAAAATATTGTAAGTATACTCTAATGACTGAAGATTTTATTTTTTGTAAGTTCTGCATTCATTAAATATTAATCCTTAGTACTATCTTCATATCACTATATTTTCCATAAAATAAATTAATGGTGTCTTCCTGGATAAAAGATTAGCCTTCATCTTTTACTTGCTGAAAAATTACTAAAGAAAATACTAATTGATCAGCATATAGTTGATTTTTTTGCATCAATCTCTTATACCATATATTAACTTATTGCTGTTTCTCTTGAAGGGATTTTATGTGGAACAATTTAACAGGCAACATCCCAAAAGAGATAGGCAATATCACTACGCTCAAACTTATGTATGTATTCTCTTTCAATTAATTCTACACCCCTCTTCAATATGCACAGAAAACAACGGAACTCCTTAATTAAATTATTTGCTATTTTTCTTATATCTACCAATACTTTACTCTTTTTTTCATGCTTTATGTAGATTATTAAATGGAAATCAGCTCTCTGGTCTTTTACCAGATGAGATTGGCAACCTTCAAAGCTTAACAAGGTTACAGGTTGACCAAAACCATCTATCCGGCGCAATACCTAAATCATTTGCCAACTTAAGAAGTGTGAAGCATCTGTAAGGATTGTTCATTTCCATTTTGTTCCTGCTTTGTTCTTCAATCTGAATTCAGTGCTAGACTCAATTTCCCCTTTCATTTCAGTCACATGAATAATAATTCATTAAGTGGGCAAATCCCGTCCGAATTGTCCAGACTGAATACACTTTTGCACCTGTAAGTGGAAGCCTATTGGTTGCATTTTTTTCTAATGCATGTTGTATCAGGTAACATGGAATTAATCTTATTATATGCTCTAACTAAAACTTTGCAGCCTTGTTGATAACAACAATTTGTCTGGGCCTCTTCCTCCAGAACTAGCTGCGGCAAAAAGCTTGAAAATACTGTATGTATCCATTGTCAATTGTCAAACTCAATTGAAAATAGCTTGCTATGATAGCATACACCTGTTTCTTATATTCGTATTTTTTTTCTGTTTCTAGTCAGGCTGACAATAATAACTTCAGCGGGAGTTCCATCCCTACTCTGTATTACAACATGTCCGGACTATTTAAACTGTGAGCACTATATGTTCTCTCTCTACTATATATGTCTAAATACTGTGTTGTTATCGAATTTTTATATTGCTTAGCTCATGCTAAAATGCAAAGGCTGAGGATAATATTTCTTGTCACATCAGGAGTCTTCGAAACTGCAGTTTGCAGGGTGCTATTCCTGATCTGAGTGCCATACCTCAACTGGACTATTTGTGAGTACAGTAAAAATCGTGCCGAAAGTACTACCATCTTAATTTTCCAATCAATATATCTTAACATCATTGTCAATTTATCACTGATTGCTACTTCAAATATGGCACTTAATGCTCCCTATTTCTGACAGTTGCTCTGTGGTTAAATTGGTAATTTCCTTCAAAAAAGAAGTTTAGAATAATTTTCTTAAAGATAACGGGAATGGCTTACATCTCTAGCCTCTGTTGTTAGGCACAACAAATTAGTTTTGTTGAAGAAATTTAGAGTTATAGTTTTCTTCCAAAAAGAAAGATTTCTTAACAATGTGCAACCATTTCTCTAGAACATGAGCTCATGAGATAAATCTATAGATGTCTAAACTAATTCTCACATGCATTTTCAGGGATCTTAGCTGGAACCAGCTGACAGGATCTATCCCAACTAATAAGCTTGCTTCAAATATCACTACAATGTATGCAGCTTTTATAATTTTTATTTCTGTTCTTTAATCATTGAGCTGATTTCTAATTTTCTGGCAGTGATTTGTCGCATAACATGCTTAATGGAACTATTCCATTGAACTTTTCGGGGCTTCCTTATCTTCAGCTATTGTAAGTTGTAACATTTAGCTTTGTTAAATCTTGCTCCAGATAGCTTTGTGTTCGATCAGAATTTTATTTTTGCACCTACTTCTTCTTATTCCAAATATAAATCACAGACCTGTGTGTTCTCTCTCAAATAGAAAAGAATGTATTTTAGTTTTTTCTTTAATGGAAAGGCAGCAGCTCTGTCAGTTTTACTTAGATGAAGGGGGGAGGGGGACTGAGCAACGAGCATGCAGATCACCAAAGAGGATAGCAAATTTAAAGAGGTGCTCGCATGTGATCAACCTGGTGGTTTGGGGGAATTTGATTTTTAAAATTTCTTCTGTTCTTCTCATGCATTTTACATTATTTCTTATTTATTACATACAAACTTGAGGTTATATCAGTTCTTGCTGGTGCATATTGTGATCTACTCATTATTGCTTACAATTTCCACTCGTTTTGACATAACACAAATTGAACCCTCTATGAACTTTTTTTTTAAAACAATGCACTTAAAAACATGTCAATGTTGCAAATTTGCAGGTCACTTAAAAATAATCTTTTAGATGGTTCTGTTCCCTCGGAAATTTGGGCTGACGTCAACCTTAACAGAAACGGAAGCCTTGTACTGTATGATTCTTTTTGGGAAAATATATATATTTTTCATCTTGTTCTAAGTTCTGACAATAACATATATTTGACATGGTTGTCAATTGTGCAGGGACTTCCAAAATAATTCTCTCAATATGCTTCCAGCTGAAATTAGTCCTCCTCCACCAAATGTTACTGTCGTGTACGTTCCTACATATATGCAATACACTATCAATCTACATTCCTGCATAAAAATTCTGTGTTGCGGATGGATATTTAACTGTGAGCACGCAAGTTTCGCAGTTAATTTCCATTTTGATGATTAACACCATTTCATTTATTTAAAGCAAGCTTATACTGCTTATATAACAGTTTTCAGGCTACACTATTCTTATTTGAGAATGGACATCATAACCAAAAACAGTTTATTCATCATCGTATTATGAGTGAAAATCTGGACTATAACTGAATATTGCTTACATAAAATACTCAGTTCTTATAGTTTTCACAACCAATGTTATTTGTGCAGGTTATATGGAAATCCTATATGTGAGAATTCTAGTGAAACTCTGATAATCAACCTTTGCCGCCTCCAGTCAATAAACCTGGAAAAATCTAAACAGGAAACAAGCACTGACATGGTTTGTGGAGCTTGCCCGACAGAAAAAAATTATGAGTACAATCCTTCATTCTCGGACCAATGTTTTTGTGCGGTGCCACTTGGAGTTGGACTTCGGTTGAAGAGTCCAGGAGTCACAGACTTTCATCCATACGAAAATGCTTTCAAGATTGACCTAACTTCTTTGTTGCAGTTGTTTCCTTACCAGCTATATATTGAGAACTACATATGGGAAGTTGGTCCAAGGCTAAATATGCACCTAAAGTTATTTCCAAGCAATACAAGTTTGTTCAACATGTCTGAGGTTGTCCGACTCAGACACGTACTTGCTGGATGGGAAATTACACTTTTAGATGTATTTGGTCCATATGAGCTTCTCAATTTCACACTTGGTTCCTATGAAGATGGTATGTACACTTGAAGCTAAAGTGTATAAAACTAGCTTTGCGATGAAACTCCTCGTTTTAGCTTATTAAGGATAAATTGGAATTTGTTTTGCACATTTTTTTCTGAAATTTTTTTTGATGGATCATTTAAACAAAGATTGATCGTATCTCAGCTGTACACAGTGACTAATTACTAATGGAATACAAGTCTGTACTATTTAATGTTCATTACCAAAATGTTAGTGTATGAATGTTCATTAAGATTATTGTACAAGGTAAATAAGTAATCATCGTATTTATATTTTTAACACATATGTTGAATAACAACCAAAGTTTTTAATTTTTTTTAACCTGTGGTTCAACTGCGGTTCTCTGCCTTTTCCGGTTGCTCTCTTCTGATTACTAATATAGTATATCTGTTTTTCGTTTTTTTTCTGTAGAATATCCAAACCTAGCTTCATCAGGTTTAAGCAAAGCTGCACTGGGTGGTATCTTGGCAAGCACAATAGCTAGTGCTATCGCACTTTCTGCAGTAGTTACTGCTCTTATAATGAGAAGGAATTCAAGAACTAATAGAATTTCAAGACGTTCATGTAAGTCATTGTAAGAAGTAAGCTATCATTCCATTGCATTCCAAGCGGTCATGGATGTATGTACTTTGTGGCACTCCTGTTATCTTCATAATTATTCTTTTGCTCCATGCTAATTGAATATCTGATTGTGCAAGGCAATTTTTGTCTTGATTTTTCAAGAGAAAAAACATGAAAATATATGTCATATTACCATTTGCAGATTTTTCAAGAGAAAAAACATGAAAATATATGTCATATTACCATTTGCAGTGTCGAGATTTTCTGTCAAAATTGATGGGGTCAGATGCTTCACATATGAAGAAATGGCTTCTGCTACAAATAATTTTGATATGTCAGCTCAAGTTGGTCAAGGAGGTTATGGAATAGTCTATAAAGGAATTCTAGCTGATGGAACAATTGTTGCAATCAAAAGGGCACACGAGGATTCTCTTCAAGGTTCAACAGAGTTTTGCACAGAAATAGAGCTGTTGTCTAGATTGCATCATCGCAATCTGGTTGCGTTGGTTGGTTACTGTGATGAAGAAAATGAACAGGTGCATCTCTTTGATTTTATTTATTTGTGTGGAAATAATATTCTGGCAAAATCATCCTGATAAGATAAAATTGTGTTTTTTTTACAGATGCTAGTTTATGAATTCATGCCAAATGGCACTTTACGTGATCATCTTTCTGGTAAGCACATGGCTAGTTCTTTTATCCCACTGATCTACGGCAATCCTGAACTGACTCCTATGGCTTTGATATCAAGATCAGCCATTCAGTTGTCAGTTTACTGAATCTTATAGTTGATGTGCCTTCTTGAACCTGCTTATAGTGAATTGTGTAATACTTTGTTCTGTTGCCAATATCCTTGTTCTACTTCAATCTCCTCGTTTTATTTTTCAACCGCAGGAAAGTCCAAACAACCTCTCGGTTTTGGTTTGAGGCTGCACATTGCATTGGGTGCTTCAAAGGGAATTCTGTATCTCCACACCGATGCAGATCCTCCTATATTTCACCGTGATGTTAAGGCCAGCAATATTTTGTTGGATTCTAAATATGTCGCCAAGGTAGCTGACTTCGGTCTTTCGAGGCTTGCTCCAGTACCAGGTGTTGAAGGGGCTTTACCAGCTCATGTCTCCACCGTTGTTAAGGGCACCCCTGTAAGTACTAGTTGCACACGGTTGTTCTCTCTCTTTTACAGCTATACTATACTAACTATATCCTTGTTACTTTGGCAGGGGTATCTTGATCCAGAATACTTCCTAACTCATAAATTGACGGATAAAAGTGATGTGTACAGCCTTGGGGTTGTTTTTCTTGAATTGTTGACCGGGATGAAGCCTATTGAGCATGGTAAAAACATAGTGAGAGAGGTACACGATCTTCAACTTTGAATAATACGTTCAGTTAACTGTTGTAAACCAACTGTAAAGGTATACAAAACCGAAGTATTTTCTTTTTTATTGAAAAAAATGGTTTTGTAATCAGTTAAACTTTATGAGGAGAACATCAGCTGTTCTTAAGCTGGTTGTTCGCTTCCTAGAAAAAAACAACAAATTGTTCAGCATATACAAGTCGAAATTAATGACAACACTTTAGTAGTTTAATGAAAGAACTGCAATTTTGCTTTTTCTGCAGGTAAAAAAATCTTACCGATCAGGCAATATATCTGAAATCATGGATACCCGGATGGGCTTGTGTCCTCCAGAGTGTGTGGATAGTTTCCTCCAACTTGCAATGAAGTGCTCTCGGGATGAGACTGACGCTCGGCCATCCATGACAGAGATTGTTAGAGAACTTGAGCTCATCTTGAAGATAATGCCAGAGGGTGATCACTCAGGACGTGCTATGAGTAAGGACCCTATGAGTAAATCCACATCAAATTCAACAAATGGGAATTACTTGGCCTCATCTCAAACTTTTACTAGTGTTGATGCTAGTAGTAGCGGCGTGCTTTCTGGGATGGTGAGTCCTCGGTAATGTTATGGTAGTTCTAAACATGCAGCAATACTCTGTAATATTATGGACTTCACACTTTCATTTGTCAATGAACCAACCAGCCTTGCTGGAAAATGCAATACATGATAGGAACAATTAATAACGAAAGAAAAATGTAAATATTCGTCGATGTTTTCCCTTTCTGGTCTGTAGATCAGTTTTAAGAAGCCATGGACACAGGTTAAAAGCATTGCCACATAAGCCAGTGCTGTTCTCATCTATCATGTAAGCTGAACACAGTGAATCAGCACAATACAGATGGACTCCAGGACACAAGTGTTCAATTGTCATAACATTTCTTTACAAGTTATCTAAACCTACCTATAATGGTGAACACTCTGTCCGTAGCTGCAACAAAAAAGGTGGTTATGGTCTTGTGGAGCACCCATAATCTACCAAATGGAAAGGCCAGCAAAAAAGATCAATAAGGATGACCTGACAGGAGAGCACATTGATAATACGCAGCATACTTGTACAGTACCAATATTTCAAGTCTGATAGAACTAATTACTACCGGCGTCCACGGAGTTTTCTCCTCTTAGCTCCTTTTAAAGGTTCAGCATTAGGTGAGTCATCCTGCTCAGCTGCATCCTCTGTACTTGTGTCCTTGTCCCCATCAGCTCCCTCATCAGCAGGCTCAGACTCATTTACATCCTCATCAACAGCTTTTACGATGTGGATCTGTAAAAGATGAAGAATTACATGTCAAGGACAAGTATGTTTCAAACAAAACAAAATGCAACTGAATATACACCAGAATAAAGAGGAGAATGCTTTCCCCCGGGCACTCGACGGGCCAGGGAAATATCGGTCACTCCAAATGGTGGGCCAGGGTTGTGTTGACCACAAGATTTTTCTCAAGATGAGCAATTACCTTTTTCTCTCTTCTCTTGCTTTATCCCAGTTCCATGCATGCATGCATAAACGCATGCGGGGCTAACAAAATGCATGTTGTTTTGCTAACAAAATGCGTGCATGCATTAAATCTATTAGCATGTTTCAAATATTTTCTCTAAAATTATTAATCCCGATATTTGGTGCAATTAAATCTTTACAACAAGATGTCGTATGATTATGTTACAATTAAAAAACAAGGTTTAGACCATTGTTTTTTTATGTTTCACGTGTCAGATGCCAATGTTTCAATTGGAATTTAAATTTGTTTCACATTTTAAGTTTTTTGTGTTGGAAAGAGTTGTTCTTTATGTTGCATAAGATGTTATTTGGGTGTTTCAATTAGTATTTTCTAATATTTCACTAGTTCATTTGCAAATGTTGCACTTCAGTATGGTGTTTTTGGGTGTTCCAGTAAGTAGTTTGGGATGTTTCAATAATTACAAATCAATGTTTCATGCGTGATATAAAAAATGTTTCAATTAGAAATATTATAATATATTTTTTGTCATAAAAAAATAATCATGTGAGATCTCATTATAAAAATTTAATTATAGCAAATATAATGGTGCAAACAGATTATGAATAAGATAAGTAATGTAAAAGAAAAGGTGATTTAAAGATCCACTAAACAAATCGGTTTTAGATGGAGGTAAAGGGTTTGGCTGCTACAACATGTATTAATGCAGCATGCATGTTCTATGAGACGCTTTAATTAATAGGCATGATACATGAAAACTTTGCTAGGAGCCAACCAGCCAGGGGCATTGGGTGTCCGATTTTTTTCGGTAAAAAGGACACACCCGCCGCGTAGTGGCTCCGGAATAAAGAATTCCCTATTACTCTTAAGTTTCAGAATAGAAAATGACAGAATTGTTGTCATGGGCATTGGGCTAGAGGCCCGTGGGGCCAGCTTCTGGCAAGTGGATAGTTCCATGGGTACTGTAGCAGCAGGTTAGGAGTAGATAATATTAGATCGGGTTAGTTACTTAAGGGTAAGTCTCACCAGCTACATAACTATTCCGGTAAGCAATGAATCAGAATTAATATAATTTCACAATGTTTTTCTTTCTAACCTAAGTCCTCATCCCTATTCTCATCGCAGTGATTATCCTGTCATGGCCTCAGGTCATGACAATTATCAACATGATATCCACACTAGTTTATAAACATCAAGGCTGCCATTTACTGACAGACTACAAATAAGGGCAATGGGGGCATCTATCCTGTCATGTTTGTGTTGATGCATTAGCACTCTTGTGTTAAATGATCCCTTCTAGGATACCTTTGCAAGAAACTATCAAGGATCAAAATCGGCTAAAGAGAAAACATCAAAATACTGAACATGGAAATTGAATTTGTCTGTTTGTCTGTTTTCAGCCGGTTACCACCCAGAATCACTGCCTAGTTTGTCTGTTTTCAGCCAGTTACCACCCAGAATCACTGCCTTTGTCTGGTTCTCAGTATAACACTGATTTTGTTTGAATCCACTTGTCTTTCTAACACCAAATAACACATATCAATGGGTACTAATCAAATCAATTATCAATACAAACTAGCCAAAAAGAAATCTATAATATGATTGGTGTTTGCATGCTTAAATTTTTCATGCTAGGAAATTTGTGAGGTCCAAATTACCATGAAACATGTCATTGAATCTAATATAAAGTATAGTACCTTAAATCTGTCTGGTTCAGCCAATTCAAAAACCAATGAATCACCATCTTCCAAGTTGTGGTGCATCGCAAAACCTCTCCATCCACCACTTAGGCCCGTACGGTTCCCAATGTAGACAGAATCAAATTCACCACCCTCTTCATCCTCCAAGACCATCTTATACTCTTTGGAAGGCAGATGCAATTTGCAGAATCTAGTTGGAAGACCCTTGTAGGATGGAAAAGAAATATGAGTACTCATTGATCATAATATTTTTAACAAAATTAGTTTATGAATTCCATACAACGAAACCTTACAAGCCAAAAGCAGCTGGACACATGTGATCGAACCATGGTCTTAACAAACGACGGGTTCTCAGGGTCTAGACTATTTTGAAGTCTCTCAGCTTTTTTGAAAGCACGTTGTTGCTGTTCATAAGAGGCAACTCTTCCGGTGTAATCCCTCCCCTGCTCTGTGTTCCTAATCCTACTGCCCCTGTTCAACACAAGCAAGTAGCCAATTATATTGCCTGGCCACAGCCATAACTATCACTAATCTGTAAACCATATGGAAGTATTACCTTCTACGGCGTAGAAAACTGTCGAGTTCATCAAACTGGCACAATAAAAAGAGCACAACTTAGTATCAACATTTGCATGAAAATAATATGTCATCACTTCACGAACAAAACAAAGCTTCCTTGCGCTTTAACTCTTAAGCAATTGCTCCCTCCGTTTCACGTTATAAGTCGTTTTGACTTTTTTTTTCCTAGTCAAACTTCTTTGAGTTTGACCAAATTTATAGGAAAAATTTAGCAATATTTTGTACATAAAATGAACATATTAACAAAATATATGGAATGTTAGTTTGAATGAAACTAGGATCATGTCATTAAGAATTCATTTGGGATTGTGACCCATATAAAAAACTGAATTCACAAACTTGTTCTAGAATATGACTACAATATCTGAATAGACATTGCAATTTCTTCCTAAATCCCCAACAAAGGCAACACTACCAATCAAATAGCACTAGCTTTGAAGTGGACCAACTCACATTCTCTTTGTACGAAACCGAGTTGCGCGCCCTCGATGAACGCCTCACTTCAGTGGCCCCAACCTCAAACTTCTTCCGCGGCTTGGGGCTGGCACGAGTGCTCTACCAAAAAAAGAAAAAAAGCTCAGAAAAAATCAATCCACAACACAGCAACACAAATCCTCGCGTGTACCATAGGTTGCTGCAATCACCTTCTGCAATCTCGCCGCCTCCAGCAAGCTCTTGGACATCTTCTTTATGCCCAGATCCTGCGCAGAATCAAACACCGAAATTTTAACCAAAAAGAAAAAAGAGAGATAAATTGATGCTGCGACAGTGCATCCAATCCACACGGAATCGGCAAAGGGGAACGCGTGGAATCCCGCACGAACATCCATCCTCTAAACGAATCAGGTTCTACCGGTGGAAAAAAGCACCTCAAATCTATCCACAACCCACAACGAGGAACGGAGAAAGAGATGAGGGCAAAAAAAAAAAAAAAAAAATCTGAAACTGGCTCACCTCGAGGTGCTTGAGGTTCTCGAGGACCCGCTTCCGGCGCTCCTCCTCGTAGGCGGCGCCGGCAGCCGCGCTGCCGGCCTCCGCCGCCATGGCTCCTCCTCCTCCTCCCTCCGCCGAAACCCTTCTTATCCCCTGCACGCGACTACGCGAAGCGAGGCGGGGGAACGAGGAGGAAATGGGTCTCTCTCTTCTCCTCTCCGAGAGAAAAAAAAATAAGAGAAAGGAAAGAGACAGAGGAGTCGCTTGTTCCTTTTGGAGACGGCACCCTCTGGGCTGATTTGAAATTTCGAATTCGAACTTTTGATGCCTCGGGGTTCGTGCGGGGGAATCCGACGGGCCGTACGGATGGTGGGCCCGCTGGCAGCCTTCAGGTGACACGTGACGGTGCCATTCTGGGGTGCGCGGCACGTGAGGCCATGCAAACAGCCTCGTGCTTTTCCGGGGCTCCTCGCCTCCTCCTCGTCCTAACAGAACCAGCCGATATGACAACACAATATGAATCCCAGCATTTCGACCTGACAGGATACATATAGTCTTCCAATATCTATTACTCCATAAATATAAATATCAAGTACCACCAAAGTACAGTGGCCTTGAACTCTCTACTAAGACATAAATTAAACTAGTTCATATAGTATCTGCAACAATAAAAGCCAAATAACATGTAGCACTGACATGTATCTCAATGGATCAAAGCGGTACTGATATGAAAGCCAAGTAACATGTATCCCTGCAATGGATCGAAGCACTACTCAGGCCCCGTTTAGTTTCCCAAAAGTTTTTCCAAAAAAAGATCACATCGAATCTTTGGACATATGCATGGAGTATTAAATATAGATAAAAATAAAAACTAATTGCACAGTTAGAGAGGAAATCTTGAGACGAATTTTTGAGCCTAATTAGTTCATGATTAGCCATAAGTGTTACAGTAACCCATATATACTAATGACGGATTAATTAGGCTCAAAGATTCGTCTCACGGTTTCCAAACGAGTTATGAAATTAGTTTTTTCATTCATGTCCGAAAACCCCTTCCGACATCCGGTCAAACGTCCGATGTGATACCCAAAAATTTTCTTTTCGCGAACCAAACGGGGCCTCATATGAAAGCCAAATAACTAGTATCCCTGACATCTATCCCAATAGACAAGTAACACTCACACTATGTCATATCACAACTACTTCATCTATAAGTAAACCCATCACATGGCATCTATAAGTAACTCCCTCACATGGATGTGTCTGCCACCTATCCATGTGGCCAAAAAAGAAAAACATTGTGACTCCAAAAAGGTGCCTTGCACTGCCCAAAAAATTGACTCCTTTACCGACCTGCATCAAACAAAATAAATTTCAGATCAGCATACATTCAATCATGCAGTCTGAGATGTGCATCAAACAAATAAATTTCAGATCAGCAGACATTCATTCATGCATCAAACAAATAAATTTCAGACTCCTTATGTGCATTTACTTACCCATATCATGGATGAGATGATGGGTTGCCCCATAGCTGGTCTGAGATGTGGGTGCAAGCTCTGATGTGAGCCTCTCTAGCCCATGGCTGGATGCAACTGGTGTCCACAACGATCATCTGAGTAAACTTCTCCAACATCTTGGTCTGCTGCTCAATTAACTTAGCCTTGGTCTTCTCCTGAGCAGCTTGCAGCAGAAATTCAGTTGCCTTGGTCTTCTTCTCAGATAGCTTTTGCTGAAAGTCCTTCATTGCAGTTGTTTCTTTATCCTACCTGGCCTTAGCATCAACCATACTCTTGAGAAATTCTTTCACCTGCTCTGATACAAATCCACCAGCTTTCTTGAGCTTCTTAGCCTTCTTTATTCCCATTGGCCTTGGTTGTTCTTCATGCTCCTCAACAGGTGGTGCGTTGACATCAAGCTCAGCTGCAATCTTGGTAGGGGCATGTCCAAGTAGAGTTACATGTGCATTCCACTTGGGGGAATCACACACTGCCTTCCACCAATACTGTAGGGTAAAGGGGTGTCCCTTTCTTGCCCTGTAGATCTCAAGAGCCTGCTCCATCAGCATCTCCTCACTCCTTCCACTTTCATAGTTATCCCTACACAGGATGTATATGGCATTGAAAGCTGAGACCTTTGGGGTGTTCTTGTGCCAATGTCCCTTGAGTTGCTTTGGGTCCCTTTTCCTTCCATCCTCTGTGGTGGAGTTGTAGGTGGCTGCAACCTGTCTCCAGTAGGTGTCACCTTTCCTAGCATTACCCTCTATTGGATCAGTAGAGTGGTAGAGCCAGGCACTTATCTGCATACCATCAAAGGCTCAAGTTGTCACAGCCTGATTTTTGTTTTAGGATTTATAAATTATCTAATAAATTATTAATAGAATTTATATTAAATGTTCATTAATTTATAAGTGAAGTTATAAAATTTCCTAAATATAAAGCATGGTTGGATTTAATTTTTATTGAATTCTCCATGATTAATTACTCTCTGAAATTTTCTCGGATTTTTCAGAGCTCAATTATTAAATGATACAAAGAACAGATCAGTAATTATTTCATCATTAATGATCTAATTATAAGTGTTAAGTGCTTTTCTTGTTTAAAAGTCCTTAAATTATAAATTGTCGTTTAGAAGGAATTATTAGAAATGATTTTAAAAGCCTAGAAGAAAAGATCTAATTTTAAATAATAAATTCCAATATAAAATTGGTCCAGATAAAATTTTATTAAATACTTTACTTGATTCTATAGTTCCTAGATTTTTCTGGGATTTATTTGAGCCAAGGAAGTATTTTTAATCAATGGAATATCATTTCATGAATAATTTAAATAGCAAAAGGTTTTAAAATCTTTCTTTTGGCTTTGGGCCGAAAGTCGGCCCAAGTCTCTCTCTCTCTCCCTCTCCTCGGCCTGCTTGCGTCTGGCCCAGCCGGCCCAGTCCGCCGCCGCCCCTTCCAAATTTCGGCCATCCCTTTCCTTTTTCGGTCAAATTGATTGAGGGCAAATGATCCTTGAGATCTCCTCTTCCTTTTTTCTTTTGGAAACATCGGCTAATTTTCTTTGGAAACCCGCGGATTTGATCTCGAATCGGATTCATCTCTCTCCTCTAACCCTATACTTTCCTTCTCGCCGCCGTCGCTTTCCAAATTCGGCCGCGCCTTTCCTTCTCCGGCGAAATCAATTGAAGGGAAATAATCTCCTCGATCTCCTCTTCCTTTTCTCTTTAAGAAACCCGAGCTAATTCGTTTGGAAATCGTCGGATTCAATGCCGATTTGGTTAGCTTCTCTTTCCAAACCCTAAAATCTTTCCTTCTCGCCGCCGGTCGCCGTGGGCCTCCGTCGCCGCTCGCTAGCCCCTATAAAAGCATCCCCGGGACCTCCTCTTTCCGCCGCCACCTTTGCCTTAGCCCGCCGTCGCGTCTAGCGCCGCCTCCGCGTAGCCCTAGCCGTCGCCGTCGTTGCCGTCGGTTCAGCCGCGTCTCGCCGCCGTTGCAGCCGCCGTCGTCGGTCGCCGTCGCCACCATTGGGATCGCGAGGTCGTCGCCGTCCCCGTCCACCGCTTCGCCGCCGCTGTAGCACGCCGGAGCACTGCCGTCACAGTCGACCCGAAGGTTGCCGCCGCCTCAGCCTCGCCGCTGTCGTCATCCGTCGTCGTTGGTCGTCGTCCAAGAGCTCGGTGAGTTCGCCGCGTCGCCCTCTACCCGTTGGTGCCCTCCGTTTGCGCTGTCTCGCCGCCGTTCGCTGTCGAGCATGGGGTGCCGAAGCCGCCACCGGCGATGACGTCATTGCCGACGTCATCGTTGCCGTCAGCCGTAGACCCGTGGTGGACCGCTTCGATCTCAGCCGTCCGTTTTGGATGAGATCGATCTCGGCTGTTCGTTTCCGTAGACCGCCGCCGTGGACCCGGTCCACCGTGAGCTGAGCCCGCTGACGCAATAATCTCTTTTTCCTTTTCAAAAATAATTCATTATTGCGTCATAATTCAATTAAAATCTATATAAATGATTTAATCCGATTTAATCTTTAAAAATTCATAACTAATTCATCTTATCTAGGATTTAGTTGGTTCAAGTCTCTAAAGTTGTGTAAAATAAAGATCTGCATATTAAAATTATTCATAAATTGAATTAAATTTATTTAATTCTTTTTAATGGGCTTTAATTAGATTAAATCTTGTAAAATTCATATTTAATTCATATGAAGTCAGAATGAGGCCGTTCAAGTCTCATAATTCATCTAAAATTGTGATCTACATGTTTGTTTACTTTATATGTATTGTTTATTTGGAGCTTTTTTTTAGTGTTTTCCTCGTTTTGCGTGTTAGCTTGTCGTTTCCGTCGTTTCGAAGGTTCGTGAGAGCGTCGAAAGTGTTCAAGAAGATTGATTAAAGACCGATTATTGCAAGGCAAGTCACACAGATCCCAAACACAATTCCTTTGAGCATGTTGATCCTATATTTAAATTCTCTATTTATTTCAACTGTGCATTTATTTTCGAATGTCACCGGGTGGTGTGAACCTATTCCTTTGTTATGACCACTTTGCTTTGATTACCCTATTTCTTGATTACCGTGGGTTAAAATTTGACTAGTTGGATTTATATATTGGTTCAGCTAGATATTAGATATAATTGCTTAGCCATGCTTAGAAACTTTAGCACATTATTGGGATAACTTATGATTCACTATTATTTAATGATGGCTTAATGATAGTTCATGATGGTTAATCATGATTGATTTAGTAATCAATTTACCAATTAAAACTTGATAATGGTGGGTTGTGAGTACATGGTTTTGATGGTCGTGCTCATGACAATTAAGGACCGGTTCGCGAACTACTGTTGTGAGACATTAACCGTGCCAACCACAAGCCAGCATGGGCAACGGCTTTACCTTTCGTATAGCATGGTTCATTGCAGAGCACCAGACTGTGAAGTGGCGGAGATAAGCCCACGGGGGTCGCTGGGGAGTCCATGCCTTGTTTATAAGGGGGTGACTATGATCCGGGAACGGTGCACTGTGGTGGATTGTGTTGTGCGAGGGGTACTATCACAGCTCCTTTTCGAGGTACCGTGGTGGTATCGAGGCGCATGGTAACATGTTGTGGGGCTGTGTCTTGTGGGTACAGTGGTACACCTCTGGCCAGAGTAAAACTATTCGAATAGCCGTGCCC
This sequence comes from Oryza meridionalis, assembly GCA_000338895.3. Classification (NCBI taxonomy): domain Eukaryota; kingdom Viridiplantae; phylum Streptophyta; class Magnoliopsida; order Poales; family Poaceae; genus Oryza; species Oryza meridionalis. The sequence continues at coordinate 23,929,774 of CM002528.2, forward strand.
GCGGTTATGGGCGGGTTGAGCAATGTTTTTCGTGATTAGTCTCACACCTCTCACAATAATTATTGATGCTATAAATGGTAATAATTTGTTTAGCTCCTGGTTTGGAGATAGATCTGTACAGCCGGGTATGGTTGTTCAGGATGGTTGGGCCTGAGCAGCATGGGTGTGCTGTTCAGTGTTGATTAAAATTGATGATTAATTATTCTACTGTTCCACAATTCTCAACTGTTTGCTAAATGCTGCTTTTGGAAATGAGCCTATATTATGCCATTCTTTGGTATCCTTGTGCACTTGCATATTTGCTGCGTGGCTTGCTGAGTATGTCATATGCTCACCTTGCAATAATCAATCAAACCTCAGTTGAAGACAAGTTGCGAACGAGAAGACGTTTGGCTTATACCCCAGTTGAGCTGCCTGTGGGAGTGGAGCTGAAGCCATCGCTAGATCGTTAATTCCACTGCTGTTTTCTTTTCTTTTGTAAGTATGTAACGTTATTTTTATAATGAATCTGTATATTAAATTGTCAGTTTGTGTACCTCGGCTGATTCCTGGACGAGGATTTTATGCACAAATTAGTTCGGAAATTACTAGTGAATTTCTGGGCGTGACACAAGTTCAAGCCAACAATTACATAGTAGGCAGTACAAATCTCATCACAAATCATTGACAACAAAACATGTTATGCTATCAGCCCTAAGCAATCAGAAACATAAATAAAGATGCAACTCATGGTCATAATCAGTACACATAAAGTGAGCACACCACAAATCCAAATGTTTAGGCACCACAAAAAACTCATTTATGTCATCATAATTAAATTTGGGACACATCATAGCTTCACATGTTATATCTCAGTCGGGCCATAAATTATCCAGTACTTTGAACCAACGCAGAGTATGTAAATCATATTCTAGGCACTTGAATATATATCAGCATAACAAGTCACATGCACTACCCACAATGCATCAATATTTCCTACACATGAGTCCTGTGACAAGCACTTTTACTAGGTAGTGCACATATCAAAACAAATTGGGATGAAATTGTTGATTTCCATGAAACACAAAGCATCAATATTTCCTACACATGAGTACTGCAACTAGATTTTTTCCTAGGTAGTCCACAAATCAGAACAAATTAGTATGAAATTGTTGGTTTTTATGAAAATCAAGATGCTTACAAGCCTTAGGTCCTCATCCCGAGTGTAGTACATCCTCCCCCTCCCATCATCTTCGCCGACCGGATTAGCCTGCACACGGTGCATGGCCCCAGATCGGGAGGCCGCCCTTGGGCCACCATAGCCGGTACCATTTGGTGGTGGTTGTGTGGAGAAGGGGGGAACTCAGCATGAGCATAGGGGAAATCATCCTGGCGATGAAGGAGGTCGACTTGGCTCGAAGATTGACCAAATGGGTGCGCCACTTCTGAATCATCTAAGAAAGAGTAGTACGCACTTGACCGGTTGGGATCCATGAGAACAGCCTGCGATGCACAGAGAAAACCAAATATATCAAAAAAATCGGCAAGAAACTGACCAAGAACACCAAATCCATCCAAAAGATTACCAAGAAAATGAGCAAGAACACCTAATCCATCAAGAAAACCAAATCCATCAAACAAAGCACCAAGAAAATGAGGAAGGACACCAAATCCCTCAACAAAATCACCAAGGAAATGAGCAAGAACACCAAATCCATCAAGAAAATCACCAAGAAAAAGAGCAAGAAAGAAGAAAAAATCGTCGGCGGCGGCTAGGGTTTCTCGGTGCTTACCATATCTGCTCTCCACCGAGCTGGTTCTCGCGGGGACGACGACGACGACAGCCGAAGAAACGAAAACGCGAGGCGGGAGATGGGGAGCTCGACGAAAACCTTGGGCGCGAGAGTGAGAGTGGTGAGGGTAGGAGCGGGAAATATGTAGGTGAGGACTCAGTCTCCAGGAGCCGCGCCCGCGCCAACGCGTTCCTCCGCTCCGCCCCCCTGGAAAAAGCGAGCAACCGACGCATTCCCCAGCCGAGGGACGCGTTCCGTCCCAGGGGAACGATGCAGACGGAAAGCCTAACGGACGACGCTAGGGGGACGGCCTGAAGCACCGCATTGGTGATGGCCTGAGATTGGTGTTTGAGGCGATTCATAATTTGTTGTAGAATCATATTGCTGGGAATCATATTGTGTTTCATACTATATTGTTGTTTGTATTGTTGTTTGCTTGGTTGTACTCTGTGAAGGTAATACGTCACAATGAATCTGATTTTATTTTTAAATTTGCACTTGTCATTTTTAATACTTGAAGTAGTGTAGTTGTGTTGTGATTCCAATAATTGTTATATATGTTGCATGCACTTGCTGCCATTAGTTTTTGAAATTATCGTTCTTTTTCGCGCATGTACTATAGTGATGTCTGAAACATCGGAAGAAGATATTAATCTCAGTGACGATGAGTTCGATCCATGCGAAATCTTTACGATGGATGATTATTTGCAAAGGCAAAATGCGTGGAATGTAGCTGCTTCACAGCTAGCAACTGATCTAATGAATTCTCTTGAGACATCCAGTTCTCGTCAACCGCGTAGAACAAGAAGATATGTGCAGAGAGATCGGGTGGCTGGGAATGCTAGGCTAATAGCTGATTATTTTTCTGATAACCCAGTTTACAATGACAAAGACTTTCGAAGGCGATTCCGAATGCGAAGGCCTCTAGTCCTTCGCATTGTTAATGCATTGGGTCAATGGTCCGAATACTTCACACAGAGAGTTGATGGACTTGGTCGTCTTGGGGTATCCCCTCTACATAAGTGCACCGCCGTGAATCGAATGTTGGCATATGCGTGCTCCGCTGACCAAGTCGACGAGTATGTTCGTATTGGACCCTCCACTGCTCTTGAGTCACTAAAGTTGTTCTGTCAAGGGGTGATAGAGATTTTTGGGCCACAATATTTGTGAAGGCCAACTGTCGAGGATACACAGCGGCTTTTGCAAATGCATGGTGCTAATGGATTTCCTGGGATGCTTGGTAGCATAGATTGTATGCACTGGAAATGGAAGAATTGTCCCAACGGGTGGAAAGGTGCCTTCACAAGGAGAGATTACGGGACTGCTACCATTATTCTGGAGGCCGTTGCATCGCATGATCATTGGATATGGCGCGCATATTTCGGTGTGGTGGGATTGAACAATGACATCAATGTTATTAACCAATCTCCGGTTTTTACAGACTTGCTGTGGGGTAGAGCTCTGAGAGTGAACTTCGTTATCAATGGCCACCAGTACAACAAGGGAACTATCTCGCCGATGGAATTTACCCTGAATGGGCAACACTTGTCAAGTCCATCAAGCTACCACAGACACCAAAGCAACAACTGTTTGCAAGCAGACAAGAGTCTCAACGAAAGGATGTCGAATGCGCTTTTGGCATACTCAAGGCCCGGTTTAAAATTATTGCAGTGCCATGTAAATTGTGGAAGAAGTCAGACAATGGGCTCATAATGAGGGCGTGCATCATAATGCACAACATGATTATCGAAGACGAGAGGGATATGGATGTGCTAGATTTGAATGACGATCCGTGAAAATTTGAAGTTGAAGCTCCCCAGTACACCAACAGCGTGCCACGAGCATTTGCTCAAGTGATATCTACTGATTGTGAGGTGCATGATGCTGCTGTACACACCAGATTGAAGAAAGATTTAAGGGAGCGCATATGGACATACCATCGGGGAAGCTCAAGTAGTAGCTAGGAGCACAATTATGGTATCCTCCAAATAAGGTGACAACAAATAAGGTCATGTCGACCAAAAAAAAAGGTCACCAAAAATAAGGTCATTTCGACCATGTCTGCTTTTAGTCATCTATTTTACAACAGTAAGTTAGATGCACAAGTAGTCTACTTGAAATAAGGTCATTAAGACTATGTTGGTTACAAATAACTTCAATAAGTCTAGTTACTTTCATTCAATGTGGTGGCAATAAGGTCAATAAGTCTTAGTTACTTTCATGCAATGTGGTAGCAATAAGGTCATTAAGTCTTAGTTACTTTCATGCAATGTAGTAGCAATAAGGTCAACAATGGTCAGCATGACCAAATGTAAAAAAATAATGGACATGTGAATGTAAATAAATAAAGCTTGACCACTATCTAAAAAGTTTACTTGACTTAAGTTCACTTCATCCATAACATCAAGCATCAATGCATTTCATACTGCATACATATAAACCAACATCATCCATACACTTCGGCATCCATAGCATCCACAGCATCCACAACACCCACAACACAGGAAAAATAGAAACCATCATGCCATAAGTTCACATTACTTGCATATGAACATTAGGTTCAGCAACATAAGTCATCACAATAAAGTTCAAGTCCACAACATATAGTTGGACTAGGCTATTCCTACCATATACACAACAAAAGTATGTCGTGATCCTACTCTGTTTCTTTCCCATAGACGCCAAAAGCCAGTAAAACACTACACTTGCCATCGTCCAAGGTGGCCATCCCCCGGTCTAACTGTCATCTTCATCACTAACTAACTGAGGCATATACATCACTAACTAATTGAGCCTATATACAGCAAAAGACTTACAACTTACTTGCAGCAACCATTCCTACGGTGGCTACCTACATGGCAGGCATGGCAGCCACGGCTGTGCAAACAAACACAAGCACAGCAAAAGCACACACAGCCACTCTGTCCCTCGTCGTAATGAGCTTGCGAAGACGCCTTGCACGAGCATTGGCAAGGTCGAGCTCAGCCTGGACATTGTCCCAGTGATACTTGAAGTCGACCACCAACTTGTGCACAACCTTGTGAAGATCGCTTACCTCGCTTGACATCTCTGCAAGCTTGTCAAGTACCTTAAGCAAACATTACAAAAATGAAACATCAACATTACCAAAATGGCAGAGCATATGAATGAAGCATCGCTACCCTAGCACATTGGGATACAAGTTGTTGATTCAATGTAAATATTGCAACCACATTTCAATCGGGCAACCTTGAATCAACCACATCTCAATCGCCAACCTTGCAAACAAACGACTCCTCAATCGAGCAACATTGTACAAAGCACATTGCAATACTAATGTAAACCCAAAATGTATACCTCTGGAGGCGGCACGGCTGGCGGCGTCAGCGGAGGAGTGTTGTCGTGCTCGTCCGGTGCACCGCCATGGTGAGGGGATCCGGGTGGAGACGGCATGTCCTCCAGCACGACGATCACGGGTGGCGTCACCGGCACCGTGTACATCACCAACGAGGAGTCATCACTATCGGTAGGCGCGCTCGAGGAGAACTGGCTGCCGGACGAGTCCTCGCTCTCCGAAGGCGCGCTCGAGGACGACCGGCCGCCGGAGGATTGGCCGCCAGATCCGGATGCGGCGCCGTTCCCACCTCTGCCGACGGATGCGGCTGTTGTCGATGAAGAACACCTGCGGGCCAATGGCGACCGAGGCGGCGCGCTCGACCGGCCACCGAGCTCGCCAGAGAGAGAGCGAGAGCTCGCTGTGCCACCGGCCATAGGAGCCATCCTCCCCACACACGGCACTTCCTCTGCCTCCCTCTTCGGCTTCATGAACCCGCTGCGGAGCTCCATCCTCTAGCTCCGAACGGAGGCGATGAAGGAGAGAAATGGCGGGGGAGAAACTTGGGAGGCGATGGAGGAGAGAAATGGTGGGGGAGAAACTTGGGAGGCGATGGAGGAGAGAAATGGCGGGGGAGAAAATGAGAAGAGGAGGCGTCGCAGGGAAGAAATGGAGGAAAAAAACATGGGTTGGTGGTTGAGCAGGCTGGTTTAATGGCCGGATCAAGCCGGGGCAGTAGCTGTGGGATGAAAAAACGTAGGGGTAAGGGAGGAAATACATACTTGAGGACACCCGGGTTGAAGCACCCCACTGTGGGTTGTAGTACCCTCACAGGGTTGCTTCAGATCTTGAGGAGCCCATCTAGGGGTACCCTCCATTGCTAGCTGAGTTTCCCTACGAGTGTCCTCAGTTAGTGAGGACACTCTAGGAGTGTCTCACATTGTGGATGCCCTAAGGGCATTAGCAGTGCGCCACCTATTTTTCTCAGCCTGGGGCTGCCTCATAGGACGAAGACACAAGAAGAATAATACTTGCCACAAGTCTCACAGTGCTACGTAGCCTCAAAGAGTAGCCACACAAATAAAAAAATCATTTCTCTCTCCCTTATCCTCAGACCGCTCCCCACCCCCGCGTGCTTCTCCATCTCCACCCACGTGCCTCGCCCCTTTCCTCTCGCCGCGCTTCCCCTTCCTCCTCCGGCGCGGTGGCGGCGCCGAGCCACCCAACTACGGCGTGGAGCTGCACGGCGGACGACGGCGGCAGCGTGGAGCGGCACGGCGGACGGGCGGCAGCGTGGAGCGGCCCAGCGGAAGGCTGGCGGCACGAACGGCCCGAGTGGCGACGTCGGCGCTGGTCAGCGGGGCAGCTCGAGCACCTCCCCTCCTCCTCCTCTTCTGATGCCGCGGATCGAGGGGCGGCGGCGGCGGCTGGCGGGGCGGCCCGAGCGGCGGCGGCAGTGGGGTGGTCGAGCGGCTGCGCGAGCTACGCGGCACCGGGCGGCGGTCAAGGAGCCCCTGGCGGCGTGGTGCAAATCGAGTCGCCGCCCACCACAACCACCCCCTCCATCCCCGCTCCGGCCACCTCCCTCGGCTCCCTCCCCTCCCCGTCCCCTCCGGCAGCGCTGGGCACGGGCCTCACCCTCTCCTCTCCCCGGCGGACGACGGTGGCGGCGCCGCTGAGCTCGCCAGATCCGCCCTCGGTCGGCAACGATGACGATGATGGTAGTGGTCCATCTTTCCTTCCTCCCTTCTCTCCGGCGAGCTCGGGTGGTGGCCTCGCCGGCGACGACCGTCGCCCCCTTGCACGGGGCCATGCCGTCTCCGGCGATGCTCTCCTCTCCCCGGCGGCGTCGGGAGGTGGAAGTGAGGCGGGGTTGGGGATGGTAGGACGACACGGCCCACGAGTGTGGGCCCCACCTGCGAAACAAAGGAGGAACGGGGAGCCAAAGTTGGCTCCGCGGTCTTGGGCAAGCCGAGCAGATTGCCGACGTGGGGACGAATATTCCATTTCTAGGGGTGAGGCTGAATGCCACATGGGAGCATTGTGAATGGCCTAAGAGCAAGTTTAATAGTATAGCCAACTACTATCTCCAAATCATCTATATCCAATGTAATAGCTAATTTATACAATAGTTGCTTACTATACTATTAATACATGGTCCCACCTATCATACGCACATTATGTCTTGGAGTCCGTGCTGCAGCTGGCTACAGATATGTAGCCCGCTGCTCTTCTCTCTCTTCTTGTATCTCTTTAAAATATGTTTATAGTTGGCTTATAGTCTGCTATTGTACCTGCTCTAAGAGCAAGTTTAATAGGACTCTTTCCATCCCATAATATAAGTCGTGGTTAAACTTGGCATAGTCTTTAAAACTAATCTTTGGCTTATAATCATATACTATAAAGTTTGTTGCAACAAAATTATAATCATCTTAAAGTAAATTTAAATGTAAAGCCAATGATATAAATTTTAGCAAATAAAGTTTAATTTATATTATAATAATTGTTGGTCAAATGTTTTTAAAGTTTAATCTTAGAATGTATGCACGCCTTATATTATGGGATAGAGAGAGTACGTATTATAGCCAACTACTAGCTCCAAATCATTTATAGCCAATCTAATAGTTGATTCATACAATAATTATCTATAAATATTTATATGATCTCATATGTCATACACATATTGCGTCTTAGAGTCCATACTAGAGCTGGTTACAATCTGTAACCCACTACTCATCTCTCTCTTCTTTTATCTATTCGATTTGTGTCTATAGCTGATTTATAATTTGCTATCATACCTGATCTAAGTCTATTCACTCCTCAAACCCGCAATTGCTCATTGTCTCTTGTCTCTACGGTGTTAGAGGACATCGGAGTTGATCTATTGAGTTTAGGGCAAAGCAGTGCGCGTTCATCCTAACGTTCGGCAGCATCTACCTCTCCTACGACGGCGTAATTTGGCGTCAGTAAGTATATGTGGTATTTTCACTCAAAACAATTTGGAATATAGGGTTTCCCCAGAAAAAGGAAACTTCTTTTACTATCAGTTTTTATAAATTTGTACAGTTTAATATCACAAGATTTATGGTTTTTATATTCTCCACGCGAAGTATTTTAATAGTATATAATTCACAAAGTAAATTGCATCGGCAATACAAAAACTTGTCAGGTGGGTGCAATCTAGTGTATGAACTTGTAAAATACTCGTTTTGGTACGTGAACCTTTCTTGCTCATGCGAATTAAGGTCAAAAGAACATTACATAACTAATTTATTGATTTAGGTACTAATTAGGATACTACGTAGACATACACTTGTCCAATAAAAAGATAGAATGAGATATAGTGATTGTAGAGAAAGATATAAAATACCGAGTAATGATTCATGGGTTAGAAACATACAAAAATTCAAGATAAATTATAGAACAAATTTATAAATATAGCATGTTTTTATGCATACTCACTATACATATGGACGCCACATCCTAATCAATATCAGCTATGTAAAATTAACCTTGCTAAGCCATTTTGGACCTAGATCACACGGATTAGATAAGTTCGTGTACCAAAACGAGCATTTTACAAGTTCATATACTAAATTGCACCCACCTAACAAATTTATCTACCACTAATGCAATTTACTCTAATTCACATGTTATTAAACTATATAAATTTCTAAAATTGCTAGTCAAAAGATAGAAATTTCGACTTATAACAAATAAAGAATGACGATCAATTTAAAACGCAAGTACTAATTGTTGAGAAAAAAATACTACGGTAAACACACAGACACGCTATTTCTACTAGCACATTTGACAATATGGGCCAACATATCCCAAGATCAACAAAATCACTTGTCCACGAGTACTCTACTTGTAACTAAAAAATTAGTTAGCCGTAAATATAAACACCCACGTAAATCTGAGGAGAACTGAGGAGGAACTTATCATCCGTTATTGGTAGAGATACTAAGGAGTAAGGACTTCAGTTATTGATAAAGAAAAAAATGGTGAGAAAACATACGTTCAAAGGGATTCGAACTCAAATAGGCGTGCTGCAAGCTAGGCACCGCTCTCAAATATATGACTTAAACTTAAATAGACTGACTTCACCATAAAAAACCTAACAGAGTTATGCTCTGCTCGCTGCATTGTTGACTCATCGTTGGAAGACATTTTTAGTTAATGACAAATAACATACAAGTTAACGTCCGTGTAACTTTCAAAAGATAATTTGAGGATAATCTTTTATACTTCTACGTACAAACTTAGTACTCCATATTGACACATTCTAATACTACGAATTTGGACGATTGTACTAGGTTGATTTTTTATGTGATGGAGGACCAGAATGATCCACAAGTCTACAATATCATATCAAATCTGAATTGTTGAGGACTCATTTGGATCACATAAATTTTACAGCATTCTTTTATAGGATTTAGCACAATACCTCCAAAATTACTTTGAAATTCCTCCCTTTTTGCAGGCGTTTTGTCTTCTCGCTTTGAAAGCCTTGTTCAGCTTAGCTTAAAGAAAGTTTAGAAGAGCATTGTGAATCTAAACGGGGGAATAAGCCTCATATCATCTACTCCATCCGTCCCATAATATAAGAGATTTTGTGTTTTTACTTGTATTGTTTGGCCACTCGTCTTATTCAAAAAAAATTTAGAATTATTTTTTTTGACTTACTTTATTATCCAAATTACTTTAAGCATAATTTTTCGTTTTTTATATTTGCACAAATTTTTTTAATAAGACGAGTGGTCAAACAGTGCAAATAAAAACTCAAAATCCATTATATTATGTCCGCCAACTAATTACCACTTTTTTAGGTGTCCACAAGCAAATACACGATCTTCGGGTGTCTCACAGTAAAGGCCGCAATCTTTCGGTGTCCTATAGCAAATTTTGCCCATAGAGGGCATAGTTATCAACTAAGTATAACTGTAAGGCTCAAGAATATTCCATCTTGACAAATGCTTCGATAGCAGCTTGCAAACATGTTGCTCAGACAAGTCACCCAAGGCAGACAAATCCCTGGTACTCTAGCTCACAGTAACTTAGAATTCTTCACACTATCAGTATCTCAGCACTACAAGTAATAAATAAATCAAATGTTCTAATTATACAACCATAGGGGAGGATTTCGCCTCGCTACTCATCCATCATCTCTGTCAGTTATGAGTTAAAATGTCACATGGAGATCAAAATTCTAGCAGTAACAGATTGCCGTGCGAATGCCAACACCATCATGAAAGCTTTGCTCATGAAAAATTTAAGTTGTGAAGGCATGGATTGATTGATTTCTCTTGGAGGGTCAAGGAGGAGGAGGAACAAGCATCCAGTCATTGTTTCATCCGTTTCATGCCACCATTACTGAATGGAGAAGCACTACCAGGATGTGGGCTTTCCTCTCTAAGTGGTGAGTTCAACAAAGCAAGTTCTCGGAGTTGCTGTCTCTTGTAGTAATCTTGCGATTCATCCTATAAAGCACAGCGTGAAAGAATTAGCATTCGAAAAGAGGCACGAAAAGAAAGTACGAATTATGATTTCGAAAGACAAGTATATGAAGTAGAAATGTGTTAGTACTAAGTAGTGCACTACAAAACACATTAAGATAAAACAGCTGCCGTAGGAAGATGGAAGTTGTGAAAATGATAGTGGGAGAAAAGAGCAAGCTATGTTCAGTTTATTACTTATTAACTGCAAATGTTAGCACAAAGCTCTTTTTTTTTGTTGCGATGTTTGGATGTTAATGAATGGAAAGAAAGATAACTGACTCAAGACACATATGCATACCACTGGTTTCAACAACTCTTCTAGGATTTCTTGTGCTTTTGCGAGTCTAGCGTCAATGACATTGGCAGGTAACTCGGCTTCAATCAAGATATGCAGGGGATCATCCAAGTGTTCATACCCAGCCCTTCCCTTAAGTTGCTCCTCCTTTTAAGAAATGAAAGGAACCACATGTGAGCATCGTTAGCTTGCCAAACAATAGAAAAAGACGATGAAATAGCCATTTAAACACACAAACCGTATCCACTGCATAGTTCCACATTGATATTCCACAAAAGGTGGGTTTTGTTTACCTTGTTAGGGTCTTTAATTGAGCCCTTTCCTCTTATGAAAACACGACAACCTGTAGAGGCCTCAATCCTCTTCAACGAATTTCCCCTTGGTCCAAGAAGGCGACCAATAAAATTGAACTAAGGGAAGCACAACACAGTGAGTAAATATTAACTCCAAATACACAAATATGAAAATGAAGAGCATACATTAGGGTAAGCATCTGTCGGTATTTCCAACCGCAAGATCTTCTTGACAATGTAAGAAGAGGGACTTTGTGGTGCTCCTTGCCAACCTGGTCCTTGAGAGAAACTTACTCTCTGCTCAATGTGAGAATAACAAGGTTAGGTGCCACAGGAGTTAGGGTATGGAGAATACAATAAATGTAGCACTGAACAAGAAGGCCAAACATAGCTGAAGATCCACAGGAAATGGAACCATAGAAGTAAGGAAATCAGCCTGATGTTCTTATAACTAGCTATGCTATTCATCCCAAGTTCATAAAATCTACTCAAGAATATGCTATGAAATTTCTTGTTAAGAGGCATATCTATTTATTCCCGTGCAACTACGTAATACAGAATTGAGTTGCAAAAAAAATTAAGATCTTGATAATAAGTATGGCAATACATCCTTTGGTAAAAGAATAGTTACACTTCCTAATAATTACTCCTTAAGGTCAATATTACTTGTCATTTCCGACAAGCAAATTGTCCTAAAAGCAGGTCAGTTCAATTGTCTGAAACGACATATATTTCCCTCCAGAGAGAGAATTCGTTAAGCATTTTAAGAGTTAATCATATGATTTGCTAAATATTATTGAAGTTCACCAATCCAGTTGCATAATGTAATTTGAAAGGCACATGGAAAAACAAGGAACGAAAAACAGCATTCTCTGTTGGAATGTATTGGTAGTAGTGCCACCTAGAATGGAAAGTCAAGGTTTCTCAACCAACTTAACTTAGAGCTCTGAACACTCTCTTCATTGCATTTGCACAATGCAGAGACTATATGATTTGGACAAGAAGAGTACCAGTTTAGGGCAGGTTATTCGTTTGGTTGCCTATGTAAGGAAGATATCTAAGTATTTTGACCACACTGGCACACTGTCCAAGAAATGGCCAGCCAAAATTGGTAAACTTTAATTTTTTTTGCCAGGATGAGAAAAATAATACGACATCCATTGCTCTGTTGCTGTAAAGCAGTGGAAGTGTTGTAAGATAGAGGGGCTTACATCAGAGTCTCTGGACTGATGATTGTCTGCTATTAGGAGCATGATAGGTCTAACAACTAACACCAGAAGTGACAGTGCTGGACAAAAAAAATGTGCGCCCTATGGTAAAGCACAATGTTGAGGTGACTGAGATTATGTGTTCAAGTCACAATAAAGTCTTCTCTTCCTTTTCTTCTGAAGGAAAATAATCCTCTGAATCAAATATGGGTAGTTCCACATACATAGCATCATTTGTTTTTTCAGAGCGGGCAGTGCTAATGATACAAAATAGTTGTATATAACAAAATTTCTTCATTCTAAAAGGATTTTAACGACTCAAGCACCAGAGCTACTGGACTTTGAAGTTTCAATGTTGCACTCGTTTCTCTCATATCCTGAATGAAATAGACATGGAAAGTTGCAGTTCTTGGTAGTTCTTTATATAAAGAAAATGTATGCATACTTTAGAATTCGTGTATGGGATGAAATATTAAAGAGAAAGGAGAGTATAGACTCTAAACAACAATCCGCGTCTTACATTGATATAATGTTTACAGGTACTGTGGCGATAACTTATTCAGAAGTCCAAAGGTTAAGAGGCGGCAGGGGAGAAGTGGATCTTGCATGACAAAAGTCAAGATGAGCTGATCAAAATGTTACCCATTCCAAATAAAAATCACTGACCTCTTCTATAAACCACACGAGGTTCGATGTAGAAAAGCTATATGGTGGCCATAGGCTACTTGTTGTGACATGTATAGTAATCATTCTTTTAAGGGTATACATAATACTCTTTAAAAGCCAGTTTTACTTCAAGAGGACCTTGATGGATTAAATTGATGGCACCCTATAAATTGAGGACCTTGCGCATTCATTTGTTTCCTTCCTTGCATATCGCAATTCTAATAAGTATAACGCAACTTATCAGTGATATTTTACATAACAGTCCTTTTGTAGAAATGTTTAACAGCTCCTGCATGTCAGTGATCAAATACGATACATGACTGCATATAGCGTGTTCGTGTACTTGGATAACTAATGCTCACCTCTGGACGCATCCCATTCCATGGACCAAAAGCATTACCACAGAAATTGGGCACGATGTGCGATGGATGCATCTGATTTGGGCTTGCAGGTTGCGACCTCTCGAAGTCCCCTACGCCGGGTTGCCGAAACATCCCAGACACTCGCATTATCTCTGTCAGCAGCAAAACATTAGCACATGGCATCAGCATGGACACACATGAAAACACTTGATTGCCACCTGAAGAAAAGATACACTGATACAGTCTCTTGTCAAGAATCAAGCTACAACCTTTCAAGCCCTACGAAACACACTAGGATTGCGCATAGACCCCGAGCTAAGTTTCGCATCATCGAGCAGGGACGAGCAAGAGCAAATTAGCCAAGGCCGTGGAATCGGAGAAGACGAACTTCCAATCCGATCCAAGAATGCTATCCGCTCAGTAAGCAGGGCGAGCAGAGCTCCTCACCTTGATTCAACAGCCTGCTGCAGATTGGGAGCACCTGCATGAACGGCCCCAGCTTCTGATGCTCCTGCAACAACTCCGCCAAGTACTGCCTGCTTCACCACCACCGCAATCCAATCCAATCCATCCATCCCGAGCAGAGCCAACACCACAAGAAACAAGCCGCAATTCAGAGAAAGAAATAATTCCTTCTGTTGTGTTCTCCGCGCAAGAAGAAGAACAAAGAAAGAAAAAAACAGAAATCAAAACCCAATCGTGGCGTCCGGTCCTTACCCGCCGCTGGCAGCGTCGGGCGGGACGGGGGGCCTGACCTGCGGCGACATGGCCCGCCCGGGAGAGAAGCAGCCGTCCGTACCGTGCAGCCCGTCCATGGCGATGGCGGCGGCGGCGGCCCCAGCCACCCCTCGGATTGGGAGGACGAAACCAAGAAGGGACGGGACGAGGGGGAGGAGGAAGAGGACGGGGGTGGAGTCGAGTCGAGTCGGGGAGGGGAGAGAGGAGAGGTGTTGGTTTTCGCCTCGTATTCTTTTTCTTTTCTCGGTACGGTGGCGAGGTCCCTTTTTTAGGAAAATCTCGGCAAACCCCCCCCCCCCCCCCCCCCCCCTGCGCTGCGCACTGCGCACGACGTCGTCGTCTCGCGCGCGCGCGCCGCCGCCGTCACCTGCTTCGCCGGTAGGGTTTACTATAAAACGAGAGCCCCCTCGTGAGAGTCGGCGAGACCGCGCGAGAGGAGAGCGATGAGATATGCTCGTACGACGCGGCGGCGGCGGCGTATCTAGCCTGCGAGTACTTTGCCAGTTGCCATATTCAGGTTACCTATCTTCGGTTTCGTAATTCCTAGTAGTATTACATTTTTAGACAAGGACATGGGTTTTATACTTTTATTATATTTTATGATTTTATATTATAGTATACAAAACTAAATAAGTAAACATTTAGTTTTATTTATGCATATTTTACTAATGCATATATATATATATATATATCGAATTGTAGGCTTCAAATTAAATATTTTATAATTATTGATAATCAAAGTTAAAATAGTTTAATCTTAAATAAAAGTTAAGAATTTCGTAACTGAAAGGAAAAATATGTGGAGTGTTTGTAAAGATGGAGGGTATATTTTTTCTTTTTGTAAAATAGAGGGGCTTTTATCTTTTTTCAGATAAAATGTGTGTATTATAGATTGAGGTTTGTATGTTTAATTTTATTTTCCTTGAAGTGACATATTTGCGCCATGCTAGATATAGTCGAAATTTATTGTATAGTACTATTTGTCATTATTTGGATATATATATATAGAGAGAGAGAGCGCGTTACGTAATTTCTCATTGCAAAAAAAATTGGTATGCATTTGATGTTATGAATGCGGAC
Organism: Oryza meridionalis; assembly: GCA_000338895.3. NCBI lineage: Eukaryota > Viridiplantae > Streptophyta > Magnoliopsida > Poales > Poaceae > Oryza > Oryza meridionalis. The sequence continues at coordinate 23,945,002 of CM002528.2, forward strand.
AATAACCATATGTGTCACACTCGATAGCTGTGATGTGACGATCTCAAGTGTATAAGAGTTGATAATAACTAGCTAGAAATATATGACAATGCATATGTGTTGTCTTCAGTTGTACGTTTGGAGATATACATTGATCCCTTGTCACTAGAGTTAGCATCGCGTTATAGTCGAGAAATAGCGGTGTTGTTTCACTAACTTATATTGATTCCTTGTCACTAGAGTTAGCATTGGGCTATAGTCGAGAAGTGGCGGTGTTGTTTTACTAACTTATTACTTACGAAACATATAGGGGTTGTTTAGATTATTACCAAAATAAATCTTACCAAAATTTTGACTAAGTTAGCAATATTACCAAAATTTTGACAGAATTTCTTATATATTTATCAAAGTTTAGCAACAAACTAAATGTTGGTATTTTTTTTAACTTTACCAAATAGATCAATTTGAACAGGCCCATAAATATTAGCGTCACATTACGTGTCAACATATGACATATACTTATTATATATGGACATGTCTATTTTGTTCTTTTAAATATTGTTTTGACAAAATTCGTTTTTTCAAGTTAGCTTTTAAGGTTTCTTTTTTTCCAATAAAATTAAATAATGAAGTATTTTATGTGCACAAGAGAGTTCCAGCATTACCTTTTCAATTAAATAATGAAATAATAATTACAAGCTCGGACAAATTTGAAATTTGGCACGGCCTAAAAAATGTTTCTTCAAACCGATGGAGAGTGACCACTGTATGATGGCAATGGGCAGCATCATTTTCAAACATGGAGTAGCAATCGACCAATTCAATACGGAGTACCATTTTGGAGTTTATCGTTCGCGTAACGAAAACCACAGGCAAAACATAAACCGGTGGAGCATGCAAGGCTGTATAACCAGCCAAAATTATTGAACTGAATTATAAGGCTGTCAGCTGGCTCGTGTCAGGAAATGATATCACATATTTATTCTGATTTTTCTCTCTCCTCTTTTTCAATTCCAACATTTGATTTGGTTAGCGATCCAACTGTCTTTCTACTAAGGCTGTGTTTAGTTCACGTTAAAATTAGAAATTTGGTTGAAATTAAAATGGTGTGCCGGAAAAGTTAAAAGTTTATATAAGTAGAAAAGTTTGATGTGATGAAAAAAGTTAAAAGTTTGTAGAAAAAATTGGGATCTAAAACACGGTGTAATTCTACCAGTAAACCAAATGTTTGTCTCGAACAAGATGCGTCTGAATTGTCTCGATCGAGATGACGTTGGCCGGAGATTAAGCCTGAGCTGATGTTAACTAAGCACACCATCTCATGTTTTTTAATAAGGTGTCAATGGCCAATTAGGAATCTGCAACCTAACACGATATATACATGGTTGGTGATCGACAGAGAATTAGATTTAATGCCAAATTATCATGCATGTGTGTGTGTAATTGTGGTACCACTTCTTTGTCACGTGTGACTGACCCAGCTGGTTTGAGAGCGTTGCAGCTGACCCACCGTCGATCGATCTGCGACACATCGAAGCCCTAAAAGTCAACAATCAATTCTAGAGAAGATCATTTACTGTGGAATTCAACGCATGAATCACGATGATGTCCTGTGTAGTACTCCCTCCATCCCGTTATATTTTACTTATAATGTTTGACTATTTGTTTTATTAAAAAAAATTAATATTATTATTTTATTTTTTTACTTACTTTATTATCCAAAGTATTTTAAGCAAAACTTTTCGTTTTTTATATTTACACAAATTTTTTAATAAGACAAGTGGTCAAATTGTGCAAGTAAAATATCAAAATCCTTGTATTAGGGGACGGAGGGAGTACTTTATGATATGTCCCTATCAACGTGTGTAGACGCCTGCGAAGTGAGCGTAAATTATATTTTTTATGTAGTAATGACTTGACACGGATACTCGTATTTACGTCTAATTATTTTTTCAGTGATAGATGATGTACCTGTCAACAGTGAGGCACTCATGGTAACTTTATTAATTTTAAGATATATATGCAGGTCTAATTTTGAGTGTGTGCGTGTTGTGAGCGCCTACGATTGTACTGTGGCGACCGTCGTACGTACATTGCTGCAAGACATACGTAGAGTGTTGTTATAGATTGTACAACGGAGTAATATAGATCGAATATTCGTAGAACTCATCAAGATATGACTAATCCAACTCTAAGAGAAAAAGACTTATGCAGGTTAAGAAAAATTATGTAATAATCTTAAACTTTGGAAGCACAACTCACAAATATGAATTATATAATCAATAATATGATTCTTTTTTTCCTATAGCGTTAACTTTCAACAACTTCTATCTCCGTATTTACTAGATAAGGAAACCAAGGTTATATCCAGAGATATAGCTTAAAAATTACTACTATATTTTAATATAGAGGTAACAAGTTACAATTGTATAGGACATGTAGATAGATATTGGTTAAGTGCATCTTCAAGTGAACTCGAAACTATTGGATTAGGACAGAGAAAGCATACCAAAAAATCACTCTCTCCTTCTACAGTTTTTCCATTTCTAGATCCAAATATTTTGGTTGTTGGCCATGTAGGCAGCTAGTGGGACCGTCGCATCCGTGGTTCTACGTCACCATTTGTTGGCTGACCACTGTCTTCTGTGTTATTGTCTATTAGTTGCCATACGTCGCTTCTATTCTTGTAGCTCAACTTACACTATCAATATGTACACTATACGCCTTAACCAATCTGATTATTATTCACTCAGTTCTGTATTTTTATTATTAACATGTGAAAGTTGTCCTGAAAACTATTGTAATGTCAAGCATTACCAGGTGAGATTGCATCAAACACACGACAATCAATTGACTGGTACTACCAAGTTTGGCCTCATACTGGCTGGCGTTGTGTAGACCTGGGGCAACACCGACAAAGGAGGTGAAGACGGTTCCTGTGGTGGAGAGATAGGTGCGTCCTGCAGTGGAGAGGGCAAAGACAGCCAACGAAAGGAGTGACAACGTCTTGCAGCGGAGCGGTGGATGAATGTGAGCTCACCCTTACCTTGAACGGATAGCAAGGTTGAGCAGCATCGGGCACAATGAATGAGGATAAGCCGACGACAACCTGTTGAGAAATTTCACGTGACAGTTAAAAAAAATTCGCGTGGGAGTTGGATTGGGAGCATTGATCGAGTTGCTTTAATTCTGGCTCGCTTTGCTACTGGTTTTTGGCATGAGGTGAATTTGAGAGCGATTTTGGTATCCGTTGGAACTCTGATTTTCTAACTGTCAAAATTTAGTTTTAGGGATATGTTTTTAGCTTTTCACGTAGATGCTCTATGAGCAGGTACAATAGCAGACTACTCTCTCCATCCCATAATATAATGTATGCACGCATTCCAAGATTCAAACTTTAAAACCTTTGACCACCTTTTAGTATAATATGAAATGAATTTTATTTATTAAAAATTATATCATTAGATTGAGAATTGCATTTACTTTCATATGGTTATAATTTTGTTGCTACAAACCTTATAAGTATATGAGAAATTATAAGCTAAAGATTAGTTTTGGAGACCGTGCCAACTTTAACCATGCCTTATATTATGAGATGGAGGGAGTATAAGTTAGCTATAAATACATATCGAGAAGATAAAATAAGGGAGAGAAGAGCAGCGTGTCGACGTTTGATGTCGCGATTCCGGTATTTGCATAGTATGGGGATCGTTGGTACTAGGATATACGCGAGACTGAGGTAAAAGAGATGGGGACGAGAATTTTTATACAGGTTCGGGCCCCTGAATTGTCAGGTAATAGCCCTACATCCTGTTGGCCGAAGCTGGTCGTTACTCTTATTCATCATAATCACACCAGTACAATATGTGGGGTAGCCTATGTAACTGTTGTCGACATGGCGGTCTGAAGTTCTGACTCATAGTCGACAACAGGGTAGTCTTCCTCCTCGAATCCGTGCCCGGCGAGATCAGATATAGCGCTTTCGTCTCTCCTGACAGTATCCGGAGACACCGTAGGAGACTAGCCGTGCTTATCCCTGAAGTCGATATCCGGCGTCTTGTCTTGACGTATGTTGGCTTGTATATTGTGGCTTCTGTTGTTCCATATATTGTAGTGGGTGTTAATTGAGGTGGTTGTGTACCCTATCCTCCTAGGGGGCCTTGTATTTATATCCATAGGTGTCCCCTTGTCCAAGTAGAACTAGAGAAACCAATATGGATACAATCCGAGCAGTCCTTATCGTTTCCATGTAGAACTCTGGTTGTCTTTCCTTATCTGTAACTCCCTCCATATTCGAGGTCAATTTCCGTATAAGACATGGTATGCGGTGGGTCCTGCCGAGATGTAGTCGACTACTATTAGGTATGTGGTATCTATAACCCTGACACAGCGTGCTACAGATTTATAGCCAGCTGCAGCACAAACTTTAAGACACAATATGTGTATGACAGGTGGGACCATGTAAATATATGTTTATAAATAACTACTATTATATGTATTGGCTATTAAGGTAAGTATAAATAATTTGGAGTTAGTAGTTGGCTACACTATTAAACTTGCTCTAACGACGCTGTCACGTACTCCACCACTACTAAACCCGAAACATCATCATTGCATCAACGCCTTCTCAAGTCCTAAAGCCTCGCTTGCAGGAGAGTTCATAGCACAAGGGGCACTGGGGATCATAATATCATCAGATCATGCGAGTCCAAGAGCGAATCGCAAATCGCACCCCGGCCGGTCAGACACGCGCGCGCCGTGCATGGCGACCCACCGACCCACCGACCGAGCGCCACGACAAAATCCACCACCATCCCTGATTCTAAAACCCGGCTTCCCTACATCGGAAACCGGGGACGCCCACATGCGCACACCCACGGATCACCGGAGGTCCCAAATATTATTTTTTTCCTTTTCGGACTGGGTTTCTCGCGCACGTTCGCGCGTGGACGCGTCGTCACCTGCACGTGCCGGTGCCGCTGCCGCACGAGTACTCCTACGTGCACCGGCATTGGATGCCCTGCGCTTTGCTAGCGGCAGCAAGTGTTGGGGAGCCATGAGTATATGTAAGTGTACGGGTGTACTCCCTCCATGCTTTAAAAACACACAACCTGGACAGAAACGTGACATCTCCTAATATAATACTCCCTCCATCTTTAAAATGTTTAATGTCATTGCTCTTTTAAAAATGTTTGACCGTTCGTCTTATTAAAAAAATTAAGTAATTATTAATTCTTTTCCTATCATTTGATTTATTGTTAAATATAATTTTATATATACATATAGTTTTACACATTTTATAAAAGTTTTTGAATAAGACGAACGGTCAAATATGTTTAAAAAAGTTAACAGCGTCAAACATTTAGGGAAGGAGGAAGTAAATCTGGATAGTATTTTATTTATATTCGTTGTACTAGAAAATGTCACATTCTATACTAGGTTTAGTTTTTTTCTGATTGAGGGACTACACGTGTAGGCGTAGCAGTTGGGAGAAGCGGGGGGTGTTGCTGATGCAATCACTCTCCCGCTAGCGGCTAGCTGCCCCCAGCCGCCTCGTACTACTACCAGGCTACTAGGGAAAAAGAGAAACGGTGACGCGGAAGAGGAGTTGTGAAAAAAGCAGTGGAGATGGAGATCCTCGATAGGTAGGTTGGTTTGGTTGCTTTTTTGCCTGCGACGCCCACGCAGCTTGTTGTGGCAGAGGCGAAGCAGACTGACTCCCAAGACAAAAGCGCCATCTCCGCCGTCCCCACCGTGTCTGCCGCTGCTTCGGCTTTTCGAGCTCGGCTCTCGCTTCGACGGCGTCATGGTGGCCTGGCGGGTGGTGGCTTTTCGGCACAAATCCAGGCGACCTTGTCATCCACCCGGCCGAATCCCCAACCTACCACCTCCGCTTCAGTCCAGTCCCTGCTCCCACTTGGGCGTTGATAAGATAAATGTAAATGCTACTCCTACACTAGAGGAAGGTATTTCTCTTAAAGCAGATACAATAAACCATTTTAGCTGGCGATAGTGCATCCATACTGACGTTATTGATAATCAGGATAGGAGACAGGGTGTGAGCCAGCGACTAATTAGTCGCCGACTACACATGAGCACCAAGGCGAAAGAAACAATAGAAAAGAGCAGGACGAAGCGATGGCGACAGGAATAGGCTGTGACACGAGATGCCAAATAAAAAAGATTGATACTCCCTCCATTCCATAATATAAGGTATAACTATTTTTTTTAGATGTTCCATAATATAAGGCATACATGCATGCATACAATTAACTATGGCATCTTCTTCATTAAATTATTACTTGTTTAAATCCTTCACTCTCACATCCTCTAATTCTATTGGATGCATGCATTATATTTATTAGGATGATCCAAACTACAAGATAATATTAATTATTTCTTGGTCTTTAGGTTAAGGGTGGTTGTGACTTATATTTTGGAATGGAGGGAGTACATTAGTCCATTGAAGTTTGTGCATATAGCCGGCTGCTGTACTATCGATGAGTGATACTCGTGGACTGGATGAGTTGAGTATTAGGGTATGTTGGAACGAGGGTCTACGTAGTACGATATCAAGCAGACAAAAGAAAAGGATTATACTGGTTCAGGCCCCCTATCGGGTAATAGCCCTAGTCCAGTTTATATGGGATTTATGACGATGAGAACAGATTTTAAAGAGGGTAGTCGAATCAGACGATACCGACGAGATCGTAGGCGAGGGTTTCGATGAGATCTTCCGGCAACTTGGCTCCGCATACTCCGGCTTCGTAAACTATGGTGGGTGTGTTAGCGATTGAATTGGATGCCTTTCATCCCCCTGGGGGTCCCTTTTATACATTGAATCATCTTGACCCCTAAGAAAGACCTGGGGATATTTGATCTAGTACGGTATAACAAAAATTCTATCCTTTCCGAGTGTGACTTTGGAAATCGCTTGACTCGTAGGGATATTTTCCATAATTTGGAATGGATTCCTTATGACATTCATAGGGATGATCCGTGTAGGCGAAGGTATACCCTGTCGGTATATTCCATAAGTCGTAGGATAGGAGGTATGTCTTGTCTGTAACCCTGACATGTACGTATTAGCTTTTTCTGTCTCTACTGTTGACATGTTCTTTTTTACCGCCGGCAGCCATCGCCCATTATTGATCTTGCTCTTATACACACAAACTTTTCATGTATATTTATTAATACATACAAACTAACAAATATCATAGAAAATTTTATATACATACTTTAAATAGTATGCACCTATGTGTAAAATTTTATTTTCAAATTTATTATACTTTAATCATAAAAAATAAAATTCTACCAGAGTTTTACTCTCTAAACTGTCAGACATAAAAGATGATGAAGAGAGAGGAGAGGGGAGGAAGAAGACCGTTCGGAGAGAGGAGAGAGGAGAGAGAAGAGGAGGGAGTGAGAATGACATACAGGCTCCACGTGGGCCCCATCATTTTTAATTTTTTAACTGACACGTGGGTCCATAGTTTTTTATTATTTTTTAGATCAAATTGTCACATAAACACCACGTCATTGCCACGTGAGATGAAGAATGTCGAATAAGCCACGTAGGCTCTACGTTAGCTGAAATAGGAAACAATACTACCGAGGGATCTTGTTTGGACTGGTTTTGTAAGTTGGGGGATGAGTTGTATCTGGTTTTTGCTTTAAGGACAAAAATCAAACTGGACGATAACTTGAGAAACCTAAATCGAACTTATTCCAATGGAGGCCTAAAGTGGGAATCACGGCCCATCCAAGGCCCAGAAGATACGGCCCATTACTCTACACCCACAAGTCGAGCACCACCCCGTCGGCCTCCACGACGCAGGTCCCAACCGCTTCTGGTGGATAGCAAGCTAGGCTCGGGGGAATCTCGCCGTCGCATCACCGCCGCCGCCGCCGCCGCCCGCCGGCTCGATCTGAGAAGCCGCCACCTCGCCGCCCGGATCCCGATGGCGCGGCTTCACTGGCTGGAGGCGATGCTTCCCCTGGGAATCATCGGCGGCATGCTCTGCATCATGGGGAACGCGCAGTACTACATCCACAGGGCCGCGCATGGCAGGGTACGCGCCTCCTCCTCCTCCCCCTTCCGCCTCCGCCTCCGCCTCCGCCTGATCCGGGAACCCCTCGCGTTCTGACGACCTTTCGCATGGTTTGGTTTGGTTTGGATGGATGCAGCCGAAGCACATCGGGAACGACAATTGGGACATGGCCATGGCCCGCCGGGACAAGGTGCTCCTCCATCAGGCCGCCTCCGAGACCAACTAGGTGCGGATCTGAACCCATGCCGCTGGAGCTTGTGATGTGGTCTCTCTTGGGTTTTCTCGCGGGGGCACGGCTTATGTGATGGGATTGGTGTTGGGATGCGGGATTCTAGGGTTTGGGTTCGATTTGGGAATGTGGTTAGATTACAGCGAGTGCCTTATGCGCATCGATTAGAAGATTTAGGGTGGTAATCTTAGGTCTGTGGCTGGAAAATCTCAATTATCGGGCGCTCCTGCTGGAAATTTGCACATTTCTAGTGAGGATTCCACGGATGGATTGTTATGACTAGTACAGACTCTGCGATCATGTTAGACTTGATACTGCGGTGATGTTAAATTGATTTCATTTCAGTGGGAATAACTACTTCACACTACTGATGATACTGCTCAGGTTCTTCCGTTGTATGATGGTAGGAAATTTCAGGAAAATGACATTGGACATCTGGTTGGGTTTTCAGAGTGGGGTGATGATGTTTTGTGGTTAGGAGAGCTTTTTAGCTGTGTTGCTCACTATTCGGTCGTTGTGATGAAACCTGATCAATCTTTGCTTCACCAATCTGCCTTTTCCAAACTTAATCTAGGGTTGCTGCTTAGTTCTCTCAGTCTCCAAAACCCTTGCAGGATTCCACCAACTCACTCCAATAAAGACTCAGAACTGGTGTGTTGCTGTTTATTTGGTCGTTGAAGTGTATTAGAGAGCTGGTATCCCCAGTGTTAACATATTACCACTCGTCCTTTAGGTGCTTTTTCTTTCTGTTTGAACTCTGTATCGCTGTTGTGGGCTTGTTTTTCAAGCTGGGTAATGCAACTACCTAATTTCTAGCAGAAATAGAAAAGACTCAGAAGTCAGAACAGGGATCACTAACACAACAACTAGAGGAATTGCAACATGGTCTTTGTGCTATATTCTTCTCGTTTTCTTTTTTTGCTATCTTGTAACTAAGGCCCTGTTTAGATCTCACCCCAAAATTTTTTCACCCTGTCACATCGAACGTTTGAACACCTTCATGAAGTATTAAAAATAGGCTAAAAAATAACTAATTGCACAGATTGCGACTAATTTACGAGAGAAATCTTTTAAGCCTAATTGCTCCATGATTTGACAATGTAGTGCTACAGTAAACATTTGCTAATTACGGATTAATTAGGCTTAATAAATTTGTGGTTTACACCCTATATAATACCCAATGTGACACGCCAAAACTTTACACCCCTGGATCTAAGCACCCCCTAGATAGCGTTGCCCTTAATGTGCAACAAACCTTCTATGCATGAACCATGAATAACACCAATGATCATGGCATTCTTTGTTTTGATGTTACCAGTACCACTCTAGCTTGCTATTGTTTGGTAACAATGTTCAAACCACTGTTTTTCGAAGCTTAGAACTTAATATTTGCTTTATGGAACCATTTTTTTAGTGTCCCTTGCATTCTGGTCAATTGCTGATACTGGAATCAAACTACTAGCCAGAGAAAATCCGGAGTGTATGTTGCCAAATTACCTTCAATCTGATTGAATGTATTAAGTCCCCATTGCGTTTTGTATCTGCAGCATATGGGTGGGATACTATATTTGAATGTACAGTAGTGCTAGTTACTAGTATTAAATACCAATATTTGGCTGATCATGATGTACCAATATCTTTTTCTTAAAGAAAATGCTCCACTGGATCGTCTGGAAACATAATTTTGTGATATTTGTGTATTGCGTCACTTATCTAACAATGGAAAAGATAACAGTTTATGTATGCATTGGTTACATGTTTTTCCTATTTGTTGTCGTCGTAATGCTGACTATATCCTTACCCTTTGTAATTCATGTTGTAGGATATTGATCAACAATATCTAGCCTGGATGTTGATGAAGCTATTTCAAATGCCCAGAATTACTCCTGTTAGTTTCCGTGTATAATGGGAAGCTGGGCTTATGTTTTTGTTTACAACTTCTGAACATTGGATGAATAATGTGTATCTGGAATCTGTTTAATTACACAAAGTGGGTGTCGCTTGTCAATTGTGTACCCATTTCTCCCCAGGAGCTGATCATGACGAAAATATTGTTTGTTGTTGTTGTTGTTGTGTTTTTTTTTCTCTACTGTGCAAATTGAGCTAGTCACCGCGGTAGTGGAGTTTGCCATCCCCAGTGACATTGTGAACTCTACCGTTGATGTCTTGGGTCGTCTCCTGATAGCTGTTTTCTGCCAAGAGTGCTGAATAAATGAACATTAGCAGGACTTGTTTCAAATGGTTTTCTTTTAAGAATTTTTCAAGTATTGAAGTTTGATATGAAAATTTTATTTTCCATGACCCTTGGATTGTAGAATGGCTTTCAAAATCCTATACCTAATGTTTACATTTCCTTTGCGAAGTCTAATGCAAAGTCTCACTGCCTCCTCTTCTTTCCACGCTAATATATATTTTCCTTGACATTCCTGAGATTTTCTGTAATGTTCCTTGCCATGACATCCAATCCCTTACATCTTCTCAATCATACATTTTCCATGTTGCAGAACACCTAAATAACGTGAACATTTCATTTCTTTATTTAAACTGAACCCCACTATTCAATCCTAGGAAAAAGTATAATTACTGATGATTTCATGGGACAGCAAGAGATTAACATAAGGAGTGAGATAATGGCCCAAAGCAGGAGGTGCTTTATTTTCACAATTAACATATGGGGTGAGATAATTACGTGTGCTAGGAATTACATGCAACAAAATGACCCAAAAAAAAACCAATAGGCACAATATACTCTCTACATGCACACAACAGTTTCAGAGCGATCACAAGATGCCTTTCGTCAATGCTCGTTCTTCATCTCTGTCACGCCATTATCATCCTTGAAGCTCCGGCGAGTTGGGGTCGTCGTCTCTGCCGCACCAAGATCGTCATTCGAGCTCCGGCGTGCAGGCGTCGTCGCCGTCTCCGGCGAACCGATGTCTTGCTTGGTCGTCGGCGTCTCTGGCGCATCATCGGCATCTTCTTTTATGCTCCGGCGAGTGGGCGGCGTCTCTGGCTCGTCAACGTCGGTTTCCTTCAAGCTCCGGTGAGTGGGCGGCGTATCTGGCTCGTCGACGTCGGCTTCCTTCAAGCTCTGGCGAGTGGGTGGCGTCTCTGACGGCGCATCAACGTCGGCTTCTTCCTTCAAGCTCCGGCGAGTGGGCGGCGTCTCTGGCGGCGCATCAACGTCGGGTTCTTCCTTCAAGCACCGGCGAGTGGGCGGCGTCTCCAGCTCATCGACGTTTTCTTCCTTCAAGCTCCGGAGCATGGTGGGCGACTCGGCGTCGGCGGCGCGGCTGTTCGACCTCGACATCCGCGTCCTGCCGGCGTGGCCCAACGGCGACTGCGGCGCGGTGCCCAGGCCTCCGCCGCCGGCCCACAAGCCGTGCGCCGCCTCGTGCGCCCGGAGATGACATCCGTACTGCTGCTGGTCGTCGTCTCCCTCCTCGCCGTCGCCGGCCATGTCCTCGTCGTCGAGGTCGACCACGTCCTGCATGTTGAGCTGGTGGAACTCGACGATCTCCCGGAGGAACCGGTTCTCCCTGGCGTACACCGTGTTCTCGTTCGCCAGCCGCGCCTTCTCCGCCAGCAGCGTCTCCAGCTGCTGCCGTATCTGCATGGGGAGACGGATTCTAATCGCTCCAGCAGCAACGTCCACCCGTTTATTTTATATCAACTAAATAGTTATGAAATTTTTTTTAAAAAAACAATAAGATAGATCAATATATAACTAATATATCTCTTTGAAAATATACAAGTTCAAATTCAACTTCTACAAATTGTAACAAAAACAAATTTAACTGCAAATATACGTATACTAATTTGATTTTTATTTGTTATTTTTGTAGCAAGTTGTAAAAGTTAAATTTTAACTTGCATATTTGTGAAATGGTATATTACATATTGATTTAGGAGTATCTTGTCAATTTGTTTTTAAAAAATTTCATATTTACTTAGATGACGTGTATTAAACGGGTAGACATCCATTCGAGTAATTAAAAGAGTTTCCGTTAAAAGAAAAAAAAAGAGTTTCCCCCAAACCCACACCACTGGAGCCCGGAGCGCCGGCGCGAACGTGAACGTGCCGGCCGGCGAGGGATGAACGAACAGAGCTCGAGCTAAGCTAAGCTAAGCTTACCAGGTCCTCGTCGGCGTCGTGCTTGCCGTCCCGGAGCATGCGGTTTTCCTCCTCCAGCTGCGCGCACCGCTCCCTGGAGAAGGCCATGTCGGCCTTCACCGTCTTCAGCTCCCGCTGCAGCAGCTTCACCTTGGCCGCCATGGCGCTCGCCACCTGATCACCGCCGCCGCCACCACAAGCACACGCCATCAAATTCAGAGAGCGCAGTCGCAAATCCACCTCCGGAACGGCAGCAAAAGAGGAAGGCACCTTACGTCGCGAGAAGCCTTGATCTGCGGCGACTCCGTGTCCGACATCGTCGGCGACATGGCCTCCGGGCTGGACAATCCCATGCTGCTGTTGCGGAGGTCCATGCTGCAAGCCTTCCTCCTGATGTGCATCTTCCGGCCATGGACGCCGTCGCCCGTCCTGCTGCTACCCTCCACCTTCGTCAGGCCCTCCTACAAAAAAATAAAATAAAGTTACAATATTGATCATGGCATTCATAAAATCTCTGAATGCTAATCTTGAAGAGAATGTGACCTCGAGGGCGGTCTTGATCTTGCATCCAATGTCCAATGGAGGGTTCTCTGGCTTCCGGACCCGGTCGTAGGACCAACGAGATTGTGATGTCTGAAATCCATATTCAGAAACAGGTTAGACTGATCACTGATCAGACTGAACAAGCAAACAGAAAATGTCAAAGTTGTCTGAATTAAGCCTGAATTTGCAAACAAAGAATCGATTTAATTTGCTGCTCCATCAGCTTGCTAATTGGGTGATGTTCTTGTTGTTCCAGAGCTCTTTACCACAGAGTGATTATCGTCCGTGCCGCCGTTTTCGTCGAGCATCACTATGGCTTGCTGTGCCAACACTCCCCAGAATCCGTGCTTCGTCTCATTTCCCTTCGCGCCGCGCGCCGATGTGTACGGCTGAGTGACAGGATCCTGCAATTGTTGAGTAGCATACTGTTTCACAGAATTTCACATCGATTTTTTCTCAAATTGATTCACAAATTCAGACGAATTTTCTCAAATTTAGTTTTGTATAGGAGCAGCGCACCGGGGTGGAGCCGTCGGGCTGGGGAGACGAGGCGGCGGCGGACGACAGCATGGCCTGCGCGGCGAGGGAGCGGTCGGGGCGGTGGCTGTCGTCGGCGAACCGGGTGGCGCGCGGCGACGCGATGGCCGGTGAGGAGGTGTCCCCCGGCTGCGGCGGCTGCTGGCGGTGGTCCTCCACGAAGGTGGCCGACCTCTGCATCCCATGCTTCCTCCGGTACGCCATGGCCGGCGGGCCGGGGGGCGGGGAAGCTCGAGCGATCGACGGGGGCGCTTTGCCCGCTCTCGGCTTCGCCGTCCTTGGATTGGCGTTGTCCTCCTCCTCCTGCCTTAGGTCAGGTGGCGCGCGCTCCTCCCATGGCCGCCTTCCGTCTCCGCGCCACCGCGCCCAAGCGGTGGATGGCATGGCATTGCCATGGCCGTTGCTTCGCCCGCGTTTTGTGGCCGCGCGCTTCCCGTTGGATCGCAGCTCGCTCTCTCTAGGCATGTTGCACGCTTTTGGGCTTTGGCCAGGTTGATGGTATATATGCTGGTTTGGGTAAAAAAATTAAACAACTTGAGGAAATCATTAGAGCAAGTTTAATAGTATAACCCACTACTAGCTCTAATTTATCTATAGCCAATCTATAAAATACTCCATCCGTTTTATAATGTAAGACTTTCTAGCATTGTCCACATTCATATAGATGTTAATGAATCTACACATACATACACACACACTATATGATTCCACTTGTTATAAACACATTACGTCTTGGAACCTGTACTGCAGCTGTGCCCGCTGCTCTTCTCTTTCATCTTTTATCTCATTAAAATATGTTTGTAGCTGGCTAATAGTCTGCTATTGTACCTGCTCTTAGGCTGTGTTCTTTACTTCTTTCCTATGAGTTCTCAACTCATATTCTTTGTTTTTGGCGTGCACATTTTTCAATCTGCTACTAAACGGTACGCATTTCACGTGCACGCTTTAAAAAAATCATATTAATCCATTTTTTAAGTTTTCTATAGCTAATACTTCATTAATCATGTGTTCATCTATCGCTCCGTGGGAGGGATTCCCAACCCCTGCAAAAGAACATTCCCAACTCACCTCCTTCGTGTTCCGCGTGCACGCTTTTCAAACTGTTAAACGGTGTTTTTTTTTGCAAAAAGTTTCTATACGAAAGTTGCTTAAAAATCATATTTGATCCCTTTTTGAAAAAAAGAAAATCTAATACTCAATTAATCACACGTTAATGGACCGCTCCATTTTTCGCACGTTAGAAATATGTTCCCAACACGGGTAAACGAACACAACCATGAGTTGTGGATGCATGATTATGACTCCATCTATCAAGATTCACATTCTGATGCCCATAAATATTATGTACTTTAATAGCGCTGTGTTTAGTTCCAAAATATTTCTTCAAACTTCCAACTTTTCCATCACATCAAAACTTTCCTACACACATAAACTTCTAACTTTTCCATCACATTGTTCCAATTTCAACCAAACTTCCAATTTTAGCGTGAACTAAACACAGAGGTTTAGTGAGATCGGATATATGCTGCTGGTTTCTGTCTCTTCGAGCATATGCTACGAGGTGCATTTGTAGGGGTGTTAGTGTGGTGTTACGTGAGTAGTGGTGTGTGTATGTATGTGTTGCGTAATCGTAAAAAAAAACTTAAAAATTAAATTTGTCTTTTTAATTTGAAGTTAGTTATAAATATTTGGCGATTATTTACGCTTCAAAATTCGTGCATATTTCAGAGGCTCGCAGTTCTCCTGGGCAGTTCAGTTTGGCCATACGTGGCGTCATTTCGGCCTTTCTGCGACGGTCATCGGCAGGGCTCCCCGTCCCCGCGAGCCGCGAAGCCGTAAACCCCCGAGAGGCATTTCCTCGAACACCTGCCGCGCGCGCCGTCCGCCCCCAAAAACCCTCGCCCCAAACCCCGCGCCGGCTCCGTGCGGATGCCCTCCCGTCCCGTCCCGGCGCGGCCCGTCCGGCGGTAGTAGGAAGTGGGGGGCGCCGAGCGTAAGATGCGGCGCTTCTCCCCGGCCGCCGCGGCGCTGCTCCTCCGACGCTCGCTCGCCGCCGCCGCCTCACCAGCGCTCCGCTCGGGCTCGGTAATCTCTTGCCTCTTTTTAAATAAATCTTTGTTCAGTGGATTGAACCTAGCTGAGCCTGACTGCCCGAGGTTTATGCATGGGTGATTCCGTGACCTCGTTGTGAAGGGAGATTGCAATTCGGACGGTTGGAATTTGTAGAGAATGGGGTTACTGCGTGATTAAGTTAGGAATTTGTCTCCCATTAGTTATCCCCGAGTTAACCTGGAGATCTTGGTGTCTTGGTGGCTCGTGAGAGCTTGCATAGTGGATTTGTAAAGTTTGAGCCATGTTTAAGCATTTGGGGATTGTCGTATGATTTACTTTGTGTTGTTTTAAGGTTCATTCGCACAGTGCAACATGCCTTGCTTTGTGGCATTCAAATTGCTAGACATTTGAATTCTATTCTTCTTGCCTACAGAGACAGCTGGTGCGTGCGGCGCTTCTTGACGAAAGTTTGTCTACACAGACGAGTTCAGCCATGGCTGTGCAGTACCACCAATGGTCTAGTTCAGCGGATGGGGATGACGATGAGGTTCTTGAGGCTTTCAATCGGGACTGTTGTACCGATGCAGGTGCTGGTGTTTTGGATGATTCGGCATCTACTGCCTACGTTGAGAAGCTCTGCACATCAGGCAACCTCCCTGATGCTGTTCAGATTCTCCGACATTTACATGATAAGAAGATCCTTGTAGGATTGGGCACGTTTAATTTGTTGCTGGAGCAAACAGCTGAAGTGAACAACTTCGTTCTTTTTGCCAAGGTGTTCAGGTACCTGCTGCTTTCCAAAATAGCTCCTGACTTGACTTCTTATACAAATGTTGCAAAGGCCCTTCAGAAGTTGGATGACTATGCACTAATACTTAAATTTGTAAGACAAGTTATGGAAATTACACATGATAGAGATCCTACAGTGATGAATCGCATTGTTTTCACCACGGCTAAATATGGACAGATTGATAAATGTTTGATCATATTTGAAGAACTGAAGAAAGATCAAAGAGGGTTAGATGTTGTCACATTCAATACCATTTTGGACATGCTTGGAAAGGCTGGTCGGGTGGATCAAATGCTTCAGGAGGTGAAGCTAATGGATGAACTTGGCCATTCTCCTGACATTGTTACATACAATACTGTAATAAACTGCTTGCGGAGGCTTGGAAGGTTAGATCAGTGCAAAATCTTCGCAAGAGAAATGGTTGAGAGAGGTATCAATCCAGATTTAAGAACATATACTGCACTGATTGATATTTTTGGGCGGGCTGGCCATATTACTGAAGCCCTTGAAATGTTTGACCGGATGAAAAGTTCACATCAACCGTCAATTTATGTCTACCGGGCCCTAATCAGTAACTTAAAGAAGGCCGGACAGTTTGAACTAGCACAAAAGTTATCTGAAGAGATGGAAAGAAGTGCTTCAGAATTACTAGGCCCTGAAGATTTTAAGCAGAAGTTCAAGGGTAGAAAGATCAACAAGAACAAGTAAGAAAACTGTCAATGATCTTCCAGGTGTGAATATTTCGTTTGCATCTGCCTTGTGCTCATCCACTGTTTTAGCCAAAGATTCTGGGATAAGTTGAAATTTTTCAGGGAATGTATCTCATTAACAATGAGATAATCACATGGGCTTACAAAAAAGTGATGATTACTAACACATACAATGATATCAGGCCGAGAGAACCAGAATATAAATCATAAACCTCTTTGAAATATCATGGCTGGAGGCTTTTGCTGATGTGCATTTGAAGAGACAGGAACACACTTCTCTCATTTATATCTTCATGGATTCAAGAGATTATCTAGAGACAAGTCCTTCGCTATGAGACCTGAGATGTTTATCTGAGATTGTTCCACCATAGCGCAAACTTGAGCCAATGAAGAGTTAATTCTCGATTGAAATATATGTGATGTGCTTCTACTAGATTACAATGTGAATGACTTGTGATTTGTTCAGCACTCACTGGTTCAATTTCTGCTCGTTCTGCACTTCTACAAGTTCAATTTCAGCATTGCCATTCATGTTCAGTGCCATGAAGAATAGTTGGAACCTTGAGTAAGTTGTTTAGGTCCTTGTTGTGGATCACTAGATATAACAAACGAAGGCCCCGTTCGAATCTGCTTATTGGATTAAGATTAAGTGCGCACGTAAAACGAGACAAGTCATTAGCATATGATTAATGAAGCTTTAATTATTAAAAAAAATTGAAAATGGATTTATTTGTTTTTTTATAGCAACTTCTATATAGAAAGTTTTCGCACAAAATACACCGTTTAATAGTTTAAAAAGCGTGCTGACGGAAACCGAGGAAAAATCTGGATGTTGTTGGAGTTTAGAACGGACCGAAATATATATCACATTCTTTTATTATCCTATAATTTGCCATGCAGCCAAGTAGAATATTTTGTACTCATGTAAACTGTTAGTCCAAATGGAGTGGCTAAATTTCTGTCGATTCTCGATTTTTTTCCTCCCATCTCATTTGTTTTTTGGATCATTGGATTGCGTATGAAGATTTGTGCAAAGAAACTGAGGTTCCGCCAGTTTTTTTTATTCGGAACCCCCCCTTTGTTACTGCGCCTCCTCCTTTTTTGTTTTCTTTTCACCAGATAAGAGAAATTTTTTTTTTTTTTGGGGGGGGGGGGGGGGGGGGGGGGAGCTACATGAGAGGAGAGGTGATAGGGGCGATTTCATCGCTGGTAGATCCTGCGGCGGCGAGCTTCCCGATCCCTCCTGTCATTTTTGTGTTGACTTTGTCTTCCCTGTCCTCTGCAGGTTTCAGCAATCTATGACTGGAGGGCAGTGGTGTCGAGCTTGGCCAGGCTTTTTGTCAGTGTAGCACTTCTTCTGTCAGTGAGGCCCCCCTAGCTTGCCCGCCCCTTCTGAATCCAGTAGCTAGGTTTCGCTGCTGCTCTAGTTCTTCCTTCTCCTGCTTTGTTGTTTATACGCATTAGGGTGGTTATACAGGTTTTTAGTACGGTTCAATCCTCTTTTTGTTTTTTGTATGCTTATGGACTGTGTTAAATTTTTGTGGTTTAGAGATTACACTTTCAGTTGTGCTCATGGCTATTTTACTATTTCCCCTGCTTCATTTTTTATTTGATGCATTGCATCGTAGGGTTAACATGCAAATGCAAAAAATCAACCAATAAATGGTCTATGTGTTTTTCTGCAATCATATATGCATTTGATTAGAGTTTTTTTTTTTTTTTACCAGAGATGGGGGGTAGGTTCATGATTCCCCCCCATACACAGATTAGGTACTTTTTTCCTCTGTCTTCCTACCCTCTCCCTTCGTCTTTTCCTTTCCTTCCTCTCTTCCAATTCCTTTTGCTCTTCCTCTTCCTTGCCTTCATCCTCTCCTTTTTCCTGTTCCTCTTCTTCCTGCTGTTTTTTTTTGTTTTTTTTGTTTTCTAGCACCATGTTCTGAATTTTTATGCCACCTTATCTTTTAACATTCAAATAGATAACCAATATCAGTACCTTGCACAAAATTTCTCAATACATATTTTTCAGTTTTGTTGTGGTTTTGTATCTGCTTCAGAAATAATGGATTTACTATACTTCAACAACTCTAGTGGCATCCCTTCTAATTCTACCTTTTATCTGGACCTGAATTTTGTTCAGTCGCAAACATGCTTCGACAATTTTCATGTTTTATTGAGATGATGGTATATAAGTCTTTATTTTACCTGCGATATTCAATCAAACATCTCACCCTTTTACTTCCTGATAACAATGTGAAGATAAATGCATTTCTCGAGTACATTAAAATGGGAGTTGCATTAGTTTTCAAGCATTATTCTATCAGACTGCAGGTCCTGAAAAAAAAATGCTTGGTTTGTGATTGCATCAGGCTTCCACGTTGGAGAAAGAGGCATACCCAGCTTTAGATGAGCTCACCTCTAAAGTCAGCATGCTCAATCTTGAGCGTGTTAGGCAAATAAAGAGTCGATTGGTCGCTATATCTGGCATAGTTCACAAGGTCAGTGTTGTCGAAACGACAGCCGCATACGTCGAAGGACGTGGTTACTCAACTGTGTTGGAAAAGCAATAATTGTATTGATTGATCAAATTTTTCGGAATCCCCCATTACATAGCCCTAGGGGTTTATTTATAGCCCCATTATAGGATATCAGCTGCTAGGGTTTAGGATTACAGGGGATTTTACATGGTTGCCCTCATGAGAGGGACATTTACATGGGTACATAGCGTCATTTGCATACATGGGCCTTTAATGGGCCGATAGGCTGGGCCTGGTCTAAGGCGAAGGAGCCCTAAAGGTTGGGAGCGGCCTGCCGGGCCTCCTTGATGCCGAACTCGTCAAGGCGAAGCCTTTGTAGTTCGCCGTATGCCCTTCGCCCAAGATGCCTCTACTTGCGAAGCACCGGCGCGGGTTTCCAGCCTTCGCCACCTTCGCTTATGGCTTTCGCCGTAGGGCTTCGCCCGAAAGGTCTCGACGTCTTTGGCTTGGATCCTTGCTAGTACTATGGTTTTGGCGGGTTCGGCCGAAGGGCCTCATGGCATGCCTCCAACAAGCCTCTCACGGGCAAGGATGAGTAGGGAGCTTCGGCCGAGACCGTGCAGACCATGTGGTATGGTATGAGGCGCCCCCTTTCGGCCGATGTTCCCGCCGAAACCTACATTGTTCCTGCAAATAAAGTTTGTTATTTGTGCAGCTGGTATTATTTTGCCGCTCTTCGCCTCCTGCTGTCGGTGGCATATACATATATATTTTTTTACTTCTCCCGGGGCCGAAAGGAACAGTATTGGGCTTTCCCTTCGTGGGCTTGCTGCTCGGTCGGTGGGAATTTACCGTTTCGCCTACCCTTGCGACACATGGCGCTTTATTACTGGTGGGTAGGCGAACTGTCGCCCGGGTGAGCTATATATTCCCACCCCTCTTTCCTTTTCACTGCCACACTTGCCATTTTTTACCGCGTGCGCTCTCTTCCTCCGTTCCTTTCTTCCATAGCATTTCTTGACCCCTCAGGTGTTTCGCCCATTCTCTTCCTTCGCCACCGCATACACGCCGTTCGCCATGGCCCCTCGCAAGCCAAACCCTGCTTCGGCGAAAGGGCCGGATCCCGGCCGGGTCGATGACGACAGCACCGCCTTTTTGGAGGTTTCTCTCGTGGACAACGTCGAGCTGGCGAAGTTGGTCAGCACTGGGGCGTTGGTTGAGGGTCAGGCTTTCGCCCCAGGGAAAGCCGTGGTGCCGAAGCCTGTCGACAATCGCACGGTGGTGTTCGCCATCTTTTTTGAGGCAGGGCTACGGTTTCCGTGCAACATGTTGTTGCCGGAGATCCTTCGCTTTTTCCAGGTGGAGCTTCCAAAGTTGAGCCCGTCGGCGCTAGTTCGGATCTCCATCTTCGACTGGGCGTGCCGGACTTCCGGGTTTGAGCCTAGCGCCGAGCTCTTCGGCGCCATATTTTTCGCCACCGTGAACTTGAAGACGGTGATTACCCCGGCTGGAACAAAGAAAACAGTGTTCGGGAGCGTGAACTTTAACGTTCGCCCCGAGCGGTCCGATCTCTAGCCGGTGAACGCTGCCATGTCAAAGCGGGACCGCCATTGGATGGCGAGGTGGTTCTATCACACCATCCCCTTCGAGGCTGGTTCCGACTCGGCGAAAGCCCTCCGGTGTCGGCGTAAGGCGATTGCGCCGAACCGGAAACCCAAGATTGCCGTGGACGGAGCTATGGAGGCGCGGTTCATTCTGCCGCGCAAGGTTTGCTCCCGCCTTAGCTGCTGCGACTTGGTGGAGGAATTCTGTATGCTTCGCATCTTTCCCCTCTCCCAGTCGTGGCAAGTCACGGTTGATCAAGGCGAAGAGGTTGACGGTTTGCCGAACTTGGTTCTCCCTGAGGGAACGAACAGTAAGACTGTTCTTTTGCTATACACTCCTGTGCTTTGTTATTTTGCCTTGTCTGACCTTTAATGTAGCTACACCCTTTACTTTTGCAGTGTTGCATCTCGACCAGGCTGAAGCCGAAGCCTGCAGGATGATCGGCGACGTGTCAGTCGTCGAGTATAGCTAGCTGCTGACACGGCAAGCGGCTGGGCGGGCGAACCGGGTTTACAATGGCGAATTGCCTCCCCGGGCGAACCCCCACGAAGCCGACGACGATGCAGGACCTTCGCGAAAGCGAATGCGCGGACAAGTGAAGCTTGCCCCTAGGAAGCGAAGGGTTCCTGCTTCGTCGGACTCCGACGCCGACGACGAGGACGATGCCGAAGAGCATGACGGCGAGGAGGAAGGAGAGGAGGAAGAGGAGGAGGCCGTGGCCGAAAAGGCCACGAACGAGGCGATCGAAGACCGCATCGACACCCCTGGCTACACTCCTACTCCAAGTCCAGGTCACAACGAGACCGGAATGGAGTCGAACAGCTCCCCCTTCGATGAAAGGATTTGGAAGGGGCGAAGGCCCTAGTTGCGTTCTCGTCGGGCAAGGCGGCGAAGGGAGGTCCAGTCAAGAAGATCTCTAAAAAGAAAGGACTCGTCGACATCGCTCGCGTTTTCAGTGACGACGAGTCTTCTGACGAGACTCCGACTTCACCCGCTGGCCGCAGTCTAGACCTTTCGACCGCTCCCCTTCTTCCACTCGGCGTTGCTGGGGCAGGCGGTAGCGCCGCCGCCGGAGCTTCAACCTCCGCCGAACAAATCGTGACGGCCGCGGCGAGGGTCTTCGGGAGCCCTCTGCGTGAACCAGCTGTTTCGCCGTTGGCCAAGACGAAGGGGAAGGGTGCGGCCACCGAAGCATCTGCTTCGGAGTATTCCCTTGTGGCGCCCCATTTCGCCCCTGGTGATTTCGAGACCCGGGCGGACCTTATCCCCTTTGTGGAGTTCGATGAGGGGTGTTCTGCTATTAAAAGCTTGGCGGTTCGGGTATGCTTTTTCTCCCTTCTTCGTTTTCTTCTCCCCCCTTTTTTTTACATGTCTTAAAATTAACATTTTGTTCTCTTCGCCCGCTCCTATCTTGCATCTAGATCCTTGCGGCTCACTGTTCGACAGAGCGAACCGCGCGGGCCCGTCTTGACGGATTTAAGAACCGTCTTCGGGCCAAGGACGACGAAATAAGCCGCAAGAACTTGGAGGTGGAGGCCCTCGCCAACACCCTTAAAGAGGCGAAAGCTGAAGTCAAGCGCCTTCAATCCGAGTTGGAGAAAGGGAAGGAGGCCAGGGCCGAGGTCGATCGCCTGAAGGCCGAACTGGAGAAGGGGAGAGAGGCCATAGCGGAGGTTGATCGCCTGCAGACCGAATTGAAGGAGGAGAAGGCCCATTCCGCCGTGCTGACTGATTACTGTAACCTCACTGAGCCGAAGATGGAGGCTCTTCGCTTGAAAGTTAGCAAGGCCGAAGCGAGCGCTGAGGAGGAGTCGCAGCGGTTTTCGCGGGAGATGGTGAAAACCACCGAATCCGCGAGAACGGCTTGCCAAACGCTCCGCCTCGCCCTTACTGATATGGGCGCGAAGGTGCGAGGGGTCCCTGCCGAAGATGCCTCAGCTTTCGACTTCTCCGAGTGGACCTAGCAGGCTGGCGGTTCGGTTTCGGACTGCGCCACTGCGTACGGCGATTGCTGTGCGCGCGTATCAGCGGCCTTCACCTTGGGCCTTTTGCAATAGTTCGGCTGGGAGCACGTCGCCGAGTTCCCTAACTATGCGAAGGGGGACTGGGAGATTAGTGCGCAGAACATTTCGCCCGCACTTCGCGCGTGGCGAAAACAGTTCTGGCAGAAGGACGGCCGGTCCGTTGCCAAGGCGCGCCTTTTGGAGCAACTAGCGAAGGCGGAGGCGGCAGAGCGGTGCGAAGAAGAGGACGTAGCAGGCGAAGAGGTTGGAGGCGATGCCTAGGATCACCCAGAGGTGTGAGGCCCTCCGCCTTTTCCTTAGATTTTTGCAGTTTTCCTTCTTTTTGCGTTTGCCTGGAGGGGCAAACGATGTATATTCCGCAGGCTGCCGCTAACCCTCCTTATTGTAGCCGAGAGAGGCCTTTTGTATATTTGGAATGTATGACACAATCTTAGCCACTTTTTGATGGTCGAAGTCTTTGGCGTATTATTATTTCGCTCATTCCGCATTATGCCATACCTTCCCTTTCTTTCGCCTATTCTTACTATGTAAATTGTGTTTTGCCCTTTCTGCACTGTCTACCAGGGTGTTCGCCGAAAGTCGTGCATTCGGCCCCCTTCTGGGAGCTGGCGAAGTCAAAACGAGAAATTTGTGGCATTGAAGGGTCTGCCGAAGGTGCGATGTCCATTTCGGCCTGTTTATCGCGAAATGGAGATAAACAGTCGCAGCTATAAGGTTTTTAAGGTTGCCGGCTGGTTATGGGCGCACCACGGGCGAACCTTAGAAGATTACGATCTTGTTCATACAAGATGTTTGGAGGATATGGCTCGCTTTTGGTGAAACCATCAGAAGACTGATCGACAGGAGGCGATCTCCCAACGTCGTTACAGTTTAGTCTGTGTTTCGCCCCCTTCTCCTCTTAGGGTCGTATATAATATTAGTAGTGATGAGGAACCTAGTTCGCTCGATCATCCCTTAGAGAGAGAATGACTGTGGGGGCGAAGATGTAATCTATTTGTAAGTTGGGCTGTGAGGCCTTTGCTTTATATGCTTGTAGCATGTTGTATGGCTGTAACCTTCGATTATATTTTCAAGGTTAATAAAGGTGTGTTTTATTTCCTTTTCGCTATTTTTGCATTGTCACCTTCTGTGCTTTCGTTGGGTCGAAACATGTCGGCCCCGTTGCGTGTATTAGCGAAATAGGTATACTGACTTTTCAGCTTTCGACTTCCGTTTATGATCTTATGATGTTCCGCGCTGAAAAGAGCGCTTATGTTTTCTCATGGATGGAGTGTAACGGTGTTCGGTTAGTTACTTCCAAAATAAGCTGTTGCGGTTTCAACGTTCGGCGAGCGATGCTTCGACCGATTCGTTTCGCCCCCCTGGCGTTTTTGCTGATCAGGCGTTTGCCTTGGGGTTTTTCCACGAATTATCATTTACATAGGTAAAGAGGCGAGAAACACAAAGATTTTATACTGGTTCGGGCCTCCAAGGTGGATAATAACCCTACATCCAATTTTTTTCCTCTCTTTTTTTCCCTCTTTTTTTTTGTATTTTTGTGCCGAAGGGCTTACATAGTGCCGAAAGGCTTACATAGCAAATATGTACATTTTTATAAGTTGGCGATTTGGGTGCCACCCGTTCTAGACATAGAAACGCTTGAGGGAAGCAGCGTTCCAGGAGTGGTCGAACTCTTCGCCTTCCAGCATTGCTAGGCGAAAGGAGCCCGTTCTGGATCTGTGCTTGATGAGGAAAGGCCCTTCCCACTTTGATTCAAGCTTCCCGACCGCCACCGGGTTCGCCTTCTTCCTTAGAACGAGATGGCCAGACAACAGCTCTGTCGGTCGAACTTTTTTGTTATAAGTTGCTGAGGTGCTTGTGGCGTATTTGCGCATGTGTTCCAGCGCTTCGATTCTTATCCCTTCAAGGAGTTCGAGTGACGCCTCGCGCCCATCTTCGCCTCCCGAGAACATTACCCTAGGCGAGTTAGCCCCTAGTTCAGTCAGGGTCATTGCTTCGTCGCCATAGAGGAGCATGAACGGGCTGAACCTGGTTGGCCTTGTGGGGGTCATTCGAAGGGCCCAAAGAACGGATAGCATTTCGTCTGGCCATTTACCCTTCGCCGCCCCTCAAGCCTTATTTTGAGCGCCTCAAGAATTTTGCCATTTGTGCGCTCAGCCGCCCCATTTGACTGTGGGTGCGCGACTGAGGCGAACCTGATTTCCAGGTTTAGCCCCTTGCACATTTCTCTGAATTTGTTGGAGTCGAATTGCTTGCCGTTATCAGTGATGAACTCTTTCGGCACTCCGAAACGGCAAATAATGTTTTTCCACACGAACTTTTGTACCGCTGCCGAAGTGATCGCACCGAGTGGTTCGGCCTCGATCCAGCGGGAGAAGTATTCGATGGCTACAATTGCGAACTTATACCCATTTCTTGCTATAGGGAATGGGCCAATGATGTCAAGACCCCATCTAGCGAAAGGCCATACTGGTGCGATAGGCTGCAGCTCGTATTGTGGTGCAGTTTGGTTTCGGCCATGCCGCTAGTAGCTTTCGCACTTCCTGGCTTGCTCGACGCAAACTTTCAGCACGGTGGGCCAATAGACTCCCTGGCGAAACACTTTGGAGGTGACTGTCCTTGTGGCTTGATGTGCACCGCACAGCCTCTGGTGTATTTCTTTCGCCATTTCTTCTCCTTCGGCGAAGGAGATGCAGTGAAGTAAGGGTTGGAGCATCCCGGAGCGATACAGCTGGCCGGAGACAAGCTTGTATTTTGTGGCTCTGAGCTGTAAGCGCTTCACTTCTGCTTCCTCCTCTGGGAGCCAGCCATTCTTGAGGTACTTGACGAACGGTGTTCGCCAGTCATCTGGGTCTTCGCCCAGTTCTGCCTGGTCGATTGCCATGATGTCCAGGCTTTCTGTGTGCACACTTGGTGCGTACAAGACTTCAAAAAAGATGCCTGGCGAATGCAGGCCTCCACAGGCGGCAGATTTCGCCAGTGTGTCTGCTTCCACATTATGGCCTCTAGGTAAGTGTTCGACCGTTATGCCGGCGAAGCACTTTTCCATAGACCGAACAGCCTCCAGATATCTCTTCATGCCTTCTTCTTTTGCCTCAAAGGATTTGTCAACATGACTTGCCACCAGTTTGGAGTCTGTTCGGATGAGCAAGCGCCGAACCCCCAAAGCTTTCGCCTTTCTTAGGCCCAAAAGTACGGCTTCGTATTCAGCCGTATTGTTGGTCGTGTCAAACTGCAGCCTTGCGGCATATCGAATGGGCACGCCTCTTGGCGAAGTGAGTACTGCCGCGACGCCCACCCCCTTGCGCGACCACGAGCCGTCGGAGTGCATTATCCAAGACTGTTCGATGGGCTCGTGATGAGGACATCACTTCGTCGGATACGCTCATAACTTCACACACTCCAATGATAATTCCAAGTCCAAGTCCAGTTCGGCCTCCGGAGACAGCATTGACTTCAAACGGACCTAGCGCCTTCATGCCAACTCCGATTTGGGTGATCTTGGACTTCGTGGAAAGCTATCTCGCTACCTTTCAAACGCATCTGGTCTCATGTCCAAATTCATCTCGAGTCAATGGGAATCGTCAAAACAAGACAGTGTTGTTGCTGAAACCGAACTTGGGCCTTGGGCCTTGTAATAGACTAGACCCATCTCGGAAGTGCCACCCTCCACCTCCACGAATTAGCACTGAACCCTAGCTTTATTTTCCTATATAAATAGCTTTGTACATCCTCAAAAACATTTGGGTTTTGTTTAGTTGAATTTTGCCAAGTACCATTCACCTTGTCTCTAGTCCTCGCTCGATTAGTCGGCGACTATAGATTCAGAGCCCCCAATAGTTGGTGTGTTGATTTGCCGGGTCGATTAGATCTACCACTTCAATCGCAACTATTCATTTGTGCTTAATTCCCTATTCGCAATATTTAGATTGCATCTTATCTCGTTCTTGCAGTGTTCTCTCGTTTGCATTGCAGGGATCATCAACCGCGCGTCACGGTTGGTACGACATCGTTTGTGGTGTAGCGATTGCACGGCGTCCTGGACTTGTTCTAGTTCGTAGCCACGTCGCAAACGTCGCACTCGATCAAAGCGAGAGTTATCCCCCTCACCAGAAGATCGGGCCACGAGAGAGAGCGTCATCAGTAAGAAATCCACAATTTTTTTTAAAAAAAATTTCCACCCTTTCTTTTTTTTTCTGATTTTTTTTTCTTCTCTTTTTTTTCTGATTTTTTTTGGTGCGGCTCTTTTGCTTCTTCTTTTTTTTTCTTTTTTTTGCACCTTCTGCCTTTTCTCTATTATTCTTTTTTTTTACTTTTCTATTTCACAAATGGCAACTATCAATCGAATTGGATAACATGCGTGTACACCGAGGAATTAATCTGCACAAGGAAATTCTATGCATGTGTACACCCAACAAACTAGGAGGCCGAGATTTGCATGCACATGGAATCGGGAAGAGACGATGGAAATTACACAAGTACTCATGCATGCATGCATGTGCAATCAAGTAGGACAGCAGATTCTGTTCTATTTTTTTTTCTTTCGGCGTCACTTGGTTGCACGAGAAAATCAAAGAAGAAACAAAAGGAAGCAGATTTTCCCTAATTATCTGACACATGCAACCCAAAAAAATCTCAATGAAACAAAACCTCAGCTCTCAAACCAATCTGTTACTAATCAATCTACTGCGCGACTTTCTCTATGGCGGCGGAACTGCGCGACTTTCTAAAACAACACTAGAGCAACATGCAACCCACACTTGCAAACTAAATCCAAGACTAATCTAGGGCTTAAACCAGCACTTGACTCGACAGTGGATCAAAACTCAATAAAGCAAAAACTGAATGAAATTGCATGGCTCAAAACTAATGTTTGGTGATGGGAAAAAAATATTGCGGCTGTATGGTAGACGATAGAAAAAAATTACAAAACTAAAATCCTCACCAGGCAACTAAAGCTCTGATACCAACTGATGACGCTCTCTCTCGTGGCCCGATCTTCTGGTGAGGGGGATAACTCTCTCTTTGATCGAGTGCGACGTTTGCAACGTGGCTACCAACCAGAACAAGTCCAGGACGCCGTGCAATCGCTACACCACAAACGATGTCGTACCAACCGTGACGCGCGGTTGATGATCCCTGCAATGCAAACGAGAGAACACTGCAAGAACAAGATAAGATGCAATCTAAATATTGCGAATAGGGAATTAAGCACAAATGAATAGTTGCGATTGAAGTGGTAGATCTAATCGACCCGGCAAATCAACACACCAACTATTGGGGGCTCTGAATCTATAGTCGCCGACTAATCGAGCGAGGACTAGAGACAAGGTGAATGGCACTTGGCAAAATTCAACTAAACAAAACCCAAATGTTTTTGAGGATGTACAAAGCTATTTATAGAGGAAAATAAAGCTAGGGTTCAGTGCTAATTCGTGGAGGTGGAGGGTGGCACTTCCGAGATGGGCCTAGTCTATTACAAGGCCCAAGGCCCAAGTTCGGTTTCAGCAATAGCACTGTCTTGTTTTGACGATTCCCATTGACTCGAGATGAATTTGGACATGAGACCAGATGCGTTTGAAAGGTAGCGAGATAAGCTTTCCACGAAGTCCAAGATCACCTAAATCGGAGTTGGCATGAAGGCGCTAAGTCCGTTTGAAGTCAGTGCTGTCTCCGGAGGCCGAACTGGACTTGGACTTGGAATTATCATTGGAGTGTGTGAAGTTATGAGCGTATCCGACGAAGTGATGTCCTCATCAGCTCGGGTTCGGGGGCGAACGCCGGTGTCCATTCAGTCACGAAGTCGGCTAGGACTTGGGATTTGATGGCTGTGCGGGCGACAAAATGCAGGTCGAAAGGTGATAACTCTGCTGCCCACTTGCTGAGTCGGCCAGTGATCTCCTTGCCTCGTAGTACTTCGCCCAAAGGATACTGC
This sequence comes from Oryza meridionalis, assembly GCA_000338895.3. NCBI lineage: Eukaryota > Viridiplantae > Streptophyta > Magnoliopsida > Poales > Poaceae > Oryza > Oryza meridionalis. Next base: position 23,974,045 of record CM002528.2, read on the forward strand.
GACGGCACAGTGACTTTGTGGGCCTGAAAGTAGTGCTTAAGCTTGCGCGAAGCTATCACTAGGGCGTAAGCGAGCTTTTCCATTTCAATGTATCTTGTCTTCGCTCCTTGCAAAGCTTCGGAGACGAAATATACCGGTTTCTGGCCTGACTCTGTCTCTTGGACAAGAGCTGCACTGACCGCCACCGGCGAAGCTGCTAGATAGAGCAGCAGCTCGCTTCTCGGTGTTGGGCTGACCAAGGCGGGTGGGCTTTGCAGATACTGCTTTAACTCGTCGAACGCTACTTGGCATTCGGGTGTCCAGCTAAACTTTCCCGCGCCTCGGAGGGTCTTGAAGAATGGTAAACCTCTTTCGGCTGCTTTTGAAAGGAATCGACTTAGTGCCGCAATTCGGCCTGCGAGCTTTTGTACTTCGCGTACGCTCGACGGAGGCTTCATTTGCTGAATGGCATCGATTTTTTCGGGGTTCGCCTCGATGCCCCTTTCAGAGACAAGAAAACCCAATAACCTGCCCGCGTGAACACCAAAAACGCACTTTTCAGGGTTTAGTTTCATACCGGCTGCGCGCAGGTTGTCGAAGGTCTCCTGCAGGTCGGACGCATGGTCGGAAGCCTTGCGGCTTTTTACGACGATATCATCGACATAGGCTTCCACATTTCGTCCGAACTGCTTGTAAAGGACCTTGTACACCAGCCTGGCGAATGTTGCTCCAGCGTTTCTCAGGCCGAAAGGCATCCTGAGGTGGCAGAAAGTGCCGAACGGCGTGATGAAGGCTGTCTTTGGGATGTCTGCCGGATTCATGTGGATCTGATGATAGCCGGAATATGCACCCAAAAAGCTCATGAGCTCGCAGTCGGCTGTCGAATCGACAAGTTGGTCGATCCGCGGCAAGGGAAAGTCGTCTTTCGGGCACACCTTGTTGAGGTCTGTGAAATCGACGCACATGCGCCACTTGCCATTCGACTTCCTCACCAGAACCGGGTTCGCCAACCACTCTGGGTGGTCGATCTCTTGGATCACCCCCGCGTTGAGCAGCTTCTGCACTTCGGCTTTTGCTGCCTCTTGGCGATCGGCGGACATCTTGCGTAGCTTCTGTTTCCTTGGCTTGGCATCCAGCTTGACTACCAGATGGTGCATGATGAGGTCCGTCGAAACACATTCCATTTCGTCGGGGCTCCAGGCGAAGATGTCAACGTTCTTCTTGAGCACCTCAAGGATGTTTTCGGCTTACTCTTCGCCTAGATCGCCCCCGAGCAGAACAAGCTTTGCGGGATCGGAGTCGTCGATCTGCTTCTTGATCACCTTGCCATGAGGGGCGGGCTTCGGCATGCGTTTAGCATGGTCATGTGGTTCGGCCTCAACATTGTGCACTGCTCTGTTGATTTCGGCCAGATCGCCCCTTGATGTAGCCGAAAGTTGAAGCCCCATGACGACGATCACGCCTGTTGGACCCGGCATCTTGAGCTTGAGGTAGTTGTGGTGAGAGATGGCTTCGAACTTGTTCAGGGTTGCGCGGCCGAAGATGGCATTGTAGTATTTGCTCTTCGTGCCTGTTCTCGCCTATACCGAAGGCTACTGCCAGCTGTACTTGGCCCAAGACTTGAACTGTTTCACCGCCGAAACCACGAAGCGAGGCTGGTGCCTGGATGAGGGCTAGGGTTGGCAACCCCATCTTGGCATATGCATCGGCGAAAATGACATCGGCCGAACTTCCCCCGTCGACCAGGATTCGTCGAACTTCGAAGCCAGCTACTTCAGCCGAGATCACCAAGGGGTCTTGATGTGGGAATAGGACCCCTTCGGCGTCTTCAGGACCGAAGGAGATTTGCTGGTTGAGGTACCTCGGAGCCCCTTCACCTGCCGTCGTAATGCTGTGCACCATTCGCAGCTGCATCTTCTTTTGCCGCTTCAACTGCTGAGTTGGTGAATCGGCTCTTGTAATCACTTGGATTACTTTGCGCTGGATGTCTTGGCGCTGTTCGGCCGGGGGTGCTTGTTCTTGGGCTGCTTCACGAGCTGCTTCAGCAGCTGTTCCCTGCTGCGGCCTTAGGTCTTGCATGTTGCCACGTTGCCGAATGTTCCGACACTACTCCGTGGTATGCGAAGAACGCCCGTGGAATGCGCGGTAGAGGTATTTTCATACCTTCTTGCGGACAAGCTGCTGATGGTTGCTTGCCTGCTGGGCGTCGAACTCCTTGCGGAGGGCTTGCACCTCTTCGACGGCCATCATAGCCTTGCCCGCGCGGTCGGTTCTGAACTTCCTCCATGTCATGGGGGCTTGACCTTGTCTTGGCTGTTGACCTTGGATCGCTGGCAGGGGCTGGCGAACAGCGGGAGGAGGCGGTTCGGCAATTTGAACTTGTGCTTGGGCTTGAGCGGCAGCGACGGAAGCCTTATCATATTCAGCTTGTATAGCTTGCCGTCACTTGGAATCCTCTTCGCCCCTTGCGAACCCGTCAATGATGCAAAGTAGGTGCTCAAGTGTTTGTGGCTCCTTGTTGGCGATTTTTCTTGTGAGTTCGCCTTCGAGCAACCCGGCCGAAGCGGCGTTGATGACAGATGCTTCGGTTATGTCTTGAACTTGGCATCGAGCTTGGGAGAAACGACGCATGTACTCTCGTATTGATTCGCCCGGCCTTTGGCGAATGCCGAGTAAATGTTGCTGCGTCTTCGGCTCCTCATAGGTACCTCGAAAGTTAAGAAAAAAGACATCGCGCAATTGCTCCCATGAGTAAATGCTATTGGCAGGTAAGTTGAAGTACCAAGAACGGGCGATGCCATTTAGAGCGAGATGGATTACCTTTGCCTTGGTGTTTTCATCGCCGTGAGCGGCTTCGATCGCGGACTCGTAGATGGACAGAAACTCTTTTGGGTCTGTTTCGCCCGAGTATCGCGGAACGGGTGGGAACTTGAACTAGGGTGGGATTGGACGAATCTTGATTCCCCCACTCAGCGGTAGCCCCTTTTCGCCCCCCGCTTTGTTCGCGGCACCTTACTGCGGATATGGCGTGGCGAAGAGCGAAGTCATGGCTTGTGTGTGAGGTTGGGCCACAGTGTTCGGCTGCCCGGCTCCGAATGCTGATGCTTGGGGCGCCACCATGGACTGGTCGAACGGAGGCTGGGCCCAAGCCATGGCGGCCTAGTTCGGCGCCTGATTTGCTCCGAAGCCTGGTGTCGGTGCCTGTGGTTGAATGGTTGGTGCTTGAGCAGCGTTGCTGAAGTTGAACTGCGGTCCTTGACTCCAAGGCGAAGGCCCCGGTCCTGGCTGGTTCGACGGCAGCCAACTGGGAGCACCTTGGCTTGTGTTCCCCTCTGGTCGGGCCGAAGGGGCTGTGCTTGAAATGTTGTGGGGTTGGCTGAGTTGCTGAAGGAAAGCCCGAAGCTGCTCCTGCAAAGCCGAAGCCCCTTCTGCCATTGCTTGTGACATTCGGCCAGGTGGTGGGGGGTGTACTTGGGCAGCAACCGGCCTAGCCTGCGGCTGTACATGAGAGGCCGGGTACGCTGTTGCGGCCGAAGTCTACCCGACGAGGTACACTAGCGCTTGCGTGGCTTGCGGCGGAAGGGCCTGAATCGATGCTTGCGGGTAGACTTGAGGAGGAATGTAGCCCGTCGAATACTGGAGTATTGGGGCCGGTGTGACCTTGGCTTGTCGTATTGCTTCATACGCCTGTTGCTGCTCTTGCATTTGGCGAAGCATGTCTTGGAGTCGAGTCATGTTCTGGCGCATGGCCTCCACATCGGCTTCGGTTTGTGCTTCGGGGTTGGGATTGACTTGCGCCACGGCGAGTGCGGTCGAAGCCGTTACTGGGTGTGACGAAGCGGCTTGGGGCGCCAGCAGATGGCTTGTCAAAAGGGTTTCTGCCCTGGTCTGGAGCACCCTTGCCGCCGCGACCGCCTTCGCCGCGTCGACCGTGTTCGGCGCTTGCCCGAAGTGGTAGGAGCTGAAGTCGGTAGAGTTGGCTCAGGTGCGGAGGCAGCCGGCTCTCCTCCATCTTCGGCGACGGGCGCCGAAGGCTCTGCTCCCTCTTCGGCGGCCATCTCGCCCCCGGCTCCGCTTCCCTTTCACCTTGCAACCTTCTCTTTCGCGACTCTCTTCGGTGGCATTCGCTCTCAGTGGTTTCGCTCAGAGGTCCCCACAGTCGACGCCAGCTGTTGTCGAAACGACAACCGCATACGTCAAAGGACGTGGTTACTCAACTGTGTTGGAAAAGCAATAAATGTATTGATTGATCAAATTTTTCGGAATCCCCCCATTACATAGCCCTAGAGGTTTATATATAGCCCCATTATAGGATATCAGCTGCTAGGGTTTAGGATTACAGGGGATTTTACATGGTTGCCCTCATGAGAGGGACATTTACATGGGTACATAGCGTCATTTGCATACACGGGCCTTTAATGTGCTGATAGGCTGGGCCTGGTCTAAGGCGAAGGAGCCCTAAAGGTTGGGAGCGGCCTGCCGGGCCTCGTTGATGCCGAACTCATCAAGGCGAAGCCTTTGTAGTTCGCCGTATGCCCTTCGCCCAAGATGCCTCTACTTGCAAAGCACCGGCGCGGGTTTCCAGCCTTCGCCACCTTCGCTTATGGCTTTCGCCGTAGGGCTTCGCCCGAAAGGTCTCGACGTCTTTGGCTTGGATCCTTGCTGGTACTATGGTTTTGGCGGGTTCGGCCGAAGGGCCTCATGGCATGCCTCCAACAGTCAGCTTGAGCATTATGGTATATACTATAAGTATAAGTATATGTGAACATTTATACAATGATGATATGGTTTATTGTGACTTTGTGAGTAATTCTGAAGTGTCCGAGTGCTATTTCCATGTATCGTTTGACAGGTCAGGGATGAACTACAGCGCTAGCTAGATGACGACATCGACATGACAAAGCTCTCTTACCACTCAGCTGGCTGCCAGTCATCAAGATTTGACATCGAGAAAGAAGCAAGCGAGCTCGAAGATAGTAATAGGTATACTCCTACAAGACAAAAAAAAAAAAAAATCTTCCACAAGTTGATAAGTTGGTGCTTCATGACGTGTGCCTGAATGCAGCGCCAGGGAGGACGATGTTGATAAGTTGCAAACATGCTTCCACAATTTTCATGTTTTCTTGGGATGATAGCATACGGAGTATAAGCCTTCATTTTATATTTTTACCTACAATATTCAGTCAAGCATCTCACCCTTTTACTTACTAATAACAATGTAAAGATAGATGCATTTCTCGAGTACATTAAAATTGGAGTGGCATTAGTTTTGAAGCATTATTCCTAAAAAAAAATGTTGTTTTTCTCGCCTGGGCTGTGTATGTTGTGTTGTTGAGTTGTGTATTCGGCTTTGTGGGCCAAAAAGAACATGCGAATGTTTTGGCAAAGAAGAATCCAGCCATTCTTGACCGAGGTGGCCCTAAACAACATTCGAATGTTGGGGGTAGACAATCCCTATTCCCTAGTCCAAATTATCTTATCGTCTGTTGATTATTTGTTTTTTCCACGTGCTTTCATGCTATCCTCTGTAGAAATATGCCATGGATTTCAAATTCACAGTACGCTTCTCTAGAAAAAAAAAATCTCCTCTTACATAATGCACTTCAATCTATTGGTCCTACTTAACCAAAAGCAAGAATTTGGGGATACAAGGCTCTCTATTAGTGGAGATATCCTGTATTTTACGATCAAATGTACAAGAGGTGCTGACACAATTCCTTTGCCTCATCTATTGTTTTCAGCAGTTAACCAAACAAAACATACAATAGCAGGCCTCTGGCAATTGTCCACGGCCCGGAAAATGCAACCCGCAGATCCAACAGGGTCGCACTTCCAATCACCTTGCACTTTTCAGCAACATGTATTTCATGAACATATCATATTATGTCATAGTGCAGTTAGTATCTGCAAAAGAATCAGATGAAACATTATAAACTACAATAACTCGAGGGACAGCGGAAAAATGTAAAACCAGACACAGTACTGCCGACAGTAGCTAACCCAGGAGGAACATCATATTCAGGCACACACACAGAGGGGGCTCAAAATCAAATACCTAGAACAGCATGGTAAGATATAAGATAATCCATCCTGCCATGGAGAAGACAGCAAAAATGTGCACCCAGAACAAGATTGCAGCTGATTCCTTGCCACAACCTCTTAGGTTTGCAACAGCACCTGCCCATAAAAAATAGCAGATTAGTATTGCAACTGTATTATACTCTAAGGTTGATTAACATGCCAAACATGATGTCTCATCCTTGTATACTTTTTCGTACCTGATAGTACCGATGTGGGCATAGAGTGCTGCAGTAACAGGACAAACTTGAACATCTTGTCTCCTTTTGGAATAAATCCAAGCTTGTCTGCAAATGAGACGATGCCAATACCAGCAATTGGAACCAATATCAAGCGTGCAAATATAATCGCGACGGTGGTCCGAACCCCAAGTCTCCTACTTCCTTCACCAGGGCCTAAAACCATAATAAACCACAAGTATGGACTTCAGATAAACATATAAATTGCAGAAGTATAAATGTACTAAAAGCACACTTCATATTGCAGCACGGTTCTAATGAGATTTGAGAATACAAGATGAGCTTACCGTCAACAAGATTGCCACCAACGGCAAGCAAAATGCACGGAATCATAGCTTCCCTGAAATATATAAAACAGCATTGTTAGCAAGAGATGGTTTTTAAATGCGAATCATATTTGTTATTACAAGACATTATAGGCATATTGCAAGAAGAAACTACAAGTCATGAGACAGGTCAATACCCAAGAATGAGACAGCTATCTGTTAAAAAGAATAGAGGCGCGTCATCTGTGAGGATCAAATTCTTCAAGAATGGCACAACACCGAGAGTAATTGCAAGAACCTGTTACATGACGCAAAGGAACATTCAGATAATTGAGAAAAATGCAAGCATTGTTTTAGGCAGTGATAAGAGACAAAAACCAAATATACCGAGCACTTACAGATGCAATGATTGGTGGTTGGAGGAGCTGCTTCTTTTGTAGGAATCTAACCATGCCCTTGATAGGAATCATTATCTGCATTAAGCCATAAATGGAGTATTATTAGTTATTTTGGTAACAACTACTGAAGTGCCTCTATTTTTTTTCCAATATGCTGAACTAGCATTATGTTGTGCCCACTTCTTACTTTTGAACCTAAAGAATGAACGTCCTGCCCCTCCTCCTCCTCCTCCTCCTCCTCCTCTATAGATAGCAGGGGCTCTTCCTTATGTGTATTGCCATGAGCACTTGATGGATATTTCGCTACACTTGACATGGTATTAGGAGCCTTAATTGGAAGTTTATCTCTCTCCTCATCGCAGCTGTCAAAGGTCTGCCCGGGGGGTGGAGCAAGCATCTTGAACACATATGTGTAAACAATAATGGCACCAACCTGCACCGGTAAACAATCCAATCGATATGACAAGTATTTGAAGTTGCATTTTAAAAAGGGATGTGCAACTCCATAAACAGACGGATTTGGACATACCCATTGACCAAATGATAAGTATGCATTTCCATCTTGAGTACATTTGTTCGAGTCACCAAACGGATTTAATTGGTCACGGCATAATGCCGAGATAAGGACAAGTGGTATATTTCCAATGTTCCCTGCATTAAGTGAAATGTTAAAAATATAATGCAGAATGCGTGATGAATCAGAAGCTAGCGATATTCATAAGGGCGTGAAGAATGTACGAACCTATTCCAATGTGAGTGATGGTGAACTTGAAGTATGGATAAGGCGGCCGTACAATCAATGCCACTATAAGTCCAACCAAAGATGCAGAGACTGCACCCAGAGCAATGTTTGCTGGAATGAACCACCTGCAATTCAACATCATGAGTAACGTTGAAATGCTTTGACACAAGAAGACCCCAAATATCGCCAAGGGAAAGATACAGCTTGAGCCTAATCATCTAAATGAATACTAATATGTTCTTTCTTACCACTCCAGGATCTTGTCAATTGTGATTGATCTCCCGAGCTGCGCAAATATTAGGCAAGGAAGGAGCAGAGAGAACACAAGCTGCAAAAATAACAAAAAAAAAAAAGACATGAGATAAATCAACATAGCTAGTCTGAATTCTGCTGATTTTCCCATAGCTAGTCTGAATTCCATTAAACTATTCTGGAAATTACCGCATTGAGAAGCTTGCGGCCGCTGGGTTTGAGCACGCCGACGCGCTTGGACGCCATGAGGAACCCCATGAAGCAGACGACGAACACCTTGGCGATGGGCAGCACGGCGTACCTGAGCATGCCCAGCACCGACTCCCCCGCCGCGCCGCCGCCGCCCTGCGCCGCCGCCACCGCCATCTCCAGCACCGACCTCCCCATCATCGCCGCCCCGCCTCCGACACGAAACCACAAGCAACCGGCGAAATCGAATAGGATTCCTCTCCTCCCCACCTAAATCCGCGCGAGCTGAACTGATCGAACAGTCGCGGTTGCGTCGCGGCGGCCAAGCAGCTGCCCGGGGCGGCGAACTTGTAGCCAAAAATAGCAAGGAATCAGTTCCCGAAACGGCCAACTCCTCCTCCCGACTTGTACAACCACTTTCCCCTTCCGTGTCAGGATCCAACCCAATCACTCAATCAGCTTAGGAATCGGATACCAGCCCAGCATTATTAGAAAGAAAAAAAAGGATATCCGAGATTTAGGCTTAGTACGAGCTCCCGAACCACCGGAAATCCGAGACTTGAGCTAGAGATCGCGCAATGTGATCCCACTCATCCGTGCCCAAAAAGGGCGGAAAACCCGCAGGGGAGAGCTCAAAACGCCGCCGCGGGAGCACGGGGAAGAAGCCGACGGCGGCGGAATCTCCCCGGGAACGCGGCGAGGCGATCGTGATAGGGCTCGTCGTCGACGGCGGCGGCGGCGGCGGCAGAGGATTCCCGGCCGACGCCGACGCCGACGCGAGCCGAGAGAAGTTGAGAAGACGAGGCGGCGACGAGAGGAGAGCGTGCCACGTAGGACGCGTGGGGTCCATGGCCACAACTAAGCTCCCCGGTCACTTTTTTGGGGCCCACGTGACGTGGACGAGTTCTTCTTGGTTGTGGGAGAGACGAGTGGGCCGCCGAAATCCAGCGGAGCTGGATTTGAGGACCAGATAGGAAAGGAAAGTAGGCCCAAGTTTGAGAAAAGAGATAGGCCCAGTTAACTTACTTACCTTTTGCAAGTGGTTAGTGGGTCTGTGGGTCTACCCGCTTACACCTCTACTTTAAGATGCCATTGACCAAGAGCAGCTCCAACGGCGAACTCCGAGATCAAGTACGCCGAGGAGAGCGACAACCACTACTATGATCGACTTTAACTTTGAAAAAGAATGATTTTTCAACTTATAGTAGATCTGTTCTTTTCATCTCCTGCTTTCTACTGCAAATGATAGCGTGATTATATTTACAATTTGATCATCTTCCTATCGAGATTGTGTGGTACTATTTCCCTACAAGTATATATTGGTAGCGTGATTATGTTTCATGATGATCGATGAGAACGGTTAGGTTCGATCCACTTATCTATTATTCCTATTCATGGATATACTCTAACGAATCTTCAGAATCACTTCAAAATATAAAGATAAAAGAATCAAACCCCTAAAACCTAGGTCTAAGGGGTTCAACCCAAAAATGGTTTTACATGTATAGATGGTCAAGGTTTGTACAAAGTTACCAAATTTAATTAAATTTAACAAGTTTTTACGGTGTGAACATGAGTTTCAAAAATTTGGGTCCGAGTTTTGCACACACGTAGCGAGAATTTCTCGATCTATTTGTATTGTATTGTGGACATCACATGTATAAATGACTTATAAAGTTATTTCTCTGTATAATAAATCATTCCAACAAAATTTAACTGAATTTGATAAATTTTTTTGGTGTGAACACGAGCTTAATTTTTTTAAAAGTTTTACACGCATATATTAGGAATTTGTTGGTCTATTAATAATGGAAATGATCCATTTGGGTAACCCTAAATAACATATCGATATAATGAACTCATGGTGGATTGATCCTGTTGAAAAATGTATGTACAAACTCAGTAAAAATGATTTATGTTTGACACATATCCTAACTATTCCTATCCTGAGTTATGTTTACAACATTCCTTTTTTTCATGGCCATTTGCTAACTTTAACGTCTCTTTTTTTCCTGAGTAATATTTTGTATTCATATATAAGATTAATACTATAAAGTTCTGGTCAATTAAATGTTACGTACACAAGTGTACAAAGTGAAAAGAGTAAAAATGTGATGTCCATAATTTTACTCCTCCTCTATTCAATGAAAATGGCGGATTGTATATGTTCTTAAGTTTCCAGCCTAAAAGCATCCTTGGCATCCGTCAAATTTCTTGCTTGTTAGGAGAGAAGAAAAAACAATAAAGCAGGTAGTTACTATCATATTATGAGACTTGGTATATTGCAAAGATACATTTTAAAAAGATGAGATTTGAAGGGAGAAACTTACCTCAAAACATTTTTTAAAAAGAAATTGTGAGTGCGTTGGTGATTGAACACAGGACATGGGATTGAAACTACACACTCTTACAACTGCACTATCTGCAAGTGTATCTCACAAAGAGACCTTTTAATCTAAAATCCTCTTTGAGAGCTTGAGCTAGGACGATGGTTTTTGTTTACCGGAGTATAGTGTTTTCTTCCTATCCAGCAATTGATTATCAAGCCATGCTTTACAAGTGTTACTTGCAAGAGAACTTTTATGGTACAATAAACTAATAGTATTAACCGCTGGTATAAATGATCTAACGCTATAAATTGATCTGATCTTCCCACTTATAAATAGATGGTAGTATAAAATTTTACAGGGTAGATTCATCTTTCTTTGCTATTCTACAAGGGTCATTTTTTGTTAAAAAAGGGAAGTAATTAATTTAGATAAAAATAATTGGTACCGTCGCCTGGGGTGTATGAGCAAGACTTAGAACGTGTAAGACCTTTCACACACATCTGCTATGTTACGACTTACATTATTTGATCAGTAATTGGTCACTTGTAACCAAAGTATGTAGATTTTTAATGATGATCAGAATCGACCAGGAATCGTGCCACCGCGACGCTCGTCATTGTCTCTCGCAGGCGTACAAATGAGATCCAACAACAATGCCAGTGGCCCGACACGTGAACGAGTCCTAATTGGACCGAATTAACTCTCAACCACGAAATTACTAGAAATTTTTCTCCAGTTTTCGATAGAACTCCAAATTTTTCTATCTATATACCGGCAGTATATTGTACAGTAAAAGTTCTAATTTTTCAACTAATCATCGAGTGCTAATGTTCAACACCTTAAAACATTTGCTCGAACACATTAAAACATTTGCTGCATTTTTTCTCTATTAGTGCATACTCATTGTTGGTTGAACGATTTACATCACAAGTTCACCAAAACTGGTATACTTTGATGTCCTGTCTATCTGGGACTATGGCAAGTAGTTCATCACCTCTGTGAAGAACTTGGAGTATTCATGCTTGATCCTACAATCATCACTGCAAAAGACTACATAGCCTCCCCATCCCTACTCCACGCCGCAGCAGGCGGTCATGCACTGGTGGCTATCCTCCGGTAGCACCAGCATCCTACTGCAACGCCCTCCAACCTTCCACGTTGCTTCCTAGATCACGTCCTCGGTGATCTTCCGGCACCATCGGCACTCCCGGTTGGTTCTCTTGACCCTAACACCGGTCGCTGCCTCATTGCTGTCACCCTCGACTTGGCTGATGCACTTCTTCTTGGTAGTGTGAGCCTCATTGGACTTATAGAGGAGGAGGATGAGCATGTATGCCGCCATCTTGTGGCCCGTGGTGGTTGCCTTATCGAGGAAGAGGAGGCCTTGCTTCATGTCCTGATGTGCGAAGACAAGCGTGACACCGATGATGAAGCCGACGCTAACGAGGTGGTTGACGACGGTGAGGTAGCCCTCGTTCTCCATCCATTTCATGTTGTTCGGCCTCTCCAGCGGCACATGCCTCCCGACATCACATTCCTTGGCATACACCCATAGACATATACAAGTCAATATACAAATAATTTTATATGTGTATATAAATAAGCTTATATTAGCAAGTTAACATGCGTGGCATGTAGGCTGAGTAGGTCGGTAATAGACTCCGACGAGGTGGCAGCGACGAGGCAGGCAATGTGGACGATGCTATCATGGCAAAGTGCCAACTCTTTCATCGTTGCCGACGCTGCCAATGGCCTCTTCAACTTCTTCACCTTCGCTTTCGCCGCCATGCCCCGGGTGGACACCATAGCACCTTATGCGCAAGACACACGGTACGTGAACTCACTTGGATGTGTTAATTAATCACTGCTAGGTTGATCCCTTCTTAAACTCTTGTAACAATAACCTTATTTAGCTCTTTATAACTCGGGCCATGAATGCCAGCCAAAATTAGATTTGAAACGAACGCGTAAAAAGATTACGCACCTTATCTCATTTAATTTCTTCTCTACTATTATAAAAATTGAATAAAGATATTCCCTTCTAAATCTTTGGCACGTGGTCATATGTCCGATAGCCTGCCCGCGTGATTCCCACGCACCTAAGTACTATCGATTATGATTTCGATTCCGATTCCGATTCTTATTTCTTCGTCCATCGTCTCTCGTTGCCCGTCTCCTCGGGTCGAACATTGCTTGGCCGCCGTTGTTGCTGGCGGCCTGCTGCTCAGGATCCTGATCAGGAGTTCAGGATGAGCTCAACGCACCAAAGTGTGATTCACATTAATTCATCGATTTGCTGTTTTGGCACGGTGACAGGAAACAACTAATTGATCGCTATAGTGAAATTTACGCTTGAAATCAACGCATCACAGTAGATTCATGGATTCTTCCATTCATATATTGACGCCAGGTGGAAGTATACCAAGGATTGCTAGGAAAACCAATGCTACCATTTAGCTGAATGAAATGCTGAAAATATACTGGTAGAATTTACTGTTAGTATAAATGATCTAACGGTATAGATTGATTTGATCTTCCACTTAAATAGATGGCATTATAAAATTTATAAGGGTAAATTCATCTTTCTCTGCTATTCCACGAGAGTCATTGCTGTTTAAAAAAGGAAGTAATTAATTTAGATAAAAAAATTTGGAACCATCGTCTGGGGTGTATTAATGTGTTAACCTAGCTAGCAAGATTCAAAACATGTAAGACTACTTTCCACGCACATCTGCTATATTACAACTTACATTATTTGATCAGTCATTGGTCACTTGTGACCAAAGTATGTAGATTTTTAATGATGATTAGAATTGACCAGGAATTATGCCACCGCGATGCGCGTCATCATCTCTCGCAGGCTTACAAACGAGATCCAGTAGCAACTCCAACGGACTGACACGTGAACAAGTCCCAATTGGACCGGATTAACTCTCAACCCCGAAATAACTATAATTGTTTCTCCAATTTTCTATAACTCCTAATTTGTCCATCTATATACTGCCAGAATATGCTGGTAGTATATTGTACTCTAAAAGTTATAATTCTTCAACTAATCATCGAGTGCTAATGTTCTAACACATTAAAATATTTTCTGCAATTTTTCTCTATTATTGCATACTCATAAAATATTGTTGGTTCAACGATTTACATCACAAGTTCACCAAAACTGGTATACTCTGATGTCTTATCTATCTGGGGGCTAGGGCAAGTAGTACATCACCTCTGTGAAGAACTTGGAGTATTCATGCTTGATCCTACAGTGTCACTGCAAAAGACTCCATAGCTTCCCCATCCTGACTCCACGCCACAGCCGGTGGCCATGCAGTGGTGGCTATCCTCCGGTAGCACCAGCATCCTACTGTGTCGCCCTTCAACCTTCCACGTCGCTTCCTGAATCATGTCCTCAGTGATCTTCCGATACTGTTGACACTCCCGGTTGGTCCTCTTGACACCAACGCCGGTCGCTACCTCTTCGCCGTCACCCTCGACTTGCCTGATGTACTTTTTCCCGGTAGCGCGAGTCTCATCGAACTTGTAGAGGAGGAGACCGAGCACGTATGCCGCCGCCTTGTGGCCCGTGATGGCTGCCTTATCGAGGAAGAGGAGGCCTTGCTCCATATCTTGATGCGTGAAGACGAGCATGACACCGACGATGAAGCATGCGTCTATGTTGCCGGCAGTAACGAGGTGGTTAACGACGACGAGATAGCGCTCGTTCTCCATCCACTTCATGTTGTCTAGCCTCTCCAGCGGCACATACCTCCCAACATCACATTCCTTGGCCACCGTGTGCATGGCCTTACAGCTGCAGTATGCATACATCCAGAGACTTATACAAGTCAATATATAAATATTTTTACATGCGTATACAAATAAGCTTATATTAGCGAGTTAGCATACGTGACACATAGGCTGAGTAGGTCGGTAATAGGCTCCGACGAGGTGGCAGCGACGAGGCAGGCGATGTGGACGACGTTATCATGGTGAAGCGCCAACTCTTTCATCGTCGCCGACGCCATCGATGGCCTCTTCATCTGCTTCGCCTTTGCTGCCATGCTCCGGTGGGACACGATAGCACCCTACGCGCGAGACACACGGTACGTGAACTCATTTGGATGTGTTAATTAATCACTGCTAGGTTGATCCCTTCTTAAACTCTTATAACAATAGCCTTGTTTAGCTATTTACAACTTGGGCTATGATTATCCACCTGTTACTAGTAGCAAACATACACGGAATTGCTTAATGTCAGCCAAAATTAGATTTGAAATGAACGTGTAAGTAGATTGCACACCTTATCTTATTTAATTTCTTCTATATTATTATAAAAATTGAATAAAGATGTTCCCATCTAAATCTTGACACGTGTGGTATGTCCGATTGCCTGCCCGCCCGATTCCAATGCACCTACGTACTTCCGATTCCGATTCCGATTCCGATTTCTTCATCTATCATCTCTTGTTGTCCGTCCTCGGGTCGAACACTGCTTGGCCGCCGTTGTTACCGCGGCTGCTGGCCAGCCTGCTGCTTAGGATCCTGATCGGTAGTTCAGGATGAGCTCCAACACGCCTAAGTGTGATTCACATTAATTGATTGATTTGCTGTTAGGCAAGGTGACAGGAAACACTAATTGATCGCTAGAGTGAAATTTACGCTTGAATCAACGCATCAAGTAGATTCATGCATTCTTCCATTTGCATAATGACGCCAGGTGGAAGTATACCCATGATTGCTAGGAAAAACCAATACTACCATTTAGCTAAATGAAATGCTGAAAATATACTGGTAGAATTTACTATTAGTATAAACGATCTAACGGTATAGATTAATTTGATCTTCCACTTAAATAGATAGTAGTATAAAATTAATTCATCTTTCTTTGCTATTCCGCAAGATTCATTTCTATTTAAAAAAGGAAGTAATTAATTTAGATAAAAAAAATTCGCTACCATCGTCTGGGGTGTATGAATATGTTGACCTGGCTAGCAAGATTCAGAACATGTAAGACCTTCCACGCACATCTGCTATGTTACAACTTACATTATTTGATCGGTCATTGGTCACTTGTGACCTTTAATGATGATTAGAGTTGACCAGGAATCGTGCCCCCGCGACGCATGACATCGTCTCTCGCAGGCATACAAACGAGATCCAGTAGCAACGCCAGCGGACCGACACGTGAACAAGTTCCAATTGGACCGGATTAACTCTCAACCACGAAATAACTAGAATTTATTTTTCCAATTTTCTATAACTCCTAATTTGGCCATCTATAGACTTGCAGTATAGTATACTCTAGAAGTTCTAATTCTTCAACTAATCATCGAGTGCTAATGTTCAGCGCATTAAAACATTTGCTGCAATTTTTCTATGTTATTGCATACTCATAAAAAATGTTGGTTCAACAATTTACATCACAAGTTCACCAAAACTGGTATACTCCGATGTCTTATCTATTTGGGGACTATGGCAAGTAGTTCATCACCTCTGTGAAGAACTTGGAATATTCATGCTTGATCCTACAATCATCACTGCAAAAGACTCCATAGCCTTCCCATCCCGACTCCACGCCGCAGCCGGTGGCTGTGCAGTGGTGGCTATCCTCCGGTAGCACCAGCATCCTACTGCGTCGCCCTCCGACCTTCCACGTCGCTTCCTGGATCACGTCCCCGACGATCTTTCGGTACTGTTGGCACTCCCGGTTGGTCCTCTTGACCCCAACGCCGGTCGCTGCCTCATTGCCATCACCCTCGACTTGGCTAATGTACTTCTTCCCGGTAGCGCGAGCCTCATCGAACTTGTAGAGGAGGAGGCCGAGCACGTATGCCGCCGCCTTATGGCCCGCGGTGGCTGCCTTATCGAGGAAGAGGAGGCCTTGCTCCATGTCCTGATGCGCGAAGACGAGCGTGACACCGGCGATGAAGCAGGTGTCTGGGTTGCCGGCGCCAACAAGGTGGTTGACGATGGCGAGGTAGCGCTTGTTCTCCATCCACTTCATGTTGTCCAGCCTCTCCAGCGGCACACACCTCCCCACATCACGTTCCTTGGCCGCCGCGTGCATGGCCTTACACCTGCAGCATGCATACACCCAGAAACATACACAAGTCAATAAAAAAAATATTGTTATATGCATATATAAAAAAAAACTTTCATTAACAAGTTAACATACGTGGCACATAGGCTGAGTAGGTCAGCAATAGGCTCCGGCGAGGTGGCAACGACGAGGCAGGCGATGTGGATGACATTGTCATGGCAAAGCGCCAACTCTTTCATTGTTCCCGACGTTGCTGATGGCCTATTCATCTGCTTTGCCTTCGCCCTCGCCGCCATGCTCCGGGTGGACACCATGGCACCTTACGCGCAAGACACACGGTACGTGAGCTCACTTGGATGTGTTAATTAGTCACTACTTGGTTATTCCCTTCTTAAACTCTCGTAACAATAGCCTTGTTTAGCTATTTATAACTCGGACCATGATTATTCACCTGTTACTAGTAGCAAACGTACACGGAATTGCTTAATGTCAGCCAAATTTAGATTTGAAACGAACGCGTAAAAAGATTACACACCTTATCTCATTTAATTTCTTCTCTATTATTACAAAAGTTGAATTGAATAAAAATGTTCCCATCTAAATCTATAGCATGTGGTAGTATGTCCGATTGCCAGCCCGCCTGATTCCCGCCGCACCTACGTACTGCCGATTCCGATTCTGATTTCTTCATCCATCGTCTCTCGTCGTTCATCCTCAGGTCGAACACTGCTTGGCCGCTGTTGTTGCTCCTGATTAGGAGTACTTCAAGATGAGCTCCGACGCGCCTAAGTGTGATTCACATTAATTGATCGATTTGTTGTTTTGGCAAGGTGACAGGAAACAACTTATAGATCGCTACAGTGAAATTTATGCTTGAAATCAATGCGTCATAATAGATTCATGCATTCTTCCATTCGTATACTGACACCAAGTGGAAGTATACCAAGGATTGCTAGGAAAACCAATACTACCATTGCGCTGAATAAAATGCTGAAAATATTCATCATTTTTATTAGATGCAGACGTGCAGTTACGTGTGCCTATAACCACCTTGCCAAGTTAGTATCAGTTGTTAAAATCAACTTCATCTTTCAACTTTGGATTTCAAGTAAGAATTGCAAGGAAGAAGCTCATTGAGTACAAAAGGGGTATTTTATTCAATTTTGTTATTTGTTATTAGTTGCTTGTTTTTCTTATTTATCAATCAGTTTAACTCAGAAATGTAAATGTTATAAATGTTTTACTTGTGTGAGAGGAGAGAGGATTGATAAGAGGAGGGATCGAGTTGTAGGGACTTATAGGAAGTCTTGGATACATGAAAATTGAGAAAATATTTCACAATATAAGTAGGATTGTTCTATCTCCCTCTAAACCTCTTAGGATAACTATTCTACATGGCAAGTGGTCCATGGAAGCGTGCTCTCCCTCCACTCCCCCCCACCTCCTCGTCCGATCTCCTCGACCCTTCTCTACCTCCGTCTATCTTGTAAAAAAAATCATATTTTCTTTAAAATTGTATTGAAGACATTTTTTTCTTCATAATGTAATTTTGTTTGTGTATGTGTCTAAGACACTAATTTTACTCCTTTTATAAAAAAACATGCCGCACTTACGAAATCCTAAATTGCATTGTATAAACTTCTATGGGCATTGTCCAACATGGAACATGGCAAGTGCACTCACACAAGTAGCTATAAATAATGACCTTATTTCACACAAGGTAGTAAAATAGTATTAAAAGGCTAGAAATTGTAGACTACATACATAAAAATATGTAATGATAAAAGAAAATACACACATTTAAAACATGTAGGTGTATTAATTTTAGTACAATTGTATATCAACTATATCGGACACCATGATGGGACACTCCCATCCCCTTCTATAATAGTGGATTATCTTGTGCGTTGATAGGGAACATATGCCAATTATAATTCTAACGACAACAATCGGGGTCCCTAAATGAGTATGGAGATAAGTTTATTTCATATGTTTATCACACAATCAAGTGTAAATGTGAACCTATTTCACATAAGATGGTTGAATAATATTAAATAACAATAAATATAGAATATGTAATGTAGGAAAAACCATAAGTTAATTTGCGCACAAATAAATGCATATGAGGATATAACAGGGAGCGGGATGGTGCAGGCAATCTCGTTCCCTCTGTGCAATAGAGGATTTTCTAGTGGTTTGACAAGGAATGGGTCCCTATTGCAATACCTATACAATAGTTTCCTTCTCCTTTTATAATTGCTAACCTGTTTTTTTGTCGATGGTATGAACCAACTCTCCATTGGATTTGTGAGTAGATTTACGCTAGTAACATCTTCTTCTTTTCCAACTCTGTGGTGACAACAACAACACTATGTTAAAGTTCAAATAAAATAGAGGGCGAGGGGACGAGGGATGGGAGAAGAGGAACTGAGGAAGAGTCTCACGTAGAGGGATGCCGACCACGGTGGTGGATCATGACAGGCAGCGGGGTGGTCGACCGTGTGGAGAGGAGGGGAATGAGCGTGGTAAGTGATATATAGGGCCAAGGAAATCCAATTAGTTGGTGAGTGGTGGTAGCATCTGGAGACGTGGAAGACACTGGTCTGAGAGATCTATACGAGAAACTATAATATGTTGGTGGTTAAATTGGAGATGCAGGGAGTAGGATGGGTGAGGAATGGGTGGCAAGGGAAGCATGAATTGAAGGGAACCATGGGATAAAGTATAACGGCTATATCATGGCAATGTGGGGAGTGTGATAGAGCGCGAAGAGAGTGGGTTGCTAGGATTATCTTGAAAGAATGTGAGTGTTTGGACCGTTGGATGGAGGTAGGTTTTCTAGTGTAATAAAATGATACCTTGTTTAGATCCAATCCTGGAATCCGATTAGTAGGCGGTGAGTAGTGGTAGCTTTTGGAAACACGGAAGACACTAGTGTGAGAGATCTATTCAAGGAAGTGTAAGATATTGGTAGTAAAATTGGAGATGTATGGAGCGGGATGGCTAAGGAAGGGGTGGCAAGGGAAGTATGAATTGAATGGGAGTATGAGATAAGGTATAACAGATGTGGCACGGCAACGTGAGGAGTGTGATAGAGAGCAAAGAGAGTGGGCTGCTAGGATTGTCTTGAAAGGATGTGAGTGTTTGATCCGTTGGATGGAGTGGGTTTGCTAATGATACCTTATTCAAATCCACTCCTGGAATCCGATTAGTACGTGGTGAGTGGTGGTAACTTCTGGCACTATAACAAAAACATCATGCAAAGGCAATTTTTAAAATGACTTTAAAATCAAGAGTTCTAAAGTGTAGAGACATCTTTTAGAGGCACTTTAAATATTGTCTAAAACGCTTTTAATCTAAAGACACTTTTAGCACAATTTATTAAATTTATCTTGTAGAGGCACTTTTTTCAACACTTTAAAATTTGCCTTATGTAAAGGCATTTTTTGAGACATTTCAATCTCTATAGAGGCACTTATAGGAAATTTAATCTAAGCTAATTAACTACATAAAAGTAACACACGGCACATATGTACAAGTAATAACATGAGGTTGAGATGGTTAGACCATTCAAAATAAAAATAATATATGCAATAGGTCTAAAGTTCAAGGATTGGCAATTGCAAGGGAAGTGATTTTTTTTCTTTATTACATTGGTTTGCCATGGTTTTGGAAGATTTTAATGCCTTTAGAAAATGCCTATACTCTATTATAAATATTAAAAATGTGCCTCTATGAAAGTGCCAGAAGGCATAGAGACATTTTGTAAAGTGCATCTAGAGTATTCTAGAGACATTTGAAAAGTGCCTCAATTCACTAGAAAGCATTTATGAGACATTTTTGAAAATGCCTCTAGAATATTCTAGGGACATTTAAAAAGTGCCTCTATATTATTAGAGAAATGTCTCTTCCATGCATTTTTGTTGTAGTGTGGAGACATGAAACACGCTGGTGAGACGTCTATACGAGAAAGTGTAAGATGTCAATGGTAGCATTGGAGATGCAGGGAGCGGGGTGGCTAAGAAAGGGGTGACAAAGGAAGCATCAATTGAAGGGGCCCATAGGATAAGGTATAATGACTATGGCGTAGTAACATGAGGGGTGCAGTGTGGCAATGTGAGGAGTGTGATAGAGAGCAAAGAGAGCATGTTGCTAGTATTACCTTGGAAGGATGTGAGTGTTTGGACCACTGTATGGAGGTGGGTTTGCTACTGTTGTAGAACCTGTTTAGATCCGATCCTCCAAAATTAATTTGTTATTATTTAAGAAAAGAAAAGGTAATTAAATGCCATAAGCCCCTTGTCACTTCACTTTGAATCATATAGTTCATATTTGAGTAAGGCCAAATTGATTTAGTCTTTTCTTTAGCTCACCTATGTTGTGCCATAACTTTTATTTTAACTGGTGTATCCCACGTATCGTACTTCACATTTTTGTCATCATTTTCTATCACAAATGTAGATAACATTTTCTACCACAAATGTAGACAATATTTTCTGTCATAAATGTAGACAACATTTTCTACATAGAAAAAAACATGAAACAAATGATTGCCACATTTTTTTTAAATAAAATATGTTGATACATAGATTCAACCAAAACAACCCAGCTCGTCGTGGCTTATCAAATTCTGGTAATGAACATTTCAGATTTCATATGAAGCGACAAAACACCCTCGAATTTTACTTCTAGTATATTGGGTTCTACTATTTTAATTTAGGAAAGATTTGCTACGCTCAACATACCATACTCACTGGTGGAGAAACCATCTTTGGTCGGTCGACCAAATTCCACAATAGTCTCGGTTCTATTATAAACCGGGACTAAAAATGATTTTTAGTCCCGGTTAAAAAAATTTTGATCTTTAGTCCCGGTTGGTAACACCAACCGAGACTAAAGATGATTTTTCCCGGTTCATCCCCTGTCAGATGTATGTCAGGGGGTCAAGGATCTTTAGTCCCGGTTGATACTACCAACCGGAACTAAAGATTACCACTTTAGTCCCGATTGGTGATACCAACCGGGAGTAAAGATCAACCGGGACTAAAGATCGATCTTTAGTCCCGGTTGGAGTTATTAACCGGGAGTAAATATTTATCTCCCACATCTGATCGGTTAAGTCCCAGACAGATATTTAGATAAGATTGGAACATCCCCTCTCTTCCTCTTCTCAGATCCAATCCTCTTCCTCCTCCCCTCCCCTCTCTTCCTCCCCCTCCTCCCCTTCCTTTTCTCCTCCTCCCCTCTCCTCCCTCCCATCAGCCGGCCCTTCCTCCTCCTCCCCTCTACTCCCTCTTCCATCAGCCGGCCGGCGGCGGGCGACGGCGGGCAGGAGGCCAGCAGCGGCGGGCAGGCGGGCAGTGGCGCGGCCGCGCGCAGGGAGGCGGGTGGCGGCGCGGCCGCGTGCGTGGAGGCGGGCGGCGGGCAGCGGCGCGGCCGCGCGCAGGCAGGCGGCCGGCGGCGGCCGAGGCTGCGCGCGGGCAGGCGGTGGCCGGGCGGCAGCCGGGCGCCGGCTCGTTTGCTTTTCTTTTTTTATATAATTTGTGTTTCACTGGTTGTATAATTTTTTAGATTTTGTGATTCATTGCATCGTATGGATCTGAGATGTATAATTTCTATAATCTGTGATGTATTTAATTTGTGCGTAGTTTTTTAGGATTTGTGATGTTTTTGATCTGTCTGTAGGATTTGTGATGTATTGATCTGTGTGTATAAGTAACTTAATATTTGGGATGTTGATTTGGGGATGTACATCCCATTCGATTCGGGAGAAAATATAGGGATTAACATTAGCCATTAGCAAATCAACAATAAAATTAAAAAAAAAAGGATCTCGAGGAACTGTCGCTTCCTCTCTTTAGTCCCGGTTGGTGTTAACAACCGGGACTAAAGATTCCCCCTCTTTACTCCCGGTTGGTAACACCAACCGGGACTAAAGATCGATCTTTAGTCCCGGTTATTTGAACCGGGACTAAAGATAGCGATCAAGATTCGTAGTCCCGGTTGGCAAAGGGTTTTAAACCGGGAGTAAAGAGCATTTCTCCACCAATGACTCTTGAGATTATGACGACACAAATTTTCACAAACTACGAATGGAGATTTAGCAAAAGGTTTGCTTTTAATTTTTTATCTAAGCAATGTTTGGTTTTCACTATGCTTGGTTTTAGTTTTTCCACCATCTTTATATATGTGGTGCTACAGCTTGAATGGTGACCTTTGTAATAAGTTATGGCAGGATGCTTCGAGCTAAAGGTTGGATTAATTTTATTATCATAAAAATATTTGGATTGAAAGAACTTGGTTTGCTATCATATCAAAATATTGACAATACTAAAATCTAGGCAAATATTGATTGATCTGCCATTGCAACCATCCTCGCCACTGCCATCATCCTCCCAGGTCCCGACAACCACCGTGAGCTCAAATGAAGCTTCTCTGCTGGCGTCTCGCTCCACGACGGTGCACAAGAGCGACCAGTACACAAGATCATTGGAATGTGCTTGCTAGCCGGCGACCTCAAGAAGCAGCATGGTTCATGACGACGAGGCCAATGAGGAAACGATTGTAAAAGTTAGTGTTGACATAGGGACCCAAAGGAAAAATTGACTAATCACCATCGGTGATTGCGATTCTAAACTTTTGTGTTCCGAAGGCCGTATTCTAATTATGGGCTGGATATCTACGTAAACTTTGGGCCTAGGTGATGGCCCAACACCCTCTTTCTCACTTATAGGCCAGGCCCATATTCCAGTCCGCACGCACGTGGGAGTTTTGTTTTGGAGGGCCCACCTGATTGTAATCCCTTTCCGAGGAAATGGGCCGGATTTTGAGCTGGCTTCATGTTGTGGGCCGAAAACCATTGCTTCCTCGCTTATAAATTTGTTTTATCTACTAAAAAATAGCCTGCACATTGTAATGGACTTTCTTATAGAAAAAAAGGTTTATCAATCATTACGCATATTATACCAAAGCAAATAACACTTTTATAGTTTTTTTATGATTTGTCTATTATACAAACATACCTCATATAATGCAATGGGTTAAAATTGTGTCCATTATGTCATATCACTTTAGACTAAGATTACACATACTGATTTTATTATATATATATATATATATATATATATATATATATATATATTGTAGAGAGCAAAGGACAAGACATGAGAGAGTGGGGACTGACTAAAGAGGCTCACTGTTAGGTTGGTGGTGCTGGTGGCCAGTGGCCACCACCGCTAACTCTTTTTAATCTAGTATAGATAATCTGTGCTGACCTGGTTTCTATTTCTTGAAGGGGTAAAGTGTATTCCTATGTGTTTATATGGTGAGCGTGGTCAGTTTATATATATACATTTGCAGTTATATTTTTTTCTATTAGAAACTCTACTTTTTGCATATTTTTCTCTTATTTGAGAAGAGTCCCATCAACCAACTAGATCTTATATGCAGGTATTATTCAGAGCAATTTACTGGCTTTAGTTCCGGGGCCAACTTCAAAGGTGTGAAAAAGACACGGAAATCATATATATTGCATGCTAGATTTTAATCAATAATCATGTAGTTTTTGCTAACTTTAAATGGAGATTTAGTAATAAATTGAACTTTGAATAAGCTACTATTTTTCTTTGGTTGATATGGCCGTCAGGCCGTGTCGTCTTTTCATCTATCTTTATTTATTTCTATTAGGCTTCGAGCAAAAAAAATAATTTATAATAAAATATTGCAGTTTCAGTTGGAGTAAACACCGAGTTTAATATTCACTATTAAAATAAACAACTAAATCCTATTATTTAAATCAGGTTACTTCATGATCACCATGGGCCCACTTGTTAGTGAGACCAATGATAAAAACAAATCAAAGTGACTTAAAACCAGAGGATCCACATCCCCGACGTTAAACTTCTGTTGATGAACTGCATGCTTACCACTGTTTTGCTCTCACACGCATCTAATGCACGCAAGGCGCATGCATGCAAAAGAGCGTTACGTGCGCGCTCAGCCTTTGTCGCGCGCGCGCGGGGATCGGTCGTCAGATCACATGATCAGCTAGCAAAATCTGCCGCCAATTGCATGTTGGTTGTGGCTAAGCTACCTGTTCTTAATTAGACAAGAACAAAATGGAGGGACAAAAAGGGTGTCATGTGTTCATCTACAGCTAGATCGAGCCAATTATGCAAAGCACGCACGATCGATGCATATGGATCCCAGCTAGCTAGCTAATACGTGCCGTGTGCGACCACACTCCTCATTTTCTTTGTTGGAATTGCTAAGCCATCAAATTCGACGGAAATATATGAGCAAAATCTGGTAAATTTTCAACCTTCGGATCTACTTTTTGCGATTCATCCTCCAAGAAGTTTTTTCTAAGAAATTGGACAGGTTTCGCTAAAATTCGAACAAGTTAGTGCCAAATTCAATAGAATATGAAATTCAATAGACTATGGGATTTCTTTTGCCTGTAAAAATATCCTACCGGAACCCAAAATGGTAAACGTGGAATTTTGTGAATCTCGTAAATTTAGTTACAAAATTGTAAACCCGGTTCGAAATTGAAGCGAAAGTTGGAGAAACACCAGCGATGTGGTGGTGAAGCGTAAGTGCATGACTCCACACCCACCCGAATTTATATTCTAGTTCCTAGGAATCTTACACATATGTAGCTGGACTTCTAATAGAATTTTACTAAGATCAGATATGTGCCGCAGGTTTTCATCTCCTAGAGTGTGTGTTAGGGGAGTGTATTCGTGACGGTGTGAGTATGATGTTACGTGTACAGTGATCAGCAGTGAAAACCTAGAAAAAACTTATTGAGGGTCCACTACATACTAATTATATAGTTGTTGGTTTGTATACTAACTAAACTAATATAGTATAAATTAAATTAGGATTGAATAATTTACCTGGTGTCATGTGATCCGGGTAGTAGTGATATGTGTGCGTGTGCCTTTGTTGTGTAATCGAAAAAACTAAAAGAAAAAAAATTGAAGCAAAAGTTACCTAGCTAGGAGATCGAGATCGATAGGTAGTGCAAATCATATATGTAGTGAAAACTTAAAAACTATCATTCAATTAAAAAATGATCGCTTTAGACTCACGTATTAATTTTTGGATCCAACGGTATTTCGCCACGATCGAGAGAGGTACGTTTTCTTACCGCGCGGTAGCGTACAGCGTGAGCGCGGGCGTTCCCCTGAGTTGCGAGGCCCTGACTGGTCCACGTGAACGCATTCATGCGCTGCGCGGGCTGGCTGCGCCGGCGCCGGCGCCGGCTCCAGCCGCGCGCGCGCGCGCGGCGGGGCTTTGCTGCTGTGTTTGTCAGCCAATGGGGTCGTCGTCGCGCGCCCACAGGTGACGCCTCCGCTGGCGCTGGCGCCATATGGGCGCGCATGGCCAATGTCCCCCATGCCATGCATGCGCACCTGCGCGGCGCGCGCGCTCCTGGCACCTAGGGGCCGGGGATCTATCGATCAGGCACAGATCAGGCTATGCATACGCTTGCAGTGCGATCGATGCATGGGCCGCGCGGCCGGCGATCGATATCGGTCGCCTGGCTTGCTTTGCTTTAGGCTGGTCCTGCATGCAGTGCATGCATCCATGCAATGCATATGGTGGTCGGTCGTCGGCACCACGTACAGCTGCAGGATGGATGGATGGATGCACGGATGATGGATCCAATTACCTGTAGATTCTCATCATGGAGACAAGAGTACACAGTGCCAGCATGGATGAGTAAAACTACCGTACTCATGATCGACAATTCGAGATCGATTACAAACGCATTATAAGCAGATTCTCTAACGGTAACTTCTTTGAGACAGACTTCACGTAAGAGGATCCCAATCTATAGATCGATTCACATTCACCACAAGAGATCAGTGCTATAGATTTACATGCTAGCCTTAGCAAGTTGGTGGCGCTGATGAGTACTTGCAGGCATAGGTACGCCTCTACGCAGGGTTAGAGTTGGGAGTAGGCAGCTAGTGATAGGTTGGACCTGGTTTTTATCCGGCCGGCCAGTTTTTGCAAGCAGAGCCATGAGATGAGAGGAGATGAGAGGAGGAAAGGTCCTCGTACACCGTACACACGTGGGAGTGCTTCTGTGCTGCGCGGTGGACCAGCGTGTGCCCATGCATTGCATTGCCCGAGACAGGTCACCGCCTATCCGGCTATAGCTATCCCGCTTTCTCGCTGCTCTCTCATCACCGACCTTTTCGTTGCTCTCCATCAGTAGCGGGGCCAAAGAAAAAGAAAAACTAAAAATAAACTGCTGCAAATGTTTTACTCCCTCCGTCCTATAATAGTTAGCATTTTAGATTATTTAGTACATGGATGGAGCTAGAACAAAACGAAGCGGGTTCCACTCGCTTGCATTACTCTGGTTTGAATCAAATTTAGCTTGATACGGGTGCCTAAATTTAAACTAACGGGATATATATATGGTGAAAATAGATAAACTATAGGTAAAAATTCTTTTGAACCGGGTTCCTAAGCACTCCCCTAGTTATACTAGCTCCGCCACTGGTTTAGTATAGTTAAAGTTGAATAAAAAAACTATAATATCTCTTATTGAATAATGTATGATGGGAAGTTGAATGATGGTTGAGGGTGAAATATAATGTGAAAATTTTTACATGGAAAATAATTGATAGGACAACTAGCATTCCATAGTGTAACTATTTTGTATAAAATTTGAATAATAAAGAGATAACTATTTTGGAACGGGGGTAATAAGTGAAAAACTTTCGAATAACTCTAGTATAGTATAGCTGTAATATAATTTTATCATAACTATATTATAACTTATAATATAACTTGTATAGAAATATTAAAAATAAGTTTATTTTTTTATCAAGTATACATATCAATTATGCTGTAATTATATTATAAGTTATAACTATAATATAGTGTAATTATATTGGAAAATATTTCCATGTAGATATGAATTTATCTGGAGCAGAGATCAGTCGTCTCCTCTAGTTCGTGGAAGGCTCGAAGCCCAAGTTCGTTGATCAAGCCCGAAGATTTTACTAGAACACGTCTTTCAACATGCCGATCCACCTCTTTTCTCAACCCACCTCTTTCTCGTTTTCCACGCACATGCTTTTCAAATTGCTAAACGGTATGATTTATAAAAAACTTTCTATATGAAAGTTGTTTAAAAAACATATTAATCTATTTTTTAAAAAAATTAATAATTAATTAATCATGCAATAAAACGAACTTCGTTTTGTATGTTGGGGAGAGGGTTCTCAACCCCTTCCCCGAACACAGCACAGCCGGTCTTTGCCCGAACCCCTGCCTGCAAAAATATTTTGCGCGAACAAAAAAAAATCGCCACCACCCCCGGCCACCCCCACCCACCTCCGGCCACGTTGCCGCCGCAACCCACCCACCTCTGGCCGGATCTATGGTTAGGGTTTTGGGATGGAGAAGGAGAGAAGGGGAGGGGAGGCCATTGCCGCCACTGCCTGGAGCCGCCGCCGCCACCGTCCTCCCCCCTCCCTCCGGCCGGATCTGGGAGGAGGGAGGGGAGTCGTCGCTGCCACCGCCCTCCCCCCTGCCCCCTTCATCTGGATGAATCTGGGAGGGAGGGGAGGGCAGCCGCCGTCATAGCCGATGAGAGAAGGAAGGAGAGGTGGGAGGAGAGGGGAGGGGAGGGGAGGGGAGCGTGGATGGGAGGGATGCAAGGAGGAGTTGAGGGAGAGGGACTTAGGCGACTTTTTACTGAGTAGGTGGCGATTTTTATGATGCTTAATCTTTTTGG
The DNA here is from genome assembly GCA_000338895.3 of Oryza meridionalis. Taxonomy (NCBI): domain Eukaryota; kingdom Viridiplantae; phylum Streptophyta; class Magnoliopsida; order Poales; family Poaceae; genus Oryza; species Oryza meridionalis. The sequence continues at coordinate 24,002,319 of CM002528.2, forward strand.
TATTTTTGCAGGCGAGAGATCCGCCTGCAAAAATAGATTTTTGTAGGTAAATGACGATCTCGTCCATGGTTGTCATTTTTGTAGGCGTCCATTTAGCTCGCTGAGGGTTACCCACCTGGAAAAAACCATCCTCTGAAAAAATGGTTTTTCTGATGGTGAATATATGGTATATTTTATTTTGTTAGGATAAGGCTTTGACTAATAATTGCTTCCCTAATACTCATACAAAAAGTATAATCATACAAAAAGAAGACGAACCTAATAACATCAATTTTACTTCACAAAAATTTTATTGTAATAGAGTAATTATTGGTCAATATATTTTTTAAAACAAAATAAAATATATATCCTATATTTCAAAATAGATGGAGTACCTGATATACTGTTTTGCTCACCGAATAAAAACATGTAAATAATATCACTACCACAGAACACCTAAAAGTTGCCGGTTGGGAAACCTCCTTAGGTGTCGGTCTTTTCAACCGGCACCATGTAAGCGGCACTGATGAGTGCGCCAACACCAAAGCCATTTTGAAAATCGGCACCTTTGAGAGGTTCGCGAGCCAAAAAAAAAATGCTCGATGCACCGGCTTGAATCGAGTCGATGCATCAAACTCATCTACCCTGCATCAATCAATCCCAAATTAAACAACATCACAGGAAACATTGAAAAACATCACAGAAATCTTTCACTAAAACATTACAAAAGAACATCTAAATAATTACAGAATAACATCACAGGAGGGAGGGCGCCACCGGGCCACCACCTCCTCCTGCCGCCAGGCAACCACCACCTCCCGCCACTGGGCCGCCACCGCCTCCCCTCCTATCACCGGATCTGGCGGAGGGGAGGGCGCCGCCGCCGCCTCCCCTCTCGCCGCCGAATCTGGCGGAGGGGAGGGCGTCGCAACCGGGCTGCTGACGCCTCCGCCGGATCTGGCTCGTGGGAGTTGCCAGTGAGGGAGAAGAGAGGGGGAAGGGACGGGGAGGAGAGGGAGTGAGAGGGTGCGCCGACACCTCAGGAAAGGAGGACGAGGAGGAAAGGAGAAGATGGGGACGACGGAGAGGGGACGAGGAGGCAGACGGTGGAGAGGGGAGGAGTCGAGGAGATGGCCGAGAGCAAGAGAGCCGAGCGGGGCTCGGTGGGAGAGAGAAGCGAAAGGGAAAGGATAAGATCGATGGTTGCCTTATCTCTTGCAGTGGGCCCCACCAGCTCGGCTCGGCTGTTTATAGCTGGCTCGGCTTGATTCATAGGTGCTGGTTTTTTTAAAGGAAACGACACCTATAATATATTAAAGGTGTGGTGTCGGTTCTTATCTAGAATCAGCACCTATAATTATTTAAAGGTGCCGGTTTTTCGCGGTTTCAATCTGCGGAAGTGGGAAAATGGCTATAGGTGTCAGTTTTAGCACCGACACCTATTTTATGTTTTGTAATAGTATATGCATCATATACATTAACTTATATCTGTTTTAAATTATATATAGTACTGGCCGGTTGGTGCGAAACGACCTGAGCCCCTGAACTATCACAGATGCACCCTGACCCAATTGATCATAAAACAAGCCACTCTCTTAAACATATAAAAAAGGATACTAGGAAATAAACAAAGCATTTCTGCTCATCACAATCAACTCTCGACGGCGGAACTCTAAAGAAAACAATTCTCTGATTGCTTGCCTCATTGACTGCACTAGCTCATTTATATACTAGTACTTAAAAAATACAACCTTCATTCTAAAATAAGTTTATTTTTACACATCCCACACATATCAATATAATGTCTTTTTTATCAAATCCCAATATAACTATTTTTACTTTATTTATTCTTAATGTATTTATTTTTTACTTTGGCAAACTCTAATATAATAATTACATTAAAAATAAGCTTATTTGAGAGAAACACGAGAAACCTAAAAATAAACTTATCCTGGACCAGATGGAGTACTCCCTCCGTCCCATTTTAATTACAGCCACGGTTTTCCGTGCCCAACTTTAACCGTCCGTCTTATGTAAAAAAAATAAAAAAACAAAAGTCACGAGTAAAGTACTATTCATATTTTATCATCTTATAACAACAAAAATACTAATTATAAAAAAGTTTAAATAAGATAGACGATTAAAGTTGGACGCAGAAATTTATGGTTGCACTTAAAATAGGATAGAGAGAGGGAGTACTGAATTAAACCAGCGTTGATCTTTCTGCTTTACAAAATACTCCGTGGGCCCCACACGCACCTGCTGCCGAGAAGGGGAGGGGGGCGACGGCATACAGGAAGAATGTGGAATGAATGCGAGAAACCGCAATACCTACCGGTTTGACACGCCACTTAATTAAGGAGAGCCGCATTAACTGAGACAGACTTTCCCTCTGCATTTGCCGCCGTTCAAACTTTTAACTTTTTCTATCACATACGTACATAAACTTCTAACTTTTTTATCACATCATTTTAATTTCATCCAAACTTTTAATTTTAACGTGCGCTAAACACATGCATTCGCATCCATCCATGCATGAAACCAGCCGCTCTGTTCCTGCATGAAACCAGCCGTTCTGTTCTGCTCTGTTCTGGTACTGTGTGCTCTGGGCCCACCTGGCTAGCCACCCCCTCTGCTGGCTGCCTAGGAACAACGGGAAAAGCTATCCCTTGTGTCTGCCTGTCTGTCGCCGGGGGCAGGCATGTGATCACGTACACGCATGCCCACCTGCCGGATCCATCAGTTTTTATCTACCCACAGCCAGCTCTATGCTCTCCCCTTTCCAGAATAAGTTTGTTTTTATCTTCTCATCTGTATTTAAAATAAATTTAATTTTAAATAACCATTGCATATCAAAGTTTATAAAAGTAAGATATGTATAGATTTATTGAAATTTGAGAAAGTAAAGGTATCTTGATATCTTTATTTTATATTGATATATATGGGATAAGTGAAAAATAAATTTATTTTGGATGGAGAGAGTGCGTAGCCCTTCTCTCTCTTAGGCTGCCCTCTCTGGGTGATCACTGTTTTCTCCATGCCTTTCCATTTGTTACTGTTGCATATAAAAGATCATCAATGTTTAAAGAGTTGGAGCTACTGTAGTCGGTTGATCCGGAAATCTAGAAATTACCATGTTACTTCAAGGACGAAGAAAATAAATACATGTTCGATGATGGGTTTAAATTACAATGGTCTTAGATTAGATCATTTTACCCGGAAGATACTCCCTTTGTTCTTAAATAATTTTATGCCCTTTATATATGGAAAGAAAACGAGGAAGATGAAGTTTTATTATTGGTGTACAATGACTAAAAATGAGACGAAAAAGATATAGTAGTATTTTAGAGGTACACTAGTATATAGTACTCCAATAGTATTTTAGTCTAAGAATTTGCTCTAAAACTAAAAAGTTTTAGGTAAAAATTTCTTATACTAAAACCACACTTTTTTTTGTAATGGGTGGAGTATTTGTTTGGAATGTGGGTGGTAAGTGGATAGCATGTTATGAAAGATATTCTAGATTTGTTGGTGAACATAAAGCTTTTCCATGTATGGGTAAAAATGGGAAATTGAACATCGATTTCCATGTGTTGCCAAATATTTGTAAATTACTTTTTTTTGTTAAATAATCAATTAAAGAAAACTGAGAGTGATGTGGCGCATCTCCGGCCTTTCTGGCCTTGTAATATATATAAAGATAGAAAACAAATTTGCCTGGAACAATAAGCCCTTGTGTGAAAGCAACTATGTTTGATGAAAACTAGAAAAATAAGCATATATCCAACCTACCTAGTGGTTTTTACTCTACGCGAGGTGATAGAGCTAGTACGTACCAGCTAGCTAGCCAATCACGATATACAATTATACATCCGTATGTAAATGATTCACAATTGGATTGGTTAAAATTTTAATGTTAATTTATATAATTTCAAAGTATTAAATATTGATTTTACGTACAAAAAATGTGGTTTTGGACCCGTGATGACTTTTTTATATTAATGATTAATTAATAATCAAGTGTCGAACACATTTTTTAAAAAACTAAACATATGACCAAACTACGGTTTCCAGTGTGTTCTTTTCTCCTTTACTAACTCTATCTTTTCGTCGTCCACCCACGCGCAAGGACGTTTTTAGAAAAAAAATTACAAAAATTGTTTAAAAAATTATACTTCCTCCATTTCATAATGTAAGTCATTCTAGCATTTCCTACATTCATATTGATGTTAATGAATCTAGATAGATATACATGTCTAGATTCATTAATATTAATATAAATGTAAAAAATGCTAAAATGACTTACATTGTAAAACGGAGGGAGTATTACTTTTTTTAAGTTCTTTTAGCTAATATTTATTTAATAATGTACTAATATATCTCTTCATTTTACAGTGTTAAGGAAAAGGCTTGTCAACCGTTCAAAAATACAGCCTAAATGATTCATTTTCAAAAATACAGCCTAAATGATTCATCTTAGGCATGGTGTGAACATGTTCCGCGATTAGTTTGAAACGTGTATGGAAAGATTGCTTTCCTAAATATCTATTCAACAAAACCAGCCAGATTAAACTGCACGAATTACGTACGCCTAATTAATTACATGCCAAATGAAGCAACTGCACGCCGGAGAGATGACATATATAGCACCATGTAAACCTGCCATATGCCACCCTCTTGCAGCCCAACCCAACCCAATAAGGATATAAAACCACTCGCGGTTTTGCACAGCTAGCGCGGCGCAGTGTGTAACCGTCCAGGGTGACACAATTGACTTATAAATCACGCTTTTAATTAATTTAATTTCTTCCTAAACATATCCGCTAATCCCCCATCCCAGGTGGAATATAAACCCCCGCAAGAGGGAGAAGAAGAGAGAAGGGTGAGGACGAGGCGAGAGAGAGGAGAAGATCCAGAAATCGCAAGCTGCACGTTATAGCTAGCTAGGTAGCTATCTCCGGGGAAAGAGAGAGTAGGCTGCCATGGAGAGCTTCTTCGTCTTCACGGCGGCGGCGGCGTTGCCGGTGGTGGTGGCGGCGGCGGTGATCGCCGGGCTGTGCATTACGGCGGCGTGGCTGGCGAGGCCGCGGCGCGTGGCGGAGGTGTTCCGGAGGCAGGGGATCGACGGCCCGCCGCCGTCGTCGTTCCTGGCGGGGAACCTCCCGGAGATGAAGGCGAGGGTGGCCGCCGCGGCGTCGGCGTCGGCGGCGGTGGACGGGGAGGAGACCGCCGCCGGCGGCGGCGGCGGTGGCGGCGGCGGCCGGGACTTCAAGAAGGACGGGTTCGACGACTACTGCACCAGGATCTTCCCTTACTTCCACAAGTGGAGGAAAGCCTACGGTACGTGTACACAAGCCTCTCTCCTCTCTAGTATGCTCGATTTCACATCACTACATGCATGATGCTTGCTTGCTTAATTTGCCTGTTAATTATTCCGCTCATGTGTGCTTAATTAGCTTAATTAATTATCATCACCCACAATTAATCAGCTATCAATTGAGATATATATACCAGTATATATATACTTACAGTAAATTTAATAAAAATATTTTTTTTAAAAAAAGAAAAGCTCTCAATCTCTCTGTGATGATCCAAGAAATTTGTGGTTGCCCTAGTAACAAGTTGACTAGAGTATAAAAGCTGCTAAAATGTCAAGAGCTCTCCATATCAAAAGAACAGTGGGGGAGAATAATTAATACTGTCCCAAACAGCGAGAGGGGTTGGGTTGTCAATCAAGTCAGCATCAGGGGAAGAGAGGGGGCAAACGAGAAAAGAGAGAATAAACAAAATTAATGCAGGATGGAAACCGTGGTTGGGACGAACTGCTCGGTGTGCTTCCAGTCAACCGTCCTGCATCATTAAGCTATGGATTAATAATTAATTAACTGCAGTATATAAATATATATACTCCCCCACATATATTAATCGGTCGTTGGTCCAATTAGACAACAGCAAAGCCATGCCTAGGTACCTGTCTAGGTAGGCTATGAGTGCAGTACACTCGTACTACTCACTTAATAGCACATTAGTGCTCTTATTTTGCGAATTAATGAAACTTTAATCAATAATAACTATATATAACTATAATATATTTAGTATAATTTAACAATATATCTATTCAGCGTGCTATCGTTTCTTCAGCCTATCAATCAACTTAAAAACTTAGTTTTAAATTGATTTTGGTGTTTTCTTATCGTAATTTTTATTCAGTTTTGGATTTTTTTTAAGTTGCTAACTATTTTAGTTAACAAAACTATTTGAAGGAAAGGAATAATGCATCCATGACAAAAGTATATGCTTAATAATAATTTTCATTACCAGATCTTGCCCCCTGGCGGTGACGTGTTACCAAATACCGACTGGAATTAATTTCTTCTCTCTTTCTTTTTCTCTCTGCCGGTGCAATGAGGCGACATTTTTGAGTTATAACTGTGCGTATGAATGCATGTATTAATTGCTGTTTGCTGAGGTTAATAGGCTAGCAATACCGTTGTTTTGGGGGACCCCGCAGTTTGACCTAGCAGAGCTTATTATCATTGACGCAGACTGCCCCTGCCTGTTCTTCTTCACGAACAGCTTGATTAATTAGCTATACTAGTGGTAGTACTCGATGTCATTAATAATTGGTCTCTCCGTACGTGAATAATTATCGATTTTTGACTTTGACAAGTACTCCCTCCGTACTCATAAAGAAAGTTGTTTTGAACAGCGACACAGACTACAAAACACAACTTTAACTTTTTATTACTATAAAAATATTTATTAAAAAGTGATATATTTATACTTTTATGAAAATATTTTTCAAGACAAATATATTCATATAATTTTTACATTTTAAAACTTAAAAACTTGGGAGTTATTTATGATTCATATTCCTAAGATTTGACTTAAATATTGTTCTAAACGACTTCCTTAATTTACGAGTATGGTTTTTCACTGTTCTTATGAAGTCTACATGGAAAGTGATCGAATAGCTCTGAGCAATACTCTAGGTAGGGAATTACTTTTAATTACGTACAAATCTAACAATTACTATGCCATTTTTAGTGAACATAATTGTATAATTTAGTACATCACCTTCGTCGATCATTACGGAAACATCCATCATATCGATCGATATCTGTGTATTTGCTACTCCAGAAAAATATTTTCTGAGACCGACCCACAGATGAATATATATGCACATTATTGTGTGGCGGTTTTCCTTTCTTTTTAGATCAATCGGTGGCTTGACGACCGGCCCAGCTTCGATTGAAATTAAGCTGAATAATTATTGTGGCCGTCATGTGCTAATCACCCATATAATTAAGCGTGGTTAGCATTTGACCTGACTAAGCTATTTAAGCCGGTCAGTTAGGCTTTCCCAAAACGGCCATCAGGCCATGCATGTTGCCATTAGCTGTCCGAGCACGCCGGCCAAAGCTCAACCCTCGTGATCACATCAACTCTATCTCCCCGATCCTTATCCCTTTTTGCAAGCAACCGATATGTGGTGCTTAGTTAATTAATCCAAGAATTAACAGTGTACTCCTATTAATTTGCCGTTAGCTATCCATGTAATGGTTTAGAAATTCTATATGCATGTTTTCGTCTAACAGAGTTTGATCAGCAGCGGTACTTAGCTAACTAATTATTCTGTAATTTATATAACTACTATAAGCTAGAGTTTAAGCAGAGTATGTAAATATGATATTTTTAACTATTTAGTGCTTGTCATATGGCACTGTAGTTGAAACCATAAACCGTTCAATTAATAGGACAAATATTCAACCTGGTTGCCTCACTGCATGCGTTGTTTTAGTTTGACAAATGCATGCATGTGTATGATATTTTATTTGCTTGGCCCTTAATAAGTATATTATGTTGAAGTCATGCATCTTGACACAGAAACTTGGAGCAAAAACTATATAATATATTTCAAGAACCAAAGGGCCTGAATACTAGTACTTGCCTACATCGATCACATGATGCTAGTGTCAATCTTATTTAAGGTTTTTATTTCTTCTTTAATGTCAAAATGGCTATTGTTTAACTATCTAAAAGCACCAATAATTAGAAGACTTCCACTAGACCATCTCATGATGCATTGCACGTAGGATCGATATGGCAACATTAATTATTTTACTTGAACATCTAATCGCGTTCGCTATTATTCAACTTATGTTACATGTTCTCCCCTAATTTAAGCAAAGGCCGGTTTGACCAACGGGAAACAAATAATTAAATTGATCTTCCAGGCCCAGTACTTATATTAATTACCTAGTCATAAACTACATTTTCTCCATATTTAATTTGAATGCTTCGTTCTGAAATATTTAAAGGCCATTAGCTAACACGGCACACAAGAAATTAATTTAAATAGTTAATTTGGCTAGCATGTATACATATATATGTTGATATGCATGGATATATATATATACATATATATATATATATATATATATATATATATATATATATATATATGTGTGTGTGTGTGTGTGTGTGTGACAATAGCTTAACTTTAGATATGTTTTTTTTCGATGATACATGGTCCCGGCCTCTGCATCACAAATGCACACATCCAACGAATATCGTACAAATAATAATAAAAAAAGTGATGGGACAAAACTCCCGACTCCTACATAAGACTTAGGACTAGTGAGCTAAGGGTGTGTTTAGTTCACACTAAAATTAGAAGTTTGGTTGAAATTAAAACGATGTGACGAAAAAGTTAAAAGTTGTGTGTGTAGAAAAGTTTTAATGTGATAGAAAATTTTGAAGTTCGAAGAAAAAATTTGGAACTAAACTCGGCCTAATTAAAAACATATCAAGAAATTAATCCAAAAACTTGATTTGTTTTCAGTTAGGCCGAGTACGTTTAGTTTGACAAAATTAAACGAAACCATACGATATATAATTACAAATCAATAATTAATTCCACATGCTGCTTGATGCTACTAGCTTCTCTCCTACACAGTGCCATTGACTAGGTAATTACTCCTAACCCTAGCTAGCTAAGCATGCAGCTCGATCGAATCGATCGAGCATGAAAGCAACAGGTCGATCGATAGATGGTAAGCCATGACGATCAATATGATCATATCATGCATGCATGACACTGTAGAGTGTGTACTACGTACTACCACCACTCCACCAACCATGCATGCATTCCTCCCCCCTCTCTCTTGCACCTTTTAAAGCTAGCTAGGACGTGTGGGGACTGCAATATATTTCTTGTGCATTGTCTCTCCTACAAGGATTCCACATGGAGATGTGCATATGCATGGGGTTACACCAATTAAAAGTGCAGCCCACACTCTATGGATTGAAGGTGCTAGCTAGATCTCTATATACTGTACTCTATCCGTCTCTAAATATAAGCATTTTTAGTTATGAATCCAGATAGATAGTTATCCAGATTCGTAGCTAAAAGTTATTATATTTTAGGATGGAGGTAGTATAGTTTAGATGGTGGAAATTAAGTCTAGTAGCTATGGGGAAAAATGGCAAAAATAAAATTACAGTATGGGGTTGTACTGGAAAATTTTCATTTGAATATATCTCTTCACAAATATGTATCTAAATATATATGGGCACAAATGAATTAAAAAACATATTTTCTATGAACATATATAGCAGGAATAATATGCATTCCTCGATTTTATTCCCTTCAAGTGTTCATATAGTACGTTAAAAGTTTGGGTTAAAAATTTTAAATAATTTCTTTAGTTATTTTGAAATGGTATGAATGAAATAAGAGCGTATACCCTTAAGTCATGAAAGATCATCCAGCTTGAATAAAAAAAACAAAGTTAAGATAATTAAGTAGATGAATGTAAATGTGCATATACATATCTTGCCTTTCTGTTGACTAGTTGTCTGTTCAGAAATTATATGGCGGAAACCCTAACTGCGGTGAAAATTCATGTGTACCAAGACAAAAAAAGAAAGTTCTGAAATCACACAAACAATTTCATAAGTAGATAAGATGATAGTGAACAACCATGTAAAAGATCTTTTCCAAATTTAACTTTCATTTGTCAGATATAAAATGACAAATTTTGAATCAGAAAATATTTTTTGTCGATTTGTTTGAAATTTACCCTCGTTTCTTGATCTGAACAGTACCACTAGATACACCTAGCTACACGTATGGTCGATTGTGATAGGCTCACACACACATGCTATAGCTTGATGGTTGTCATGGTGGTTGCCTAGTTGGCAAAAGTTCAATGACCAGCTGTGCTACTAGCATGATAATTGGCAGCAGCCTAGCTAGCTAGTTCAAAGGGGACAATATTACACTGGCTTTAATTATTTCCGCATCACCACCTTTTACCTCAAAAACATATTCTTGAAAAAATGAAGAATATGATCATTTCACCAAAAAATCATGGACTGGTACCATGATTAACCAACTCATTTTGGATAGTTTTGTTGGATTCCTCAAACCAGACACATTCATTCTCTGTGTGGAGAATGGAGATGACGTGACTAGCTTTTATGACTTTAGAAACATAGTTCTTTTCGTGCTTGTGATTGTGAGTATTGGAATTCTTTTAATATATGCTGAATATAATAATGAGCATAAAGTATAACATACTAATCAAGTATGTGAGTTTTTTTCAATCCTTGGCAATTTCCAATACAAATACAGACACCCTATGTATGGGACTTATATATATATATTAAAACAATACTCACAATACAAATACAAACACCCTAGTATATCTTTGAGCCGTTTGAAACCAAATTAAATGATATTTTTTATAGTTAATCATACCAAGATCATTAATTGAGTAGGAATATAAGATTTAAGGGGGAATCAACAATATTAATTGTTTCTAAGAACAATTATTCACAGCAAGTCATAATAAAAGCATATTTATTTTCAAAGTGGGCACACACACTACCTAGCTGGTACCATAAGTCAATGACCAAATATATGCCAAGCCACCTATAATCCCTCTATTCTAAAATAAATTAACCTCATATAATAAATCTAGATATATATAGAATATATCTAGATTTATTGATCAAATCTTTATAAGGTTGGCTTATTTTAGAAGGACGAGAGTACCTGCCTACCTGCACGAACCATCTGCGACGCCGACGTGTCATCCATCGGTCGACAAAACGTACGCAGGCAACACATGCACACACACAGTTGCCCACTTGCACCCCGCTCCCCATGTCCACGTCAGACGGCGACACGTACACATTAACACATGTACACGTCGTTTTCACGTACGAGCTAAGCAAATCCAACGTACAGAGAAAATAGTTAATTTACCCGGTTGCCAACTGGGACACGTACGCCGGCCACGTCACAGGTCTACGTGGCGCGGTGTGGGCCGGGCTAGGAGGGTTAAAAGCCCACGCTTGTGTGCTTTGGTCAACTCGATCGTGTACTGACTCTGAAGAGTAATTAGCCGGTTCGATGTGTCGCGATTACTGTTGTAATTAAGTCTGTCTCTGTGGCGATATGTACGTTGACGATAATTAAGAACGGAAAGTTACGTGAGATTCGTACTCGTACGTACGTATTTGCATCGGAATTTTCAAATCCTAGACTCTTTCTAGTACTGGTGGTACAGTTTGGCAAATCTGGTTTTTTGGATGGTTTCAGCATGTTTAATTTGCAGTGTGGAATTGTTGGGATCGATGCTAGAGATTTTTGCAGAACTTATGTGAAATTTAATTAGGCGTTTCCACTGTGGCTAAACGTGAAGATATAGCGCGCTACAGACGTGTGTGTTGCTTTGCAATTTGCATATAGGCTCGTGGTGTTGGTCCAGAAATTTATTTAAGGATCCGGTTGTTTTTTTTTTCATTTTCCTTGGTCAATGTTGTAAAGAATCCGTAGAATCTTGGCAAGAAGATTCTCCCAAACCTCCAGGAAAGAGGAGAAGATTCTCCGGAATCAGTGGAAGTAGTGCAGTAGCTATTGACTGGGATTTTTGTAAGCCCGGTCAATAGGTTCACCTGTACCCTTGGAGAGATACCCTGCAAGTGCACACAGATCACGTATCCACATGCCTATATGTTCATAGATCACATAGGCACGCATCAAAGCTTTTTAATCCTAGCTTAGCTTACTTTAATCTTGATTAATTTTCAATAGAAATTTAATGACGTTTAACTGGATTCATCATTCGGCGCCGTCTCTTGAACATGTTAAAGGCTGGGCCGAGGCCCACCAAAAACGGAGGCCCACGAGCAAATTTCAAATTCTGACTCTCGCGCGGTGGCGGTAAAATTTTGCAGGCGAGACGTACCTGTACTGGCTGCGGCGGCGGCCGGCGCTGTACGTGACGGACCCGGAGCTCATCGGCGAGATCGGGCGGTGCGTGTCGCTCGACATGGGCAAGCCCAAGTACCTTCAGAAAGGCCAGGAGCCACTCTTCGGCGGCGGCGTCCTCAAGGCCAACGGCGCGTGCTGGGCGCGCCAGCGCAAGGTCATCGCGCCGGAGTTCTACATGGCCCGTGTCAGGGCCATGGTCCAGCTCATGGTCGACGCCGCGCAGCCGCTGATCGCCTCCTGGGAATCCAGGATCGACGCCGCTGGAGGCGCGGCGGCGGCGGCGGCAGCGGAGGTCGTCGTCGACGGCGACCTCCGGAGCTTCTCCTTCGATGTGATATCGAGGGCTTGCTTTGGGAGTGATTACTCGAGGGGGAGGGAGATCTTCCTCCGCCTCCGTGAGCTGTCCGGGCTCATGTCGGAGACCAGCGTCATCTTCAGCATCCCTTCGCTGAGGCACCTGCCGACGGGGAAGAACCGGAGGATCTGGAGGCTCACGGGGGAGATCCGGTCGCTGATCATGGAGCTTGTCAGGGAGCGGAGGTGCGCGGCGAGGGCGGCGAGGGAGCACGGCGGGAAGGCGGCGCCGCCGTCGCCGCCGGAGCGCGACTTCCTCGGCTCCATCATCGAGAACAGCGGCGGGCAGCCGCGGCCGGACGACTTCGTGGTGGACAACTGCAAGAACATCTACTTCGCCGGCCACGAGACGAGCGCGGTCACCGCGACGTGGTGCCTCATGCTGCTCGCCGCGCACCCGGAGTGGCAGGACCGCGCCCGCGCCGAGGTGCTCGAGGTCTGCGGCGGCGCCGCCGCCGCGCCGGACTTCGACATGGTGTCCCGGATGCGGACGGTGGGGATGGTGGTGCAGGAGACGCTGCGGCTGTTCCCGCCGTCGTCGTTCGTGGTGCGGGAGACGTTCCGGGACATGCAGCTGGGTAGGCTGCTGGCGCCCAAGGGCACCTACCTGTTCGTCCCGGTGTCCACCATGCACCACGACGTCGCCGCCTGGGGCCCGACGGCGAGGCTGTTCGACCCGTCCCGCTTCCGCGACGGCGTGGCGGCGGCGTGCAAGCACCCGCAGGCGTCGTTCATGCCGTTCGGCCTCGGCGCCCGCACCTGCCTCGGCCAGAACCTCGCCCTCGTCGAGGTCAAGACGCTCGTCGCCGTCGTCCTCGCCCGGTTCGAGTTCACGCTCTCGCCGGAGTACAGGCACTCGCCGGCGTTCCGGCTCATCATCGAGCCGGAGTTCGGCCTCCGCCTCCGCATCCGCCGCGCCGGCGGTCAGGACGCCACGTCACAAGCTGACACATCTGCTGCACCCGTGCATAGTTCTCATAATTAGTTGGTTTCTGTAAACAGCTAGTAAGTCATGAACTGAAAAAAAAATACATCACACATACAGAGACAACAGAGGATTACCATTTTACCAGCATACATCCATGGCATACCAAAACAATTTACTATACATTATAATTAACATATATGATATACACAGTATAAAAGGACATGCATTTTTCTGCGATAAATGAATTAAGCCGATTAACTGTTTGTCAAGTGATTACAATGTTTAATTCAGAATCTAGCAATTGATTTGTTGAATTTAGATATCTGAACGGTGTTCTGAACCCATGGCGCCTCTGTAGTCTGTAGCCTGTTCCTCTCTGAAAGCAACAGAGCAGATCAGCAGAGCAAAAGGCAAAATCAAGTTTTAGAAGCACATGGAAAAGCATGGTTTCTTTGGGAAAATTGTTGTGCCATTCTCTTATGCTATAGGCCTGTGGTTGAGTGAGCGGCCGTTTGATTGGGACGCCGACGAACAGGCGTCTTTTCGTTTCTCCTTTCTAATTTCAGGCACTAATAAAAACATGTTGGTTGCTGAGTTAAAATCACCAAAGTGGAGTGGAGATCGCGATGTTATCCTGTAGACTAGTTGTATCTGGTCTAATGGTCTATGTAAGCAAAACGATCAGAAATACTGAATTAGTTCAGTTTTTTGATAGACTTGGTATGGTCTTTTAAATTCAACTTTGGGTACAATTTTCAAAGTACATTGAAATACAAATCTAGTGATGCCATATTGCGAGCTTGTGTAGTTTAAATTGTGAATCAAGCCTACGGAATTTTTGACTGAAATACGTGCGTGTCTTATAAGAAAAACCTGAACCGAGAAGCCATTAGCGTTATCACATACGACGCCACGCTCGGTGAGCCAGCGTGTGCACCATCAGCTCGCCAGCAGCGCGCGCCAAGAAAGGCCAAGCCATGTCGGGGTCCGGCGACGCGGCGCCGGCGCGGCACAACGCGGGCCACGGTCGGCGACGACGGCGCGTCCTCGTCTGGGCCAGCTTCGCCGCGCTCGTCCTGCTGCTCGTCGCCGCGGCGGCCGCCATCGCCGCGCTCGCCGTGCTCCGGCCGCGGGACCCGACCACGGAGCTCCTGTCCGTGAACGCCACGGGCGCCACCCCGCGCGTCGCCGCGCTGCCGGCCGTCTCCGTCCAGCTCAACGTCACCTTCCTCCTCGTCGTCCGCGTGCGCAACCCGAACCGGGCGGAGTTCCGCCACGGCGCCGCCACGACGGCGCTCCTGTACCGCGGCGCGGAGGTGGGCGCCGCCGGCGTGCCCGCGGGGACGGTGCCGAGCTGCGGCGCGGCGACGCTGAGGCTGAACATGACGGTGTGGGCGGACAGGGTGGTGGCGGCGGCCGGGGTGGGCGGCCTCCTCGCGGACGTGCTCGCCGGCGAGATGGAGTTCGAGGCGAGGACGGAGGTGCGCGGGCGGGTGAAGCTGCTCGGGCTCGTCCGGCGGAGCGCCGTGGCGAGGTCGCTGTGCCGCGTCGTGATCGGCGTCGCCGACGTGAAGGTCCGGCGCCAGGAGTGCCACAACGAGTCCAAGCTGTGACTGGCTCTGATACGTATTATACGTATGTACGCTGTCTTTGTATTTGTACATGTATATACGTGTGCTGAAGACAGTCGATTTGTACGTACTCTGATATATGTGCACGAATTTGTCGTGGCAATAAATGTTTAGGCTATTCATAAGCTGTTTCTTTGGTAGACTGTATATGTATATTGTTAAAAGTTACTGCAGCCTCATTGTCACTGTTGTGTTTCCAAAATTTTGGAGAAATCAAGAATACGGTTATTCAATTTACATTTGCAACCCCTAAATATATGATTCAAACAGATAAAGTGGTTGCACTGTGTGCTTTTTCTTCCATTTTTTTCAAAGAGATAAACTTGATTTGTGGTGTACATTGCAGAAAACTACTGTGAGATGGATGGAGTATCGAACTACTCTCATTGTCATTGGTTGGCCTAATGTTAGATTACATTTTTCTATGAGCCACCTGAATATATGTCTCGAGTAATTCATGTGTTTTTTTCCGGGGCATTTAATTAACATCCCGACTTGTATTTTTCTTTTTTATTTTTATATTATATTCTTTCATTTCAAAGGAGTTTTAGGGATCATACTTTATTTTCTTGCCTAAGAAAAATACAAGTCTGTGTGGAAGGAAAACTTGTGGTGATACTTGCCCTGGCCAGGCATCCTGAGAAATGCGTTGTTTGGTTGGTGACTTTGCCTTAGAAATTAAATCACGTGAAAAGCAAACAGAGAAAGGATAAAATATTCACAAGCAACCAGTACCACATGTTGACACATGGCATGAATATTTCAATTTCAACCAACTTTTCCTCTAACCTAGTTGCTTAACTCAGGCCACCATATTCCTACGCCTGAGCCTGAGCTCACTCGCCTGTGTCAGGCTACTTCTCAGGATGCCAACCAAACAAATGCATGGAGACAGTCCGGCAGGCTTCAGGCCAGGCAAGTTTGCTCCAGGGCAGCAACCAAACATGCTTTAAGGCTTGTCAACGGCATTCTGGACTAGGCTGTCGTAGAGGCCTCGTCGAGTGCTTCCACTCCGCCTAATTCAGAAGATGATGATAAGCGGAAAAAAGATCTAGATTAGGAATATGACTAGCAAAAAGCAGCCTCGAGAATGATCACTTCTGTCCACTTAACACTCAGTGGATAGCATTTTCTTTCGATAAACTGGCAAGGACTACGGCACAACCGGGGTGTGGAGACATGAATGAGTTGAACCCTATTTATCATAATGCTAAGGCGACTATTACGGTTCGACCCATTTTCGAATCCGAAAAATCCGATAACGTAACCTATATGAGTGGGATGGTGGGTAAATCATTTATAGTCTTTTTTTGGCAGGACCTAGACACGAAGGTTCGGGAGCTACTATAAAAGTAGTGTTGTGAACTAGTAAGAATAGCGCCTGCCAAATCAATAGATCCTGTTTATCCCCAGTGTTAAAAAAAAGGTATATTAGAATAACATAGGCACAAGAGAGGCACAACCTTTTGCCATGACAATGTAAGAACCACAAGTCTGAGAACCGTAGGAACAAAGATTCAACCTTTTGCCATGACAATGTAAGAACCACAAAACTATTTGTTATCATATATTACAAATTAGCAAAATAACGGTGAAATTACACGAACATGCTGGAACTTTGAAATGAAAATATCAGCACATATAGATTTAATTCATTACATGAATAAATCACAACATTGAACATATAAACTAGCATAACCACGTCATGTGATCCAAACATGTAAATAATGAATAGATCAAATAAGCGAACACAGTGAACACGTATCGAGGATTCTGGTTTTATTGTAGTCAGGTTGGCGAGGAGCGGCACACATCGCAGGAACAACGTGCGGTGTCGGATGTTATCGTCGGCACGCATCCCTCGAGTGTAGAGGTGCAGAATATCGAAGGCAGAGATTCCGGATGCCTACTCTCCCGATCATTGGTGCACACCGGCGAGTGGGGCAGAGTAGACTACAAGCAATGGTCGGGGCACGGCGACAAGTGGGGCGCATGATATTGATTTCGCCTGTGTTGCGAGGAGACGCCTGCATGATCTCCACCTGGCGTAACCGTGCACGACGAACATGACTCGTGATATTGACTTCGCGCGTGTTGTGAGGAGGTGCCTGGATGATCTCCACTTTGCATAACCGAACCGGATAAATCACGTGTAACTTAACCATACTCCATGTCGTGCTTGGCCAGACGGGACGAATGCACGCATGTTTCTATAGTTCTCTCCATTACACGTCTCGAGTGGCTAGAAGGGTACCCTCCCTCTCCTAAAATAGATAAGATGTACTAAATATGCCCATACATGTCATCCCATGTGGTGAGCTTTAAGCTTTTATTATTCTTCAAAGAATTAATTTTCAAATGGACTAAGACACAGTATCTATTAATTCTAACACTTTTATACCGATGCACAAATATAACACTTGTTGTATGCATTAGCAGAACAGCACTGCTAGTTATAAGTTAATACGACAGTCCCATTAACAAGCTTTGTTTTTCCAAAGGAAAAACCATTATTTTCTTTTGTCTTTGTCAATGCTGTACCGACGCTGTAGCAATCATTCGTCATACAGTAGTTGGACAAATTTCGCTATACCACAACGTGCACAATTTATACGTTTCCGCACAAAACACCTACGGTCAGCGCACATGATTAAACATCTATGATTAGTTCGTCGATTATCGCATCATTCGCTTGATTGCGCATGAATTGGACCACATTAGCCTCGCAAAAGTTTCTCAAATTAGCTTTCTTTTTTAGAGCTATTAACATGGCTAGGCGTGTGGTAGTGGTACACGATCAGGCACGTTTCGAAAATTTCGTTACCTTTTTATACGGCAGCAAAGAGAGAAACCAGGCGCTGCATTTCAAATTTCGAATTCCCAAACCAATCCATTCCAAAAAGGGCAAACACTCCACAGTCCAAACCACAGCCGCTACCTCCAAATTCAGCTCCAGCTCACCACGCTGTTGAGAAAAAGGTAAAAAACCCAGCAAGTTTCCCATCGAAAGCCTTACCCCCTAACATCCCCTACTTTACTCACTGACACGTGGGCCCAAGAAACGCTGGGCCCAGACGTCAGTGAAAACGCGAGGGAGGAGCCTGGTCCCGCTGGTTCGGACACGACCCCGAAAATATTCAAACCAGCAGTAGCCCAACGTTTCGATCCCGCCCCCCGCGCCCCCCCCGCCTCCCTCACTGACGGGTGGGGCCCACTTGTCAGGGGGTCGCCTCCGCCGCGCCTCATCTTTAACACCTGTCTATTTCCTGCACGAGGCAATCTCATCTCCCTTCTCCTCCCCCTCATTTTCTCTCTCCTCTTTGTCTCTCTCTTCCTCCCAATCTGCGAAGCGAGAGAGAGAGAGAGAGAGAGAGAGAGAGCTCGAGGCGAGCTCTCCCCGCCCTTCTCCCAAACCCTAATCCTTCCGCCACGCGGAGGAGAGCCGCGTCTCGGCGCGCGCGCGGAGGCGTGAAGCGATCTGTATTGGTGGAGGGGAGGGGAGGGGAGGGGATGGAGGCGCGGCGGATCTCGGCGAGCCCGCGGCCGTGCAGCGGGAGGAGGGTGGTGGCGAGGAAGAGGCCGAGGCACGAGGCGGCGGTGAACAGCGTGCGGAAGCTGCAGCGGCGGGAGATCAGCTCCAGCCGCGACCGGGCCTTCTCCATGAGCGCCGCGCAGGAGCGCTTCCGCAACATACAGCTCCAGGTTCGCCCCCACGCGCGCGCGCGCCGCGTCCTTGCCCTTGCCCTACCGTTTCTAGCTTTGTTTCGATCTTTTTTTTTTGTTCGCGTGCTCCTGCGGCGAGGTGGTTTGGTTCGCTGTCTGGTGGGGAATTTGTGGCTCTGGGAGAGCGTGCTTGGCTTCGTTTTAGACGATTTGTGGTCGGGATGGGTTGCCACGATTGACTAATTACTTCGCATGGGGACCTGAGATCTGTTCAGGTTGGGCCATCTGTTGGTGGTAACTGGAATTGGAGTGGGTTCATGGATGCTGTGCTATGCTGATTTTGCAATTATCTAAAAAAATGCTGATTTTGCCAGATTGTGATGACAAAGCTGCGTATTTCGTTAAGTAGGTTAGGGACCACTGCTGATTCGTGGAAGTCATGTGCAGCCGCCATCT
This sequence comes from Oryza meridionalis, assembly GCA_000338895.3. Taxonomy (NCBI): domain Eukaryota; kingdom Viridiplantae; phylum Streptophyta; class Magnoliopsida; order Poales; family Poaceae; genus Oryza; species Oryza meridionalis. The sequence continues at coordinate 24,021,616 of CM002528.2, forward strand.
GCATGGCAAATTCCTGTATCGCACCGTGCAGCTGCTTGTCTGGCTTAACTACAACAAACTTTATAAGTTTAGGGTTTCGTTTTCGTATGGTATCATGTTGGCATATTATTTATTGCAATGTCAGAATTAACGAAGTGTGGATTAACTGTCAGATTGTAGGATTGGTGTAATTGTACATAGAGAATGACTCTATCTGCTGTCTATGCCCTTTGCAGCAAGTATTTTTTTAGATGTTAAAATTTAGTACTTGCCTCGGGTATCGTTGTCTTGGTTACTTGTTGTTCATGACTTCTGTCACTTTGCTGCACAGATAACGATCTTAGTGGCTTTGATCCTCCATTGAAAAAACAATGTGGGACCCTGCTTGGACTAATTCATGCTTATAATGGCCCACAGTCACCTTATGAAAACTGTCAAGCTTGCACCTTTGGTCTGCTTCCATTGTTTATGTTGTAGTGGTTTTACCTCACGGCTGTTTTAGTAGTTTCTCTTGACTTTTTATCTGTATTTTTAATCATGCACTTTACTGTCACTTTCAGGAGGAGTTTGACACCCATGATCCTAAGGAAAACAGCTTGCTACTACCTTACTTGAGGAAAAGGTCAAAAATTATTGAGATAGTTGCAGCACGTGACATAGTTTTTGCTTTATCACAGTCCGGAGTGTGCGCTGCTTTTAGTAGAGGTATGTCTGTGTCATTGTGGTGCACTTCTGCTTCCTATGATCATACTAAGAACAGCTTCATGTATTATCAGAGACAAATAGGAGAATATGCTTTCTGAATGGAAGTCCAGATGAAGTTATCCGCAGTTTATTCTACAACAAGAATAATGAGTCACTCATTACAGTATCAGTGTATGGTTCTGAAAATTTCAGTGCCTTGCGATGCAGGACAACTCGGATAGAGTAAGCTTTGTGTTCTATGAGTTTCCGTTGTTGTGAATTCCATGCTATGCCATCTGCTTAAGATACTGGCAACTCTTTCAAGGTATATACGCCGAGCAAAACCAGATGCTGGTTTCCCTCTTTTTGAGAGTGAGTCCTTGAAATGGCCTGGATTCGTGGAATTTGATGATGTCAATGGGAAGGTTTTAACTTATTCTGCTCAAGACAGGTACACACTAACTTCTGTAATGATTATAAAGTATGTTTATTCTGAAACTGTACTGATGCCATTGCATTCTGCAAACAGTACTTACAAGGTGTTTGACTTGAAAAACTACACTCTGCTGTATTCTATATCAGATAAGAATGTTCAAGAAATAAAAATAAGGTACCCCCTCTCTGACCCACCTTTTTTTTTCTTCTGTTCCCATTTCTTGCAGATACCCTAATTAAGAAGTTTTTTGGATGCACCTTATTACTTTGAATTCAACAGGCTGTTCATCATTTGAATTCACCTCATCTTAGTAGAACTAACAATAAACTCAACAAGCATGCTTTAGATTGACTGAACTTATAAGACCAGAATGCACTATAGTGCACATATAAATGGAGAGAGTGATATCATAACTGTGGTGTTGCCATGCAGTTTAACAGAACTGTTCTTTTTTCTATAGACTCTTAGCTTATATTATTATTTTTAGTTATTAATGGCAATATGATGTGGCTTTATATGTATAATCCTGTGTTAATTTGTGGCAGTCCTGGTATAATGCTATTGATTTACACAAGAACAAGCAGCTCTGTTCCTCTGAAGATTCTTTCCATCGAGGATGGTACCGTTTTGAAGTCCTTCAACCACCTCCTCCATCGGAATAAGAAGGTTGATTTCATTGAACAGTTCAATGAAAAGCTCCTGGTCAAGCAGGAAGGAGAGAATCTTCAAATACTTGATGTAATTTTTTCCCCTAATGCCACAATTGTCATTTACAATCAAGAGAAACAAATTACTTTTATTGTTTAGGTTTTTAACACTCGGTATTGTAGGTACGGAACTTCCAATTAACAGAAGTGAGCAGGACCGAGTTCATGACTCCATCGGCCTTTATCTTTCTCTATGAGTTGCAACTGTTCCTGACTTTCCGGAATCGATCTGTAGCAGTTTGGAATTTCCGAGGTGAACTAGTTACATCATTTGAGGACCACCTGCTGTGGCACCCAGACTGCAATACCAATAACATATACATAACAAGTGACCAAGATCTAATTATTTCTTACTGCAAAGCTGATTCCAACGATTCATCTTCAGAAGAAAATGGTACGATTTTTTTGGTGTTTTTTTGGCATATTTGTATATATTTTACTCATCATACAATTGAAATCACTGCTTGCTGTATTTTACTATTTATCTTATGTTTTCCTCTCAGACATCTTTGTTTGTTTATGTGCCCATCCTCTTGCCACATCGAACTATTTTAATTAGACCTTTGCATGATATCATGCTTTGCTGTGACCAAATATACGGAAGTCTGTTGTTTTGCTCACTTTGGTGAGTTTTCCATTTGTACTTTAGACTTTAGCTGTCACAATAGTTATTAGTGTGCTTCTTGTTGGTGCTGATATTTACGATTAGATGTACTACAACTTTTGTTTTGCTTCATCTCCTTTTCTTGTATTTTTTTGTCAAACTGCACAATACAAGAGAATCCTTGGACCTTCTGATCTCTGAAGTTATTGTGGTAATGAGTTTGAGAAGGCCTTAGGATCTTTCTAATGTTCGACCAAATAACTAGATAGCATTAACTTATATAAGTTTGTTCATAGCCTTTTTCCACTTCTGTAAAGAAGCATCAAGTAACTAAACATGCAAACATTGCTTCCGTAATCTAATTGGGACACTTTCTCTGTCTACTCCAATGCAGCTGGCTCAATAAACATCAGCAACATACTGACTGGGAAATGCTTGGCCAAAATTAAGGCCAGCGATTTGTGCAAGCAGAAGAAAGCCTGGAAGTTCCAGAGTACAGCCTTGGAGGCCCTCGAGGACATCACAGCGCTGTACTATGACGAAGAGCGTGACGAGATCTACACTGGAAACCGGCAAGGCCTCGTTCATGTGTGGTCGAATTGACCGTGAATACTGCTTTTTGCCAACAAGGTGTTGGTCATCTGTAATTGAATTGATTTAACGACTGCCTCAGGTGGTGCCGGCCACGAAGAGGTCTGTGTTGAGGTGATTCATATTTATTTCGGCGAATACTGGTCTCCTACCATTCTAAGCCCCCTACATTTGTTGTAGAATTAACAATTGTTGTTAGTTTCACATAGACTGTAGCATTGGGGAGATGTTGATGATACCTTTCGGCTTAGTTTCATGTCAGTTCTTAAACCTGTACGGCTGTAATGTACCTTCATGGTAGCCACTATGCTATCTGATGAAATAGTGAGATCTCTTTCTGCTGAACAGGTGCCTGGAGAAGGCTGTGAAATCTCATTCTATTTTCCGTTCTGGTGGCCACTTGCAGTTGTGTTTTTACTGTACAATTAGGGCTCTGTTGGGACGTAGGAATTTTAAGGGGTTTATTTAATAGGAATTAGTTCAATTCATGCCCAAATCCTTTAAAAATCCTCTATTCCGAAGGCCTCAAGGACCTATTCGTTTTGGAGGAATTTCAAAGGATTTGGATTCTTAGAATTAATTCCTATGATTGCCATTTGGTTTATATAAATGTAGGTATAGGAAAATCAAAGAGAACTTTCTTTTTCCATAAGTTGTAGAGAGAATATAAGAAATTTTTCATCCACTTAAAACTCTTGAAAAATTCTTGTGGATTGAAGTGTGCATGTATCCTATTTTCTCCAACTTTTCTATTTCTATGTTAAAGATTTCTTCACCTTACTATATCTTCTGGTTATGTATGACACTGACATGGTTTCAGATGCACGTTTAGCTTATATCGTATTGTGATATACTTGTAAAACCCATCAAGTCTAATATTGTTGAAGTTTTGCACATATTTTTATGTAGGAGTATATGATTTTTAAGTACCAATTTAAATCTAAAAGGATGCTGGTACAACTCTTCAAAATTTGATCAAAAGCTCTGACGAGTATTACTCCTATTTGCACATAATTGTCAGTGTTGTGAATTCCAAACAAGCAAATAAAGAAAGAAAAAGAGTGCTTAAAACAACCGCATAACCAGAGTAACAGCTCAGCGACACAACATCACGTTGCAAATCATAAATCAGTTTCGTTTTTATAAAAACCCTCGTAGGTTCCAGCAGACTGCTCATAAAACGGAGTATTCAACATCACAGAGACCATTTCTCTGACCCATAGCAAAATCACAGCGACAAAATCCGCTGTTTACATTTAATTTAGTTGTCAACTACTTCAATTAGGGTTGGCTCGTAGTCAGCAGGGGCCTCAAACCCGTGGAGGTTCATCACGGTGGCGGCGACGTTGGCGAGGCCTGGGGTCTGCACATCGTTGCGGAATCTCACCCCAGAATGAAGGCCAGGGCCTCCAATGGCAACTGGCACCTATAAATTCACAACATAGAACCAGCAAGATTAAAATCAACACAGGCATGCAGCAAAGCAGGTTAAATTGGGATTAGGGAGCATAGTCCAAGCCTAGATCCTGCTCTGCACTTACTGGCTGAAGAGTGTGTGAGGTAAGAATCTGGATTTCGCCTTTCTTGTCAAGCTGTGGCTGGCCGGATTTGTTCCTCTTCACCATATCCTCGGCGTTGCCATGATCGGCGGTGACCAAATAGATGCCACCCACTTGCTCAATGGCATCCAGAATCATCTATCACAAAAGAAGGAACAGCCATTCTCGTCAATTTTGAGTTGTTCAAATTCAAATTCAGTATAGAAAGATAGAAGGATCATTTGCCATGAGACAGAAGAAACCAGCTTCTCATCTTCGTTCTCACCTTGACAGCCTCATCAGCGGCCTTGCAAGCAACCACTGTGGCCTCAATGTCACCAGTGTGACCCACCATATCACCATTTGGGAGGTTAACGCGGACCTGTAAGAACAGAATGTTAAGAATTTTAGGGGCAAATTATTGAACAAACCTATCAAAGTCGCACACAAGTGATGTTTTTTTACCTGGTCAAACTTGCCACTAAGGATAGCATCTCTAGCTTTCTCAGCAATCTCAAGGGCCTTCATCTTGGGTTTAACATTGAATGTGATGCCACTGTCACTGGGGATTTCCACATACTCTTCCTTTGTTTCATCGAAGTATCCAGAGCGGTTTCCATTCCAGAAAAATGTGACATGGCCAAACTTCACAGTTTCACTGGAACAAACGAGTCAATTCAGTAAGTAAAGTTGGACAAATTGGTAGAGTTAGAAAGAAAATTACAGTGCAGCTATAAGTTATTTTCCAATTATGTTACTTCATATACTTTCTGAATAGTTCATATACTGAAATACAGGATTGGCTGAATAGAAACAGCCATATGTCCACGAGAAAAGCATTCCACAATTGATTCAATCAGTTTAGTATCCAATTGAGAAAATGGTGAAAAAAAAACTTGCCTGCAAGCAAAGGTGCGGATGCCATTTTTCACCAAGTATTCACCGGATGTCCTCTCAATCTCTGGTGGTGAAACAAGGTAGTGGCTTGGAAGCTTCAGCTCACCATCATACTGAAGCATACCAGCATATCGGATCTTTGGGACACGAACACGATCAAATTTATCAAAATCTTCATACTCTAAAGCCTTAGCAATCATAACCATGCGATCAGCACGGAAATTGAAGGTCACAACTGCATCACCATCTACTATAGGCCCAACAGCCTTGTCACTATCGTCAACAATCACAAATGGGGGAAGATACTGATCATTAGCCTTGGTCTCTGACCGGAGTGTTTTCACAGCTTCAACAGCGTTTTGGAACTTGTGAGGTGCTTCTCCAAGCACCTGAGCATCCCATCCACGTTTAACAACATCCCAGTCATTCTGCAAAATTGAGATATTAAACAAATAGTTCAATACTTCCATTAGTACATATTATCCCAAGTCAGAAAGAGTTGCAATAAAAACAGAATGCAGCTGAGAGATAAGATATGAGCAATCCAAACTGACAGAGAGGAAGGAGGGTATTCATACCTCATATCGGTCCATGGTAACATACATCCTTCCACCACCTGATGCAATGCACGCATCAATGCCCTTGGCACGCAGTTGAGAAAGATCATTCTCTAGCGTTTCAACAAAACCAACGCTTGTGCCATCCAAAACATCACGTCCATCAGTAAGAATGTGAACACGGATTTTTTTCGCTCCATTCGCACTTGCACCATTCAGGAGTAACTATAAACAGGAATGACAAAAGACAAAAAGAATTAGATACTGGACAGATCAACATGTTGTAAAGAAACATTAGTGCCTCATACTATACAAGATGATAGCAAACTATAGAAAAGAGTACTTTTATACCTGCAACTGGTCAAGCCGTGAGTGAACACCTCCGTCGCTCAACAACCCAATAAGATGAAGAGTGCCTTGGTCAAAACTCTCCTTAATGTACTTAAACCCTTCTCCTTCAAAAATTTTTCCAGAGGCCAAAGCAGTATCCACAAGTTTAGCCCTACAAAAGAAAATGGAGAACATGGTATATTTAGAGGCTTAAGTCTGAGGCTTCTAACTTCTTTCTTAAAAGAATGATTTCATATACGGCATAATGGCAATGTCTAAAAGGCACCACATGGATTTAGTAATTTAAAGAGAAAATTTGGAATAACTTGAAGTACACAGCACCACGAGTAGTTGGCATGCCTTCAAAAGGTCGCTGCATGTCAAGTATAACATACAACTCAAACAGTTGTTCATAAAAGAACTACCCTTCATCTCTAAAGTTTGTAAATCAGTACACGGGATCTCTTTTTAGTTAGTACTAGTAGCTGCTAAAGGAAGTGCGTGATTTGTATAATAACATGAGATAGTAATGATGATATCTCCCTTCATGCTCATGTGGTAATCCACATCATTTGGAGAGATCTGTGTAAATCTAACACTTAAGATGCCAAAAGGAACCAATGGTTGCCATTTGATTTTACTAAATCTGGCACACAAATAAGCCAAGCAACAGAAACCTGATGTAACAAGACCTTTAGAAACAAACACAATACTTTTTGGCCATCCACAGATTATAACTGACAGTATGCTAATAAAAAAGAGAACCAGGAGAAACATGTACCCTTGAGCAAAAATCCGACCAGCACCAAGTGCGTTATGCCCAACCTCACTGTTACCCATGTCATCATCAGAAGGGAGACCAACAGCTGTTCCATGAGCCTTTACAAGCTTCCACTTCTCTGGAGCACCCTTGAAACATAGAAAACAAGATAAACCATGAAGTTAAGTAAAAGGGTAAGAACAATCATCATAAAGCGTTTCAACAATATCATACTAAACTTGTTCTAATATATGTCGCAAACAAGGTCAGAATCCATTTCCTAGAACTCATAATGGAATGTTAGTATGCACGGAACATGCAAAGACAGTGATCCAGGTACCATACTTAACGAGTACAGTATTTCTTCACTGTGACAATTTGTCTAAAAATACCAACCATACCACCCACAAAATGTACTACAGAGTCAATTTACTACGACAACTACATGAAGGAGAAGCCCCTAGCAAAGGTAGGGCGAAGATAATTGGTTAGAGGAAACAAAGAATTTGTGCTTCAGGTTTCACCTGCCACCTAACCACAACAGATTCTTCAAAAACAATACACAGCAAATTACATCTATGGTGGCTAACCTCCAAGGCCTTAACTACATACTAAAAGCTAAGAAAATATACCTTCTTGAGCGAATCCATTGTTGGTGTCTCAGCAACATGGATGCAGTTATACTGGTCCGCATCAGCCTCACCCCATCCGTCCAGTACAACCACGGCCACCGGCTTCCCCTTAGGGAGCTTTGGGTGATCGGGCAATGTCCACGAGAAATCTGAGCTTCCCATCACCAACTAAACCTACCAATATCACATATATAAAGAAATCAAAGTTAGAACATGAAATTAAGCATCTCAGAACACATACCTGCCACACAAAAAAAGAAAAGAAAAGAAGAACAATGTCGCAGCAATCCCGTTCTAACCATCAAATCTCAACAAGGAGGCTAACAAGAACGAACCCTAGGTACTCTTCTTATGGGCTCTTCATGGGCCAAGTGGGCCATTATACTACCGTTAATCACAGCCGTTGGATTTCTCTCTTCCCAAACCCTAATTTGCCCCATCCTCTCGTCTACTCGACGCCGCAACGCGTGCGGCGCGCAGCCGCGCGCCTCCGCCGCCGCGTCCGTGCCTTCTCATCTCTCTCCTCGCGAGCTCATCTCACTAAGTAACAGTGTATTGTATTGCTAGTAACAATTACAGAAGTAGTTGGTTAATCTGCAGTTGATCTCCTATCCTACTCGAAGCGATCTATAGAGGTCAAAAGGGGCATTCCCAAATAGGGCTTAGCATCACACATTCCATTCTCCAGAATCGTTCGACTTGAACAAAATCAAACCATTCTCCAATCCTAATCTCTATCTCTAAACCGCACAAAAAATGCATCTGCATTGGAATCAAACTATCGCGCACGCATAGGCACCGATTTGGTTAAACAAGCAAAAAAAAAAAAGGAGTGCCAAAAATGTGAGGGAAACAAATTTACCAGATCTACACTAGAACATATTTCTGGGGGTAGGGAACAATCCAAGTTAACCAGATTGGAGAAATAAAAAAAATCGAGCGGAGAGTTCAAAGCGAGGTGAGATCGAGAAGATTACCGGAAGAGAGGCTTTTTTTTTTCTCCTTTTTTTCCCTTGCTATTTTTTCTCTGGATGCCGGATGATATGCAGCCGCTTGGCTTGGAGAGGAAGAAGGTCGATATAAATAGAGCGAGGAGTGCGATTCTCTTCTGGTATTTTTGCAGATTAGCCCACAAGATTAGCTCGATGGCAAATAAGCCCTTCCGAGAAAAAAAATGCCCTTAATTACCATGCTTAACTGTGGAGTACTCCGTACGAAATTGACTAGAGAACGAGAAAACGGCTTTGAACTCTGTGCCTTAATTTTACTTTTGAAATTAGAAATGTGGTACGAGTTGTAAAGAGTTCGTGCGAAGAATTATTATGCGATGCACAAAGACGACTTGATCTCTTGCTATGCATGATCGACATAATTAGTTAATTAATGCTTATAATTACTAAATTCAATGGTTGACACAATTATAAAACCAGCTTATCTGGCCTCATGCTTTAGATCGGAGAAGATGTATTTACCGGTTCATAAAATATAAAGTGCATTAGGTTTTTACACGTTATTTTAATGTTGAGTTTTGAATTTCTCATTGACAACTATGAAATTAACATAGCAAGAATTACTTTCAAGGCAATATTAGCTTAAATTTTTAGAAAATACTTCTAAATATTGACTTATCCATAAATTCGTGTCTCGTACGCATTGCCTCCTCGGCGGCAGCACCGCTACAGACCTACAGTTGCCGAGTCCCCCGTATGTCGGTCGAACCCAACGAAATTCCTAAATACGCTACGTAAAATGAAACGATGGATGAGCACATGGTTAATTAAGATTATATTTGACATAGCTTCGAATCGAAAATATTTTAGAGCTGGATATTTTTAACTCCATGAATCTATGATCCGAATTTACGGTTACATTGATAACATTTGTATGAATCTATTTTTGGTATTTTTTCAATCGTCACCTAATTTTTTTCGTTCGTCAATCCGTTTTCATCCGTGTCTTTTTACGCGTTAGTCCACGGGTGACGCCCTCCGCCCGAACAAAGAACAAATTTGAAATCGAAAATCTATACAAAATCCAGGATGTCGGACAAAGAACAAAATCGAAAACCAATACAAAATCCAATCAGGTAATCGGTACTTATAGAACCCAAGCAAAGGGGGGAAAAGAAAAGAAAGAAAAAACACACAAATCCAATACCCCAGCCAACTTAACTAGATTACATCGCTTCTCCTCTGTATCACAAAACAGGGTGGAGGTCAATTCAAGCCGGCTATGTCAAAATCACATATTGATGCCCAAATCAATACCCCACAACATGCCAGATCGATGGCCAAATCAACAAAATCATTCTATGTAATAACTGAATCAAACAGAAAAGATATGAATCATTCATGTCTCAGTCACACAAAAGAAACTAACTCCACAAATCCACAACATGCTGAGGTCACCGATACTACCATTGCTTGCCTGAGGCCAAGGCCGTGGTCACCGCTGCACCGGCTACCCGCCGAGGCCGAGGCCGCTGCTCACCGAGGTCACCGCCGCCTATGCTGAGGTTGAGGACGCTGCCGCACGCGCTACCCGCCGAGGCCGAGGTCGCTGCTCACCGGCGCGAGGCCGTTACCTCTCCCGTTGCTCGATGAGGCCGGCTCCGGAGCCCTTCCTCCCGCCGGATCTGGCGGAGGGAGGGCGCCTCCGGGTGGCCGCCGTTCCTCCTGCCGCACTCTGCCGAAGCCGCCGCACGCCGCTGCTGTGGAGGGGAGGGCGCGGCCATCGCCGCCGATGCCACCTCCCGCCGCTGGGCCGCACCGTCTCCACACGCCGCTGGCACTCGTCGCCCGCCGCCTCCCCTCTTGCGCCGCTCCGAGAGAGAGGAGAGCAAAACGAGAGAGAGGACCGAGAGACAGGAGAGGAAAATGAGAGAGCGAGAAAAAAAATCATGTGGGATCTCAGGCTCTCGTCCTTAGGCCATCCACAATGGATGTCCCTGGATCGGCTCCCTAGGAACGGCCGTCTGCCCTCCGTTACCTTTTCACGCGCGGCCTGTTCCCTCAGCTAGGCGCACGGCTTCTCGCTGGGGGACGCGCGCCTCTGAAATTTTCACCGAGGGCGCGCGCGGGGAAACGCATTGCGAAGCGTGGGCGGGAAAACGCGCACCTTTGGAAAAGTTCCCACCCATATATTTCCCCTTCCACCCCTCACCGATCCCCTCTTGCCCTCGGTCTCGTCCTCCTTCTTCCTTGCGTTTCCCCGAGTGAGGGTGAGAGCTCGCCGCGCCGCCGACCGACAACTTACTAGGACGCTTCCTCCCCGCACGCGGCACTTCCTCCACCTCCCTCTTCGGCTTCAAGAACCCGCTGCGGAGCTCCATGCTCAAGCTCAACTTGGGAAGATGGAAGAGAGAAATGGCGGGGGAGAAAACGAGAAGAGGAAGAGAGAAATGGCGGGACGAAGAGTCACGGGGAAGGAATAGAGAAAAAAAAAAGAAAAGGTTGGTGGGTGAGCAGGCTGGTTTAATGGCCGAGGCCATGGCCGTGGGCTGATAAACGTAGGGGCAAGGGAGGAAATACATACCTGAGGACACCCGGGTTGAAGTACCCCACTGTGGGCTGTAGTACCCTCACTGGGTTGCTTCAGATCTTCAAGAGCCCATCTAGGGGTACCCTCCATTGCGAGCCAAGTTCCCCTACGAGTGTCCTCAGTTAGTGAGGACACTCTAGGAGTGTCTCACATTGTGGATGCCCTTATCTCCTCGGTGGCCCCACTGGCTCGGTTCCTTTCAATATGCTCGCCTGCATGCTCCGTTGTGAATGGATGGATAAGGCACAGTTTAGAGCTCAAAACAAAAAGTTTTAAGCTATCGCATCGAATGTTTGACACATAAATATAGTAAAAAAATCAATTACATAGATTGCGTGTAAATTGCGAAACAAATCTTTTAAGCCTAATTGCACCGGTGCTACAGTAAATATTTGCTAATGACGGATTAATTAGACTTAATAAATTCATCTCGCAGTTTCCTGGCAGAATCTGTAATTTGTTTTGTTATTAGACTACGTTTAATACTTCAAATGTGTGTCCGTATATCCGATGTGACAATCAAACCCAAAAATTTTCTCCAACTAAACAAGGCCTAAACAACCCAAAAGGTTTTTTAGATGCTGGTAATATAATATATTATAATTGTCAGTTTTAAATTAACTGACACCTATAATATTTTATAAGTGTTGGTTTTTTAAAACAATGGCACCTCTTATCTTATCTTAATTTTAATTAAAAGATTCGTTATTTTTCTTCCGTCACCTCGTCCGTTAACGCGTTAATTTTTCATCCGTGGCTAAAAAAAAAATCTCTCATCCACAACATCCGAGATAAGAATCCAAGACAAAAAGGAAATCATCCAGAGTCCGCAGCAACAACCAAATGCACGAGCGATTCAGCGAAAATTCATTGCAAACATAGATACAAAATCCAATAGGAGAATCAAGCGAAAGAGGAAAAAAAATAAAACATCATCGGATGCCGCCGCCACCTTCGTAGCCGTCGGATTCGACGGGGGAACCAGCAGCCGCCGCTGCCTCGCACGTAGCTGTCGGTGCCGCCGGATCCGCCGTGGGAACTGTCACCGCCGTCGTTGCCGTCGGATCTACCACGGGAAGGCATCAGTGGATCGGGCCGCGAGAAGTCATCGTCACTGTCGGATCCACCGCGGGAAGCCGCCGCCATCGCCGAATCGGGCCGCGGGAATCGACTGGCGCCGTTGGTGCTGCCAGATCTACCCGCAGGAAGCCGCCACACTGAGAGGCACCGCTAAGAGGGGAGGAGAGGGGGAAAGGGAGTAGCGGAGATGGTGCGACAGAGGAGGAGCGGCGCCGCTGGTCGAGAGAGGGGAAGGGAGGGGGAGAGGCGCCGCCAGGAGGGAAGGGGAGGGTAGCGACGGAGAGGGGGTGGCGGAGGAGGAGCAGCACCGCCGATCGGGAGAGGGGAGGGGAGGGGGAGAGGCGCCACCGGTTGGGGAGGGGCCGAGCGGAAGGTGGAGCTCGTGGTCGGGGGAAGGTGTGATTAGGGTTAGGGTTTTGATGGATTTAGAATCGATCTGAGCCGTCCATCAAAATAAATGGCTCATATCGATCCCACGTCGGGCCGGCCTCCATATCGGGCCACAACACCACGCGCGCTTCAGGTGCTAGACGCGCAATAGCAGGCCGATAGGGTCTAATGGGCCTTTTTTTACAACTTTTTATTTCTATAAGGAATATTTTTTTTTGAAGGGCTCATATCATAAAAACTAAATCCTAATCATCTAATATTTTTATATTTGTTATAATTTTAGTTTACCCATTACAACGCACGGGTATCTATTTATTAAAATTGTTTAAATAATAAAAAAATTTCTTGACCTATCCCCTCTGCTCTTTTTTTTCCTATGTCCTTGTCCGCTCTTTTTTTTCCCTCATTGTCTAATCTTCTTTCATTTTTTATGTCTACTGACCTCAAATACAATTTGTAAATAAAAACAATACTCACTCTCACAAAATTAATAAGATTTATTTTTAAGATTTGTTAAACTCCACACATTTTTCTCAGGTAACAATACACAGGTACATTCCCACAAATGCAAAGTGGGTATAGTTTAACTGAATAGTTTTTTTGGTGGAACCAGTCAACCTAGATTCATATATTTGATTTGACACCAGTTCTCGAGGCATTCATGGTAACTTCGTCAATCTCAATGCTCATGTTGTGAACGCATTTATACTATGTGTTTCTAAAAAAATATATATATTCTCACAATTCAAAATACATTGAGTACAAAAATTCCACCCGTATTTTATTACACTTACTTACATAAAAAAAATAAATATTTCCGTCCATCATACAAATTTCCATTCGTCGTCTTTTGGGCCAAGACAATCGCATTGTCCGTCCATCCATTTTCTCTCATGCTACAAATCATCCAAACTAAATATCATATATATTCCGTAAATATATAGTAGATTATTTATCCAAAAACAAACAATTTTTTTAGCAGATTAATTGTCTAAACCAAACAACACGTTTTGTCACTGTACACACTCTGTAATCACCCGGTGCAATGCACGGGCACTTTTGCTAGTAAATATGAGAATTTATATCACTACAGTTTAATATACAAACTTCAAATCCATAGTGAAATGTCAAATAGTATCTAAGTATTAGCTTTAAAAACTTAAAAATGAATTAATACTTTTTAAGATAATTTTTCTATAGATTTTTTTTGGTAATCGTGTACGAACGAACTAAGCTAATTTGGTTTACCGTGCGTCCGTGCCATGCAATGAAGCATCATCTGTCCAAGGCGTGCAAATCACAGGCCAGGATTAGGGTCCATTCGGCCATTCCCCCAAACCAAATTAGGCCTACTCCATCCTGATGAAATTGGTGGCCTCAATACCGCCTTGCAACATTTTGGCCCACCGATATTTTTCCCTCACACGAGTCGCTCAACGGAGAGAACTTGTGGCCCAAGCCAACTGGCCCAATATAAAAGGCCTAGTCTCATCGCTTGGTGGCCCAAGCCACCAAGCTCTGCTATCTTCCAAACCAAACTTTCCTCCTTCCGCTTCCAAATCAATCCCCACAGCGCAGCAGCGCACCTCCGCCTCCTCGCCACCGGCAAGCCGCACCTCCGCCTCCGCCTCCGGCCTCTCCAATGGACGCGTCATGGTGCGATCTCAACGCCGACGTCCTCCGCCTCGTCCACAAGCGCCTCCCGTGCCTCGTCGACCGGCGCAACATGCGCCGAGCCTGCAAGTCCTGGCGAGCTGCCGTCGCGGCGCCGGCGCCGCCGCAGCAGCGCCCGGTCCCGTGGATCCTCGTGCCGAGCGCCGGAGGCCCTACCTTCTCGTGCGCCTTCGGCGGCTTCCGCAGACACGACTTCGGCGTCCCGGACAACGCGCGCGAGGCGCGCTACTTCGGCACGTACAGCGGCGGCTGGCTCTTCCTCGACTTCGGCAACACCCGCGGCCACGGCCGGCACGGCCTCCTCAGCCTCCGCACCAAGTACCGCATCGGCCTCCCCGGAATCGTCTACCTCCACCTGAATCCTGAATTCATCAGGGATATGGTCATGATAGGCCGCGACCCTCTCCTCGCCGCCGGAGGACGAGCACTGCATCGGCGCCGCCATCAGCTCGTACTTGCCGCCCGGGATGAATGGTGCACGCGTGCACGCGTTCTGGCGCATGCGGCGTCAGGTCGCTGTGATGCCGACTGCTATCGAGGGCGTCATCGGACCAATTCTGGAGGATGTCATACACCACAAGGAAGCCTTCTATTTCCTCACCGCGCAAGAGCACCTCCATGTTTTAGCACCCATGGAGACTCGCAGCTTCCCGCATGATGGGCGTGATTACGACGGACGCGCCGTTGCTCGCTACCTGGTGGAGTCCCGCGAGAATCTCCTGATGGTGGTCAGGTTCGTCTCTGATCCTCCCCTCTTTCCGCCGACGACATGGGCGTTCAAGGTGTTCGAGATGGTGGAGCTGCCCATCAACAACGGCGAGGCCCGGTACGCGTGGAACGAGCTGGAATCGCTGGGTGGGAGGATGCTGTTCGTCGCGCGAGGCTGCTCAAAATCATACAATGTGGCCGATTACCCGGGGTTGGGGTTCAGCGCCGGCGTCTACTTCCTGGACGACGACAGAATCTACGACGAGTTTACGGTCCTCCTCGATGACACCGCACGGTGCTACCCCTGCAGAGACAGCGGCAAGTGGCTGCTGGCGGCGGCGGAGGCGGACAACTTCTTGCCGGAGCAAGCCCCGTCGAGCCACTCACCGCCGGCTTGGCTTCTCCCCTGAGAGCGTGCTCATGTTAATTTGATCGTCGTGGCACAGGTAATGTTTGCTGCCGATCTTGTTGAAATCTGCTTACAGCGAGTTGTAACAGTTGCTATTTTCATTCGTGATCTGATTTTGCGGCTGTTGATTTGTCCAGTTAGTATAATCCATGATGTTTCATTCTATTTCGAGCCTTCGAGGCCCATTCGTTCTTGCAATTGCCCGGTCATCTTTTCTGTACCTTCTGCTAATTTTCGATGTTTCGTGATTTCAGAATGGAGAAATGGTTGACTTGGATTGCATTAGTGCATCATTGTATTACAGTCGATTCTGCAGTGTGAGAATGCGTTTAGTTAACACCAGCACTTGGCTTTTTCTTAATCTAACCATGCTTTGCATCAACTGAATATCAACGAAGATGAATTGCATCTCTTCAGAGGATCCAAGCAGAATCCTTCTAGCGGGTGCTACAAATTTCATACTACTACGCAGTCCTTTTCACCTGTTCATAGCTTCCAACGGGTTCTGAATTTACTGATAATTAACAATGAGATGACACTATATACAAGGAGTACTAATATTGTTCTTAAGACTTGCTATTACAGGTATTCTTTCAGCTGTACTCTATAGTCCATAGCAGAAAACGCTTCCGAATCAGATTTACATGAATGCAGTTTTATATCTGATCTGATGAATTCCATGAAGTCATAAATTTGCTATTCATGACATGAATTGCATTAGTGCAACATTGTATTGCTGTCAGTTATAATGCAATTTGAAAATGTGCTCAATTAGCAGTGCTTAATTTCCAAGATAGAAGCATGTTTTGCATGAAATGTATTTGCATTGAAGGTGAATTATTGCTTCTACAGCCTGCTTTCAGTTGCTTGTTAACTGCCCAAGATGGGACTGAGGCTGGCTACAGCCTCTCTTTTGAAGGACATGGATTGCATATATTTCATAACTCAACTGCTAGTCTTCTTCACTTGTTCATAATTGTGATTCCAAGCTTCTCAAAATATCCGAACTGAGATATTTTCAGCATCATTTTGAGAAGCTTGGCATCACCGTCGAATTACTACTCACCGCCGGCTTGGTTTCCCAAGTAAGATCGAGCTTTCTGCCAATCGATCTGGATGAGATGTGCTTGCCTCACATCGAGGTGTCCGTGTGATGTTGTTGTCGTGCTGATCAGTGAACTGTTTTTGTTGTTTCCGTTCCAGCTCTGAACCTTTTCTGTTTTTCTTTGAGCCAACTTCTGAAGTTCACATATTTGCAGTTGTTGATTGTCCAGTAATCCACTTAGTACAATGTACTTGCAACTGCTGGACCTATCATAACATCTCTTCAAGTATTGTAGTTTCTGGTATGGGTTGGATTGTATTAATGCACCATGCTGCATATATAAAGTGGATTTTCAATGAGGAGGAATTGTTTCTGCAGCTTTCTTTCAGTTGCTTCAATTCTCTTCTGAGGAGATCTAGTCAGAAATTCAGAATTCTTGGTGGATGCTACAAGTTAGTTTCAACACTCAGCTTCTTAGTTTGTTATACTGAGATAACATCGTCATCATGCACCGGTTTGAGCTACCTGTGCAAGAAGTAAAGCTTTCTTGGTAGCACTAGCTGCTTTAAGATAAGTTATATGGGGGTTACTCAAGTTACCTAGTAGTAAATGATCTGTCCTGTGCTATTTGTTCTTTTGCAATTACTATTGTTGATACCACTGGATTTATTTTTCCTGTGACATTATTTATTCCTGGACCATGTACATGATGTAAAAAGTTGAGTGTTAGTAACAGGTGAGATGTTTATTTGTCCAATGTGGTCATCATCTTTTGAAACACAGATTGGTGGATGAATCATGAAGGCGAGGATGGCTTTTCGGACGGGCTACATGAGCATCTTCGACAGTGTATTCGCGCTAACATGTTGGCTGCTGTGGAAAGAGCGCAATGCGCGTGTCTTTGAACAGAAATTTCGAAGCATAGAACAGCTTGTGCAAAATATCAAGGAAGAGGTCATCGTCTGGAAGACGGCAGGAGTGTTCACAACGTGCAATAGCGAGATCACGTAATATGCATTGTAATTTGTAGAAGTTTTCTGGCTTACCGGGTTGGGGTTTTTGCCCCAATCTGTTTTCGACAGCATACTGTCGTTGTAAGCTCTTTAATTATAATGTACCTTTCCTTTTTTAATGAAATTGGTCGACCGAATCTTTCGGCCGACCCGGCAATCTTTTGAAACACAACCATACAGGTATGCGATAGGTGCTTTATTGCTTTGTTCACTGAATCACTGCTACTGAACAGAGGATGTTCTGCTCATCTGTTAAGGGTTGTCCATTTTCAGAGAATCACTTCTCTGAAAATTGTAGCAATCTGTCTGTTATCTCCGATGGTACAGTCAAAACAGTTCATTAGACGGTTGGTTGCTTAATTACTTATTATACTAAAATGTCAAGCAATGCTTTTGCCGTGAATCACTGATTCACGGGGCCATGGCATGACAACCGAGGTTGATTCAGATTTCAGAATAGCTCTGGAATCCCCAGAAATTCCTTATTTCAAGAGAGAGAAGGGTGTAATGTGTTAAAATGCTGTCACACTCGACACTAATCCTTCTGGTATTTTAAGCGTTTATTATGGGCTTCTTATAAGACCAAAAGAATTATTTGAGAGATTAATGGCATTTAGCTCTGCTATATCCTGAATTCCTGATGAAATGATCACTTTAATTCTGTCTCGTTTTACTCTAAAAAAATATGACTCGAATTTGAGAGATTCTTGTAGTACATTGGTATCCGCTTAATAAGATGACAGGATTACAGGACACCATCAAGCCCAGGAAAAACTAAAGCCTTCCTGAATTTGGGCCCATTTAATTCCGGTGCTGAACACAGGCTACACAGCAAGCACACAGCAGCGACTCAAACCTTCGGGCCCAAGAATACTGGCCCAATAAATAAGGCCTAGTTCTATCGCTTGGTGGCCCACCTCCTCCTCCTTCCAAACCAACCCACCATCTCATTCCGCTTCTCCCTCTCAAAAAAAAAAAAAAATCTCATTCCGCTTCGAGAAGGCGGAGAAGCAGAGGAATCCCGCGCACACAGCGCATCGCCTCGCCTCCTCTCCTCGCCACCGGCAAGCCGCGCCTCCCGCCTCTCCAATGGACGACGCGCCATGGCGCGAAATCGACGCCGACGTCCTCCGCCTCATCCACAGCCGCCTCCCGTGCCACGTCGACCGGCGCCGCATGGCCCGAGTCTGCCGCAACTGGCGCGTCGCCGTCGCGCCGCAGCAGCCGCCGCTCCCGTCGATCCTCGTCCCGCGCGCCGACGTCGGGCCTTCCTTCGCGTGAGCCATCGCCGGCTGCGCCACCCACGCCTTCCGCCTCCCGCTCCCGGCCGACGCGCGCGCCGCGCGCTACTTCGGCGCCTACGACGGCCGGTGGCTGTTCGTCGCGTTCGGCCAGACCAAGGACTACGCGCTCCTCAGCCTCCGCACCCACCACCGACTCCGCATCCCCTACCCCTACGTGTCCTGGGCGACGGTGGCCGCGACCCTCTCTTCGCCGCCGGAAAACGAGGACTGCCTCGCCGCCGCCATCTGCCACTACTGCCAGGAGACCGGCCCGCGAGTTCATAGATTCTGGCGCATGGGGCAGCATCAGGCTGCTTGAAGAGGACGAGGATTTCTGTTCCTACCATCATGAGCGCAACAAATCTGGAGGATGTCATACACCACAGGGGAGCCTTCCATTTCCTCACCGGAGAAGAAAACCTCCACGTCTTTCCGGTGCCGGGCTTCCACGAAGACGGCAACGGCAATCTGGAGATACCGCCCATGGTGATCCGTCGCTTCTCGCGCGGTGGTCGCGATTACGAGGGGAAGGAAGTCGTCGTCCGCTACCTGGTGGAGTCAGGGGGGAATCTCCTCATGGTGGTCAGGCTCGCTCCGTTTCCTCCTCTTCAACCGCCGCCGCCGAGGACGTCGGCGTTCAAGGTGTTCGAGATGGTGGAGCCGCCGCCGGGGACTCCCATCAACAACGACGAGGAGCCCGCATTCGCTTGGAAGGAGCTGGAGTCGCTGGGTGGGCGGATGCTGTTCGTCGCGCGAGGCTGCTCCAGATCGTACGACGCGGGCGACTACCCGCGGGGGCTCGAGTTCACCGAGGGTGTCTACTTCCTGGACGACGGGAGGCTCTACGGCGAGGAGAGAGTGATCGGGGCTGCCGCCGCCGCCGCCGAGCGGCGCTACCCCTGCAGAGACAGCGGGAAATGGCTGCCGCTGCCGGCGGCGGCGGCGGTTACCAGCGTGGACAAGCTCTTGCCGGAGCAAGCCCCGTCGAACTACTCGCCGCCGGTTTGGATTCTCCCGTGAGACTGCGTGTTCATGTGCTTGCTGCCAATCTGGCTCAGATGTTACAGTTAGTTCTCCTTCTGACACGATTGAGATAACTGTTTCGATCGTGATCTGAATCTGATATGATGAAGAATTGATGATTGTTGATTTGTCCAGTTAGTAGTTCAGCACAATCTATGAATGTATTGATGTTTCATTGCCGTTTGGAGATCCACGTGTACTTGCAACATTTCTTCCGTGCTTTTCTGATGTTTTTACCGTGATACACTTCGTGATTACTGAATGCAGAAATGGTTGGCGTTCATGTGACTGGGATTGCATTAGTCAGTGCATCGCTTGCTTTGCATCAAATGGTACACAGTGGAAATCGGAGAATTGCTTCTGAGCTTGCTTTCAGTTGCTTCTCTTCTGATGATCTAACCAGAGACCCCAGTGGATGCTACGAATTAATTTTTTCGGGAATACGTAAAAGGATTGCACACTTTTGTATTAAGAGGAATAAAATTTACACAAAAGGCAAAACAAAGAAAGGAAGGGGTGCTTGGGAAAAAAAAGGAGGAAAAAGAGGAAAACAAGGACTTAAGCCTATTCTCGCGATTACAATGGGACGACCAAACGACCTAGCACGCTAAGAAGGAAGCGTTTGCGACAGGGGATGGGCAAGATGCCAAAGGGCGGCCTCTTGCGCCATGCCTACGACCACCTCGGACCAAGGTCGAGAACAATTGTTAAACACGCGGTTGTTCCGTTCCTTCCAAATGGACCACGCGCCAAGGGTCACGATAGTGTCGAATCCACGACAATGCTCCCTCCGAACTTTGAGTCGGCAGGAGCATTGCCACTCGTGGAAGGAAACATCGCCAGAGGGGAAGCATTGTGGAAGCCTGAGGCTCGAGAGGACGGTCCACCACAGCTGGAGGGACTCGGGGCACCCAATTAGAATGTGATCAATTGTCTCATCCTGCTGGTCACAAAAGACACAACAGGTAGGGTGCGGCAAGCCACGCTTCTCCAAGCGGCCAGCCGTCCAGCAGCGGCGATGAGCGACCAACCACAGGGAGTAGCGACCTCGAGGAGGGGCGAGAGAGTGCCAGATAGGTTGATGCTAGAAAGGGATCCTTCGTGAGAAGAAGGCAAGGTAGGCCGAGCGGGTGGAATACGACCCCGAGTTTTCCCACCTCCAAATGAAGGAATCAGGCTGGCCCTCCGATAGAATTGTTGACCGCACCATCGACCAAACCTGCAGGTATTGCAGGATTGCCTGAACGCCCAAGGAGCCACGAAGGTCGCGGATCCATCGGTTGTTGGCCAACGCATCAGCGACCGAGAGTTTCTGGCGGACACGAGCCAGGATGCAATTGTAGAGATTCGGTGCCCAAGAGTGAAGACTCGAACCCTGCAGCCATCTGTCCTCCCAGAAGAGAATCGATTTGCCATCACCGAGCACGCAAGTCATGGAAGCAGCCGCAAACTCGCGCTCTTGCCTGGAACACGGGACTTGCAGTCCCTGCCAGGACAAGGACTGGGAGGCACGCTGAGCCCAGAGCCACCTGGCACGAAGTGCAATCCCCATGAGCTCCAGGTTGTGGATGCCTAGCCCCCCATATTTCAATGGTGCGCAGACACGAGACCAAGCTAGCCTGCAATAGCCGCCCAATGCATTTGCATGACCACACCAAAGGAAACCGCGCCGGATCTTGTCGATAGCCTTCAGCACCCATTTCGGGGGGGGGGGGGGAATTGCAATGAGCAGATAGACCGGGATCGCACTCAGCACAGCTTTGACAAGCGCTAGGCGCCCAGCTGGCTGCAGCCAATCAGATCTCCAAAGCGGTAGCCGCTGAGCAATTTTATCGACCAGAGGCTGAAGGTCCTCGCGGCGCAGCTTGCTGATGGAAAGAGGCAACCCCAAATATTTGCACGGGAACTCCTCAACCAGGCAAGGGAGAGAGTCACCGAGCACTACGACCTCTTCCTCCGAGCAGCTAATCGGGATTGCGGAACACTTGGCGTAGTTGGTGCGAAGACCAGAGGCCTCACCAAAGAGAGTCAGGATCCCTTGTGCCGCAGCGAGCTCCCCTTCAACCGGACGGAGGAATGCGACCACATCATCAGCATACAAGGAGATCCGGTGGGGGACACCTAGGGGTTGCAGGATCCCCTCACGCTTCACGAGGGCAAAGAGGGCCGAGAGAGCATCCATTGCAAGGATGAACAACATTGGTGAAATGGGGTCACCTTGCCGCACCCCTCGGCGATGGATTATCGAGTCTCCGGCGATCCATTAAGAAGGACTCTCGTGGAAGAGGTCCTGAATAGGATGGCAATCCAGGATCTCCACCGGTGACCAAAGCCCTTGTTTGTAGCACCTCAAGGATGAACTGCCAAGAGATGGAGTCGAAGGCTTGAGCTATGTCGAGCTTCAGAAGAGTCGAAGACTGGCGCCGCTCATGCAACCGCTTGGCAGATTGTCGGACCAGCATAAAGTTATCATGGATGCACCGCTTCTGAATGAAAGCACTCTGGTTGGAGGCGACCAAGGAGTTAAGGTGTGGCGCCAGCCGACGGGAGAGAAGCTTGGTGAACAGCTTGGCGAAGCTATGGAGCAAGTTGATCGGCCGAAAGTCACGCATGGAGGTCGCATCCTGCTTCTTGGGCAAGAGAGTGATGAAAGCCTTGTTGATGCGACCAAAACTCGACCCGTCCATGCGGAACAGCTGTGCAAGAGTCCCCATGATGTCATCCTTGATAATATGCTAGCATTTTGCATAGAACAGCCCAGTGAAGCCGTCAGGGCCCGGCGCCTTTTCCGAAGGCATCTCACGGATTGCGGCCCAGACCTCCTCCTCAGAGAAGGGGAGTTCTAGGTCATCCGGTAGGGCAGCATGCTGACCTAGCGCGTCGAGATCCAGCATGTGCGACCTCTCGAAAGCGGTACCCAGCAACTCGGAGTAGAAGGAATGTACCAAAGCAGCTTTTTCATCCGGGGAGGTAGCCACAACGTCGTCGTGCCTAATCTGCTGGATGAAATTGCGACGTCTGCGACCGGCTGCAAATCGGTGGAAGAACTTGGTATTGGCGTCTCCTTCTTGAATCCAGGTGATGCGGGAGCGTTGTCTCGCCAAGGTTCGCTCGAGCGAAGACAGGGCGAGGAACTTCTTGCGGAGCGACCGGTGAAGCATCTGCTCGGGAGTCGAGAGGCGCCGCTGTTCTTCCGCAAGATCAAACTTGCCAATCAAATATTTGGCCAAATCAAGTTGCTACTTAATGTTGCCGACCCGCTTGTCACTCCAACTTTGAAGCGCCCGAGCAAGACCACGCAGCTTGGAATCAAGGCGGCTAATTGGGTCGCTCACCGCACACGGAGCAGTCCAGCTGGAATGGACCACATCTTCGAACCCCTCAAGCCGGCACCAGAAGGATTCAAAGTGAAACCTCTTCTTACGTTGCAAAGCGGGCAGGGTTGATAGAAGGAGCGGATCATACTGACATAACTCAGCCGCATCAGTTTCAGCTAGCCGTGCAACATGCTGACCGTGCTACATGTTCAGAAAAATGAATGGGGAATGCAGAGATAAGCATCCTCTCCATGATTCTCAAATTTACCGTTCATGTGTTACTGAAAGCTTCAGATATCTTCAGATAAATACCAACTCTTAACTGTTTAACCAATTCGCTACTAAATTGTACTCAACATTACATCATGCACATAATATAGGAATAAATCGTGGCACAGAAAATAGAATTGGTAGCATCAAAAGTGGTACTAGTACAGTAGTACCTATAGAAGAACAAATAACATGTAGAAGATCATACAACAGCTAGCAAGATGAAATTTTTTTTCGCCGGGCCAGCTTGAAAAGCTGGCCGAAGTTTATTAAGTACGAAAGAGAGGATTGTCAGAATTACAACGGCCCTGCGAACAGGCTAACAACAGTGATTACAGCGCATTAGCGATCAGCATCAACTGAGAATTCTGACAATCCTGAGACTGATTAACAGTGAAGCCTGGCATGCTAAGCTAGATTATGAACAAGTAACAATGAAGTAAAATTACTCTATGGAATATGTAGCAGCAACTGAGAATTCTGCTAAGATCTTCACAAGAGGCGCACAACCTTATAAGCGACAGAAATCAGTCGGTTCAGTCCCCAGAAGCAATTTTTCCGCGTTCGCAAAAAAATTCCCCAGAAGGCAGAAGCAATTCAGCTTAATTGCAAATCCATTTCAGGCAAAGCACACGATTTTATCAGGAAAACAAAAGCACAAATAATTGAGTATATATTTTCACATTGCATTATAATCGACTTCAATATAATGCTGCACTAATGCAATCAAAGCCATGGAAACAGATCATTTGCTGCAGTAATGTAATCCATCAGATCGGAGATCGGACTGCATTCATGTAAGTCTGTCTCTGGAAGCATTTTTGTGCTACACAAGGAGAATTATACTGAAACAGGTCGAGAATTACCACATCGGATCTCGACTGAAACAACAGCAATTAACATGCCGGCAAGAAGCATATGCTAGAAATTTGATAGAAAATAAAAAAAACACTTCAGCACCCTCAGGAATTGTGATAATTTGACTTTTCCTAAAAACTTAATATAAAAATAAATTGTGCCAAAAACTTATTTATAAATGAACCGTGACCTTAGCACCCTAACATTTGGCACTGTGCTCAGCGCCACTGATTTTGACGCTAGCATCTTATCTGAGTTGGCATGGATTCATCATATTATCAAAAGGTCAGCGCCATCCCCACTGGCACTGACCTCCGTACCATTGTATGCTCAAGATATATAGGAGGGAATCAAAACTATAATGCCGGTCGACCGTGCAAGTTTTAAGGACAAATAATTGGGGCTATCAACTCTGGAAGGAAGAATGAAATCTATACAATTCTATCCAATTAAGGTTTGCTATCAGATTAAATGATTGGAACGAGAGGTATTTATCTGCAGCAGGAAAAGAAGCCTTGGTCAAGAGCATTTGGCCCAAACATTATCCACATACGCAATGGGGGTGTTCAAGATGCCAGTACGACCCGGCGAGATCTATTCGGCGAATATGGCTCTGACGCCCTCCGGATTGTTTCTCAGTATGGATTTGGCTATGGCTTGTCTCGATACCCCTCCTCGCATGCAGGGGCATTGTATATATAGCGTGGATCATATCATCTTTTTTCTAAGTAGAATTCGGAGATAAATCACGACACAAGTCCAAGAAAACCTTATCTTTCCCAAATAGGACTCTAACACCTATTCCGAGAAGATAGCTTACTTCTTTGTTTGCCATATTTCCTTAATTAAAGAATATCTTCACATATACAATCGGATATATGGTATTGTAGACTTGTAGTATTACATGAATCCGTGTATAGGAGTTATGCCTTATCTTTGACACTGACACAAAGAACAAAGATTCATTAAGTGGCACTATAGATTTAAAATACTCTAAAATTGTCAGCTTAGGATATGTGCTCCCACTAGAAAGCACGTATATCGCCCAAAATATTTCGTTGTTTTTCTTTTCAATTTTTGTTTGAATTTAGTCAGAATTTAGTCGTATTCATTTAAATAATTTCGTCCAAAAAGTTTTAAAATTACCAAAATTTAGGTGGTGACCACCTAAAATCCAAAATTTTGTTGGAGAACAAAAGTGTAAACCCTGCTTTTGAGTTGTTACACAGATCGTCCCAGAACTGAGTTACGCATCATGTGTACTAAAAGACGTCGGAAGGAAGGCACGTTGATCGAGAAGGCTCGCCGCCTGGTGGCAGTCCGGCTTCTTGGTCAGATCTAGATACTCAATGTAGTCTCTTGACGCGACAAGCACCTCCGTGCTCCCCTCGACCGGCCGGTAGAACATCACCAAGTCGGGGGAGAGCCTCACTGATTCTGGCACAGTCGTCGTCGTCGTCTTCGTCTCCCCATTGTCCTTCAAGATCGCCTTGATCACCTTCTCCGACAACGGCCGTGACCACGGCGCCGGTACGATGATGGCTCCCTCCTCCGGCGCCGGCGCCGACCAGAAGAGAGCACGGTACCAACCACCGTCGAACAGGGGCGGCACCCCGGCGGCGGCCTCATGTCGCGGCGGCCTGGCACAGGTGATCGGCGGCTGGTCATCGGCGTCGGCATCGGCATCTGAGCGTGGCTTGATATGGACGGTGGGCTCGTCGCCGGCACAGTCGACCACGAAGACGTGGTCCTCGGGGATCAAGAACATTCTCCATGGCTTGTGTGCTCTCGTCGTCTCCTCGTCTTCGTCTTCCTGGTCTGGTGGTGGAGGTGTGGAGCCAGCTGATGCTTTTTTCATCGTCTCGTCGACCTGTGGAGGGTGAGACGTTGGAGGTGTGGTTTGCTGCACTGGTGCGCCTGCCACTTCGTCTTCACTTCTCTTGGGGGTCTCCTTCTGTGAGTGATCGAAAAAGACGCAAACAATTAAATATTTATTTGTATAGTTTCAGTGAAATCAACAGGCTAATTTTCGAAAATATGATGAAAGGGACATGTTTATCGGATATTTGAAACACTCTCATAATTAACATTATATTGATTTATATTTGGGGAGAAGACGTGTTCTATATATCAGCGGTCGCAAAATTTCAACAACAAAATGAATTCAGTTAATGAAATCTTAATTATACAAAAGGCAGAAAGGTAAAGCTACTCATTAATATCAGTCTCCGCATAGTTGTTTTCTCATAAATTTGCTTTATACTTTAAAATATAAGTTTTTTTAGAGGTCAGCTAAAATGATATGGCTTTTGGAATAAAGACAAACATACATGAAAACCCAGGTCCACACAGCATGGCATGCTGGGGAGGCCAACTTACAATATGCCTTATGCAATTTTAAAATACTAGTACCTCTGTTTTACATTATACTCACTGCATGCATGTTTGGCGAATCTAAACGACGTATGCATCTACTATGTGTTTTATAGTCTAAATTTATATAAATATTAGTGAATCTAAATGAGTGATAGAGAGGCTAATAAAATGCACGCGGTTATAATGAAGATATACGAAAACTATATAATATGTCATAGACAAAATATAGTTCTTAAATACTTTTAAAAAACAAATATAGTATTAAAATATATTCAATGATGGGTTTAATAAGCTAGTTCGGTGTTATAGATATTACTATATTTTTTAAATTTTAATTTTAAAAAGAGTCAAAACATCTTATATATAAAATCGAGGGAGTCGTAAGTAGTGCGTTTGCTAATAAAAGTATATATACACACGGAAATAAATTGAAGTATTAATTCTTAGAGGCTGGACCTGGACGTCGTCTCTCATTGTCACCGCCAGTTGAACTCTCACTGTGTCGTCGGGGTTGGTGATTCTGTAAGTCATCTGGTTTTTGGACAGCATACTTGCGAAGCCATGCATCATCCCAGAGGTTTATTTGTCTTGGTTTTCTGCATAAACATCTTATATTATACTCCTAAAATAAAACGGAGGGAGTATATAGGGACACGATGAATTATCAAGGCAATGGTAACTAATTTGATTAGCCGTTGTTGCATGCAGGCTGCAGCTAGCGGCTAGCTTTAATCGATATCGATCGATCGCGTGATGCCGTGATCACGTATGATAATTACAGAGATGAACTTACTGATGATCTGCTCCAGCTTGGCGGTCAGTCTCATCATCTCCGTGTTACATCCACGGCAACAAACCTGGTTCGGAGAAGTGAGCGGCAGAGACGGCCCAACTCTAGAGTCATTGGGCCGGACTGGGTGTGAAATCTTGTTAAGGGTATATGTCTATAAATACCCTGAGGTCCCATGTTGCCAGACAACTTTGGGAATATGGTAATCGCTAAACTCTGAAATCAATCTACCTCCTCCTCAAGTCTGTTTCTCTCTATCTCTGTCTGTCTATCTCTCTCTCTCTCTCTACCAGTTCTTCCTCTGTTCTTACGCTTACCACCTGTTCGATCCAACTCCACACCGAAGATCGTAACAAATAGGTATCAGAGCCACCGAATCTGGAGTACCTAGACAAGCCTCGCTACACCTCGCGTGCGCAACTCAAGGTTCAAGAGATGGAGCAGCAGTTGACGGATTTGGCAGCGGCGATGGCGACGATTCAGACGCAGAACACCACGATCCAGTCTGCTCTGGGTTCGCTGGCGGAGATCAAACCTATGGTGGTGGAGTTGACGGGATGGAAGCCGGTGGTCGACAAGGCGGTGGTAGATCTGCACGAGGAGGTGGGCAAGCTGCGAACTCAAGTCCAACAAGTCACGCGGAATCCGGCGTTGCAGAGCAAGCTCGCGAACCTATCGCCTCTGCTACCCACGCCGTCAGGAGAGAAGAAGGTGGAGATCCGGGAGGAGGAATTCTGCCGCAATGGGGAATCTGATCATCGCGAGTACACCAACTTCCGGGGGAAGGCAATTGGAGAGGATTCCTCTTCACTGTCTCTCCCGGGCAAGGGTGCGTACAATTCTCCTTCATCCAATTCTCCTTTCTCTGCTCCTTCGCGTTTTGAATTTGGGGAAAACTCGGGAAGGGAGTTGAGTCACCATGTGCATGGGAACACGGCTAGGGTTGATTGTCCACAGTTCGATGGGGAAGGGCCTAGAGCTTGGAAACTGAAGGGTGAAACATATTTTCGGGTGTGTGGGTTGCATCCTGAAGTGTGGGTTAGCGTTGCATCGTTGCAGTTTTTGGGGAGTGCTTTACTGTGGCTGCAGTCAACCAATGCTCATGTGTCTTGTGGGGAGTGGGGAGATTTTGCTGAGGCTATTTGTGTCAAATTTGGTCGGGAGGAGTTGCAGAAATTGATTCATAAGTTCAATAGGTTGAAGCAGGTTGGGTCAGTAGCGAGTTACACTGAAAAATTTAATGAGCTCATGCATCAGCTGCATACTCATCATCCCTCTTGGACCTCAGTTTTCTTTATCACTTAGTTCATGGATGGGTTATGGCCTGAAATTAGAGCGGCTGTAATTTTGCATCGCCCCACCGACCTCGATACTGCTGTCGAATTGGCTTGTTTACAGGAGGAAGAGCTGGAATCCTCTCGACATGACCCTCGGAGAGTGGATTGGGGTGGCGGGCATCGAGGTGGACGCCCTGGAGTTCCTATGGTCACCAATCTGGCGCGGGCTGCCGGAATTGGGGGCCGGACGGAAGAGTAGCGCACACCTGTGGTCGAAGACAAGGTGGAGGCGCTGTGAGCATATCGTCGGGCAAAGGGACTATGCCATACCTGTGGAGAAAAGTGGAGTAGGGATCATAAATGTGGCCCTACAATCCAGCTTCATGTGGTCGAAGAGCTTTTGGAACTTTTCGAGGAGGAAACTGAATCTGTGTTGTCGGAAGAGGAACAGGAAGCAGTATCTGGTGATCTTTGTCAGTTATCTCGGGAGGCAGTGCAAGGGACTGATGCTGCTGGAACTCTTCGGTTGCAAGGTCTCATTGGCTCACAGGAAGTGCTCATGTTGGTTGATTCAGGCAGTTCACTGAGTTTTATCTCTGAAGTTTTGGCTGAGAAGCTAGGAGGAGTTCAGTTAGTGAGCTGTCCAATTAGAGTGCGTGTGGCTGATGGTGGCATGCTGCGTTGTACCAAGGAATGGATTGGTTGGGAAGTCACAGCCCGATGGAAGTCGATTGGAAACAAAAAACTCTGACATTCGCTACAATCAGAACAAAATCTGTTTACAAGGAATGTTACCAAATACTTCAGACTGTCGTCTTCTGTCAGTTTCTCAGCTTCAAGGACTGTTCCATAGAAATGCAGTAGTGCAGACAGTTGAACTGTGTGGTGTGGAATCTGTGCAGCAGGATTCAGATTATTATCCTGAGATTCAGCAGTTATTGATTGAGTTTGCTGCTGTCTTTGATGAACCTAAAGGCTTGCCACCGACTCGTACTTTTGATCACTCTATTCCTCTCTTACCTGGAGCTCAACCGGTGAACTTGCGGCCTTATAGATACAATCCGGCTCAGAAAGATGAGATTGAGCGTCAGGTGGCAGAGATGCTAGCTCAAGGAGTTGTACAACCCAGTTCCAGTCCTTTCTCATCACCGGTCTTGTTGGTACAGAAGAAGGATCTTACATGGCGTTTTTGCATTGACTATCGTCACCTCAATGCAATTACGGTCAAGAATCATTATCCGTTACCGATCATTGATGAGCTTCTCGATGAGCTAGCAAGGGCATCCTTGTTTACCAGTTTGGATTTGAGGGTGGGGTGCCATCAAATTCGTATGCGCCATGAGGATGAGCCCAAGACGGCTTTCAAGACACATCACGGTCATTATGAGTTCAAAGTGATGTCTTATGGATTAACTGGAGCGCCTGCCACTTTCCAAGGGCTTATGAATACTATTTTGGCACCACTGCTGCGCAAGGGGGTGCTAGTGTTCATCGACGACATTCTGGTGTATAGCAGTACTCTTC
Source organism: Oryza meridionalis (assembly GCA_000338895.3). Taxonomy (NCBI): domain Eukaryota; kingdom Viridiplantae; phylum Streptophyta; class Magnoliopsida; order Poales; family Poaceae; genus Oryza; species Oryza meridionalis. The sequence continues at coordinate 24,051,908 of CM002528.2, forward strand.
AGGAGCATGTGAAATTGTTACGGTAAGTACTGCAGATTCTTACAACGCATCAACTTAAAGTCAAGCGATCGAAATGCTCTTTTGCCCAGTCGCAACTGATTTACTTGGGACATGTGGTTAGTGGAGAGGGTGTTTCGACTGATCCAAAGAATGTCAAAGCTGTGATGAATTGGGCAGTTCCTACTAATGTGAAGGAAGTCAGGGGATTCCTTGGACTTGCGGGATATTATCGCAAGTTTGTCCGTCACTTTGGTATAACCTCTCGCCCTCTCACGGATCTTCTTAAGAAGAATACTGTGTTTGTTTGGACCAGTGAGCATCAGACAGCCTTTGAGGCCTTGAAAAGAGCTCTTAGTTCTGCACCCGTTTTGGCATTGCCGGATTTTTCCAAAACTTTTATCTTGGAGACTGATGCATCTGACCGTGGTGTTGGGGCTGTTCTTATGCAAGATGGACATCCGTTGGCTTACCTTAGCAAAGCCCTTGAGCCGCGTAACCGAGGTCTCTCCACCTATGAGAAAGAATGTGCTATTCTCCTGGCTGTGGATCAATGGCGATCGTATTTACAGTTTGGAGAATTTGTGATTCGTACTGATCACCGCAGCTTGATTCATTTGGGAGATCAAAGGCTGGTTACTCCTTGGCAGCAAAAGGCGATGATCAAGTTACTAGGTTTGCAATATAAGCTAGTGTATAAGAAGGGATTGGAGAATCGGGCGGCTGATGCCCTGTCTCGCTGTGAGCATCTTGAGCATGACCCTTGCAGCTGGTTGCTATTTCGGTTTGTGTGCCGGCCTGGCTGGATGAGATTCAAGTTGGGTATACTTTGGATCCTATTGCTTCTCGAATCCTATCTCAGTTAGCCTTACAGCCTGATTCGGTTCCCGGATACACTCTGACAGAGGGGGTCTTGCGCTACCGTGGGCGCATTTGGTTGGGTAATAACCTGTCTCTGCAACAATGAGTGCTTCAAGCTTTGCACACTGGGGCAATTGGCGGTCACTCTGGTATTCAGGTCACTTATAGTCGGATTCGTAAACTGTTTGCTTGGCCAGGTCTGAAGCAATCTGTTCGCACTTTTGTTGACGCCTGTGATGTGTGTAAACAAGCCAAATCAGAAAGAGTGCGTTACCCTGGATTTCTTCAGCCGTTACCAGTCCCAGATCATGCTTGGCAGATTGTGACATTGGATTTTATTGAAGGATTGCCAAAATCTTCAGGCTATGATTGCATTTTAGTGGTGGTGGACAAGTTTTCTCGGTATGCTCATTTCATTGCTCTTGCCCATCCTTTTTCAGCCTTTGATGTTGCCATGGCATATATCTCCAATGTCTATAAGCTTCATGGGTTGCTGCAGTCCTTGGTTTCGGACCGTGATCATATATTTACCAGTACACTTTGGACTGAGCTGTTCCGGCTGACCGACACACAATTAAGGATGAGCTCAGCCTATCACCCCCAAACGGATGGACAAACCGAGCATGTGAATCAATGCTTGGAAACCTTTTTGCGTTGCTTTGTGCATGCTTGTCCGACAAAATGGTTTCGTTGGCTGGCATTAGCAGAATTTTGGTATAATATAGCCCATCATTCCGCTCTTGGCACATCTCCTTTTGAAGTGCTTTATGGTCATCCTCCTAGGCATTTTGGAGTGGTTGATATCTCTTCTTGTGCGGTTCCTGACTTGGAGGAGTGGATGAAGGAACGGGGAGTGATTACCAGTCTGCTACATCAGCATTTGCATCGAGCGCAGCAAAGGATGAAGACTCAAGCTGACAAAGGGCGGTCGGATTGTGTCTTTGCTGTGGGAGATTGGGTGTTCCTTAAAGCTCAACCATATGCTCAAACTTCAGTGGCAGTGCGCACTAACCACAAATTAGCATTTCACTATTTTGGCCCTTTTCAGATTATTGCACGAGTGGGAACAGTGGCATATCGTCTGCAGCTGCCGGCTTCCTGTGGAATCCATCCGGTCGTCCATGTCTCGCAGCTTCATCAAGCATCTGGTGCCGGTGAAGATACTGAAGTACGCTTGCCTCCTGATGTCTCTTTAGATGATCTTGTTCCTATTCAAATTCTGGCACGCCGTCGCTGTAAGCGTGGAGCTGCTGCACCTGAGCAGATCAAGGTGCGTTGGTCTGGGGGATTATCTGATGATGCCACTTGGGAGAATGCTGCAGCTTTGCGTCTTCGCTTTCCGCTTGCTCCGGCTTGGGGACAAGCCGAATCTGCAGGACGGGGTAATGTTACATCCACGGCAACAAACCCGGTTCGGAGAAGTGAGCGGCAGAGACGGCCCAACTCTAGAGTCATTGGGCCGGACTGGTGTGAAATCTTGTTAAGTGTATATGTCTATAAATACCCTGAGGTCCCATGTTGCTAGACAACTTTGGGAATATGGTAATCGCTAAACTCTGAAATCAATCTACCTCCTCCTCAAGTCTGTCTGTCTCTCTCTCTCTCTACCAGTTCTTCCTCTATTCTTACGCCTACCACCTGTTCGATCCAATTCCACACCGAAGATCATAACACTCTGTTTCCTGCAGGGACGAGCTAGCCCCAGGGCCAGCAGAGAGGACGGAGGACAAGTAGACGACGGCCAAGAGAAGCACCGCCGCGTGGACGCACACCGCCAATGCAACCGCGACGCGCCTGTATCCCCACCGTCGTCCGGGCCGCATGACCAGGGCTCCCGCGGCAACCACTGCGGCCACGGCGACGGAGACGGCGACGGCGATCATCTGCTAGCTAGCTAGCTACTAGCATAACGAACTCGATCGTAGCCCTATCTTATAGCCTAGAGCTGACGGTGCAACGCGGAGGCCAGCGTGCGTAAGGTTTAAGGGGGGTGCGATGCGAGACTGATTGGAACTTACTATATAGAGCAATTCTACGGTCCTTGAGGAGGTACCATGAGGTACCAAAATTTTAGTGTAAAATTTGGTACCTCATGGTACCTCATAGTACCTAGGTACAAAGAGATACCAAATTTACAATAGAAAAAATGGTACCTCATGGTACCTCCTCAAGGACCGTAAAATTGCTCTTCCTCAGAAGCACGGCCTGGCGTTCCAAATAAGTAATTAAGCAACAAACACTCCAATGAACTGTTTTTACTGCACCATTGGCCAGGATGCCTCAAAGTTAAGAAATGTAAACGAGGAAATTCAGAGAAAGCATCCTCTCCTCTATGTGTATCAGCTTTTCTCCTTGTGTCGAAGCAGAGCAGAACATTCTCTATTCAGTAGTAGTGAGATGATCACAGTGGAACAATAACCCATCTCAAACGTTAACACATCCCTATGTGTTAGTGTTTACTGACGTACTCAACATTCTGCATCATGTATATGAATGAATCATAGAACGGAAAAAAAACAAATTCAGTGACTAATTACTTGCTACGAGCGAGGTAACTTGTGTATCCATGAAATCGATCAGAAATAGTATCATCAAGACATCAAAGATTTTCATATATATTTCATAGAGCAATTTTATAGTTCTTGAGGAGGTACCATTTTTTACACTAAATTTTTGGTACCTCCTCAAGGACCGTAGAACTGCTCTTTGAGGAAAATACATGAATATGCACCCATACGAGTTAACTAGGGCCCTGTTTAGTTCCCAAAAACTTTTTTCTAAAAACATCACATCGAATCTTTGTACACATGCATGGAGTATTAAATATAGATAAATTAAAAAAACTAATTGCACAGTTAGAGGGGAAATCGCGAGACAAATCTTTTGAGCCTGTAACGCCCCGACATTCGTTAGCCATAAACATAGCGAACTCACACCGGGGTGTTATGCATTACCTGTAATATACTACCAGTCCCAGGATACACTAGCTGGTACACACAGAATAAATGTGGAATCAAAATAAACTATTTTATTACATCACTGGGTAGTAGTCCTTACAAACGTTGCTATCATGGACAGGCTCATCTAGACAGGCCCATAGATGAGCAACACAATAGCACAGAAAAACACAAAAGCAACGGCGCAGAAGCGAACAGCATGTTGGAGAACTAAGCGACTACGCGACTACGTACTAGGCAAAGAACCTAGGCAACTAACTTATTCCACAGGCGAGGCTTGGGGCTAGGCACGGAACATCTAAAAGTCTTCATACTCGGCTTGCTCCTGGAGATACTTCTCGGCGGTCGGGTCGACGTCTTCATATTCAAACTCTATAGATTATTATAAGGGGTAAGGGTGAGTACTCAACGTACTCAGCAAGCCAGGGGAAAGAATGACATGTTTGGTTTAAACAAGGAGGCTATGGTTTTATTTGCGAAAGCTTCCTTTTTGGCAAAGTGATTTATTTCACAAAACTCCTAGAGAGTGAGTCAAGTTTTAATTGTCGGGAGGAGGCTCATGCCTCGACCCATTCCACAAGTTGCTTTGCAATAACTTGTCACGATTAACGAACAACAATTAAATTGTTTCTTCTATTAGTTCCTTTTTCACAACAACATAGTTCACACCAATCTCCTGGTTATCCCAGCACATCAACGCCATCATGGCCCTAACAACACCTCGGTGTCGGACGACACCCCAAGTCACACAGACCCGTTCCTAACCACAAAGGTTAGCCGTCTGCCACACAGGCGGACTCTGGTAACGTTCCTTTTTCAGTAACCACTTTTCCACAAACCTTTGTCAAACAAATCTACGCTATGAGAAACACCTTACACTCGCCCTTGACCGTGGGCACGGCTGTTCGAACAGTTCATTAATCTCTGCAGAGGTTGCACGCTTTACCCACACGACACGAAACTTACACCGGTACTAGCCGGTACCGGAAGTTCGTGATAAGGCCTTTCCAAAGCTAACCCATGAAAATCGCATGCCACCTAGTTGGGCTAAGATCCATAGCCGAGTATCAGGCAATAACAGCCGTCATCCACTCAAGAAATACCAAGGATGCCTCCTACTCCTACTAGTACCACGCCACAATAGAGGCAAAAAGACATCCGTGATGGGCAATAAATGTGTAACACTTCGTCTCCTCATCCTCGGCATTCCACAACCATTGGCACACCAACTCCCATGTGATAACAATTTACTTAGCCAGAGGCATCCCATAAATACCCGTGTGGTCGTACTGTAACGTGTTCGGATGGATTTCCCAAAGGAATCGGTCCTTATCGATAATACGTAGCCAAACCACAAAGGCATGACTCCGCATCATCACCACTTTCACAACATTTTATTTCACAACTCATCGGTACAACGTACCGGATTTTTAAGCAAGTAATTTGGAATAACCCAAGTTTCCCACACGGTGAACAACGTAAGCATGGCTAAGCGAAACTACCTCGGTAATCGTATAACGATACCGGCGTAAATATTTGTGGAGCTATCAAAGGTATGGAAACATCAACCTATGAAATATAAGTGCGACTACTAGGTTGGTCCGTCGGTTGTATAAACAATCCGAGGCCTAAACATGTTAATCGTGTGAACTAACAATGCATTTTTGCAAACAACATATCATTGCAAATATAGGGGCAATGTGATCAAAGAGGCTTGCCTTGCACAGGGTGCGGGTCTTCTCCTTCGAAAGCGGCGTCCGGAGCTTCCTCGAACTCGGGCTCTTAACGCGAAAACAAAACTAATAAACAAAAGGCAATCAAACAAGCTCAAACCAGAGAAACAACAGTGTCACCGTGTAGATCTCAATTTTAGAAAAATTTAGGAACTTGAACGGGGTCAATCGGAGTTACAGTTGATTTACTATGAATTTTCAAAGGATAAAAGCTTTTTCTGGAATATTGGAAATGTATTTATTAACGGAAAGGGAATATTCCGTGGAATATTCCACTAAAGTTGACGGGAAATGGAGGGCCCATCTGTCAGTGGCTGATAGAAGGAAGAAGGCGTGCGAGGCCCGGCTGTCAGCGATTGATGGAAAAAGAGAGGTGCGGGGCCGGGCTGTCAGCGGCTGGGGAAGTCTTCGTCTTTTTTTCTCCCGCACTGGTTTGGCTCTAGGCGGCACGGCGCCGTGGCGGCGAGGCGCGGCGAGACAACCGGCGGCCAGGGGAGACGGCGGCGACCTCCGGCGACGGCGGCGCTTGGAGAGAGGGCGCAGCTCGGCTTCTTCTTCCTCCTCTCGCTCTTCTCGGCTTGGCCCGAGGGCGTGTGTTAACGACCAAATTTGGTAATATCAGCATCGGAAAGGAAGATTAGATCGAAGCGGAATCAAAGATAAGGATTATCGCGGAAACAGAGTAAGAATCGGCTGGAGTCCGGATCGGCTACGATTGGATCGGCTAAATTCGAGTCAGACTTGGTTTGGTGATACAGCCGATTCTGACAATACGACTTGGTGTACAACATCGGGTTGAGTTGATATGCTTCAAGATGATTGCCACGCATGGATAGAGTCCTGGGAAGGCAATTTTATCTATTAATTAGGATATTTTATATAATTTCCTTATAGATATGTTTGGGTAAAAGTCTGCCGTAAAGACTTATGGTATCTTAGAGTTTGTTAGAGATAAGAGTCGTGTCCGATAAGGACATAGTTTGTAATTCTCGGGTATAAATAGACCCCAAACCCCATGTAATTATTCAACACACATGTTCAATACAATCTCGGCGCATCGCCACCCTTTTTGCTTTCGTTTTATTTCGACGAGTTCTTGCTTTCGGGTTGAGCTGCATCGGTTTCGATCTTCAATCAGAGGTAAAACTTGTTATGGCGGCTTGCGTTCTCAGGATTAGTGCTTCTATCTTTATGATACTCTAACCTTGTTTATGTAATTCGTCGAGTTATCATATATCTTACATAATCTCTAGCAATATCGCTATCTAACCTACAATCGGCTAACATCTGTCGGTAGAGGGCAACCGATTAGGTTAGACATCGATGTTGACTTAGATTATATAGGATATCCACCACTCTATGAAACTTCCAGTGGCTTGATTGTCTAGATATTGTTCTTCTTTTCATACTTAATGCTGCATCAGTTGAGTTTGATCTATTAAGTCGTGCTTAGAATATCAATCTCTATCCTGCCTTCTGGTTGCCGATTAGGGTAGCATCGGGGTTTCAGCCGATCTTACCTGATTTAGCTACGTTTGCTCTATATGCTTCATCGATATGTTAAATCTGCCCTTTATGTCAAGATCTTATTGCATCTAAGCATATTAAGCTTCTGTTTGGTATATTCTGCTTGTTTTAATATCTTAACATAGAGTTGTATCAGAGTATTAGCCGATACATGCTAGATCTATCTGATCGGCTATGCCATAAACATATATAGTCTTGTTGTTAGTATATATTTCAATCTAAGTGATTTATACTGTCTCGGCATGGCAACCGATCTATCCTAATCACTTGATTTAAGTATATATCGACATAAGGATTATATATTGTTCATATCTACAGCCGATCAGGTGGGTTTAGTTCTTTATTATCTATTTATAACTGCCGATCGATTTACATATGACATCGGCCCGAAGATAAATGATATGTCATCGGCATCTAGCCGATCGGCTATCATTTATGGATTTAACCGCGGTTTCTTTGTCTTTATTTCTTGTTGATTGCAGGATCAAATCAACTGGCATGCTAGCACACCTGAAGGCGAGTTTTGGACCTGCACTGGAGTTAAGCAGATCTCCCAGGCCTCGTATTTTTCATCAACAGCGTGTCGTGGCGGCGTGCACGGCTGGGCGTCCGGCGGCCGAGGGGAGCGGCGGCGACCTCCGGCGACGCTCCACCGGCGGCGGCGGCTCTAGGAAAGAAGGCGCGGCGACTTGGGAGAGCAAATGCGGCGGCACAGAGAGAGCAAAATCAAGAGAGGAGAAAGAGGAGAGAGAGAGATGGCAATGGATGGTGATGGTGTGGGGTGAAGGAACTCGGGTTTGTCTCCTTTTATAGGCGGACGATGCTGCGTCGAGCTGGCGATCTAGACACGGAGCTCCGGGCGTAGACGGCTAGCAACTAGGGCGGGATTCCTGGGAGGACGGGACGGCGATGCGACGACATTGCGTCATGCACCGGTGGCGACGCGATGTGAAGCGACGCACAAGACAGACGATGGACGGTGATGGTGATGGCGCGACGCGACGCGAAGAGACGTGCGGAGAGCGAGTTTGGTGACGGGATAAGGATGACGCACGGCCGACGGTGGCTACGGCCGGAAATTGGGCGGTAGGGTTCTCAGATCGATGCGACGCGAGCGACGTCACACGGCGGTGGCGATGGAACGCGAGAGAGAGGGAGAGACGCGGCTCAGCAACTTCCTGGAAGGAGACAGTCGACAAGACGACGAGGCGACGGCGGGAAGACGCGTGTCCGCGGATGTGAGGCGGCGACGGATGGCCAAGGTGACGGCGCGAGGCGACGGGAGCGGCGTCATGCGGCGGTGGCGACAAGACGCGAGAGAAAGAGAGAGAGAGAGACGCAGCTCGGAGGCTAAGCTCCTTCCTCACGAAGCAAAGGGAACATATAAGGGTAGACCGAGGGTGACTCGGCCTAGGGCTAGGGGTGACGAAGGGCGAGGTGGCGGCCGTTATCCGTTGGTGTCGACGTGGCGGGCGACGGGACAGCGACGGATGGAAGAGATGGGCATTCGTGGGAGCCTCGGGATGGGACGACGACGGGACGACGCCATGTTTCCCGGAGGGAAACCGGGCAAGGACGGCTTGGCGCGACGCGATTTTGGCGTGGCGCGGCCTCGGCCTGGTGCGGAGGTGGTGTGGTGCGGGTGTTGGCACAACGCGCGGCGCACGGGATGGTGGCTCGGTGCAAAGCGGCTCGGTCACGATGGTGGAACGGTGCGGCGACTCGGTGAGACATTTCGTCGAACACCCTACGTGCACTTGAGCTGGCTGTCCTGAGGAAGGGGATGATGAATAGCAGTGGGCTAGGCTGGGCCGGCCTGCTTAGGGAAAGAGAGAAGAGAGGAGGAATGGAGGGGAGTTGGGCTGAGAAAGAGGGAAGGGAAGGATGCCCAATTGAACAGTAACATTTCACATTTTTCCAGTGATTTGTAGAGTTTGAATTTTGAGGAGATTTCAAAGGATTTGAATTTGAATTTTGACCTAGGGTTTCATGGAATTTTAAAGGCAATTCTAAGAGAGGATTTGAGATCCAAATGGCACAAAAACAATTAAGAACCAAATTAACTCCAAATTTTTAAATAAAAGCACATAAAATATAGGTGCTACAGAGCCTAATTAGTCCATGATTAGCCATAAGTGCTACAGTAACCCACATGTGCCAATGATGGATTAATTAGGCTCAAAATATTCATCTCGCGGTTTCTAGGCGAGTTATGAAATTAGGTTTTTTCATTCGTTTCCGAAAACCCCTTCCGACATCCGGTTGATTCATAGTTTTGTAACATCGAAAAGGTTCTCTCTCTTTTCAAAAGAATGTGCAGTCTGACAAAATCACAAAATGTACTGTTAGACATATGCTACATGTTAAGAAAAATGAATGGGGAATGCAAAGATAAGCATCCTCTCCATGATTCTCAAATTTGCCATTCAGGTGTTACTGAAAGCTTCAGATATCATCAGATAAACTAGCTGGGTGGCCCGCGCAATTGCGCGGCTAGCACCAATATAAAATTATATATTTTTTAATACGTTTTTACTTAAAATTTATTAAAAGTTATCTCGTTGTCTTAAGATTTTGAAAGACCAAACCTTATCATCCTCGTGTTTCTAATTTTATAGTTTTTAAAAGTCACATTAGTTGCTACCCCTTACTTTTGTCATATTATTTTTTATTAGTTTGCTCGATCTACCACTGTTTCTATTCATTCTCTTTGGAACCTTTAAAATTGGATCTAAAAACTAAGTTTATTGTCCCGTTGAGCTTTTTTTTTATAATTTCTAGAAGTCTCATCAAATGCTGCCATTATACTCCTCTACAACCGTCCATTGCATCTTCTCTTTATTGTCATTGAGATTTTTAAAATCAAATATAATTATCGTTTTTAAAAATCGAATATAACTATCGTTTAGGTTCATTTTTTTTTACTTTCTAGAAGTTCCGCCAAAACGTCAGCGACTTTGTCACTATACTCCTCTATGGCTCGCCCGCTGCCGCCCTTCTTTATTGTCATTGGGGTTTATTTTTTTACTTTTTAGAAGCCCGAACCTTTAAAAATTGAACCTTATAGTTTTTAGAGTTTATTGTCTTGTTGGGTTTCATGTTTTTTATAATTTTTAGAAATCCCGTCAAACGCTGCCAATATACTCCTCTACGACCCGTCCGCCGCATAATCGTTATTGTCATTGGGATTGTAAAAATCGAACATAAATATCGTTGGAATTCATTTTTTACTTTCTAGAAGACCCACCAACCATCGGCGGCTATGCCATTGTACTCCTATACGACCCGCCTGCTGCCTCTCATTTTTATTGTAATTGAGATTTTAAAAATTAAATATGATTATAATTGGGGTTTATTTTTTTACTTTCTAGAAGTCACCGCCAACCGTCTTGATCGATTGCTTAACGACCTGCCTGTCGTCCTTCCTTTTAATCGTCATTAGGATTATATTTGGTGTTTTATTAATAGTTTTTAGATGTCTCATCAACCGCCACCACTCTGCTCCTCTATAGGCCTGTTACTTAATTAATCTCGTCATGTGTTTTAGATGGTTTTTTCTTTCAATAGTCTTATTTTTTATCACCATTTTAGTTATTTATAAATTGTATTCCTAGTTGAAATTTTTTTTCTCTTTCTAATTTTAGAATTTATTTTATTTATTTATTATTTTTTTGATATTTTAATTTTTTATTTTCAATTTCAGTTGTTTCAAAATTGTATTTCTACTTTAACTCTCTTTTTAATTTGCGTAATTTTGGATTTCATTTTATTTTTTATTCTGAATTTTAATTAATTTACTACTAGATTCTTATATGTACTCTTATTTCAATATTTCTTATATTTAATTCCGAATTTAAGTTAATTTTAAATTGTATTCCTACTTGAACTCTTATTTTCTTTTCCTTTTTCTAATTTCGATTTTTTTTATTTTTTAATTTCGAATTTTAATTTATCTCGTATTGGATTCTTGTATGGACTCTTCTTTCAATATTTCATATTTTTAATTTCGAATTTCAGCTATTTATAAATTGTATTTCTACTCGAACTCTTCTTTTTTTCTTTCTCTAATTTTGAAATTTATTTTTTTTATTATTTCAAATTTTAATTAATCATGTATTGGGTTCCTATATGAACTCCTCTTTCAATATTGCATATTTTTAATTCCGAATTTCAGTTATTTTTATATTGTATTTCTACATGGTCTCTTCTTTTTTTTTCTTCGATTAATGTGGGAATTTCTAGCCTCCACGGCGAACGTGGTGCGTCCTTTCAAGGCTGTTTTAATAATATAATAGAATAGATACCAACTCTTAACTGTTTAGCCAATTCCACAGCTACTAAATTGTAGTCAACATTACATCATGCACATAATATAAGAATAAATCGTGGCACAGAAAGTAGAATTGGTAGCATCAAAAGTAGTACTGGTACAGTACTACAGTAGTACCTATAGAAGAACAAATAAAACACAAACGATCTGCATCTTTCACATCTAGCTGAAAAGCCTGAAACTGATTAACTGAAATCAGTCCCCATAAGCAATTCAGCTTCATTGCAAATCCATTTCAGGCAATGCACACGATTTTATCAGGAAACCAAAAGCACGAATAATTGAACATATAGTTTTCACATTACATTATAATCGACTTCAATATAATGCTGCACTAATGCAATCAAAGCCATGGAAGCAGATCATTTGCTGCACTAATGTAATCCATCAGATCGGCGACCGGACTGCATTCATTCAAGTCTGTCTCTGGAAGCATTTTTTGTGCTACTGGAGAATTATACCGATACATCGGATCTCGACTGAAACAACAACAATTCATGCAAGACTAAGCACATCTCAGACAAATCAACAGCAAAGCAAACCTGTACCACGACGATCAAACTCAACACGGGCAATCTCAGGGAAGAAACCAAGCCGGCGGTGAGTACTTCGACGGGGCTTGCTCCGGCAAGAAGTTGTCCACGCGTGGAACCGCCTCCGGCGCCGACGCCAGCCACCTGCCGCTGTCTCTGCAGGGGTATTGCCGCAGATTTGGATCCCTGAACATTGCCACCTCGCCGTAGAGCCTCCCGTCGTCCAGGAAGTAGACGCCCTCCTCGAACCCCGGATGTCTCGCCACCTCGTACGATGTCGAGCAACCTCGGGCGACGAACAGCATGCGGCCGCCCAGCGAGTCCAGCTCCACCCAGTCGTACTCGGCGCCATCGCTGTTGGTGGCGGCGAGCGCCGTCGATCGTCTCGCCATCTCGAACACCCTGAACTCCGACGTCGTCGTCGGCGACGGCGAGGGGCGGAGGGGACCAGCGCCAGCAGCGATCCTGGCCACCATGAGGAGACGCCCGCGGGACTCCACCAGGTAGCGGACAACGGCGACGTCGTCCTCGCCGTAGTGGCCGCGCCCGCGGCGAGGGAAGCGGCGAATCTCGATGGGGGCTATGTCAAGCTCCTCGTCGTCCTTGAAGTCGTGGAACTCGGATACTCGAAACACGAGGAGGCCTTCTTCTCCGGTGAGGAAGTAGAAGGCATCGTCGTAGTGTATGAGATCCTCCAGGCCTGACGCCGAACCCACGTTGCTGGCGTCATCGCCGTTCGCCACCATCGCAGGCAAGACTCCCATGCGGAAGAACGCGTAGATGGACGGGTTGGTGACGTCGGGGAAGTGGGAGAGGATGGCCGCGCCGATGCAGCGTTGGTCCTCCGGATGCGACGAGATGGTCGCCGCGAACATGACCACGTCCGTGCCCTTGTCCGGCGGCCGATCGTCGAGGTGGAGGACGTCGGGGATGCCCGAGGGGAACTCGTCGCGGAGGATCGCGTTCTTGGTGGTCTGGGCGACGGCGAAGAAGAGCCAGCCGCCGGGGTGGGCGCCGAAGCAGCGCGCGTCGCGCGGGATGTCCGGAATGTGGAAGCGGTGGGTGGCGCAGCCGCGGAGAGCGCACGAGAAGGAGCGCTCGCCATCTCCCGGGAGGAGGATGTACGGGAGAGGCCTCTCCTCCGGCGGAGGCTGCAGCGGCTTGACGGCGGCGTGCCAGGCGTGGCAGACGCGGGCCATGGTGCGGCGGTCGACGAGGCACGTGAGGCGGTTGTGGACGAGGCGGAGGGATTCCGCCATGAAGTCGCGCGCGGGCGGCGCCGCGTCCATCGGAGAGGTGGAGGCGAGGCGTGGCGGTGGCGAGGGTTGGGCGGCGGAGGAGGAAGTGGAACGCGACGAGGACGCTTCGTCGTTGTGCGCCATGTTTGAACTTGCTTCTGGAAGCAGTGGAAGAGAAGGGAACAGAGTGGCTTGGTTTGGAAGAAGAAGCAGAGAAGGCCAGCCGAGCAAGAAGTTGGGCCCAGTTTATCGTGACGGTTTGCTTGGGCCTGAAGTTTTGATCGCTGCTCTTTGTTGAGCATTTCTTCATGGGCCTAAAGAAGTTTTGGATCTGTATGATGAAGTTAATTGGCCCGTTTATTCTTTCGTAATTATATGCCGAGAAATGAATGTTAGCCACAGAGGAATGTTGTGCTGAGGGAATGTTTCATCTCATCATCTGAGATCCATGTGTCACGTATGCAGGAGTACTAACTTTTCATAACATCTCTCAAGTACTTTTCTGGCATTTTTACCATGATGGACTTCATGATGACTCAATGTAGAATGGTTGGTGTTCATGACTTGGATTGCATTGGTGGCCGCCGCCTGCTCCACTGCAATGCGGTGTTCTTGTATGAACTTTTCAGGATTAACGCAATTGTCTCCTGGCATGAACGTGCGGAACTAGTTTGTACCATCAGAGACATCAGACAGATGCTACTATTTTCAGAGAAATCAGAAATGAAATGGGCGCTGAGAAAACCATACTCATTGTGTAGCACTTTTTTTTTTTTTCTGAACAGATGAGTAGAACATCCTCTGTTCAGTATCTGTGATTCAGTGAACAGAACAACAAAGCACCGATCACATACCTGTATGGCTGTGTTTCAAAAGATGATGACCACATTGGACAAATAACCATCTCACCTGTTACTAACACTCAACTTTTTACGTCATGTACATAGTCCAGGAATAAATTATGTCACAGGAAAAATAAATCCAGTGGTATCAATAATAGTAATTGCAGAAGAACAAATAACGGACATATTATTTACTACTACGAGGAAATTAACTTGAGTGAAACCCCATGCAATTGATCACAAAGCAGCTAGTACTATCAAGAAAGCAAAGAAACGATCAAATTCTTGCACAATTAGCTGAAGAGCGGTGCATGATGACGATGTTATCTCAGTATAACAATTGACAAATTAAGAAGCTGAGTGTTGAAACTAACTTGTAGCATCCACCAAGGATTCAGAATTTCTGACTAGATCTCCTCAGAAATGAATTGAAGCAACTGAAAGAAAGCTGCAGAAACAATTCCTCTTCATTGAAATTCCGTTCTATATATGCAGCATGGTGCACTAATGCAATCCAACTCATGAACACCAACTGTTTTCTTCATTTTGTAATCATGAAGTATATAATGGTAAACATACCAGAAACTCAGAACGTACTGAAGAGATGTTATGATAGGTGACATAGGTCGATCATTGCAAGTACACAATGGAACATCACAGATTGTGCTAACTGGACAAACAACAACAACTGCCATATCTGGAGTTCAGAACTGGCTCAAAGAAAAACCGAAGAAGTTCAGAACTGGAATGAAAACAACAACTGTTCACTGATCACTGATCAGCACGACAACAACATCACACGGACACGTCAATGTGAGGCAAGCACATCTCATCCAGATCGATCGGCAGAAAGCTCGATCTTACTGGAGAAACCAAGCCGGCGGTGAGTAGTTCGACGGGCCTTGCTCCGGCAAGAACTTGTCCACGCGGGGAACCTCCCCGGCGGCCGCCAGCCACTTGCCGCTGTCTGTGCAGGGCCAGCAGGGGCATCGCGGCTCATCGGCGGCGGCGGCGGCAGCCTGATCCACGAACACCGCCGCCTCGCAGTACAGCCTCCCGTCGTCCAGGAAGTAGACGCCCTCGTTGAACTCGGCGCCCGGATACTTGTTCGCGTCGTACGATCTGGAGCAGCCTCGCGCGACGAACAGCATCCGCCCACCCAGCGACTCCAGCTCGTTCCAACCGTATGGTGCCTCGTCGTTGTTGATGGGAGTTTCCAGCGGCGGCTCCACCATCTCGAACACCTTGAACGCCGACGTCCTCGGCGGCAGTCGGGGAGGATGAGGAACGAGCCTGACGACCATGAGGAGATTCTCGCCGGATTCCACCAGGTAACGAACAGCGATGGCTCCGCCGTAATCTCGCCCACCGAGCGAGAAGCGACGAAACACCATGGGCGCTATCTTCAGATTGCCGTCGCCGTCTTCGTAGAACTCTTCTACATCAAAAACATGGAGGTGCTCTTGCGCGGTGAGGAAATAGAAGGCTCCCTTGTGGTGTAAGACATCCTCAAGAAGTCGCCCAGCAATGGTGTTAGTACAGGTCGTCGCCACTGCAATCTGCTTCCCCATGCGCCAGAATGCATGAACGCGTGGACTATACATGCTGGCCCGGTGAAAGACGATGGCGGCGCCGACGCAGAAATTGTCCTCCGGTGGCGAAGAGAGGGTCGCGGCGACCATGACGATGTCCGTGTGGAAGGCTGGTCTCCCCACCAAGTCCCAGCGGGCGATGTCGGGTAGGTAGAACCGCTGCTCGGTGCGGAGGCTGAGGAGCGCGTGGCGCTTGATCTGGCCGAAGGCGAGGAAGAGCCAGCCGCCGCCGTACGTGCCGAAGTAGCGCGCGGCGCGCGCGTCGTCCGGGACGCCGAAGCCGTGCCCGCGGCAGCCGGCAATGGGGCACGAGAAGGAAGGCCCGTCTGCGCCGCGCGGGACGAGGATCCACGGGAGCGGGCGCTCCGGCGGGTGCTGCTCCCCCTTGACGGCGGCGCGCCAGGTGCGGCATACGCGGGCCATGCGGCGCCGGTCGACGAGGCATGGGAGGCGCTTGTGGACGAGGCAGAGGACGTCGGCGGTGAGGCCGCACCATGGCGCGTCGTCCATTGGAGAGGCGGAGGCGCGGCTTGCCGGTGGCGAGGAGGCGAGGCCCTGCGCTGCTGTGTGGGGATTGATTCCTCCTCTGCTTCTCGAAGCGGAAGGAGAAAGGGGGATTTGGTTTGGAAGAAGCACAGGTGGCTTGGGCCACCAATCGATGTAGGCCTTTATATATTGGGCCGATTGGCTTGGACCACGAGTTAAGAGAAAATGTTAGCCACACCACACAGGAATAATGTTTCATCTGAGATGCATGTGTGTACTCAATGCAGAATGGCTGGTGTTCATGACTTGGATTGCATTAGTGCACCATCATATTGTGTTGTCAGTAATGCGTTTTGCTCATCATAGAAGAATTCTTTGATCAGTTGCATCAAACGGATTTTGCAGTGAAGATCGATGGATTGCTTCTTGAGACTGGTTTCAGTCGCTTCCCTTCTCGGGATCCAATTAGAATCCTCAGTGTATGACCCAAATTAGTTTCATAACTAATTCAATCATACTGACATAACACCGTGCATCGGTGTCAGCTAACCAGTCAACATGCTGATGCCTTGTCTTTGTTCTCCTGACATACTAGTTGTTTTGTGATCAGTTGCATGGGGATAGCTAGATGCAGAATGTGGTCATGAAAAAGTAGACTTTCTACAGTTCAGCCCATTAATCTGCCTCCAGAGGAAGCTACTTTTGGGCCCCAAGAAAGCTGGCCCTATAAATGAGGCGGAGTCCGATCTCACAGTGGCCCACCCACTTCTTCCAAACCATTCTACCATCTCCTTCCGTTTCGAGAAGCAGAGGAACCATTCCAAACCATTCCCGCCGCGCGCACACAGCGCATCGCCTCCTCGCCATCGGCAAGCCGCGCCTCCGCCTCTCAGATGGACGCGCTGTGGCGCGACCTCGTCGGCGACGTCCTCCGCCTCGTCCACAAGCGCCTCCCGTGCCTCGTCGACCGGCGCCGCATGGCCCGAGTCTGCCACGACTGGCGCGACGCCGTCGCGCCGCAGCAGCCGCGGCCGGGGACGACGCCGCTCCCGTCGATCCTCGTCCCGCGCGCCGCAGACGGGCATTGCTTCGCGTGCGCTCTCGCCGGCTGCGCCACCCACGCCTTCGGCCACCCGCTCCCGGCCGACGCACGCGCCGCGCGCTACTTCGGCGCCTATGACGGTGGCTGGGTCTTCGTCGCCTTCGGCCAAATCCTGGACTACGCGCTACTCAGCCTCCGCAACGGCACGCGATTCCACTTCCCCGACACGGGCACGGACATGGTGGCCGCGACCCTCTCTTCGCCACCGGGCGACGAACGCTGCGTCACCGCCGCCATCAGCCATTCCTGCATGATGAACAATCCACGAATCCATGCATTCGGGATCCTGAGGCATCGAGGTGCGGAGGAGGCGACTCATGATCCTGCTGAGTTCTTCACCGGCCATGCTCTGGAGGATGTCGTACACCACAAGAAAGCCTTCCACTTCCTCACAAGAGAAGAAAACCTCCATGTTTTTCCTGTAGCGGGCTTCCACGAAGACGACGACGGCAATCTGGAGATACCGCCCATGGAGGTTCGCCGATTCTCGCGTGGTGGGCGAGATTACGGCGGATGCTTCGCTGTTCGCTACCTGGTGGAGTCCGGCGAGAGTCTCCTCATGGTCGTCAGGCTCCTTCCTCATCCTCCCCTCTTTCCGCCGACGACATGGGCGTTCAAGGTGTTCGAGATGGTGGAGACGCCCATCAACAACGACGGGGCACCATACGCCTGGAAGGAGCTGGAATCGCTGGGTGGGCGGATGCTGTTCGTCGCGCGAGGCTGCTCCAGATCGTACGACGCGGGCGACTATCCAGGCAACGAGTTCAACGAGGGCGTCTACTTCCTGGATGACGGGAGACTCTACGATGAGGCGTTCCAAATCCTGAATCCCTTTGCCCAGTACCGGGAATACCCCTGCAGAGATCACTGCAAGTGGCTGCCGCCGCCGGCGGCGGCGGCAGCGGTTACCGGCCGCGTGGACAAGTTCTTGCCGGAGCAAGGCCCGTCGCACTACACGCCGCCGGTTTGGATTCTCCCGTGAGAGACTGCCATGTTCTTAGTTAGATTGTCGTGGTACAGGTATTGCTTGCTTGCTGCCGATCTGGCATGGCATTGTGCTTGGCTTACAGCGAATTCACCGTCTGATTTGATATGGTGGTTGTTGATTTGTCCAGTTAGTGCAGTCGATGATGTTTCTCGAGATCCAAGCGTGCTTGCAACTGCTTGATCCATCATATCATAACTAATACAGAAATTGTTGGTGCTCATGACTCAGATTGCATTAATTAGTGCATCATTAGATTGCAACGAACAATGATTCTGTGTGGGGGATTGCATTAGTGCGCATGCATGCTTTGGATCGGATTTGCAGTGAAGACGAAACTGCATGTGCAGCTTGCTTTCAGT
Organism: Oryza meridionalis; assembly: GCA_000338895.3. Lineage (NCBI taxonomy): Eukaryota > Viridiplantae > Streptophyta > Magnoliopsida > Poales > Poaceae > Oryza > Oryza meridionalis. The sequence continues at coordinate 24,070,453 of CM002528.2, forward strand.
TGCCTCAATTCTCTTCTGAGGATCTAGCCAGAAATTCAGCTTGCTTTTAGCGCTGCTCGGGGCGGAGGCTGAGGAGCGCGTGGCGCTCGATCTGGCGGAAGGCGAGGAAGAGCCAGCCGCCGCTGTACGTGCCGAAGTAGCGCGCCTCGTGCGCGTCGTCCTGGTCTCCGGGACGCCGAAGCAATTATTTTTATTTTTTTCGCTTTTTATTCGCCAATACTTCTCTGATACTGTATCGCGCGAGTATCGGATACGTATCCTGTACGGGAATGGCAACAAAGTGCCGTATCTGTGCATCATGCGGCTCGGCGCATGTACAGAATCAGAAATCGTTTTATCGTTGTTGTTGTTATCCTTTTCCTTTTTCTTAAATAAAAAGAATCGGCATAGGCAATTTGGCTTTAGGGCATGTACAACAGTGTTTATTAGTGGTCTCTCTCTATTGTCATGTAAGTAAATTTGATGACATAGAAGAAAGAAAAAGGGGTATGGTTGTTATACATAACAACAGCTCAGAGTCGACTCTAGTATTTATTAGAGCAAATTTTGTTGCATGGTGGTGAAAGAAAGAAAAGAAATGTAAGAAAAAGTAGTTTGATACATTAATGATTAGAGACCATATTGTCTCTAACTGTTATAGGATGCTAGTCTGTAGATAACGTAGAGCTCATATCTGACTCTATTTTTGTACATGCTTACACTTGTGCCTAGCGGTCTTGTACTTGTAGGACTATTTATAGCTGATCAACCCATATAGTAGTACTTAACTGTCTAATTATAATCATCCTAACACTAGTAATGAAGCAACCAACCATCTGAAACAAGTTAACAAATTCGTACCTCCTCGCTAAAATAAAATTAAAAAAAATCGTTCATTAGACAGATCCTGCAACTGCAAGTTCAGAAAATGAATGAGAAATGCAGATTTAAACAACTCTCCCGTGGATCAATATTTACTCACATTTTATCTCTCCTGTCGACAAGAGAGCAGATCATTCTCATACCAATACCAGTTCGTTACTGAAAAAAATTCGATCACTTTAGATCAATAACTATCTTAACCAGTTCTTCTTCTGCTACAATATACTCAATATTCTACATCACACACATAATCTATGAACCAATTGTGTCACAGAAAAATAGATTCAGTAACATCAATAGTAGTGCCGTCGCAAGAGCAAATAACACAAGAGTGGCACAGCTGGTACCAAGAAAGCAAAGATAAATGATCTGCATCTTGCACAGCCAACTGAAACCGATACTGAAAATATCTCAGTACGAATATTCTGAGAAGCTTGGCATGGCAATTATGAACAAATGAAGAAGACTAGCAGTTGAGTTATGAAATATATACAATCCATGTCCCTCAAAACAGAGGCTGTAGCCTGCCTCAGTCCCATCTTGGACAGTTAACAAGCAACTGAAAGCAGGCTGTAGAAGCACAAGCAATAATTCACCTTCAATGCAAATATATTTCATGCAAAACATGCTTCTATCTGGAAAATTAAGCACTGCTAATTGACCACATTTTCACATTGCAATATAACTGACGGCAATACAATGATGCGCTAATGCAATTCATGTCATGAACAGCAAATTTATGACTTCATGTAATTCATCAGATCAGATATCAAATTGCATTCATGTAAATCTGATTCGGAAGCGTTTTCTGCTACGGACTATAGAGTACAACAGCAAGCATACCTGTAATAGCAAGCCTTAAGAACAATATTAGTACTCCTTGCATATCGTGTCATCTCATTGTTAATTATCAGTAAATTCAGAACCCGTTGGAAGTTATGAACAGGTGAAAAGGACTGCATAGTATGAAATTTGTAGCACCCGTTGGAAGGATTCTGCTTGGATCCTCAGAAGAGATGCAATTCATCTTCGTTGAAATTCAGTTGATCCAAAGCATGCTTATAGATTAAGAAAAGAGCATTCTCACACATTCAAGTGCTGGTGTTAACTAAACGCATTCTCACACTGCAGAATCAACTGTAATACAATGATGCACTAATGCAATTCTGAAAATTAGCAGAAGGTACAGAAAACATGACCGAGCAATTGCAAGAACGCATGGGCCTCGAAGGCTCGAAATCGAATGAAACATCATAGATTGTAGTTACTGCACAAATCCCGCCAAATCAGCTCACTAATGAAAATAGCAACTGTTAAAACTCGCTCTAAGCTAAGCAGATCTCAACAAGATCGGCAGTTACCTGTGCCACGACGATCAAACTAACATGAGCACGCTCTCAGGGGAGAAGCCAAGCCGGCGGTGAGTAGCTCGACGGGGCTTGCTCCGGCAAGAAGTTGTCCGCCTCCGCCGCCCCCAGCAGCCACTTGCCGCTGTCTCTGCTGGGGTAGCGCCGTCCGGTGCCATCGAGGAGGACCGTGAACTCGTCGTAGATTCTGTCGTCGTCCAGGAAGTAGACGCCGGCGCTGAACCCCAACCCCGGGTAATCGGCCACATTGTATGATTTTGAGCAGCCTCGCGCGACGAACAGCATCCTCCCACCCAGCGATTGCAGCTCGTTCCACGCGTACTGGGCCTCGCCGTTGTTGATGGCCAGCTCCACCATCTCGAACACCTTGAACGCCGACGTCCTCGGTGGCATTTGGGGAGGATCGGAGACGAACCTGACCACCATCAGGAGATTCTCGCGGGACTCCACCAGGTAGCGAGCAACGGCGCGTCCGTCGTAATCACGCCCATCATGCGGGAAGCTGGGAATCTTCCTGGGTGGTATATCCAGATAGCCGCGGCGGCCTACTCGGAACTCCGGTACCGCGAAAGCATGGAGGTGCTCTTGCGCGGTGAGGAAATAGAAGGCTTCCTTGTGGTGTATGACATCCTCCAGAAATGGTCCGAAGACGCCCTCGCTAGCAGTCGGCATCACCGCGACCTGACGCCGCATGTACCAGAACGCGTGCATGCGTGCACCATTCATCCCGGGCCAGTACGAGCTGATGGCGGCGCCGATGCAGTGCTCGTCTTCCGGCGGCGAGGAGAGGGTCGCGGCTATCATGACCATGTCCCTGATGATGCTAGGATTCAGGTCGAGGCAGACGATTCCGGGGATGCTGATGCAGTACTTGGTGCGGAGGTTGAGGAGGCCGTGCCGGCCGTGGCCGCGGGTGTTGCCGAAGTCGAGGAAGAGCCAGCCGCCGCTGTACGTGCCGAAGTAGCGCGCCTCGCGCGCGTAGTCCGGGACGCCGGAGTCGTGTCTGCGGCAGCCGCCGACGGCGCACGAGAAGGTCGAGGAGAGGACGCCAATGCGGCGGTTGAAGGTGACGACGCCGACGCCCAGGCACGCACTCACTCTTTCGCCAATCGTTATGAAATGCATCTTTCGATCTTGTCTGTCTGTTCGGTCGATTTGTATAATCAACATTTATTCGTGTGATAAACTAAATTTGCTAAAATTGACTTAAAAAAAGAAATGATATGATTTAAGGCAGTAGTCGAAAAGTGCTTTTAACAAACTAAAATGTCTTTGAATCTCATCCATCCTTTCATCCTGTAGTTACATTCTATCTTTTGCCATGAAATGCATCTTGATCGATGATCAATCTGTTATTTCTGTTTGGTTAATTGTGTGTTCATGCCTTGTACGTATGGTCGATTTGTGTAATGAACTAAATTTGCCATGTAGAAGTAATTAACATTTATTAAGCCGGTCGTTTTTGCTAAAATTGACTTAGAATTAGGAATGATTTAAGGGAAGTGGATTTTTTTTCCCTTGAAGGGTACATCCCTCGTTTTGTGCATGTCGTTCAAAAAGTCATCAAATTTTTTTAAAAATTTATTAAGATAGATTAATATGTGATATATCTTTTCGCAAACATGCGTGTTAAACAAAAATAACTAATTTGATCGTGAATTACTCGTTCTATTCATAGTCAAATTTGTTATTTTTGTTTCTACTTGTATAAGTTGAATTTGAATTTACATGTTTGTGAAGTATCACATATTGATCTATCCTACTAATTTTTTTTGAATTTATTGATGACTTTTTAAGTGATATGTAAAAATAAGGGGATATCCCCTTAAGGGATAAATTGAGTTTTCCATGATTTAAGGCAGCTTGTCCAAAAGTGTCTTTAACAAACTAAAATGCCTTTGAATATCATCTATCTTGTAGTTTATGTCAGTTATTATGCATTCACTCTTTTGCCATGAAATACATCTGGGTCGATGATCAATCTGTTGTCTCTGTTCTTGCCACGTAGGTATGGTCAATTTTATATAAGATAATCAATGTTCTCATTACGTCGTCGATTCGTGTGTTTGTGTTTACAGCCTGTAGACCCGAAGGAGGACGAGAAGGAGATCGCCCGAAGCAAGCTCGAGCGCGTCTACCTAGACATGGCAAGTGTCTCCACCAAAATCGCGGCTCTCGTACGGGAAAGGAATGATCTGATGGACCAAGCTCATCGATCAAGAGACGGGGCCAGCTTTTCCAAGACTATTAAGAAGGTTGGCGCCGACATCAACACTTACATCTCGGCGTATGATGATATGAAGAAGACAGCCACAACGCTCCGGCTGAGGCTGGTTGAGCTCGGGGATGAACCGCTGCAAGAGCCTGCAGATCTTGCCCTCCACCCCAACAGCCTTCTCTGATACCGATAGACAGGGAGTGTAACACTGATCAATTCACATTCACATTAGCATATACATCTGGTCCACCTCTCCATAGTGCGTGGAGTGTAACACTGATCAATTCAGCCTACAAGTGGCAGGGATATTCTGAAAGTGAGATTGCTATAAGATCCCAAATCATGGTACTGTTGTTAGCTATCAAGCTGCTGAGCTTGTAAAAAGTACCACATGTTGGAAACTAGTCATCGCAGACACCAAAAATCAGCCCCAGACTGAACACATAGTTATTAAGGATCTAAGCCACAAATGCATAGTAATATAGAAGAGTATTTTTTATTGGACCGAAGCAAATCTCAACATAGAAAGTCCGTCAAATTAATAGAAAATGTAGTAGAAACAAATTTGGCCTACTAAAGGATCAAATTGAAATAGAATCACAGAACACAACCAAACCCTGGAAACATCGATCTAACCACCGCATCGTCACGGCAAGGCTGTTTTGTTGTGTTATGGTCGGGAACTTATTTCCCGAGAATGTAAAATGGAGCAACTTATTATCATGTGATTAATTAAGTATTAGCTAAAAAATTTAAAAGTTGATTAATATGATTTTTTAAAGTAACTTTTCCATAAAATTGTTTTCCAAAAGACATACCGTTTGGCAGTTTGGCAAGCGTATACGTGAAAAAACAAGGAAGATGAAGTTGGGAAAATATAGCTAAGAACACAGCCTTAATAGGAGGAGACAATGAGAAAGGGACTCTACTAAAAAACGATTTTTAACGATGTTGGCCTTTTATTTTTCCAGGCGGGTATGACCCTCGGAGCCAAATATCCGCCTACGAAAATATAAATCGGTGTGGATTTTCGTCATCCGCTTGCGAAAATCAATTTTTTCAGACGGACCACTTAAGAGGTCCACCTACGAAAATATCTTTATTTTCATAGGCGGACCTCTTAAGTGGTCCGCCTGGAAAAATTGATTTTTGCAAGGAAACCTTACGTGGTCCACTTGCAAAAATCGTACCTACCCAAAAAAAATATTAATTCTTCCTTATCTTCTAGAACCCCTCCCCACCACTCATTTCCCTCTCAACTCTCTCTCTCCCTCCCTCCCTCCCTCAACACTTATCTTCTCCTCCACCCCTCCCCACTGGCCCGTCACTCTCCTCCCCTTCCCTCCCTCCCAATCCGACCGGAGGAGGGGAGCGATGGCGGCGCGGCGGCTCCCCCTCTCTCCCTCCTCGCTCCTAGATCTGGCCAGATGAGGGGGAGCGACGGCGGCGCGGACAGCGAAGACGGCGGTGGCTACCCCTCTCTCTCTCTCCCCGCTCCTAGATCTGGCCGAAGGGGGGGAGCGGCAGCGGCGGCGCAAACGCGGCTTCCCTTCCCTCCCTCTCCCAGATCCGGCCCCTACGAGGAGAGGGGAGGGCGGTGGGCGGTGGCAGCGGCGGACACCTCCCTTCCTCCCAGATCGGCCCAAGGGGGGAGGGGGCGACGACGGCCACCGCATGCAAAGAAGTTTTCCGGCAACGACGACGTTGTTTTTTTTTTCTTAAGTTTACATGTTGTTTGATGTTAACTTATAAGTTGATGCTGTGGATTTGAACAATGCTTTGTGTTGATGTATGGATGTTTGTGATTAGATTTTGTTTCCTGGATGAGATTTGTGAGAATTTGTGATTTGTGATTTGAAACCTAAGGAGGGGGTGGGGCTAGCGGGAAATTTTCTTTTTGCGCCGTGAGTATTTTCACAGGCGGGGCTACTGTAGCGCCTGCAGCGCCTGAGAAGATCCGAACTGCTGCCTACGAAAATCATTTTCGCGGGTGGTGCTTTAGTCCGCCTGTAAAAATTAAGGATTTTCACCGTCGTTTAGATGCAGGCGAAAGGTTTGTCCCCATGCGAAAACGTGTTTTTGACCACCTGGAAAAACGTCTTTAACCGAACAAGGCCTGTTCGTTTAATCCTCAAGAGAGGAGGAATGGAGAGAATTGAGGGGAAATAATTTCACACTATAATAGATATGGAATAAATCCCCTTAAAATCTCTCCCAATCTTGTTGTGTGAGGGATTAATCGAAAGGCCTCAGTGGGGGTACTTCCCGCGCGGCTCGAGCAGGGAGGATGAGGAGGCGGAGCTAGCGATGCAGCGGCGGCTGAGGACTGGAGGAGAGGGCGGTAGCCGTCACTTTTGAGGTAGTGCTAGTGTGCCACGCTTTAGTGGCGTGTCTGGGCTTCCACTTACCGTGGGCCGATGGCTCAGGCTTCAAAGACAGCCCATTAAAAAAAATTGATGCATATACTCTAGTTTTGTGGCTTAACTAGCAGCCCTAGCTTCTCACAAAAAAAAAAATAGCAGCCCTAGAGATGGCAATCCTCCCGAATGGGTACGGCTATCGGCGGATACCATACTCATGTGTGGGTCTACTTTTACATGTGGGCATGTCCGACCCGATGCCTAAAATCTTAAAGAAAAGACGTCGGTAGTATTGTTTTCAGCTGTGGGTAACCCAAACTCCGACCTTATATATGTGTTTTTAATAGATTTTGGCCAATCCCCTGTACTTGAATGGTTGAAGTATGATGAAGGGCCTGTTCAATTTGCTGCCAAAAAAAAAACCTTACCAAATTTTGACATTGTTTTGGTAACTAATTTTGGCAAGTTACCAAAATTTGACAGCAAACTAAATGTAGCCACTTTTTTTTAACTTCATCAAAATTTGGTAAGGTTAAAAATGGCACCGGAGTGAACAGGCCCGAAATTATGCTAGATTATTGGTGTTACTGTGTTGCTCTGTTGATGAATTATTGATTTTTTTTTCAGCTTGTTTGCTCTTTGTTTAATTATATATCTTTGGAAATATTCCTCATGTTGAGAGAAACTCACTGGTATATATCTACATTATGCATTGTCAATAGATGTTTCGAAGAGCTTTGTGAGAAAATTATTATATGTAGTAAATATGTATTAAAATTATTATATGTATTATATCATTTATTTTGTTGTGACTTGTTTTATCAACAAACAATCTACTATAATCTTAACTCATACTTTTACATATTTATACTATTTTAATAAGACCAATGATCACATATTATACGAAAAGTTAACGATGTCATATATTTAAAACTAGAGGGAGTACACACTTGCTAGGATATACTAGATGAAACCCCACATGTTGTCGCGGAAGTTTATATGAAATAACATGTATGATAGCTATATTTTGGGCTTTTTTTTTATCTTTGATCAATCTCTACTATTATAAAAATTGAAGATGTTTTTGTCGGTATTTTGGTACGGCATCCGTGTATGAGTCGGTTTTTAAATTAGGTTGCTTTTGGAAGTATATATCCGTATTTGAGTCGGTTTTTAAGTTTGTTTGCTTTTTGTGATACAAAAGGAATCGTATAAGAAATATGTCAAAAAAACTCGCATGCTAACTTGAGACGATCAAACTCCTAACTGCAGCTCATGATTTTCTAAAAATATATATATCCAAGCGAATTCCCGTAGTGAATTTCATATTAACTAAACCATATCTCTATCTCTATCTCTACTATTATAAAAATTGAAAATGTTTTTGCTAGTACTTTGGTGCATCATCCGTGCATGAGTCGGTTTTTAAGTTTGTTTGCTTTTGGAAATAAAAATCCGTATTTGAGTCGGTTTTAAGTTAGTTCACTTTTGGAAATACAAAAGGAATTATGTTGGAAATCTCTTTAAAAAACTCGCATGCTAACTTGAGACGATCGGGCTCCTAATTATAGTTCATGATTTTCTAACAAAATACATATCCAAGCGAATTTAACATGAATTTCATCTTAACTAAATAAACCATATAACAATAATAAGATTAAAATAGCCTTCACTTCTTGCAATGCACGAGCATTTTTTTCTAGTTATTTAAAAAAGCTATAAACTATTAAGATACTTTAGTTTATAATAATTTAAATCATATATTGATTGTTCAAAGCAAAACAAGATGATGTGGCTCAATGAGAGAATGAAAAGAAAGTAGGTAATATGGACTAATCATCCAAAGGTAAAACTAAAGTGAAACATCTTTATGAAAGAACAAGAGAAGGAAGAAGATTTAGGCCATAGATTAATCATCTAAGAGCTAAAAATATTTAAGATTATATGGTTTAATGAGATAATGGAGAAATAGTATTAACTATATTTAATGCGGATAATGCTCTTTCCCGGTCGCCTGGCGCGGGGGGAGCCGGCCCCTCCCCCCACGTGTGTACTTGGGCCCACCCACTTCTCCCTCCCTTTTTTCCACAGAAGATGTTTTACCAAATGTACTTACAATGTTTCACTATTTATAAATCTAATGTTGCAGTTAATTAAAATACTTTTTTGCAACAAAAAACACACATATTTTGGAAACTCTCTATTAAGGGAATTTGGTTTATTTTTTGTTCTAACAAAAATGTTTCACCTAGTGTACTCACGATGTTTCACTATGTATAGATCTAATGTTGCAGTGAACTAAAACATTCTTTCGCTATTTGTAGAAACAATGTTTTTATATAAGGTGAAACAACACCCAATTTAAACGAGTGAAACATTTTCGATCTACGTAGTGAAATAATTCCGATATACCTGGTGGAACATCGTACAACATTTAAAAATAATTCAATAATAAGCTAAATTTTTCGTCGGAATATATCCATGTGTGGTCTTGTTTTGAAGATTTAATTGTAATGAATTTAATGGTGCAATCGGATCATGATTTAGATAAGTAATTAAGAGATAAATCAGTTTAAAGTAATTTTGCACGGCGTCCGATTTTACCCCCTCCCGATCGGGCACCCGACCGATAGTCATCTCCATTTAATGCGGACAAACTTTATAGTATATAGGATTTTAGAAACATTGGGTCGAATCATTTAGCTAAAATACTCCGGTGTTGCACATAAGTTGGACGCTCCACGGAGAGCCCTGCACTCGGCGATCACCCGGTCGGCGCGGTTATGGAGAGCGGCGGAGCGGGCCAACTTCTGGCCCAAGTCGTCTAACCACACGGCGGGAGGCAGGGTCCGCCCAGTAGTTGCACTTGTATCGCTTCGTCGTCTCCACGTCGTTCAGCTCCCCCGCCTTCAGGGCGTGACCCCTCTTCCGCCCTGGCTTCGCCGCCTCCGCCGCCGCCGCGTTCTCCTCGTCCTCCAGCCGATCTTCCTCCTCTATCAGCTTCATCATCTTAGAGTACGCCTCCTGGAAGCCAGGGTTCTCCCGGTATTTCCACTCATTACTGTTGTTATTACTGTAATCCTCTTCCATCGGCTCGCCCACTACTTCCATCCCCGTATCCTGCTCCTCCTTCTTCCCCATTGACGTCGCCGTAAATCGTTGAGGCGTACGTGAGATCGTGTATATATTCTGGACTGGGGGTAGCTATAGCTCCTTAATTATCAAGAATAGTACTATCAGATTAGATTAGTTTTGCTGGCTTTATATTGATCGGAGGGACGTACATGACAGAGAGCCGGACGGAGTCGGTGTCTGCATGCCTATGCGCGGAGTCCGACTCGATCTCAGCCCCGTTCTTTTATTCTGATTCGGTAGTGCTAATAAAAGTCTGCCGAACGATTTTTTTTGGCTGCAACGTTCGTTTTTTGGACCGTTGATCCCGTCCAAATATTCGTGCAAAAGAGATGGACTCGTTGGTTTATTTTTTATTTGAATTCTCTCCCCCCTCGCGAATAGGTAGGGGGACGACGGGGAGACGGGGGAATTCTGTCTCTGATCGATCGTCCGATCGCTGGCATTTCCGCACAACGGCACCACAAACCCAAATAAGTGAACCTATGATTGTGAGAGGCTGAGTGGAACCAAACGCCTAAGCGATCATGCCAGACACATGCTTTACAGGGCCGTGAAGCCCAGTGCTGCCTTTTATTTTTCGGTAGCCAGCTAGATTGTTCCAGACTTCCAGAGGGAGACGAGCCAGCCGCTCGAAAGAGTAACGCACTCCCCAATTTACCCGCGAATTTAACGTGCCACGTGGACCAATCATATTCCAGCACTCCAGCCGAACGGCCGGCTTGAGAAGATGGGACCACCTGTACATTTGTCGACAAATTTTCTACTAAAAATTTTACAGATGTAATTATAGTACAATCGTAGTGTAATTACCCTGTAACTTGTATGTAATTACACTGTAACTTGCATGTAACTACAGTGTAATTTGTATGTAAGTTTCACGTAATTTTGAATCGTTGGATCTATTACAAGATTTGTTTTAGTGAGGAAGAAAAAAATCACAGCACACACATATATGAAATGATTTGTTCCCACGACCTCTATTTTACTGAAATAACATGTTATCGAGAGATTCTTGAAAGTTACATACAAGTTACATTATAATTACAGTGTAATTACATGCAAATTACACTAACAAATATTAGGGGGAATTACACTAACAAATTTCTCCCCCTAACAAATATTAGGGGGATAAATTTGATGACAAATATCTAGCAAAATCGTGAGAAGATAAAGATTCCCATGAAAATTTTCAATTATAAAAAAAAGGGACTGCTACATACCGGAATCCCGTTCAAAAACGGGAGGATACCGGTTAGGTATCAAGTCCTAATACCTAACCGGTCGGATGATACTTATTAGGTATCATGCGATTCTACCACGTAATCAGGTGATACTTGTGAGATATCAGGTGATACCTATTAGGTATCATGCGATTCTTACCACGTAAAATGTAATACTTGCAAGATATCAGGTGATACCTATTAGGTATCATGTGATTCTTATCATGTAGATGATACTTGTGAGATATTAGGTGGTACCTATCAGGTATCATGCAATTCTTACCACGTAGAAGGTGATACTTTAGAGGTATCAGGTGATACCTATGAGGTATCAGGCGATACTTGCCAGATATCAGGTGATTTCTACTAAGTATCAGAAGCTAGACATACCTGACGCCAACGCCGACGACCACTACTGCCCCTCCCTCCCTCTAGCTCTAGCCACCGCCCCTGCTCCTTTCCCGGCTTCGGCTACCAGCCACCGCCGCCGCCTCTCCCTCCCCTAGCTCCAGCAACAGCCACCCCTCCCTCCCATGGCTCCGGCCACCGCCGCCACTCCCTCCCCCGGATCTGGCTACCGCGGCCGCTGCCCCTCCCTTCACTAGCTCCGGCCACCGACGCCTCTCCTCTCTTCGTCGATGTATCCCTCGCTAGTGGCTCGGCCACGATGCACCGCTGCCTTGATGCGACGTAGACGAGGTCCTCGACGTCACGGAGCTCACCACATGGTGCTCATCCCCGGCGGCCGCATCCTTCTCTCGCCGAGCGGGTCTTCTTCCCCAACCGCGCCGAAGGTCCTCGCGGACAGGTGGTAGCGACCTCCTCCTTACGGCTCAGGCGCTCAGCTCACGCTTCTCTTTGGATAGGTAAGGAGGACTAAGAATCCCGTCCCGACAAGATCCCGGCACATAGCATTCCCATAAAAAAAAAAGAAAAGCCTTCATGCATTTTAGCCCATTTATCTGCCACACGAGGAAGCTACTCTTGGGGCCCAAGAAAGTTGGCCCTATAAATTAGGCCCAATCCGATAGCTTGCTGACAAGGTCATCCCACTGCTTCTTCCAAACGAAGCCCATCATCTCCTATCGCTTCATCGGTTTCATTCCATCTCGCGCGCGCACACAGCGCATCGCCTCCACGCCTCGCCACCGGCAAGCCGCGCCTCCGCGGCTCCGCCTCTCCAATGGACGATGCGCCATGGCGCGACCTCATCGCCAACGTGCTCGGCCTCGTCCACAAGCGCCTCCCGTGCCTCGTCGACCGGCGCCGCATGGCCCGAGTCTGCCGCAACAGGCGCGTCGCCGTCAAGCCTGAGCAGCCGCGGCCGGGGACGAGGCCGCTCCCATCGATCCTCGTCCCGGGCGCCGACGGGCCATCCTTCGCGTGCGCCCTCGCCGGCTGCGCTACCCACGCCTTCCGCCCCCCGCTCCCGGCCGACGCACGCGCCGCGCGCTACTTTGGCGCCTACGACGGTGGCTAGGTCTTCGTCGGCTTCTACCGCGCCCTGGACTACGCGCTCTTCAGCCTCCGCACCGACGAGCGGTTCCCCCTCGCTGACATCGACATGCTCACGGACATATTGGCCGCGACCCTCTCTTCGCCACCGGACGACGAACACTGCCTCGCTGCCGCCATCATCAACACCATGGACGATGTATTAATATGTAATATATCACTTCACAAACATGCAAGTAAAAATTCAACTTCTACATCTCGCAACGAAAAAACAAATTTGACTCTGAATATAGTTAACTAGTTGCGGTTCAATTTATTTTTTTCGTTACGAGATGTAGAAGTTGAATTTGAACTTGCATGTTTGTGGAGTGTTATATCACATGTTAATACACCTTTCCAATTTTTTTCAAATTTTTTATAACCATTTAAGTGACATGCAAAGAACGAGGGATATCCCTGTCACGCCAGGGACAATGGATGACAACTACAGTAGCCAAAGGAATGGTTCAGCTGGGCCTAATACCGACAGTCTGGAAAAGCCCAGGAAATCGTCTCGGGCCAAGAAGATAAACAGCAAATACGCTGGAGAGGAATGGGTCCATTAGCTGTGGTCCCACTGTCAGTGAGAGAGAGAGGTCTAATAGTGCGATGCTATAAAGACCGGCAGATGAGAGGAGAGGAAATCGACTTGTAATTGAACACTTCAAATCTAATACGAAACCTCTCCCTTCTGCTACCTCACGTCTTCTTCTTCTTCTTCCTCAAGTCTCGAATCTATCCTCTTCCAACGAATTCTCTTCTCTTCTCCTTCCAAAATTCTAGTTGATCTTCTCAAGCAAATCGAGTACGTAACATTTGGTATCAGAGCGCTACATCCTGGAGAAGCCAAGGTACACCTCTCCGCTGCAACTTCAAGTGGAAGCCATGGAGAAGCAGAGTGTGGATTTCGCCAAGGTTTTGGGAGAGATCCAGGAGTCCTTGATCTCGCTGAATCTCAAGCAAGGTGAGACTCAAGTGGCGGTGACGAAGCTGGATCGGGGGTTGAATGATTGGCGACCTCAAGTGGAGGCAGCGGTGCACGATCTGCGCGAGGAAGTCTCCGATCTTCGGCGACAAGTCGACAACATCAACAAGGTTTCGACCACCATGGCAGAAGCGTTTCCTTCGACTCGAGTTCCGTTGACGGACGAGGAGAAGAAGGCGCCACTGCTACCAACGCCGACCACATCACCGTCCACCGCGGTGGTGGGAAGCGGCGAGAAGTGGGCCAATGGCCGCCACGTTCAACATGATCACCGGGGAAGGGCACCAGGGGTGGTCACCACTCTGGTCCCGACCTCGGTCAAGGGTGCGTATGAAAATTCTCAGTCCCCTGTTTTTTCTGTGGAAAATTTTGCTGCTGATGAGGACACTGGGGGTTTTGTTAGTGCTCATAGACAGTTTGATCTCAGCAATTCTAAGGGGTTGGGTAGTGGCGATCGTCAGTATGATCACAGAATTCCTAAACTCGATTTTCCAATTTTTGAGGGCAGTGATCCATTAGATTGGAGGATGAAGTGTGAGCATTATTTTGATGTGTGCAACACTTTTCCGGGATTGTGGGTTAGGATAGCCACAATTTACTTTCGGGGAAGAGCTGCATCTTGGTTAAGATCATCTCGAGCTCATTTGCGTTTTCCAGAGTGGGGATCCTTTTGTGCTGCAGTAGTGTTGAAGTTTGATCGGGATCAACACCAGTTGTTGATTCGACAAATGGATACTATCAAACAGACAAGTACAGTGTTAGAGTTTTATGAGCGTTTTGATGAACTCATGAATCAGTTGCTAGTGTATGACCCTGCTGCTAACACATTGTATTTGACACAAAAGTTTATCAATGGATTGAAAAGAGATATTCGCCACCCTGTTATGCTGCACAATCCTCGCGACCTCGAGACTGCTCTGGCTTTGGCTTCTGTGCAGGGATTAAAACAGTTTCTCAGAAGAAAACCTCCATGTTTTTCCGGTAGCGGGCTTTTACGAAGACGACGACGGCAATCTGGAGATACCGCCCATGGTGGTTCGCCGCTTCTCGCGTGGTCGGCGAGATTACGGCGGAGGCTTCGCTGTTCGTTACCTGGTGGAGTCCGGCGAGAGTCTCCTCATGGTCGTCAGGCTCCTTCCTCATCCTCCCCTCTTTCCGCCGACGACATGGGCGATCAAGGTGTTCGAGATGGTGGAGCCGCCGCTGGGGACTCCCATCAACAAACACGAGGCACCATACGCTTGGAGCGAGCTGGAATCGCTGGGTGGGCGGATGCTGTTCGTCGCGCGAGGCTGCTCCAGATAGTACGACGCGGGGCGACCATCCGGGCGACGAGTTCAACGAGGGCGTCTACTTCCTGGATGACGGGACAGTGGCGGATCCACTGTTGGGGCTGGTCGGTGCGCCAGCCCCATCTCTAATCCCTGCTCCTAATTAGTCATTAACAAGTCTAGTTAGTCATTAGTGAAGAAAATTCCCAGACGGCAAAGATGCAGGCTTCCTCATTGCTTCTACTGTCCAAACTGGTAAAACAGAACCTACTATGAGTATACAAAACAATATATTCACAGATTTTATGAATATTTTAAGATAGACACGAATCAAAATAGAGAAAATTGTTTTGATCATATGCGCTTTGGGTATTCATTGCAAAATACTTTAGTTGATATATCTTTATTTGTTTTAATCATATTATATTTTTACACTAGCACCCCCTCAATTTACATCCTGGATTCGCCACTGTGACGGGAGACTCTACGATGAGGCATTCCAACTCCTGGCTCTCTTTTCCCAGTACCCCTGCAGCGACAACGGCAAGTGGCTGCCGCCTCCGGTGGTGGCGACGGCGGCGGCGGCGGAGGCGGTTACCGGCCACGTGGACAAGCTCTTGCCAGAGCAAGGCCTGTCGAACTACACGTCGCCGGTTTGGATTCTGCCGTGAGACTGCCATGTTCTTAGTTTGATTGTCTGATGACTTGTTGTCGTGCTGATATGGTTTATTGATTTGTCCAGTTAGTGCAATCGATGATGTGTTCTCGAGATCCATGTGTGCTTGCAATTGCTTGATCCATAATAACATCTCTTCAGTACCCTCTGCTATTTTTCACCATGCTAGACTAATGCAGAAATTGTTGGTGTTCATGACTCAGATTGCAGGGAAGACGAAACTGCTTCTGCAGCAGTGCAGCTTGCTTTCGGTTTGCTTCAAATCTCTTTTGAGGATCTAATCAGAAATTCAGACCTTCTGCATTCATTGTTTACATTTCTCAACTTTGTGGCATCCTGTCCAATGGTGCAGTTAAAAACAGTTCATTGCTTAATTACTTACTGGGAACGCCAAGCCGTGAATTTGAGGAAAATACATTCATATGCAAACATTGGGGTTCACTAGGTTGATTCAGATTGACACATGGCATGGGAGCAGGTAGAGTTGGACAGATGGTTATTGGCCCTCCCGGAAAAAAAAAAGAGGAAAAAAGAAAAGGAGAGATTTATTGGTCCAATGTGATCATCATCTTTAGTAACACAGATATGATGGTAAAACTGCCCGTACAGATATGATGCCTACCAATCTACCATCATCCATCAGGCTGTGTTACCGAAGAAATGCTGATAGTAGAACATCATCTGATCAGTACTAGTGATCAGATTAACTCGCTGCCTATCATCTGTGATTCTGTGTTACTGAAGAAATGCTGATAACTTCGGATCTGAAGAAATACCTCTTTGACTGAAGAAATATACTCTAATATTTTACATTATGCACATAACCTAGGAACAGATCCTCTGAAGAGTGGCACTAGCCTACCTCAGTTCATCTTGGACTGTCAGCAAGAAACTCAAAACAGGACGCAGAAGCAATTCAGATTCACTGCAAAACCGTTTGATGCAAAACATACTTCTATCAGGAAAACTAACCACTGCAAGTGACACATTGCATTGTTATTGACTGTAGCATAACAATGTACTAATGCAATCCAAGTCATGACGAACGGCAACCATTGGAAGCATATTGCGTTCTTGATTCACTGCAGCATCAGATCACACAAATTCATAGTTTCATACTGCGTTCACGATTCATGTAGTTCTGACTTGAAAACATTTTCTGCTACAAAAGGAGAATTTCTCCAGCATTATAGCAACTACCAATCCATGATTATGACATCAAATCTAGACTGAAACTGCAACTGTTGACTGAAACTACACTAATCCATCGCAGCAAGAGGAGACGGGACGGGACAAAGTAAAACGGCTGCAAACTAAACCACATCTCGGAGGATCAAATCAACAGCGAATCATACCTGTACCAGGACGATCAAAACTAACATGAGCAATCTCAGGGGAGAAGCCACCCCGGCGGTGAGTAGTCCGACGGGCCTTGCTCCGGCAAGAACTTGTCCACACGCGGAACCCCCGCCGCATCCGCCGCCGGTAGCCACTTGCCGGTGTCTCTGCAGGGATATCGCCGTCGCCGCCGCCGAGCCGTGAACACTGCCGACTCACGGTAGAGCCTCCCGTCATCCAGGAAGTAGACTCCCTCGCCGAACTCATCGCCCGGATAGTCGCCCGCGTCGTACGATCTGGAGCATCCTCGCGCGACGAACAGCATCCGCCCACCCAGCGACTCCAGCTCCTTCCACGCGTACTGGGCCTCGATGCGCGTTTCCGACGGCGGATCCACCATCTCGAACACCTTGAACGCGGACGTCCTCGGCGGCGCGTAAAGACGATCAGGAACGCGCCTGACCACCATGAGGAGATTGCCGCGGGACTCCACCAGGTAGCGAGCAACGACGTCTCCGCCATAATCGCGCCGGCCACGCCAGAAGCGAAGAATCACCCTGGGCGCCATCTTCATGTTGCCGTGGCCGTCTTCATGGAAATCCCGTGCTGTGAAAACATGGAGGTCTTCTTCTGCGGTGAGGAAAAGGAAGGCTCCCTTGTGGTGTATGACATCCTCCAGAGCTGGCTCGTCGATGGCACTAGGGCCATGCCCCATCGCCGCAACCTGATCCGGGGAAGCATTTGCTGACTGCACGCGCCAGAATGCGTGAGTGCGTCGAGCAGCCTGGAAGGGCCAGTAGGTGATGATGGCGGCGGCGACGCAATCCTCGTCCTCCGGTGGCGAAGAGAGCGTCGCGGCGAGCATGATCACACCAATGTTAGGGACAGGGCCGTCTGGCCGCCCCAATTCAGCAGCCGTCTTGTCCGGGCGGACAAAAAAGGGGAGGTTGAAGCGCAGCTGATGGTCGCGGAGGCTGAGGAGCGTGTTGCGGCAGGTCTCGCCGAGGAAGAGCCAGCCGCCGTCGTAGGCGCCGAAGCAGCGCGCGGCGCGCGCGTCGTCCGGGACGCCGAAGCCGTGCCCGCCGCAGCCGCGGAGGGCGCACGAGAAGGAAGGGCCGTCGGCGCGCGGGACGAGGATCAACGGGAGCGGGCGGAGATGCGGCGCGTGCTGCAGCGGCTTGACGGCGACGCGCCAGTCGTGGCAGACGCGGGCCATGGTGCGGCGGTCGACGAGGCACGTGAGGCGGTTGTGGACGAGGCGGAGGGCTTCCGCCATGAAGTCGCGCGCGGGCGCCGCCGCGTCCATGGGAGAGGAGGAGGCGGAGGCGGAGTCGGGGGCGAGGCATGGCGGTGGCGGTGGCGAGGGTTGGGCGGCGGCGGAGGAGGTGGAACGCGACGAGGACGCTTCGTCGTTGTGCGCCATGTTTGAACTTGGCTTCTGGAAGCAGGGGAAGAGAGGGGAACAGAGTGGATTGGTTTGGAAGAAGAAGCAGAGAAGGCCAGCCGAGCAAGTGGTTGGGCCCAATTTATAGTGCCGGTTTTCTTGGGCCTGAAGTTTGGATCGCTGCTCTTTGCTGAGCGTTTCTTCTTGGGCCTAAATGTTTTTTTCTTAAGAACGTAAAGTTTGGATGTACATGGTGCAGAATCGTGTGCGGCATGTTTGAACGTGGCTTGTGGAAGCAGGGGAAGAGAAGAGACACAGAGTACAGAGTGGCTTGGTTTGGAACAAGAGGCAGAGTCAGAGAAGGCCAGCCTCATGGTGGTTGGTGTTCATGTCTTCGATTGCATTAGTGGATCATCATATTGGTAATGCATTTTCTGGGATGTGTTTACTCAACATTACTTAGCGTTTTTTCTGTTAAAAGAACTAGCTGGGTGACCCGCGCAATTGCGCGGCTAGCACCAATATAAAATTATATATATTTTAATATAATTTTACTTCAAATTTATTAAATAGTTATCTCGTTGTCTTAAGATTTTGAAAAACCAAATCTTATCATCCTCCTATTTCTAATTTTATAGTTTTTAAAAGACACATCAGTTGCTACCCCTTACTTCTGTTATATTATTTTTTATTAGCTTTGTTCATTTTCCCTGAAACCTTTAAAAATTGGATCTAAAAACTTATAGAGTTTATTGTCCTGTTGGGTTTCTTTTTTATAATTTTTAGAAGTCCCGTTGAATGCTGCCATTATACTCCTCTACAACCGTCCACTGCATCTTCTTTTTATTGTCATTGCTATTTTAAAAATCGAACATAATTATCGTTTAGGTTCATTTTTTTTTACTTTCTATAAGCTTCATTTTTTTACTTTCTTGAAGTTCCACCAAAAAGTCGGCGACTTTGTCAATATACTCCTCTACGGCTTGCCCGTTGCCGCCCTTCTTTATTGTCATTGAGATTTTAAAATCAAATATGATTATTATTGGGGTTTATATTTTTTACTTTTAGAAGCCCGAACCTTTAAAAATTGAACCTTATTGTTTTTAGAGTTTTATTGTGAGTTTTATTGTCTCGTTGGGTTTCATATTTTTTATAATTTTTAGAAATCCCGTCAAATATTGCCACTATACTTCTCTACGACCTGTCCGTCGCATAATCTTTATTGTCATTGAGACTATAAAAGTCGAACATAACTATCGTTAGAATTCATTTTTTACTTTCTATAAGACCCACCAATCATCGACGGCTCTACCATTGTACTCCTATACGACCCGCCCGCTGCCTCTCATTTTTGTTGTAATTGAGATTTTAAAAATCAAATATGATTATCATTGGGGTTTATTTTTTTACTTTCTATAAGTTCATCAACCGTCACCACTTTGCTCCTCTATAGGACTGTTACTTTATTAATTAATCTGGTCATGTGTTTTAGATGGTCTTTTCTTTCAATAGTCTTATTTTTTTTATCACCAATTTTAGTTATTTATAAATTGTACTCGTAGTTGATTTTTTTTCTTTTTCTAATTTCAGAATTTATTTTATTTATTATTATGTTCTTTTGATATTTTATTTTTTATTTTCAATCTCAGTTGTTTCAAAATTGTATTCCTACTTTAACTCTCTTTTTAATTTGCCTAATTTCAGATTATTTATTTATTTATTATTATGAATTTTAATTAATCTGCTATTGGGTTCTTATATGTACTCTTATTTCAATATTGCTTATATTTAATTCCAAATTTAAGTTAATTTTAAATTGTATTCCTACTTGAACTCTTATTTTCTTTTCTTTTTTCTAATTTCGATTTTTTTTATTCCGAATTTTAATTAATCTCATATTGGATTCTTGTATGGACTCTTCTTTCAATATTTCTTATTTTTAATTCCGAATTTCAGTTATTTATAAATTGTATTCCTACTCGAACTCTTCTTTTTTCTTTTTTAATTTTGATATTTATTTTATTATTATCCCGAATTTTAATTAATCACGTATTGGGTTCCTATATCGACTTCTCTTTCCATATTGCATATTTTTAATTCCGAATTTCAGCTATTTTTAGATTGTATTTCTACTTGAACTCTTCTTTTCTTTTTCTTTGATTAACGTGAGAATTTCTAGCCTCCACGGTGAACATGTTGCCTTCTTTTCGAGCTGTCTTAATAATATAATATATAATAGATAGATGCATTGCATTGCATCAAAACCGATTTGCAGTGAAGATCGATGAATTGCTTCTTGAGATCGGTTTCAGTTCCTTCTCTTCTCAGGATCCATTTAAGTGGATGCTACATATTAAATTCATAACTATTAATTTGCTGTTCTTCTCCACTTATATCTTTTAAATTATATATTATTTTTAACATCTGTTTGACCTATTGTACTCTACTCAAAACATATGACAAGATAAGTCTAATATTTAATATATTTAAATTATTTTAAAATTTTATTCTTGTTCTTAGCTCTTATAGGTGTGTAGTTACTTTAAATACCATGAAAAGTTACTTTCTTATAGCAATATAGTTATTTCTAGTAACGTGGGGTAAAGATTTGCTTTTATTTTGTTTTTAGAGTTACTTTCCTCTAGCACTGTGTTACTTCTAATACCGTGAAGAGTAACTTCTATTTCTCCAGACTTACTTTTTTTTCTAGCAATATAGTTACTCTAGTAATGTTAAAAGCTACTTCTATTTCTTCAAAGTTTTTTCTATCTTATCAGTTTTACTTTCCTCTAGAAGTGTACTTACATCTAACACCATAAAAAGTTACTTATATTCTTTTTATAAAAAAAATACTTTCTTCCAAGTGTGTAATTACTTTGAATACCTAAAGAGTTATTTTCTATATGACGCTAAATTACTCCTTCCAAAACATTTATAGTGATTACTTCCAAATAAAGAAAATTACTTTCTCCTATCAGTATAATTACTTTGTATTTAGTTAGGAGTCTTTTATATATTTTACTTTGCATAGTTTCTTATTCAACATCATTCAATATGTTTACTTTCAATGCTACACAAAAGTGCCGGTTCGTTAAAAAAGTGCTACACAAAACACTAGACATGGCATGATGGCACCCATCCGACCTCAAAACACTAGGCATGACGAATTGGCGTCACAACCGCACTCCCCTGTTTTAGTTTTGAAAATTTTGATTAGGAATTATCTTAGACGAGGCTGATTCAGAGTAGGAAAAATTGCACACATCAGTAGGAGGACATGATACTGATCGTCTGATCCTTCTCGCATTGGGCGTTCATGGCCTCGTGGGCTACTTAAAAGGCCACGTAAAAGCCCATAAAAAGTAAATGAGGCCCATTATACATTTGAGCCCATTAATCTGCCTCACGAGGGAGATACACTTGGGGCCCAAGAAAGCTAGCCCTATATAAAAGAGGTCCAATCTGATCGCATGCTGGCCCACCCACCTTCTTCTTCCAAACGAAGCCGTCATCTCCACCCGCTTCCAGAAGCAGAGGAATCCATCCCGCACACACACCTCGCCACCGGCAAGCCGCGCCTCCGCCTCTCGCCCTCTCCAATGGACGCGCCATGGTTCAACCTCAACGCCGACGTCCTCCGCCTCGTCCACAAGCGCCTCCCGTGCCTCGTCGACCGCCGCCGCATGGCCCGAGTCTGCCACAACTGGCGCGTCGCCGTCAAGCCGCCGCCGGGGACGAGGCCGCTCCCGTCGATCCTCGTACCGCGCGCCGACGGGCCTTCCTTCGCGTGCGCCGTCGCCAGCTGCGGCACCCACGGCTTCGGCCACCCGCTCCCGGCAGACGCACGCGCCGCGCGCTACTTCGGCGCCTACGACGGTGGCTGGGTCTTCGTCGCCTTCCGCCAAATTCTGGAGTATACGCTACTCAGCCTCCGCAACGGCACGCGATTCCACGTCCCCGACATGAGCATGGGCATGGTGGCCGCGACCCTCTCTTCGCCACCGGGCGACGAACGCTGCGTCGCCGCCGCCATCAGCCATTCCTGCATGATGGACAATCCACGAATCCATGCATTCGGGATCCTGAGGCATCGAGGTGCGGAGGAGGCGACTCATGATCCTGCTGAGTTCGTCACCACGTCAGTTCTGGAGGATGTCATACACCACAACAAAGCCTTCAAATTCCTCACAAGAGAAGAAAACCTCCATGTTTTTCCTGTAGCGGGCTTCCACGAAGACGTCAACGGCAATCTGGAGATACCGCCCGTGGAGGTTCATCGCTTCTCGCGTGGCGGGCGAGATTACGGCGGAGCCGTCGCTGCTCGCTACCTCGTGGAGTCCGGCGGGAATCTCCTCATGGTCGTCAGGCTCGTCCCCGATCCTCTTCTCATGCCGACGAGGACGTCGGCGTTCAAGGTGTTCGAGATGGTGGAGCCACCGACGGGGACTCCCACCCACGACGAGGAGCCCGCATTCGCTTGGAAGGAGCTGGAATCGCTGGGTGGGCGGATGCTGTTCGTCGCGCGAGGCTGCTCCAGATCGTACAGCAAGAACAACTATCCGGACGCTGAGTTCAACGAGGGCGTCTACTTCTTGGATGATGGGAGACTCTACCGTGAGGGGTTATCGTTCTTGGCTCCCGATTCCCCAGAATACCCCTGCAGAGACAACGGCAAGTGGACGCCGGCGGCGGTTACCAGCGTGGACAAGTTCTTGCCGGAGCAAGGCCCGTTGAACTACTCACCGCTGGCTTGGCTTCTCCCCTGAGAGTGCTCATGCATGTTAGTTTCACCTGTCTGAAATGTGCTATAGTGTAGTTTCAGTCAACAGTTTGATGTTTCCGTCAAGATTGATGTGATAATTGTCGGTTGGTACAATTGCTACTATGCTGGAGCTACATAGTAAATTCTCCTTTTGCAGCAGAAATGCAGTGTGGTCTGATGAATTACATGAATGCAGCAATGATATTGCAGTCAATAGTAATGGAATGTGTAATTTTCAGTGCTTATTTTTCTGATATAAGCATGTTTTGCATTAAATGTATGTACAGTGAAGCTGAATTTGCTTCTGCGCCCTGCTTTCAGTTGCTTGCTGACAGTCCAAGATGGATTAGCTGAATTTTCAATGGCTCCCACCTCCCACACACTTCATAACTTTATTATCTATTCACTTTTCCATAAGTTAGCTGAATTTTTAATGGGCTTCTCAAATCGCTGCTGGGAAAGATGCAGATTGTTTCTCTTCTCTTTCTTCATACTAGTTGTTTCATAGCAACTTTTTTTTTTTGAGCCAGTTCTGAACTTCAGATATGACAGTTGTTGATTGTCCGGTTACTTCAGTCTGTGATGTTTCGTCCATGCGTGCAGTGTACTTGCAATTGTTTGATCTGCCATAACATCTCTTCAATAGTACTTCATTCATCATTTCAGTTGCTGTCCAGAAAATGGTTGGTGTTAATGGCTTGGATTGCATATTTGCAGCAGTGCTTCGGATCAAACGGATTTTCAGTTTCCGTATAAGAAGTAGATCGTTTATCTTTGCTTTCTTCATAGGACTAGTTGCTTTATGATCAGTTGCATAGGGGGTAGTAAATATCTATCTTGTGTTATTTGTTCTTCTGTAGGAATAGATGGTGGCACGGGAAAAACAAATTCAGTGGTACTATCAGTATAGTACCACACAGACACATGTATGTTTGATAGAGATTTGTTCCGGTCCAGCAAAAAATATCTCGAGTTACCAGTATCTCACGGTAAAATTTATTTCTGATCGTTGGATCTAGCTAGACAGGATAGGCATTGTTAGATCCAACGACCGGAAATGATTTGGTACCGTGAGGTACCGGTAACTTTTTGTTGCACCGGAGAAAATCTCATGTTGATAACTGTTTCATTAATCTGTTCACTGCTACTGAACAGAGGATGTTCTGCTCATTTGGTCATCTGCTCTACAGGAAAAATTGGTGCTCATTTGGTCATTCTGAAATTGTAGCATAGTCTGAAGGTACCACCAAAAAAAAGTTTATCAGACGGTTGCTTGCTCAGTACCTTATATGGTGAAACGCCAAGCAATGCTTTTGCCGAGAATGACAGTTTGACACCCCATCTCCCTGCTTGAGTTTTGAAATTCTGATTCGGAATTGTGTTCACAAGGACAAGGTTGATTCAGAATAGCGATGGTCCCTATAATTCTGTTTCGTTTTATCCCAAAAAAAGATGTGCTGAATTTGAGAGATTCTGGTACGGGTACATTGGAATATGGGCTTTGAAATATCAAACAGGCTGGCCCTATTAGCCCAGTGAAAAGTAAAAGGGAAAAGTACACCGAAGGTCCCTCAACTTATCATCGAGTTACAAAATCGTCCCCCAACCGCAAAACCAGATACCGAAGGTCCCTCAACTAACAAAACCGTTTGCTTGAGGTCCTCTGGTGGTTTTGACCCTGGTTTTGTCTGACGTGGCGGGTGAGTCAGCGTGAGCCCCACCTGTCAGCATTGTCATATCAGCCTTCTCTCTTTTCCTCTCTTCTCTCCCATCTCATCTCTCTCTCCGTTCTCTGCGCGGGCGGCGGGGGAAGGGCGGCGCGCGGGCGGCTGGGAGAGGCGCGGCGCGCGGACGGCCGGGGGCGGAGCGAGCGACGTGGCGGCCGGCCGCCGCCCACGAGGCCCACGAGGCGGTGGCAGGGGAAGGAGCTGCGGGCGGGCGGCGGATGAGCAGCGCGCGAGCGGCGGGAGAGGAAGAGCAGCACGCGGGCGGCCGGGCGGGGGTGGCGCGGCGACGGTGGCGGCGGCGGCGGTCTTTTCCCAGATGAGCAGGTACAGCGGCGCCAGGTGGGAAAGGAGTCGGTGGCCTCCGCAGCGGGCGGTGGACAGCGCGTGGCGGGAGAGGAGTTGACGACGTTTGCGCATTCGTTCGCGTTCCGGCGGACCCTCCTCGTCGATGGGCTGTGGGTCGGCATGAACAAGATCTCCGACTTCATCGACCCGCTGCTGCTCAACGCGATCGACGCGGCCGCCATAGACGCGCTCCCGTCGATCGACTGCTCCTTCGTCTACACCAACGCCGTCTCCTGGTCACGCCCAGAAATTCACGAACCAGAATTTCTAAGCTGAATGTGTATTAAACCCCTGTCCAGGACCAGCCAGGGTACACAAACGATAATTGTTGACATACAGATCCACGTCTTACAAAAATATAAAAGATTACAAATGTAGCGGAAAAGATAAAACGAGCTAGACTAGGAAACTTGACTTCTGCAGCGGGGCGACTCCACTCCACAGGCAATCCTTGACGGCAGCGACGAAACCAACTTCGACAAGACGGCTTCCACTAGGAAGATCTTCAGCTCTGGTGTGGGGGAAAGAGAGCAAGACTGAGTACTACCCACTGTACTCAGCAAGTCATACTGGAAGAGGAGGTATGATGCAGGATATATCCAAAGGAGGCTAAAGGCTCATTTGCATAAAGCTAGCATTTAAAAGCAGTAGTTGAAAGCAGTAAAACAGCTGTAGTGATTTATCAATATTAACCAATCACTGTCCAACGCTACACCACGTTGCAACAGGCCCAAACCCCTCCTGAACTAACCAGTTCCATTAGCTAACTAGGGGTGAGACTAATCACGGTGAATCTGGTCGACCGCCCATAACCGCAGGCACGGCTATTCGAATAGTTTTACTCTGATCAGAGGTGTACAACTGTATCCATAAGACACAGCCCCACGACACGTTCCCGTGCGCCGACATGCCACCACGACATACCAAAAAGAGGCCGTGACAGGACCCTTCGCATAACCCCCTCTAACCGATCGCACCACACCTTAGGGTTCGCCCCCGTCCCCAGCAGGCAACGGGCAGCCCCCCCTTTCGTGCCGCAGTGAATCCGGAAGCCGATCAACCGGACGCCCCGGCCGACCCAACTCCATCACGCCCACCCTCACCTGGGTACGTCGGCTAGAGAAAAGCTACACTACAAGCCCAGCCGTTGCCCACGCTGGCTTGTGGTAAGCACGATAAATTCTTCCAGGGTTTCCCGCGAACCGATCCTTAATCGCCATGGGCACAACTAGCAAAACCATGCACCCACAGCCCACCGTGTAGTGTATTTTAATAAGCCCACACCATTACGGTGGCACTAATCTAAAGCTATTGCCAAAAATCAAAGTCTATGCTTTAATGTGATTCCCTTTTTGTGTACTAGTAGAACTAAGCATGGCTAAGCATTTCCTAAACCAACATCTAGTCATTTCAATACCCGAGTTAGCAATGGCATAAGGTAAACAATATATGGCTGAGTAGTAGGACCCATCCCACGTGATATTGTAAAACGATGCAATATTTAATAGAAAAGCGGGACATTTGTAAATTGGGTACAATATGATCGATTATAATGCATGACTTGCCTTGCTCTCGCACTGATGAGACCACAGCAACGTCTTCGAGAAACCGCGGATCGACGAAACGGCCGAAATCTACGCGACAAACAAAGCACACAAGCAAAACAGGCTATAAGACTACTGAAACAGGAAACAAAACCATTTTTAATGGATTCTATGCATTTTTATGAATTTACTGAGACTTGAATGGACTTAATCAGAGCTCGGATGAATTAGATATGATTTTTAGAAGATTATCTATGTTTTTACTAATAAAGAAAAGGCCTTAATGTATTTATTGCGCAATAAATCCCAGGGCTGACGTCAACAGGGGGGGGGGGGCGGCGCCGACAGGCGGGACCCGCATGTCAGCGGCGCACGGGTGGCCGGTCTACCGTGGACCGGGACCACGCGGGTGGTCCACTACCAGTCCACTGGATCAACGGCCCGGATCGGCCCGGGGCCGATCGGACGGTGCGGCGGCGGCCTGGCTCGGCTCGGCTCGGCACAAAGCTGGCCGGCCGGCCATGGCAAGGGCGGCGGCGCGCGCGCGTGTTGCCGGCGACGGCAATCGACGGCACAAAGGCGGCGGCTCGACCCGACGTGGCTAAGAGGGAGAGGGAGGGGAATAGAGGAGGAGGGATGCCTCACCGAGAGTGGCCGGCGCGGAGGAGGACGACGGCGAACGGCGACGGCGAGCCACGGGAGGACAATGGCGACGGGCGGACGAGCTCCGAGATGCCCTAAGAGAGGAAAAGAGAGAGATTAGGGGGAGGAAGGTGAACCACGGTGATCGGAAACCATGGCCGAAGGCGGCGGTGGAGGTGGTGCTCACCAGAGTGCGAGGGGATACGGGCTCCGGCGACGGACCTCGATGGAGGAGGGGTGGACGGGGTGGCCCTTGACCTTGCGAACCCGACGACGGCGACGGCGCGGCGCGGCGGCGAGTCTAGCGGCGGCTAGCGGCGGCGGGAGCAGCGGGAGCGGCGGCGGCGGATGGGTGCACGGCGCGGGAGCGATGGAGAGCTCGGGAGAGACCGGCGGCAAAAGGAAAAGTGAGGAGGAGGATGCGGGGGTGGATTTTATAGGGGCGGAGAGGTCGGGAACGGCCCGGGGTGGCCCCATTTCGCCGGCCGACGTGGGGAGTAGGGGAGAGGAAATGGGGGGATTCAAAATGCGAATCCCGCCCCTTTTCGAGCGCACGCGTGGGCCGGGAGACGCGGGGAGAGGGCGGTGTCGTGGGGAGGACGCGTAGGCGATGCGGCGTGGGCGCGGGAGGAGCGGCGGAGGTGGGCGCGGCGGCGGTTTCGGCGGTGGTGGCGACGTGGGGGCGGGCGGCCGGAGGAAGGGGACGACTCCGACAGGTGGGGCCCACCTGTCGGCGTCCCGGGGAGAGAGGGAGGGGCGGCTTGGGCCGGCCCACAAGGAGGAGGGCGCACGCGGCGGCGGGGTGGATTGGGCCGACGGCCCAAGAAGAGGAAAAGGAGGGAAAAGAAAAAGGAAAGGAGGAAAAGATTTTCCCTGGGATTTAAAGATTGCATGTGCTCAATTTTAATTGGTTAAAATTATTTCGAGAGCTCTGAAAATTCCACTAAAAATCTCGTTAATGTATTGGAGCATGGGGAACTCAAGAAAAATTCCACCACGCCGAATTTGATTATTAAATGCATTTATTAATTAAGGATTCAACTCTAGGTTAATTCAACAATTTCTTTAGGCGATTTATTTAACAAATTTTAAAGCTGGAAAGGGAACTTCGGGGCGTGACAAACCTACCCCCCTTAAACGGAATCTCGACCCCAAGATTCGGAAGAGCTGGCGAAGTGGTGCGGATGAGCGGCCTTCAATTCATCTTCTCTTTCCTAGGTGGCCTCTTCTTCTGAGTGGTGGCTCCACTAAACTTTTCAAAACCTGGTCACCTTGTTTCTGGTCCTTCTCTTACTGGTCTCAAGGATACGAATCGGCTTCTCCACATAAGTCAGATCTTCCTGGATGTCAATGTGCTTTGAGCTGGCTTGTTCCTCAGGTACCCTCAAACACTTCTTCAATTGAGATACATGAAACACATCGTGGATACTAACCATATTAGGTGGGAGCTCAAGCTGGTAAGCGACTTCACCTTTGCGTTCCAAGATCCTGTATGGTCCCACAAAACGTGGTGCCAACTTGCCTTTGGTTTGAAAGCGGTGTACTCCCCGAAGCGGAGTGACACGAAGGTACACATAATCTCCTGTTTCGAAAGTGAGTTCTCTTCGGCGGTTGAACTCATGCAAGTACTCTGTAACTGTCCTGGTTCCTTGATGCAGTGCGCGGAACTCTCTTTTCTTTTGTGTCATAATCCCCTCAGGAATTTGTGCCTTCCTGAAGCTTTGACAAAACTCTGCCCAAGTAACCTCCGTTGCATCTGGACGGGTCACCACGTAGTTATCCCACCAGGCAGAAGCGGGACCTTGCAACTGATGTGTAGCAAAAGCAACCTTCTCTTGGTCATTGCATTGCAGAAGGTTCAGCTTCTTTTCAATAGCACAGAGCCAGTCATTGGCCTCCATTGGGTTGGTGGTGCTTGAGAAAGTGGGTGGCTTGATGCGGAGAAAGTCTAACAGTTTGGACAGGTGATGGTGGAGGACCAGACTGCTGGTTCTGCTGCGCCTGCTGCAACATCTGATGGTAATGTTGCTGTATTTGTTGCATCATCATTGTCATCATCTGAGTGACCGATGGGTTCTCGGGCGGCGGAGATGAACTGCTGCTAGGTGCACCACTGGTATGAGCTTCATCGGTCTGCTCTTCGCTGCCACTGGCGTCGTTGGGGTCACGGGGATCATTCCTTGTCTTCACCATCTGGACAAGGATAGGTAGAAATAAGAGAAAGGAAGAAAACAGATGGCTCGGCAACTAATCTTTCTTATAAATTTAAGTGCAATTATCTTAATCTTGATTAAAACACTGAAAAAGAGGCACGCAATTCCTAATTAAGGCAGTCATATCACTGACACATGATATCGACCGCCGGCTAACCCACAAAAAAACAAACCTAAACACGGAAACTAGCAAGCAAACAGACTAAGAAGACGATAACGCTAAGGGCGGCGACTCTAAAGCTCGGAGCGACGCTTGCGATCGGAGATCAGGTCTGACATCTAAAGATGGACAAGGGATAAGAATCAATGCATGCTCAAATCCAAATAAACAAAGTAACAAATGACTCAAATAAATAACCAAGCATGATGATTTTTATGCATGGAACATTTTTCATGAACCCAGACAAAAGACACTAATGCAACTGACTAAATAATAACTTAATGCATGAAATAGATGCATGATAGGAATGATGCGCATAAAGATTGCATCCTAACGAACCTAGACACATCTTAATGCATATCACCCAGCAAATTCCCGACCGACTGTCGATTAAATTCCAAATAAGATTTTTCTAAAACACCATCCTGTTCCTAGTCGATAAATCCAATTGAAATAGCGATCAAGATTTTCTCCCAAAATCAAAAGAACAAACCCCAAATTTTCCCGAAATAAATCCAAGTGCAAAAGGCATATGCTGATGAAAAAGGTTTCAGAGGGCTCTTAGGGTTTCCAGTTGGCTTGTCCTACGGTCAAGGTCGGCTCTGATACCAACTTGTCACGCCCAGAAATTCACGAACCAGAATTTCTAAGCTGAATGTGTATTAAACCCCTGTCCAGGACCAGCCAGGGTACACAAACGATAATTGTTGACATACAGATCCACGTCTTACAAAAATATAAAAGATTACAAATGCAGCGGAAAAGATAAAACGAGCTAGACTAGGAAACTTGACTTCTGCAGCGGGGCGACTCCACTCCACAGGCAATCCTTGACGGCAGCGACGAAACCAACTTCGACAAGACGGCTTCCACTAGGAAGATCTTCAGCTCTGGTGTGGGGGAAAGAGAGCAAGACTGAGTACTACCCACTGTACTCAGCAAGTCATACTGGAAGAGGAGGTATGATGCAGGATATATCCAAAGGAGGCTAAAGGCTCATTTGCATAAAGCTAGCATTTAAAAGCAGTAGTTGAAAGCAGTAAAACAGCTGTAGTGATTTATCAATATTAACCAATCACTGTCCAACGCTACACCACGTTGCAACAGGCCCAAACCCCTCCCGAACTAACCAGTTCCATTAGCTAACTAGGGGTGAGACTAATCACGGTGAATCTGGTCGACCGCCCATAACCGCGGGCACGGCTATTCGAATAGTTTTACTCTGATCAGAGGTGTACAACTGTATCCATAAGACACAGCCCCACGACACGTTCCCGTGCGCCGACATGCCACCACGACATACCAAAAAGAGGCCGTGACAGGACCCTTCGCATAACCCCCTCTAACCGATCGCACCACACCTTAGGGTTCGCCCCCGTCCCCAGCAGGCAACGGGCAGCCCCCCCTTTCGTGCCGCAGTGAATCCGGAAGCCGATCAACCGGACGCCCCGGCCGACCCAACTCCATCACGCCCACCCTCGCCTGGGTACGTCGGCTAGAGAAAAGCTACACTACAAGCCCAGCCGTTGCCCACGCTGGCTTGTGGTAAGCACGATAAATTCTTCCAGGGTTTCCCGCGAACCGGTCCTTAATCGCCATGGGCACAACTAGCAAAACCATGCACCCACAGCCCACCGTGTAGTGTATTTTAATAAGCCCACACCATTACGGTGGCACTAATCCAAAGCTATTGCCAAAAATCAAAGTCCATGCTTTAATGTGATTCCCTTTTTGTGTACTAGTAGAACTAAGCATGGCTAAGCATTTCCTAAACCAACATCTAGTCATTTCAATACCCGAGTTAGCAATGGCATAAGGTAAACAATATATGGCTGAGTAGTAGGACCCATCCCACGTGATATTGTAAAACGATGCAATATTTAATAGAAAAGCGGGACATTTGTAAATTGGGTACAATATGATCGATTATAATGCATGACTTGCCTTGCTCTCGCACTGATGAGACCACAGCAACGTCTTCGAGAAACCGTGGATCGACGAAACGGCCAAAATCTACGCGACAAACAAAGCACACAAGCAAAACAGGCTATAAGACTACTGAAACAGGAAACAAAACCATTTTTAATGGATTCTATGCATTTTTATGAATTTACTGAGACTTGAATGGACTTAATCGGAGCTCGGATGAATTAGATATGATTTTTAGAAGATTATCTATGTTTTTACTAATAAAGAAAAGGCCTTAATGTATTTATTGCGCAATAAATCCCAGGGCTGACGTCAACAAGGGGGGGCGGCGCCGACAGGCGGGACCCGCATGTCAGCGGCGCACGGGTGGCCGGTCTACCGTGGACCGGGTCCACGCGGGTGGTCCACCGCCGGTCCATGGGATCGACGGCCCGGATTGGCCCGGGGCCGATCGGACGGTGCGGCGGCGGCCTGGCTCGGCTCGGCTCGGCACAAAGCCGGCCATGGCAAGGGCGGCGGCGCGCGCGCGTGTTGCCGGCGACGGCAACCGACGGCGCAAAGGCGGCGGCTCGACCCGACGTGGCTAAGAGGGAGAGGGAGGGGAATAGAGGAGGAGGGATGCCTCACCGAGAGTGGCCGGCGCGGAGGAGGACGACAGCGAACGGCGACGGCGAGCCACGGGAGGACAACGGCGGCGGGCGGACGAGCTCCGGGATGCCCTAAGAGAGGAAAAGAGAGAGATTAGGGGGAGGGAGGTGAACCACGGTGATCGGAAACCATGGCCGAAGGCGGCGGTGGAGGTGGTGCTCACCGGAGTGCGAGGGGATGCGGGCTCCGGCGACGGACCTCGATGGAGGAGGGGCGGACGGGGTGGCCCTTGACCTTGCGAACCCGACGACGGCGACGGTGCGGCGCGGCGGCGAGTCTAGCGGCGGCTAGCGGCGGCGGGAGCAGCGGGAGCGGCGGCGGCGGATGGGTGCACGGCGCGGGAGCGATGGAGAGCTCGGGAGAGACCGGCGGCAAAAGGAAAAGTGAGGAGGAGGATGCGGGGGTGGATTTTATAGGGGCGGAGAGGTCGGGAACGGCCCGGGGTGGCCCCATTTCGCTGGCCGACGTGGGGAGTGGGGGAGAGGAAATGGGGGGATTCAAAATGCGAATCCCGCCCCTTTTCGAGCGCACGCGTGGGCCGGGAGACGCGGGGAGAGGGCGGCGTCGTGGGGAGGACGCGTGGGCGATGCGGCGTGGGCGCGGGAGGAGCGGCGGCGGTTTCGGCGGTGGTGGCGACGTGGGGGCGGGCGGCCGGAGGAAGGGGACGACCCCGACAGGTGGGGCCCACCTGTCGGCGTCCCAGGGAGAGAGGGAGGGGCGGCTTGGGCCGGCCCACAAGGAGGAGGGCACGCGCGGCGGCAGGGTGGACTGGGCCGACGACCCAAGAAGAGGAAAAGGAGGGAAAAGAAAAAGAAAAGGAGGAAACGATTTTCCCTGGGATTTAAAGATTGCATGTGCTCAATTTTAATTGGTTAAAATTATTTCGAGAGCTCTGAAAATTCCACTAAAAATCTCGTTAATGTATTGGAGCATGGGGAACTCAAGAAAAATTCCACCACGCCGAATTTGATTATTAAATGCATTTATTAATTAAGGATTCAACTCTAGGTTAATTTAACAATTTCTTTAGGCGATTTATTTAACAAATTTTAAAGCTGGAAAGGGGAACTTCGGGGCGTGACACTCCTCCCTGCCCGTCTCCTCGCCACCGCCTGCCGACGATGCTTGCGTACTACGCGGCGACGCAGAGCGCGCACATGGTGGCGCCCATGTCGTTCGACATGACGGCGATGCTGTCCCACCTCGCGTTCTCACAGGAGCAACCGCAGCATGCCACAGTGGCCGCCTTCGATCGGGGCACACTTCGTGCGAAGCCGGCGCGTGCGGAGCGGGGCGGCTCAGAGTGGGACGGGGCTGTGGTGGACGACGGTGACGACGACGGCGACAGGTTCGAGGAGGAGGAGGGCGCGCGCCACTCCTCCCTCGCTGCGGCGACCTCCACCGCCGCCGCCCGTTTCCCCCTGCCTCCTCCTTCCTCGTGACGACGGCGTCGTTCGTCGACGCCCGGGCCGTGGAGCTCCGTCGGGCTACCGCTGGCCGTCATGGCACCATCCTCCTCCTCTCCCGCCTCACCCCGTCGACGCCCGTGCTTTTCCGCCGCCCGTCGACGCCCGCGCAAGCCCGCGCACGCCCGCGCCTCCCATTGACGATGGGGGCGAGGTCGACGGTGATGGGACGACGGAGGCGCCGTCTCCTCGTCGCGCCGCTCTCCTCGAAGGCGGCCGCGGCGTCGCCGGAGTACGAGATGCCGTCGCCCACCCCCTGCTCAGCTTCGTGCCGCCGCCCGTCTCGGCCCCGTCGCGGCGTCGCCTACCCGCTGGAGAGGAGAAAAGAGAAGAAAAGGGAAGAAATAGGAGATGACGTGGATAGTATGACATGTGGGGCCCACGTGGGTTCCACGCTGACTCACCCGCCACGTCAAACAAAACCGGGGTCAAAACCACCAGAGGACCTCAAGCGAACGGTTTTGTTAGTTGAGGGACCTTTGGTATCTGGTTTTGCGGTTAGGGGACGATTTTGTAACTCGATGACAAGTTGAGGGACCTTCGGTGTACTTTTCCCAAAGTAAAACCGTCAGGCCCAAGAAAACTGGCCCAATAAATAATTCCCAGTCCAATAGCTTCGTTCCCAAGCCCAACCCCTGTTCTTCTTCCAAACCAAGCCGCCCATCTCCCACCTCCCGCTTCGAGAATCAATCCCACGCAGCCACATCGTCGCAATCGATCGCCTCGCCTCGCCTCACCTCGCTTCGCTTCCTCTCCAATGGAGTCGCTCCACCACGACGTGATCCGCCTCATCCACAGCCGCCTCCAGTGCCTCGTCGACCGCCGCCGCATGGGCCGGGTCTGCCACAGCTGGCACCTCGCCGTCGCGGAGAGGCAGCGCAGCAAGCTCCCGTCGATCCTCGTGCCGCGCGCGGACGGCCCTTCCTTCGCGTGCGCCCTCGCCGGCTGCTGCGCCACCCACGGCTTCGCCCACCCGCTCAAGGACGAGGCGCGCGCCGCGCGCTACTTCGGCGCCTACGACGGCGGCTGGGTGTTCGTCGCCTTCGGCCACACCGTGGGCTACGCGCTCCTCAGCCTCCGCAACGGCGACCGGCTCCACATCCCCGACATCGGCATGGCCGTGGTGGCCGCCACCCTCTCCTCGCAGCCGGACGACGAACGCTGCCTCGGCGCCGCCATCAGCCTCTCCTTCCTGATTGACGATCTACGCACTCACGCGTTCTGGCCCATGCGGCGTCAATCTGCGGCTGCGCCGGAGAAGGCGGCGAAAGCTGCCAAGATAATCGGCGGCCACGCTCTGGAGGATGTCGTACACCACAACGAGGCCTTCCATTTCCTCACGAGAGAAGAAAACCTCCATGTTTTTCCGGTAGCGGGCTTCCGCGAAGACGACGAGGGCAATCTGGAGATACCGCCCATGGAGGCTCGCCGCTTCTCGCGTGGTGGGCGAGATTACGGCCGAAACAACGCTGTTCGCTACCTGGTGGAGTCCGGCGAGAATCTCCTCATGGTGGTCAGGCTCGTTCCCCATCCTCCCCAACTGCCGCCGAGGACATCGGCGTTCAAGGTGTTCGAGATGGTGGAGCCGCCGCTGGGAACTCCCATCAACAACGACGAGGCACCATACGCCTGGAACGAGCTGGAATCGCTGGGTGGGCGGATGCTGTTCGTCGCGCGAGGCTGCTCCAGATCGTACGACGCGAACAACAATCCGGGCTCCGAGTTCAGCGAGGGCGTCTACTTCCTGGATGACGGGAGACTCTTCGACGAGGAGTTGATGCTCGGTGAGCCCGATTTCCGGGAGTATCCCTGCAGAGACACCGGCAAGTGGTTGCCAGCGGCGGAGGCGAATCCCCGACTGGTCGAGTTCTTGCCGGAGCAAGCCCCGTCGAGCTACTCGCCGCCGGCGTGGCTTCTCCCCTGAGATTGCCGTCGAGCTACAGGTTTTTGCTTGCTGTCGATTCGATCCCCCGACATGTGGTTTAGCTTGCAGCCGTTGTACTCTGTCCCGTCTCCTCCTGCTGCGATGGATTAGTGTAGTTTCAGCCAACAGTTGCAGTTTCAGTTCAGATTTGATGTCATAATCGTGGATTGGTACAGTTACTGGGTAAATTCTCCTCTTGTACCAGAAAGAGTATGGAAAATCTGAATTACATGAATAATGAATGCAGTATATTCAATTCAGCATGAATATGTGATCTGATGAATTTTACATGAATTACAATGGTTGACATTCTTGGCTTGGATTTCATTAGTCGGTAAGATTGCAATGTGTAATTTTCAGTGCTTATTTTTCAGGATAGAAGCATGTTTTGCATCAAATGGATTTTACAGTGAAGCTGAATTTGCTTCTGCAGCCAGCTTTCAGTTGCTTGCTGACAGTCCAAGATGGACTTGGCTGAATTTTCAATGACTGCTACACATGTTCCTAACTGAATTAACTATTCACTTGTTCATAAGTTAGCTGAATTTCAGTTGCTTGCTGACAGTCCAGGATGGGCTGAGGTAATGCCACTCTTCAGTGGATCTTAGCAGAATTTTCGATGGCTGCTACATATTTTCCTAACTCATAATGTAGCATGTTAAGATTTCCAAATTACTGATACACATCAGTTTCAGCTAGCTGTGAAAGATGCAGATTGTTTACCTGTTTCTTCTTGATAATAGTTGTTCAGTTCTGTTGTTGTATGATCTTCTGAATCTTAGTGGAGTACTATTGATTCTACTGAATTTATTTGCTGTGCCACAATGTATTCCTTTATTATGTGCATAAGGTAGAACGTTGTGTATATTTTAGTAGCAGAAGAATGGTTAAACAGTTAACAATGGTTATTCACCCAAAGTTATCAGCATTTAGGCATTACTTCAGTAACACAGCCTGATGTTAGGCGTCATGGTAATCTGTTCACTAGTACTCCGTACTGAACTACTGATCAGATGATGATGTTCTTCTGCCCTCCCTGCTCTACATAAGAGTGGATCAAATGAGAGAAAAAGTTTACACGCGGAGAGGAGGATAATTATCTCTGCATTGCCCGTTCATTTTTCTGAATTTGCACGCAGGATCTTGTGCCTGATGGTAAGAAATTGTTGGTAAAATTTAGATGGTTGGTTGGTTAATCACCAGCAAATAACCACGAGAAAATTTTGGCAGTTCACTACGACTTTGATGCATTAGTCTAACAGAGAGTACTGAAGAGATGTTATGATGGATCAAGCAATTGCAAGCACACATGGATCTCGAGAACACATCATCGATTGAACAAATCAACAAACCATATCAACACGACAACAAGTCATCAGGCAATCTAACTAAGAACATGGCAGTCTCACGGCAGAATCCAAACCGGCGGCGTGTAGTACGACGGACCTTGCTCCGCCAAGAGCTTGTCCACGCGGCCGGTAACCGCCTCCGCCGCCGCCGCCGCCGCCGCCGGCAGCCACTTGCCGTTGTCGCTGCAGGGGAACTGGGCAAAGGGATTCAGGATTTTGAACGCCTCATCGTAGAGTCTCCCGTCATCCAGGAAGTAGACGCCCTCGTTGAACTCGGCGCCCGGATACTTGTCCGCGTCGTACGATCTGGAGCAGCCTCGCGCGACGAACAACATCCGCCCACCCAGCGATTCCAGCTCCTTCCAAGCGTATGGTGCCCCGTCGTTGTTGATGGGCGTCTCATGCACCATCTCGAACACCTTGAACGCCGACGTCCTCGGCGGCAGTTGGGGAGGATGAGGAACGAGCCTGACGACCATGAGGAGATTCTCGCCGGACTCCACCAGGTAACGAACAGCGATGGCTCCGCCGTAATCTCGCCCACCACGCGAGAAGCGGCGAACCACCATGGGCGGTATCTCCAGATTGCCGTCGTCGTCTTCGTGGAAGCCCGCTACAGGAAAAACATGGAGGTTTTCTTCTCTTGTGAGGAAGTGGAAGGCTTTCTTGTGGTGTATGACATCCTCCAGAGCTGACGTGGTGACGAACTCAACAGCAGTCGCCTTCTCCTCAACTTGATACTCCATGCGCCAGAACACATGAACGCGTGGATCGTCCATCAAGCTGAAGCTGGTGTTGATGATGGCGGCAGCGAGGCAGTGTTCGTCGTCCGGTGGCGAAGAGAGGGTCGCGGCCATTATGTCCGTGAGCATGTCGATGTCAGCGAGGGGGAACCGCTCGTCGGTGCGGAGGCTGAAGAGCGCGTAGTCCATGGTGCGGTAGATGGCGACGAAGACCCAGCCACCGTCGTAGGCGCCGAAGTAGCGCGCGGTGCGTGCGTCGGCCGGGAGCGGGGGGCGGAAGGCGTGGGTGGCGCAGCCGGCGAGGGCGCACGCGAAGGAAGGCCCGTCGGCGCGCGGGACGAGGATCGATGGGAGCGGCCTCGTCCCCGGCCGCGGCTGCTCAGGCTTGACGGCGACGCGCCAGTTGCGGCAGACTCGGGCCATGCGGCGGCGGTCGACGAGGCACGGGAGACGCTTGAGGATGAGGCCGAGCACGTCGGCGTCGAGGTCGAGCCATGGCGAGTCCATTGGAGAGGCGGAGGCGCGGCTTGCCGGTGGTGAGGCGAGGAGGAGGAATGGAACCGATGGATTCCTCTGCTTCTGGAAGCAGGAGGAGATGTGCTTGGTTTGGAAGAAACTGTGGGGGGGTGGAACTGGGCCTCATTTATAGAGCCAGCTTTCTTGGGCCCCAAATCATGAGGCGGATAATAAAATGGGCTAAAATGTATGAAGGCTTTACTTTTTTTTTTTTTCATAAGTGACCTTCCGGAAATTTAAAACTCAAACTGGGAGTTCGTTTGTGATGCCAGCTCTGCCATGCATATTTTTGTTTTGAGGTCGGATGGGTGCCATGTCTGTATATTTTCGGCAAAAGCACGGCTTGGCGAGCGTCTAATCTAGTGTTTTTGTTGTACCATCAGACTGATGCACAAGTTCAGAAAAGTGAACAAGGAATGCAGAGATAAGCATCCTGTGTGTTTATCAACATTTCCTCATCCCCTTCTCTCTGTAAAGGACGAGCTGTGAACTGAGCATCCTTCAGTTCAGCACTATTGAAAAGAGTACCATATCGCCTACAGAAAACATGTGTGCCTATGTTACTAAAGATGATGACCACATTGGACCAATAACTTTTTCTATCTTTTTTTCTCTTTTATCCGGTAGGATAATAACCATCTGTCCATCTGAACTGTTAACCTGCTTGAATGCCTTTTCAAAAAAAAAAAGTTAACCTTCCCTGCTCCCGTTTGTTTCTCCTGTCTGCTAGACACGATTCTGCACCATGTACATCCAAACTTTACGTTCTCAAAAAAAAAAAAAATTAGGCCCAAGAAGAAACGCTCAGCAAAGAGCAGCGATCCAAACTTGAGGCCCAAGAAAACCGGCACTATAAATTGGGCCCAACCACTTGCTCGGCTGGCAAAGGCTGGCCTTCTCTGCTTCTTCTTCCAAACCAAGCCCCCCTCTGTTCCCCTCTTCCCCTGCTTCCAGAAGCCAAGTTCAAACATGGCGCACAACGACGAAGCGTCCTCGTCGCGTTCCACCTCCTCCGCCGCCGCCCAACCCTCGCCACCGCCACCGCCACGCCTCGCCCCCGACTCCGCCTCCGCCTCCTCCTCTCCCATGGACGCGGCGGCGCCCGCGCGCGACTTCATGGCGGAAGCCCTCCGCCTCGTCCACAACCGCCTCACGTGCCTCGTCGACCGCCGCACCATGGCCCGCGTCTGCCACGACTGGCGCGTCGCCGTCAAGCCGCTGCAGCACGCGCCGCATCTCCGCCCGCTCCCGTTGATCCTCGTCCCGCGCGCCGACGGCCCTTCCTTCTCGTGCGCCCTCCGCGGCTGCGGCGGGCACGGCTTCGGCGTCCCGGACGACGCGCGCGCCGCGCGCTGCTTCGGCGCCTACGACGGCGGCTGGCTCTTCCTCGGCGAGACCTGCCGCAACACGCTCCTCAGCCTCCGCGACCATCAGCTGCGCTTCAACCTCCCCTTTTTTGTCCGCCCGGACAAGACGGCTGCTGAATTGGGGCGGCCAGACGGCCCTGTCCCTAACATTGGTGTGATCATGCTCGCCGCGACGCTCTCTTCGCCACCGGAGGACGAGGATTG
Source organism: Oryza meridionalis (assembly GCA_000338895.3). Taxonomy (NCBI): domain Eukaryota; kingdom Viridiplantae; phylum Streptophyta; class Magnoliopsida; order Poales; family Poaceae; genus Oryza; species Oryza meridionalis. The sequence continues at coordinate 24,110,301 of CM002528.2, forward strand.
CGTCGCCGCCGCCATCATCACCTACTGGCCCTTCCAGGCTGCTCGACGCACTCACGCATTCTGGCGCGTGCAGTCAGCAAATGCTTCCCCGGATCAGGTTGCGGCGATGGGGCATGGCCCTAGTGCCATCGACGAGCCAGCTCTGGAGGATGTCATACACCACAAGGGAGCCTTCCTTTTCCTCACCGCAGAAGAAGACCTCCATGTTTTCACAGCACGGGATTTCCATGAAGACGGCCACGGCAACATGAAGATGGCGCCCAGGGTGATTCTTCGCTTCTGGCGTGGCCGGCGCGATTATGGCGGAGACGTCGTTGCTCGCTACCTGGTGGAGTCCCGCGGCAATCTCCTCATGGTGGTCAGGCGCGTTCCTGATCGTCTTTACGCGCCGCCGAGGACGTCCGCGTTCAAGGTGTTCGAGATGGTGGATCCGCCGTCGGAAACGCGCATCGAGGCCCAGTACGCGTGGAAGGAGCTGGAGTCGCTGGGTGGGCGGATGCTGTTCGTCGCGCGAGGATGCTCCAGATCGTACGACGCGGGCGACTATCCGGGCGATGAGTTCGGCGAGGGAGTCTACTTCCTGGATGACGGGAGGCTCTACCGTGAGTCGGCAGTGTTCACGGCTCGGCGGCGGCGACGGCGATATCCCTGCAGAGACACCGGCAAGTGGCTACCGGCGGCGGATGCGGCGGGGGTTCCGCGTGTGGACAAGTTCTTGCCGGAGCAAGGCCCGTCGGACTACTCACCGCCGGCGTGGCTTCTCCCCTGAGATTGCTCATGTTAGTTTTGATCGTCCTGGTACAGGTATGATTCGCTGTTGATTTGTTCGAGATGTCCATCTCCTCTTGTTTGGGTGGATGATGTAGTCTTCCTGATCAGTCAGTAGTTGTTGTTTCGAATCGAGATCCGATGTGATAATTCTCGATCAATCAGTATAATTCTCCTTCCTGAGTCAGACTTGCATGAACGCAAATGCATGTGATGTGATCTCTGGTCTGATGATTTGCATGAATGCAGCAACGTTTTGGCTTTCAATACTTGGATTGAGTCTATGCATCATTGTTTATGCAGTTAATAATAATGCAATGAGAAAATGTGCCCAATTATCCGTGCTTAATTTTCTTGATAGAAGAATGCTTTGCATGAAATGGATTTGCAATGTAGCTGAATTTCTTCTCGGAAGCCAAATTTCAGTTTGTTAACTGTTAACAGATCAGTTTCAGGCTTTCAGCTAGATGTGAAAGATGCAGGTCGTTTATGTGTTCTTTCATCATGCGATGTTGTATGATCGTCTGAATATCATTTGTTTTTCTATAGATTGCTACTACTGATGGGGCTGAATTTACTTTCTGTGCCACGATTTATTACTAGATTGTGTGCATGATGTAAAATGTTGAGTGCAATTTAGTAGCAGAGGGCTTCTTGGTCGCCAAAATCATTTAGAGATAACAGGCTTTTGTTAATATGTTCACTAGTACTGATTAGAGGACAATTTGTAAAAACTAAGGATTGATTAGAAGATATTGTGCTCTGCAAACAGCGCATAATGAGTGGTAAATTTGTTAGATTCACGGAGAGATGTTTCTTTGCATATTCATTTTTCTGAACTTGTAGCACCATTTGTCTAATAGTTGGTCAATTGTTCATGAGATGGTTCATGGATGGTCGCTTGATTACTAGTGTTAATTCGGTTAGAATCGGACTGTTAAGCATCTGGACCGGTTAGTTTGATAAGCCTACGAGATCACAAGACCCATAAGCCATGACTTGGATTGCATTAGTGCATAATGTGCTTAATTAGCAGTAAGAATTAAGTATGCAGTATGCTCTACATCAAATGGATTTAAGAATGACTGTGAATTGTCAACAAGCAACTGAATACTGTCTGCTTTCAGTTACTTGTTGACTGTCCAAGATGGGGCTGGGGTAACCGGGTAAGCTACTGCATCTCTTCTGACGATCTAAGCAGGATTCTAGTTGCTACATAGTATCATAACTGGTTTCTAGTATTCTTCGCATTTTCATAATCTGGCATGTCAAGCTCTCGGTTTATTTAAACTTAGATGAGATAACACTGCACATCATTTTCAGGCTTTTCAGCTAGCTGTGAAAGACGCACATCATTTATCTTTTCTTTCTTCATACTTGTTATTGTCTGATCGGTTGAAAGGTGACAAAAAAGTTTAAACGTACAGTAAATAATTCGTCCTGTGTTGTTTGTTCTTCTGTAGGACTACTATTGATGCCACTTAATTTATTCTGCCCTGATTTTCCCCTATTATGTGCATGGTGTAGAATATTGAGTATATTTCAGTAGCAGATGAACCGGCTAAACGGTCAAGATATGGTTATTAGTTACTAATCTGAAGTGCTCAGCAATTTTCAGTAGCACAGCCTTTTTGACAAGCACCATGTTAACCTGTTCACTAGTAATCAGATGGTTTTCTGTTCTAAAGAAAGGGGGAAATGAGAGTAAATGTTGAGACACGAAGAGGATGTTTATCCGGGAATGCTGAGATTTTGAGGGAGAGACGTCCCTCCAAACATTGTTGATCTGCAATCTGCATTCGTCATCCATTTTCCTGAACTTGTAGCATCTGCGGATCTGCCTATTTGGTACGAAATTGTTTTTTAAGGGTACAAAATTGTTTTCTAAGGGTACGAAATTGTTATTAGATGGAATTACGAGTGCTATCGCGAATAGAATTTATAGGCTATTAAGGTCACAATTCTAGCAATCGCAGAACAGGGTAATTGGGACTAGAAAAGCAAAGCCTTCACTGTATTTTCGACCGACAGTTCTCTGCCTAAACAATTCTTCAGGCCCGTTCTTCTATGGGTCCTGTAGGCCCATTTAGATCAGCCCATGAAACATTATCATGTCGGTACTCTCCTAAACTAGGCCCATGCGTGACAAGAAATTGCGGACGCAAAGTTCAAGTCTGAAACTTGTAGATCTTGAACTAATTTCTAACGCTTCAAAATTGTAGCAGCATTTTGGTGGTAGCGTGATGGGACTTGGGGACGATATCGCCACCAAGCTAGATTCTGAACCACAGTGCAGGAAGACGTAAACCATTAATTATCCTGCCGCAGACTGCAATAATTCAGCAAGCAGAAGTGATTAATAGTTGATCATAGATTCATAGGAGTGGAAATGAACACATGCATCTCAAAAAACCGTAGGAATTCCATCTGAAATTCCACGAGAAAATCGATAAAATATTCCGCGTCCCAAAATAGATATCGGTTTGTTTAGGATAGCTTCAGACAGCTACATCTTCTCCAGAATCAAAAGTTTCTCCTAAACAAATCGGTTTTTCGTTCAGAGAAGATATAGTTACAGAGTCTATGGAACTGATTTTTCCTTTTTTTTGTATATTCTCACAATTTAAATTCCCACACGCCACTACACAAAATCTAAAGATCCACGAACAGACCCAGCCTCGCCGCGATCCGTGACCGCGAGCAGCAACAAGTGGCCACCAGCCCACCACTGCCCCCACTGTGGCAATACCGGCGCCGTGTTTGCTCCTAGCGTACGGAAAGGCATCCTCTGACTTAGCTGCTGTAGAGTTGAGTCACTGACATATGGACTATAGTAAAGTGAGATCTATATGTCAGATGTATAGTTAAATAAGAGGATCTGCTTCCCTAGCGTACGCAGCGTACCAACGTAACGCACTAACGCGCCCGTGGTTGCTGCGTGCTCGCAAGAGCAAGATGCAAACCGTTCAGTCCAAAAGCTGGTCCCCTTCTAAACTCTAACAATATAAAGATTTTTTTTCTTTGTTAGCACGCTTCTCAAACTGTTAAAAAGTAGCGTGCTTCTTCATACGAAAATTTTCTATATATAAATTGCTATAAAAAACAAATAAATCCATTTTTCAAACTTTTAATAATTACGATTCAATTAATTATGTGCTAATGACTTATCTTGTTTTTCGTGCGTGATTAATCCTTGTAGGGTGATGCTAATGACTAAGCCGAGAAGATGATGCTGACCATGTCCGTCGTCATGGATGGTGGTTGAGCGAAACTTTCGGCGAGGGGAGAGGAGGAGGAGCCAGCCTCATGATGATCAGCCTGCTTGCAGATATCATCCTTAGCTCATATGCAGCTGAGCTGGTGCGAGTGAGTGCTTGGCCGGCGAGGCGGCGACGTCGGTCCGTAGTATTCTGGAAAGGAACAAGGCACCAAACGCCTTTTTTTTTTTCTTCCAGAGTTCAGAGACAGTAGTTGGTATGTACAGTCTCTGGAAGGTGGAGAACACACAGAGTTTTGATGTTCAGAATTCAGACATGCAGTTGTGGTTTCAGACGCTGTGTGAAGAAGATGCAGAAATTTAATTGTTAAAATGGTTTCCATGTTTTGGACATGTGGATCTTGGATGAATTTTTACAATATATATTGTTAGCTAATTCTCGTATTAATTGGGGGAAAACTTTGCCTCGCAACACTAGAAGGCTAGAGGAAAAGATAGACAGGCCAAGAATCGCCTGCTTTAATTAACCCCCTTTTCTTCTTCTTCTTGGAAATATTTACACTTTCATCCCTCTTTTACAAAGTGCATGCATGGTTTTCTGCTAAAAAAAAAGACCCAGAACCATACTCACCAAGAGGGATTTTCTTTTCAGTGTACAGTGACACCCAATTTGAGGTTTCATTTCAGGATCAGAGAGAAAGAGGCAGCCAAGAGCAACTCTTCTGCTCTCAGGCCCAAACAATGTTGGAAATTCAAGGCCAAAAAAAGAAAAAAGAAAAAAGAAAAAAAGAGAGGGAAAGAAACAAGCTAATTATTAGGAGGACCAGCTCCTGAGCAGGGAGGGCTTGCCGAACATCTGCTCCAGCGCCAGCACGACGGCCATGGCCACCGACACCTCCATCCCCGGCCGCACCACCAGCCGGAACACGTCCGTCCCCACCGCCTCCTTCGCCTGCACCTCCGCCACCACCGCGCGCCGCCGCGCGTCGTACACCGCGCAGCTCCGCCGCAGGTACGAGCCTTCGATCTCGTACCCGCCGCCCGCGCCGAGGGCGACGCCGCAGGGCGCGACGTGCGCCATGGTCTTGCCGCTGCCGCTGCCGCCGCCGCGGACGTACTGCGGCGTCCGCTTCACGGCGTAGAGCGGCGGGAGGCGGGTCTCCTCCCCGGGGTGGACCAGCCACTGGTCGCCGCCCAGCCCGAGCTGGCTGCCGATCGCCTTCTTGCGGCGGACGGTGAGCACGGGGACGCCCGCGGCGTCCATGAGCACCACCTCCGCGCGCGAGTCCGCCGCGTAGCTGTCCACCCGGTACACCAGGTCGCCGCTCGCGTCGAACACCGTGAACCCCCTGCAGTTGAACAGCAGCGACTTCCTCCACACCGTCAGCACCACATCCCCTCCCGCCGCCGCCGCCGCCGCCGCCGCCTTCTTCATCACCACGCTGTCCCCCGCCGCCATCGCCGCCGGTGGCGCCATCGGCGGCTGGATCAGCGACGGCACGGCCAGGTTGGGGTGCACCTTCGCCGCCATGGCTCGATCAACTACTAGATGATCGCTAGCTAAAATCGATCGAGAAATCAAGAAAATGCAAAGAGCGAGGTGGTGATTAGGTCAGGGTTCGAGAAGGATGGTGGTGGTGAGTGAGTATATATACACGGGTGATGAACAGGAATGCCCCTGGGATAATTAGGTTGGGTTGGAAGGGTTATGAGGCTGATGGCTGTCACGTGTGTATGGGACATGGGACGCCATCAACTAATAATGACCTTCCACCTTTGTGCAACGGAAGATTAGTCCTAAGTGAGATTTTTAAATAAGATTAGTACTAGGACTAGCACTAGTTTGAAGCTTTGGACAAAGGACTCTAGATGGAAGCTTAACTGACAAGCATATTAGATCCAGGTTTTGTCAATTTTGAACGAGTTTTTTGGAAATTTCAGGTTTATTTTCAGTTAGGAGTATGTTAGAATGTTCCTATAGCAAAAGAAAAATATTGAATTTGTTTGAATTTAGCAAAGAAAAAGTTTTAAACTCAGCAAAACCCTGTTTAAATTCTAGTACCTTTTTGTTTTTCAAAACTTTAGTCCCTATTTTTGCATTATAAGATGGAAAATAGTAGTGCTTCAACACTGCTCCTTAATGTATAAAAATTAATGTTTAGGAACAGATTTGATTCTTAAAATATTAAAACATTAAATATTTATCTATGATAGGAGAGTGAAAAAGATAAGCAGTCAAAGTCAATGGACTTCTTTGTTCGAGCCTATTTGTTGTGGTTCATACTTTCATTAGTCGAAGACATGTTATCAAAGTTTTACGTACTTACTTTTGTTGGCTCTAAACTAAAATCGAATATCAGGAAAGCACTAACTTTATCTACCAGGGTTTAAATTCTAATACCCATAAATATTACATAGATGTATGTGGGGTTTCAACAGAATTTTAATAAGACCAGAGATATGCTACTGATTTCCGTTTCTTGTAGCATGTGTTATAAAACACATTCGTGGGATGTGAGTGTAGTGTTGCATGTTAGTGATGTGTGTTCGTGTATGCGTCTGTCGAGTAAATTTTTTTTTTTAAAAAAAACTAAAATCGAATATAAAAATAAACGGAAAAGAAATCCAAAAATGAAGTTTGAAAATCTTAAATTGACTACGGCGCCGGATCTGCTACACCCCCAAAATCCTGTGGTGCACATGAACCCAAGAGAGTCTCAAACCGGCGCAAAGTCAAAAATTCTCTCGCGGAATCGGATAGAAACCGGAGGGGCGGCGTGGCGTCGACGCGTGGCGCGAGGGGGAGATTCGGGTGGCGACGATGAGGTAGACGACGCGCGTGGGGGCGGCGGCGGCGGCGTCAGCACGCGGCGTGGTCGGCTGGAGATTACGATGGCTAAACATGGGGTTTTTATTAGGGGAGATTATTATTATCAGTGGAAGCCAAGGAAATGATCCCATCAATCGACTCGTACACCCAATCACAGTCCGAGATTTTTATCGTTAGCTGACCAAGAACGGTAGTCAAGTTGCGTTGATTTTTTTATGTTATTTAGGTGCAGTTCTTTTTTTATTATTATTTTAGATTTTCATTTCAAGCTTGCTAACCTTGTAAAAGTTAATTCTTCGTTTATATATTTTCTATATAAAATTTTCTGGAAATATTTTTGTATAATATCTTTTCAGTTTTGTAAGAGTTACTCCATTCGTTTCGTTCGTATAATAATCCATCAATTATTCATAAATTTCAACTATCTCAAACACGTAGTACAACAATACGAGTTTATATTAGAAATGCAACTATCATAGCTAGCAGAGGGGTGAAGGAGTAGGACAACTAGGGCTGCAGCTCTACTACTGAGTCTAAATATCCATTAGAAATGTACTTTAAAACTTGAAAAAATAGAAAATTAAAGGCAAAGCTATGTAAATTACATTAGTTGAGGTTTAGACTTAAAAGAATATGCCAGCTGGTAATGCGTATTTTATGATTTTATCGGGTGAAGCTAAATGACCAATGATCTAGTCGTCCAATGGTACTAATCGATCTGCGACAACAAATTCTGGTTTAATTTCTTCTAGGAATTTAAAATATTTTTATTTTTCTCTTTTTTATGTTTTTCCTTTCATGTTTATGTTTTTTTTCTCCTACTAGAGTATACTCATGTTTCTTGTTATATTTTTAATACTATGTAATTATTTTATGTGTGTCGACCGAGTTTTTCTCTCTTTTATTAAAACAATGTATTTTATTTTTCGTGCTAAAAAATTCCTACAATTTGTTTAATTTGAAAGTGTGGACAAAGAGGGCAGCTGGGCCTCACAGTTAACCACATTTAAGACGCACGTACAGAAAAGATCTTCTTCAACATTGCATCATCCACCCTGTCGATTGAATGCTGAAAACAACAATTCCAGCTCGGGCATAATTACAAGATTTCAAACTTACTTTATTAAGTACATTGTTTCGTAATGTCAACTAACCCGACATGTGCATTGGCAGTTGAAAACCACACATCCACAAATCTAAGAAAACGCAATTAAACATCATCATGTCGTACATTCAGCGTGATTATAAAATAATGCAAAGAGGCTGATATTTTTAACCTGATGATGATCAGATCACATTGCGAGCACTGCATGAACCATCAAAAAGATCATCTTGAATTAGTCAGGGTATCAGAGAAAGCCTGGTTACGGATGGCTATATAGGACAAATTAACACGGCGATAATTACATAGTGCGACGCATGCTTTTGCACATGATTCTCTAAAGAAGAAGAAGAGAAAAAAAAAAGCTCAGCGATGCCATCGGATAGCTAATACTATAGTTAATCTAACTAATTTTTGGCTAATTCTATAGTCTAATTATTAATCATTGGTGATCTGGTGTGACTCGACCAGAGCATTTTTCGGTTGCATCCGACGTAGATCCTTCGGCTGGTAGCTGATCGTAACTAGTAGGTGTAGTACATGTTCGATCGATATCTGTACTTGTTTTTTTTTTTCAGAGGAAAGAAAGTGAGATCCAGCTAACTAGTATTATAGTACTTTTAAAAGTATTTTTTTATATATATGCTATCAGTTTGTTAGCTTTTGCTTGTTGCTAAATTAAATTATTGTAGCCTGTAACAGGGAAAATTATTAGCATTTATTTACAGGTTGTTTATTTGTGCAGATCAATTGGCGTCCTTGTCCTGCAGACAGATCAAATGATTTTTTTTATGAGAGAATAATTGATTAGTTTAATTTGCTACGGCAGATCTTCCTCTTAAGAAAAATTGACCTCATTATCATTTCTTTAATATAAGTCCCATAATACAATCTTTGAAGAATCAATATTACTAACTATATAACCAATCATTAGATATTCTCTTATCATTAATGTAGATGCAGAAAAATGTACAGATTACCTGCTAGCTGAATAGATGGCAACGTTATCAGCCGTATCAGGCAAAAATAATTCCATCATGGGGGTTTGATGAATTGGTCAGGAACTTTGAAGGGAATTTAGTATTTCTCCTAAACCCCAAATGAAAATGATTAAATGATGTTCTAAGTCAATTTATCACGTCCATACCCAGGATTAAAGAAACTGATCTTGCACCGATGTTCCAGAGCATTCTCCTCACCTGGGCTCTGAAACTCTGATGGTGGTTGGGATATTTGCCAAGACTTCTGACCTTCTGTACTGTTGATGTTGCCCCTTCCCCGTTAGCTTCTTCGATTTCGATGAAGATGTAAACAAGTTGGCTGACTTAGCAGTTAGCACAATCATTAACCATTAACCTCTTGTTCTTGGCTGGTCTCTGAATGGTATCAAAATTTTTTAGACGGTTTATAACTTTATATGATGTCAATCACATGGTTCTTGAAAACCAGCGGTTACCGGCCGGTAACCGTCCGGAGTTGACGATCAGTTCGAGCAAGTGACCAAAAGGATATGGTTGTTTTTAAAATTGAATTAAGAACTATTTTGTCCAAATAAAAAAAACTGAATTTAAATTTCTATCATGTAAAATCCGGTAAACGGCCGTTACCAGATTTGACCGAGTCCGATAATCATGGACAGACAGGTTTCAACTACTTATTCCCTCCATTTCAAGATATTATAGCATTTTCTTCTCGGATTCAAAATTATACCATAATATTTAAATCCATGTATTTTCAACCAATCAGAAGAGTAGGAAGAGAACCAAACCAATTCAAAATTTAAAATTTGACTAATGAGATGAATCAAAAGGAATATTTCTCATCAACCTTAATCTTTGTTAAATAAATTATAAAGCTTATATTTTATAACGGAGAGAGTAGTGGACCGATGCACACACAAACCCGCCATTAAGTTGATTGGATGAACATGAACAGCACGAAAGGAACATTTCATTTCTGGTCACATTTGAGCAGCTACTCGCTTTCAGATCAAATCTTCTATTAATTTCCTGTTCCTTGTGGTTTCTCAGTGGGGGCATCTAGTCTCAGTCGCTGACAAGCCAATGCATCGAATGGGCGAGCATGATTAGATTATTGGGGGGACAGTGGTGCCCATTGCGAAGTGACTAATGTCCATGATATTCGATCGAGCAACCCTGGAGTACCTTCTACTCCTACTATACTATCCACTGATCCACAGCTATTAGCTAGCTGCTCAGATGATTGGAAGAGTCCAAGAAAAACTGTAATGCCTTTAACATCGGTCAATCAGAGATGGTTGGAGTGGATTGGGACTGACAAAGAGACATTATCCGTCAGCAATCTGCAGATTGCCAATTTTCTTTTCAGGCCTGAAGATGAGACATGCATTAGTCACAGAGAAGATTTTCAGGATTTCACTAGTCCTTGACAGTTTTTGACAGTTACTAGATGCAAACCACTTACTCCATCTGTCACATAAAAAAACAGTTGCTGGCAACAAATATAGATAGAGCTATCAATTTTTGGCTACAAATATAATTTATTCTTTTTTAGGAAGGAGAGTATAAGCATGAATATGAATAACTAACAGTAAGATGACTAGAACCTAGATGTCCATACTGCATTTAAGTCCAGGTGTTTGCGTCTGGGCTCTAGCTACTTTTCTTGGTGCAGATGCATGCTTTGCAACTTCTTCCACCTTGAGCTTTAGGAAAGAAAAAGAAAAGCTTAATTGTATACTATGAGCAAGAACACGTTCGGTTCAGAACCATTTTGATTCCTGAGATCTCGCAGAGCGAGATTTGTCATCCAGTTTATCGATCCAAAGTGGGCGTTTTCCCACTAATCTTTTCATCATTTTCTTCTTTCTGAACCTGTTGACATCAAAAGGGAGAAAAGAAACTCGATGCACTCGCTCATCTTATGTTACTATCAATCAGAGGCAGAGATGATCAGATGAAGCATCATCATTCAGGCATCCTGCTCGCCACTGCCCATACATGTAGACCATCTCCTGGAAAGAAAAAGAGATCAGGCTTCAGTGGAGGCAGTTCGATCCATTTTATCTTTCTGAAACTTCGTAAAGGAGGCTAGCTATCTCGCAGTTTTTCTAAGTCTCCGGATGACTCATGTCACATTGTCACACGGCCTCCTCTCCTTTCAGTTGGCCACGCGTGAAAAAAAAAAAAAAGAACAGTGTAGTGCTGCCATGTTAGTAGTACTCCAATCCAGGCAAGTATCAGTCTACTAAAATCATCATGATTCAAGTCATTTGCTTGAGACACATCAACTTGGCACGGAACTTAGGTTTTATTTGATGAATAGTTAGCTGGTGAGAACTCTCTACTTCTGTTCATTTTCTACTTAATCTACTAGTAGATGATAATATGGTCTGAGAAAGTTGGAGGTTCTAAGATAAGCTGTAACTGGACCTCAGTCACTCACTACACTATTCTGTGCTCACTTCTAGCCATTGTGGAGTAATATTGTACTAGATCATCAGTGTTCTTTCCGAAAATGTACAGCCGTGCATGCTGATCTGAACAATCCTGAAGGCTGAAGCCACCAAATGTGTAAACCCCCCACCTTTATCTGTCACTACTCACTAGTGTATTTAGTACTTAATTGCGTGATTAGGGCGGGGAGCACTGCACGTAATCGCATGATTAGTGGTATTAATTAAGTAGATCACCATCATCATCATCATAATGATGGTGTCCATATTGGAGAGAGCCTATGGGGAGCCAGGCTTTTCAACGGCCCTGGAAACAAGGCGGCATGTCCCCCCAGGAGTCCAATCCTGTCTCCAACTGCAACAGCTAACGTCGCTCTCCAGTCTCCACACACCAATTAATCCCCCCTTACCCTACAAACCTTTCCATGGGCCATGGATGATGATATACTCATATGCACCCCCAACCAAATTAACCAACGTCTCCTCGATGTATATACCTCTCCGCCGATGGAATAACCAACCCCCAACCATGACACGTTGCGTCACGCCCTCTTGTTCCCCTCCTCACGTTTTTTGGAACGCGCAAAATAATTATACGTCATTCTGATCAAATGAAAGCAAGTTTGTATACCACGAATACGTCAGAGCGCTCGCAAGGGTGGGCGGGCTAGCTAGACGCATAAAGAAGCGCTATTTCGAGATTGGTCCCCAAAACAAGAGGAAAACAAATGAGCACAATCATATCCTCCCAAGATGCCTCATGACTGAGATACGTCTGTTGCCGTCCATAGCTTTACTTCTTGCTTGATCCTCTCGATGATGTTCAGAACTGACGACAGGACACCGTCGAAGATATGCATTACACTTATACCGTAGTTGCCAGGATGACAACAGAACAATAGGATCGAAAGGGCGGTGATGGTCCCTCGCAAGTCGATGCCACGTTTGCGGCCACCAGTCTTGGACCCAAGAGTGATGGTCCAGGGCAACATCAGCCCATCCAGCGGTGCGAGGATTTTGAAACTAGACCTAGCGAGTGAAGACATAAGCGATGATGATATGGTTCGCCGTCTCCTGCTCCTGGGTGTAGAAGGGGCAAGCAATGTGGTTGTCCATGGCACGACGTAACATGACATCGGCGATCCAACAACACTTTTGCTGCACCAACCAGAGGAAAAACCAGCACTTCATAGGCGCTTGCGCATGCCAGAGGGGGTTGGTACACGTGAACAAGTATCGCCCCATGAAGAAAGCATTATAAGCCAACGAGGTAGATCGAGAAGACGGCGTTGTTCGACCACCACCAGATAAGGTTGTCCTCCATCCGAGGTTGCAGCTGGATAGGCTGTACCATGTCCCAGAGTAGGAGGAACTGGCTAAGGATTCATCCTTACACGGAGAGAGGATATGCTCCCTCCAGTTCCATATTAATTTGACATTTTAGACAAGGTTTTGGTCAAACTTTTATAACTTTTACCGTCAATAACTTTAAAAATATTTAGTTTAAAGAAACTAGAACAATATATATATATATTTATCTTTCAAAGCACTATAATAAAAGTAACATACATTTATTTATTATATATATATATTATAATAGAAAAATAAGGTCAAAGATATATCTTGTAGACCGTGTCATTATCCAATACGTCAATTAAAATGAAACCGGCGGAAGTACATCCTATCAGCTATGTATCCGTGAGTTACAACAGATTCCGGTTAAACGATAACTGGTAGTACTGGTAGTAGTGGTTTGTGTGTAAGTGGAGGTATGTATGTAGGTGTGTCTGGGCCCGAGTGCCATTAGGGTTATCTGGTTGGGAGGGGACAAATATCCACGAGAGAATACGGGGAGCAGTGCACAAAGCGCGGCCGGTGGCGGGCTCCATGGATGGCGCACGCAGCTAAGCTAGATGATCGATCGAGCAAGCCATGTGCATGGTGCTATAGAAATTATAAAGAGATCGATCGATGCAAAGGGATGAAGAGGAGGAGGAGTAGGATGGACGTGATAAAGCGGTAAAGGTAAAGGGGATCAGGTTCAGAGAGGGTTTAGTGATCCAAGAAAGGCTCTGGATTTGAGCCCGGATAAAAGCAGTATATCCCCAGCTACATATGGGCGTGATACGTACATTCTCTTTGGGCATTTGCGTTTGCATGTATATGCGCCCCCATGCGAATGATGCGAGATGCGTTTCTCGACGCATCTTGCGCGTAGGATGAGATGAAACAGGCGCGGCGCGGCGCTCTGTCGCTTCACTAGCTAGCTTAGGTGCAGTACCACGTTTCCTTCAGACAAAACACACGTCGCGTGCAATTCAGGGTTTACAATCTCGTCGAGCCTTCGAAATGCGAGCCCTGGAAAGATAATTCCTCTTTTTTTTTGTTAGATGATATAATTCATTTTGGTCTTGACTTGGGAAAAGTTATAACCAAAATGTTATCACAAATGAATTTGATCAAAATCCTCAAACTTTTGGATAGTTAATTTGTTCAAGAAACTACGAGGCGATTAGAGAAACGCTCAGGGTATTCCGGGTAACTTCACAAGGTAGTGGGCTAGATGACCTAGGTTCGAAGTCTCACCCTTTCTAATTATTTGATATTAGATCATTCCCTGATATTCGCATCTTTTACGAGGCAATTAATGAGAGGATCGATTGCTCGAAATCTGGTTAGTTCTTATAATTTCTTTCGATTTCTAGGAAATTCATTGATATTTTTCCTAAGACAAATCTATACCTTCTACTATATTGTTGATATCCACTAAAACTCAACATGTAAGTATATCACATCATTACCCACATTATTTTATCAACATTTATCATTACCCACATTATTTTATCAACATTTCAGCATTCCTCATCTCTATAGTGATTAACATATATCCATCCATGTATTCTACAATAAAACGCGGGATATCACCTAGGTAGTATTATAGACCGTGTCTAACAATGCATGGGAAGTAAGGGAAACTAATAAAAAAATGTAGGAAAGGTGTAGTTAATAAAGGACACGAACTTGGGGGAGATAGAGTGGAAATGTCAAAAGAAAAAACTATGGGAATATGTAGAAAAGTGTGGAGATACGTGGAAAAGTACCGAATATTAAGTTTTTCTTTAGTCCATTTAGTACTACAAATATCACGAATATTAGGGAAGGACCTATAGAAAAGTGTGGAGATACGTGGAAAAGTACCAAATATTAAGTTTTTCTTTAGTCCATTTAGTACTACAAATATCGCGAATGTTAGGGAAGGATCTAATATCAAATAATTAGAATGGGTGAGGCTTCGAACCCAGGTCGTCTAGTCCACCACCTTGTGGAGCTAGTCGGAAGACCCCTGGGTGTTTCTCTAGTGCTACAAATATCATCCTATTTATAGGAATTTTTAAAATTATTTTTTCCATTTCAAATTTGAAATGGTACCAATCCATTCTAAATCCCCAGGAAAAGATCATTTCAATCCGATTCGAGAGGCTCGAATTTCAAAAATTCTGGTGAAATTCGTCGAAGTTGCGAACCTTGGTGCTATTCAAATAGGTACTACTTTGTTATCCTTGTTTAATTAATTTTCTTCTTTATTACGGAGCATACCATCGTGGGCTTTGGTCTCGTGCAAGAGGAGATCAGGGCCTTGGGCTCTTGGGCTAGAAAACATTGGGCCGTTTGATTACGCTGTTCATGTTCCCCGTAGAACATTTTTCTTGATTTCTGATGGCTATCTGCAGTCTCTGTACACTGTAATTGAGCATGACGTTCTCAGAATTTCGTTCCGGTGTCTCTGCACACTTGAGCATTATGTTCTCTGAATTTCATGTAAGTTCTTCAGATCAAAATACTCTAAATCATAGCATATGTAATCCACACGTACTACTACATAACTTGTTGATATAGACCCTGTTCTTGCTTCGACAACTTCCTGAATTATACAACGAAACTGACCACTCTAGCTTGCATATGAACTATATCTAAGAACAATTGGTTAAGAATAAGAACAATTAGTTAAGAACCTAGAAGAGTTAAAACACGTAGTAGTACATGTAATCGATCACCTCACACTACAGGAGGGATCGATCACAGAATCTGACCAATTAAACACGACATCTACAAAAAATAATCACCTAGAGTTGTAGTACTACTACACAACAAAATTAATTAACAACCATAATTAATTCCTACAAATAATTACGCTTCGAAACCCTACTACCAATCGAGCGATTAACTGACGGCGATTACAGCGAATCGCTCGATCGGATCGGAGTCCGGTCAGTACCCGCCGGCACCGCCGCTCCATCCGCCGCGGCCGGCGGCGCCCATCTGGTTGCCGCCGATCGCCACCGACGGCCGCTGGTTGGCGTTGGTCAAGTACTGCCGGACGGGGTCATCCGTCGGCGGCCCGGCGAGCGCCACCGGCGGCGGCAGCGGCGCCGTGATGACGTACTGCTGCATGACCAGCACGGACGCCATCTTGGAGAACTCGGAGGATACGAGGAGGTCGCCGATGGGGCCGAGCTCCGGCGACTCCATCCACTCGGCGAGCGCCGACGTCAGCGGCGAGCTCGCCTCGCCGGGGTGGCGGCCGACGATGTAGAGCTCGTGCGCGTTGTCCAGCTGGCTGCGGATGGCGGCGAGCGTCTCCTCGCTGTTGGCCACCACCTGCTCGACGTAGAGGATGGCGTCGTTGCCGAGGTTGCGCGACCGGAACTCGTTGAGGTACTCCTCGTCCATCTGCCGCTCGCTCTTGGCGACCTCGGGGACGACGTTGATGGCGCGGGAGTGGGCGGCGGGCATCGGCGGCTGCGGCGGCGAGATCACCGGCGCCGTGTACCCCGGCGGGATGAAGCGGACGATGGTGAGGCAGACGCCCGGGTTCTCGACCATCCGCCACGCGTACGCGAGCCCCTCGCGGTCGTCGGGCCCGCCGAAGAAGAGGAGCGCGACGTGGTGCACGGCGGCCATCCTCGCCGCGGCGGCGCTGAGGCCGCGGTCGACGAGGATGCCGACGGAGCACGGCGCCGACGCGAGGATGCTCTCGTTGAAGCCCCGGAGCGAGGCGTTGATGGGCTCCATGCCGCCGTCCACCGTCTGCTGCTTGTGGAACGGGAGCACGATGAGCGAGACGTGCTTGTCCTCCGCCAGGACGCACACGTCCTCGTGCATCGTCTGGTACGGCGACACCGCCGTGAGCGCCTGCACCGACACGCCGCCGACCATCTCCTCGTAGCTCTCGAACGCGTTGAAGATGTGGTCGCTGGCGCCGCCGCCGCCCGGGTTCGACGCCGAGTGGTGCGCGGCGAGCATGTTGGAGGCGCGGCCGGTGAGCTCGACGAGGTGGAGCGCGTAGATGAAGATCGGCGAGCGCTTCGTCGGGTTGGAGAGCTCGAGCAGCGAGATGATGGACGGCACGTTGCGGGTGGTGTGCACGCACGCCAGCATCCGGAGCTCCGCGTCGTGCTTCGACCGCTGCAGGTTCCGCCGCTTGTACCCGACCAGCCGCCGCGCCGGCCGGTACACCGTCGTCACCACCGGCGTGACCAGCGCCGTCATGGCCACCGACACGAGCACCATCACCGCGAACGACTCGTCGTCGAGCACCTCCTTGTCCCTCCCGATGTTGAGGACGATCATCTCGACGAGGCCCCGGGTGTTCATGAGGAACCCCAGGGCGACGCCGTCGCGGAACGTCATGGTGTAGGAGATGGCGATGAGGATGGTGCCCATGATCTTGGCGAAGCTGGCCATGACGAACACGAGCACGAGGAGGCCCACGGTGATGGGGTCCCGGACCTTGGTCACGTTCGTCCGGAGGCCGCTAATGGCGAAGAAGAGCGGGAGGAGGAGGCCGGTGACGAAGTCCTCGAGCTTCTCGATGAGCACGACGCCGAGCGGGCCGCTCGGCATGACGAGGCCGTACACGAACGCGCCGAACACGGAGTGGATCCCGATGGCGTCGGTGCAGACGCCGGCGACCATGACGCCGGTGAGGATGAGCGTGATGTGCACGTCGCCGATGGCCTCCCCCTCGGGGACGCGGCGGACGATCCACCACATGAGCGGGCGGACGACGTAGAAGCAGGCGAGCACGAAGGCCACCCCGGAGATGAGCACCCAGAGGGAGGAGAAGGCCGAGCTGTTGACCTCGGAGATGGCGATGGCGAGCGCGAGGAGGATCCAGGCGCACATGTCGTTGACGATGGCGGCGGACATGGCGATCCGGCCGAGGTCGGAGTTGAGCAGCTTGATCTCGGCGAGGATGCGCGCCAGCACCGGGAACGCGGTGACGGAGAGCGCGACGCCGAGGAAGAGCAGGAAGGAGGCCTGGTGCACGTTCTTGGACACCTGGTGCCGGAAGATGAACGACGTCGCCGTGCCGATGCAGAACGGCAGCGCCATTCCGGCGACGGCGATGATGAGCGCCTTCTTCCCCGACCTCCTGATGGTGTTCACGTCCATCTCGAGGCCGACCAGGAAGAGGAAGTAGAGGAGCCCCAGGTGCGCCACCGTCTCCAGCGTCAGCAAGCTCCGCTCCGGGAACACTTTCACCGCCCACGTCGACACCTGCCCCATCACCGACGGCCCCAGTATCACGCCGGCCTGCACACACCACGACGACGGCGATCGTCGGCGGCGACACAGTTAACACACCAATCAACCAATGAGCATAGAACAATGGCGGCGGCGGCGGCGGCGGCGTGTGACGTACGAGGATCTCGGCGATGACGCGAGGCTGGCGGAAGGGCTTGAGGAGGATGACGAGGAGGCGGGTGGTGGCGACGATGATGACGACCTGGAGGAGGAAGAGGGGGAGGGAGAAGTCAAGAGGGGAGGCGCCCTGCCAGATGCCGTAGGCGGTGACCATCATCGGGGAGTAGCAGACGACCGCGCCGGCGCCGGTGCCGGCCTTGCCACGCGACATCTGGGACGCGGTGGTGGCGTTCTTGATGAGCGGGACCGTGCCGCCCGTGCCCCCCGCCGCCGCCGCCGCCGCCCCACTCATGATCGGGGCCATCTCGGCGCATCGGCGCGTGGACGGTGGAGGAAGGACGTCGTCGACGAGAGAGAGAGTATAAGCTGGTGGCGCGCGGCGGTGGCTGTGCGCTTCTCGTTTTCGTCCGGCTCCCCGTGGCGCGTGCGATCCGATCCCCACACTGCCTAATTTTGACGTGCCCTCGCCGTCGCAGCTAAACCAGTTGAAGTGAAAGCTGCACGTTCACTATCACAAAAGTGTATAGGCCGGCCCACCCGCATTTCGCGGCCCAAATTTTCGTGGGCTGGTTTGGGTCTCGATCCAAATACAGGTGGGTGGGCCTAAATGGGCCGAGCTCACTGTACTGTTCACCCATGATAGGGAAAATATGTAGGACTCCCTCCGTTTTATATTATACAAGTCGTTTTAACTTTGGTCAAACTCAAACTACTCTAAGTTTAACTAAGTTTATAGATAAATATAATAATATTTACAATACCAAATTAGTTTCATCAAATCAATAATTGAATATATTTTCAAAATAAATTTGTTTCGGGTTGAAAATGTTACTACTTTTTTTCTACAAATTTGATCAAACTTGAAGCAGTTTGACTTTGACCAAAGTCAAAATGACTTATAACCTGAAATGGAGGAAGTACAAATTATATATGTGATGAAAACATATAAACTATCGTTGGATTAAAAAAAATGAAGGCCTGATATTTGTCCATATCAAGAGTAAAATTTTTACTCCCAACAACATTTTTACTCATGATTGAATTTGTGAGTAAAATTTTTATTGTTTGGTGATATGAAGAAATCTTAGACGTTCATTTTTAAATTCAACGGCAGATATATATGGTTTGCACTGTATATTTTCCCATTGACATCCGTCGTAGCCGTTGGTAAAAAAAAAAAAAAACAGTATTATAGCGACCTACAAAATGGACCAGTCAAGGGACCCAGTGGAGTCAGGTCTAAGTTGTCGATCGGTCCGGCGCGACGGCGGCTGACACGAGAAGAATTTTTCGAAGAAGGAAAAAAAAAAACGAAGAGAGGGTGTTGTACGCGGACGACTCGATCGGTTAGCTCGCTTCGTCGTCCACCGTCTCCCTCGGTCACCGTCGCCGCGCACGACTCCCATCCATGGCGATCGAGCTCTGCCCATTTAAGCCCGGGGCGCCTCTCTTCGAGGACTTGCAAACGCTTGCAAGGATTGGATCCTCTGGCTTCTGTTGATTTGGGGAGCTTTTCATCGTCTCGACCGATCGGCCAGCCGGCGATCGAGGAAGGAGGAGATCGAAGGGCAGAGTGATTGGCAGCGATGGACATGGATGTGAGCTTTGGGCCCGAGGAGCAGATCGTGTGGCCGGCTTCTGTTCTTGCTGGGATCCTCATGTGCGCAGCGGTAAGTTGTTCTCTCTCTGTTTTTTTTTTAAAAAAAAATTCTTTTAATTTTAGGGAAGGTAAAAGCTTTGTCACTTTTTATGTAAGTTGTTCCATCGATCTCTTCCATTGCTTAGCTAGATATGAGACTGTATGCCCAGTAAGTCCTACTTTGATTTGTAGAGAAAACATAAGAAATTTAGAGAATTTCAATATCCTATAGAAGATATTTCTATGGAGGCCTTTGAAATCAATCTTTTTTAAAAAAAATTCTTATAGAATGGACAATAATATAGAGATTTTAGAGAAAAAAAAATTAACAAGAGCTCTAACTTTTTTAAAAATTTCCTTTGAGTATATCTTTCTTATCTAATTTCTAGGTTTTTCCTACTGCCTAATCAAACGGCCTGTTTTACAATCCTGTGTGTTTTCTCTATTTCTCCTTTTTTTTTAATCGTGCGTTACAAAATAGCCCTAAAATTTTGCTACAAATTTGCATCTTCACGGTAAAGCTAAACTGCTTAAAGTGTCTTTTCTCTAGTGAGATGAGCAATCCCATTTTGTATTTACCTTTTTAGAGGTATTTTACCTTTTTAGAGGTAGGATATAAATCAGGTTTCGGTTTTTCGTTATAAAAAGAAAAATTCTAAAATGTTCATCAGTACTGATATTAATTTATGCATTTCTACCGTCCAACCTTTTAGATCCAAAAAGGGCAAAGTATCACCATCAATATGCACTTGACTTCCATAGCTCAGTCGTCTTTCCGCTTGGAACTTCACACCTTTTCTTTTTCTTGTTTTAATGTAGGAAGAATAGTATTATTCGACTGTAAAAACTCTTGCAATTATGCAGATCAGTCATGAACGAATGACAATTGACCAATTTAATTCTCATTACAAGTACTAAACCTAACGTTTTGCAAAGAGCAAAGCAACTAATAGTGACAGCTCAGTTGGACCAGTAGACAGACGTTTGTTGCATGCAATCTAGCCTAGATGCTCCCTCCGTTCCCGAAAACTTGTCACCAAACGCTATTCACAACCAAACTTTGACTGATCTTTTTTCGTTAATTAATCTATAAAAAAATTCAAAATACATTATATATCAAATTACCCTATATGAAAAATATAACCACACAATTTTCCATCTTAAGAGAATCTAAGATTTTTTAAAATACTTGGGAATGGAAGGATTTGCTACTTGGGTGATACAAGGTGTTAAAAATATGAATGAATTATTACTTTTTTTTACTGAATATGAGTGAATAATGAATCACTAATTTACTTATATCAGATTATCTTTATAATTTGTAAATTCCTCCATCACCAATACGAATCAGTACGTATGTGAAGAGACATACCAGATTACCTTTTTCATTTTTTTTTTACTTGTCAAAAGGCTAGGTAGGTAGCTTGAGAAGTACATGCATGGTAAATAGTAACAAGAAAACATAGGGAAAAAAAGAGAAGAGGGATCAATTGTTCCTGAGCCTACATGAATTCATTCTGCGTTGTACTTTGTATTATGCCACTGAGGCACTGACTAACTGCTACTCCATTCTTATAGGTATATGATATAACTCGTGAAGTTAGCTCCCGGTGCTACAAGGGTTATAATGGACTGAATGAATTGCACAAACTTGAGTGGAACAACAGGTGATTAATTGGAGCTTTCTTGTTTTTCTCTTTCTTTTTCTTTGACAGATCTTTTTTAATAAATCTTTGACAGGTTCTTATCATCGACTAAGTGCAGTATTATCTAAAAATCAACTAATAGTAGCGATGCATATTCACTTCCCTTCATGCTAGTAATTACAACTCGTTTATCCATGTTTTAGGGGATTCTCCACCTTCCACGCATTAGTTGCTGCTGTAGTCTCTTTTTATCTGCTGGTGATATCTGACCTCTTCAGTAAGGACGTCCATGGTGCCATCATAATTGATCGAAAATCATGGATGTCTGATGCCATGTTTGGTGTAAGTTTGCAGCCCTATGCATCCAGGGAACCATGGAGAAAAGAGAGAAAGATATCTGTCTGAAATTTTAATTATTGGCAGGTATCCCTGGGCTACTTCTTGACAGATTTGTTGATGATCCTGTGGCATTTCCCTTCTCTAGGAGGAAAGGAATATGTAAGTGTTAATGTTCTGAGTTGTCCCTTTTTCTTTTACTGCAATTTGAGATGACACAAGTTAACAATCTATTCTGATTGTATTAATTTGTTCAGCTGTTGCATCATGGATTGTCCATGTATGCAATCTCTCTTGCTCTGTTGAGTGGCAAAGGACACGTGTACATCCTCATGGTCCTCATCACTGAAGCAACCACTCCCTTCGTGAACCTCAGATGGTAATACTCGTTCAGTTTTCCCGAATTGCTCATTAATCATCTTGCTTGTTCATGTCTGAGATCACAATTATTCATGCATTCTTTCTGAAAATGCAGGTACCTTGATCTTGCAGGCCGGAAGGACTCCAAGCTTTACCTGTACAACGGGGTGGCATTGTTTGCCGGATGGCTGGTATAATTTTTCTTTGTACATATGTTTCCATGCACCAACCAATTCGTCCTGGGTCTTCCGGCTAGGGGCTAGCTACACAAGATGGTGGGCTAGCTGACCTAAGTTCGAAGCCTCACCCCTTCTAATTATTTAATATTAGGTTCTTCCCTAATATTCGCGTTTTTATTCCTGAAAATTTTGTCTTTTGTTCATAAAAATCCACGCCTGAATTTTCATATAAAAGACTGCGAATAAGTAAATAACCAATAAAAAACAGAATTGAATTTTGATATAAAAGAATAAGCCTCGTAAATAACAACAAAACAAAACATGCCTGAATTTTTTTGAGTGCTCAGACATGGAATGGAAGCTGCAATTCTTTATTTAAGTGTGCGTTCGACAAGATACTTGTAGCTCTGATACCTTATTGAGTTGCATACAACGACCAGTTCAACCAAAAAAATTAAAATAATAAAAAAAAACTGGCAATTCACTTATACTCCAACTGATACTGATCTTCTTGTTCTTGTATGCAGGTTGCTCGCGTCATACTGTTCGTATACTTCTTCGCTCATGTGTACCTTCACTTCGACCAGGTAATCATAATCAACCAATCGTCTTCTCTTCAGGGTTCAGCTTTGTGACAGTCTGTTGTTAAATTAGTTCCTGGCTGTTCGATCAATTTGCAGGTGAGGACGGTGTTCCCGCTAGGGTTCTACAGCATGATGGCGGTGCCGCCAGCGATGTCGGCGATGAACCTTCTCTGGTTCCGGAAGATCTGCAAGGGGATGGTCAAGGCAATGTCCAGCGCCAACCGGAGCCAATGCGCCAAGACAGATTAGGAATTGGATAAAAGGAGATGCCACGCTGTCTGAAAGCCAAATGCTTACTAGCTTGCTTGATGATTAACTAAACTGTAATCAATTAATTGATTATTTGTAAACCACTCGTGCATACATAATCAGTTACTAATCACTTAAGATACACTTGATAGTCAAGAGACGTGTGGTTTCAACCCTGAGATCTCGTGTTTAATCCCCAACATGCTCATACTATCTCTATTCCAAAATGTAGCTATTTTCTAGCACAGTGTTTTATCTTAAAATGAAGCTATTTCTCTACCTAACTTCACATCTCAACCAATCCAACCATTCTTCTTCATCTACTTTCTTTTTTCAACAAATCACACACTTCCTCCAATCATTCTCACATATTTTCTTAATACCCATTCTAACATTAAAAATAGCTATATTTTGGGACAGATAAAGTAATTTTTTCTTAAAAAAATATTTAGAGGGACGTATCTCCCCGACTACCTCTGAATCTCGTTTTAGTTACTAATCACTTGGGTTTTGGTTCAAATCCTCGTCTGTTTGCCAGGTTTGCCTCTGCAATATCTCCTGGATGTCGTTTTAGTTACTAATCACTTGGATTTTGGTTCAAATCCTCGTCTGTTTGCCAGGTTTGTCTCTGCAATATCTCCTGGATGCGTCCATGCAAGTCCAGACAAAGGCAAGCGGTAGGCATCATCAGCTTCAGTATATATACGTAGTTTAATTACATTGTCATCGATCGATGATGCATATCCTGAATTAATTAGCACGGTATATCTACGCATGGCCTTGTCAGCCTGAATTAATTAGCAGGATATATATATAAATATGTTCGCATGGCCTTGTCAACAATACCAGGTCAAATTAACAGATCACGATTAAACATGTAGCAAACTACTCTGAGTTCAGTGTGTAATAGCACATAGGAAACGATGAGTTTGACATGTGGAGGCACCGGCAGATTGATGCTGGAATTCTGCTGCTTGATGCCAATTAGTCCGGCCAATTACTCAATTATTAGTAGCCGAAGAATTAAGCAAGCTAACTGGCCAAATTGGTAGATGATATCGCCAGCCATTGATTCGCTGCCTGCAAGCGCAGCCTAGCTCCTCGTCGACTCATCCTCAACTAGCGATGATCACCAAGTGATCTATCAGTTCGCCATTAAGAAGAAGCTACTGCTTCATAGATATTTTCTTACTCATTTCTCAATTATGCTATTTTCTTACTCATTTCTCAATTATGCATCACAATCATGAAATGTGATGACTTACTTCGATTAATTCTTGGGGGTTCTAGTAGCTCGGTTTCGGTTTTCCTTGAGAAAAGCAAAGAAAATTACGCATCGCAATCGTCAAATGTCAGTGCTCTGAAACCTCTCTAGGAGTTAACATCCTACCCAGTTTTTTTCTCTCCTTAACAAGATTACACATCAGAATGACTTGTTCATCAATCAATCTTGTAATCTGAAGTGTCAATGCCGATCTTAATTGTTATTGCAGGAGCTTTGTTGGATACTAGTAGAGAGATGCAGAATTGCTTTGCTCCTTCGATAAATTTACCTCTGAATTTTCTGGAAAATACCGGATTGATGTACACATGTGATCAGGATGATCATTAGCTGCTTAAATATTCAGTGAAACTATGAGCTAATTAACCAATTACCAAATACTCTTACCAAAACCATGCAGCTCTGCTGGCTCATTGTGCCGGCCAAGCTTACACTGGCCAATCTGAATACAGCCAAAGAATCATCAGATTGATGTTTCGCAGATTCCTGCCGTGTAGATTGCTCTCACATTACCACTAGCTTCCAGGTTGACCTAGTAATACTACTCAAATGATAACTAAGGCGCTCTAATCTCTTTCCAATTGTAAAGTACATAAATAGTAATGAAAAAATTCGGAAAAGACAGAGCACTAGATATCCTCCCTATTCAAGATTAAGTTATGTTATTGGATACTACGAAGTTTGCACTCTCTGTAGTTTTTTTAAGATAATGGAAACATTTTATTTGAGCTACAGCTAATATTCTAAAATTAAGTTTTAAAATTTAAAATTTGATTGCCGTTGATAATAAACAAGCAAGCAGCCTCTGCTGTTTGCCACAGAAAGTACTACATCCGTAAAAAAAAACAAACCTAGTACAATGAATCTAAACAGGATGTCGCATCAGACTCCAGTCTTAGGTTTGTTTTTTTGGATCGATTTGTTGTCTTAGGTTTGTTTTTTTTTTTTTGGATGGAGGGAGTATATATAAGCACTTTGCTTTCTCTTGCTCCACTCATCTTCAGCTATGCAGAAACCATACTTGATTGATTGATCCTTGATTAATCAACTTATGACGGGAAGAGGTTCAGATTCTCTAGGCTTGATGCAGTTTCATGATCATCACCAGTATCTATACAGCAGCAGTAGCAGCAGCAACCTGCCACTGCAGCAGCCTTTGTTGTCCCATCACCACCGATTTCTTGAAGCCAATGAGGGTTGCGCCGGCGAGGACGACGCGCCGGAGTTCGTCGAGCCGCCGCCGCCGGCGGCGGCCGGGACGTTCGAGCAACGGCCGGAGTTAGGAGCGTGCAAGGAGGTGTACTCCGAGGAAGGCGGCGCGGCGGAGGAGAGGACGGACATGGCGATGGCGGGGAACGACGTCGAACAGGTGGTGGTGGAGGATGAGGAGGAGGCTCACGGCGTGCGGATGATCGCGCTGCTGATGGAGTGCGCGGTGGCGATGTCGGTGGGCAACCTCGCGGGCGCCAACGGGGCGCTGCTCGAGCTGTCGCAGATGGCCTCGCCGTACGCGCCGTCGTGCGGCGAGCGGCTCGTGGCCTACTTCGCCAGGGCCATGGCGGCGCGGTTGGTGGGGTCGTGGGTCGGCGTCGCGGCGCCCCTGGCGCCGCCGCCGCCGCCGCGCGCGGCGGCCATCAACGCCGCGTTCCGGGCGCTGTACAACGTCGCGCCGTTCGCGCGGCTCGCCTACCTGGCGTGCAACCAGGCCATCCTCGAGGCGTTCCACGGCAAGCGCCTCGTCCACATTGTCGACCTCGACGTCGTCCCCGGCGGCGCGCTGCAGTGGCTCTCGCTCCTCCCGGCACTGGCGGCGCGGCCGGGAGGCCCGCCGGCGATCCGCGTCACCGGCTTCGGCATGTCGGCGTCGGTGCTGCACGACGCCGGCAACCAGCTCGCCGGGCTGGCGAGGAAGCTGTGCATGTCTTTCGAGTTCTACGCCGTCGCGAAGCGACCGGGAGACGCCGACGCGGTCGCCGACGTGCCCGGCAGGAGGCCGGGGGAGGCGGTGGCCGTGCACTGGCTGCGCCACGCCATGTACGACGCGGCCGGGGACGACGGCACCGCCATGCGGCTGGTGCGGTGGCTGGAGCCGACGGCGGTGACGCTCGTGGAGCAGGAGAGAGCACACGGCGGCGACGGCGGCCACGGGCGCTTCCTGGACAGGTTCGTCTCCGCGCTGCACCACTACTCGGCGGTGTTCGACGCCATGGGCGCGTCGCGGCCGGACGGCGAGGACGCGAGCAGGCACCTGGCGGAGCACGGCGTGCTCGGCAGGGAGATCGCGAACGTGCTCGCCGTCGGCGGGCCGGCGCGGAGCAGCGGCCGGGAGAGGCCTGGGAGCTGGCGGGAGGTGCTCCCGCGGCACGGGTTCGCGCACGCCGGCGGCGGCGGCGGCGGGCGCGCGCAGCTGGTGGCCGCGGCGTGTCCGGGCGGGCTGGGCTACACGGTGGCGGGAGACCACGACGGCACGGTGCGGCTGGGGTGGAAGGGCACGCCGCTCTACGCGGTGTCCGCGTGGGCGTGGTGCTCCCCGCCTCACGCACGTGCTTAATCGAAGCTAGTTTTAATCCTTTTGATTAGCACAAAGTACATGGTGATTAGGCAAATCAGCCGTGCCAAAGCCAGACTGGTCTCTTGCAAGTGGGCCCACGTAGGCATACTCACATGTGCAATGTATTGTACTACTACTACTGTGGCTCCTGGGCCAACTCGTCAGTGGCCAGCTCTGGTATATTTATCCTTGTATCCACAATTCTACATCAAGTATACAATATTTTTACTGCACTGAGTATAATATAGGGCATCTAAAGAAGAATGTTTACACTATACTCCATTCGTCCCTAAATATAAGAGATTTTGGTTATTTTGGTTAGATGTGACACATCCTAAAACAACAATGAAGTTCAGATTCGTTGTACTAGGATATGTCACACCCAATCAAAATCCCTTATATTTAGGGACGGAGGGAGTACTATTTATCACTTTGTAGTACTACTTATCATATCAATCAATTCCAATTCAAATTCCCCCTACTCTACCGCCAATCATCATCCCAAATCAAACTATACATTAGTATTTAATAAAAACCATTAGTCTTTTTTTAACCTCTAATTGTAGCCCGAAGAAATGAAGAACGGCCTGAGTTGGATAATTGCATCAAAGACTTCAGGAAATAAGATGAGCTATGGATCTTGATGGTCATTTAGAGAAAGATGATGAATATTGCACCATTGCAAGGGTATGAGTACTATCAAAGTCAACGAATTCCAAGCATGGTTTCAACAGAACAGGCACAGAATATATTCAGTATTTTTTTTTTGGGTTAATGCCCCATGATCCTAGTCTACTGAATCTACAAGCCCCAAAAGGCTATCCTAAACTACAACACCCTCACCCATTTTATGATGCTGGTGTACGAATCAGCATCTGTCCAATCCTCACTGTACATTGATCAATGAACAAATGGAACTACTACTCAACATACCACGGTAGACGACCAGTTTGCAAAAAAGATCAATTTTACTTCATATCTCAGCAGCATCCTGAAAGATCCTCAGTAGTTTGTGCGGTGCTCACTGAAGCACCTCTCCTCTGCATACAGTAAACTCTCGCTATCGCACAAGGTGGTGCTGTTCGTCGACCATGGACTTCCGGACTCCAGGACTAACAAAATTGCCTTGTTCATGGATTCACATTGCAATCTATCATGAATGGATCATCCCTTGGCAGGTACCTTCTCCAATATTTCCTGTATCGCCGTATGCCGAGTTCTAACCAGGGTTTCATGTTGCCGTTGTAGTGCAATATGCCAGCTTTCTTTATAGCACCATGATTGACTCCATAGTCATGACCAAGACCAGACTGGATCCACTGTGCTTCAATAGGATGGACCAGATTTTGAAAAGCAAGCAGGCCTGCAGGTAACACCGCAGCTCTCCATGATGCTTCAGTGCCATGATGCAGCTGTCAAAAGTGAGACATAGGCACAACCGTATCAGTTAAGAATTTGCAGCTCTTCGCTTAACAGGCCAAACATGCGAGAAAAAAAAATACTTATCTTAAATCAACTTCAAGGCTTCAAGCAAGTTTATCTTATTAGTGAAGATCACAGTACAGTAGGGTAAGTTAAGTTGAACACAAACAGAAAATCAAGAGTATAGCCATGAGGAATATGCCTTATGTCAAATATAACGTCGAAAGTAGTTTCTTAAAAACAATTCTTGAAAGATAGAAGAAAAGACAGCTGCTAAGCATCACTATTCAATACTACTAACCTTTTGGAGTACTTGATTACGAACTGCAGTCACATCATGCTCCCTCCATTTATTGAGATCAATAACACTCACTCCAGACATCCAGATACATGAACTAGCATCAAATGGGAAGTCAACCAAGTATGGTCTGAGATGCCTTAATCTAACTCGACAAGACTGTACAGCACCAATCACTTTTCCTTTCAAATCAAGATTCCATATGTGTGACAAGTCTCTCTGGACTATAGTATCATCTTCCAAAACAATCACCCGTTTAAGATTGCTAAACAGCTCAGGAAGCAAGAAAATAGAGTGTCCAAACACTGAAATATATTCAGTTCTCATTTGGGTATTTGGAATTCGGGCATTGCTATGGGAAGCGATGCGGAACTCCTCATATGGTGATAAGTGTTCAACTCTCCTATTATCCAAATGTGTTGCTTGGAAATCTTCAAAATTCAGAACACTGATAGTGGCTTCCTTGTAAGAATTTCTGATGAACCAATTCTTAAATGCATAAAAGTTCTGTGCATCAGTAACAAGATGAAAAACCATATTTGCTGATTCCTGAAACACTGAAAAGAACTGGTGAGTGTCATGATGCAGAAATTTCAAGAGACCACATGGTCTACACAACAAAAGTAATATCATACCTCAGAATTTATCACAGTCGAGTTGACAGTCATGGAAGATGCAAGAAGGTTGGTAGAGAAAATAACATAGTGCCGGAGAACTGGATTTTCAAGCTTTTGCACATTGGAGTACTCCATGTCAGCAAAGGATTTAAAGTAGTCTACTGTCAATCTCATTGAAAGGCAGTGGAGGCTCTTAGGTAATGTCTCAACCCCAAGCCTGTAAAGATATGCACCTTGTCTTGCATGAAAATGAGCTTCATCCTCAGTCATATCAAGCAATTGCCTCAGTTTTTTCTCAAAATTAGTGCATTCTATCAGACATGATTTTGCTGCAGCTATTGTCTTCTCCATCTTTGCCATATTGGCTCCATGGCTTCAAAAATAACAAATAATCACTATAGAAAAACAAATAATCACTATAGCAAACTCTAAACCTATGGGCCATCAGATCATCAGTCCACTCATCATTTAGAACTTACTGCTACAATTATTGGTAAATTATTCATCCCAATATCACACTTTTAGCTTAATACAATGTTATTCGATCAAACTACAGAGTGTTAATACATTTCACAAAATAATAAGGACTACGAACATGTTAGGTGATGAAAGAGATAATCCTAAGGAATCATTCAGGTAATGCTCAATCAACTGTAGGCTGTCAATTATGCATAAGTTATCTTGTATACGTGCATATTAGACGACAGTGGATATCAAAATCTGTGAAAATAAAAAACAAACAGTGAAGCACAACAATTAGTAGGTAGACCATTTTTGGTGCAAAGTCAGGCTGCTTAAATACCCAACAGTTTCATGCATGGTAAACTATCGATTTCTGAAGTTAGCAGTGCCTTGTGGATTAAAGATGATAGCTTAAAAATGAGAACTAAAGAAATTATTTCTGGAAGATTACTTACAATGCAGGAAGATCAGCATCACATATGGCTTCGCTGAGCATGTGCTCATGCTCTTGGATACTTTGCTTCATTTGATGTGAAAGTTTTTCCATCCCTTCAAGTTTTGCTATGCTTGGATAGTAAGCTCTTGCAACAAAGAGCTGATCTTTAAGTCTCTTCACTACAGAATCTTTCATCACTTCCTTGTGTTCAACAGACCAAACACAATAGCTTCCAAATTCTAGTTGGCACGATTTTATACTCTCATCACCAGGTAAACCTTGTTCAAAATTGTCCTTAGGATCAGCATCAGTATTCTGCAACATTAGGTGAAAAATAAAAAGTATGTAATATATGATAATTCTGCAAGTCCGCAAACAAGTTACAAAGGATTATTGAAATGTTTCTTTAAGATATTGCAAAAGCAAGGTGCATATCGAATGCCCTGCTCAGAAATTCATGCGAAAGCAGCATATATATTTACTGCACGAACAGACAAGGGCATGTTAAAAATAACTGTAAAGCATATTAGCTCTTACATTCAGTAATGATATATCATCAAAGATCACGATTTGTTTGATAGGAAGGCCTGCACATTACAAGAAGAATTAAAGCTGTAACTTGATATTTAAAATTTTAAAACTAAATAAGTGGTCAACGAATGGGCCCTGCTTACCTGGATGGATTGAGGTATTGCTAATCGGTTTGTCAATACTTGGTTGATTGTTGGTCCCATTGCTTTCTGCATCAGAATTACTGGTATTTGTTTTGCTCCAGTCCTGTCAACGAACAACTAAATCAATTAGGTAAAGCAAAAAAAAAAATTGCATGTTTCAGTAGATAGACAAGATTTTCAGATGATGTAATGCATTTTTTGGGACATAGTGACATACAGTTAGTAAGCTCAAAACCCCCTTCAGCTCTGAGCCTCTTACATCCCAAAAGGAAAGAAACAGTGCCTTGATTGCAGTAGAAATGCAAAAGAGGGCCATGTGAAACAAGATCCATAATATAGCAAAAGCAGACTGACATTTCCAAAAAAAAAAAATGGGGCCATGGACCATGTACTGAAAGGCAATTCCACTCAAACACTACCCATGAGACCACAATCGGCACGATAGCAACTCACAACAAGCACTCTACTTGGATAAAATTTCACGCATGAGCAAAGAGAAGAAACAGCTGTAGCCGATGGGTGCAAATGCAAACCTTTTCAATCGATGGCGGAAATTTCTTCGTGTCGTTGACTGGCAGCCCGTCATTTTCCTGAAAAAAAAAAACATGCATCACTGATCTAAAGATTAAATTCTCTTCCCGCAGTAGTACCCCATCGGTCATCATTGACCAACCCTAATTAGGATAAAGACACCTAACCACACCCCCATGTGATGGAACATTTCAGGTAATAGAACAAAAATATCCCAGAAATGGCAATCATGAGCACACACCCCTACCTGCGATGTATTTTGCTCCCAACCACCACCCTCACTGCCGGCAAACACCTGTGCAACAGAAACATGGGGCAAATCTTAACAGCAATGGATTAAACAAATCAAATGGCTTAAGCATGAGCTAGTTAGTTCCAATCTCAATAGACACTCACCGACACGGCGCTCTCGTCGGCCAAATACACTGTGATATCAAAAGACAAAACAAATACAAACAAAAAAAAAATCGAGTCAGGGGAGCATGGAGAGAGAGTTGATGAGCCCCTAGATCGAGCGCGAGCCGGCGAACCGGACGGGAAGCCCAGATCTGGGAGCGGAGAGGCAGAAGAGAAAGGTAGGGTTTTGGCAGGGGAGAGAGGGGTGGGTGGTTACGGACTGGACGGGAAGCGCTGGTGGAGGCCGAGCAGCACGGCGAGCGGCACGCCGACGGAGAGGAACAGCAGCGCCACCGCGGCGGCCGCGGCCGCCACGCTCCTCCACCGCCTCTTCGCCGGGGCCCCCGCGCCGCCGCCCTGGCCCTTCATCCCCGCTCCCCACCCCCGCCCGCACGCACAGCTCCCACCCCTCGCCTCCGGGAGCAAAGCAAAAGCTCGCGGACCTCGGCGCCGGGCTACAGGCTCACACGGCGGTGGTGGCCGTCGCTCCTAGAGGAGGTGGCCGCTACGGCGGCGGCGACGACGAGGAGGAGGCGGCGGCGGCGGCGGCGGCGCGCATTTGGTCGTGCGCCTCGGAGTTCGTGCGGGGCGAGTGGCTCCGTCTCGTTGGATTTTTCTCTTTTTTTTTTCCTTTTTCTTTTTTTTTTTATTATCAGGCGGAGTGGGCTGAGTTGTGCGTGATGCAGCTTGAATGTTGGGCCCGTGCAGGTGCAGGTCGTGACGGTGGTTCTCGACGACCGCCGGGCCCACACGCACGCGTGGTACTCGTACGATTAAAACGGGCCCATTATAGTTGGGCCCTATTGGGCTGGGATTGCGGGCCTTACAAACTGGACCGTAACTGTAGTTGCGTACGTCGATCGGGAAGGGAAGTCACGAGAACCCTAGAATCGCCACGGGCGGAGGAGGAGGAAGAGGGGGAGCTTCTCCGGTCGCGGCCATGTCGCTCCGGGCCATCGGTTACCTTCTCACCCGGAGCCGGAGGAGGTTCTCGCCACGCGGGATCCCCCGTGCGCAGGCGGAGTCGTCGTCCTCGCTGCGGATCCTCACTCGAGCGGGGAGGCTAGCAGCTCACTCTTTCCACTCCGTTCGTCTCTGATCGATCTCACCCGGTTCTCAAATCGATTTTTTTTTCTTTTGTTCACTCGCAGCTACTACTAGCTCATATGTCTCTCATCTCGTTACGCGATACAGAGGGGTCTCGCCGTTGGTGGTGGCTCTGTTTTTGTAGCCACGGCTTCGTTGGTTGGATTGGCGGCCACAATTATGTGTTTCAAGCAAAACACTGACAAGTCAGGAGGTATGAATTGAAAAGGCCAAGATTTCTCATTGTTTGTTAGTACTCCCTCGTTTAACTTTTTTTTCCTAATCAAACTTAACAAGTTTGATCAAGTTTATAGAAAAATTTAGCAACATTTAAAATATTAAATTGGTTTCATTAAATTTAACATTAAATATATTTTAATAATATATTTGTTTTATGTTAAAAATACTACTATATTTTTCTATAAACTTGTTCAAACTTAAAGTGTCTTATGATATGAAACAGAGGGAGTATTTAGCTCTGATCCATGTAACCTAACCATGGCCACCACCACTATCTGTACATAACCTGTAGCTGGAGAGGAAGGGGAGGAGGAAGTCAGGAAGAAGGTACCAGCTGCCAGGCCTTACCTGAGTAAGGAAGCAGCAATCGAGGCAGTGTTCGTGGACAAAGATGGCAAGATCCAGTGGTCTAGCTATCTCAATTATGTCGAACATGGGAAGACTCTCCCGGACAATGAGGCATTTGCTA
Source organism: Oryza meridionalis (assembly GCA_000338895.3). Lineage (NCBI taxonomy): Eukaryota > Viridiplantae > Streptophyta > Magnoliopsida > Poales > Poaceae > Oryza > Oryza meridionalis. Next base: position 24,143,819 of record CM002528.2, read on the forward strand.
AGGAGGCGAGAGACTACCAAGAAGCCATTAAGAAGCAGGAGGTGAAGGTCGATGAGGCGACCATGAAGGCCAGGTTCCATGACTGGATGAAGGAGTATGACTGTTCATACAGCACCGAGGAGGAGAAGGCTCGCCGCTACGAGATATTCAAGGAGGCCGCCCTGTGGGCAGACAAGGTTAACGCACTAGAGCCAAGGACGATCCCTTATGGCCCTAACGGTATGCAGACTTTACTGATGAAGAGTTCAAGCGTATGCATTGCCATTGTTCTGCCATTGACTGGGAGAGATACATCGATGAACTCAACAATATGGCTGCTCGTGGGTGGACCTACTTTCGCGATCCAGATGCGACGACGAATGTCAGCGAGGCAGTGAGGAAGGTATATATATATATATGTTTCCCTGACTATCATCGCATGTTTTTCTTTATCAAACAACGAAATTCAGTTTTATAACTTCTATAGCATCTTGGATGAGAACAGTGGGATAGGGAGATGGCTGCAAAGCGTGCAGAAATAAGTCGTCAACAAGCAGCCAACATCGACACCGCGAGGTGAGACACGGTGTGGGAGGATGATCGTCTGCTGGTCTGATGCGGTGCAGGAGGCGGCGGTGGCGGCTGATCTGATGCCTACCATATGGTCTGCAGAACATGTGTTATTATGCTATGTATGTATTATTTCACCGAGTCTGATAATTGTGTCTGAGAACTTTGGTATGATGGAACCTCAGTTACCACTGTTTGATGCTAATACGAGAAAGGCAAGCACTGAGAGTTGAATCGATCGGTTGGGTTTTATTGCTACTACATATAGGAAGTTGAAAAATGGCTCAATATTTCTGTAGCATATGGTGATGGATCGGAGTAATGAAATTTGGAATTGATAATACTATATCAATAATATCATGCAATGTTTCTGAGATTACTGTACCGAAGGAGTACTGCTCGCTAAGCTACTTCAGTTAAGTGCATTGGAAACTTACCTGGAAGCACAGGCGAGAAGGCCATCGTCACCTCCTGTACCGACAGGTTCTCATCCTGAGATCATCTTGGGGCCGGCCATGTAAAGACAGAAGTCGAGCTCTAGGATGGGTTTACCTGTTATCCGATCCCCAACCGCGGCTGGCCCGATCTTGATGGGAATTGAAGCACAGGATCTCTCAGGTCAATTGTTCCATTATTACGGTTGTAGTCGAACAAATTGGAATACGCGTGGAGCTAGAGGGATCAGTTTATAGTCCATTTTCATTGCTCTCAACACCTACTCAAATTCTAACTGAGTGGCATTTTTTCTCCATCCGCAGTCTGCACTGCACATCCGCACCGAAAGTATGCATGTGAAACTAGAATTTTTTTTTATGTTTTCAAATTTTTAATTTTTTAATTTTAAAAATACACCCTTCCAAAACATATTCATATAATCTTAACCTTCTGGTCATGCCAGTCCATCTAGCGTGGTAAAACAATACTAACATGCCACATGCAGTGAGTGTGATAGTTTTGTCCAGCCACGCAGCGAGGATGGCGTGGCCAAATAAAGCTGTCACGCTAACCAGACCGGCGTGACAGGCGTGGCAGTGTTGCCAAAAGGTTTAGATATTGGAAATAAGTTTTAAAAGGGTTATTTTAAAAATTAAAGATTAAAACGTTTCAAAAAATAAAAAAATCATGTGAAACTAGAGATTGGAATATATGGTGTACGGTGTATAAAACATATTGAAACTTTTGAAGCTTCTATAGCAGATAAAAAGAAAATCCTTCCTTTTCTGCTTATAAATCCTTTCGGTGTCTGAGTTCATCATAGCAGCTACTCCATAAAAAAAAAATGTAAGGTACATTTCTTTTTGTCACCAAAATCAAGAAGTAATTAACTCGTCCCCAATGTAATAAACCAATAAATTATACACATGAATGCAATCAATGAGTATTAAGTGGTTGCTTAGGTTCTCGACGATAATAAATTTAACACATCAAGACTATAAATATGAAATATACTTAACATTTTTGGATAGAGGGAATATCATTTACTAATCATTACAGAGAAATGTTCTGGCATCTTAAACACTCCCATCGTGTAGGTGGGTAGGGCTTGAGCTACAGGTCATTCTATTTCAATCGTAATAATTCTCGTAAGATCCCAAAAAGGAAAACATCTACTGACAAATAATGATATTGGGTTTTTTTAACTCATTAGTAGCTAGTATATATATATATATATATATATGATGCGATGAAATCATATGTATAATATAACTCCACCATTACAATGGTTTTTAGAGGGCATATCGAAATTACATCCAGCTGACGACGACGGCGCTCAGCTTCTTCCTAGGACGTACGTTTCAGTTTCCACTCCTCTTTTGTTCTTCTTTTCGCGGGGACATGCAATAAGCATGAGCCCAAATTAAGTTGATTATTTCGCCAGATTAAGCAAAAGATCACAAAAAATGTCAAGAACAAGAGAAGAATGTCATCGGGTTCAGTACATATATGCATCGATCGATGAATTAGGCCGGGAGGTAGGACGGCGGCAGCGGCAGGCCGACGACCTTGCCGCAGCGGAGGGCGTTCTCCGGCATGTTGTACTCGTCCCGGAGCGACCTCGCCGGCGAGACGACGCTGATGTAGAGCTGCTCGCCGAGGTAGTGCCTCTCCCAGATGTTGGACCTCACGTTCCACATCCCGGCGTTGTCGAACGTCAGCATGATCGCCGTCCACGACCTCGGGTACACCTGGACCGAGTGCCGGCTCACCCCGTCCAGCAGGTTGTACGTCTTCCTCTCCTCCGCCGACCACTTCCCCGGCCCCATCCTGCACCATCAGTCAGTTGGTCAACGGTAGCATCACATTATATACATTATTCGTCTTATTTAAAATTTTTATGTAAATAATAGAAAAAAATCAAATCAGATTTAAAGCACACTCGACGATAATCAAATTACAACAAAATAGATGATAGTTACTTAATTTTTTTAATAAAATATACATTATTCGTCTTATTTAAAATTTTTATGTAAATAATAGAAAAAAATCAAATCAGATTTAAAGCACACTCGACGATAATCAAATTACAACAAAATAGATGATAGTTACTTAATTTTTTTAATAAAATAAATGGTCAAACGTATGTGAAAAAACATATATTATAAACGTATGTTAAAAGTAAAAAAACATTGTATATTATAAACAGAGGTAGTATAATTTTTCTATATCATTCGTTTTATTCAAAATTTTAATTATTATGCGTATCAGTCAGTTAGTTAACAATAGCATCAGATCATATACATCATTCATCTTATTCAAAATTTTTATGTAGATATAAAAAAAATCAAATCATGTTTAAAGCACACTCGATGATAAATTAAATTAAAATAAAATAGATGATAATTATATTTTTTTATAAATAGAATAAGTTTAATGGTTAAACGTATCTTGAAAGCTTAATGGAGGTAGTAGCAAATGGGCGGTGATAGATGTGTGTACGTACCCGACGGCGAAGAAGGCGTAGCCGTCGAGGTGGACGGAGTCCATGCTCTTCTCGGGGTTCTCGAAGATGATCTCGATGAAGGTGCGGAACTCGGCGGTGATGACGTTGGGGATGACGTGGAGGGGGCCATTGACGGCGGGCGGCACGTCGGTCATCTGGTTGTACCTGAAGACGCCGTCGGTGACGTTGAAGTACTCGGCGAGCTTGAGCGGCGTCTCGGCGTCGACGTGGGAGACGCCATTGAAGCCGTACTTGAGCTTGCCGTCGATGTGCCCCCGGGAGACCATGAGCCTGATGGTGCGCGTGATGTTGATCTGGCCGTAGTGGTAGGAGCCCTGCGGGTTGGGACGGGCGGCGCTCGCCGTCAGGTTCCACCGGAACGACCTCCACTGGTTGATCGACCACGCCCATCCCGCCGGCGGCTCCGGCACCGCCGGCGACGGCGGCGTGCTCGAGCCGGCGTAGCGGATGACGGCGGACACCGACTTGGCCTCGTGGATGAACCGCGTGGACGCCACCGCGTAGTAGTCGCCGGGCTTCTGGTCGGCGTCGACGAGGACGGAGAGGCATTGGCCGACGTGGACGTCGAGGGCGTCGTACATGTCCTGCACCGTGTGGGAGCCCTCCATCTCCACCAGCTTCATGTCGTGGCCCTGGATGCGGAAGTTGAGCGACGCCTTGATGCCGACGTTGCAGACGCGGAGCCGGTAGGTCTTGCCGGCCTCGACGGTGAACATGGGCGGGTCGGCGGCGGCCTTGCCGGACTTGCCGTTGATGAGCACCCCGTGCGGGCGGCCGAAGCTCTTGCCGGCGTCGAGCATCTTGGCCATGGCGGCGTGGTCCTTGGTGTACCAGTCGCCGATGAGCACCATGTGGTCGTCGGCCGGCGGGTCGAACGGGACCGGGATGAGCAGGCGGCTGACGACGCTGATCCCGCCGTAGCCGCCGGCGGCGCGGTGCATCCCCAGCGACGGGAAGTAGAAGAAGCTGCCGATCTGGTCCTTGGGCTGCCACTTGTACGTGTAGTTGGTGCCCGGCGCGATGGGGCACTGCGTCCCGGCGAGCCCGTCCTGCCACGAGTTCTTGCGGTGCTGCATCCCGTTCCAGGTGAAGAGCAGCGGCTCGTCCAGCTGGTTGAACACGTTCACCACGATGTTGTTGTTGGACGAGCAGTTGATCCGCGGGCCCGGGAACTCGCCGTTGATCAGGATCACCTTCTGCGGCGCGTCCAGGAGGGTTTTGGTGCCGTACGTCACCTTCCACTCGAAGAACACGTACGGGTCCTCGCCGCGCGCCACGCCGGCCAGCGCCGCCGCCACCAGCAGCAAGCCGGCAGCGGCGGCCGCCATTCGCGTCGTCGTCATCGTCGCCGCGTCGGGTGGTCGCTAGCTAGGCTGGTGTGTGTGTGATGCTCTCTTTGAAGGATGTAATGTGTGGGGGGTGAGGGTAAGGATGGGGTTTAGTAGGCGGAGGCGGCGGCGGCGGCGGCCATGGAAGACGTCCCGGGTTGCGGTGGGGTGAGGGGGGAGACCGGAGAGGTCGTCAACCGGGAAGCTTCGGAGTGAGGAGGGGACGCCGGGGCCGCCATTTGTAGCGGGCGCGGGAGGCCAGGAGACGAGCGCGGCGGCCGTGGCCGGGGCGCGCGCGTCCGCACGTTCGCGCGCGCGCCGCGCTGTGTGTCTCGCCACCGTCCCGTCATTGGCGCTCCACCGATCACCTGCTTGACCATCCAGCGGTGCCCGTGGGCCGTGGCACAGAGGCAGCGCCTCTGGGCTTGCATAGTTCGGCCCAACTCCACACAAATCAAACTGTGGCGCCGAGCCGGCCCATATTGCCCATATGTTCAACGGAATAAGTTCACATTGGGTCCCTCTATTTGTCCCCCAGTCTGATTTTCGTCCTTTGACCGCAAAACCGGGTATGACCCGTCCCCCAACTTACGAAACCGGGCAAACCTCGTCCTAAGGGCAACCACAATGTGTACTAAAAGTAACCTTAAGCAATAAATAACTCTACAGTATATCACCTTAAGCATTGTGAAAGTGGACCATAAGAATCTGATGTCAAAAATGAGCATTAGCCTTATGGTGTGGCAACAAGACTTTAGAATACAATACTTTTGTGATGTGCTGTTCACGCTAGTACTTTTGGGGAATTTTCATTGTGCAAAGAGTTTCACAGGAGGATAAGAAGTGATTTTTTTATCCTTCGGTGGGACCCATCGGGACCCAGCTTATTTTCTCCCATAGGCACAGCCATTGTGGATATAGACATAGCTAATGCTTACTTATAGCGGGTCCCACATATATGGCTGATGGAACCATAAGCATTGGCCTTGCCCTAAGGCAGTATGGAGGGGCGGTTTCGGTCGACGTGGCGCATTGACCATCCGATGTGGCGCGATGACCACGGTCGGCCTTGCTGACTCGGACCTGCCGTTGGATGGGAATAAATGAGGGGGAAAAAAGGGCGCGGGTACTTCACTTCTCGTCAGCAAAACACCCTAGATCGAGAGGGAGCGAACTAGCGGGCGACCTGAAGGCGAGCTGGCGGCGGCGGAGGGCTCGACGGGGGGCACGACATTGGGCTCGGCGGAGGGGGCGGTGGCCGGGGTGGTGGAGGGGGCATGACACTGGCTCCGGCGCAGGCCGCGGCGGAGCCCCCCTCGCAGGGCGCGGCGGATGCCGGCGACGCGAGGGGTGGTGCGGAGGCATCGGCGCAGGGCAGGGCGGCGCTTAACGTCGGCTGACAGGAGGTAGCCGACAAATCAAGCAGTAGCAAGGTAAATTTCTTCGCCTTTTGGTGCTGGTAGTATTGGGATTGAGGTATTGTCATTTTTAAGTTGGGTGGAGGAGTACGATGTGTTGGATTGGGTGTATATTAGAGTAGTTTAGTTAGTGCTCAGTTGGATCTGTGCAATTGGGGGCTATTTTATTCGTTTGATTGCAAAGAAAGATGTGTGCTTTGGCTTTTTGTGCATGTTTAGGACAGTTAAACATGGAGCTAAGTCGTATTTTATTGTATTTTGCATGTTAGGTTAAGGATGTTGAACCCATGGACGTGCTTGATACCCTTGTGGTAAGGTTTCATATGAAGAGTGAATTTGTCACACAAGGGAGGGAAAAGAGTTATGTTGGTGGTGTGGAGGCCAGCATGGTGGTTCTGCCAGGATTGATTTGCAAGCATTTATTCCTCATTCACAGAGTTTTACCAGTGCATCAGTCAAAGTCACTTCAGGGAGTGCTTCTGTCTGTGTCTCAGCTCAGGAACCTGCAAATGCCAAACCAAGGAGGAAAACAAGTGGTGCCTTGATGCTATTGCCATGGGAGTCTGACAAGCTGTGATGATGTTATGCAATATGTGTGTTGCAGGGCAGACTGCCCATGTATCCAGTACTATGTTATGTATTGCAGACAATTTGGCTATCTTTTGTGTTGTTTGGCTGCCCATGTATCCAGTACTCTGTTAATGTGTTGTTTGGCTGCCATTTAGGGAACATGTGAAATCCTTTGAGACATTATCTGTGACTTATTGCCAGACTATATTGGCATCTCAAGTTCTCTAGCAATGTATGAATGGATGCCTTTCATATTTCTCATGTGTGTGATGCCAGATTATGTCATATTTACTGGGTTCATCCTTTCATATTTCTCATGTGTGTGATGCCAGATTATGTCATATCTTCCATTTTTGTCATGTCTGTGATGCCACATTATTTCAAACATTTCATTTCATATCTGTGGAATTCGAAGTTATATCCTGAGATATGTCAAACAAACATATTTGAGGTTCACATACATGTCCAGAATACACAATGCCATATTCACATACACCATTCACCATTCACCATTTCATCACAAAAATAAAAAATTTAAGGTTGGAGCATTTCAACATTGCTAGGGGGTTCATCCATTCATACATTGACAGGATACAAAATGTGGCATTACTAGCTTCCATACATTCAACTCTTCCCAAACATGACAACAACCAGCATAAACACACATGCCAAAGTACATATTACCAAAATATTTCTCTCTCTCTCCAGCTTTCTATTCCTGTGTTTTAGAGAACACAATTCTTCACAGATTTGAACCCTATTTTCCCTAACTGCTGCAAGTTCAACCCTTGTTTCTTCAAGCCTCTGCCTATCCTCTCCCAAACGCTCCCTGCACTCTTCTACCTCCTGCCGCATCTGCTCATTCTCCATCCTAAGCGACATCATAGCATCTCTCTAAGAAAACTGCTCGTCGGCCCATCGCACCAAGCATAAAAATCACATCCCCCATCCTGCAACAGTAAACCCTAGCATTGAACTCACCAAATCCAACCACAAAAACCAAATCATTCGAACTCAACTGCTTACCCGAGCATTGAGACACTTAAAATACCGCCAGCCAGGATTATCTACGCTCCACGTCCATCTCGCTGCTTTCGCCTTGCAACGACAGAACACCGGGGGCTGATACTCCATTGGACCAACCCGATACGGGACAGGAGCCAGCCGTCTAGACGAAGACGACGACCCGTCGCTCCTTGAGCTCACCATCGCCGCACCGCCCTTCGCTCTCAGCGCGCCACCGCCTCACGCTTGCCCGCCCTACTATCTAGGGTTTGCGCCGAAGAGAGGAGAGGATTCACTTGCGCGCCTCATTTATTCCCATCCAACGGCCGGTCTGAGTCAGCAAGGCCGACTGTGGTCATCGTGCCACGTCGGATGGTCAATGCGCCACGTCGGCCGAAACCGCCCCTCTATACTGCCTTAGGATGAGGTTTGCCCGGTTTCGTAAGTTGAGGGACGGGTCATACCCGGTTTTGCGGTCAAAGGACAAAAATCAGACTGGGTGACAAATAGAGGGACCCAATGTGAACTTATTCCTATGTTCAACATATGTCATCACATTGTGAGAATTTTATCAAGCTTTTGAATAAGGTGCAGCGTTTTAATTCTTCGTAGTACATACAAAATGTAGTTCATCACTAACTAAAAGAACAGATGAGAAAAAAAAGGAAACAACATAAAACTAAAAAATGATACTACAATGAAATATCACATTATCTCGAAAAAGTGACACTATAATATTCAAGCTGCCGCGCGTTGTACTTATACTGCATGTATTTTTGGTTTCACAATTTATCACTAAGTTTGTGAAACAATTAATGGACAGTTTGCATGTGCCACAGTCACCTTCATGCCATCATGGAACTAGCTAGGTGGACGATGAGCCCTTGGAGCTTTCACCTTCACCGCTTGCAGGGCTCGCTCTCGAGTCCGATAATCCTTTCGGGCTTTCGCCTTGGCTACTACTGGACGGGCTCGCTGTCGAGTCTGATAACCCTTTCGAGCTTTCACCTTGGCTGCTTGACGGGCTCGCTCTGCAGGCAGATGAGGCGCCGTTCGAGCTTTCGCCTTGCTGACACCCGGGCTCCCTCTGCGCCATGCCACGAATCTCTTCGGCAACGGCGATCATGGTGGGGCGCATGTCCCTGGAATCATCGACGCACCGCATCGCCAGTTGCACGAACCGCTGGACCGCATCGCTGCTGCTGCTTGCAGCGGCCCGGATCTTTGGGTCGATGATGCTGTGCAAGCGGTCTTGGTGATCGGCCTGGCTGATGGCTGACCTAAACTCCTGGACGATGCCCGGCTCCTTGTCAGGTTGCTTCCCACTCATCAGTTCCAGCATCATCAGCCCAAAGCTGTACACATCGCTTTGCTTTGACAATCGTCCGTCCTGGTGGTACTCCGGAGCGATATGACCCTAATCAATAAAATAAAAACGCTCAGTTTGGCCACATCCTCGTGCCACCCCCTCCCCCCCATCCCAAAAAAGGATTTATTCAACCATCGACAAAAAAAAGAAGAAGCATGTGACATTTCTTTGAAACATTTTACATTCAAACATATGGTTCTTTGAAATAAATTGTAGTATATGATGTTTTGCGATGTGCATTCTTCGAAAGACAGAGTTTCGTGAAATTTTACTCTTTTAATTAATGTTATATTATGTATTACATGGATCTTCTTTTCATTATTATTATTTATTTTGTTTTGATTTTTAGTGACTTGGGGAATTCGTATCGGAATCAAATTTACAATTTTTATATTTATTATGAGTTTCAGTAAATCTCGTATTGTGTTTTACGTCGACATTGAATTTTTTAATCTTCTTTTGGTTTCTTCATTTTATAATCCAAAGTTCAACTATCTATAAATTGTATACTACTTGGACTCTTTTGTTTAGTCTGTATTATTATAAGCTAGACCCACTTTAAGATCAATGATTTAGATTTTTCTTTATTTCTTCAATTATTTTGATTGTGATTTTTTTTGCATGACGATTTTTTTCTTTTGCCTTAGAGTGAACACCACGGCCCATTGTTACTTTAATAACGGGTGGCCGCGCTATTGCATAGCTAGCACTCATATAAAATTATCTATTTTTTAATATGATTTAACTTAAAATTTGTTAAATAACTATCTCGTTGTCTTAGGACTTTGAAAGACCAAATTGTATCATCCTTTTGTTTCTAATTATATAGTTTTTAAAAGTTACACCAGTCGTTACCCCTTACTAATTTACCACCCCTTTATTTGCTTGCTCAATCTACCATAGCTTCTATATATCATTCTTGGAACCTTTAAAAATTGGGCATTGTTGTTTTTAGAGTTCATTGTTTCGTTGGGTTTTATTTTTAAATTTATAGAAATATCGTCAAACGATGTCGCTGTACTATAAGTCTTCGAAGTCCTGTCATTTGGATTCTAAAATTCAAACATAATTATCATTAGGGTTCTTTCTTTTACTTTTTAGAAGTCTCGTCAAACTACCAGCGGCTTCGCCACTGTACTCCTCTATGGCCCACCTGCTCCCTCCCCTCTCTGTCATCATTGAGAATTTAAAAATCGAACATGATTATCACTGGGGTTTATTTTTTACTTTCTAAAAGTCTCGCCGACCGTCATGACCGTGCTACTTAATGGCCTACCTGTCATCCCTCTTCTTAATCGTCATTAAGATTTTATTAGGAGTTTTGTTTATAGTTTTTAGATGTCCCATCAACCATCACCACCCTATTTCTTTGCGGGCACGTTGCTTCTCCATTCTTTATTGTCATTTGCCATCGTTGTGTTTTAGATACATTTTTTTTTGAAATTCATATTATTCATGCCGACATTTTGTTATTTATAAATTGAATTCCTACTTAACTCTTATATTCTTATTGGCTCCGGTTTTGGGCACAACTATAAAGGTGTGATGAAAATGAAGAGGTCCTGAAAGTTGCATGCTGAAAGTTGGAGACCACGGTTATGCAACTTTTTACCAATTATGGTTAGAGATTTACAAATAGACTTCAATAATTGTGATCTCCTTACGTTAGGCTGGTTTCTTTGTTTTTTTCTTCGGTGTGTTCTATTCATTTAGATTTACACTATGTTCATGAAAACTACTATGTAATAATTGGCTGTAGCTCTTTTGAGTAAAGGCCGGGATATTATATTCCATTATCTTAAAAAAAACTTAACTCTTATAATTAATTTTATATTTTTCGTATTTTATTTTATTTTTATTCCGAATTTTAGTTAATCTCGTGATGTGTTCTAAATGGTCTCTAATTTCATTAGTCTTTATGTTTATTCGAGTTTTAGTTATTTATAAATTGTATTCTCAGTTGAACTCTTATATTTCTTTTTATAATTTCAGAATTTATTTTATTTTTTTTCGAATTTTAATAAATCTCATATTGTGTTATATATAGACTATTCTTTCATTATTCTTTTTTTTATTTTCAATTTTAGTTGTTGGTAAATTGTATTCTTGCTTGAACTCTTCTTTTTAGTTTTATAATTTTGGAATATATTTTGTTTGTATTCAAAATTTTAATTAATCTCTAAGCGCTCTACATGGACTCTTCTTTTAATATATTTATTTTTTATTTCAAATTTTAATTATTACTAATGCATTTCTACTCAATCGTTTCTTTTCTTTTTCTTCTATTAATGTGAGAATTTCTAGTCTCCAGCGAATATGGTGTCTACTTTCGAAAATATTTTAATAATATAATAGATAGATATTCCCTCTCTTCCAAAATATAGAAACCTAGTACCGATAGTACTGTGAATCTGGTTAGGAACTATGTCTAGATTTGTAGGACGGATAATTTTTACATTTTGAGATGGGGAAAGTAGTTCATAAGGATGTATATGAGTTAAAGAAATGCATTACCCGTACTCCTATGACAGTGCTGGTCACAAGGCTTGTCACCGTGTCTTCGATAAGCTTGGAGAGCCCAAAATCAGCAATCTTGGCGTTGAGCTTGTTATCGAGGAGGATATTGCTGGACTGGAGATCACAGTGGATGATCCACGGATTAGCATACGAGTGCAGGTACACCAGTCCTTCCGCTATTCCGAGCGCGATGTCAAGCCTCTTCGGCCAGGACAAGGAGGGGGTCTCTGTCAATGCAAATTTAACATACTTTTAGTTTCACTTTTGACAAAAAGAAAATTCTTTGAGCCTAAGCCAAATGGTAAAAAAAAATTACAATTATTGAAAATATTAGTATACTTTTCTATAGACTTGATTAACCTTAAAAAGTTAACTAGGAAAAAAACCAAAACGACTTATAATAATTATGAAATGGTATGTACCCGCCAATTTTTTACTTAGTGAGCCGTTGGGGACGAACTCGTAGATGCCCATCTGCTCGCCCGGCGCATTGCAGTAGCCGATGAATTCGACCAGGTTGCGGTGGTGCAACTTGGACGTCACGTTGATTTCGTTGCTGAGCTGCGCCTGCGCCCGCGCCGCGGCGCCCCGGCCACTATCCATGGACTCGGGCTTGGCACGCTTCACGGCGACGTCCCTGCCGTCTCTGAGCGTCCCCTTGTATACAGTCCCGAAGCCTCCCTCCCCAACCTTCTCCGAGAAGTTGTTGGTGAACTCCACCACATCCTCCAGGGAGAAGCTCCTTATTCCCACCTCTTCACTGCCTTCCCGGGAATGGGATGCCTCCTCCTGTGAAGCTGAAATTTTGGGTCAGAGAATACTTGAGTTAATTCAGCATTCCTTGTTCCTGCCTTCGATGGTTGGAGTAGAAGATATGTTGTTACTGTTTGCAGTTGCTGATGTGGCCATGATGGGTCGAGGATCTGGTTGTTGGCCTGGTTTCTTGGTCCTCTTCTTTCGGAGACGAATGAAACAAAGGACAGCACGAACAAGAAGAAGAAGAATAACAAGACAACCACCACCACCAACAACAACAGCCAACCATAATTTAGCAGCTGTGCTGAGCTTAGAATGATGGCCACCAGCACCTGGCACACAGAAAATCAGAGTGAGCACCCCGCACACTAAAAATATACTACAGTATGTCTGTATTGGTGCAATGGTGCAAATATCAAACTCGTGCACCTAAAACAGAAAGCCTTGATGCTAAGAAGGATTAAGAATTTGCGTTAATTTGTGTTACCTTGACACTAAGATACAAATTTGCGATAGAAAATATGGTACAACACAGTATGTTTTGAAAAAAAAAAACTGCGAAATGCCTAAAAAAAATAAAGATTCACAGCGCCCCTAGGTGTTCTTCCATGAAAAAAAAAAAGAGCTTTCGGAGCTCTACAACCAATTTTGCTAAAAAAAAAGAAACTACTCCCATGATAATAAAAACTACTCCAATGATTAACTTGACGTTTTGGATGTCTACAGTCTAACACATGTGCCGTCATTACTTTTATTACTATATATTCATAAAAGATAGTAAAAATACAACAATAAAATCTATTGGTATTGTTTTCAAATATAAAATCCTATTATTCATTATCCATTAATGATTAAATATGTTGATATTTAATTGCACAAATTTTATGATGTCATACAGTAATTGAGAACATAGGTAGTACCTAATTTTTTTAGATAATGGAAATGGATTACATCTCCGGCTTCTGTCATAAGATACACAGCCATAAGTTTAAAAGTAATAAAAAGGTAAGATAAAAGTAAATCAAAATGAGAAATAAAGTGATGGGACAAATCCCCAACTCCCCTTTATATGACTAGCGTTAAACCACATAAAATATTTTAGCTAGCAATTCTTATCAAACTACGCCATCCATAGTGGAATAAGAGACCCTTGGCTACCGATTCCAAGAGTGTAGCACCATTGCGCATAGTATCCTGCTCCTCCTGTGGTAGCATTGTAGACCAGAAGTGGAGCCAGTAGGAAGACATGAAGATAACCTGCATAGGGTTAGATAGTTGTTTACCATTAAAAACTTTATCATTGCGACAACGCCAAATTGACCAACATACAACGCTAGCTCCAATTAAAGTCATCTTTTTAATGGACCTAGATACCCCTCTAAGCCAATTACCGAAAATGTTTTTGGCGTTACAGGGTGGGGGGATATTAAAAGCAAAAACCACACATCTCCAAACAAATTGAGCGACATGACACTTAAATAAAAGATGTTGGATTGGCTTTTGTGTATAGCAGAAAGAACAATGTTTGTCTCCCCCCCCCATTTTCTTTTAGCCAGGTTATCTTTCGTTAGAATTACTTTCTTGTGAAGCAACCACATAAAGACCTTGATCTTTAGTGGAATTTTCAAATCCCATAGAATTCTCTTTTTGATCCGAACATTACAGTTCATGATCGCGGCATACATAGATTTGACGGAAAATTGACCATTCTTATGGAGCGACCATACAAAGCAGTCATTTTCATTTGATAGAGTTATATTAGCTAACCTGAGGATCAAATCGTTCCACTCGATTAGCTTTTGGCCAACAATAGCTCTTCTAAAAGAGATATTTAGCGGCGTTGTGCTCATGACCTCTGCCATAGTAGACTACTTCTTTCGAGCCACATTATATAATGTAGGGTATTGATCTTTGAAAGCACGCGGTCCCAACCACGTGTCTTCCCAAAATCTTATGTTTGTCCCATTGCCACATCTAAAAGAACCAAACCTAAGAAATTGGTCTTTGACTTTCATTAAACCGGCCCAGAACTGAGAAATACCTATCTTGCTGGACATACCAGAAAGAGGTTTACCCTTTAAGTATTTATTTCGCAAAAGGTCTTGCCATAGGCCTTCACCATTAAACAACTGGAAAAGCCATTTGCTTAATAAGCAGCTATTTTTTATATCAAGGTTATATACACCTAGTCCACCTTGATCTTTTGGTCGGCATATGTTTTCCCACTTAGTCTGTATTTTCTTTTCCGGTCATCATTACTCCAAAGAAAACGTGACCTAAAGTAATCCAATCTTTGAAGCACTCCTCGTGGAATTTCAAAGAAGGATAACATAAACAAGGGAAGGCTCGAAAGAACTGAGTTTAGAAGGGCCAATCTCCCACCATATGACATGTTTTTGCCTTTCCATGTGCTGAGTTTCCTCTCAAATCTATCTTCAACTCCTTTCCAATCAACATTCCGGAGTTTCCGATAATGAATAGGAATACCAAGATATCTAAACGGGAAAGATCCAAAATTACAACCAAATAGTTGTCTATATTGATCCTCCACTTCCTTGGCTTTCCCAAAGCAAAAAATCTCACTTTTATGAAAGTTTATTTTCAGTCCTGAGAGTTGTTCGAACACACACAGGATGGCTTTCATATTTTTGGCCTGTTCAAGGTCATGATCTAGAAAAATTACTGTATCATCAGCATATTGTAGAATGGACAAACCATCGTCCACTAAATGTGGAATGACTCTAATTTGACCATCGCTTTTAGCTCTCTCAATGAGAATCGCTAACATATCAACCACAATATTGAAAAGTATAGGCGACATTGGATCCCCTTGTCGCAGGCCTTTGTGCGTTTGAAAATTATTACCCAAGTCATCATTGACTTTTATACGGACACTTCCTCCTTCAACCATTTTAGAAATCCAATGACACCATTGCTGAGAAAATCCCTTCATACGTAGTGTTTGTTGGAGGAATTGCCATTTGACTTTATCATAAGCCTTTTCAAAATCAATTTTGAAAATAACCCCATCCATATTTTTCTTGTGCAACTCATGAATAGTCTCATGTAAAATCACCACCCCTTCCATTATATTTCTACCGGGTAAAAAAGCCGTTTGGGTTGGGCGAATGACTTTGTGAGCCACCGATGTAATCCTATTAGTGCCAACTTTTGTGAAAATTTTGAAGCTGACATTTAAAAGGCAAATTGGCCTATACTGTTGGATTTGTTTTGCATCGGTTCTTTTGGGTAATAAAACAATAATTCCAAAGTTTAAGCTAAAAAGAGGAAGCGTCCCATTATGAAATTCCTTGAACAGAGCCATAAGATCATCCTTGATGACCTCCCAAAAAACTTGATAGAACTCTGCAGGAAAACCATCTGGACCCGGGGCCGAATTATGTTCCATTTCAAAAACTGCTTGTTTGACTTCCTTTTTTGAAAATTCAGCAGTAAGGATGTCATTTTCAAGGTTTGATACCTGTGGGATATCCTGAATCTGTTCCTCCATCAAAGAAACATGATTCACTTCCGTTGGCCCAAATAAACCTTTATAATAATTGGTGATGTACTCTTTGAGATTTTTATCACCGGTTATTATAGCCCCATCCTGCTCCAATTGAAAGATCATTTGTTTACGATGCTTACCATTGGCTAAAAGATGATAATATTTTGTATCACTATCTCCCTCAAGCAGGTGTTTAGCTTTGGATCGTTGGTACCAATATAGCTCTTTCTCCCGTAGCAGCTTTGCCAAGTCATTTTTGGCTTGCTTCAAAGAAGCTAATTCCGCTGTTGAGAGAACTGAAAATTCAGCTTTTTTGTCTAGCACATCAATGAAAGCCAAAAGTTTTAATTTTTCTTTCTTGTATGCGCCACTTGTACTTCGTGCCCAACCTCTTAAATGTTGTCTCAAGTGGGCAAGGGGGCATAAGGGTCTGCAATGAAGAAACAAGGCCCAAAATTTGCCGGTGGTTTGTAAGTCTGGTTGCTGAGATTGAAGCCAATTTTTGTCATTTCAGACAAACTGAAGGTCAACCCGGATGACGGGAACAACTTCACTTGAACTTGAAGGTAGTTGTCACTGTTCCAGTGTACGTCAGAGAGGTAGACCGAGCCAGGCCGCAGGTTCAGCTGCGTCCACAGGCTTGTTTCCAGCTGCAGGAACGGCTCACCGGTCGTCACATCAACGAAGGAGGGTGCCCTGAAGATCATCTTGCCGTTGTATGAGGAGGCACAGCCGCAGTTTCCAGGGTCCAGGCTCTGGCCATCAGGGGAGCTGCTGCATTGCGTCATGCTGGTGGTGTATGCTATCAAGTTCTCTTGCCGGATGCTGCAGAAGGGTTTGCCAGAGTAATCTTGATCGACGCACAACGGATTCCCTACTAGCCTGCAGGCAGGATTGGCAAGAGAAGGTGAACAGGAGCAAGAGTAGCATTGTGTTGGGTTCTTAGTGCACGGCCAAATAGCTCTGGAAAATTCTGAAGTGGATTTTGAGTCCTAACTATATGCTCCTTCCTTTTCTGTATCTAATCCAAATAGTTATAATAAATTCTAAAATAACGATATAGAATATGAAAGGTCGAATTTGATCTACTGATAGAGAAATGAATATAACAGATTCAGCTGCAAATGTAATTGCACTTTTCGTAATCTGATTTTTTTTCTTCTTTACCTATAGATCGAATTTGACTTTGCAAATATTTGCATATTGATAGGACACCAGAGCATACATTGTCTAATAATTTTCTCAGAATTTTTTCACAACTATTTGAATTGAAGGTAAGAAACGATGACAATGTCTGTGAGGATGGGTTGTAGGTTCTTACACAAGTGTGTTGTTGTAGCTTTGGGTATTGGCCGAAATTATATTGTTGTTCAGGAGATTTACTGTCCGTAGCTGCTTGCTGATTATGCCTGTCATCTCAAGGGTCCCGTTCAATGCATTTTTGCTCAGAACACTATCTGATCAGCCACAACAGAGGCAGACATGAGACACTATCTATCTCTCTGGTTTTGGAGCTCATTATTCATATGTTGAATGCAAGTTGCTAGAAAATTACACTTGCTGCAGCTGGGGCAATGTGAAGAGCCCCTTGGGGACCTGGCCCAAAAGATTTCCAGAAGCTATTGATCTGAGTGATCAAACATATTGAGATGATTATGAAGTTGTTGTGACGAGATTGCTTAAATTTCAAAATGCTAAAACTTTTAGATAACTCACACAGAAGTAAGAGATGTTAAAGTTGTGAACCAGACAGGGGCAACTGAAGTATCAAATGTGTTGTTGCTCAAATCCCTAGCAATCAAACAATGAATTCATCAATAATTACCCATATAATTTATAACAGTTTCAAGAAAATGGTATTATATGACTAGGAAACGCCCCGTATAATGTTTATTGTTTTCTTACACAACATTTAATTTGGTCATGCTGCTGAGATCTGGAATCGATCCAGTTAATTTGTTACTTGCTAAATTCCTGCAAAAGATAACATTTTCAAGAGAGGTGCTTCAGGTGTCGTAACTATCCTTTAATATCAGTGTCACTTACAGCTGATTCAGGCTGACCAAGTTGCTGATGTTAGTAGGAATTGCACCCCCAAAACCATTCCTATCCAATCGACTGCCAGAGATGCAAAACAAGTCAAAGATATGGACAAGCATTTTTGAAGAAAAATTTAAAAGGATGAGTTCCATCAATGTCAACTTGCTCAAAAAAAAAAAAAAACACTTACACAACCTCCAGTGTTGTAATGCCCCCAAGCTCAGCTGGGATTGAGCCTGATAATTGGTTGCTATCAAACAATCTGTTGAACAGAGAAGTTATCAAAATCTCTCTTCACATGACATAAGATGCGAACTGAAAATTGGCAATCCCTTACATGTGTAAGAGTGTCATCTTGGAATTGAAGAGTCCTGTAAGCGTTCCAGTTAATTGGTTCTTGTTGAAATGACTGCTCATCAAATATGAGCATATACAATCAAAGGTTAGCGATAACATCTCTTCACTTGATTGGTCAATAGCATAAAGTAAGGATGGAAATTTTTACAGGTGCTTTGTCTGGACAAGTAAGTCAAGGCCTGGTGATGTTGGTGACGAGATGGGGATAGATCCAGTGAGCTGATTGTCAGCCAGATCTAGATAGAAGAGGTTTGTCAGAAGGCCAATAGAAGGGGGTATCCCACCTGTGAACTTGTTGGAATTCAGGGCCCTAAAGAGAATGGTGCCAAATTTGTTGTGTCAATCCATTGAAATTTTAAAAAGAACACATTATGATGGGTTTCTCATCAGACATTCTGAGCAGCTATCCACTTACAAGAACCAGAGCTTCGACAAGTTGCCTATTTCTTTTGGAATTGCTCCTGTGAAGCTGCAACCAGCCAAGATCCTGAAAATTAAGCACATTTGTGCAAATCAGTTAGCATGTTTGGGTATTCCTCATAGGAAGAACAGGGATGACAACAATGAGCAACGTGGGACATACAATGTCGTAAGCTGCCCAAGGTTCCCAATCTCAGCAGGAAGCGGACCACCGAGGCCAATGTTAGAGGAAAGATCCCTACAAGTGTTTGTGTTATCACTTGTCAGCAGTCAGCTAGTACAACATTCTTTCTTCTCTTGTGCAGGCAACTTAAATTAGAATCCAGAACTTAATTGCTAATTATAAATTGAATTTCAAGAATTTTTAAATTAAGGAAAAAAATATAGTAACTGGGACTCCATGGCAAGTAAGATGCAGTACTTATTAATTTGGAATTTCGTAATTATTAGATCATGAAAAACTACAATTGAGACTTCAAGCTGAGTGCAACTTTCTATTTACTAATGATTACTTTGAAACTATTAATTAAGAAATAGAAATATACAGTGTTTGAATTTTTCATATCTTTGATGTGTGACTTTGATCATAATTTCACATTAGAATAAATTTATAAAATTAAGTAACTTTAAGATATTCTGAAAGTAGTTTTTAAGAAAAATCTAGACATACCATTTTTATGTTTGGAAACTAAATTGTCAAAGTTTTAACCAAATCTTGTCCAAAACATCAAATATTTATGACCAAGAGGGAGTAGTATCATTGCGAATGAACGTGTTAGTGAATCAAATCCATGTCAAATTGCAAAAACTGTTGACTATTAAACATGTAAGCTTAAACTAGTCAGTTGAACTCAAGCATCAAGGAAGCGGAGCATCCTACACGCTAAAATAGCTAGGCATCCTTTGGAAAAAGAGGAATTTTACAGAAATTTCGGAAATTGAACTAATTTCGGTGAAATTCCTATAAAATTGTGAGCGTGTTGGGGATTGAATACGAAACCTCAGGGTTAAAATTACCCACCCCTTGCCACTACAGTGGTTGAGTTCTTTACCCAACTTTCCCAACTCACCTCCTTCATTTTCCGCGCGCATGCTTTTTAAACTGCTAAAGAGTTCGTTTTTTTTACAAAAAAAATTATAGGAAAGTTGCTTTAAAAAACCATATTAATCCATTTTTCAAAAGATATAATAAATACTTAATTAATCATAAGAAAATGTGTCGCTCTGTTTTGCGTGCGAGGGAGCCGAACACAGCCAAGTGCATCTCTTATGACCCTTTTGATCGGTTCAGTCAGAAGTTCATAACCTGAACAACCGAAGTGCTACTGCATCCAAAATTTCTAAATACTCTGAACTTCTGAAGAATCATGACTGTCTGCAGCTAATAATTCTAAAAAAAAAATTCTGCAAAAAGGAAAAAAACTCCTAATGATTTCAAGGTAGGGAACTACGGCGGTGAAATAATGCTTACAGATAGACGAGCTGAGTGAGCAGGCCGATGCTGGTGCCCAGCGTGCCCTGCAGGTTGATGCTTGACAGCCTCCTGCAAAACAATACAAGCATGACATGATGGAAATTAATAAAGTTGCTTCCTCGTCCCACTATGTTTTCTTCCCTTCTACTAATGTTCATACTCCTCTATCCTATCACGGTTTTCCTCTAACTAGCATTCAGTTGATTGCTTGTAATGCGGTAATGCCGGATCTAGTCAATTCCATCATTCCAAATTGCAGTGAAAACGAAAACAACCGTTCATATTTTCAACACATAAAACAGGTCCATCAAAACCACACGAAGTTTTCTAATAATACCTCACAAATACCCCATATACTTTATCCGACCTTTACCCGTTTAGTACTAATTTTCTAAATACAAACTAATCCCACACACGAATTTTTAAACAGCTTTTCTTTACAAACTAACCATAACACTTTCCTTAAAAATATTTAAACAGTTTGCCACGCCAGCAAGCCGGGTGTGGCAACGCCAATGAGCGGGGTGTGGAGGAACTGCCACATCGGCGCTCGGTTGACGATTTCAACGGCAACGACTGCCATGGGGCAGCTTTTGCCACGCCATGACTATTGGCGTGGCAGCTCTGTTTGGCCACACCACTGCTATTCAAAAGTTTCAGTTTTAAAAATATTTTTTCGGGTGGTCTGTTAATAAAATTATATTTTTAAAAGGTCTAACTTATAAAAAAAATTCGCCATGATGTGACCGGAACTCTAATGATCTCGCGTGATTTGGTGATTAGCAGCAGAAGGAGCTGGGCTCTTACAGCGATGTCACCCTCCCGTTGCTGCACATGACGCCGTCCCACCCGCCGCCGCAGGGGTCGCCGGAGTTCCAGCTCGACGGGTAGTTCCTCCATTGCTGCATCAGACCCCGCAGCGCGTCAACTGCCCAAGAATGTTTCTCCAAGGATTAGCCGAGAGCCAGGGCCCAACATTTTGCAAAATCGCCGGTAGTGAGTGCTGAGAGATCAACTCACCGTCCGCTCCGTTGGTCTCGCAGAACCCCTTCGGCGCCGTCGCCGCCAGCAGTAGAACCACCACCACCAGCAACGGCGGCGCCGGCGCCGCCCCGTCCTCGCCATTACGCGCTAGAGCGCGTGAGGTTGGGGAAGACGAAGAACTCAGGGAAGAAGCGGACTATAGAGAGAGAGAGAGAGCCCACGGCTTGCGAGAGCCCACGCGACGCTGTATATACTGGGCCGGCCCACCAACCAGCCGCGGGGGACGCGCGTGTTGGTTGGTGACTTTCACCTTCGTAAGCTAACCTCGTCCTTTGGGAGGCAAAATATGTTGCTTTATTAATCTTGCGCGTTGTTTGTAACCATTTCCTTCTCCATGTTGTGTACATGTGTGTGTTTTTCTTGTGTGGAAGGCGCCCGAATTATTTAGGTCGTTAGCTTGATTGATGCAACCAAGGTTCGTGGCTTTATTAGGTTAGTAGCACTTTAATTTATGAGGAAAATTGCTGGTTTTCGAAAGATTGAACGTGCCAATAATTCGATGGAGTACTTGATCTAACCACAAAATTTCCCATATTGGGAATTTTAATTAATGATGAAATTTGTCCTCTGCCCGTGCCACTACCCTTGTTGGCCCAGTGGACCCTTTGACATTCTATAGATGTACTCTCTCCATTCTAAAATATAAGAATTTAGAACCGGATGAGATATTTCTACTATGAATCTAGACAGGCTGTCTGTTTAGATTTGTAGAACTAGAAAATGTCCCATTCAGTTGTAGGCCATAACCGCCACGTTGGTCAGGAGAAAGTAGTGCAAGATACAGAAGGGAAATGTGACAAACCATCGAAGAAATAATCTGATGTGGTAATATGGGTTAATAACAACACCTACAAAATGTACAATTCATTGGCAAGCTGAAAGCTAGAGAAAGGAAATAAAAACCAGAGCAATCGCCTCCATTCACAACCTACACCACATGTGCATAACCAGAAATCAAGTCTTTTTTTTTTTCATAGAACGGATGGGAGTACTAGCTAGTCTACAAAAAATCACAAGTTACTGCACGGGCGGCTTGACCCCAAAGAAGGGCAAGTAATCCGGCACGTCGTCGCCACCGCCGGCGCCCTCGAAATCGGTGGCGGATGAGCCGGCCGAGCCGTCCACCGTGGCCGGCTCGTTCTGCAGAATGGCCTCGATCTCCTTCACGACGGCGCCCATGGCCGGCCGCGCGGCCGTGGAGTCATCCACGCACCGCATTGCCAGCTGCACGAACCGCCGGAATCCGGCGGTGCGCGTGGAGTCACGGATCGCCGGGTCCACGATGCCACGCAGGCCGTAGTGGTCGTCGTCGGCCGGGTCGATGGCCAGCCTCACCTCCCGCACGATGTACTCCCCGCTCTCGATCGGCTGCCTCCCGCTTATCAGCTCCAGCATCACCACACCAAAGCTGTACACGTCGCTCTTCTCCGACAGCTTCTGCGTCATGTAGTACTCTGGGTCGAGATAGCCCTACCAATTTACCAAATAAGACCAAGAAATTAAGCTTATTATTCAATTTGGTTGGCTTTTAATATGTTGATAATTTTTCCAGTAAGTGAGGAAGAGAAGTGCTAAATGGGGTTTGTGAAATCAGTAATATCAGAGGATTGGTACAAGTGGATATAATGAGGCTGTGTTTAGTTCAGCACAAAGTTTGGATTTTGGTTGAAATTGAAGATGATGTGACTGAAAAGTTGTTTGTGTATGACAGGTTGATGTGATGAAAAAAGACTGAAGTTTGGATCCAAACTTTGGATCTGAACACAGCCTGAGGTGAATTTGTGAAATGCAGTGTACCAGTGTTCCCTTCACTTGGGTGGAGACGTGGCTCTTCTTGGTGTCGTCGACGAGCTTGGAGAGGCCGAAATCGGCTACCTTAGCTTTGAGGTTGTCATCGAGGAGGATGTTGGTGGACTTCACATCACGATGGATGATAGGCGGGTTGGCATGCTCGTGTAGGTAGGTGAGCCCTCTCGCCGAGCCAAGCGCAATCCTCAACCTCTTCCGCCAGTTTAAGGGTGTGCCCTTCGCTAGAAATTAAAATATTTTTAATTAGTTTGTTTCTTACTAAGAATTTTTATACTCTGTAATACAAACAAGAGGATAATTAAAATAGATTTATGGATTTAATATTTATACCCATCAAGTTATCTCTGAGCGTGCCATTGGAGATGTACTCGTAGACGAGCATCTGCTCGCCCAGCTCATAGCAGTAGCCGATGAGGCGGACCAGGTTGCGGTGGTGCACCCTGGACAGCAGCTCGATCTCGTTCTTGAACTCAACTACACCCTGCATTGAGCCCGGTTGTGCTCGCTTGATGGCGACGCGGGTGCCGTCAGCGAGCGTCCCCTTGTACACCTTCCCGTAGCCTCCCGACCCGATCTCGTGGCTGTCTGAGAAGTTGCCGGTGCAGCTCTTCAGCTCGTCTACGCAGAAGAACCTTGTTCCCTTCAGATGTGGAGCTTCCCACGAATCTGGAATAAGGATATATTAGAAACAATTCTTATCACTTCAATTTCTTGATCTTTTCTCATGTCTTGTTTTAGTAGTTCAAGCAATGCTACTATATATACTTCCTTCCTCCATTTAACAATGTAAGTCATTCTAGTATTTTCCACATTCATATTGATGTCCCCTGCCAATTGATTAATTCACATAAGCTTTTAGATCCTTACCCAGAGGGTCTACTTGTTCGGCAAGTTCCTTGGCTTTTCTCTTCCGGCGCAGAGCAAATATTGCCATGAAAATGAGGGCCATCACAAGGAGCCCACCGGCTGCTCCAATTGCAGCTTTAGCACCCATAGTGATTGTAGATTTCTCGCCATTGGCGATACCAGCGCCTGGCATACCGCACAGAAAAAATCAGAGAACACAATTTTAAGCGGTCACCAAAATTTAAATTTTAAAGGTTGATTTTGAGGTATATTTATTGTAGTTTATTTTTAAGTATTGTTTTTTTAACCATAAAGAATATATATATAAAAGTTTTACCCATAATTTTTTTTCCGCTGATGAGTTGCTACGGTTTATAATCAGCCTATGCCAAACAATGAGGCTTTGAAGCTCTTCATACTACTATGTACTAATTTGATGCAAAAATTGCCAAACAGAAGAACCTTTTTTTCTTTCGCGAAGAACCCTGTTGTATCTTAAATTACAATTTTGGCATCTCTTGTTCGTTTTTTAAAGAATGGTAAAAAGCCCACCTCAAAATAGGATTATGCACTCTATGTGCTCCTAGAGCGAAAAGAAAAACAAGAACTACTTCAATGCAAATTCTTAAGGTTAACTAATGGAATGAGTATAGAACGGATTAAAATGAACTTATGGGGCATATTGGGATCATCCAAAATTGAGGGGCCAGCATCGAGCAAATTCTAAAGGGTATATAGGGGATTTTCTTTAAGATTAATTTCCGCGAGGTGAAATTGAAGTACCTAGTAATAAGTTATATGTCTCTCCAATGAAATAATAAGGTCCAAAATTGGATGGTGGTAAGTAAGTCTGGTTGCTAAGCCCAAAGTCAATTCTCGACAACTCCGACATGCTGAAGGTCACCCCGGATGACGGGAACAGCTTCACTTGAATTTCGAGGTTTTTGTAACTGTCGATTCTGACGTTGGAGAGGTAGACTGAACCGGGGTGCAGCTTCAGCTGCATCCACAGGGTCATCTCCAGCTGCCGGAACGGCTCGCGGGTCGTCACGTCGGGGAAGTAGGGTGCCCTGAAGAAGAGGGTCCCTTTGTATGGGTAGGCGCAGCTGCAGTATCCAGGGTCCAGGCTCTGATCATCAGGGCACTGATCTGATGCTGCTGAGCCGCTGCATTGCGCCATGCTGGTGGTGTACGCTGTGTTCCCTTGCTTGATGCTGCAGAAGGGCTGGCCGGAGAAATCTTGATCGGCGCACAGGGGATTCCCTACCAGCCTGCGGGAGAAGAGATCGACACGATAATATACTATTCCCTTTGTTTTATATTATAAGTCGTTTGATTTTATTCTTAATCAACTTTTTTTAGATTTGACTAAGTTTATAGAAAAAAAATAGTAACATTTACAACACGAAATTAGTTTCATTAAATATAACATTGAATATATTTTGATACAATATTTGTTTGCTACAAATTTGATCAAACCTAAGAAAGTTTGACTAAGAAAATATCAAATGACTATAAAATAAGACGAATGAAGGACATCCGTTTTTTTAATGTATGACGTTGTTGATCATTTGTTTTATTTCAAATTTTTTGTGCAAATATTTTTAATCATGCTTAAAGAGCATTTGATGATAAATCAAGTCACAATAAAATAAATAATAATTACATATTTTTTTAATAAGATGAATAGTTAAACGTATCTTAAAAAGACAATGATATCATACATTAAAAAACGGAGGGAGTATATAATTGGTGAATTGGAGCAAAATATATAGCATTGTGTTTGTGTCCTTGGTCTTGATGGATCAGGTTTTCAGGTGATCTTACACTAGTGTGTAGTTGTAGCCTGTGATATTCCGAGAAACTATTTGGTTGTTCTGGAGATTTACTATCTCCAGCTGATTGCTGATGCTGCCAGTCATCTCAAGTGTCCCATTAAATCGATTGTTGCTCAGCACGCTGTTTGATCGACCACAACACAGGCAAGAATGAGAAGAGGTACCTTCCTAACGTAGAGGTATTGGGAGGTGCCACATATCTACGCTACAAAATGTGGTAACTCCAAATACCCCTTTTCAGAAAGGAAAAGCAAACTCTCTGTATATTTATATTGAGCGTAAGTTGACGTAAAGTTACACTTGCTGTAGCTGGGGCAATGTGAAGAGCCCTTTGGGGACCTGGCCGCAAAGGCTTACATTAGCCATTAATCTGAGTGAGCAAACATGTTGAGGTATTGTGAATTATTTGCAACGCAATGATTTAAAAAAAAACAATTCCAAAAACTATAGATAACTCACAAAGAATTAAGAGATGTTAAACTTGTGAACCAGGTGGGGGCAACTGAAATATCAAATGCGTTGTTGCTCAAATCCCTGGCAATTATAGAATGAATACGTCAGTAGTTATCCAAACTGCTTCTATCTATCTATGCATCCCTTTATATATTTGAATGTATATTTCAGATAATAAAATTTATTCTAGTCTTTACTTTAAAGAAGTTGCAATTAATTACTTATTTATCTTTCTAACTTCTTTCATAAATATAAGGAATCAGGGTAGTGTCTATTAGACAAAGCTAAAGGGGCCATATATATATTCACTCTTACTGCTTATAATTATCAATTTAATCGGAAAACAAAATATTTTAATTGTTAGTAATGTGTTGATCTAGATTATAACACGGTGCAAATTCACATCGTGCTATATGAGACATATGACACCATATCATGAGTGAGATTAGTGCTTGATAAAAAAAATCAAACAACTAAAGAGGAACTTGGTATCGAATAATCATAATCAAGAAGAAAGCATCAGAGCACATAAACAATTGAACACATTACCACAGGGTTGAAACTACATACCCGCGCCATTAAGCTTGACAAGATAAGCGAACAACTTTTCTATATCCACACCTAGCTTAAAACATTTTGAATGCATGCAAATACAACTTGAGCAATGCAACCTCTCTAGGATTATGAACACTACCGGGGAAGGGGCAGAGGATAGAAGAGTGAATGAGAGTTTATGGGGTTAGGTTTGTTATAACTTCTTTATTTGAGAATTTTATAGTTTTTGAGAGATATCTAAAGGCACCAAATATTTTAATGTGAAATCTGGTACCTTCTGATGCATCAGATGTCATAAGTTACTAAAAATGTACATTAGAAAACATAATATATACCTCCTTAATACCATAAAATCACTCTCTTTATTTTGTTAGTGGATAGGCAAATATCCTGCTTTTTAATATTCATGTGGAAATTGTGAGGGAACTTTCCTAGACAAATCTTAGCCAAGTAAAAAAAAAAAATCTCTAGATGAACTTTTTATATTCCATTTGCACCTACCAAACAATGTATTGAAACTAAAATCAAACTCCCATACTAATCTCGCACTAGTTTCCTTCTCTAAGGGCCCTGTTCGGCTGCCCGTTAACGCAGCTGGGCTGCAACAGTTTAAACAATGCTACTATTGATGATTCAGTTGTTGCAGACTTGAGATGCAGCGTTGTGGCTGCACAGCAATGGCTGCCGGACACAGCCCAAATTCATATTCCTCCCAAATGTTGCCAAACAGAAGTTTGTGCATAAGAATGTTAGCAGGGGACCATGGATCACCATGTTCACTCTCTAGGCTTAGAAATTACCATGTTAATGATATGGAAAAAGAGATATATCCATGTCGTTTATCATAATGGGTCTATGATTTTCTCTTCTTCTTCTTTTTTGCCGGGCCGGCCAAGAAAGGCCAACCAAATTTACTTAAGATTGAAGAATATATACAAATATATAAAGTTATAACTTCAACAAGAAGCTATCGAAGTAATGGAAGTTGTCACCGGAGCAACCTCCCAAAAGCAAAAGATTACACTAAGGGACTACTCTCCTATATTTCTGAAAACCCCAGCTTCCTTCCAAATCGCCACTCCCTCTTTGATTGAACCAGATAGGAAACCGGCTAAGCGCCGCTTGTTCTGAAACACATGCACATTTCTTTCCTTCCAAACCATCCAACAAACAAGCAGCACAAGGCTGTCAATGGCGTCCCTGTAGTTGTTCCGAAAATTTTGCCGCATCGCTAACCACCATTCGCCCAAGTCCAAGCCTGACTCAGATGGCAGCAAGAAGCCAACCCCAATCCAGCCCTTGATCATTCTCCACACCCTGATCGTGTAGGTGCAAGACACAAATAGGTGTTCACAATCTTCATCACCCACCAAGCAAAGTTGGCAAACCTGCTGGTGCGGCCAGCCACGCTTACTTAGATTATCCGCCGTGAGGCATTGCCCTTTTTCGGCCAACCACATAAAGAATTTCATCTTTGACGGCGCTCTTGTTTGCCAAATCAGAGTACCACATCGCGCCACCGTGTTTGCCATGAAGAACATGCTGTAAGCCGAGCAGGGAGTGTATTTTCCATTTGGTGCCCACTTCCAGATTGTCTCATCTTCCTCCCCATCTTGAAGTCGCACCCCCTGGACCGCGTCCCAAATCTGAAAGTATTCCCCAATTGCGCGATTGGAGGGTGCCCCCTTGATGTCTCGTACCCACCTGTGGTTCAGAAGCCCTCGTGCCACCGTCAAGCCCGAGCGCTCGACATGGCTGAAGATCAAGAGGAATCTCGACTTTATGCTCCCCACCGGCAACCAGTCCGCCAGCCAAAATTTGGTGTTCTTCCCATCACCCAACACTTGTCTCGTTCCTGCAAGGTAGAGGTCTTGCAAGTCTTTCGACTGATCTATTGGAACTGTTGTCCATGGCCTGTCTTGTTGTTCCCCCCTTTTTGCTAACCACTTGAGACGAAGTGCCTTGCCGAAATAATTGATGTTCTTGATTCCCAGCTGTAGCGCCCGTTCTGTCGTGGCGCCTAGTGGGAAAACTATCTCTTAAAAATCCTAAATGTGAAAATTATTTCTTTGTATGTTGTCTGGTATCCGTGCCATTCCAGATCTCAATTCTCCGATCCATTGTCGAATCCAAACCCTAATCTCAAATCTGTCCCAAATCAAATCCTCTCGAAAAGTCTATTTTGCCCCCCTCGAGTTCGCGGGCCGATCTCTTCTCCCCGGCCCATTCCCTCTCAGCCCATCTCTCCCTCCCCCCCTCCATCCTTGCCCGCACGTGCGAGGCACGTGTGCCGCTCGGGCGCTGAGCGAGAGAGAGAGCTCGCTCTCTCTCTTTCTCTTCTCCCTCCCTCTCTGCTCTCGTTGCCGCTTCCCGCCGACGCCGCTCAAATCGCCGCGCCACCCGTTGCTTCCCACGCGCGCGCGCCGTGGTGGCCGACCGGCCAGTCGCTGCCGCCGTCAGCGCCTGCCGCGCCTGAGCCCGCGTCTGCCGCCCTGTAGCCGCGCCCTTCCAAACCGCCCCGCCGTCATCGCCGTCGTCATCGAACCGGCCCCGCCACTCCGCGCGCTAGCTTCCAAGGGATGGAGGCAGAGCTCCTCCTCTTCCTGCCGTGTCGCCCTCTCTCCCTCCTTCTTTTCCCAAAGAAGCAAGGGGCAAGCCCCCTTTCTTTCTTCCTTTTTCCTTTTTCTCTTCCACCGCCGGCGTCACCCTCCCTGTCGCCGTTTTGGCCGCTAGCCGGAGCGCCAGCTCGCTGGCTTGACCGCCCAAGGTCGGTTTCCGAACCGACATAGCCGCCCTATAAACCCGAGCCCCTCCCCCAAACCCATCTCCCTCGTTTTCGCCTTCCGCCATTGTCGCCTTGCTCCGTGCCTTGTTCGCCGTCGCCTTCCGCCGTTGCGTGTGCCGGAGGAGCCGGTGCGCGCTAGGAACGGAAGGGGACTACGGGCGCACGTCTTTCTCCTCTTCCCCGGCCTGAGGCCGGAGCGATCACGCCCCGCGCCGTCGGCCATCGTCACTGCGCCCCTTCACACCGTCGCGGTAGTGCACTCCCCGTTCTCCCTCCTTGTTCCTCCTCCTCCCCCTAGCTTTTGGCAGTAGCTTGTGTAGACCTCTAGTAGCTAGTTGGCGCCGCCCCGACCGTTGCCGCCGCTCGCTGTGTGCTCGCCGCCGTCGCCGCCTGTGCTCGATAGCGCCCGCATGTCGCCGGCCTCTCTCGTAGTATCTCCGTCTAATCCGACGCTACAAACGGACTCCGGTAGCCGCGTAGATGCTCTAGTCCAGAGGAATCGAACTCCCGTCGCGCCGTCACCGTTACCCTCTTTTCTCGCCGCCGGTCGCCACCGCCGAAATCCGCCGCCGTCGAACTCCCTCCGGCGAATCCAAGCCATTGGCTCGTCTCCCCTCAACCCGTGCTACCTCCCGGTGTGCTCACTTTTGCTTGTATCGCCGTGATTCGCCCCGCCGTTCGCAGCCGCCGTTCGCCGTCCGTTCCGGCGGCGCCTTCTTCAACCTCCCGCCGGCCCGCGTGGCAGCCACGTAGGCGCCACCTCAGCCGCGACCGGGGCAAGCTGACTCCGGTCCGCCGCTCCCCTCTGCCCCGCTCGCGCGCGCAGTCCACCGCGAGCCGTGAGGCTGCGCGTGGGCCCGCCGCATCCGCGTCCTCCGCAAGCCGCGCGCGTGCACCGCGCCCCCCTCCGAACCCTAGCGCCGCGCTGACTGCTCCCCGCTCACGGTGAGCCGAGCTGCTGACAAGCGGGTCCCACTCGGGACCACGCAAGGTGGACCCGGCCCACCGGTTCTCCCTCCCTCTTCCCCGTGCGTGCCTTTGGGCCGCCTTCTCGGGCCGGCCAGCCCATTAGCTCGGCTGAGCCGCGCCCCTTCTCTCGGGCCGTGCCCTAGCCGCCCGAGGGAAGTCCGTTTCCCCTCCCTCTTTCTTTTCTTTTTCAAAAGGGTTTAATTAAATCCTTTTTCCTTTAGACCAAAAATCCAATAATCTTAGAAATTCAATAACTTCTCAACCGTACATCCGTTTGACTCCGTTCAACTTCCAAAAATCCTCAAATCTCGAGATCTATCTAATGGCACACTTAGAGGTCAATAATAGGGCTTTATTTTCGCCGTTTGTTGAGTTGTCCCATTTCGCGTGTAGTTTCGGAGCCCGAAGACCCGCCGTGCGAGGATTTCAAGGATCAAGCTCAAGATCTCGAGCAAGGCATCTTGCACCTATAATTTAAACCTAAGTATTTCTTTTCCGCAAATATTGCATGAATAGGATTTACACAAGTAATTCGGCCGTGGCTTGCGAGATAGCTTGCCGGCCCCCAATCCTGATTGCTGCAATTACCCTCCTTGAATTATTGAACACTTAAACCTCCTTTGTCAACTGTTGTGCTTCGATGCACGGGCCCTCAGGCACGCGCATCGGAACACCTCCCCTCAAATTTAAAATATCCAACGATGGGTAAAACTTGGGTTTTACAAAAGACTTGGAAAAACCCGACATCTGGGTCGGTGCTTGCAAACTAAAAAGAATTTCCAAAATCGCAGACCGGGGGACGTGCCGGGAGCACGGTTTCCCGCTCTTGCACTTAAGGACTGATTCCTTTGGAATTTCATCCGAACATATAACAAGTACAACCACATGGGTGGGATGGGACACCCCTGGCTGAGTAATTAGCTAATCAGGGGAGCCTTGATGCCAGGAGACAAGTGGATTCGCCAGGGTGGTGCTGGGGAGGACCCCTGGGCTTCCTGGCACAGTATGGTCTGGGACCTAACCTGTTGTTGGTCTTGGACCCCTCTCGTCGGCATATGGTAAACCTGTGTCGGCTCTCGAAATGCCTTGTCATGAAAGCCTCAAGGTCACCAGACGTGGCTGTTCTGCACGAGCTGGGTGATCCGGGTTAGTAATGTCGTGTGAGTAAGGTATGCCCCCTCTGCAGAGGTTATTAAACTGTTCGAACAGCCGTGCCCACGGTCATGGGCAGATGTAAGGTGATTCCTTAGCGTAGTTTTGTTTAAATACTGCTTTGTGAAATTGCTGTTGTGGGTTTGGGTTCGATGTTTGGAACA
Source organism: Oryza meridionalis (assembly GCA_000338895.3). NCBI lineage: Eukaryota > Viridiplantae > Streptophyta > Magnoliopsida > Poales > Poaceae > Oryza > Oryza meridionalis. Next base: position 24,175,707 of record CM002528.2, read on the forward strand.
TCTATGGCTGACGGGATCAGCTAGGCCCAGGTGGCCGTTTGAAAGTTGTGGCCGGGTGCCAATCTTGAATCAATCAAAGACTGATACAATGCACATACTCCGATCGGACGAGATGCACTATCTTATCCGTGTCGTTTGAGAAGCACTCACTTAGTTGTTTTAAAAAGGAGTTTAACTAAAGTCAGTTGTAAAAACAACAGCCTTTCCTTTGAAGCCTTCATTAAACACATAATTCCCATGACTTGCTGAGTACTCCTGTACTCACCCTTGCTCTATATAAATACCCCCCCTAGTTGCCGAAGATGATGAGATGGATCCCACTGACGAGGAGTTCTTCTAGGAGCAAGTCGGCTATGATGAGTTTTAGGGTTTCGATATAGTTCCCAAGTCGCGCCTGTGATGAATGGTCCAAGTCTTGGCTTCCGCTTTCCTCTTTTGTAATGCAGTTGTGAGCTCGGGGTCTGTCCGCAGCCCAACATGACTGTAATCCTACTCTATAATAAAGAGACCTCTGTTGCTGTGATATTCTGTCTTCCTGTGATACCAGCATTGTTTCCTAGGACTGGTATCAGTTAACAGGTTAATTTGGAGCGTCACGAGCTAGTTCCGTTCAGGGCTAGTTCAGGGCGTGACACCAGCCCGCCATTTTCATGTGGCATGCAGACCGCTTTCCAGGCAACCAAGCAGTGTCCGCCATTCACCTCCTCCTGCCCTTTCCATAGAAATCCTCGGCACTTCCTGTTTATTTCTTTGATTGCCCACTGTGGGGGCTCAAGTACAGACATGTAATGCACTGGCAAAAGCAAGTAGGACTGTCTTGATCGAGGTCAGCCGGTCACCGGCGGAGAGAAACTTTGGCTTCCACCCGACGAATTTCTTGACAAACCGGTCAAGGAGCGGTTGGACATCGTGCTTTGTAAGCTTTCGGAGGGAGAGCGGGAGCTCGAGGTAGGTGATTGGGAATGGCTCGACTCTGCAACACAAGATCGACTAGACTAGCTCTGATTGCTCCTCTGAACATTGGATCATGGTGACCGCACTCTTGGTGAAATTTGCTACCAAACCAGTGGCCTCCCCGAAGAGTTCAAGAATTCCTTTAACTGCCCAAGTGTCCTGCTCCGACGGCTGGAAAAAGAGCACCGCATCATCGGCATACAGAGAGATCACCGGCGAACGCGATCTGCCGCCGAACCCACCCATGACGCCGAGGGAGATCGCCTTTGCAACCAGTGTTTGCAAGACATCCATCACGAGGACAAAAAGGAGTGGCGACAGTGGATCCCCTTGTCGCAAGCCTCTCATCAATCTAATCGGGTCACATTCCTCCCTATTCAGCCCCACTGTCGTTTGCGCTGTAAGGAGGAGAGAACATACCCAACTCCGCCAACGGGCTCCAAACCCTCTGTACTGTAGTAACTGCAACAGGAAAGGCCAGGAAACTGAGTCAAAAGCTCTAGAGATGTCCAACTTAAGCAACACCATTGGCTGTCGTTTTGTGTGAAACCGTCGAGCCATTCCTCTGACGAACATAAAGTTCTCGTGGATCGAGCGACCCCTGATGAAAGCCGACTGTGTGAAGGGGATCACACAGTCGGCTTTTTTTTGCAGGGAGGGTCTATGATTTTCGATCACGATGGACGATGGGCCATATTACAGCAGTGTAGATTAACCAGTTGTGTTTAAAATAGACTGAATAAATGTATATCAAATATAATTCTACTTTAAATAAACAAACTTCATACAAATTCAGTTAATTGTATGATTGGGAAATAACAAAAGTGGGTTTCTTACACAACATTTAAGTTGGTCATGCTGCTCAGATCTGGCATTGATCCAGTTAGTTTGTTGTTTGCTAAGTTCCTGCAGAAGAGACATTTTCCAGCTGATAGGTGCCTTAAGTGTCATAACTGTTCTTTTAAGATCAAGTATCACTTACAACTCATTTAGTTTAACCAATTTGCTGGTGTTAGTAGGAATTGCTCCCTCAAAACCGTTCATATTCAATCGTCTGTCAAAGATGAAAAGCAAGTCAAAGAAAGATATGACCAAGTAAAATGCAAGTCCAGTGAGCTTATATTATCAGCCAGGTTTAGCTAGAAGAGGTTTGAAGATCGGTGAATTCATGGCGGTATGCCGCATGTAAACTGCTTTCAATTCAAGGCTCTATAGAGAACACCAAAATTAATTATGTCAATCCACGAAATAAATTAAATACGTTATGATGTGGTTTTCATCTGAAATCTGAACCAGTCATCCACTTACAAGAACCAGAGCTGCAGCAGGTTGCCTATTTCTTTCGGAATTTCTCCAGTGAAGCTACAACCAGCTAAGATCCTAACAATTACAGAACATTATGAAAATCAGCTAAGTACTAACAGAGGAAGTAATGTTGACAACAATGAGTAATGTGGTGCATACAGTGTCGTAAGTTGCTTAAGGTCTCCAATTTTAGTAGGCAGCGGACCACCGAGACCAGAGTTGAAGGAAAGATCCCTGGAGGTACTTGTATTGTCAGCTAACACATATATATAACCTATACTAATTGACATTCTGAGAGAGCTCCCACGTAGTAATCAGAAAGATATGATCGTTGATTAAATTGATCCTATTACTGTAACCTAGATCGTATTAAGAATATTGAACATATGGATTCTTCCACCAAATTTGTGTCTGCCACCGCAGTGACAGACCTTGATGTTGGCATCAGAGCCGCGCTACTCACCAAGAAGCTGCGCACTCGCCAAGCCTTAGGCTGTGTTAGGGAGGAGGAGTTGGAAACTTCTCTCTCGTATGGAAAACGAGGTAGTTCATTAGTACATGATTAACTAAAAACTTTAGAAAATAGATTAAATAAATTATATATATATATAATTTATTTAATTAAAAATATATTGTTTAATAGTTCAGAAAGTGTGCACACCAAAAACAAAAGTAGAAGATGGAAAATGGGAATGACGAAAGCACCCTTAGACTGCTTCATCGCCCCTCTCCTCCCTCCCCTTCTGTTCTGCCATCTATCCTTGTATCCAGTAAATCGTATCAACGCAAAAGTTGACAAGGGGTGGATGGGGAGGAGGGTTAAATTGGACTTTTTTTTAGAACATTAAAAATCATACCTTCCAGATTTATTTGCTGCTGACAATGTAAGCCAAATGTATAATGTTTCTCTCCTTTTAAGAAACCTAGACTAGATTAACAAATTAATTAACCTATAATCCACGTCACACAAGCAAAATAGTCAAAGGTGCTAAGCCAGGTAAACTGAAGTAGTGATCTGAGCTCAAAGCCTGAAGAAAGCAGAGTCAGAACTCAGAAGCAAAAATGTTCCGGCAACTGTTCCCTTGGCAAATGGAATCAGTAAGTTCCTAGCCTGAACAATTGGAAATTGTCCAGCAGCATAAAAAAAATCCAAATCTCGAGCTCAAAGCTCTACAAAATCATGGCAGTTTTGCAGCTAATTAATGAACATTGCAAGGTTGGGTGGGTGGTGAAGCTGCTCACAGAATGACGAGCTGGCTGAGCTGCCCAATGCTGCTGCTCAGTATGCCTTGCAGGTTGACGCCTGATAACTTCCTGCAAAACCACCCAAAATGCATGAGATGATGCCCACAGGAAGGCTCTCTGATGATTGACGATATTTTATCAGCAGAAGGAACTGGATCTTACAGCGATGTCACTCTGCCGCCGCTACACATGACATTCGCCCAGCTATCGCAGGGATCGCCTGACGTCCAGCTTGACGGATAGTTCGTCCATTGGCGCATCAGGGACTGGAGCGCGGCCGCTGCGCATGCAAAGGTGAAATTTCACGGAAGAACATAACAGCTACCCGTAACAAGTAATTTTAAAAGATTCGGATTCCTAAGAATTAATTGATTCCTTTGAATATCATTCTTGTACATATAGAAAAACCAAAGAAAATTTTCGTTTCCTACCAGTTATAGAGAGAAAATAAAAGAAAATTTCCATCCACACAAACCTCATAAAAAAAAGAATTGAAGTTTGTATGCATTTATATTCCTCCATTTTTTCTATTCCTATATACATATTGAACTGTCTCCAAAACGAATAGACCCTTAATTAGATTTTGCTGGTCAGACTCTCATCCCCTTCTTCATATATGGAAGAAACGGATCACATTTCACAAAGCGTGCCAAGAAGAAAAGTAGTAGAGGTGATCGATCGCCCAGTAGCTAGAAAAGACTCACCATCCTGAGCGTTGGTGTCGCAGAAGACCGACGGTGCACTAGCCAGCAGCAGCAGTAGCAAGAACATCGGCCGCTCCATACTGTGCGATGCCCCCGCCGCGCGCGCGCTTGCTGGCCGTCGCGCGAGACAAGACCACAGGAGGTGGAGGTGGAGGTGGAGGTGGGAGAGGACGAGGGACAGAGAGGAGAGAAGAAGTCTGCGCGAGGAGAGAGAGTGTTGCTGGTGGTCTCACTTCTCGGCCCTGTTTATTTCTCCAAAGACATCAAATATTACACACAAGAGTATTAAATATAGGAAAAAAATCAATTATAATTATAAGATGAATATTTTAAGCCTAATTACACCATGACTTGACAATGTGGTGCTACATTAAACATTTGCTAATAACGGATTAATTATGCTTAATAAATTCGTCTCACAGTTTTCTGGCGGAATCTATAATTTGTTTTGTTATTAGACTACGTTTCGTCGGGTACCGTTTCGTTTAACGGCTTGATGGGAGCATAGTGGGGTTTCCTTTGCCACAATCTCCCTCCATTTAGGAGCGCTTCTTTTTCGTATTTTTAAACTTGGCAGTTTTTTTCTTCCAGTTTTTTCCCTTTTCTTAACCGAAACTCGGTTTTCTTCTAATATAATGACATGCAATTCATTTTTTTTGCGCGTTTGTGAAAAGAAAAATGTATGTTGATAGCCAAAAGTTGATATGTTTTTTGGAGGGTGGTGGGTGTAGACGCTATTGAAAAGATTAGTGCTAATAGTACAATACTCTCTCTGTCCCAAAATAAACCAATCTCGTATTAGGATGTGCTCTATGACCAGATTTGTTGTACTAAAATGATTCTATTATAGGATTGTTTATTTCGGGATGGAGGGAGGACTTAACGGGAATGGCCCATTGCCGCGCCATTGACCATTATTAGCTACAAACAACTTGGACATAGAAATTAGTATAAAATAATATACATATGTAAGCACCAAGATAACATCCACATCAATATTGAGAATTTCAGATGATGTAAGTACAGTTGTATTATGCTATATATGTATGATCCAAACCAAAAAAAAGAATCAAGTCAAAAGGCATTAGCCAATCACAAAGCAAGAATAGAATCGGTTACCTTCTTCCCGGCAAATGCTATAACTAAGTCACTTTGATCTTGTCAATCTAGATCCAAAACAATTGATCCAAAGGATGGTGGCTGATCTTGTTAAGAGATTTTTTTTTCAAAGTACTCAAGGAGAGATCAATTAGGCACCATGGTTTTATGATTATTTTTACTACATCCTAAGGTTGACATAATAAAAACGTTATGCAAATTAACACAAAAATAATGATGTCATCGTGCCTTCAACTACCAACGTTAGTACGTAATAAAATGGAGTCGGCAGTCTTAACATAGGCTTGCAACCTCTCAGCTGTAGGGTAGGAAAAAAACGCAAGAACACAAAACATACGAGAAATTAAAGTAGCATGTTTTTTTATCAATCCTATATAAACTGAGAGCATAACAAACAAAAAGAGCCTTTTGTTGACCCATAATAAAAATTGAATCAAAGAAAAAATTCTAAGAAACTTATGGTCTGTTGGGCCAGCTTCAGCTCAAACTCCACGCCTCCTGGAGTTGGAGCTCAACCAAACAGTTTCAGCTCCACCAAAACTGGAAGTGGAGTTGGGTGGAGCTCTCTCACAAAATGTACTAGAGTTGTGGAGCTGAGTTGTGGAACTAGGTTTAGGCAGCTCCACAACTCCACTCCAGACTCAACTCCTAGAGTTATATTTAAGAGTTAGAGCTGTACCAAACAGGCCCTAACTAAACAGTTTTAGCTCCACCTAAAATGGGAGCGGAGTTGGGTGGAGCTCTCTCATAAAATAAACTAGAGAGGTGGAGCTGGGTTTTGATAGCTCCACAACTCTACTCCAAACCTAACTCCTGGAGCTAAATCTAAGAGTTAAAACTCTACCAAACAGACCCTTAACCTCTTACTTATTTTCCTAATGAATCGATCATAGAGATACTATTCTATGGAGTTTTTTTTCTATTTCTTCGTGTGAATCAAATGGGTATAGGTGTGTTTAGTTCACGTCAAAATTAGAAGTTTAGTTGAAATTGAAACGATATGACGGAAAAGTTAGAAGTTTATATGTATAGGAAAATTTTGATGTTATGAAAAAATTGGAAGTTTAAAGAAATAGTACAAGGGCTACGTAGAAAATGATGTAATGTGCGTCATGAGTGGGGATGCCATGATTATGCAACATGAGTGGTGATACCGGCTTCTTATTAAGTATTCATAAAAGTAAAAGCAAGTGTCGTATATAGAGTTTGTAACCATTAAAATAATTTGTTGCAACAATATCCTTTCTAATTCATCTGCTAAGATCCTCCAATTCATCTATCAGTAATAGTTGTAATTAGAGAATCTTAGCAAGTGAATTAGAAGGGATATTGCGACAAAACATTTCACAAGGAGAAATCTCAAACCTAAGGTGGGCTATAATTTTTACAATTTTCCCGTGAAAAGAAATGACAAGCCGTTCAATAAAGAATCTGAAGTAGTATATTGATAAATTTGATATTGCAACACATACAAAATTTACAATTCATCACAAGCTGAAAAAGAGAAGAACCAAAGAAAGAAAAACTGAAACAAAAACACCTCTCCAATTTACAATCTTCTTCTGATCATGACTACTTGGGCTTGACCTCGAAATAGGGCATGTAATCCGACGCGCCGTCGCCAGCGTACGATCCCCGGCTGATCTCCACGTCGCTGTAGGGGTGCGTCGGCGGGCCACCGCCGCCGCCGCGGTAGCGGTCGAACTCGTTGGCGGACGGGTCGGCGGAGCTGTCCCCCTCCCCGGCGCCGGCGTCGTCGGGCTCGTTCTGCAGCATGGCCTCGATCTCCTTCACCACGGCGCCCATGGCCGGGCGCGCCGCCGCCGACTCGTCGACGCACCGCATCGCCAGCTGCACGAACCGCCGGAACACCGGGGTGCGCGCCGCGTCGCGGATGGCCGGGTCGACGATCCCGCGGAGGCCGTAGTGGTGGTCGTGGTCGGCCGGGTCGATGGCCAGCCGCACCTCCCGCACCACGTACCGCCCCTTCTCGATCGGCTGCCTCCCGCTCACCAGCTCCAGCATCACCACCCCGAAGCTGTACACGTCGCTCTTCTCCGACAGCTGCTGCGTCATGTAGTACTCCGGGTCCAGGTAGCCCTAGCCACATCCCAACGATTTTACCACATTTGTTTCAATCTTGATTGTTTTTTTATACTATCAGATCAAATTAAGCATATCTATTTCAATTGGTCCTCAAGATGTTCGTCAAATTTTACTGAAGCGAACCTAAAAGTTCAGTTATGTCAGGAGACTTGCAGAAGTGGTTAGTAGGGTGAATTTTATCAATTTGTCATGAGATTGGCAGACGTGGTTAGTAAGGTGAATTTTATCGATTTATTTTGAGATTGGGAGAAGTGGTTAGTAAGGTGAAGTGCAATGGGTACATGCTTAGTTACCATATTTACTTCAAGTTTGATTTCAAATTAAGCATATCGATTTCGATTGGTTCTCAAGATGTTAGTAGATTTTTTTAGTGAGTACTGAAGTGAGGCTCAAAATTCAGTTCTATCAGGAGATTGGCATGAGCAGATAGTGAGGGGAATTTACCAGTGTTCCCTTGACTTGGGTGGAGACATGGCCCTTCTCGGTGTCGGCCACGAGCTTGGAGAGGCCGAAGTCGGCGACCTTGGCCTTGAGGTTGTCGTCAAGGAGGATGTTGGTGGACTTGATGTCGCGGTGGATGATCGGTGGGTCAGCGAGCTCGTGCAGGTAGGCAAGCCCTCTGGCCGAGCCAAGCGCGATCCTCAGCCTCTTCTTCCAGTCCAAGTACGTCCCACTTCCTGCAAATCAGACCCTTTTCAGTTAACATTTGATAAAATAATCATTTTAGCAATGCAAACGAAATGGTGAAATAAAATTTGTAATCAGATTCATGGCAATGTTAATTATGGGATGTGGATTTACCCGTCAAGTTCTCTCTGAGTGTGCCATTGGAGATGTACTCGTAGACGAGCATCTGTTCGCCTTGCTCGTAGCAGAAGCCAATGAGGCTGACCAGGTTGCGGTGGTGCACCCTGGACAGCAGCTCGATCTCGTTCTTGAACTCCACAGCGCCCTGCATTGAGTTGCGGTCTGCACGCTTGATGGCGACGCGGGTGCCGTCACCGAGAATCCCTCTGTACACCTTCCCATAGCCTCCTGACCCGATCTCGTGGTTGTCAGAGAAATTGTTGGTGCAGATCTTGAGCTCGTCAAAGGAGAAGAACCTTGCTCCCTTCAGCTGTGGAGCCCCTCCACTGTCCTTCTGGCCAGCAGCCCATGAAGCTGAAAATTTTGGATCAGAAAACAGGTTCAGTTATTTCAGAACTTCTTGATATTGTCATAGTTTATTCCAGTAGAAGCATGCAGTAGGATGCTGCTGCTTGTAACTGTTAATGTGTCCCTGACAAATTGCTTAGTGGCATTGCAGTGACATGATAACTACGAGCTTTTAGATCCTTACCAAAAGGGTCTGCTCTTTCCTTGAGTTCCTTAGCCCTTCTCTTCTGTCGGAGAGCAAACAATGACATGAAAATGAGGGCGATAACAAGGACCCCACCGGCTACTGCAATTCCAGCTATGGCACCTGTGCTCATCTTGGATTTTTTGCCACCAAGAGCAACTGGCACACACAAAATCAGAGTGAGCAATCCTCACACCACTATATATACTAGTACTTTTGTGCAAATACTAAACTCTCCGACATAAAATAGCAGAGTCCTTTTAGCATCTCATTAATTGCAATTTAGAAGTAAAAAATTAAAACTTTCAAGAAACCAACCCTCAGATAACTAAATGTGGTATTTCCTAAGCTGTAATTTTGATACCTCTGCATTCTCGAAGGGAAAACTAAAACTACTTCAGTGCAAATAAAGTGGGAGTCTTGACACAGTTAAATCCAAGTACCTGCCAAGGGGGCATATGGGTCTGCAATGAAGAAATAAGGTCCAAAATTTGCTGGTGGTTTGTAAATCTGGTTACTGAGAGAAGAACCAATCCTTGTCAATTCTGACAGGTTGAAGGTCACCCCGGATGTTGGGAACAGCTTCACTTGAACTTCGAGGTAGTTGTCACTGTTGAAGTGGATGTCTGAGAGAGCGACCGAGCCAGGGAGCAGGTTCAGCTTTGTCGCCATGGTCGACTCCAGCAGCTGGAACGACGTACTGCTCACCAAGTCGACGAAGAAGGGCGCCCTGAAAACCATCTTGCCGTTGTATGAGAAAGCACAGCCGCAGCTCGCAGGGTTCACATTCTGACCATCACTGCACTGAGCTGAGCCGCATTTTTCCATACTGGTACTGTATGGGCTTGCGTTCTGTAGCTGCCTGCTGCAGAAGGCTCTGTTGTTGGGATCTTGCTCGGCACAAAAGGGATTACCTGCCAGGCTGCAGACAGAATATGGCATGAGAAGTGAGGCAATGTTGGTGAAAGGTAGGAGAGAAGACGCAAATTGTATGGTTTCTTGGTTCTTATCGAGTTTGTGGGTTCTTACAGCAGAGTTTTCTTGTAGCTTGCAGTATTGGATGAAACTATTCGGTTGTCCATGAGATTTACTGTCTGCAGTTGGCTGCTGATGTTGCCTGTCATTTCAAGTGTCCCGTTGAATTGGTTGTTGCTCAGCACACTGTCCGATTGGCCACAAAATAGGCAGAGATAAGACACTTTTTTTAAAAGCTTATATGTTGAGTTGTAAGTTACCAGAAAATTACACTTGCTGCAGTGTGGGCAATGTGAAGAGCCCCTTTGGGACCTGGCCAGAAAGACTTCCAGAAACTATTGAACTGAGTGATCAAAACATATAGAGATGAGTATGAAATTGTCATCACAAGACGACACAAAATTTAAAATTCCAAAAGTTTTGGATAACTCACACAGAAGCAAGAGATGTTAAAGATGTGAACCAGCTGGGGGCCACTGAAGGATCAAATGTGTTGTTGCTCAAATCCCTGGCAATTCAAGAGTGGAATCTTTAGTTATGCAGACAAATTATATGATTGGATGATGAGGCATGGGGGTGGTTAGTTTCTTACACAACATTCAAGTTGGTCATGTTGCTGAGATCTGGCACTGATCCAGTTAGCTTGTTGTTTGCTAAGTTCCTGCAGAAGATAACATTTTCAAGAGAGGTGCCTCAAGTGTCATAACTCTTCCTTTAAGATCAGATGTCACTTACAGCTCATTCAGTTTGACCAAACTGCCAATTGTAGCAGGTATTGCTCCCGTAAAACCGTTCCTATCCAATCGGCTGTCAAAGATACAAAAGCAAGTCAAAGATATGACCCATTTTTTTTTGGAGAAAATAAAAGGATGAGTTCCACCTATGTGAACTTTCAAGATACTTACAGAACTTCGAGTGTACTAACAGTCCCAACCTCAGCTGGGATTGAGCCTGAGAATTTGTTGCTATCAAACAAACTGACGAGATAAGGAGAGATGTTAGCAAGATATATCTATTCAGTATTCATATTAGACATGAAAATTTGTCGATCCCTTACATGTGTATGAGAGTCATATTGGAGTTGAAAAGTCCAGTAAGTGTTCCAGTTAACTGGTTCTTGTTGAAATGGCTGTTCATCAATTTGAAGTTTGGAGCAAAACAATCAATTGTAAGTACTTACATATTCTGATATTTCTCAATTAATAATACCATAAAGTAAGATTAAAATTACTTACAAGTGCTGCGTTTTGACAAGTTGGTCCAGGCCTGGTGATGTTGATGTTGAGATGGGGACAGATCCAGTGAGTTGATTATCAGCCAGGTCTAGCCATAAGAGGTTTGTGAGTACGCCAATCGAAGACGGTATTCCACCACTAAACTTGTTTGAATTCAAGGCCCTATAGAGAATGGCACGAATTCATTATGTCAATCCACTCAAAAGAAAAGAAAAAAGGGTTTATCATCTGAAATTGTGGACCAGGTATATCCACTTACAAGAACCCAAGTTTCCGCAGGTTGCCTATTGCTATTGGAATGTTTCCAGTGAAGCTGCAACCAGCTAAGATCCTGACAATTACACAGCATTTGTGCACATCAGTATGAAAGTTTGGTATTTCTGATAGGAAAAAGTAGTGTTGAGAACAATGAGCAGTGCGGCGCATACAGTGTCGTAAGCTCCCCAAGGTTCCCAATCTCAGCCGGCAGCAGACCACCAAGATTGATGTTGAAGGAAAGATCCCTGCAAGTGTTTCTGTTATCAGCTACTACTACTAGACTATTTCTTCTTAGACAAATTAGTTGCACTCCAGAACTTTGTCACGGGTCATTTCATCCAGGTACGTTTGCTATTGATAGTTTAACTTCAAGTGTAGTATCTTGTTTCTTTCTTTTGGTAAGAAATGAACCTAATCCATGTCACATTGCGAAAATAGTCAAAGCTTCAGATATTTCATCCAGATCTATTTACTATTGATAACTTGGAAGCATATCTTCGTTTCTTTCATTTGGTAAGAAATGAACCTAATCCATGTCACATTGCCGAAATAGTCAAAGCTTAAGATTGGTAAACATGAACTAGTCAGCTGAACTAAGCCTCAAGAAAAAAAAAACAGAGTTCATAAACTAGAAGCAAACTGTTCTGACAATCTGCCCCTTAACTGGTTCAATCAGAAGTTCCTAGCCTGATTGCCTGAATTCACAATCTGAACTGCTACAGAAGCATGAACAAAATTTCGAAAAAAAAAAATCCCAAGTTCATAACCTGCAAAATCATGCTGTTTTGCACTTTTGCTAAGCTGGGTGATGAACTGATGATAGAAGAAGGTGCTTACAGGTACGTGAGCTGGCCGAGCTGGCCGATGCTGCTGCTCAGTGTTCCCTGCAGGCTGACGCTCGACAGCCTCCTGCAAAAACCAGAGACATCCATGGCACGATTTCAGAGGAAGGCCCATCACATGATATTGGTGGTAGGAGGAGGAGGAGATGGCTGTAACTTCCCATCACATGATATTGGTGGTAGGAGGAGGAGGAGATGGCTGTAACTTACAGCGTCGTCACCCTGCCGTTGGTGCACATGATGCCGTCCCATCCGCCGCCGCAGGGGTCGCCGGAGTTCCAGCTCGACGGGTAGTTCGTCCATTGGCTCTTCAGCCCCTCGAGCGCCGCAGCTGCATGCATGAATGCCCAAGAAGAAGATCATCAACACCAGCAGCAAAAACCAAGCGATTCTTCTCCGGGCAAGAAGATCCTGCCTGACTTCAGAATCATCTATGGAAGAAACGGAGGTGATCGCCGGCGGCGAGGCAAGAGCACTCACCGTCCTGAGCGTTGGTCTGGCACAACACCGCCGGCACGCCCGCCGCCGCCACCAGCGCAAGCACCAACAACACCCGCGGCTCCATCCTGCGCCGCGCCGTCGCCGTCGCCGTCGCCGGCGAGGCAAGCCACCGGGAGAGCTCCTGCTCTGCTTGACCGGAGATTGTGGAGGAGGAGGAAGAAGAGGAGGAAAGAGAGTCCGAGCGGGGAGGCGACCACGCCTCGGTGTATATGGTGGGCGCGGGGGCCGGGGAGTGATGGCACCAACAACCGCGGCCGGGTTGAAGTCTTCCCTTCTCTCGCCGCGCCGCCGGGAAGAGGTCAACCCACCCGCGGATGGATGGATGATCAGAGTGTGAGCTCACGCGTTCAGACAGACAGCCAGCCTCCCGCCTCTGCTCCTTCCTCGCGCCGTTTGGTCAATGAGCCGACCTGCTTATGCTTAATCAATATTACCTCCGTTTTTTAAGTACTCCCTCCGTCGTAAAATATAACAATTTTTATTTAGATAGGACATATCCTAATACTACGAATTTGGAATTTGGACTGACCTATCCAAATTCGTAGTACTAGGGTACATCACATCCAAGCAAAAGTTACTATGTAATTTAGAATGGAGTAAGTAGATAACATTGTTAACTCTTTATCACATGTTTAACCGATCGTTTTATTTTAAAAAATAATTAATTATAATTTATTTTGTTGTGAGTTGTTCTATCACTTAAAATATTTTGAGCATCATTTATATCTTAAACATTTGTATAAATTTTTTTAATAAGACGAATGGTCAAATATGTGTTCAAAAGTTAACGGCGTCTTCTATTAAAAGTTGGAGGTAGTAGGATTGGAAAAGAAAAAATAAACCTGCGCTAATATAGAGTAATTAGTGTCGACTTGGATTAGTTAACCATTTAACCTGTTGTGAAGTTTATTAATTGATCTCTCTCAATCAAGCCGGCTGTTGGTGGCAGGTAACCATCGCGGGCATGATTTCTTATTATTTTGTGTGTTGGCCGTCGGGCGCGCGAAATGGAATCGTGAGGCTTAATTAATCCAACCCACATTTTGATATTCCTTTTTGTTAACATTATTATACTAGTACTGGTATATCTATATCTTTGGAAGAAGGTCATTAGGTTAATGTGCAGGTTAGTCGTCGTCATAGATTCTAGTACATTTGTACAACTAGTTGTTCGATTGTGCCCGTGCAGTTGATAGTTGACAATGCAGGAGAGGAATCGACGTTGTGGATTCTCTTTGTCTTTATACATGTAATCTATGGTTAAGATAAATGCATCAAGTACAAAGAACAGAAAAAAAAAAGAGTATATATATGATTCTAGGATCTCTTAATGTCTTCTTGATTACGACGAGAATCCTTGTGGTAAATTTGTACCTTAGTTCGTTATGGCCCTCCGGCCAGAGTTTCTTAACAAGTTGTTGTGACTTGTGAGTACCTTTCATCCTCTTAAAATTAAGTCAATCTTAAATTAGCAGAAATAACTTCCGGATAGAAACATAGAAACACCTCCATTAATAGTAGATAAAATATCCTACTAAAAGCATGCAAAATACTACATCCCTCTCAAAATAAGCGCAACCATAAGTTTCCGTGTTCAACTTTGATAGTCTGTCTTATTTAAATTTTTTTAAAAAAACTAAAAAAACATAAGCCACGTGTAAAATACTATTCATGTTGTATAACAATAAAAATACTAATCATAAAAAAACTTAAATAAAACGGACGATCAAAATTTAACACGAAAATTTATAAACGGAGGGAGTAATATTCACATGTGCTCATAGGTCGGCCGGACACAATTAACCCTAAATAAATAGGGTTAATAAATGCTGCTTCAACCGCGTCAGGCTCGAGGTGTGAAGTTTGCAAGAAATGGCAAGTTGCCAATTGGGGTCATCGTGCCTTATCTCGAGTTTTGATTTGCTCGTGATTTTTTGCATTGTGCTACTGCTGTGGACCTGAAAGAGTGGCTGGGAAAGGGAGAGCCTTGGTCAAATTGCCGCACGTTCATGTCAATCGCGATCTTTTACTAGATTCATGCAAAAAGCGGCAAACGAGTGCCTGCTTAGCTGATTTTTCAATTCTTAAAAATTACTTAATTCTCAGGAATAATTTTGCACTAAATCACGGAAAGGTTGGACAACGAAAGCGGCGAAGAAACACACAGAGTTAGTTCTAAAATTAAGGTTTAAAACTTAAAATCAGCTTTGGCTTTGTAATGCTTTCATCGCCCCTGTATGGACGTGAATTTTTATTATTTTCTAACCTTTTGTAGTTTAAAAAAATGCTTCTAAAACTTATTTTCAAATCTAAACATTTTAGCCTAACCATGTCCTCTCGCGCTGCGTGAAAAAACAACTATGCTACGTCACCCATATTGGCTAAGTAAAATGGGCATGCTAATGTTGTCTCGCCAAATCAATCTAGCTGGATTGATAAAACCCTTGACACGTGACCAACAGTTTTAGATTTGAGAATAAATGATTTATTTTTAAATTTAAAATAAAATGGTTAAAAATAATTTTTAAAAAAAGTCCACGGGACAGATCTCAACACCAATCTCAAAGCAGACTACATGACCCCGTCCCATAGAATAATTCCAGAGGTCCCTAGCTGACATTTCCCATTGTCGTGCCGTGCTTTGCAAACCAGAAAACCCCAGAGTTGATGGAGGTAAAACGTTAAGCAACATGCTTGACAAATTCAGATCTTAACCACAGCTACCACTTCATAACGTTTTCAACGTTTGCAACAGGGAGCGTCTAAAATGCCAAAATGTGTCACTGCTTTGCAAAAAATACGGTGAACTGATGTCACCGGGAGACTGTCAAAAAGACATCGAAATCACCTAGTCAACAGCATTCTCATTAGATAAAACTCATAAAAGCCGAACTGTGACATCAGTGCAAACACACTAGAGGAATTCATAATTCAAATGGTATACGTATGCCTGGGGGAAAAAGCTAGCTGGGTTGAAAGTTCCATGAAGGGTGTGAACATTAGTTTTTGATTTGATCTACAAAATATGACATGGTACAAAAGCCTAGTGCCGCCTCGCTTTAGACTCGCTCTTCGCGAGAATCATTCCAGAGAGCTTATCAACCTCGTAGAGAAATCCAGCAGAAAACAGGAAGCTGCAGCCAAAGTTGATAAAAATTGATTAATACATTCGCAAGGACTGCAGCAACGGGTGCACAGACTGACCAAAGGATAATAATATGAATTTATCACTGTCAAAGAACTCTCCAAAGTATCAATTTCTCAGTCATAGAACTCTCCAAAGTCATGGTTATGAGGGTATCCACAATGTGTCAAGTTGCTTAAAAAAAATGCCAAGTAGCGGCGGGACTTAGACCGCAAGCATAATAGGCTATAAAAGGGCAATTGATTTGATATTTTATATAGACAGGTTCAACAGAACTACTAGTAACCCATTCTATATGCCATAATTCTGAATAGCGTAATCTGCAAATTGCATAGCGTTTCCAGTGACATTGTTGCATAAATACATCTTTTACAGCATGTGACAAATCCATATTTACCAATAGCATTAGTGTTAACAATATACAACTTAAGATAGGTAAAAAAATACTTGTGTGAAATACACATTACTGTCTTGAATGATATCACATTCAACAGGATGAAAAAAGTTTTAACTCCTTGCAAACAAAGGAGTGGAGTATCTTGTTTTTGCCTAAATTGTTAGTTTCATTTCCTCCCATCTAAACAGAGCAACAGTTCATAAGCAAATACTCCACTAGTATGTCTGAGATTACCATCTCTGGATAATCCAAGAATTTTCTTATTTAGCAAACAGCAAACACTCAGATCTATGGATGTGTTAATGTGACCATATAGAAAAATTCTAAATGTCCGTAGAAAGAAATAGTAAAGTGTCTTAAAGGTAACATACCATGTTGTGATGCAAACACGATGGACAGTGCCGGCAACAATAAGTGCAGTAAGTTCCGCGACAACAACTGCAAAGAAAGAGACAGTTAAAGAAAGTCGAAATAAAAATCAGGGGGAAGCAGCAAGAATGAGATCGTATGACTATACATACCTGCACCCCATCCAGTTTTAACTCCATTAGCTTCCTGATAGTTGCCAATAAACTGCAAAAGTATATCAAATTATCATATACTAATAGTAATGTTGAGAGGAAACAGCTAAAAAAGTGCAAAACTCACTGATCTTTTAACACAACCATAAAATGTGGATACCACCTGCTCACTACGTCTTATGTGCTTGTTTTTGCTAAGCTTTGTTGCCTTCCTAAGGGTCTGCTTGCACTGTTCTCTTGTTACAGAGCAGAAAGCTGGGATAAGTACCCCATTTCAAGGATACTTTCTTTGACCATCAGATAAGACTAGTAGTATGGACATTGGAGCTGCTAGTTCCGCTGGATGCTCTTGGGGCTTAGCATGCTTTTGGCCAAAACCCCCTTTAGTTCTATTATCTTGGCTCAAAAGGGAAAAAGTTCGAAGCTCCAGGTTCCATACTTAACAGGCCCTTTGCAAGAATTATGATAGCATCATGGAAATACTAGCAGATAGCTTAGCCTACATAGTACCAAGTGAGCTTAAAATTAAATGTTCTATTCTCTTTCAGAAGCCATTCTGACTACTTGTGTAGAGAGTGAACTTAAAATTAGATGGTGTATTATATTTCAGAAGCTATTCTTGTGTGGATATCTGGAAAACTGAACCTGAATAAACTAGTTCCAGGTCCTCTAAGCCGAAATCTCGCTTATGCGCCTAGTCGGATATTATAATTCAGAGAAGCACAATGATACTACCCACTTCTGCACAAAGCAAAACTGTGTTTTTCTCTATGGTGTTTGGATATCCCCTACAGACTGAATCACTCAAATGTAACAAAAGCTACGAGAGACAACATCTTGGCAACTCCACTTGGTACGGGGTTTGTCTACGGAGGGTTGGGAGCGGACGATTCAACGCACCGTGAGGAGGAAGAGGAAGAGGAGGGAGCTGACGAATCCGCCGGCGATGGTCATGAGCTCCGACGAGGCGAACCTCCCCCGGTACATCTCGAGCAGCGACAGCGTCACCGCGAACAGCAGCAGCGACAGCGCCATCGACCTCCCCCCCGTGCTCGCCATCTGCAACCACACACCACACACCACACACCACCGGATCCGCCATGGTCAAAACTCAATAAACCAAAATCAAGAACAAGAAACCTCACGTCACGCACACACCGACCGAGCACGAAGCCGCCTCACCTAGGATCGGTGGACCCTGGGGAGATCTGAGGGGAGTAGGGTTTTGCGCCTCACGAAGTGATGATTTTGCCCCGCGACGCGATGCGGCCGCGAGATCTACCCGCCGAGGTGAGGCTGCAGACGTGACCAACGCTGGGTGGAAGATGGTCAGGTCAGACGAAGGAGTGGAGGAGGGCGTGGCGTGGGCCCATGTAGGGCCCACGGTCTGATCGGTGGGGGGAGTGTGGGCTTGACGAGTCCATCGGATACGT
Source organism: Oryza meridionalis (assembly GCA_000338895.3). NCBI lineage: Eukaryota > Viridiplantae > Streptophyta > Magnoliopsida > Poales > Poaceae > Oryza > Oryza meridionalis. The sequence continues at coordinate 24,193,786 of CM002528.2, forward strand.
CCGAGTGGCCCAGGTCGAATTGATGAGGGCCATCTGGGAAGTTGGGCTGGTTCTTGTGAAATGAAAAAGAAAATTTATGGGGGGCTCCTGTTCCGCGCATACGCGTCAGCAAAGGAGACGGCGCGCACTAAGAGCGTTTAGCGCTAAGTAAGTAACTAACAGCTCTTAGCACTATTTTTTTTGGTTTTTTCCGGATAAAAATCCGTCACGCCTCTTTGCTGACGGTCCTTAAATCATAATATTTAACCATCAATACCTGCATATAATGAAATAAAATATGGTATCCAACTTAATGGTAGGGATTATTACTAATCAATTCCACTAGTGTTGGTGAAATATTTGTATGCAGGTATTTTAAGGAGAAAACACACCCGACATGCGAGGAAACACACCTCCGGCCAATCAGACGCAAGCACACGGATTGGAGAGCCCACAAGTTAGGTGTAATAGCCATGGAACGGGTTATAACTGCCATAACCGCCATCAGGACCCACCAGTCAGTGTCCCTGCTAAAGGAGAGGCCAGGAGGTGGGGACCAAGGTTCGGCCGAACCACCGCAGCCTCCTCTGATCCTGGCCTTCCATGTGTATGTTCCTGATGAAATCTCAATGACGGTTGGAGGGTAGTTAGGATATTTCCCATAGCCTAACCATCATATGGAGCCTATAAATAGAGCTCATCTCCCTCACTTCACACACACACACACAACTTTGAGCTGAATTACAAGAGCCACTATTGCATCTTTTGTATATTAGAATTAAGTATAGAGTGAAGGGAAGCTCTGGAGGAGTGCCCGGAAGTTTGGCGCTTATCCGACTTTTACCTCGACGAGTGTAACTTCCTAGGAGGAATTTGGGAGGAGTACCGGAGCTGTTGATATACTCTGCTCCGGGTTCGAAGAACTTCTTCTATTAAGTAAGCATTTGTGTTTCTTTCTTTGTTATTTAATTATTTAGTCTGAGTAAGATAGATTTCCATCTTTGCGGGTTCATTGTTTAGTATTTATACTAAGTGCTCTAGTACTAGGACTCCGGATAGAGAAGGAAGTTCCTGCGCAAGTATTAGAGTAGTAATTAATAACTTAGACGTGGTGTCTAGGTTAGAGATTACCTTTGGTTGTTGTGTATCCCATGGATTTGTCAGAGGTAGGCGACAGGTGGTGACAGCCCTGAATCCCGTCCCAGTAATCCTCCATGTTCAGATACATCATAGAGCTATAGCCGGAACCACGCTGGCAGACCAGTAGGGGTCGGTGCCCAAAGCAATAGATAGGAAATTACCTAGCTTGCTTAGCGTAGATAATTAAAACACATAGAAAGTCCTCTCTAGCCTGACTACATATAGTTGTTGTCTTTGGATTGTCTTAGCCTTAGGTAGATTACACACGTTCCCTGAGTTCGATATCCTTTTGGGGTCACCAGAAGGTGAAGTGCTACAGCGGTATTCCGTGCGCTTGCAGATTTATCTGTGGTCGTAAGAAATACCAATAGTCTTTCTTCCTTTTTTTTAAGTTGACTGAAACAAATTTCAATTCTAGATTTGAACTCAGATTTAAAAATTTCAAGTCAAGATTTGAATACTTTAAACTTAGATTTAAAAAAAATTTCAACTCATATTTTTAAATTTAAGTTAAAAGTTTTCAAACCTGAGTTAAGTTTTTAAGTCTTGACTTATTTTTTTTTAAATTTGAGTTGAAAGTTTCAAATCTTCATGAAAGTTTTCGAATCTAAGATGAAAGATTTCAAGTCAAAATTGAAAGTTTTCAAATCCGAGTTGAAAGTTTTCAAGTATGAATTGAAAAGCATTCAAATCCAAGTTGAAAGTTTTTCAAATCCGAGTTGACAGTTTTTAAATGCGACTTGAAAGTTTTCAAATCCGAGTTGAAAGTTTTTAAATCTTGACTTGAAAGTTTTCAAATTTGAGTTGAAATTTCAAAAAAAAAATCTTGATTTGAAAGTTTTAAATCTTGACATCTACTTCCACACGCGTGTAGTAGTCAGCAGGAAAAGAAGGAAAAAGAAACATGGATGAAAAAAAGAAACGCGGCAGTTGCGCAAAAAAAAAGAACGTGTGTGGCAGTTGCGTAAAAAAAAGAAAAAAGAAAAAAAGAATCGTGCGACAGTTGAAAAAAAAAAAGGAAACGCCCGCTCGAGGGTTTACCGGCGTGGGCTGGAACTGGGCCGAAAACGCACGCCAAATATTTAGTTAGCGCGTCTGCGCTAATTAGCATTCACGAAACTTATTGGCCTATGTTTAATATAGATTATTATTAAGTGAATTATTGTTATAAATTATCTATGTAACTATATAGAAATAATTTTTTGGTAAATAAGAAAATAACAAATGGCCTTAAAAAATACGGTTGGAGAATTTTTTTAGGAACATATATTTTTTTCTAAACGTAGAGTAAATAATCCATTTTAACAATACCGTAAATAAGCTGGACATAATATAGGACGAGAATGTTGGAGAATGCTAAGGGGGGTGTTTGGATCCAGGTACTAAAATTTAGTCCCTGTCACATCGGATGTTTGACACTAATTTAGAGTATTAAACATAGATTATTTATAAAACTAATTACATAAATGAGAGCTAATTCGCGTGACAATTTTTTTAAGCCTAATTAATCCACAATTAGCACATGTTTACTGTAGCATCACATATGCTAATCATGGATTAATTAGACTCAATAGATTCGTCTCGCGAATTAGTCCAGGGTTATGAAATGAGTTTTGTCAATAGTATACGCTTAATACTTCTAATTAGTGTTAAAACATCCGATGTGACAGGGATTAAAAAGTTTTAGTCCCGTCCAAACACCCCCTAAACTGCTTTATTTTGAAGTGGCCATCACCGGTGTTTTCATCAAGTACACTTCATGATTAGAACTAGTTAAATTTAACATGACACTAGTAATATATCCGTACTAACGTTACGGTGCCATAATATTTGTTTAATCTAACCTATTTAAAAGTTGAAGTTTGTTCCCATTTGTTCTACATCAGAAAAACCAAGCGAGGAAGTCAAGCGGGCATGTCTCATATTAGAGTCGAGCTTCAATCGCATCCGACAACCGCTTTCTTCCGTAAGGCCTCAACAAAGTACATGTAGCAATTATCCAGCAACAACGCGCCTCTGTTATCAGTTCTCCATTTTGATTTCTCTATTTCACATCTGGAAGCTACATGCTAAAGTGGGTGTAGTTTATCTAATTAAGTTCTTTCCGGTGGAACATGTGATACCTATCGATAGTGAGTCGCATGGTACTTTGTTAATTTCAAGATTTACTGGCTCAGTTTAGTATCCTATCTCACTATAAAGTTATCTTCCACTAACTCCTTAAACTTAACATGCAAAAATACCACATCATCATCCACTAACAATCATCACATTTAAATATCATGCAAACATGCTATGTCTTTATAGTTTTTATAATTTAAGAGCTTTTTAAATACAAACATATTAAATTATCATCCAACATAAATCACATAATATTTCAATGTATATCTTTTTTATGTTTTATGATATCATATATACTTATATAGTTCTTCCTCATTTAGTTAGTGCTTAAATGATTAATCTATGGTACAAATTGTCTTTCACCTTTTTTCCTCTAATTAAGTCATATCACATCAATTGTTTTTAGCCTTTAGATGATTAATCTACGGTCTAAACTATCTCCCTACTTTTCTTCTTTCATAAAGTCATATACCTTACTTTTTACGTTTGAATCACCATTCTACATATTATTTAAATTTAAATTATCATAAACCAATTTATTTAATCTGATGTTATCTAACTATCTTACAAGTTATTTTTTTATTGTTATCATACTTAAATTTCCATAGCAATGCGCGAGATTTCACCTAGTTTAACAATAGCAGGCTGCCTGATAATGTCGTTAATCTTATGATTTATTGGCTCAATCTTTCGAAGGCGCTAGTGGAGTTGGTATTTTTTTTCCCCTCTCTTACCCGGACGGCCCGTTTGGTTGGAGGGAGTTTTTAAAATGGATTAGGAGTTTAAAGGGATGAGACTGTTAAGTGTTTTGTTTGGTTGAGAGACATGGGATTTTTAGTGGGATGGAGATGGGAAATTGAGGAAGTAACTCCCTCCTTTTTAATACCTGGGTAGGGGCAGGTAATTGGGAGAGAATTCCTCCTTTACTTTGTCTAAGCAAATCTCAGCCATCTATTTTTATTAATGACCTAATCTCCAACTAAACTCCCTACCAATTTCCATCAGCTCTATCAAACAAGATATTGGGATTAAAAATCAAATTTCCATCTTAATCTCATTATCAATTCCCTCGTATAAACTCTTAATGCCCTTCTTCGTTCACAGGGACGAAGGCCACAAAGCAGAAAGAAAACCCATCGTCCTCGTCTCTACCGCGACAGAGAGATCCGCGCCTCCCGCCGCTCCGTCTCATCTCGGTCTCGCCATCGTCCCGCATCCCCGCCAAAACTCAGATTAGGTCGGTGGCCGCGCAGCTGCTCACCGGCGGATGGATCTTGTGTCATCTCGGTTCGCAGTCCCGGCCCGGGGGAATAGTTCCCAGCCGTGCATCGTGCTTGGATTTTTTCTTTTTTGGGGAGTTGGGAGTTTGATTTAGCGGCGGCCTTACCTGCATTCGAATTAGAGAGATGCTTGGGCCATTGGTGTTGGAGTTTCCAGCCTGGGTGATCTGAATGAACCCAATCTGCAGAATGTTCTCTCCCTTTTCGGTTGCCCCGGGGGAGGGATTGATGGAATGGGATAAGGTGGGGGTTTTATTCTGATGATTTTGAATGAACTCAAGCCACAGAATGTTCTACAGGTCTCAAATTATTCTGTTGATCTATCGGGTAGTCTTCGATGCTGTATGTATTTTTTTTGACGCAAAAGGTAGAGAGACTCTACCTTATTACCATTTGATAAATGGTGTGTCAAGAAAGATACATAAAGAAATATGCCAACCAGCAAAAGTTGAGAAAAAAGAAAAAGGGAAAACTAGAGGTTTTTTTTTTTTTTTTTTTTTTTTTTTTTTTTTTTTGTGGGGGGGGGGGGGGGGGGTTGGTGAAGAAAAGTATAAAATGGAGAGAAATGAAGAATGCTGTATGTAATTTCAGTTAGGCTCCGGTTTGAGATTATTTTTCTTGCAGTAAATTGGTAGGTTTCATGAACTCCTGCTCAGCTGCGGACGCGAGCGTCTGCGATTTGATCCAAGCTGGGGAGCTCAATCTTTGGAGAACATGGATATGCATTGTTCTGTTATTCTCGACAAGCTGACATCATCGTTCTTGTTCAGGGGATTGACTGATGGATCCTGAAAACCCTGATGTTTTTCGCAGGTAGCTATCTCAAGAGAATTAAGAATCCTCTTGTATGGAGCTGTACATATATCCACTGAAAGATAATTGTGCTTCTAACCTCTTCATTGTTTGTGTGTTTTAGTGGCTTAACAACTCATTGGTATCTGTTTATATGTCGTGTTAACCATGCAGATTTATTTTGTACTACAAGTTTGAGATTCAGAGTTCATACACTGTAGACTATATGATTCTTGGAGAAAAGGCTTTGGAGTTCGGACAATGGTGCATAACTGCATATTTCTTACCTTCCAGGGGAAGTTAGAAGTGACACTAAACCAACTAAACAATGTGAGGTTCCTTTCTTCAATAAACTTTTTCTTCCTCTTGCTAATTTAATGTTCCATTAGAATCATCTCATGATAGAAAAATACCACAAACAGATCAGTGTACAAATTTTTTTAATTTGTATGCCTTAAGTTACTGTCTTATAATGGATTCAAGGTCCTTTTACCTTTTAAGAACTCCCCTAGAGTCTAGCCAGAATGGACCTTCCTTTTAATCCAATATACAAAATAGTTATTATAATAATATTCCTATTTGTGCTGAGTAATGCATATCTATATTTATTTTGCCAATTAAATGCGGTTTAGGATTGAAACAACGCATGAATTCTGCATTATTTTCTACTCCTATTGGCATGAAGGTTAGGTAACTGAGTAAACCGACCCTATAGTTGTACCATGTAACTGTACTCGTTAATGAATGAGATTTGAACTACACTGAACTAAAACCTATCTGCACATGGATGGTCATGCTTTTGTTCTTACTGCTCAAAATTGGTGTCTGTGGGAGAAACAATTACATAGAAAATCTTTCTTTACTTGGTTGACTTAAATAAATTGGTTACAAAAGAATGGTGGCCTACCATAGATTTGCTTCCTCAAGTAGCCTTCATATTTGGTCAATGCATCTGATCAAGAAATCAGTGGGAGAGATTATAGGTGTGCATGAGGTGATGTGCTGATATTGGGCCTGTTTGGTAGAGATCCAACTCCTAAATTTAGCTCCAGGATCTGGAGTGGAGTTATGGAGCTGCCTAAACCCAACTCCACCTCTCTAATTCATTTTGTGAGAGAGCTTCACCCAGCTCTGCTCCATTTTTGTTGGAGCTGAAACTGTTTGGCTGAGCTCCAGCTCCAGGAGAGGTGGAGCTGGAGCTGGAGCTGGAGCTGTGTCAAACATGCCCATTGTATAGTTGAATGAGGGAGAAGAACCTAAAATATTTTTATTGGGTGGAATTTTTCTTCTCAATTCTTAGTGTGAATATAGGGTAGGATTTGTTCAATCTTACCAAAGAAAAATTTATGTTTGTGGCTTGCAGACAAATGCTTACCTTCATATAAGATGCTAACTATAGTAAGGGCCTGACAACTGAGTTTTGTAGGATTTTCACATGATACAAATCATTATAGGATTTGGAATGTGCATTCTAAATATAGCCAAAGAATGAGCTTTGTACCCATTTGTGTATATCTATACAAGAGTACTACAAATTACAAGTGGCTTACTGTTGATAAAATTTGATCCACCAGAGTAATGTTTGAATGCTTACGTTTAATATGGTAATTTCCAGTCCCTTTTCCTTATTTTTGTTCAGTATGTTGCAATACCTATGAGTGAAAAAAGCCCATGTGTTATTCTAATGAAATTTCATTGTTTCTTGCTGGCCACCACCTAATTTTCGGAAGTCACTTTTGGAAATTTCGAGTTTGCATCTCAAGCTTATCCAAACATGTTATTGGTTTAGTATCACATAGCTAATTCTAATATTCAGGATTACACATGGAAGGTCCATAAATACGTGGCCTCTTAGGCTAGTTGGAACACCAGCAATAATAAAGCTACTCACATAATGTTAATCCTAGACTTCCATGGGTTGTGAGTTCTAGTCTCCAGTTATAGTAGGCCTGTGTTTGTTCAGTGTTGGAAATTATTATTTATTTCATTTTATATTTCCTTCATTTCAAATTCTTTTGTAAGCATTAGCACTTTTGTTTTGCCTTCTAGTGATCAACTACTAAGTATAATTTTCGCCTGTCAAATTAGGTTGAATTTTAGTCACATATTCTAAGGTACCACTTTTAAACTTGCTTGCACTCACCCTTATTTGGGTTTACGGACTGGTTGTAATTCACCTACTCTCATTATGGATCTCTATTACTTTTTCTAGAATTTTGCCATCAACAGTTCATTAGTTTGCCATGCATGACATAGTGCCTATTTGCAATATAATGAGCAATGTGATCACATGTTCTAACATATGTCAAACAAATGTACTAAAGATCTATAGTTAAAAAACCAACATATAATTATCCATAGTTTTATAAGTTGTTACACAGCCATCTAAATCAACCAAATACCTAAAGACACATGCAAATAGTGCATTTTTTAGGAGAATACTGCCAGATGACAGCCAACAGTCGCTTTTAACTAGTAATATGTCCGTTCATTGCAACTGACCATACGATGGTAGGGTGTGGGTCTAACCTAAAGCATGGGATACAACCGGTATTTTTTACGTTTGTTTTTTTATAGTTTTCTTGGGGAGGCAGTGACTCGCGCTGTGCGTCATGAGGGGGAGGGGCATACGGACGATTCCACCTCTAAGTAGTAGAGATTAAGAGGCAACATGGATTACTAAAACCACAATCCTTACAAAGTTTGTAACCAGCTAAGACTATATCTTTAAGAGTCTCATTCATTCTAATGAGAAAATCAGAAAAACTGTGACTGTGTGAGAATGGAGGAAGATGTTGCCAATAGTGGAGTGGTAGGTCAGGATTGAGGAGGTGAGGAGGAGGTGCCAATTGATGGGGGTACAACCAACCAAGAGGTGGGATACAAGATTTTTTTTTTTTGACATGACGGGATACAAGATATCATCGGTGAACTGGTAACGAAAATGAGGATTAAGTGTTGCCATGGTAGCAAAAGGAACAATAAAGATGAGAAAGAAGGGCATTCACTAGAGCAAAAATTTCTTTTGATGTATCAATAGGCAAATAAAGAAGGGAAGTTGAGAAAGATGGTCGATGGATTGAAGGGCAAAAAGGGACGAAATCAACTTTCAAGGGCAAATAAGGAATTTACTCAATTTTGTATGCTTAGCCCCTTTTGATAAATTCCTTATTCACCCCTAAAAGCTTACATATCCTCTTATTTGCCCCTTAATCTCACAATGGCATGTGGGTTATGGGCCCACATGTCAGAGAGATTAGGGGGTAAATATGGGATTGAACTTATGTGCCTATGGCAATAAGGAATAGATGCGGTTTTGTTCCATAAAAGGGGTTGAACCCCTATGCCTAGCCGCAATTCTTTGTCTTTTCACCTCTCAACCTTCTCGCCAAAGTAAACGCTCAAGGATGGGCGGCCGCAGATCTCCATCAGAGTCGACACAGGTAATCCTCCCTTTCCGCCACCTCCTCAACGACTGATTTTGGTAATTGTTGTTGTGATTTGGTTGGTACGCATGAGGTTTGGTAGGTAGAGATAGTCGGCAAGTATGTACTATACTAGGTAAGACCTCAATTTTCCATTTATTCGGGAGTGGTCTACGTTGACAAGTATTTAGGATTCCCCGTGGAAAAAAAGATTGAATACTAATCTAGCGGTAAAACGCATAGATCTAGGGTTAGGGTTAGGGATGGCAATCGGGTGTGACGGGCACAGGTATTGGCTACCCATGCCCACGCCCGCGAGTTTGTTGTCCATAGGTGTGCCCGTTACTCTATGAGGGGTGAAGAACTCAGCCCATAACTGTAGCTTGTGGACGCTGTGTGCTCACGGGCATGCCTGTGTGCTCGCCAGATAGCTTAACGATATGGTTTCAAAAGTTCAGCGGATCGGAAAGAGAACATCGAAATAGAAGAAAAAAAATCCCACATGTTAGCATGAGGATGTTAATCGCTTAGAGTACAAGCCGAACAATTACTGGCAAGCACATGCAACGAGAGGCCCAGTTACTGGTAAACATGAACAAAAACCAATACTCCATTTTAGATTTCTAGATCTGACAACATGATGGTCCTAATCTGAAAAGGCAAAAGGGGAATCGAGAGAATATGAGAGAGACAATCATCATTGGGAGGATTAAAGGATGCGCGGATGGAGTCCTGGTGGTTGGTCACACCTTGCTTGGTTGGCTGGTAGCCTCCATAGTCAACGCATGCTGCACCGTCCGCTGATGCCATGGATAGCTGTTACCTGCCGACGCCTAGGAGGAAGGAACCAAGGGCAGAGCTAGCAGGCGGTGCGTTGAGGGCCCGGCCGGGTGTCGTGTGCTAGGGTGGCTTGGAGCAGGTGGCAAGCGATGGAAGCTTGTAGTTGAGCATGGAGACAATGTCCGTGGCGGCGGCAGTTGTGGGTAATTTGCTTGAGGGGATTTGGAAGAACCCTAGAGAGATTTATATATATACCTTGGAGGAAATATTACAGGCCAAGCTTACATGGCAGTTGGATGAGATAGGTAAACAGGCGAAGCAAAACAAGCCTCTGCGGCATGAGATCCCAAGTAGAGTGGTTGTATCTTCTTATGATTATGTTTTAAACAGGTTTTGGATCCTGCATTGCATCCATTGCACATCATCTGTTCAATAATACATCAATCCTTTCCCTTTTGTTCCTTGAAAAATAGCCTGCGTTTTGGAGGATTGCCTATACATAGTCTTACCTTGAACTCTAGATCTGATAAATGGTGTTATGGAATTGGTAGAATATTGTTGACTTGCTCTTGGCCTGTTTGTTCTTTGATCATCATCAAAATGTCAGGATCACTGAATGTGTGCTCTCATCCTTGTTTAGTTGTTTTCAGAAGGCCCTCATCCTTACTATCATAATTTTTTTATGTGTTTATATCTTATTTCAATAAATCATTGCAGTCCAGATTAACAGAATCGCGACTCGCGAGCCTATTTATACTTTATTAGTGGTTTGTGTATCCTTCTGGATACTGTATTTTTATAACTTACCTTCTCTTTGTTTAGTTCCTCTATTTCACAAGGACCTTAAACTATGTCTGAAATCAAAACAAAGTGTTATGAATCATGCCATTGAAGGACACTTTTCTTCTTGTTATTAGTGCTCTTTAGAGTAGTGAAAAGCAGCTTTGAATACTAGCTATGATTTATTATTAAAGTCTATATTATAATTAAAATTTGACCCATATTATTTTGTTTTGGCACAAATGCATATTAAAATGTCACAATTATAGGTTAACTTATGTCTTGTTACTTTTTCAGTCGAGCAGTAGTGGTGCCAGATCAAACCTTCCAGTCTCAACAGGAAGGCCGTTGACACCGACCTTTTCTGGTCAATCTGGATCAGTTTCAGGTTTTCGTCATCCTGGTTAGTGACATTACAGTAGTTTATTTTGCTAGTCCATTTGTCCATGTTAGAAAGTGACGTTTTTCTAAAACCAACTCTCACGAAAAACTTGGAAGGGTTGTATATGGGAATCTCAATCTTAGAAACATGTCAGGTTCACTAGCACCAAGGGGTTCCTCAATGACTGGTAGTCCATCCCTTGGGGTTCAACCACCTAGGGGTAGTATTTCTGGTGCTTGGTTTCCTCCAAATAGTCTTCAAGCATCCATTTATCAGGTTCTTTTTTCCTCTCTGAAGCTCGAGTCTGTTTTTGAAGCTCTTCTAATCCAGCTCACATTTTCTTTCATCCTTTTTGTAGGTCGGGTATCCTGCTCTCAGCAACCGAGGAGGTATGCATGTTGGGGGAAGTCCTGTTTTTACTGGTAACATGAGTGCAATTGATGGTTCAATACAAGCTTCCTCCTCGTACTTGACTAATGGTAACTGCAATTCTGCTCTTGGATTGGCAGCTGCTCCAGTTTGTGGGAATTTTGGCCCGCGAATCACTTATGTGGCTAGCGTTGCTGGTGGGGGCAACACTGGGAGAACCATAAGCTCTGCCGGAATGTCTATGCCTACTGTTGCATCCCCTGTGAATTTGTCTGGAAGTGGGGCTCTTAATATCCGAGGATCAAACCAAATGGGTGGTACTCATCAACAAGGTATATACTAAACATATAAACCCCTTGTATAAATGCATGTGCATATGTCCATGTTCTCAATTTGTCTTTCTTTCTGATTTGATAATGAAGTGATCTAAAATAAATAATAATAATAATCACATACTCCCTCCATTTTTTGACATTGGTTGGTTCAATTTTGAACTAGCCAACGCCATATAAAAAAAGGGACTGAGTATTAGCCTATGAAGTACACTAGTCATATGGAGCAAAAAAGAATAAGGAAGCACATATTTGACCGGTACCTGATCTGTGGAATGGAAGTGTTAATTGGGTCCATTATTAAAGAAGTACAGCATTCTGTTGAGGCAATTTGCCATAGTTCTGCTAGCTGTTATTTATTCTGTACTGACATCTCATCCATCTTGTTAATGTGCTTATTCTATTACATTTATCAATCAAACGAAGCAACTAAAACGTGTGCAGAACTTACTGTGTTTAGTAAGAACGTGAACGCTCTCATTTCTTATATATAAAGGGCAGTTTTGTTTCAAATTGTTTATTTACCAGGATCACCGGTTATGAATATGCTTGGAAGCTCTAGTTCAGCACCTGGAGGAACACTATCTAAGAACCAATTGCAGGCAGGAAGCAGTTCGTCCGGATCTCCAGGAATGCGACATGATGGTAACTTTGGTGAAAATTCTCTATTTGACATCAATGATTTTCCTCAATTAGTTGGGCGACCTAATTCTGCTGGAAATATTCAGGGGTTATATGGTAATGCTGACATGCAAACTAAATATTCTGAATGATAATATTAGTTAACTAACTTTTCTCCTTTATAACAAATGAAGGACCTCTAAGACAACAAGCATTTGGTATTAATGCTGTTCAGCAAAACCAGGAATTTAGAATCCATAATGAGGACTTCCCAGCTTTACCAAGATTGGAAGGTACTCTTACTCTACTTTTTGTTTCATTATTTAATTCTATATGTTATTCAGACAGTTCCTTGCCAAGTACCTCATGCTATAGGTTTTTATTATGTCTTGGTACTTTGTTTGAACATTACCTCATGCTCTGAATGTAAGGTATGGAGTTGCATCGCAAGGATCATCTTCCTAAGAATGCAAATACTATGCAAGCACAACATTATCCTGTGAGTTTTTTTTTTAAAAAAATAAAAAATGGTAATTCCAACAACAGTTTTATCTCCTTTTCCTTAAATTTCCATTACATGTGATTCTACAGATGGGCAAATCATCTGGCTTTAACACAGACAGCAGTTGTCCACCCCGTAAACAACATAAGCAGACAGCTAATTCGGTAAGTTACCTGTATTTATGATTTTCTTTTACCTCATGACCAGATAGTCAAGATTGAAAACACCACCATTGGTGAACACGACTCTTTTTTGTTCATGTACCTTTTCTTTATGGGGAATAGTAAGTAAGAATCCTACAAAATAATTGGTAGCAGGTGCCTGCTGAGCTTTTCAAATATGGACTGACCATACTGATTGTGTTTATTAGGTTCAAAATACTGGGCCTGAAAATGTTGGACCAAGGCCAGTAAATTCTCCAAGGTCGCCTTTAAATCCGAGGCCTCGTGAACAAGTTATCCAGCAAAATCATGAACCACAGGCTCAGAAGTCAATTAGGCTGCAGTCATCTTCAGGCCCAGAGTCTCACAAGGTTCAGAGTCCCAAGTCTTCTCAGAGAACTGATACCACACCAGAGTCTCACAAGGTTCAGAGTCCCAGGTCTTCTCAGAGAACTGATACCGCACCAGAGTCTCACAAGGTTCAGAGTCCCAAGTCTTCCCAGAGAACTGATACCGCACCGGATCCATATGATCCATATGGCTTACATGGACTACTGAGGGTAATGAAGTTGAAAGAGGAGGGACCGGCATCTCTTGCTTTAGGGATTGATTTGACAACACTAGGGTTGGATATGAACTCTTCAGATAATCTTTACAAGACATTTGGCTCTCCTTGGTCAAGTGAGCCAGTTAAAGAAGAGTATTCTTATGAAATTCCGGATTGCTACTCTGCTATGCAGCCTCCACCCCTGCAAGTAAGGCCCTCAATTTTTGAGTTACCTTCTTTTTTCTTTTTGCGAGGGAACGTTTAGGTTACCATTAATCTTGTTGTATCTGACATTACCATTTATCTTCCTCTGCAGGCGTTGCATTTTCTGAGGTTTCACCTCATGACACTATTCTACATCTTCTATAGGTACTTAGTTCAATCAACAGTGAATTCCTGTGTTAGTAGGCTATGCATTATTTGACTGTCTTTTGTGCAGTATGCCACAGGATGCAGCTCAGTTATATGCCGCGAATGAAATGTAAGCACAAAACCACAGTTCTATATTGTTTTCTCATTTGCCTGTCATTTTCAGTAAAACGATGGCCTGGTATGCCAGATAGCTCAGATTGTTGCTTCCATTTCTTCAGATGCAAATACGGGTGGGTTTACCACAAAGAGCTGCGTCAGTGGGTTAAAAGAGCTCCTAATACGACCCCTCTCGTCAAAACTACAACTTATGAACAAGGACTCTGCTATCTTTTTGATGCCAACATTTGGGATGCAATTCCTAAGGTAAACGTCCGAAAGAAATTCTGACAGATATTTTCAGCTTTTTCCCATAGCAGAAGAAAATATATCTGAAAGTTGGTTGCAGGACAACTTTATTCTCCGTTATGACGATATCGAGAAGATACCTGCCCTGCCACCCCTTCTTCCTGCCACCCAAAATGGTAGTGTAAGAATAAACAAGGTCAGATTTGGGAGTCCCAATAGACGTTTTTTTTGTGCACAATGTCAAAATAGTGTCATAATTATGATTAAAAAAAAGTGCCATAATTCCCTTTTCTGATGTAAGTTTGCATTTGCAGCCATTGCACTAGGTTCTCCGTGTTGAAGATTAGAGTTTCATGGCTTGGATCAATTGTTGGTATTATTAAGGTACAGTTAACTCTCACAAAATGATTCTGCAAGAACTTGTTTAGTTCTATAGTAAGTTCAGATTAACTTACTTGGTGGCCTAAACTCCATTAATTTCCTATGAACAGGGTATGCATGCTGGTTCTGGGGATCGGAGCTCCTGCGATGGCCGGCGTTTGTGGTAGCTGCGAAATACCGCGGCTCATAATTCGTCGGATGCAATCAGTTAAACCCATTTTTAAGTTTTGAAACAAAGTGGAACCCCGTTTTAATTATGTTTCGGTCTTGTGATGACTGGATGTTTTGAATGTTTAAACCTGTTTTTACCTGTACCGTACCAGATCTGTCGTTTAAAATTATCAGGCACCGACATTTTGGATCTTGAATCAGCTCCTCTCCTGTTCTTTTTTTAATTATTATTACTTTGATAATTTTTGGTCAGGTAAAATTTTGCCATGTTGTGAACTTATGATTCAAGCAACAGACAACTGGGCTAGTGGCAACGATCTGACAAGGACGACACATCGCCGATGCCGATGGATGGTGGTGGTCAGGTAAGTTGCCGTATTGGGTTTGGCTCGCGTGCTAGTGGTATATGAATCGAGTGCTCGCGCATGGACGCCTTCGGCTGCGGCGAGCTCGATCGGCCAGGCGCTGGTGGATGGCCTGACGCTCTACGCGCGCCACGGCGCCGCCCTCCTCTCCGGCCTCGCCGTCGGCGCGACCGAGGAGGCGCTGCTGAGGATCAAGATGAACACCATCAAGATTCAACATCAAGAATGTTGCAAACCTTCTCCCGGAGACGCCACGGGGATTCTTCTGCACGGACACCATCTTCTCGTTCGACGGCAACACATTCTGGGCGGATATCTCGCAGGGCTTCATGTGCTGCGACACCGCCATCGTCTTCTCCGGCGACGGCTCATCACCACCCGTGGATCTCAGATACGTCAGCCTCCACCCGGATAGGGGTGGATCCAGAAAAAAATAGCAGGTGGGGCTGAATAAATTAAATAAAACTTAAACCTCCATTTTCTATATATGAGGAGCAAATAGTTCCTTCAAATTCGAGAAGCTTGGTTCTATGGAGATGCACCGCAGCATAGGTATCTTGGACAAGATCATCAAACTCGTCTCCATCAACACCGCCCATGTGGACTCTGGACCAATCAGCTGGTGAGACACGCTCGGCATGAGGAGTTTATGGGCACAGGACAAGACGTCACGGTTGCCCTGGATGGTGCCCACGTGGCCCTTCGTCTACTTCCTAGTGCCTGAGCCGCTGTATCACGTTTGCGCGATTGACATGCACAGCAGGAGAATTCTGCGGTCGGGCCCTAAAAAACTAGTCCGATAGAAAAAGGGAAGATGGCTTCCTCCTTTCAACCTAGGGGTCTCACACGGTCGTCATCATTCCCACCCCCGGATAATAGTGGAGGATCATCATTCTGGGATTATTCAGAGGCTCACACGGTCGTCATCATTCCCACCCTCTTAACAAGGGGTCGTTATCATTCCCACCCCCGGGTAATAGTGGAGGATGTCCTCATCATTCCCACCCCCTGAACAAGGGCCCAGCCCCCGGGTAATAGTGGAGGATGTCCTCATTATTCCCACCCCCGGGTAATAGGTAATAGTGGAGGATGTCCTCATCATTCCCATCATTACCACCCCGGATAATAGTGGAGGATGTCCTCATCATTCCCACCCCCTTAACAAGGGGTCGTCATCATTCCCACCCCCGGTAATAGTGAAAGGATGTCCTCATCATTCCCACCCCCTTAACAAGGGCCCAACCCCCGGGTAATAGTGGAGGATGTCCTCATCATTCCCACCCCCTTAACAACGGCCCAGCCCCCGGATAATAGTGGAGGATATTATCATCATTCCCACCCGGTAATAGTGGAGGATGTCCTCATTATTCCCACCCCCTCATCATTCCCACCCCCTTAACAAGGGGTCGTCATCATTCCCACCCCCGGGTAATAGTGGAGGATGTCCTCATCATTCTCACCCCCTTAACAAGGGCCCAGCCCCCGGATAATAGTGGAGGATGTCCTCATCATTCCCACCCGGTAATAGTGGAGGATGTCCTCATTATTCCCACCCCCTCATCATTCCCACCCCCTTAACAAGGGGTCGTCATCATTCCCACCCCCGGGTAATAGTGGAGGATGTCCTCATCATTCTCACCCCCTTAACAAGGGCCCAGCCCCCGGGTAATAGTGCCCATTCTCACCCCCTTAACAAAGGCCCAGCCCCCGGGTAATAGTGGAGGATGTCCTTATCATTCCCACCCGGTAATAGTGGAGGATGTCCTCATTATTCCCACCCCCTCATCATTCCTGCCCCCTTAACAAGGGGTCGTCATCATTCCCACCCCCGGGTAATAGTGGAGGATGTCCTCATCATTCTCACCCCCTTAACAAGGGCCCAGCCCCCGGGTAACAGTGCCCCCGGGTAATAGTGGAGGATGTCCTCATCATTCCCACACCCTTAACAAGGGCCCAGCCCCCGGGTAATAGTGGAGGATGTCCTCATCATTCCCACCCGGTAATAGTGGAGGATGTCCTCATCATTCCCACCCCCTTAACAAGGGCCCAGCCCCCTGTTAAGGGCCCAGCCCCCGGGTAATAGTGGAGGATGTCCTCATCATTCCCACCCCCTTAACAAGGGCCCAGCCCCCGGGTAATAGTGGAGGTCATCATTATTCCCACCCCTAGGTAATAGTGGGGTAATAGTGGAGGATGTCCTCATCATTCCCACCCGGTAATAGTGGAGGATGTCCTCATCATTCCCACCCCCTTAACATGGGCCCAGCCCCCGGTAATAGTGGAGGATATCCTCATCATTCCCACCCCTAGGTAATAGTGGGGTAATAGTGGAGGATGTCCTCATCATTCCCACCCGGTAATAGTGGAGGATGTCCTCATCATTCCCACCCCCTTAACAAGGGCCCAGCCCCCCTGTTAAGGGCCCAGCCCCCGGGTAATAGTGGAGGATGTCCTCATCATTCCCACCCCCTTAACAAGGGGATCATTCCCACCCCCTTAACAAGGGCCCAGCCCCCTGTTAAGGGCCCAGCCCCCGGGTAATAGTGGAGGATGTCCTCATCATTCCCACCCCCTTAACAAGGGCCCAGCCCCCGGGTAATAGTGGAGGTCGTCATCATTCCCACCCCTAGGTAATAGTGGAGGATGTCCTCATCATTCCCACCCCCACCCCCTTAACAAGGGGATCATTCCCACCCTCTTAACAAGGGCCCAGCCCCCTGTTAAGGGCCCAGCCCCCGGGTAATAGTGGAGGATGTCCTCATCATTCCCACCCGGTAATAGTGGAGGATGTCCTCATCATTCCCACCCCCTTAACAAGGGCCCAGCCCCCGGGTAATAGTGGAGGTCGTCATCATTCCCACCCCTAGGTAATAGTGGAGGATGTCCTCATCATTCCCACCCCTAGGTAATAGTGCCCACCCCTAGGTAATAGTGGGGTAATAGTGGAGGATGCCCTCATCATTCCCACCCGGTAATATTGGAGGATGTCCTCATCATTCCCACCCCCTTAACAAGGGCCCAGCCCCCTGTTAAGGGCCCAGCCCCCAGGTAATAGTGGAGAATGTCCTCATCCTTCCCACCCGGTAATAGTGGAGGATGTCCTCATCATTCCCACCCCCTTAACAAGGGGATCATTCCCACGCCCTTAACAAGGGCCCAGCCCCCTGTTAAGGGCCCAGCCCCCGGGTAATAGTGGAGGATGTCCTCATCATTCCCACCCCCTTAACAAGGGCCCAGCCCTCGGGTAATAGTGGAGGTCGTCATCATTCCCGGATGTCCTCATCATTCCCACCCCCTTAACAAGGGCCCAGCCCCCGGGTAATAGTGGAGGTCGTCATCATTCCCACCCCCAGGTAATAGTGGAGGATGTCCTCATCATTCCCATCATTCCCACGCCCTTAACAAGGGCCCAGCCCCCTGTTAAGGGCCCAGCCCCCGGGTAATAGTGGAGGATGTCCTCATCATTCCCACCCTGTAATAGTGGAGGATGTCCTTATCATTCCCACCCCCTTAACAAGGGCCCAGCCCCCGGGTAATAGTGGAGGTCGTCATCATTCCCACCCCCAGGTAATAGTGGAGGATGTCCTCATCATTCCCACCCCCTTAACAAGGGTCCAGCTTTGATACCAAATGATAACAATCCGGCCCAGGTGGGGTCGGCCGAGGCCCAACAAATTAAGGTTGCCCAGACCCCAACAGTTTTTAGGCACATTCACTGGGGGAAATGTCCAATCTCCTTAAAAGACTAGTCCGATAGGGGAAGGGTGACTCTCCCTTTTAAGGTGGCTTCCTCCTCTCAAGCTAAGCAATGTGGGATTATTCAAAGGCTCATACGGTCGCCGTCCGACTTTGGCGTTTTTGCCAGCGGGTAATAGTGGAGGATGTCCTCATCAGCTACTCTCCCACCGCTTCCATATCATTCGTCAACCAGTTGCCTTGCCTGCTAATGTCTTCCAACATCTTAGGATGATCCAATGAGAAGCCACCCATGTGGTTTCCGCGGAGAGGTGTGGCTCTCAGTAGCTGTCACTGTTCACCATTGTATATCGTTTTTTATAATGGAAGTTTTATTATCTTAGTAAATAATATAAAATTATTCTAAAAGCATCTCCGGCTTATGCACCTAGAGAGTGCACCCAACCAACAAGAAAGAAAAAATAAATTCATTGTCCAAGACAGCAGAAAAACTTTACGTACCCTCTAACCGTAGCCTAGAACACCACCCATGTGCTAGGGTAGAAAACTCCATGGCCACTAGCTCTAATTTTTGACAAGTCATGGTGATAGTACCCAACAAATTGACCTTCTGGAGAATAGCTCATGAGTAGAGCCAATATGTAGTAAAAAATATAACCTACAACAGAGAAGATATGTTTTTCATTTAAAAACCACATCATTTTTGCAAAGCCAAATAGATTAAATAGTGGCAGTTGCCCCAAATAAGACCAAATGCCTCATTGTGTAGTTGTCTTCTTATGAAATGCCTAAACATATGAGTTATACTATTAGGTAAACTAATATTCAAAGCAAATTGGATTAAAGACCAAACCGCGCAAGATAATCAAAGAACAAATGATTAATAGTTTCATCTTTATGACAAAAAGAACAAGTTCCTCTTCCATTCCTTTTAATCAGATTATCTTTTGTTAAAACTACTCCCCGACGTAAGTAACATAAGAAGATCTTAATATTTAATCTTTATGGGGCTTTAATATGCCATATTCTTTTGTTTATATTGGGAACATCAGCCCGCACCAACACAAAATATAGAAATTTAACTGAGAATCTTCCGTCAGTGGCTAGATTCCATTTAAACTCATCTTGGTTGTGAGATAATATAATATTAGCGATGCGTGAAAGAAGGTGATTACATGCCACTAACTTAGAGCCAGTACGGTCCCTGCGCTAAGAAAAGCTTAGAAGACTAGTTTGGAAAATTTCTGAAATAGTTGCATGTTTATGCCTAACAACGTTATAAAGATATGGGTATAACAGGCATTCCCTAACTATTTATCTTCCTAAAACCGTACTTGAGAGCCATCTTTGATGTTGAAAGAGTCAGATATGAGAAAATCAGGCTTAGCCTTCATTAGACTAGCCCAAAAGTGTGAGTATCTTGTTTTCCAGTGAGCTTGAGATAAAGGTTGTGACCCCAAATATTTGTTCCTTAGTATTTATTGCCACACACCATCTGTAGTGAGTAGCTTATACAACTACTTACTAAAGAGAATCATGTTCTTAATTTCAAGATCTTGAATTCCCAATCCCCCTTGATCATTAGGATGATGTCCCACCTTGCTAGTCGGTATTTCCTTCTGTGCCCATCTCATTGCCAAAATAACCTTGATTGAAAATAATCAATTTTATTGATCACTCCTTTATGTATTTCAAAAAAGGATATCATATATATTTGTAGGCTGGTAAGCACTGAATTTATTAGTGTCAGACGCACTCCAAGTCATAAAAGTTTGGCTTTCCAACTTGCCAGCCGTTTCTCAAAGCCATTCAATCACTCACTTCCACTCCGAACTACGAAGTCTCCTATGGTGTATAGGAATGCCAGTGTATTGATCCGGAGCTGTTTGTGCTTCTTTTTGTACGACATAAATGAAGTAACTAATGTACAGATATTGCGGTGTAGGAGTAACTAGCAAGTGTACTGTAGTTATTACAAGTTTAAGTCTACAACTAAGTCGACCAAGATCGAGCACGACTGCACGCACCCATCATGAGCCGTGGCTTAATTCTTAGGAATTCGCGACCAGAATTGCAAAGAATCGGAGTCCCTCTCGGTTTTAGGCAAACGGAAGAAGCGATCGATCGCCTTTGGAAGTCCGGATCCGAATTAATCCCATATTATTCGCCTTTCGCTTCTGCTTGCTTTCCGACCGATCACCGAGGCGCCGATCGATGGGTCGTCGGCGACGGCGGCGCAACCGCGACGCGGAGTTCGACATGGCCGAGATGGACCGGATGGTGCCGGTGATGAAGCTGGACCCGGCGAAGCAGCCATGGCTGACCGTCCCTGGCCGCTCAAGCTGCACCTGCGACTGCTGCAATGTGACGACGAAGAAGAAGCCGTCCAACAAGGCTCTCATCCCGGCCTGGCTGTTCCGATCCGACGACGACGAAGACGATCACCACGAAGAATCAGCAGAAGAGGAAGAAGATAATCAGCTGCAAGGCCTGAATAAACACTTAGATGAATATCGGATTGGTCAATATGAGATTCGTAAGTGCCCTCCATTGCAAACAAACACCAAACAATAAATTTCTTGTTCATAATATGCAAGTCAAATATCGGGAGAGGATTCTAAACCCTTGAAGGATATCTCCTCGTGTAACTTTTTCTTTTTCCAAATTCAATGTAAATATTCGTATCTTTTTTTTGAGAAAAACATGACCTATGAAGGATAAGATAGACCCCATACATCATGTGTAGAAGTAAACCTTCTCACGCAGGTTAAGAAAATCCTCGAACCCATACCAGCCCTTACACAATGGCATCGGAGAACGACCAACAACCGGGGCCTCTAGCTGTAAAAATTGTTAGCAATGTACATTATAGTAACTTTTATCACCACCAAAAAATATACTACCTCCTTTTCAGGTTATAAGATTTTCTAGCATTGCCCATATTCATATAGATATTAATGAATCTAGACACACACATATAGATTCATTGACATATATATGAATATGGGCAATGTTAGAAAGCCTTATCATATGGAACGGAGGAAGTAATTTAAATTCGATTTACATATTGAGAATTAAAAAAAAAGATAAATCCAGAGCACTATTCATATGTTTGATTTGATTTTTTATTCCTCGATTTGATTTTTTTTATTCCTCGATGGGTGATTTAAGTTTTAACTTGATTTTATATAGAGTACATTATATATACATTATTAATGTTTTTTTTTATAAAATAGATTTACCAACTATTTATATGGTGTTTAAACAAATGAGATGACATTCCCTCAAATTTAAAACACTTGCCACGTACTCCTCCGTCCCTACATATAAGCATTTTTAACTTTGATCATTAATAGCAAAAATAATAAAAAAGATCAATCATATAAAACTGATATTACTAGATTTATTATTAAACAAACTATCATAATATGCAACTCTTTTTATCTTACTTTTATAGATAATGTCAGTCGTGTCAGAGTCCAAAATTTTTTATATTTTAGAACGGAGAGAGTATATGAACATTTCTTGTCTTGCAGGAGGAGCCACAATAAAACGATACCCTTACGAAGATGGCTGCGAGCTCACCGACAAGCTGAACGCCGAGCTGCCGTCCGGCGAGCGGCGCTACACCCTGACCTTCGTCCTCGAGGGCTCCTCCCACCGCGACGGCTTCTTCGGCCTCTCGTGGCACTCGGAGTACCGGATGCACGAGACGGCGCCGACATCGCTGCCCCGCTCCAGGTTCACCACCCCTCACCCCTGCTGGGACTACGAAGCCGACAACATGCTGCAGCTCTGCTCGCTCAACCTCGTTGCCGGCGCCGCCAGCGATGGGCGGCGGCTGCTCGTCTATGGGATCGTCGCCGCCTGCGACGACATGGAGGGGCTGCCCAACTTCGTGTTCAACCGGACACGGGACAACGCCCAGGAAGTAACACTGGTGAGTGACTAATGTCAATGGGAAGTGGAGTTCTGCCCCTCAATAGGACATCCCCTCGTTTTATGCGTGCCGTTTAAAAAGTTATTAACAATTTTTGTCAAGATAGATCAATATATGATATATCTTTTTTAAACATGAGAGTTAAAATTTAACTTGTACAATTGAAAACAAAAATAACAATTTGACTTATACAATTGAAAAAAAATAACAAATTTGACTGTAAATTACGCGTATTTTTTTTAAAAAAAATTAATGATTTTTTAAGTGACATGTAAAAATGAGGGGATATCCGCTTAAGGATGATTTGAGTTTTCAATGTCAATGTGACAGTACGCTGAATTTCAATTTTATTTTTCCGACAAATTTTGAGTTTACAACAGATCTTGGCTGAATTCAAACAAACTCGATTGTTCGTTTTGAATTCAGAGCTCTCCTGCACTGGAGTTGTCATCTCCACTGGGCGGCATCTCCGCGTTCGAGCATGTGCTGCTCGAGTTCGACCTGAGGCTGAAGAACACCGACGCCGACGACGCCGACGACGAGCTGGTCGACGCGTGCATAGAGTTCGTCCACAGGACGATCACCTGCAGCGCCGGCAGATTGCTGAGGTCACGCATCGAGGGCCCGATCTGCTCGCTGGACATGGACTACATGTTCGTCAAGAGCGGCGTCGAGGCCGCCGTCGAGGTGTTCCTGGGCGACTCCTGCGCGAGCTGCTTCCAGAGCGTGGCCGCCGTCTACCGCGCCATCGCCGGCGACGGCGGCGGCGGCGACGGGATTGTCATCTACGAGGAGTCCATCCCGCTTCCTCCGAAGCTGATGCTGGCCGATACCGCTACTGGTCAAGCCGCGCCGGCTGACGCCACGATGCGCGCCGCGGCGGCGGCGACGGCGACGACGGTGGTCGCCGTGCCGTCGGCCGGCGAGCTCACGGTGACGCTCAGCTTCGCCACAGCGAGGCGCACGTCGTCGTCGGCGGCGGCGAGCTGCTTGGTGGCGCGCTTCAAGGCGCAGAATGTCGGGAGCAGCGAGAGGGCCGGCGAGGTTCGCGGCGCCGCGGGAGAGGTCGTCCCGGTCGGCTTCAAGGTCACATGGTCGACTGCCTGTGGATTCCTGTGTCAGAAGTATAGATACGAATAGTTAGAGATAAGAGTTAAATATAAATATAAAAATAAGATATAAGTTTAGAGATAAATCTACTATTTGTATTGTACTTCTATATATACCTTATGAGAGGATCGATCTAATAGAGTAGAAAACTATAGAATACAATATATTAGATTTTTCTATATGGTATCAGAGCATAGATCCACGTCGTTCGATCCTTTGGTTCATCGACGACTTCCGCATGCACCACAGGGAGATGAGATCTCTATAATCTTTCTGGGGCGCCACATCTATTAGCTGCCACAAATAATTTATAGATTAGATTTAACCAATATTAGTATTATTAGTATTAGATCCATTCCTATTAGCCACAGCCAAATAAAACCCAATTATCATCTCTCACTGGAGCAGTGCTGCCGCCTTCAATCTCCATCAACATCACTGGCCGCTGCATCGATAACCTGTACGGCTACACAATCGTCTTCGCCAATTCTACATCCAGTGGTCTTCATCAACTTGCCGCCGCCGACTCGTCCACATAGATGGACACCTCGCGTTCTCTGACAGATATATCTGCAAGACGCTTTATCGACGATATCGATCGCGTCCTCTACGACGGCAATGGCCACATCACCGATCGATCACGTCGCTAGCTCGGGGCAGAGCGATCGCGCGCTAGGTGATAGGGTTTAGGGGAGGATTTTGGCCGGTGACGGGGGGCACGAACGAACCCCGTCGGAGGGGAGGGAGACGAAATGCACAGGTGGACTCCGAGAAAGAGGCCTGAAATGGCCAAGTCGAGGAGACGACGAGTCGCCGCGCCCGCGTCTGGTGCGACCGACCAGGTCGGTCTGTCGGCGGGTCGGGTTTGCCTCAGGGGCCCTCGTAAGTCGTGGGCTAGTCGTGTCCTGTGTGGGACTTTAAGCCACGTCATCATATCACCTTACAGCCGTTGGATCAAGTGCCATCTTTGTTCGAACAGGCACGATGAGGAATTGCTAGCGTTGGATCAGCTAGCATGCAGTGATTTAGACAAATGGAGTGCTCATTGTGCCGTAAATTTAGGTCCTGATTAGATCCTATGGCAAGTTTTTTTACCCTGTTACATCGAACGTTTGAACGCTTGTATAAAGTATTAAATATAGTCTTAAAAAATAACTAATTGTACATATTGCGACTAATTTGCGAGACGAATCTTTTAAGCCTAATTACTCCATGATTTGACAATGTGATGCTACAGTAAATATTTGCTAATGACAGACTAATTAGGCTTAATAAATTCGTCTCGCAGTTTACAGGCGGATTCTATAATTTGTTTTGCTATTAGACTACATTTAATACTTCAAATGTGTGTCCGTATATCCGATATGATACGGCAAAAATTTTTACCCCTAGGTGTAAACACATCCTTAGGAAATTGACAAGGAGCGGGTACATTAATGGGTGGTAGATGGTCCACGTACTCCCTCCGTTTCAGGTTATAAGACATTCTGACTTTAGTCAAAGTTAAATTGTTTTAAATTTGATTAAGTTTATAGATAAATATAATAATATTTATAATACTAAATTAATTTTATCAAATTAATAATTAAATATATTTTCATAATAAATTTATCTTAGGTTGAAAATGTTACTATTTTTTCTATAAACTTATTGTAAAATTTAGTTTTACAATAAGTTTGTAGAAATATAATATGATGTTGTAAAAATTATTATTTTCTTTACCATTGCAACGTACGGGCATTATTGCTAGTTTAAAAAAAAAATCCTGATCCACCTGCCACCTCATGCCATAGACCACATCTCTCTCACACTCTCTAACTAGCTAGGGTTTGGTGTGTTGCTGTTTCCCTCCGTTGCTGAACAACCACATCCACGCCCTCTCTTCTTCAATGCCTCTGGCTCACTTGGTCATCTATTGATCGCACCATCTCTTTAATTTCTTTCCGTTGCAACGCACGGGCAATTAATTTACTAGTTTATTTAACACAACACATATCATGATTGTTGTAAAATAAAAAAAATGGGGCAATGCAAGCCTACTTTGCAAACTAGAAATTCTTGCAGGTTTTATATATAAACTATGTGAACTTTTCAAACTCTTACAGCCTTAGATAATCTTGTCGACTTAGATTTAGATAATCTTGTAGGGTGCTCATCGTGAATCCACAGGCGGTCGACCATGTGACCTTGCAGCGGACCGGCCGGACGACCTCTCCCGCCGCGCCACGAACCTCGCCGCCCTTCTCGCTGCTCCCCACCTTCTGCGCCCTGAAGCGCGCCACCAAGCAGGGCGCCGCCGCCGGCGACGAAGTGCGGGTGCGGCGCCTCGCCGTGGCGAAGCTGAGCGTCACCGTTAGCTCGCCGGCCGACGGCACGGCGTCCACCGTCGTGGCGTCAGCCGGCGCCGCCGGAGCTGATGTGTCCCAGGCTTGTGCAACTGTTCCTGTTGGCTCAATGCATGTTTCAAGTTTCACATCAGCCAGCATCAGCTTCGGAGGAAGCGGGATGGACTCCTCGTGGATGACAATCCCGTCGCCGCTGCCGCCGCCGTCGCCGGCGATGGTGCGGTAGACGGCGGCCACGCTCGTGAAGCAGGTCGCGCAGGAGGCGCCCAGGAACACCTCGACGGTGGCCTCGACGCCGCTCTTGACGAACATGTAGTCCATGTCCAGCGAGCAGATCGGGCCCTCGATGCGTGACCTCAGCAATCCGCCGGCGCTGCAGGTGATCGTCCTGTCGACGAACTCTATGCACGAGTCGACCAGCACGTCGTCGGCGCCGTCGTCGCCGGCGGTGTTCTTCAGCCTCAGGTCGAACTCGAGCAGCACATGCTCGAACGCGGAGATGCCGCGCAGTGGAGATGACAGCTCCAATGCAGGAGAGCTCTGAATTATTCCAAACAAAACAAATTTTTTTAAAAAAATCGAACGTGTTTGAAATTTCCGAAACTTTGTTCAAATTCAGCCAAGATATAGATCCTGTTCAAACTCAAAATTCACCATTGTCACTCACCAGTGTCACTTCCTAGGCGTTGTCCCGTGTCCGGTTGAACACGAAGTTGGGCAGCCCCTCCATGTCGTCGCGGGCGGCGACGATCCCATAGACGAGCAGCCGCCGCCCATCGCAGGCGGCGCCGGCGGCGAGGCTGAGCGAGCAGAGCTGCAGCATGTTGTCGGCTTCGTAGTCCCAGCAGGGGTGAGGGGTGGTGAACCTGGAGCGGGGCAGCGATGTCGGCGCCGTCTCGTGCATCCGGTACTCGGAGTGCCATGACAGGCCGAAGAAGCCGTCGCGGTGGGAGGAGCCCGGGAGGACGAAGGTCGGGGTGTAGCGCCGCTCGCCGGCCGGCAGCTCGGCGTTCAACTTGTCGGTGAGCTCGTAGCCATCTTCGTAAGGGTATCGTTTTATCGTGGCTCCTGCTGCAAGACAGGAAATGTTCATATCAGCGTTGGAAATTTTGGACCGAGATTTCTGAAATTTCGGTCATTTCGGACTCCTCCGATACGATATTATTTTGACCAAAATTTTCAACATTTTTTAATCTTTTGTGAATTTTGGTAATATTTGTTTAAATTTAACTAAATTTTGTTTAAAATTCCAGAAATTTTGGTCTATCGGTGACATCCGATACAATCAGTCAAACCGATGAGTTAAACCCTGGTTCATATACGTGGTGGGAAGTGTTTTTAATTTGAGGGATGCCATCTCATTTGTTTAAACATCATATAAATAGTTGGTAAATCTTTTTTAAAAAAACAACAACATTAATAATGTATATATAAAGTACTCTATAGAAAATCAAGTTAAAACTTAAGTCACCCATTGAGGAATAAAAAAAATCAAATCAAACATATGAATAGTGCTTTGAATTTATCTTCTTTTAAAAAAATCAATATGTAAATCGAATTTGAATTATATTTTTTGGTGGAGTGATAAAAGATACTATAATCTTATAATCTACATTGCTTAGTTGCTTACAATTTTTACAGCTAGAGGTCCCGGCTGTTGGTCGTTCTCCGATGCCATTGTGTATGGGTTGGTATGGGTTCGAGGGTTTTCTTGACCCGCGTGAGAAGTTTTTCTTCTACACATGATGTTTGGGGTCTGTCTTATTCTCTGTAGGTAAGTTTTTTTTAAAAAAAGAAAAAAACAGCCATTTAAGTTGAATTTGGAAAAAGAAAAAGTTACATGAGAAGATATCCCTCAAGGGTTTAGAATCCTCTCCTGATATTTGACTCGCATATTATGAACAACAAATTTATACTTTGGTGTTGTTTGCAATGGAGGGCACTTTCGAATCTCATATTGTGGTCCAATCCGATATTTAGCGAAGTGTTTATTCAGGCCTTGCAGCTGATTATCTTCTTCCTCTTCTGCTGATTCTTCGTGGTGATCATCGTCGTCGTCGTCGTCGTCGGATCGGAACAGCCAGGCCGGGATGAGAGCCTTCTTGGACGGCTTCTTCTTCGGCACATTGCAGCAGTCGCAGGTGCAGCTTGAGCGACCGGGGACGGTCAGCCATGGCTGCCTCGCCGGGTCCAGCTTCACCACCGGCACCATCAGGTCGATCTCCGCCATGTCGAACTCCGCGTCGCGGTTGCGCCGCCGTCGCCGACGACCCATCGCTGATCCGATCGGGGAGAAGCAGGCAGGGGCAGGTGTGAACAATGAGATAGATCGATGTATCTTCTCAGCATTTAAACGGGACTCAGATCCGAAACCGAGAGGAGCTCTGTTTCTGGACGATTTGCATATGGAGTATATGTGTCCATATATCTCTTTTGCTACAGTACATGATATACTCCCTTCATACTCATAAAAGAAGTAGTTTAGAACCATATTTAAGTCAAATCTTGAGAATATAAATCATAAATAACTCTTGAGTTGTTGAGTTTAAAAATGTAAAAATTATATGAACATATTTGTCTTGAAAAATATTTTCATAAAAGTATACATATATCACTTTTCAATAAATATTTTTATAGAAACAAGAGTCAAAGTTGTTTTTTAAAAACCGTGTCGCTGTCCTAAACGACTTCCTTTATAAGTATGGAGGGAGTACCTCCTAATTAACCCTATAATAAATACCGAAAAAGCTAAAGGGCGATTGCCCCTAGCGATCAGCCGATTCGGATCCTCCTCCCTCCACGTGGTTTTCTATTTTGGCACCACATTACTTTCCTATTTTAGTAAATTTATGCATATAAAGTTTGTACACCTCAAGTTTACACATCTAAAGTTTAGAGACCCCCAAAGTTTATAAGTGAAAAGTTTATATATCCGATTCAAATTTAAATTTGAATTCAAATATTTTTATATATAGTAGTTTTATACATCTAAAGTTTATACACCTAAAGTACCCAAAGTTTATAAGTCAAAAGTTTACATACCCGATTCAAATTTGAATTTGAATTCAAATATTAGTTTATAGACCCAAAGTTTATAAGTCAAAAGTTTACATACCCATTTAAAATTTAAATTTGAATTCAAATATTAGTTTATAGACCCAAAGTTTATAAGTCAAAAGTTTACATACCCGCTTCATATTTGAATTTGAATTCAAATATTAGTTTATAGACCCAAAGTTTATAAGTCAAAAGTTTAAATACCCGTTTCAAATTTGAATTTGAATTCAAATGTTTTTTATATATAGTATTTCTATATATAAATTTTTCCAACTTTTTTTCCTTTTTAAAAAAATTTGTGATGTAATGTAGTAGGAAGAGAAGAAGGGGAGGAAGGAAGGGGGAGAGGAAGAGCATATAGGGGGATGGGGGGTGATCGCCCACAGCGATCACCCGCCCATTAGCCACGCCCTATAAATGCCCTTACCTCGCAATAATAACTAGTTAAGACAGGAATAGAACTATATTAAATGATTATCTCTACTCTACTTCTATTTCTATCTATTAATATTATGAAAATTGAAGATGTTTCCGCAGTCCGTCATTCGTGTTTGAGTCGGTTATAAAAATTGAAAATGTTTCCGCGGTTTGTCATCCGTGTTTGAGTCAGTTTTAATTGTATGTTTTGGTTTTAATCTATATATCTTCTCTATCTCTATCTCTTCTCTAATCTCTACTATTATAAAAATTGAAGATGTTTTTGCCGGTACTTTTGGTACGTTATCCGTGTTTGAATCGATTTTTAAGTTCAATGGCTTTTGGAAATACAGATTCGTGTTTGAGTCGGTTTTAATTTTATTTGTTTTTAGAAATACAGAAGGAGTCGTATAAGAAATCTCTTTAAAAAACTTGCATGCTAACTTGATACAATCGGACCCCTAATTGCGGCTCATGATTTGGTAAAAAGAATATCCAGCGAATTTGCACAGTGAATTTTTCCTTAGCTAAACTATAGAACAATAATAAGATTAAAATAGCCTTCATCCATTGCAACGCAAGGGCATTTTTCTAGTATTATAAAAATTGAAGATGTTTTTGCCAGTATTTTGGTACGTCGTCCGTGTATGAGTCGTTTTTTAAGTTCGTTTGTGTGGACCCCCGTTTTTATAACAGGAATCAATCGTGTAAACAGTACCATTTCCCTGGATCAAGTAGTCTGGTACACACGAATTCATAGCTGAAATACCAAGTGCACATACACGAGTGTCTAGTACGAATTATTACATCATAAGCCCGCAGGCATAGTTTTAAATCATCGGACCGAGCGGTCCGGAATGCATCCCAAAAATAGAAGTAGATAAGGCAGCGGAGTTAAGGCAACGGCACGCCATTGCCACAGGCAACGGCACGCCATTGCCACAGGCAACGACCGTAACTAAGACCTATTGAACGCCATCGTCTTCATCACCCTCCTGGTAGTAAGCGTAGGGATCCTCCGAAGCTTCATCTCCGACTTCTGGTTAAGTTTGTATATTGCAAGGGTGAGTACCAACCGTACTCAGCAAGCCACTACAGCAACAATGCACATGATAAAGGGTATTCAAGGAATGGCTATGGTTCTTTAGCACAAAGCAAGTTTTGTAATTCTTTTCACAAGCCTAAGACCTAGCATAGACTGATCAAGTTTTAATACCAGTGTTCGCATTAGACAACGACGGTTCTGTCCACCATCCATTGTGATCCCAAAGATAGCTTCCCGCCATTGAATCGTCATGGTTTTCTGAGGACGTCCACCTTCCTGCCTCTCAGGAAGTGGCTCCATCAGCATAGAAATCATTATGCAATATCCCATCCCATACAAGTTAAGAATTTAGAGTCTAGCCAAGTGTAATACATGTCCCGGTGCTCAATAACCGCGAGCACGGCTATTCGAATAGATTTGGTTTACTCACACTGCAGTGGATGTACACTTTACCCGCACTCCGCGACTGCCCAACACATGAGCCTCGTCCCAACACATGAGACTCGTCACGGCAAAGCTTTTCGATAACCTTGCATTGGCAGTACCCGCTCCATGAACTTCAATCCTCATGCACTCTAGGCGTCCATGTTTCTAGCAGTGAGAGGAGTTCTGGCGCTCCCGGGAAAGAGAAGTCTCACACACATATTAAATTATGGTTCAAGTTAAGTTCTCTCTCACACATACTCATGGCAGTCCTACCAATGGCGACACCGATGTAGGGCACGCCTCTCGGCCCTACCTCAACGGCTGTCCCACCGTAGCGCACCTGCCTCACTCAGGGGTGAACCATCTATGCAGGGATACTGCCTCCGCTTGGCTATCTAATCCGCTAGGTCTATACCCATTCGAGAAGTACGGTTGTACGGGGGTCATTTCATGCTTAACTTCATGGCTCGGTCCTTAATTGACCAGGGACGGTACTAGCCTTTTCCAGATACCACCCAAATCCTCTGTCCGCCCCAATCGAAAACAGATGTTTAGTTTTATTTCTCCTTTCGCAAATCATGTCATCAATATCATAGCAATGTGGTGCTCATGTCTCCACATGCCGCATCTCAATTACCTTTCCAAAGGTAATTGCCTAAGCATATAGCATTTGATAAATATGAGTATGCATGATTCTAGAATAGCATTTCTAAGCATTTATCATAGTTGACTAGGGACTCATACGTAAACATGGTTACGAAGGAATAAGGGGTAAACAATAATCAAGGCATGGCATAATCGCAAGTAGGATGTTCATCACTGCATGCAATTTTATTTGTAAACAAAACAATTTCGCAATTAGGATCAACATGTTCAAGGAATAGTGATGACTTGCCTTGCTCGTAGTTCTGCGGGTCTTGACCCCCGCTCGGATCCGCAACTCCTCGGGCTCTAAAATTACGTGCGAAAATTGATTTGAATTCGGTTAGAATTCAAATAAAAATCCAAATAAATCCAAATGGAAGTCGAATGCGAAAGTCGATTCTTTTATATTAACTTTACTATTCGCGAACTAGGGCAAACCCAATTTTGATTTATACATCCTAAACTATTTTGTGGGTATAAATATTTTGTTATCATAAGTTTTTAATTTAATCTACCCGAGCATTATATCCATATAATAGGTTAGAAATTTCTATCGCGAGCTAAATATCGGACGAAATCCTAAAATTATCTTATAATATTATACGATTTAATTTAGTCTATGACTAAACGATTAAATATAATATACGTCTAAAATTCCTAGTAATTAAATCCGAGTATCTACCGGGAATTGATCACCTATAGAGATTACCAAAATAATCTATAATTATATTAAATTTTGCAATTCTACGACTATAATTGATCTATAATTAAATTCTAATTATTTTATATTTTCTAGCTTCCCTAATCTCCCTCTAATTTCTATTTATTTTTTTCCTTTTCTTTTTCTCTCCTCTTTTCTTTCTTTTCTTTTTCCCTTCTTTCTTTTCTCTCCTCTTTCTTTCTTTTCTTTTTCCTCCCTCCTTTTCTTTCTTTTCTCTTTCTTCTCCCTCCTGGCTTCTCCCTTCCTCTCTCTCTCTCTCGGCTCAGGCTACCCGGGGCGGCGACGGCAGCGGAACGAGGGAAGGGGCGGCGGCTTACCGACGGCGGCGGCGGCGACGGCGGCGCAAGGCGAGGCAACGCTCGGCGCGGCACACGGCACAGCGCGGCGGCACCGAGGGCGGCAGCGCGGCGGCACGAGGGCGGCGGTGCAGTGGCACGAGAGCGGCGGCGCGGTGGAGAGGGAAGAGGGGAGGAGGAGGGAAATGGAGTGGGGGAAAATGGAGAGGGGGTGGGGTATTTATAGGGAAGAGGGGGAGAAGGAGAGGGGAAGGGGCGGCGGCTTAATGGCGACGCGACGGCGGCACACGGGGCTCGGGACAACGGCGACGCGCGGGCGGCGACACGATGGCGGCGCAGGGCTCGAAGCGGTGATGCGACGGGCGGCGGTGCGGGGCTCGAGACGGGCGACGCGACGGGTGGCGCGGGGCTCGACGCGGCGACGGCGACAGCGCGGGGCGTCGGCGACGGTGACGGCGCGCGGCGATGGAACGGCGACGCGGCGGCGACGGGCGACGCGATGGCGACGGCGGAGCGGGGCTCGAGACGACGGCGACGCGCACGGCGTGGCAGCGGGAGCGGTGACGCGACGCGGCAGCGGCGGCACAGAAGCGGCGACGTGACGGGCGAGCGGCACGGCGGGGCGCGAGGTGGCGAGGGGACGGGCGAGCGGCGCGCGGGCGCGGGGCGCGAGACGGCGAGGGGACGGTGCGCGGTGACGGGATGGCAGAGGGGAGGCGGAGCGGCGCGCGGCGCGCGGGGCGCGAGGCAGTGCGGCAGAGGAGGGGCTAGGGAACGCGATCGAACACCTAGGGAGCAATGAACAGTATATTTTCCTATTTTTCCCATTTTAGTCTATTTCTTATATAAATTTGATTCCACAATTCCTAATTTTTGCATATATGAATATTACTCAATATTTGTGTTATCTTAACTAATGAATTTACCCTAGATCAATATTACTCATATTTTATTTACATAATTTATTTGAATTTTTAATTAGGGTTAATTCTTATTCTGTCGCATTCAAATTTAATTGACACAATTATGGTCGCGATAATATTTTATTTATTTCTATCCTTACATAATATTTATTTTAAATTATAATTTATTTATTTCTTTAACCAACCTAATTTCAGGGTTAATTCCTATTTAATTTTTCCTCTATTTGCGATCGATGAACTCCGAGATCAAAATCCAATAAAATCATCGAACAAAATCGGCATGATGCAATTTATTTAAAAAGTTTTCGAAGATCCGCATTTTTAGAATTTTGTTTTTATTGGTCGAATTTTTAGGGTGTTACAAACCTACCCCCCTTAAATAAATCTCGTCCCGAGATTTCTTACCGGTTTTCAAATAGATGCGGGTATTCCGTCTTCGAGAACTCTTCGCTTTCCCAAGTGGCTTCATCCTCAGTGTGATTACTCCATTGTACTTTATACATACGCCACACTTTGGTTCTAGTCCTCTTTTCAGCTTCATCCAATATCCGGACTGGGTGTTCTGGATACGTGAGATCATTGCTAATATGAATTTCTTCCAACGTAGCTTGATCCTCCGGCACTCGTAAGCACTTCTTTAATTGAGACACATGGAAGACTGGGTGCACATCGGCGATATTTTCGGGTAGCTGTAACTGGTAAGCAACTTCTTCTCGTCTAGCGATGATTTGGAAAGGTCCCACATATCTTGGTGCTAGTTTTCCTTTGACCTTAAACCTTTTCGTTCCCCTCATCGGAGAAACCTTTAGATAAACGTAATCTCCCTCCTTAAATTCCAGGTTTCTTCTTCGGGTGTCGGTGTAACTCTTTTGTCGTGATTGTGCTACTTTTAGACGGTCACGAATCAGGCGAACCTTTTCCTCGGCTTCTTGGATAATGTCAAGTCCAAATACTGCCCGTTCTCCAGTCTCGGACCACATTAGTGGAGTTCGGCGTCGTCGACCAAACAATGCCTCATTGGGTGACATCTTTAGGCTTGCGTGAAAGCTATTGTTGTAGGAGAATTCGGCGTAGGGCAAACATCTCTCCCAGTCTTTGCTAAAATCCAGAGCACAAGCTCTCAACATGTCTTCCAAGACCTAGTTTGTTCTCTTTGTCTGGCCATCTGTTTGTGGGTGATAAGATGTGCTAAACGCAAGGTAACTTTCTAGGGCTTCATGTACTTTCTCCCAGAAATGCGAGGTAAACTGTGTGCCTCGATCAGATATAATTTTCTTAGGTACACCATGAAGACATACTATCCTGGTCATGTATAACTCGGCTAGCTTAGCACTGCTATAATTTGTCTTAACGGGAATGAATCTTGCTATCTTGGTGAGTCGATCCACGATCACCCAAACGGAATCATATCCTGTTGCGGTCTTCGGCAATCCAACAATAAAATCCATACCTATCTCATCCCATTTCCACTCGGGAATCCTAAGGGGTTGCAGCAAACCTGCCGGTCGCTGATGCTCAGCCTTCACCTTCTGGCACACGTCATAGAGTGCTACGTATTCTGCCACATCTCTCTTCATGTTGGGCCACCAGTATCCTTCCTTCAGATCCTGGTACATTTTCGTACTTCCGGGGTGCAATGAATATGCTGATTCGTGAGCTTCCTTTAGGATTAATCCTCTCAGTCCACCCTGTTCGGGTACATAGATCCTCTTTTTATACCATAGAACATCTTTTTCGTCGGTTGAAAATTCCTTTGCAATTCCTTTAGCTAGGCGTTCCTTCACCTCTCGGATTTCTTCGTTGTCCTTCTAGGCTTCTTCTATTTGGGTTCTCAGAAGAGGTTGAATGTCCAGGGTGTTTATCTGTCCATGAAGTACTATATGTAGGTTTAGTTGGGCTATTTCCTCCTTAAGCTCAGGAGCCATCCCTTTCATTCTCAGGTGATTGCAATGGTTCTTACGACTCAAAGCGTCGGCCACAACGTTTGCTTTGCCTGGGTGATAGTGAACCTCTAGATCATAATCCTTGATTAATTCCAACCATCGCCTTTGCCTTAAGTTAAGATCCGACTGAGTGAAGATATACTTCAGGCTCTTGTGGTCAGTGTACATATCGCAATGGTTTCCAATCAAATAGTGTCTCCAAATCTTTAGCGCATGAACCACGGCTGCTAGTTCTAGGTCATGGATAGGGTAGTTTTCCTCGTGTGGTCACAGTTGTCACGATGCATAAGCCACGACCTTTCCTTCTTGCATTAGTACTCCTCCCAGTCCTTGCCTCGATGCATCACAATATATAACAAAGTCTTTCCTATTGTCGGGGAGAGCTAGAATAGGTGCAGAGGTTAACTTTTCCTTGAGCTGCTCAAAGCTTTCCTGGCACTGTTCTGACCACACAAACTTCTTTTCCTTCTTGAGTAGTTGTGTCATTGGTCGAGCTATCTTAGAGAATCCTTCAATGAACCTTCGATAG
The DNA here is from genome assembly GCA_000338895.3 of Oryza meridionalis. Taxonomy (NCBI): domain Eukaryota; kingdom Viridiplantae; phylum Streptophyta; class Magnoliopsida; order Poales; family Poaceae; genus Oryza; species Oryza meridionalis. The sequence continues at coordinate 24,229,724 of CM002528.2, forward strand.
TATCCGGCCAAACCTAGAAAACTCCGAATTTCAGTCACAGATTTGGGTGCCTTCCATTCCGTAACGGCCTCAACTTTAGCAGGATCCACTGCTACTCCACCGGCTGAGATTACGTGGCCTAGAAAAGCGACTTCTTTTAACCAGAACTCACATCTACTAAACTTTGCATATAATTTATGCTTCCGAAGTTTCTCGAGTACCAATCGCAAGTGCTCCTCATGCTCCTCCTCGTCTTTGGAGTAGATCAGGATATCATCGATAAATACAACCACAAATTTGTCCAAGTAATCCATGAACACTTTGTTCATAAGATTCATAAAGTATGCCGGGGTGTTGGTTAACCCAAACGACATTACTGTGAACTCATACAATCCATAGCGCGTTGAGAACGCGGTCTTGGGTATATCCCCGGTCCTAATTTTCAATTGGTGGTTTCTTGATCGAAGGTCAATCTTAGAGAACACCTTAGCTCCTTTAAGTTGATCGAAAAGATCATCAATCTGTGGTAGTGGATACTTGTTCTTGATAGTTACTTCGTTCAGTGAACGGTAGTCTACACACATCCTCATGCTACCATCTTTCTTCTTGACGAATAACACTGGGGCTCCCCAAGGTGACGAACTGGGGCGTACAAATCCCTTCTCTTGCAATTCTCTGATTTGCTTTTTAAGTTCCTCCAACTCATTGACTGGCATCCGATATGGTCTCTTGGATATGGGGGCAGTTCCGGGTATCAGGTCAATAATGAACTCTATGTCACGATCTGCTGGCATTCCAGGTAAATCTTCTGGGAACACATCGGGGAATCGCTGCACTATGAGCATTCCTTTCAGGGGTAGCATGGTAAATATGCCTCCGGCACGTTCGGTTAGCCTAGGATCTTGATCCATGGTTGCTCTCATATCCGATCCCTAGGGTGTAGTCAGGGTAACTTCTCTACGTCTACAGTCGATTACTCCTCTATTCTTTGTTAACCAATCCATACCTAATATAACATCAAGGGTCTGTGGTATCAAAACCATAAGGTTGGAGGGAAACACCACATCCCTAAGGCGAATAGGTACGTCAACGCAAGCTGTGTCCACGGCTATTTCACCCCCAGGTGAATGTACTAACATTGGTTGCTTTAGTTTTACTCTGGTCAAATTGTGTCGTTGGCTTGCTTTCAAAGATATAAATGAACGCGATGCTCCTGAATCGAAGAGAACTTTAACTGGAGTGGAGTTGATAGAAAACGTACCCATCAGTATGCCCTGGTCTTCCTGGGCCTCTTCAGCTCGCACGTGGTTCACTTGCCCGCGTCCAAATCCGGTAGCGGTCCTGTTAGTCGGCGGAGTCCTGAATAGACCTCGTCCAACAGCAGAGGTAGTAGTCCCGTGGATAGCCGTTGCATTAGCTCCGGTGCGAATGGGTGTCTTGCTTGGATGGGGACATTTGTTGGCGAAATGCCCGTACTCTCCACAGTTGAAACAGCTTCCTGGCCTCACTGATCCAGTAGCGACCTGATTCGGTGCAGGAGCTCGGTTCTGAATGGTAACCGGCCTGTGGAAGTTGCTTGGTGCGGTAGGACGATTGGTTGTTACCACCGTTGGTTTCCATCCTGATGCAGTAGCTCCTTTAGGACGCTGGGGTGCGACCTGAGGCGAGCGGTTCATGGCAAGCCTCCTCTTACGATTATGCTCCACAACCTTTCGGTCGTTCTCCAGCCTAACGACCTTATTGATCAAACTCTGAAAACTATCATGGTCTTGACCAATCATGGGCCCACGCAACTCGTCGTTCAAGCCTTCGATGAACTTGTCGATCTTTTCCTCCTCGTCGGCAAGGTCTCCAGTTGCGTAACGCGCCAGTTGAGTGAAACGGTTCAGGTACTCTTGTATAGTGGTATTCCCTTGTCGTAGCCTCCTGAACTCATTCTTCTTCATTCGCATCACGGCAGCAGGCACGAAGTTGTCACGGAAGGCCGTAGTGAACTCCTCCCAGTTTGGTTCTCCAGCATCTTCTTCTCGGGCTTCTTTGTAAGTGTCCCACCAGTCTCCGGCTGGTCCTTCCAGTTGGTTCGCTGCGAAGATCACTTTATCGGCTTCACGTACTCGAACAAGGGTCAGCTTCTTCTCAATAATCCTTAACCAATCCTCAGCATCCATAGGTTCTTCAGCTGTGGCGAACGTGGGTGGCTTAGTCCTCATAAACTCTCCAAAGCTTGATCCTCCGCGGTTGCCTTGGTTGTTTGCAATGGCTTGCAGAAGTTGGGTTTGAGTGGCCATAACTCCGGCCAGGGTGGTTAGGTCAGGTGTCTGAGTTTCTTCATTGCTGGTTGACGCCCGACGTCGGCTTGCCATCTGTGTAGGCCGATTAAGTAAGTATCCTAATTTCTAACTAGCTCTTATGGTTTTATCCCATTAAGGGAGTTGTTTTGATGTGAACTTTGTTTTGCAAGCATGGTGGAATAAACTCATTTTTAACACAACAGCAATAATATCATAAATAACATCACAGAGTTCCACAAATAGTACATAAATCATGATGCAATTGACTGCACACATATGCAGTCCAAATAAAGTTCATCCAAAAGGTACATCAAACTAATCATCAAGCTACTCGTCAATCTAAGTAAGGGGGGGTGTGTCACGCATGCTACCCAAAAACCATCTGAAGTGAGATCGAAGCTGCAAAAGTCCTCCAGTCTAGTCATCCAGCCATCCGCAGGATCCTGGGGCAGGAAGAGGGTGGTCGCTGGCTCGTGCAAACCTGAGTCCCCACGGCTCAGAAGTAGTGGCCTCTGAATCTGGCTTAGGCTTCTTACCCGGAGGTCGTGTGCTCTTGCGAGCAGTGCGGAGGGTACGAGGGCCTCCGATGAAGGTAATGCAGTGGACAGGAGTCTCGACCTCTGAAGGATCAGTGATATCCGGCTCTATCTCTGGCTCGGTGTCGGTCCCCTCTGTCTCGGAATCGACCTGAATAGGAGTCTCCAAACTGGACCCCAGCTGCGGTGAAGAAGTGGAGATCAGTGGGATGTGCCTAGTCTCTGGAGCAGGTGGCTGTGTCACTGTCTGGTCTACCAGGTAAGGTGCTGACTCGGTGGCTACCATATCAACCCCTCCCAAAAGAGCGTGGAACGCTGGTGGGTATGGCGGTGTAAGGAAGAAGTAGTGGTCACGCCCTACTGCTGTGGAAGTAGAAGCTCCTGTGGTGCTGACTGTAGCTGCTCGAAGCTGCTCCTCAAGCTGGCTGACGTGCTCCTGACTCTCTCTCAGCTGCTCCTCGAGTGTATCCATCATCCCGCGGCGATCATTGTACTGGTCAGATAGCTGCTGGAACTGGTCGCCGTGGACCTGGAGCTGTGCCTTCAGTGAGTCTATCTCACTGCCCCAAGCCTGATGCTCCTCCTCTAGCTGAAGCTGTTGTGCCGTGAGGTCAGTCACCTCGGTCTCCAACTCTCCCATACGCCTCTGCTGGTCGTCGATCTCCAACAGGGCCTCCTCGTAGAAGTCGTCCACAGCCTCAGCCCATCGGGACAGTCGAGTCACCATCGGGTTGTAGCAGCAAGGTATGTCTTGAACTGTGCAGACAGAGTTGCTCTCCTCCCGAAACGGATGGTGAGCAAACTCGGTACTCGCCAACTCTGCCCGGTGAATAGAGCTAAGTCGGAGGAAGGCCTCCCGGGCTACGTCCTGCATCGCGGTCTCCGGTAAGTCGCGACGGTGGCGTGTCGGAAAGCTGTAGTCTGACTCTGAAGGAACTCGTGGATGAACTTCAATCCGGGCCTCCCAAAAGGGTCCACACTGTCTCACTCGGTAGATCGGAAATCTGGGGTACCGTAGGCGCCTCATCAGCCGATGTAGCTCAATGACGTATCCCTCTGAGCGGGGTACGCCCATTTCCCAGGTAGCGGGTGAATCCTGATCTGCCATCTAATTTTAAGAAAAACCCAAGGTCAGCTAAGAGTAAAACTCGTTTTGTGAAGAAAATAGTTAAGAGTAAGATGAAAATCGTACAGAGTTTTGTAAACATAGCGTTTTTATTTTTGAAAGTATTACTAAATGGGAATTTCTCCCTTGGCCAACTTAGAAAAGGGGTGGGGCGCCTTTTGGTCTTTTCCTACAGTCGTATGGCTCTGATATCAGCTCTGTGGACCCCCGTTTTTATAACAGGAATCAATCGTGTAAACAGTACCATTTCCCTGGATCAAGTAGTCTGGTACACACGAATTCATAGCTGAAATACCAAGTGCATATACACGAGTGTCTAGTACGAATTATTACATCATAAGCCCGCAGGCATAGTTTTAAATCATCGGACCGAGCGGTCCGGAATGCATCCCAAAAATAGAAGTAGATAAGGCAGCGGAGTTAAGGCAGCGGCACGCCATTGCCACAGGCAACGACCGTAACTAAGACCTATTGAACGCCATCGTCTTCATCACCCTCCTGGTAGTAAGCGTAGGGATCCTCCGAAGCTTCATCTCCGACTTCTGGTTAAGTTTGTCATTCATGTATGAGTCGGTTTTAAAGTTTGTTTGCTTTTGGAAATGCATATCAGTAGTTTTAATTTTATGTTTTGGTTTTAATCTATATCTCTTCTCTACTATTATACCGGTATTTTGGTACGTCATCCGTGTACAAGTCGGTTTTTAAGTTTGTTTGTTTTTGGAAATACATATCCGTATTTGAGTCAGTTTTTAAGATCGTTCACTTTTGATAATACAGAAGGAATCATATAAAAAAATCTGTTTTAAAAAACTCGGATGCTAACTTAAGACGATTAGACTCCTAACTACAGCTCATGATTTTCTAATAAAAATATAAAAATTAAAGATGTTTCCGCGGTTCGTCATCCGTGTTTGAGTCGGTTATAAAAATTGAAGATATTTCCACGGTTGGTCATCCGTGTTTGAGTCGGTTTTAATTTTATGTTTTGGTTTTAATCTATATCTCTTCTCTACTATTATAAAAATTGAAGATGTTTTTGCCAGTATTTTGGTACGTCATTCCTGTATGAGTCGGTTTTTAAGTTCGTTTACTTTTGGAAATGCATATCAGTAGTTTTAATTTTATGTTTTGGTTTTAATCTACATCTCTTCTTTAGCCGCAGTCGAAGCAAGTCCAGCTGCCACCGTCGAGCTCACGCCCGCCCCGCTGCCGCCGTCGAGCTCGCGCCCGCCCTGCTCGCGCCGAGCTCGCAGACGCCTCCCCCCGCATGCGCGGCCGCGGTCGGCGACCCCTCCCCCGGGCGCGGCCAGCGACACCTCCCTCGCCGCCGCCGCTGCCACCGCGCGCGTTCGTCTGCTGCGCCGCCACGGTGGGTGAGGCACTGCATCGCTGGCCCCGCCGTCTCGCCCTGAGCTGCTCTCCCTCGACCTCCCCCGCTACGACCCCGCCTGCTGCAGGCCCGTCAACCTCGCCGTCGTCGGCAGTGGCCCCGCCGGCCTCGCCGTTGCGCTGCGCGTCACTGAGGTGGGCCTCTCTCCCCACCCGCCCCGCTGCCGCAGTCGAGCTCGCGCTCGCCCCGCTCGCGCCGACCTCGCCCCACCGCGTGCCTTCCCGGCGAAGGAGAGAACGAAGGAAAGAGAAGGGGTGATCCGGGCATTTAGGAAAATATCTCATCTCTTTTGATCCGGAAATAATAAAATAATGCGACCAATGTCCTACAGCCAATTACACGATTTTTGTAGTGTCCATCAGCCGTGTCACATTTTCGCGGTGTCTCCCAGCTAATTACATGTTTTTTGTGTCCTGCAGCAAATTTTGCCATGTTAAAAATATCATGCTTGTTTTTGTACTGTTTTGTTGATTTTGTTCATTTGCTTTAGTTTTCGACATTCCAGATGAAAGCGTTTACGTTGAGGAAGGTTCAGAAGCGTTTAAAGAAACTCAAGGCAAGTCACACAGATCCCAAACAACCCTTTGAGCATGTTGAACCCGTTTAAAGCTAATGTTTTATTTCAACTTTTGCATTATTTTCGAATGTGATCGGGTGGTGAGCCTTTCCCCAATTAATTATGGCCGAAGATGACTTTATTTTCCTATGGGTAATAAATTGATTAGCTAACCTTATATGGTTTGGTTCAGTTAGATGCTATATATATAATTGCTTAGCCATGCTTAGAAACATTAGCTCATTAATGGGATGAATCACACTGCATTATTACTTATTGTTATATTTAATGGTAGCTCACGATGGTTAATCGTGTTATGGTAATTAATTGATAATTAAAATTTGATCAATGGTGGGTTGTGAGCACATGGTTTTGAAGGTCGTGCTCATGACAATTAACCGTGTCAACCACAAACCAGCGTGGGCAACGGCTTTACCTTTTGTATAGCATGGTTCATTACGGGGTGCCAGACTGAGAAGCGGTGAGAAGTCCGTGGGGGTCGCTAGGGAGTTCAGGCCTCTGGTTGTAGAGGGGGTGATTATGATCCAGGATTGGTGTACTGTGGTGAGTTGTGTTGTGTAAGGGGTATTGTCACAGTTCCTTTCCGAGATATCGTGGTGGTATTGAGGCGCATGGTGACATGTCGTGGAGCTGTGTCTTGTGGGTACAGTGGTACATCTCTGGGCAGAGTAAAACTATTCGAATAGCCGTGCCCGCGGTTATGGGCGGGTCTAACAATGTTTTTCATGATTAGTCTCACACTACTCATTATTGGTGACAAATTGTGATATTTAATTTGACTCCTGGTTTGGAATGGTATATTCCTGGTATAGAGGTTTGATTTGTGCAACCGGGGTTGGTTGTTCAGATGAGGTTGGGCCTATGCAACACGGGTGTGTTGTATAGTGTTTATTTAATATTGCTTAATTACTCAACTATTGTACTATTCTTCCAAATGTTTACTAAATAATGTTTATGCAAATAAGCTATATTATGCCATCCTTTGTTATCCTGTGCACATGCATATTTGCTGTGTGGCTTGTTGAATATGTCATATGCTTATTCTTGCAATATTCATTTACCAGAGAAGTGTTCCAGTGAAAGTAATGTTCAGAAGGATTAGGCTTTGTTCGGTCATTTGGCTAGTGACAAAATAATGAACAGCACAATACTTCGGTGCAATCCAGTTAACTGCATCTCGACGCTACAATTCTTGCTACCATTGGCGGGTAGGAAAACAATACGACATAGGTATTACTTTGTACTTCCTACGTTTAATAATGTAAATCTTTCTAACATTGTCCACATTTATATAGATATTAATAAATCTAAACATTCATATATGTGAATGTCCAGATTCATTAACATCTACAAGAATATAGGCAATGCTAAAAACTCTTACTTTATCAAATGGATAGAGTACAAGGTATCGGGCATACATTGCTAGAACACACTTCCAAGAACAATTTTTAGCTCACCAAAAGTTGAGGCCAATGTTCAGATGTGACAAAGCACTCAAAAGTACAGTTTGTTCACAAGAATACCTACAGGAGCAGGGCAATCAAGTTTAGACACACTGAACATACATAGCACCGACACTACCAAGACAATATCACAAAAGTCCTTGAAACCAAATCACCAAAAGGTTACCGTGCAAAGTTGAAATTAAATACATCATGCAGCGTTACAAGACCAGTAAATACAGCCTATACATCAAAGCTACTTAAGAAAGTCCCTAGCTGACAACTGGCGAAAGCCCATTGTGGACCAAGTAACTTTCACTCCTGAAGGCATTAGTTCAGCATGTTCCCCGCTTGGTTGTACACAAGAACCATATTTCTGCACTTGGAAGTGATAGGGTAGCTCAAGATTCCCAACACGTTCAACCCCCATGAGACTACATCTGACCTCCAGTTCAGCATTTAGTGGGACAGCAAGTACAAAGGTTACCAAATGAGCTGACGGTGATGTATACTTGGAGCGTTCAAGAGACTTAATAGATTGATCACTTCTTATTGATAACTTCCGCATACGCATTAATTCAATCCGACCAATCTCATGGATGCAAACACCATGCGTATCTCCTTCCCTGACAATATAGCTGGTGATCTTAGGAAAATAGCGTTTCATGCAGAGTTCACTAAGGTAAATCCCAACAGTAGCCTCCACGCTATGTCTAATTAACATGTATTCCATGTCAACTGAACAAACTGAACCCTGAATGCGTGACCTCAGTATTTTGTCGCCACTCCGACTTGACAGTCCTCTGTGTAAACTCTACACACCCATCAATCAGCACCTCATCATCAGCACTACAGGTACCCGTCTTCAGTTTCAGACCAAACTCAACCAGCACATGCTCGAACGCGGATATGCCACGAACTGGAGATAACAAATCTAGTATAGGATGATACTGCATTCGAACCAATTTAACTAAAACATTTACGCCATTACATTATAAATTTCTAAGTAGTCAGCTCAGAAGTGATCCTTGTGGTTGAGAATTTGTGCATCATAAGCCGCAATGGCATCAAACACCTTCAAATGGCTGATCACCTGAGCTCCACAGGAAGCATACTCTCTGCCCTCTTCCATCTCCTTAGGGAGATCATCAAGCAATCCTGGTGTGAAATACCTTGGAGCGCCCCCGTCGTAGACGAAGTATGGCGGCTTCACAGCAACTTTCTCCAGATTTTCGCGCAGCGAATGAGAGCTGCCGTTTGTCTCCAGTATCTGCCCTCCAGCAGCTGCAATCAGGCTCTGTATGTGTTGTCTGTCGTCAGGGTTTATGTATACACTGAGGCAAAAGTTCAGTCCCGAGAACAACTTCTGTGCCTGCAAGCATCACATTATCATCATGGAGATGTTGCGGCAGAAAATTTGTTCGAAAGAATGAAATGTCGTAAGTTGCAACACAAAGCAGGTGGAATATATGGAGTAATGCACTAGATATATACACCTTGACATTGAACAGCGATATGTAAAAGGTATTTTTATGCATTGTTGTACCCAGTTGTAGCTAGGCCTGTAAGAAAATATTACTGGGGAAAGATTTGCAAATCAAATTCCTAAGCTTATACAAGTGACAGCCTACAATAGTTTTCACTACATAAAATAAGTACCCCTTCACTACATAAAATTAGTGACAGCCAGCGATGTATATGTACCCCTTCAGAAGCTTGATTTCTTCTTTTCTTGTTTCCACCAATTGATGCATGTGAGTCATGGCTAAATCTTAACTCAAAGGAAGCTTCTGGACTTGGAATAAACTTTACCAAGCAATCCATAATCCCTAAAAGAGCAAGGAGAAGCACTTCAGCTTAGGAATAGATAATACTCTGCAGATTTATGATAAACCTTGAATGGCCTTAGGGATACTTAGGTATATCAAACAATATAAACGTAAAGGAAAGAATACTCAAATTGGGGTCCTAAAAGAAATAGAGAACTGTAGAGAAGATAGCTCAATACTGACATCCAATCGTGACAACCCATTTCCCAAACAGTAGAGCCATCAGGACCTCATAAGATCGGCTCCATGCACTACCAGCACTTTTTCCAACGATAACATGGGTCACATTTTCAGTCCATTCGTTGACCACAGTTGCATCTGTCCAAGATGCAAACTCTTGCAAGGAATCCTGCTTGAAAAACATAAATCATGTTTACCACAAAAGCTGGAATGGAAGAGATAACTTCATAAATGTAGCAAATCACCCACTATGTTGAATTATCCATGAAATAGGATTCAGCATTGTTTGTCCGTATACTTGTTCACCACAAAAAAAGAGTAATGTTTGCTACTTCTCACTTATCCTACCTTCTCGGATGCACTTAAAGCTGAACCAAGCAAAACCCACAGATCCGAGGGGTAATCTCTTTCTGTGTAAAGGTGATCTGTTTGCTTTTCTTTCCTGTATTCGTCAGTGGAAATTCCTTCTTTGTCCAAGTATTGGCTGCGATGATTAAATACAACACAAATTTATGGAATGCAAGACTACAATTGATCAAAGAATCAGGAACCTTAAAGACATCTAACAAGAAAGGTTAGGGAAGATTGTATACCCCTCAGGAAATGAAGAACATGAAGTGTTAAGTTGATCTATTTCCCTTTTAGGAACAGCAGAAATTCCTTGTTTGGCTGAACTTTGTCTGGAACAACAAAAGGCAAAAGAGAATGTTGTAGGTATTTACTCCGTATTAGTTAATTCATGAAATGATTACAAAGTAACTCAAAAGGCAGATGAAGAAAGGTCATATACCCTTGAGACAAAGAACTTGATGTGTTCCATTGATCTATTATAGGATATTCCCATTCACAATCAGCGGAATCTCTTTGTTCGATTGACGATTGGCTGGAACACAGAATCAAGGAGAAAAATACAAATGAAGGATCAATGATTAATCAAATACCAGAGCCTTTGTATAACCTTCCAAGAAAGCAATAAGCTTGAATAACAATTTCTTATTCATGGAAAAACCTCCGAGGGAAGGAAGAAGAATTGCCACTCTCATTTCTTGGCGAGCTTATCTTATCACATGGTAGTGGCATGGTTGCATGTTCAGGGCACATAACACAACGGTTATCCTGCAATATGAAAATTAGCATCTCGAAGCTTAGAACATTAGACTGTTAGAGTGGTGACGAATATCACAAACAAAAGGATCAATTACATAATATTCTCAAGAGCTTACAACATCCCAGCGGCAATTCAAAGTCATCATTGCACATGGAACATGATAGCTCCTATTGCACTTTGTATAATAACACCCAAGAGCTGCTCCAGGAAGCTTGCATCTTTTGCACTTCAATTTTGCGGCACGTTTTATTTCCAACTCCAAGTTCACAATGGTATCACCTTCGTAAAATACTTGCGGGGCCCTTCGCAAAAGAAAAAAGTAGGGAAAGACAAACAATTTACACAATAAATAGTCCTTTGAGAGTAACTAGCTAGTGCCAACTGTTGCACTGGATGAAGTAAATATAGTTTATAATGTAAAGCTAAATATACTAAAAATAAGAATTGTCTCCAAATCTAGAAAATTGAAAAATTACTACATGAGATCAATCAACCATCCACACATACACATGTGCAAACAAATCAACTTTTTGCAGAAGAATATATCATGCAAACAACAAAATTATGATGGGGGACGGAGGGAGGGGGATGTAGAACGCACCATCACCCCTCAACTACCCACTTTAATACCACTCCAGCCACTGGTTATTTTTTTTAGGTATTGTTAGACTTAGCACGTCTCAAACATTGAATAGGCTGTTAATGGCTAAAAAAAAACTATCATGTGAATTTACTTTGAAATAGGAATCAAAATGGTAATTCTTGCATGCCACTAAAACTATATATCATACTGACTAATATTTGGACATAATTAAACAAATGGAATGGTTGTCTTATAAAGCAAACCAATAAGGTATTAAACTAAAAAATTATACAAGGGTCCAGATCTCAACAAATAAAAATAAAAATTGTCCAGCATCCTTGTATCTTAAACTTGCATTGGAAGCGCATGATGATAAATCTAAATTGTGGTGAATAAGCATCAAGAGTTAAAATATATTTAGGAACTTACCACTCCAGACATTTCTTATGAACATAAATGATATCTGTTGGGCATGGACTGCCATTGTCACTGGACACAAGCTTTCCCTTTTGATAATGCGCCATTGGACCATGAAACTGAAATAGGAAAAGTGAGGACCTTTAATGTCAGAAATGGTTAAGAAGACTTCAAAACATAACCTCTGGTTAATAGATCATAGTTCACCTGAGGAGGTGTTCTAAATGAATGGCAGAAAACGCATTCATCTTCAAATAAGTTGATTGGCGTTTGCAGTCTCTTCAATCTAGTAGCACGTCCCATGTCTTTTGAGATGCCATCGTTGCCACGTTTTCCAGGCATGTTGTTTTCTCTATCAGAATGCTGTCCAGTGTTGCTTAGATTAGAAAGAGGCAATGAAACTTCATTTGCATCTACCGCAGCTTTCTCATTTGAACCCTTTGCAGCCAATGCTGTCTTATTCTATAATAGAAGAAATGTATACAGTCAAACTGTTGAGTATAATGTGTAGTATTATAGAAAAATTACTGATTTTTCTTTTTTGTATGAACCACTACATAATGTGTAGGTCCTTGTCCTTGAGCATGCAAATATGCAGGACTGAGGGAAAGAATTTAACAAGAGATCTGGGAAAGACAAGTGAAGTACCCTAACAAGACGTGATTTACTCAGAGAGCTGCTTTGCCTAGTCAACTAATTGCTGTTCATATAACTTCGTTGAAGAATCTCAAGATTACTGCTGTCCCTTTCTCCTAATACGCTGTCAGCCATTGTGCTCATGATCTACAAGGCAGCATGAGAGTGGAGATTATAGGGTGAAGCTGAGAGCAGAAGCTGGACAATATTAGTCCCATCATTATTTAAATACCTCCCCCAGATTAATTGATTAATCAAATCATAAGTAGCATATCCCTAACTTTTTCAATAGTCTTGTTTGTAAAAAAGAGATCAATTCAAGTTGGAATTACAAAACTCGTCACATTATTAAAATCCAAACTCTAGACCATTTGCAAAGAAAATTCATTGGCAAACACATCCCTGCCTTTAGCCTTTTACTAGGAAATTTAATTTGTGTTTATAGGTCCGTTGTTACAATGCAACCCTGATTCAGGGGCAGGACAGGAGTAATCATGCATCTCTTACTCACAAAAAACTAGTAACCATCTCGCACCATTCACAATGGAGTTATATTCCAATGATCACTGCTTAAAGTTGTCGAAGCAATCAAGCGAGGAGGGGTTCCTGGGAGGCAGAAGAGCGCCAAATTTTGGACTTCGAAAGGGGGCAAAACGTATAACACTGCTAATTTCGTTGATCATCGCAGCAATAGTACACAAATATATATGCAGCTGATGAAATGAATGCAGCGTGTTGAATAGACTCAAAATATTTTGTGGATAAAACTTTTATATCTGTTCTTAGCAATGAAATGTTCTGCTGTGTTCTTTTGGAAGTAGCAGATAGGGAGAAGGGATCCTTCGTCTTTCACGCGCGCATTTTCTGAGCCGCTAAATAGTGCGTTTTTTAAAAATAATTTCTATAAAAAAAGTTGCTTTAAAGAATTATATTGATATATTTTTAAAATTTAAAATAGTTAATATTTAATTAATCATGTACTAGTTCAGCTTGTTTTACGTATATTTCCCAAGTATTCTCCTTTCTCATCAGGTAAAACCGTTGGAAATAAACTAGGGTGAGAGAACCCTAAAATCAACACCAAAATTAGGTTACAAAATTTAAATTCGGGGAAGCGTAGGTACCCGCAGCACTACACTACCGTCGCCGTCGCCGCCGACCATCTGCCGGCCGGCCACACCGGAGCTGGGGGGGAGGGGAGCGGAGACACGTACGAGTCGGGGCCACTCGGGGGATCAAAAATAGAGGGGAATCAAAGCGCTCACCTGGTCGGCGATGGCGCTCTCCGCCCCTCTCCCTCCCCCTCCCCTTCCTCCACCGCCCGGTTCGCGCGCGCGATCCGCCGAGCGAAGCGGGCTACGGCCTCTTCGCCGCCGCCGCCACGGGCAGCGTCAGTGAGCGAGCGAGCGAGTGAGGCGGCGGCGCGCACCACCCGCGCGCGAGACGAGACGAGACGAGGAGGGCGCGAGAGACGAGGCGGTTTGAGAGGAGGGAGGGAGGCGTGTGAGCTGAGTAGTGCAGGTGCCTCTCGAGTCTCGACGCCGACGACGAGTCGACTCGTTTTGGTCGACCTCCGGACGGACGTGTTTAGGGTGTGTTTATTTCACGTCAAAATTAAAATTAAAAGTTTGATTGAAATTAAAACGATGTGACAGAAGAAGTTAAAAGTTTATATAGGTAAAAAAAGTTTAGTGTCATGAAAAAATTGAAAGTTTTTAAAAAAAATTTAGAATTAAACTCGGCCTTAGCCTAGCCTAGCCAAGACGAGGCAGTTAATGCGGCCGGAGTGCGATCACCTCACAGTCAGTTCACTTAGCTTTGCTCGCTGTCTCTCTCCCTCTTGTCGTGTAAATGCCCATCCAATGAGATCCGAATCCTGGGCATTAATATTGAGGTTAATATTGTTGTCTTCCGTCACATGAAAAATAAGAAAATAGACGTTTATCTATCATCAGGTTTCGCTATTATGTCATTTTTAAAATGTGATTGGATATAATACCAATCTCGAGAGCACGCTACTCGTCGCAATGCCATTTTCGCCTTTTCATGATTTTTGAAATTTTTTTTTCTCTTCACGTGGTGATCAGACGAAAATACCCCTCCGGATTACCTTTTCTTCATCTCGCAAGTGAAAAGGGATCAAGCATTTCTCAAAAAAAAAAAAAAAGGTCGGCCTTGCTCCCTCACCGCCGCCGGCTGCTTCTTGTGCCTCCCGCTGCCGGCCAAGAGGGGCCACACCGGCCGGGGCATGAAAGGCGTCATCCCCATGGTTGAGGGCCTGTGGGCTCCTCCTTGGCAACCGCCGTCGGTGACAGCGGTGGAAGCGACTTCTTCTTTGGTGGCAACGGCAGCGAAGCAAGTGCTGGGAGGATTGGAGTGACGCAACAGTGGAAGGGGAGGTTGAGGGCGGTGCCAGGGACACGGAAGTGCATGCAGGCGACGGTGAGAGCGATCTTGCTAGAGCCGTAGTCAACGATGAGGTTCCGCACGATGTCGCTGCCGCACAAGTCGTTGCACACAAAAACGCCACCCACGGCCTCCACCTCCGTACGAGTGGAGCTCGAGCTTGAGCTGGCGGTGGTCATGGCGCTCGAACTCCTCCCGTGCATGTATTTTCGGCGAGCTCGAGCTCACGGTGGTCATGGCGCTCGAGCTCCTCCCCGCGCATGTATCTTCGGCGAGCACCGCGTCTCCGCTTGAAGCTGCTTCGTCCCTACGCCACTCCATTTGTCGGAGCACGCCGCTCGTACTGCCACCACCACCATGCCGAAGGGGGGAGAGAGAAAGGGGAAGAAAGGGCACGGGGAAGAATATCAATGTTGTAGGGTGATAAGGGGCAATTTCGTCTGATTACCTGGCGGAGGAGCCAAAATCTTTTTAGAAATGAATAAAACAGTGAAAATGGCAAACTGATGGCAGATGCACACTTTATATTGGCATTTTATCGAATCGTGTTTTCGGGATAACATTCTAGCGAAACCGCGTTTTGAACGTGGCCAAATGTCCATTTCTTCCATGAAGAGAAAATATGGTCCAACCGTGAATTTGAACACGTGTGTCTAGATTTACTGTTAAGATTTAAGTTTTTTTTAATGGAGGGAGTACTCTCTCCGTCCATAAAAAACCAAGCTACTCCTATGTCCAGATTCATAGCTAGCATGTGTCACATCCAGTACTATGTTGTTTTTTTATGAGACGGAGGGAGTATGTGAGTATAACAGTGGATCAATGTAATGAATATCGTTGATTTACAGTATCTACATTAACATGAAAATTGTAGCACACTTTTTATTTAGTGTAGTACTCCGATATATAGGCCTTGTGCTCTTGGTCGGATGGCTGCCAACTCCCATAATGCATAGTAATCATGTTCATCCTCTGAATTACAACCTCTAATGCAGAGTAGCATGATCCATGATCCATCGTAATACAGTGGGTACTATGTTACGTAAAACTCCCTTCGTCGGGTTTTTAGATGGATGGGACATATCTCAGGGTTTTTAGATGGATGGGACATATCTCGGTAGTTCAAATCTGAATAGACATTTAAATCCTTAAACATCCAGATTCATAGTATTGTAATGTGTTCCATCCATTTAAAAACCTGTATATTTTGGAATGGAGGGAGCACTTCCTCTATCTAAGAACTCCAAAACCCCTATATTTTAAAATAAGAGAGTATTTTTCTTTATCTAGAAGTCTAAAACATACTTCTTCGTCCCATAAGGATTATCTAAGAACTCCAAAACCCCTATATTTTGAAATGAGAGAGTACTTTTCTTTATCTAAAAATCTAAAACATACTTCGTCCCATAAGGATTATGTATCTTGACAAGTTGACATAGTTAGAAATTGATTTCATGAGATGAAGAGAGTATTTACCTTTTTTAACAAGACCAAAGAAAAAATTAACTTATACTACGATGCATACTGCTAATGTCCTAAATATAGTATACCGAATACTTAATACACCAAATACGAAATAAGTCCGATACATATAGCAAAAATCCCAGATAAATAAAGGGAAATAGAAAGTCTAGCCTCTTTAAAGGGAACGTACTTAAGCTTTCCTGCTACCCCGTTCGCAAAATTTGGTGCAACTTTAAAAGTCAAAATCGCTTTGACGCTACCAACAGGATTTTGACAGCCTATATTTCTGGACAAAATATAATACGACGGGATTTCTCGTGCGGTCAATTCAGAACGAAAATTGAGATCATGAACACCAATGCTTTTTACCGAACAAAATGCACGAGGATTAAAATGCCAAGCAGCATCAAACCTAAGCTCAGAAACATTAAACCAAGTCAAATCTCGTAACAGGAACACAACCAAAAAAACATTTTTCCCACATAGCATTTCAAATTTCATGACATTATCTCCAGTGGCGATGTTAAAAACATTTTGGCAGTAGTGCTAATTTAACAGAGGTTCTACAGGGTAGCTTTTGATGAGATACGATTTAGACAGCCGGCGAGAACCAGGCGACACTTTCCTGGGGATCAAGAAATCTTCAGCGCTTTCCACCACCACCACCAATCTTCGGGCCCTTGGAACCCCTCGGGGCGGCACCCTTCGACTGCGACTTCTGGGACTTGGCTACCTCAGCCTTCTTCGCCTTCTTTTCATCCTTGGTCTTCTTGATGCGTTCCTTGATCTCACTGCACGATGCATAAGCTCAGATGAATTTAGTCCTTTAGCATCATCGAAATGTTTATCGGAGGATTACGCATACACAAGATGCAATAGGGGATTATGCATGAATACGAACAGAGAATTCACTAAGAGCAGTCGACCAATAAGAATGGGTAGCAAACATCATGTTGCAATGATACAGTGAGCTGCGCAGAACAAAGGTAGCAAACGAAAAAACACTGCTTGAGAAGTTAAGAGGCACCGCATGAGGTAAGGGCTAATGCAGTGAAAATGAAGGCAAAATGTAACCCATATAGAGTGGCAATGCTCTATTCCAAGGGTGGATACTTTGTTGGAACCAGTAACCAGTCTAAATGGCAATCATTCAGGGAAAGAGCATACCGAAGAGCAGCTTCTCTAGCAGCATCACGAACTTCAGGCTTTTCAGCTCTCTTCTTTTGGATGACTTCCAACGAAGCACCAACAATTGACCTAGAGTATGGCTTCTTGGTGGTGCGGCGCCTCTTCTTGACAGCTTCAGCATGGATATCCTAAAAAACAGAAAATTGGGAAAGGGTGTAAACAGGAGAATTTATCTGATCGGAAGCAATACATAGCATGACAAACTGCACATATATACAAGGAATTAAGCATAAGCTGACAAAGAGAACTACATGGCGCAGACATAACCAAAGTACCCAAACATACAATATTTTTATCTGCACGCAAACACTGCAAGGTGCTTATTTGAAGAATCAACATGATGTTTGCACAGTAAAAAGAATAACTGCAATCCTGAATGTAGATGATTACCACTTAACTCAATCATATAAACAGACATTTACTGGAATCCAGGTTTGAAAGCTTAAGAAACAATAAACTTAGCATTTCAAGCACAATACAACATTACAAAGTTTAAGCATTCTCATCTCGGATCAACCCAACAAATTTAAGAAAGAAATTGTTAGTGGATAGAAAAAAAAGGTTTTAGGTCATCCAGTTATCGAGTATGTGCATATAGGTGAGAAAACAGTTGCCTAAATATAGATACAATACCTTCTTGTGCTGCTTCCTGTACATAGCTGTCCAGGTAAGCTTTGCAGGCTTCAGGCGGTTGTGGAAGTAGCGCTTGCATTTTGAGTTTGCAAAAAGGAAGACCTGTACAACATACCATTATGTTTACAAGAACCTTCTAAGCAGAGAAATATCTTGACATTAAAGCAATCATTTGATCAACAGTCTGACCTGTGAGTCAGCACGAATAAAGCGAATGCCCTTCCCTGGATATATCTTCTGGCCGCTAAAACGGCAAAGCTCTGTCCTGTAGGATAAAAAGAAAATTAATAGTTGAAATACATTCTAAATATGAAATAGTAGTCATTGGTAAATCACCGCCTATTAACTTTTTACTGCCATTAACCAAACTACATAGCCTAGAGCATGCACGGCACTAACACAATCTACAATCATGTTGAAACAACAAAATATACACAGGAACTTACTTCAGCACCATCTTCTCAGCTTAAATCCTCACAGAATTCTGCCAAATTTCCAACAACGAAAGAAAAAGTAATCAGGACTAGGATCCAGAAAACAAAATTGTGCATAGGTAATCATAGAACATTAAAAACCTACATCAAGATATCGACAATAGACAGACAGGTAATCATCTCAAATTTTAACTGTTAAAAATGTAGGGATTCTACAGGCAGTAGAAACATAATCCAACCTAGCTTAGCTCCTGCTGCAAGGGTACTACCCTGGTCCATCTTGCACATTAATAACTAGGCTACTATGCAATCAAAAAGGCCATAGCACCTGAGTGCGACTGTGCAACAAACACAAGGTTCCTCAAATGCTCAAACCACTCAAGAGAACCAGAAACATTGCAGTTCATACGCGCATTGGATTACCATCCATGACTAGGAATCCAGAAACCCAGAAAGGGGTGAACTGTCGGGTGACTACTGGCAGAAGAAACATGAGGCAAACCTCCCCTGCAAAGCGGGTTCCCTGGTTCATATAGCACACACAAGAATAGGCTACTACGCCATCACAATAGCTATAGCGCCTCAGTACCGGTGCTTTCCCTCGCATGTAACAAATCTAGAGTCTACCAAACAAGCACAGCTAGTCATGATAAATCAGACCAAACAGAATAACTACATACTCCACAAAACTGGAATCCTTCCTCCGAAGGAGTAGCAACCGATGTATATACATCGCACAACACTACAGGTAATCCAGAACCCCAGAAAGGGGTGAACTGTCGGGTGACTACTGGCAGAAGAAACATGAGACAAACCTCCCCTGCAAAGCGGGTTCCCTGGTTCATATAGCACACACAAGAATAGGCTGTTACGCCATCACAATAGCTATAGCGCCTTAGTACCGGTGCTTTCCCTCGCATGTAACAAATCTAGAGTCTACCAAAGAAACACAGCTAGCCATGATAAATCAGACCAAACAGAATAACTGCATACTCCACAAAACTGGAATCCTTCCTCCAAAGGAGTAGCAACCGATGTATATACATCGCACTACACTGCAGGTAATCCAGAACCCCCAGAAAGGGTGAACTGTTGGGCGACTACTGGCAGAAGAAACATGAGACCAAATCTCCCCTGCAAAGCGGGTTCCCTGGTTCATATAGCACACAAAAGAATAGGCTGCTACGCCATCACAAAGGCCATAGCGCCTCAGTACCGGTGCTTTCACACGCATCTAGGAAACATCTAAAATCTATCAAAGAACGCAGCTAGCCATGGTAAATCAGATCAAACGGAATCACCACGGTGTTACATACTCAAGAAAACCGGAATCCTTCCTCCAAAGGAGTAGCAACAGATGTATATACACCGCACTACACCGTGTCAAGATCAACTATAAGAGAGAAGAAGAAACCATCCCCATTTACAAGCTCAAGGATCTCCGGCATTTCTTCTTCTTCTTCTTCTTGAATCTAGCCTAGGACCGCCGCAACGACCAACCCGCCCTAATTCTCCTAGTCGCTCGAGGGAAATGTAAAGGGCAGCAGAGGCATAGACGCTGCAAGAACTATCTGCGGCGGTGGTAGAGGCGAGACGAGGAGCATTTCGACGCGATACCTTCGGAGCGCAGCCGTCGGCAGCGGCGATGATGCGGCGGTGGCGGCGGCGGCGGCGGCGCGGGAGGGAGTGGGGGGAGCAGCGTGTGCTCCGCGAGGGTTTCTTATGAGACGGGAGAGAGCTCACGAGTGGGCCGGGCTTAAGATTGGGGAAGTTAGGAACTGGCATTATATGGGCCCGATCCATCGGCATATGGGCCGTCAGGTTGAATCCTATGCGTATGGTCCGTGGGCCCGTGGCCCATCCTAATCTGCTTGCTTGGGCTTTTTTTTTTCATTTTCTTCTGCGAGATGCTTAACCATCTTTTCCCCCATTTTGTCATGGCTCTTCGTTTTTCCGACATCATCTGAGAGAGCATCTTCCTATTAGGGTCTGTTTATATTTGCGTTGGAGTGCATATATTTGGTACTAAAACTTTTTTCATCGACAACACTAAATTAGTTTTTATTAAAACTAACATTTAATATATTTTGATATTAAGTTTGTTTTGTGTCAAAAATATTGGTATATTTTTCAATGATTTTCTTAAAAATACAGTACAAGTCACCATGAGTGTCTATTTGTCAATGAGTAGTCACATATCATCGAAAAAATAATTAGCCGTAAATGTGAACCCATGTGTCAAATCTAATCTAAGATTTGAAGTCGGGTGGGTTGGTTCCACCGTAATTAATCTAAACCATTTAAGTTATGATCACTTCACTTCTATAAATATGATCAAACTCAAAATTTAATGTTTAATTAGAAAAAAACAACTTAAAATAAGAAAAGGACGGAGTAGTAGACTAAATTACGTTTCCTCCGATACGTTACGTTTCTACGACTTTGCCAGCAGACAAGCTAAGGGGCAAAACGGCCGGCGAGCATCCACGGTGCTAGTAGTCTTCGATACGAAGCGTCACGGTCGACGGCCGGCCACCGCCACACCTGCGCACTCGTCATGCCGGGATTTTCGCCGGTGCAAATCTAGTCAAAAATATCTTGCCCACGTCTAAAACAAATTATTTATTGAATTATTTTTACAAATTATCTATTTAATTATAATTATAAAAATATTAAATACCCCATCCGTCCCAAAATAAACCCAATCCTAACTACGAACCTGGACATATGCGTGTCCAGGTTCGTACCTAGGGTTTATCCTTTTTTGGGACGGAGTAGTATTTGATAACTAAACTGAACAAATAGCTTTCAATGCAGTAGAATGCGATATTTTTAAGAAAACATACTTTTTTTAAAGAAAAGTGAAGTAAATAATCTGTGATATTAATTCAATGAAGTAACTAGAAAAAACGGACATATGACATGTTTGGAGGAGTTTCTGGCAGCTAATTCTTCTAGAAACTGCAGTTGGCAGACATTGTCCAAACAGCTTAGATTTTCACTTAGATTCTGAGAATACGTGGTTATAGAATTTAGAAAATAAACTAGAACCTAAACAATTAGTTTCTCACCGGCTGTTTATCCTCCAAACCAGGCTATAGTTGGACAGTCAATGTTCAGTTCGCTCTCACTGGGACAACTTTCAGTTTTTCAGCGCCGTATTGTTGTACTAGCCTACGTAGCTAGCATGCACCACACATTATCAGCGTGTTATTTTTTTTCAACAAGACGGCAATTTGACATGGATACGCATTGCGCATTGCAAACGAAGTGACAATGCCGCTAACTCGCCGTAACGTATGGCTGGCCTCCATGAGAATGAGAGTGAGACCGACCGATCATATCGAGGCTGTTCACTTTGATGCTATTTTAAACCATATTATTTTCTAAACTAAAGTTATAAAAATATGTATATGTTTGGTTCAAAATATACCAAAAATTTAGCAACTGTACAGTAATGACTAAAATTTATTTGGTAAATATACCATAAATTTGGCAATTGTATAGTAATGACTAAAATTTAGTAGCATGTACGTTGGTAACAAAGTGAACACATCTTTAGCTATATCTTATTAAAATTTAGTAATATTGCTAACCTTATCAAAATTTTGACATTGCCAAAATTTGATAAGGTTTATTTTGGCATTAAAATGAACGGCCCCATCATTTCATTTTATCATGTAAGTGCAGTCTAGCTAAATTCACGATGAGCACGCAACACTTCATTAGAGAACAATTAAGAAGCAGGGTAGACACGCCACGCATGCACGCGGACGTGCCATGCCACGACGAGTTTCTATACGTACGTTCTCTGTCTCAAATAGGAAGAATAAATATATACGCAAACATCTCCCTTGTAGTGCGATTTCTCCCACTACATCCACCCACTAATTAAGATGGCATATATAGCCAGATGTTAAGGTTTTAGGATTCAAATGTCAATGTTTGAACAAGGATGAGAATGAGATGCATGAGAAAATACTAATTTTCACAAACACCTGCATCACGGACCGTTTAACCGTAGGCGAAGATCGATTTTGATCGCTTCTGTAGTAGTGTTCATTCATAGAGTATATTTCTTAAACCGTACCTTAGAATTGATAGATTAATTGAGTCAGCTCAGACCGATCAGTGAGGCGCGCATCTCTTTTAAATCACAATAAGAAAATCCCTTAAAAGTAATAAGGTGTAGCTAGAGCTATATTACGTGTCGAAATCAAAGACATTAATTAGGTTGAGCTCTTTAGTTGATCGAGGTTAGGAACTAAGCTCTCACGCACGTAAAATTAACAAAGTAACTTATTAACTTATCACTAATTAAGTATTAGCTAAACTTTTATAAAAAATAAATTAATATATTTTTTAAACAACTTTCGAATATATTTTTCATGTAAAATTAACAAAGTAACTTATTAACTTATCACTAATTAAGTATTAGCTAAACTTTTATAAAAAATAAATTAATATATTTTTTAAACAACTTTCGTATATATTTTTTTGAAAGATGCATCATTTAACAATTTAAAAAATACATATATGAAAAACGAGAGAAGTAAGTGGAAAAAGTGAATAAACAAACTTAATCAGAGTACCTAAGAACACGCTCTTTGCTCCATGGCTCGTTCTTTTTTTTAAAGGTAATAGAATAAATATCCCGGCTTTTACTTAACAGAGTTACAACTAATTATTAGAAAATATCACTCTAACAAAAAGTGTAGTTCTTATAGAATTAAACACACTTAACAAAATAAAAAGACCAAACTAAAATATACAACCATGGCTCGCTCTTAAAATGGGTTGTCAATAGACACGCTCGCTAAACGACGTGCGTTTTCCATCGTGCGTGTACTGTTGCTCCACAAAATCGATGAGGTCAAAAGAACGAAACAGCTTCAATTCACACGTGCGACCCGAGCTAGAGTAGTTTTAAAAGCTAGTAACACGTGCGATCAAAAAAGTCGTGGACTGGAGGCGTGGCCGTCCGATCCGGAGTGAAGCTGACAGCGAATTTTCTTTTTCTAGCGAGCCATGCCACTTGTCGCCGTACGTTCAGTTGGCCACTTGGTCCACGGCCACTGCACAAAGATTAAATCGATCTGAAAGCCGGAGTAGTACAGCAATATGCAGACATGCATCCACTAAACCCGAATTCAAAGACAAGAAATTTTCTTACTGCCACAAAAAACAATCATGATCAAAGCACGTAGTAATAATTAACCTTTCTGGGTTAATACGTAATAATGCTATTAGCAGCAGCACTACCCCTCTAAAAAAAAACAATCCTAGCTACGATACAATAGCAGTCTATAAACTAACTATAAACACATATCAGAGCAGATACAATAGCAGGCTATAAGCCAGCTATAAACATATTTTAAAGAGATAAAGGAAGAGAGAGAAGAACAGCGGGTTACAGATCTGCTAGCTGCAGCACGGACTCCAAGACGTAATATGTGTATGATAGATAGGACCAGGTGTTAATAGTATAGTAAGTAACTATTGAATTGGCTATTACATTGGTTATAGATGATTTAGAGCTAGTGGTTGACTATACTATTAAACTTGCTCTCAAGGAAATGAAAAAAAAGAGAGATAAGCAGCAAGCTATAAATTTATAGCCAGCTGCAGTACGGACTCCAAGACATAATATGTATATGATAGATAGGACCAGGTATTAATAGTATAGTAAGTAACTATTCTATGAATTGGCTATTACATTGGTTATAGATGATTTAGAGCTAGTGGTTGACTACACTATTAAACTTGCTCTCAAGGAAATGAAAGAAAAGAGGGATAAGCAGCAAGCTATAAATTTATAGCCAGCTGCAGCACGGACTCCAAGACGTAATATGTATATGATAGATAAGACCAGATATTAATAGTATAGTAAGTAACTATTGTATGAATTGGCTATTACATTGGTTATAGATGATCTAGAGCTAGTGGTTGACTATACTATTAAACTTGCTCTCAAGGAAATGAAAGAAAAGAGGGATAAGCAGCAAGCTATAAATTTATAGCCAGCTGCAGCACGGACTCCAAGACGTAATATGTATATGATAGATAGGACAAGGTATTAATAGTATAGTAAGCAACTATTG
This sequence comes from Oryza meridionalis, assembly GCA_000338895.3. NCBI lineage: Eukaryota > Viridiplantae > Streptophyta > Magnoliopsida > Poales > Poaceae > Oryza > Oryza meridionalis. The sequence goes on from CM002528.2 coordinate 24,254,044, forward strand.
TATGAATTGTCTATTACATTGGTTATAGATGATTTAGAGCTAGTGGTTGGCTATACTATTAAACTTGCTCTCAAGGAGATGAAAGAAAAGAGAGATAAGCAGCAAGCTACAAATTTATAGCCAGCTGTAGCACGGACTCCAAGACGCAATATGTGTATGACAGGTGAGACTAAATATTAATAGTGTAGTATATATTTATTGGTAATTATTATATGAATTGGTTATTAAATTAACTTTATCAGATAATTTAGTGCTAGTAGTTGGCTATACTATTAAACTGGCTCTTACTAGCTGGTGCTGCCTATCTCACCTAGAAATGTGTTTGGGACCGACGCCACCTGCGCACATACGGCTCATCACTTTTTCTTGCATGCATGCATTACTGACAGATTAAACTGTCTATTAGAACAAGTTTAAGTTTAATAGTATGGGGCAATTGTGTTGTGCCTCTATTTTATACTGCAATTATGATTTTACAGCTCTATTTTAGACTTTGTTATTTTGCCCTTACTTTTTTTTAACCGTAGCTCGGGTTTACCCCCGTTCTGTTATGTGATATTGACGGTGCTAAGCATATGGTAAAAAGACAAATATGCCCTTGCAGCCACCAAAATCACACACAGAATATGCGCTCAGGTGATGCATGGAAATACAAATCAACTTCTCCGCATTTGATCTCTCCATTCCAGACAATGCATGCACACTAGCAATTGATACCTGCTGCTACTGATATCAACATGCAATTGATACTAGCAAGTTCATCTCACATCGACAAAAAATCAAACCAACGCAACAAGCTAATTCACGGCACGCGGTCTGCTGGTGCCTGGTGGCCGTGGCTGCTGCCGCGCTGGCCCCTTTTCTGCTTCGCTTCTTCCAGGAGGCAAGCTGCAGAGGCCAGCGATTTCTCCGGCGACGAGGAGCTGTCGGGCACCGTGGGCCTTCAGTGGTCCCTCCGCCTCCGGCCGCCGCACCATCCCCGACGTGAAGTGGCACCCGGCACCAGCTGGACCACTCCCACCCCCGGTGGAAGGGTGACGGAGTACGGGTTGGCCGCTTGGTGCTCTTCGCCGCCTAAAGCCCCAAATCGCCGGCGCCGCCTGCTCTGCTAGGATTAGGAATTTGTTCCTATGAAGAACGGGATAGAAGATGATAGGATTGGGCTGGCTATCTAGGCCCCGTTTCTTTCAGCTTGGGATCCACGATTATTGGGAGGAAGCTGAAAGAAATATACAACTTATTGAAGTAGCTTATTATAATTTGGAGCGCAGCTTATTATAATCTGATAAGCTCATTTAGGTGAGCTTTTTTAAGATTATTGGGTGAAAAATTACCCACCATGCCACCCCACTCCCTCTTTAGACTTACAAACCCAATAATCTAGGCTCTAATAATCTAGTAAAGAAACAATTAAACGCTTATTCTACTATAGATTATAACAATCTAGTTTATAGTAATCTGACTCAATAATCTAGATTATAATAATTCCAAACTGAAAGAAATAGGGCCTTAGCTCCTAGGGATAGAACGGTCCTTTTTCCATTTTGCAAATTACCTTTTCTTTTCTTTAACCCCCTAATTCTGGTCCTACGTAACGGCAGCTAAAAACAAGGATAAACGGGAGGTTCATTTGAGAAAAAAAAACGAGGGCAAAATCACGAACCCTAAAAAGAAGTGGTAAAATCACAATTACATTGTAAAATAGGTGTAAGAACACAATTGCTCCTAGTATTATAGCCAACTATGGGCTCCAAATCATCTATAGTCAATTTAATAGTCAATTCATACAATAGTTATCTTTAAGCATGCACTACATAATTAATACCTGATCCCACCTATCATACACACATGTACCTTGGAGACCGTGTTGCAGCTGGCTACAAATCTGTAGCCCGCTGCTCTTATCTCTCCTCTTTTCTCCTTAAAATATGTTTATAGCTGTACTTTCTCTAGTTACTTCTTTGGTTCTAAAATATAAGAGATTTTGGTTTGATGAGATATATCCTATAAATAGCTTTAGATTCGTAGTACCGGAACGTATCCTATTTAATTAAAAAAACTGTATGTCAAATCTTGTTGAATCATCACAGGGATCGTAAAAGTTCTCTCTTTTTCTTTAGAGGAATCGTAAAAGTTTTCTACTCCAGTTCTTACATCACTTGAGAACAAACAACGAAATCAAATCTTGTCATTATGCATACACTTCAGAAAGTGTAAACTGCTCGTTATTTGCTTGGTTGTGCCGCCCAACTCACACTGCACTAGCTTGCCATGACAGCATTGGACATTTGTTAATTTGGATGATATCTCCATTGACAAAATATCTGGCAGTCGACGTAGTCAAATTTAATGCAGGAATGAGTTGTAATCACTTGGAGATTATTGACATGACTGCTGTGTTAGTGCAGAGAACTTGTGTGTGCGTGCGCGTGTGGTTTTGACCTGAACTGTAGTGGTGATTGGCCAACCTGCACTGCAGCATCAATGTGCTGTTTAGTGATCGGTGTGGAGGGTCAACTGAATAAATTTCAGACATTAGCAGCAGCAGCACACTGAATTAATTTGAGAAAAAAACAACATAGTACTAGAAATCTCATCAGTAGTTCTTCTGTCCATGAACAGTGGCAGCAACTATCGGTCGACCACTCGTGACTAACCAGGTCAAGATCACTAGAACAGCTCGAGATTATTTGAAGTTTCAATGGAATCCCATTGCTCTCACAAGGTCGAACAACATGCTCCCTTTGTTCTATAAAAAACTAAATTATAATAGAAAGAGATATTTTTTAGTATAATGAATTTAAACAGGCTTTTAACCAGATTTATTGTACTAGAAAACATTACATCTAATTCTAGATTGTTTTTTATAGGACGGAAAGAGTAGGCTATTCCTTCCGTCCCAAAATAAATGCACTTTTGCACTGCTCATGTCCAACGTTTAACCGTTTATCTTATTTGAATTTTTTTTGTGATTATTACTTTTATTGTTATTAGATGATAAAACATGAATAATACTTTAAGTGTGACTATTTGTTTTTAATTTTTCATAACTTTTTAAATAAGACAGACGGTCAAACGTTAGACACGAATACCCACGACTGTACTTATTTTAACGTTGTAGATGACAGTCCGACAGTGACATGGTTCATATGATTCCCTCAGCAGACTATTAGAAGCTTTGATTAGCCTTTGCCAATGGCTGCTCTCGCTTGGATTTATGCTCCTGGCACTGGCCACTATAGCCCACTAGCCACATAGTACTATGGAGTATGGACCTGCTTGAAAGCTGTAGATTCCAAGGGCCCGTTCGAACGAGCATTTTGGCTCAGCTAACTGGCGGCACTTATAATAAAATAATCTATTAATGCATGATTAATCGGTTACTATAAACTTAAGAAATAGATTATTTAATTTTAGAAAAACCTTTTGTGTAGAAAACTTTTACATAAAACACAACGTCTAGCAGTTCATGAAGTTCATGAAGTGTGTTCACGAAGAACGAGTTCACGAAGAACAAGTAAGTTGCCATTGTAAATTGCTCTCCGGAACTTACATACAAAGCATAAAGTGATCAGTAGTAGCTAGCTGGTGAAAATCTAAAAAGGTTGAAGGTTTTAATTTTTGATTTTTAGTTTATTTCCTAAAGTGTATAGCTTTTATTCTCGTAATATATACTTCTACATGAAAAAGATTGACTACCCGGTACCGAGCAACTTGTCATGTGATTGACTTCATGATCAATGTCCTGATGTGCAGTGCAGTACTATCTCCAAGATGGGAAGATGACGAGCCAAATGACGCAGTTTTTGTATCGAAGCGTTGAAACCGGTTGTCAAATTAAAGTATTTTTTTCTTCAGATTAAAGTATATCTGCAAATTCTTTAAGCTGCATTATTTTGACTTGGGAGCAACCAGAGCCAAGACCACGGAAACAAGAGTGACATGGACACAAAGTCGATAATGTACCTAGACTGAGTTCTTTTCATCAACCCAAAACCATAATTTTTTTAGCACGTTTCTCAAACTATTAAACGATATGTTTTGTAAAAAAAAATTATATATAGAAGTAACTAAATTAATTTTTTTAAGTTTGTAATAATTAATGCCTATTAATCATGCATCAATGGTTTATCTCGTTTCGCGTGTAGTCGAAAATCTACTACTAGCTACCTGAAAAAGAACGCACCCTTCTCTTAAAGTACAAGTGAATTGTTCATATTTTTTTATGAGCTAAGTTTTTATAGTTTATATCGAACTGGATGATACATACAACTCAATACAACTTCTTTTCTCCCCAACACCCCAAAAAAGTTTTATTATCCGTGACACTGTCTGTGTTGTAAAACATGGTACTCCTAGCAGATATTCGGTTGAAGTAATGCCAACATGCCATCAAGTACAATATCTTATCCTCTCTGAAAAAAAAAATCCAATTCTAACTTCTAACCCGGATATATACGTGTCCAGAATTGTAGCAAGGATTTATTTTTCTAGACAGAATAGTACTTTCTCCGTTTCATATTATAAAACTTTCTAACATTACACACATTTATGTATATGTTAATGAATCTAGATATATATATGTGCCTAGATTCATTAAAATTTATATGAATGTGGTCAATGTTAAAAAGTATTATGAGCTGAAACGGAGGTAGTAGCTTCCAAAGCCGTCATACATTGGTTAAGCCTTAATTAAGCCTAACGGCATATGCCAATCACGATCATGACTTGACTGAGAGAATGTTGTTGCTTCAAGGAGTAACTAACAGTGCGTGAATAAATCCTGTACCACTCGAGAAAACCAATCATTGATTGCTTTAAGTATATCCATTCGTGCCAGCGTTAATTAGCACAAGAAATGGGTTGTATTACAGGTTGTCGTCATGAAGCTGAGACAACAAAGAATGAAGAAAACAAGACTAAACGAAGTAAAATCACATGTACATCCAGGTTATACTATATAAGCTGGCCTGGGATTTGGTTATTACAGAATGTCTACGCTTGGAGTTGGTGATCAATGAGTATTTTACCTAGAAACATATGTGACGATCTAGTATTAAAATTGATGGCCCTTAATACTTTTTTACTTCCTTTTTTTTAAACTGTTCATGTGTGTCTTAGTTGTGTGCATCCTACTTATACTACAGAGATCAAGAATGCTCTAAGCACAATTATATTATTTTGGTGTAATTGACTAAGATCAGAAAGCTTCTATTTCTAACTAAACGTACATCCTACCTGTGTGTTTCTTTGCCTGCCTGCAATGGTGTTTGAGGCTAAAGAACTATGCATGCACATTTAACATTGAAAAATACTTTCAGATATATGACTCAAAAATACTTTATCAATCAAGCTGTTGCTCCAACTAGCTTGCTTGTAGTTTCATATTATCTCTGCTATGTATTTGCAACTCCCACAATTTATAAATTGTCTGATTACATAAGTCGAGCGACTACGAAACATGTTTTTTTTTTCGCTGTGGCCTACCCTCAAAGGCTCATGAAAATCAATGAGTTTAAAAGGTGGGCACGCTAAAAGACCTGCCTAAAAAAATTGATTTTCGCGGGCGGCACACTTAAGTCACTCACCTAAGGATTTCTAGTGTAAAAAGATGAAATTCCAAATCCTAATATCCTCCAATTCACAAATTCATGATGCAATTCCACCGTAACAAATTTTAAAAAGATTTGACAAATTCACAACGCAATTCCACCAAGGACGCCATCATCGACATCCCAACGTCGGAGTCGTCCTCTGCAGCGTCTTCTTTTGGGAGAAGCCGATGCAACACACCATCATTGGCATTGGCAAGGGAGGGCAGAGGCTGGCCATGACGAGGTCTGCATTATTTTTGGTCACAACTATATAGGTCATGAGGTGGCGGTACCATATAGGTATTTATTAAAGGCATAGAGGAGAGGAAGAGGTGACTAATAAATGCGGATAAGTAATTCCTTGATATAACAGTTGATAATTTTATACTAACACAATCAAATGGCTTAGGACTACCCATTATGTGTATCTGGTTAAATGTGAACACTACTAAAAAAGACACATGCAGGTCTTAAAAAAACAGTATTACCCAACCGAGGAGGTGGAGGTGGGCGACAAGGCGATGCCGCTCCTCTCAGAGGCGGAGGCGAGCGGTTCCCCCTCCCCCTTCCCCTCTCGGTGCAAGACGACATCAGTGGCGTCGACGGCGGGTGGGGCAGTGACAGCGGCTGTTCCCATGGCAGCGGACGGGGTTGATAATTTGAAACTAACATGATCAAATGGGTTAGGATTGCTAATAACTGTAGCCAGTTAAAGGTGGAGAGAATGGGTAGATATTACTAATGAATGCAGATAAGTAACTCCTTGATCTAACATTTCATAATTTCATGCTAACATAATCAAATGGCTTAGGATTATTCATGACATGGCTTCGTGCATGTGCTTATCTTCGTCACAACTATATAGGTCATGTGGAGGTGTTACTCTACAGGTTTTATTAAAGGTAGAGAGGAGAGGAAGGGATGGATAAGGAATGCAGATAAGTAACTCCTTGATCTAACGATTGATTGTTTTGTACTAACATGATAAATTGACTTAGCATAATCATGATGTATATTTGTTAAAGGTGGAGAATAGGGATAGAGATGACTAATGAGTACAGGTAAGTAACTCAATAATCAAATGGTTGATTGTTTCATACTAACATAATCAAATGGCTTAGGATAAGAGATGGCTAAATACAGATATGCAACTCATTTATCCAATGGTTGATAATTTCATACTAGCATAATCAAATTGGTTTTGATTCACTCATGATGTAAATCTAATTAAATGTGGAGAGAAGGGCTAGAAATTACTAAAAATGAATGAGGATAAGCTACTCCTTTGTCCGGTGGTTGATAATTTTATACTATCAAATGACATAGTATGACTCATGATGTGTATCTATATAAAGGAATAGAAGAGGGGTAGGGATACCTAATGAATGGGGATAAGTTACTCCTTGATGCAATGGTTGATGTTTTTGTACTAAGATAATCAAATGGCTCAGGTTAAGAGACGACAAATAAATGCAGATACTCCTTGATCCAACAGTTTATTTTGTACTAACATGATCAAATGGGTAAAGATTACTCATCATCTGTACCTAAACATAGGTGGAGAGGAGGGGTAGAGATGACTAATGAATGCAAATAAGTAACTCCTTGATCCAACGTTGATATATTTGTATTAACATAATAAAATGGCAGCCCAGCATAAGAGGCGACTTATCATTACGGATAAGTAACTCCTTGATATAATAGCTAATTTTATACTAAACATGATCAAATGGATAAGGATTACTCATGATGTGTAGCTAAATATAGGTGGAGAGGAGGGGTACATATCACAAATGAACATGGATAAGTAAATGCTTCATCCAACGTTTGATAAGTACCCCCCCTCCCCCAAGGCAGCGACAGCAACACTACGAGTCCACTACCCATCCCAGTGCCATCCATCCGTACATCATCGTCTCCTCCGACCACAGATCACACACACAAAGAACAAATAGTAGCCACGAGCTCTTTTTTCTTGCGGCCATTCTTGGCTGCCTCAGTTTCTACCTCCTGCATGTGCCGCGTAATGGAAATGAGGCCTCGTGATCTCGCCACCATCCTGGCTATGTCCTGCCTATTGCTCCTCCCACTACTCGTCTCCTCGGTGCCCGTGTCGGGTAAGCTTCGTCGTCATAGATCTCCTGGAGTTCTTGATATGTGTTTTAACTAGTTGATAATTATAATTTGCATGTTGATTCGTTCTTGCAGGAATCGTGCACTTGAGCAGCCAACAACAACACCCATCATCTCGAAACATCTATGCAGATGTAGTTAATCTTTCTCATGTCCTTCAATCTCTGAATTACCCTAAGATTTAAATCCGTTGGCCTGTTACTACAAAATCTCGTAGACAGTTCATAGCTACCTTTACAAACCAATTCTAAAATGAATATGTACATTCTGAAGGCTAAATTCTGAAACAAATAGTAATGTTGGTGATAGTGATTCTGAACATGGCTTTGTGTATGTCCATGCAGGACATGGTGGTGGCGGCGACGGACCTGGAGGTGAATGACTACCCAGCGCCAGGAGCCAATCCCCGCCATAACCCTAAACGTCCACCAGGTAGAGAAATGTCTGTCCAGGACATGGTGGCGGAAACGACGAATGTGGAGGTGAATGACTACCCGGCGCCAGGAGCCAACCCCCGCCATAACCCTAAACGTCCACCAGGGAGAGAATGAAATCAATCAAGCTACTACTGGAACTAGCTAGCATGTAGTTCCGCATTATCGCTGCTAGTTGTCAGCAACTCTCAGAATTAATAAAGTATCTAATTATATAAGTCGAGTGCACTATTATGAAACAAGATTTTTTTCGAGGCGGTCAAAACACGATTTTGCACATGGCCAGAGACCCTACCTATGATTGAAGGCTTGTGAAAATGTACAGTTTTCGAAGGCAAGCAACCTAAGAGACCCGCTTGCGAAACTTAATTTTTTACAGGTGGCGCGCTTAATTTACCCACATGCAAAAAGAATTTCTAGTGTAAAAAAAATGAAAATCTAGATTTTAATTAATATCCTCCAATTTGAAAATTCATAATGCAATTCCACCATCACAAATTTAAAAAAGAATTGACATATCAAATGCAATTCCGCCAAGAACTTCATCGGTGGCATCCCAGTGGCAGAGTCATCCTCTGCAGAGTCTTCTTCAGGGAGAAGCCGTCGCAGCACACCATCACTGGCGTTGACAGTGCAAGGCAGATGCCAGCCACAATGAGGTCTGATTATTTTGGTCAAAACAATATATGTCATGAGGAGGTGGTACTATATAGGTCATGAGAAGATGTTACTATCGAGGTATTATTAAGGAAAAAGTACAAATTAGCCCCCTAAACTATTGTGGCAGTTGAAAATTACCCCCCTCAATTCAAAAACCAGACATTCTGCACCCTCAACTTTTTATATCGACGAGTTACCCCTAACAAACTTCGGAACAGTTTTGGTCTTATGTGTCGTACATGTGGTAGTCCGGTCAGCATAAAAAATATTAAAAATATAGGGCCTACATGTGGTGACTGAGAGAAGAGGCATAATTGACAAGTGGACCCTCTATTTTTTTAATTCTTTTATGCTAACTGGACTGCCACGTTTGCGCCACGTAGGACCAAAACCGCTCTGGAGTCGGCCAGGGGGTGATTCGTCCGATATGAAAAGTTGAGGGTGAAGAATGTCTGGTTTTTGAATTGAGGGGGTAATTCGTATCGCCGCAATAGTTTGAGGAGGGGGGGTAATTCAGACTCTTTCCTATTATTAAAGGTAGAGAGGAGAGGAAGAAACAACTAATAAATACAGATAAGTAACTCCTTGATCTAACGGTTGATTATTTTATACTAACATGATCAAATGACTTAGGTTACTCATGATGTGTATACATTAAAGGTAGAGAATAGTAGTAAAGATGACTAATGAGCACGGATAAGTAACTCCTTAATCAAATGGCTTAGATAAGAGACGACTAGTAAATATAGATATGCAACTCCTCTATCCAACGGTTCATAATTTCATACTAACATAATCAAATAGGTTTCGATTTACTCATGATGTGTATCTAATTGAAGGTGGAGAGAAGGGGTAGAAATTACTAAAAATGAATGTGGATAAGTAACTGCCTTATCCAATGGTTGATTTTATACTAACATGATAAAAAGGCATAGTATGATTCATGATATGTATTTGGATAAAGACGTCGAGGAGGGATGAGGATGACTAATGAATGGGGATATATAAGTATCTCCTTGATCCAACGGTTGATACATTTGTATTAACATAATCAAATAGTTCGGTATAAGAGGCAACTTATAATTACGGATAAGTAACTCCTTGATCTAACAACTAATTTTATGCTAACATGATCAAATGGATAAGGATTACTCATGATGTGTAGCTAAATATAGGTGGAGAGGAGGGGGTAAGGAGATCACAAATGAATGTTGACAAGTAAATGCTTCATTCAACGTTTGATAAGTATCCCCAAGGCAGCGGCAGCAACACTGCAATCATCCCAGTGCCATCAATCCATCCATCATTGTCTCCTCCTAACACAGATCACACACACAAAGAACAACAAGTAGCCACGAGCTTTTATTTCTTGCAGTCGTTCTTGGCTGCCTCGGTTGCTACCCCTGCATGCGCCGCGTAATGGAAATGAGGCCTCGTGATCTTGCCGCCGTCTTGGCTATGTCCAGCCTACTCCTTCTCCCACTACTCATCTCCTCGGTGCCCATGTCAAGTAAGCTTCATCGTTATTGATCTCCTGGAGTTCTTGATATGTGTTTTTACTATATATGCTAATTATAATTTGTGCCTTGATTCATTCTTGCAGGAAGCCTGCACTTGAGCAGCCAACAGCAACACCCGTCGTCTCTAAACATCTCTGCAGATGTAGTTAATCTTTCTCATGTCCTCCAATCTCTAAATTCCCCTAATATTTAATTTTGTAGGCCTGTTACTGAAATCTCGTAGACAGTTCATAGCTACCTTCACAAACCAATTCTAAAATGAATATGTACGTTTTGAAGGCTAAATTCTAAAACAAATAGTAATGTTGGTGATAGTGATTTTGAGCATTGCTTTGTGTATGTCCATGCAGGACATGGTGGCGGCAACGACGGAGGTGGAGGTGAATGACTACCCAGCGCCCGGAGCCAATCCCCGCCATAACCCTAAACGTCCACCGGGGAGAGAAATGTCCGTCCAGGGCATGGTGGCGATGGCAACGGACGTGGAGGTGAATGACTACCCAGCGCCAGGAGCCAATCCCCGCCATAACCCTAAACGTCCGCCAGGGAGAGAAATGTCCGTCCTGGGCACGGTGGCGGCGACGACGAATGTGGAGGTGAATGACTACCCGGCGCCAGGAGCAAACCCCCGCCATAACCCTAAACGTCCACCAGGGAGAGAAATGTTCGCCCAGGGCATGGCGGCGGCGACGACGAATGTGGAGGTAAATGACTACCCGGGGCCAGGAGCCAACCCCCGCCATAACCCTAAACGTCCACCTGGGAGAGAATGAAATCAATCAAGCTGCTGCTGGAACTAGCTAGCTTGTAGTTTCACATTATCTCTGCTAGTTGTCAGCAACTCCCAGAATTAATAAAGTATTTAATTACATAAGTTGAGTGCACTACTACGAATCAAGATTTTTTCTGAGGTGGCCAAAACGCAATTTTGCACATTGCCAGATGCCCCGTCTGTGATTGAAGGCTTGTGAAAATCGACGGTTTTCGAAGGCGGGCACCCTAAGAGACCCGCTTATGAAAATTGATTTTCACATGCGACATGCTTAATTCACCCATATGCAAAAATAATTTCTAGTGTAAAAAAAAAGAAAATCTAGATTTGAATATCCTCCAATAAGAAAATTCACAGTTCAGTTCCACCGTCACAAATTTAAAAACATTTGGCATATCAAATGCAATTCCAAAAAGGACTTTGTCGTCGTACCCCAGCGTCGGAGTCGTCCTCTGCAGCGTCTTCTTCAGGGAGAAGCCGACGCAGCACACCATCATTGGCATTGGCGAGGCAGGGCGAATGCCAGTATGCCACCCGTAAAGAGGTCTACATTATTTTGGTCAGAACTATATAGGTCACGAGAAGGTGGTATTATATAGGTCATGAGGAGGTGTTACTATATAGGTATTATTAAAGGTAGAGAGGAGAGGAAGAGATGAGTAAGAAGTACAGATAAGTAACTCCTTGATTATTTTATACTAACATGATCAAATGACAGGTTACTCATGATGTGTATTAGTTAAAGGTAGAGATGAGGGGTAGAGATGACTAATGAGTACGGATAAGTAACTCCTTAATCAAATGGTTGACTATTTTATACTAACATAATCGAATGGCTTAGGATAAGAGACGACTAGTAAATACGGATATGCAACTCCTCTATCCAACAGTTAATCAAATATGTATCTAATTGAAGGTGGAGAGAAGGGGTAGAAATAACTAAAATATAATGTGGATAATAAGTAACTCTCTTATCCAATGGTTGATGATTTTATACTACCATGATCAAATAGCTTAGTATGATTCATAATGTGTATTTGGATAAAGTCGTCAAGGAGGGGTGGGGATGACTAATGAATGGGGATAAGTATCTCCTTGATCCAATGGTTGATATATTTGTACTAAGATTATCAAACGGATCAAGATAACATATAACTTATAATTGCAGATAAGTAACTCCTTGATCCAACAACTAATTCTATACTAACATTGTCGGAGGAGCAATTCTCCGGCAGCGGGGAACTGTAGACCCCTCCCCGAAAATGAAGATCTGACCAGGGGCTAGTTGTGCACGATGATCCAGAAAACAAGTTTGCGAGGCCCGAGCACCCCATCAAGCAGATGAACACAAGATATTTATACAGGTTCAGGCCACCTGAAGGTGTAATACCCTGCTCCTGTTCTTTTTGTTGGTATCTAGATATGGAGAAATACAAACTTTGCCTTTTCCAAACCAGACACAAGTCAGCCCTTTTTTCGTAGCATGTCCCTTTCCTTTTATAGTACAAGGAGGGGCACAGTGCTACATCCTTTTTGCACTGTCATTCAACCGTCTTGTCAAATACCGGGTGGTTCCCTTCAAATGTCCCCGAGAAACCTACATAAAAAAATAAGATTACAATGCCCCAGGCTCCAAGAATGAGATGAAGTATAAAACCATTTCCCAGCTTCCAAATGTGCCAAGCACCATACAAAAATTTCTCCAGAAAATGAGATGAAGTATATGAAGCTTTTGCTTCTTGAAGCATATCTCCTAAATTGAAATTCAAGTCCCAGACTATACCCACCTGAAGCCAACATTCTTTGCTGAATGCACATTCAAAGAAGAGATGCAAGAAAGTTTATATTCATGTCACATAGGACACAGATTAATTCACTTCTTCCTAGGGCACATTCAAAGTCCCAGGCCTATCCCCTTCCACCTAGAGATGAAAACGGAGCGGATAGTTTTTGTCTGCTTTGGAGAAAAATAGGGATGGCAACAGGGTGGGGCGGGGCCGGGTTGGGCTGTAACGGCCCTGCTTCTGCTCCTTTGCAGGTCCACCTAGCCCCGGCCCAGGAGTAGAGGATGGATTGAAATCAATCCCCTGCCCCCGGTCCCTCCGAGGCCCTACCACTCGACCGGGGGCCCACTGCACCTACGGGAGAGGATGCTTGGAGGAGGCGACTGGTGGAAGCGCTGTCATGCGGCAGAAGGAGGAGGCACCGCCAAGCGGAGGCAGTGGCAGCGGTGGCGTGGCGACGAACAACGACGGCGTGAAAACGAGCGGAGGTGGAGCGGAGACGGCGACGATGCAACGACGAGTGGAAGCGGTGTGGCGATGGGCGAGACGTCAGTGGCATGGCGACGAGCAGAGGCGGAGGCAGTGCGGCGAAGAGCAGAGGTGGAGTGGAAACAACGGCGATGAGGTGAGGCGAAGGCGACGCGGTGACAGCCAGCCGGCGGCGGCTGTGGAGGATGGGTGAGGGGAGTAGGAGTAGGGGATGGGGGATTGGGAGATTAGGATTTACCTTTTATATGTCCAACTTATTGGGCCAACTGGGCTTGTATTGTTGGAATGAACTACATTTTGAGACATATCTCATATCCTGAGGCCCCGCCGGGTCACGCGCAGCCGCGCAGGTGGCTGACGATCCCCGCCCCATCCCCGCTCACCCGCGGGTGAAAATCACCCCCCACCCCCCTTGGCTTTGTAGTGGCGGGTCCCCGATAGGTCCCTGGCCCCAACAGGGAAATTGCCACCCCTAGAGAAAAACAAATACGAATACCTTCCGGAGCGGATAGTTTGGATATAGATATTTTCTTCTGGATAAGAATACGGATATTGTCAAAGTCATGGATAAGGCATACCCCATGATCTTGGGTTAAGCTCAGTAGGACCCACCATATACTAAGTCTTATACGGAATCATGCCTCGTATACGGAAGGTGTTCCGGATAAGGAAGGAGAAGCAGGGTTCAAGATTGGAAACTATAAGGATTACTTAGATTGTATCCATTCTTGTCTTCCTAGTTCTACGTGGACAAGGGGACATTTGGGTATAAATACAAGACCCCCTGGGAGGAGGGAGGGAGGCCCAATCATAATAGACAAGGGGACATTTGGGTATAAATACAAGACCGAGGAGAGAGGGAGGCCCAATCATAATAGACACCAATACACGTCGCCAGACATCAATATCAGAGATAAACCTAGACATACCCAATCTGGAGCCACAGAGGCCGACAAGAGGGATCTAGTGCCATCTCTGATCTCGCCAAGTTTATATTCGAGGAAGACGACTACCTGTAGTCGACCACGTGTGGAGATCCACGCCGTCAAGTTGAGGCTAGATAGGTTATCCCAAATATCTTACTAGAAAAAATGCATGTGCGTCCCAAATATTCGCTTGGATTTTTTTTAAAGAAAATCATGAGGTGCAATTAGGAGTTCGACTTTTGTCTCAAGTTAGCATCCAAGTTTTTTTATAAAGATATTTCTTATACGATCCCTTTTGTATTTTCAAAAGCGAATAACTTAAAAACCAACTCAAACAATAATAACGCACCAAAGTACCGACTATAACATTTTTAATTTTTATAATAGTAGAAAAGAGATATGCCACGCTATTGTCTCCCGTCAATAATTTTCAGTTTTTATTTCTTTTCACGATAATAGGAGGTGAACAAGTATATTTGCTCGTTGGGATCTATTAATTATACTTTGACTGGGCCGGAAAAGAAACGATGCAGCGATGCACATGCAGGCCATCTCCATCAGTATTTCCTTCCAATCTAACCAGGTGCACATCTCTCCCATCTTTACGGAGTACAAGCAGAGTTCACTTTCTCGGTTTGGGACTTTTGATCAGGGGTCACCGAAATTTTGGTCTGAAATTTCCGAAATTTTGAGTAAAATTTAGTTGAATTTGAACAAATATTATCCAAATTCATGAAAAATTTGAAAAATTGAAAAATTTCGGCCGAACTAATATCGTATCGGAGGGGACCGAAATGACCGAAATTTTGGAAATTTTGATCCGAAATTTCCAACCCTGAGTACAAGCCAAGTCCATCTCGCTTGATCGTGGCAACAGTAAAACCGAATCGAAGGGGGCAATGTGCTATGGACGAAGCAAAAGGGAAACGCATGCGAGCGCTGAAAAAAAAGGCAACGGAAGCGTTTGGATTCATGTCGGCAATCTTTGAATCGGTGATACCGACGTATCAAAGCTGTAGACAAAAACATTTTCAACTTTTATAATAATAGAGAAAAGATAGAGATAGAGATAGAGTTAAAGATAGAGCTAGAGAAGTAGAGTAGAGAAGACATAGAGATAATAAATATAATAAAAAAATAAAGATTAGAAAATCAACTTAAAAACCGATTTAAACACGGATGAAATACTAAAATCCCGGTGAAAATATCAGCTGAGAAGAGATAGGGATAGAGATATACTACTATATAATTCACGTTGCAAATCTGAAAAACGAAGTACGTCCATGGCTGCTGGACAGCTCGATCGATCGGCACGTACCAAGAAAATGTAAGACTCAAACTACAACTGTTGTACATATATACACGATACGTGTATGTGACCGCATCGGCATAAACAAATTCGACGTTCGTGACACCCCCACCGTATTCGTATTTGATACAAACGGTTAATTAATTTTCATTGATATAAACGGACCAAAAGGTTAGACGACTAAAAACTCACTTAAACACGGATTACATACTAAAATCATATTCAAGTTTTATAATAGTAAATATGTGATACAAATACTACTCCATACTCATAAAGGAAGTCGTTTAGGACAATGTTTAAGTCAAACCTTAGGAATATAAATGTTGTTGAGTTTGAAAATGTAAAAATTATATGTATAGATTTGTCTTGAAAAATACTTTCATAAAAGTATACATATATCACTTTTCAATAAATATTTTTATAGAAATAAGAAGTCAAAGTTGTGTTTTGGAGACCGTGTCGCTGTCCTAAACGACTTCCTTTACGAATATGGAGGGAGTATATAAGAGCAACACTAGCTTCAGCCAACAGGAGTAGCGCTATTACCTGTTAATTAAGGGGTTCGAACCTATATAAAAATCATTGTTTCCATCTCTTTACATCAATCTCGCGTATACGTTGGTCCCACCGATCCTCATACTATGCAAATACCGTAGTAGCGACCTATTCTGTCGACAGATATGGTATCGAGGATTTCGACATATAAGGATATCCGATGACCAGTGCTATTCGGATATCTGCTGAAGTCGTGAGACACACCCCATTTCTTTATAACTCTACCACCTTCAATCTACCTTTTTATATTGTAATAGTAGCTCATCTCTTAACACTAGTCCACACTATTAATATTATTTAAACTTTTAAATATTTTTTATAAATTATACTATATTTTATATAAAAAAGCTAATTATATATGATGATATTTGTTTTTATTAGAAGTTGAAGTGGTTTTCGTGTTCCAAGAAAAAATATGTTTACGTATTCGTGTCTGATCATATTCAATCCTTATTCTTATTCAAGATAATTCATATTTATTTTCGATTCCGAGCTATTCGTATTCGTTTTCATATCCAGCAAAAAATATGAAAACAAATATGATACGAGCATTATCCGTCCATATCCGCTCCATTTTCATCCCTACTTCCACCACCACCACAAGGAGGACAAGCGTGTGCAAACGGACCTGGCCATGCGAAGGTCATCCTCATCCGAACCTTCACCATTCCATTGCCATCGCTGCTACCTCCATTGATCTCTTCACCGGTGAAGAAGATGGCCATCACCTCTCTTGTAGCGGTGCATCTGACTAACAAGCACCTTGGCGACGCGTGTGGTCGACGAGCTCCTCGGCAACTGCACATATCGGGGTTGCACAGGGCAAAATAGGGCGGGAGGCTTTCCAGCAGCATATCGGATTGGGGCAGTGGAGCATCTAGTGGCATTGTTCGTAGTAGGTGGGCCCTTCTTCTCCCTAGCCATTAGCCATCCTCCTTGTCCTCTCTTCTCTCGCCCCAAGGGTTACCATTGTCTTCTTTCTAGCCGCCACCATCTCCTCCCTGCTTCTAAATCAAGGCCCCACCTCCCGTAGCTCAGAGACATGGGCTCATCCAACATGATCGGTGAGACATAGCTTCAAACACGTGATTGCCCTCGTCCGACAAGACGCGCGTGCTCTCTACAAGCCAGAAGTGGCTCTACAGGGACACAACTTGACTCGAGCTAGACTCGCAGCTCCAACATGGCCAGTTAAAGCCACTCGCCACACGAACGTGTTGCGAATGCCTTATAGCCCCCCACCATAGTCCACAAGTTAGGACTGCACATTGCATCCGTCACCACCTTCTTCTAATTAAAGCCATTCGGCTAGGATGGAGTACGCCTTTTTTTTTTCCTCCATATAAGCCATAACTAGATGGAGTACTACTGATGTGAAGTTGACCTTTTAAGAGAGAAGGAGAACAAAATGGAAAGAGCCATTGCCTGCCTAGCATGGTCCAACTATAAAACCCCAAGGCGGCAGCAGCAGCCAGCAATAAACACCATCAGTCCACCATCCATCCATCCATCCATCGTCTCATCCTACCACAGATCACACACACCAAGAACACCTAGCGGCGAGCTCTTCGTCCTTGCGGCCGTTCTTGGCTTTGTCTGGCTCGGTTTGCTTTTGCTTTTGCTCCTGCATACGCCGCGCAATGGCGAGGAGGCCTCGTGACCTCGTCGCCGTCCTGGCTCTGTCCTGCCTCCTCCTCCTCCTCCCACTGCTCGTCTCCTCGGTGCCCATGTCGAGTAAGCTTTCGTTGATGGCTAGCTGTTTCTTGGTTTCTTCTCCCTCGAGTTCTTGATCTCTGTGCTTAACTGTTTCTTGATTGTGATTTGTGTGTTGATTCGTTCTTGCTTTTGCAGGAAGCCTGCACTTGAGCAGCCAGCATCAGCAACACCCGCCGTCTCTGAACCTCTCTCCAGATGTAATGAATCTTTCCCATCCCCTGCAATCTCTGAATTTTTTTCCCCACTTCAATTTAAGTTCGTCGACTTTGTTGCTGCAAAATCACAAACACAATTAAGAATACGGGCAGCACAGTGCTCAAACCAGTTCTGAAACGAAGCCAAATTCTGAATCAAACTAATAATGTTAGTGACAGCAACTCTGACCGTGGCTTGTGTCCGTTCTTGCAGGAGATGGCGGCGGCGGCGCAAGGGCTCGGCAGGAGGCCGGCGGCGAGGATGGACGTGGAGGTGAACGACTACCCCGGGTCAGGACCCAACAACCGCCATGACCCTCCCAAAGGTCCAGGGAGAGCATGAAATCAGTCAAGCTGAAGCTGCTGCTGCTGCTGCTGGAACAGCTTGTAGTAGTTTCATATCCCTGCTAGCTATTAGCAAATTCACATAATTAATCCAGCGCCTAATTACATAAGTCGAGAGGCTGTATGTCTGATTTGGGGTGTAATTAGTAGAGAGCAGATAGCTAGCAAGTTACAACTGCAGATCGAATTGAAAGAAAATTCAGGGATGAAGACTAGCTTTTGCTAAGCTTGGGCCTCCTCTTTGGAGCAGTAGTATAGTAGTACTAAACTAGTAAATTAATTAATCAGTGATTTTGTCGACATGCATATGCACATGAGCACATCACGTTGGGGATGTCAATATATAATACAGGATTAATTAATCGGTTAATCAGATATTGGAAGCTTCTTCCTCCTCTCCCTGTCGAGACCGTCGTGTCGATCGATTCAATCAAGTGATGAGTGAGTGATTAAAGGGAAATATATAATCTCGTCGCGATCCCAAGCTGATCACTGCTACTGCGACTACGGCCACTCCAATCAGTTAGCACACTGATTAACGCTGCGTCGATCATTGGTGTACTATAATCATTGCTCCCTCTGACTCTCACGCTGCATATGCGTCTGCCGTTTTCTCGAACTAGTACCTCTCTCCCAAAATACCTACCGCTTTAAGTGTTTTTTATAACTTTTAATTATTCGTTTTATTTAAAAAATTATCAAATTAATTTTTTTTGTTATTTGCTTTATTATAAAAATACTTTAAATATGACTTATCATTTTTTTATATTTATATTAATTTTTCAAATAAGACAAATGATCAAACGTTGTAAGAAAAAACCAAAGCGACCACTAATTTAAAACGGAGGTGGTAGTAATATTGTTGTTTAATTTCTGGAAATAACCTGTTGACATATTCCCCTCGGATGCTACTACAACACAAGGGATAGGGACACCAGTTGAGATGTCCAGATTCATTATGCATCGGATATATCACGTCCACCTAAAATCTCTTATATTATGAAACGGGGGAAGCAATTAATTGTAGACAAAAAAAATGTTTTCTGGTTCTTTAGACACCTTTTGAAACCGGAAAGTCAATGGGTAAGATTGGTGTGAAAATAGAGGTAGCAATAAGGAAGAAGGAGAGGAGTTAGAAGATTGAGGGATCATATTCTTTTACTCAATCTCGAAGCAATTCTAAAGGTTCCTTTCAATTGTAGTAATTTTAAAAGAGTGATTCAGACATATTTCGAATATGTAATTTGGTTTAGCTTTTTCAGCGACACGTAAAATAAGATAATCCAATAGCATATAATTAGTTAAGTATTATTGCTGTACTTTTAAAAATAGTTTTATTTACAGTTTGGAAAATATATTAACAAAAAAAAGAGAAAGTTATCGTCTGAAGTTGCAGAAGCGAACGCAGCTCAATTCAAGTAAGATTTCTTTAGCATTTTTTCTATTCTAAAACAGGTCTTGACGTTAAGAAGCGGCTGAGATTTAACATTTCGTTGCTATATCTATTCTGAACCACCTTGCATGTATGTAATCCATTTGCTGCATTTGGATGAGGAAGAATCCGCACAACATTTGCTAGCAGCGTGCAGTTGCAGGAGAGCCTCTTACCGGCACGCATTACGCAGTTTCGATGGAGCCCTTTGACTTTGTTTGTACCCTATATGCGCCGAGGAATAAATGGTCGCTAGTACGCTGACAACAACAATGGCTGCACCGAAAGTGACGTGGCCAGTGCTTCATCTGACGCGGCCCGGTAGAAGAGGAAGCCAGGAAGGAACACTTAGCTTCCGGCCGGTTGCAGTCTCAGGCATCATCAGTATGACACCGCGGGTGGCAACTGGTGCCAGGCAACCATGGAAAATTATGTACGATAAATCACTTATACAGTGAAAACCTAAAATTATTATTAGATTAAAAAATAATTAACTTTTGAGATTTGTTCACGTTATCCAGAGTAATAATCTTACTCCATGACGGTTTCATGGCACTCTGTTCCTCCCCCAACTATGCCATAACAGCTGGGGCACCGAGGAGCCTCGGGAGTTGGTGTTGCCTAGATCCGGCTTCTCCTCAACCGGTACTGATGAGGAGACCGATGAACATCAGGAGGCCGGCGTGGTAGAGGATGTGGTGGTGGTGTGCGATGGAGTGGCACGTGGTAGAGTTGGGACGTGGAGGTGACGCGCGATGGAGCACGGTAGGTGGTGGGGTTGGGGGACATGGAGGCAATGAGGGAGAGCAGAGAGGGCCAGAGCCACTAGATCTGATGCCTCTTGGACAGATCCAGTGCCCTCCCGTTTGGATCTAAAGCCTCCCGGGCTGCTGCGAACGTGGACCAACGATGGAGATGACGTGCATTGGGACCAGAAACGAGGAAACAAGGTGCCGCTGAGCAAGGGCCGTTGTATCCGCAGTAGGTGAAGGGTGGATGCGGTGAGCAAGGGCCTGCGACGGCGTGGTGACACGGCATGAGAGGAGAGGGGCCTTGCGACGGCTCGGCGACATGGTGGATGTGACCCTGTGGTGGTGCAGCAATGTAGGAGGCAGCAGTGCTCGTTGCTTCGTGTCTACAGAAAGGGTGGCCCAGACTTTTAGAGGGAGGGGGCCGCGGGAGGAGGGGTACTGCAAAGTAGCCGACGAAGGGTCACCGATGCAATGGAACTCCTTGTCCGATGGGAGACAGCCGGTGGAGGGGTGTCGGTGTGGCAGAGAAGGGCATATGGCGGAATTCGGTTTGTGGTGGGACGTCGAGGTTACAACAACAATGAGAGGTACATTACAGGCGAAAGCCTTGACAACATTTCATGTTCAAGCTGACAACGACGGTGCTCTAGGCAATGAGATCCCTCATGACGACGTACATTGTTGAGATGTCTCCTTCTCTCTCTGGCGGTATGTTCCAGGTGAAAAGCGCGTACATTGTTGAGATGCCTCCTCTCTCTGGCGGTATGTTCTAGGTGAAAAGCAAGTCCAAGTTTGGACAAGCAGCGGGACCTCCTTGGAGACATCATCTAGGAGATTCCGCTTTTCTTGCCTATCCTATCTTCGATCAATTCAATTTTCGGCGACCTCTTGGATGTTACCATCAGATCTATCTGAGAGAGGAGCGGAACTTCTCATCTCTCGTCCTCTCCCTCGATAATTCTTTCTACGTGGTGATGGCCGAGAGCTCATATGTCTCCTTTGTTAGGCTAGCGGCATCCAGCCTCGCATAGCAACGATTTGATTGATGTCCATTTCTTTCCCCGTGAGAGTGTATAGGAGTTGTTAGCACACAATGGTGCTTTTTTTCCCCTCCTTGATTATTGCCACCCACGGTGGATTGATACTGTTCGTTCAACAAAAAAATTTCCAAAATTCGAAACCAACGTCGAATTAACAATCCGTGACGATGGAAACTAATGGCTAATTAAGAACAGTACTTACCCCACTATTGGAACCCCTATCATTAGGTGGGTACAGTACAATGTTTTTGTCACGATAGTTACGCACGTACAGTACGCGTGTCACGGGCCACCGCTCGCCGGCGCGAGCGCATGCAGCAGCAAGCGTGCGCGCGTGCGTGCGTACAAAACCGCCGCTGTCTGGCTTGTCGATGGGCGGCGATCGATCGCCCGACCTTGACACAAAGACTAGATTCCCCTGCGACTTCCACATCGAAACGACGAAACCACACACCGCTACGCACTGGAGAAGACTAATATCCATGTCAATTTCTGCACGATTTCCTCGTTTTGCTCTTATTAATTAATCCTCCGATTTCTTCATATCATATGGTTCCGTCCATAGTGGTGGGCAGAACTGTGGATGTATGTAAGGCTATCTTGTTATCCAATTCCATGGATATAGTTAGTTAATTAATCACACGCATTATGTTTAATCGTGTGCATGCAAGGCCACGTGCGGCAGAAGCCATGGACGGCCGTGTGTGAGTACGATTCGCCTCTACCCCCATGCAAATTAATATGGATTATTACCTGATTTTATTAATATTATGCGTGCTTAGCCAGTAAAAAAAAGTGTTGGATGATTCGATGCCTGGAGAGCACCGGATTCCGGAGGAGCCGTGCACTCCGCGAGCGGCGGCAGCAGCAACGCCGGCTCGCGCGGAGCGCGAGTATCATCGTGGCTGCTTCCTCCCATCGCTTTCCAGCTCGACGTACGTACGTACGCCGCGTTGGCGACGTGGTGTATAAAAAAGGCATCTGCTCTACGTTAGATCGGATATTTGATATTTGGACACTAATTAAAAGTATTAAACATAGACTAATGATAAAATATAATTTATAATCTTGGACTAATTTGCGAGACAAATCTATTGAGCCTAATTAATCCATAATTAACCTATGTGATGCTACAGTGCACATGTATTAATTATGAATTAATTAGGCTTAGAAAATTTGTCAAGTGAATTAGCTTTTATTTATACAATTAGTTTTATTATTAGTTTACGTTTAATGCTTCTAATTAGTGTCAAACATCCGATGTGATCCAGATCAGGTGAAGTTGCTATATTGACTGCAACTTTACCAGTCGCGTGATCCACCACGTACAAAATTAATCTAACGGCCAAACGTTAAGGCAACCCTGCACATCGTCATCTACCTCAGCCCAACACCAACACACCAAAGCCAAGAGGCCAGAGCATGTCGACGCGACGGCGCTGTGCTACCGGACCTTGCGGCCGGCGCGCGCCTGAGCATGCTGCTAGCTAGCCGCTCCTTGCCCGGCGCCTTACCGCCGCTCCCGCTCCTCAACATGCCAACCCCAAGCACCCGCTTGCCCGCTTCCGTCATCAACTATATATTCATCTCCCCATCAAGCAGACCTTGAACATATGCTGATATGCGTGCGTGAAGTAGAAGCTCACCATTCCTTAAAAATAAAATTGAAGCAGAACACAGCCTCAATTAATTAGCAGCTTATTAAATTCGCCTTCATCTTCGTCATCTCCATCGATCGATCGATCTCCAACCTCACAGATGCATTACTATCTCGATTGAGAGCGGACGGATCCGTAGTAAGAACCCAGTGCTGCCCGGATTAAGGAACATATATATTACATACCTCTTTCATTTCACCATGCACGGGATCCTCAAGAGCTGGGCAACTCATTTTTTAGTTCACCAGCCTTTCCCCGACCGCCGTTCGCCGGCGCGCTACTGCCGGCCAGATCAGCCCCTTTGTGCTCAAGTGGAGCCATGACGAACCTCTTTTCAGTGAACACCGTTTGATTCAATCTGGACGCTATGGATGACGCGACTGCCAAAGTTACAGTCGATATAGAGACTGCACCTGATCCCAATCCGCGGCGGGGTTGGATGGGGATGATGCCGCGGTTTGGTCGCTAAAGATTGCTGTCGCTGCTGTTCGCCTTCTAGGCCCAGGCCTGTAAACCAGTTTTCGGCCCAGTGCCAGTGGCACTTCTTCTTCTTGCGAATGGGTTGGGCGGCCATATGCCATGGGCCACCACACGGACCAGAGAGTGGAGTGCCGGTACAAATTTGGTGGAATAAGTCCACTTTGACTTCCTGATAAGTGACCCGAATCTAATCCATGACCCTAACCCTAAAACCGGATATCTTGACCCCCGAACTATTTAAATCGGTACAATTTGATTCCCTTGGTGATTTTTAGAGCGGCTTTGCTGACGTGGCGCTGACGTAACGGTGTTGACCAGTCTATGGGGTTGACATAGCGCTTAGGTGGCATTTGAATTAAAACCATATATGCGGGACCCGTTAGTCATTCACACACATAAAAAATTGTGGGTCCCACTAACAAGTGGGCCCCACACGTCATCCTCTCTCTTTCTTCTTCCTCCCCTCTTCCTCCCTTCTCTCTTTCTTTCTCTCTGTCCCCTTCAGCCGGCGGCGGGCATGGGCCGGAGTGGTGGTGGCAGGCGGCGGTGGGAGCTGACGTAGGAGCTAGCTGGAGCGGCGGTCCCCGGAGTGGAGGAGTCGACAATGGCGAGGCAGCGCTCGGTGAGATGGGGTCGGCGTCGTGGAAGAAGTCGACCGACGGGGGTTGTCTTTGGCCAACGACGGCCGGCGCGCGCTGGTGGACTGCAGCTTCGGCCTCCACCTCAGTGGTGGCCACCTCACGGCGCCGGGGATGGCGGCCACCTGGGAGAGATGGAGCTCGCCGGCGCTCCTCCGCTACCGCTCAAATCTGACTGAGGCATGTGTTAGATTCTTAGGATCGCTATGTGAGATCTAGGGGTTCAACTCTAGCTTATAGGAATAATGGGTGATTGCCTTAGAGAGTGAATGGTAGAGAAAGAGAGAGAGAGAGAGAGAGAACCCATACCTTTGCCGGTCTTAGAGCTTGACACAGCCATGGCGATGGTGCGGTGATGTGAGGGCGTCGGTGAGGACGATGGTGTCGGTGTCAGTGATGGTGGTGGCGACACCCGGCAGCGGGCTTCCCCTCACTTCAGCGCTTCCCAGATCGGAGGGACTTCTAGAGTTTGTGGGGAGTCCGTGTGTGTGGCGACCAACCTTGGTTCGCGCGCCCGCCGGCTCCCTCTCTTTATATATTAGCGCTGCGTGAGAGGGGCCCACTGCCAATAGATCGGCTGGTGCCCCCGATCAGGGAGCGTAGGCGGAGTGGGGAATCGTTTTCCCGATTCCCCCGGGGACCGCAACTAATATTCTCCCATTCGATCTCCGCCTTTCTTACTTCTCTTACTCAACATTTACTTCTCAATGGATTGACGCATAGAGTACGCTTCATCATGACAGTCACCATTGAACCATCAGACGCAACGACTACAATGCACCTCTCCATCTCGAAATAAACACTAGGCCCTTTCTTTTGTAATCCAAGGATAATAGGCTTTCCTGTAAAAAGCCATGCCTGCCAAGTGTTCTCTGAACACACTGGGCGGTAAGCCTTTTGCATGCAGATCTGCTAACATTTTCTTTGTTCTTATATGCTCGAGACTAATTGTCTGATCCTGGATTTTCACTTTCACAACATAAAACTTACTGTCAATGTGTTTGGCAGCACCACTTGACTTATTGTTGTGAGTACATCTTGAATGGCCTTTGAATGCTGTCGACCACTTTCAACTCAGGAACAAACTTCTTTAACCATTTTTTGCCTGCCCCGTGGCCTCATAACTAGCTACAAACTCGGCATACATCGTTGATGATGCTACGACGGTTTGCTTGGAGCTTTTCCACGAAATAGCCCCTTTTGCGAGAGTGAATATGTAGCATGATGTGAACTTTATATCATCTACACTCCTGTAAAATCTGCATCTGAATACCCTTCTATCTCTAGGGAATCAGATCTTCTGTACGTTAGCATGAGGCCTTTTGTGCCTTGCACAAGCTTTCTTTACCATTCTTCAGTGACCTAATCCTGAATTTCCTTTATATCTGCCAAGTATCCCGGTAACAAATACTAAGTCAGGGCACGTACATACTTGAGCATACTGTAAGCTTCCGACAGCTGAAGCATATGGAACCGCTTTCTTTTGATCGAGCTCATACTGGTTCCTGGGATATTGAAATTTCCCAAAACTATCGCCCTTGACTATGGGAGCAGATGTAGGCTTACTCGCATGCATAGACATGCCTTTTGCGATAATCCTAACCCCTTTTCTTCTATCTCGGTGAATCTCTATTCCTAGAACAAATGAGACTTTACCAAGATCTTTCGTATCGAAATTCAAGGACAACTTTTTCGTCTCCAATCAACATCACTACGAGTGAGTAGGATGTCATTAGGACTTGCTGAATATACACTTGCTGGTCAATGGAGGGTCTCGTATGACGTTGGGGTTAAGTTCTCAGACACACACGTGACTTTTGCCAACCAAAGGGTTTGTATGTTTATTTCTTTGTTGTGGATGGCCTAAGAGTTAACTTTTGTCAAGCATATAAGAGAGCTTCACAAGTTGGCAATTTGATATCTGAGACCTCAACCTAAGCATCCAACTGTGATATTTATAAGGGCTAAAAACAAAGAAGCAAGAGACAAAGCGGTATGGACTATGACCAAACTAAATACCTGTGCCACTGCAAAAGTTCAGGCAACTACACTGGATTCAGGCAGCTGTTTTCTCTCAATAGGATAAAATGCACAGAGCTTATTGCTTATTTGTTAAAGGGGAAAAGCAGGATAATTCATATAGAAATAAGTTCTTCTAGCTCGGGAAATAGGATATGGTCATACACAATTGTTACCTACTACAAATAACAGTAATTTCCTCGTCCCTTGTATAAGGAAAACAAATTGAGACGATAAACGTCACAGGGGCTACTTGTGTTCTTTGAAACTCCAGGTGATGGGACTAATTTTAGTACATAGTAGCATCCAGCAGTTTTACAGCAGAAATAGCAAAATGAAATATAGGAAGTTGAGGTATAACTTGAGCATTTCTTTCAGCTCAAACTAGAAAACTTGGCGCAGCTTTGCCGCGCCCTCACAGTGATTGGCCTAGTGTTCTTGCAGAGTGGCCTTAAATCAGGAAATTATGTGCATACACAGTTACATGGTAATGCATTTCGTTTCCGAAAATACTCCAATATCTGATGTTCATTAAAATGTTTGAAAATATTAAATTACACAGCTCACATGTGTATGATGCTTCCATTTAAAAAAAAAAAGCTTATAACAAAAGACAATAAGTATAACTATACAAGTCATCGTTGAGGCACATAGAAGAATTGCACCATATCTTGTCGTACCAACTTTGATAAAACCAATAAACCATAGCCCAATCAACCTCATTCTCATTCATCGGATTCATCTCAGCAATCTTAGCGTCCATTTTGGGATCAAAATAAATCCATTCCTGATATAGAGTGCACATCATAACGGCATAGCAATTGTATGCATTGATACGGACTTTAGTGAACATGATATGTTCGTAGTAACGTTCCCTCAAAATATTTTCTTGCAGCACCCCTGATACAGCCTGCCATGTAGATGCATAATCTTTATGTCTCGATGCTCACAGTAAATAAACGAACTTTTTCTAGAAAACAAATTGAGTAAAGCAGTTATAACTTGATATATTGTTATGTTCACAGACAAAGCAAAATGAGAGAAAAATAAAGTAAAACGGTAGGACTTGATATACCATTAGTCTCACAATGAAAGAGCAAATCTATGAAAAGAAAAAAGAAGGGCAAAAGTCAGACGATGCTTCTTGATTATGCATACCTAATGTTTTTTTAGCAAATACTACATCAAGATAATTGTATCAGTTACTCAGATGATCAGATCACATGATCCATGTTCTTTGCTGATACTAGTGTTTTCTTTTATAAGAAGTTGTTAACCAAATATTGAAAGAAATATATTTTTTTCGGTTGATGTGGTAACACTATCTGTGAACCTAAAGTTATATACATGCATATATATGTGTAACATGGTTGCAGTGCAGTGTAAAGCTAAGTTTTCGCTCTTTTTAAGACTAAGAGAGGAGGAAAGGTGACAAATTGAGGTTATATTTGGTGTGTCAAGATAAAGTATATGGAGCTTGGATCAAAGCAAGACGAGTTCCAAACAGAGGGAAATAATTTCTCGTCTTTACTTGGTCTTGTCCATACTATTTTTCCTGGTTACAAACATGTATATTATTTCACTTCACAGTCAATGTGACCTTTGACTTGAATTAGTACACTTTAGCTCTAGCTTTTATCATGTGGATAAGAGGAGGACAATATCAGATTCTTTGCATTTGAGCTAAGAATCTCAATGTTCTCACTTTGTGTATGTGCACAGACACAGTGACTGGCTGCCTGCTAGCCCATCTATGACAAATGGATTGAAAGCTGCTTATCATAAAGCTAGTTGATATCTCTAACCAAACATCGTATAGCTATGTTCTTGATATACTGCAATATATATAATCTGAAGCTACACGACTGGCGTTTGTTATATTAAGAGCAACAATGCAAAGATATGTAGGGCCACCGATCCACAGTATCTTCGCATCAGGATACTTCAGCAGATGAGCTGCCTTTGTCTTGGCAAGCTGCTCCACAGTTGTCAAAGAACCAATATCAAAATGCAATTTCAATATAGCAGCATCAATGAAGACAGTAGAAAAGGAGAGAGAGGAAATGATGGGTGATAAGCTTAGGCTGTTCTTCAGAGTGCTACTAACAGGCAGAGATAAAGTGCAGAGCTGTAGAACATCTCTTTCCGCTGAAGATTATTAAGAACATCAAAGTAAAATGTGAAACTGGATTAATAAAATGGATACTGAATTAATGTCGATAGTATTGAGAGATGATGATGCTAGTCTGGAGGTTTCAAAATGTTACAGAAGATTAATTCAATCAAAGGACACATTTGTACTTCAGAAAAGATAGCTGAAGAGAACATTTGCTTTTCATTCCTCAATGATCAATTTATATTTTGAACTCATGAAACAGTAAAAGCTGAAGTACTCCTATAACACATTTAACCTGTCATGACCAAAGTAGCAACTGAGAAGAATTCAGAAATCATGGTTTGCAAAGAAATAGAGCATCAATTCACCAAATATACTGAACATTTCAACATTGGCACAATAACAACTAACTTCAATGCCTCAAGGAATATTCACTGTAAAATGAAGAACACTTTTCTTCTGTGAGGAATAAAATGAACCATATTTTTGTGAAGCTATGTTTAGAAAATTGCATGATATATTGTATTGCCAATATTCTATTTCTTAACCTATCCAACTAGGTCAAAGCTAGTTGGATAGGTCAAAGCTAGGTCAAAGCTATAACTATACAAGTGAACTGACAACAACAGGAATAATGCCTGCGAGTAGCTTTAACTGATAGGACCTATACTGAACTAAATTAGTTTGATGACATAAACTTGGCAGGTCAAGATACTCTCTGGGCTATCATAGGAAGAACCAAAGAGTATAATCTTTCTTACAACAAAGCTATGACCATTGACAAAAGATAGGCTGCTCTAGTTGCATAAAAAACTCACCAACAAGGATAATCATATAATAGACTATTTGTCATATTTCAGACAATAATAGACATACATACATGTTTTTTCCGATACTTCTATGATATCATTTGTGTCTTTGTGTATTCAGCTTATTAATTTTTGCATTTACATCGTTGACCTGGTTCTGGTTACTAAATAGGACAAATTTTATGCTTGTAGATATATATGAAATACACCTAATTGAACTTGATTTGTGTTGAAAGTATAGCACAGCTAGAAGGCAGAGCCAAACAGAGATGTAATTAACATGCCTGGGTCCAGATTGAAGACCCTATCGAACAAATAGAGGAAAGGACAGAAAGGGGAAAAAGTAAAGTCTAAGCGACATATGGCACGAAAAGGAAATCCAATTTCGGTAAGACTTGATCTGAATCGTAGTTCAGATCCAAGTCAGTTCAGTGAGGGCAACCGCGAAAGTCACCGAATGGGTTCGGTCCGTCTTTTCCTGATCTTTGTTTGTCCCCCCAAAAAAAGGCGTGAGAGGACGTTGCAGATGTCCGGGACGGACACGACTTCTTCTAACGCTAGAAGACCACAGGAAGAAACCCGGGACCAGAGCATGTCGTGAAAGACGAACACGGGGCGGGCGTGCTTCGTTGTTCAAAGATGTTCCAGATGCTTGGTCTTCTGCCACCCTCAGCTGCACCACCCTTGTACTGCATGTCAAGAATGGCCAACTCATCAGATTTCAGACCAAGACAAAACATGTGAGTGTGACAGTTAATTTTGACAACCAATCCATTCCTTGGAGCCAATCTTATCAATATTCAGTAGCATCGTGTATCACGCAAAAACCACCAAGAGCAAAAGAAAATCCTTTTTTTCTTAATTATCGGTGGAAATTAATCACATGTGGCGTGAACACGTAGGGGACCATGTGAGGGAACTCCTACATCGCGGCGTCCAACGGCGGCTGCCATAGCGTGGTCCTCGGCACTACGCCCTTTGCTGCATGGCGAACGGCCTCCGTCTGAGGCGGCCGGCGAATCAAAAGGCGGCTGGGTAGACGGGCGCGGCGATGGATGTGAATTTTCTCCTCCCCCATCCCCGCGCACAGCAACCGAGCTCGTCGCCCTATCTGGCGAGGATCTGCACCGCCACCGCTCGAGGAGCCCCTTTGCCATGCCGCCGCCGAGCTTGAGGGGAGAGGCAGCGTCCTCACCGGAGCTCGTCGCTGACACCGAGCTCCTCTTCACATATAGCGACGAGGAGGGGATCAGAGGACAGAGGACTGAACGGCGCGCCAACGCGTGGGAGGCTCGGCCTCGGGCGCCGGAGGCGGAGCAGCGGGAGGAAGAGGCGGCGACGTCGGCGTAGGACGGCGGGTCGAATAACAAGGAGGCGGCGGTGACGTCGGCGCAGTTCGGAGGGGAGAGCGGCGAGGCGGCGGATAAGAGGGGGTCGAAGGTGGAGGAATAGAGTGGTGGCGAAGGGGAGAGAAGGGCCTGACTTTTTTTTTGCAAAAAAATGCACCTAAAATCTTCTATATTACAACGAGGTCCACCGCAGAGATCCGTCACTGTACATCTGCGATCCGACGGCTATGGGAGGGGGTCTAACTCTAGATTCGTATGACGCTACGTGGAGGGTCTATTTGCATGAGAATCCGCGAAGATTTCGATATTGAGAGATAGATAGCTTTGTAAGCACTAAATTGATCATTGTGGGTAACTTAAGAACGGGCGGCTCCTGAATGGGATCTATAATCAACGTGTTGGTTCCTACTAAAGAATCTTAACGTTCAAACCACATAAAAGGAGGGAGAGATGGATAAGAGGCAAGATACCTCTCCTGTGAATTGCACAATGGTGTATTTGTTGTCCACTCCTGAAGTGTCTTCAAAGACCTGAAAATCAAGTAACCCAATAATAAAACTTCAAGTGTTCTGAATAATGCAACAACCATAGGGTTAATGCAAATCAAAATACAATCCCAAGAAAACAATATTTTCATAAGAATAGAGAAGTGATGACCTGCACAACAGCCTCTTTCACCATCAACTTCCAGAATTTGGCCACACCGAGTGGTTCCATCTCCCAATCGGATGTTTACAATTTCCTGGTACTTTGCGCCATGAACATAGTTACATGAAGAAAGAAATGTTCAGTATAACTTGCTAGGAGTACCATATTAGTCAGTTGAAAATTTGTACCATAATACTAAAACATACCTTTACTTTATCCAAGATAAACAGAGGTCCTGGCACACCAGACACAATCGAACATTTCTATTATCGAGAAAAAAAAAGATACATGAGGTAACTATATCCTACCTTTTTATTATCTGCTTAAATCCCTTGTTATTCTGTCTCTAAATCCAAGATGCAAACACAAATCAATTAGTAAAAAAAAATGCATTCATTGCCAGAATCATCTTTTTTTTTAAATGAACCCATTCCCAGATTCATAATTTCAAAAGAGAATTTTGAGGCCAACAAGAGCATGCACTTACTCTTTGAGGCAAGCGATACAATTGGCATCAATCCACACGGACTACAATTTTCTCTTCAGTTGTGCCTCGGATGGCTGCAGCACCAGTCATCCCTAAAAAAACAGCAAACAAATCATGGTTAGAGAAGAGGATGACATGGGAGAGATGAAAGGAGAATGATTGAGGGGAGGCAAGGTACAGTCGATAGTCTGAGACGACGAGGAGAAGATGGACCGAAGCCTCGTTGATGGATGTGCCATGGATTTGTGTCCTCCTCGTTGAAGGCTCAAGAAGACACGGCGACGTAGAGCAGAGATGGATTTAATACAGACCAGAGATGGATGTATTCCTCCTAAATCCTAATCCCCCTGCCTGCCTATCTAGACTATGCTAAATTGGAGAGCTGCACCATGAGGACAGGGAGGGATCAGGGAGGGATTGGTTATGATTTACCTGGAGGTTCACTGCTTTAGCGGAAGGAGAGGCGGGCAGCGTCGTCCAGTGGGGGACGAGGCTTCAAGCGGGCGGCGCGAGATGCGGCCGCCGCAGCTAAGCCGGCGGAGCGAGATGCGGCCGCCGCGTCATGGCGCGCCACCGCAGCTAAGCGGGCGGCGCGAGATGTGGCCGCCGCTTGACGGGCGACCGCCGTCACGAGCTTCGACGCCATTGTTAGGGTTCTTCGGTCGGGCTTTGTCTGTTGCACATCTCAAACAAAATATCGATGATAGTAGTGTGTATGTTGCGTTTTTCCCCCTTTTTTGAGTTTTTTTATGTTGAGTATTTTTGCAAAAAAAACTCCTCGCTTTTCACGGAATATCGTATATATCCTCGAACCGACTGACACCCTGTTATGTTTTATTTGGAAAACCCCTCGGTTTGAATAGAAATACAATACGAATGCCAAGTTTAGTTCCAAACTATTTCTTTAAACTTTCAACTTTTCCATCACATCAAAACTTTTCTACACATAAACTTTCAACTTTTCCATAACATTCATTCCAATTTCAACTAAATTTACAATTTTAGCGTGAACTAAACACACCCGATGA
Organism: Oryza meridionalis; assembly: GCA_000338895.3. NCBI lineage: Eukaryota > Viridiplantae > Streptophyta > Magnoliopsida > Poales > Poaceae > Oryza > Oryza meridionalis. The sequence goes on from CM002528.2 coordinate 24,286,931, forward strand.
AAAGAAAATTCTGTTTATAGAGGTAGTGCTATAAACATGAAAAAGACATGGGCTTTCCTGAAAAGCAGTCATATCTACCCCAAAGGCCCAAGGGTTAATTGGATCCATGCCACTGCAAATATGGCATATTAAAAAAAATACCACTACTATTTGCGATATCGGCTATGTGCCACTGGAATTTGGGGAAATTGGAACTATGCCAATTCCGTCAAGTTTTTTGTCAACCTCTGTCATCTCTCTCCCTCTTCCTTTCTTCGGTTCAGGAGTAGAAAGCAAGCGCGCCGAGAGGAGGTTGGTAGCTGTAGCAACGAGTGTTGGGGACGGTGGTGCGGCGGTGGGCGGGGTGGCGACCGGCACGGGAGCAGTGGCCGGGGACCTCGCCCGGGGAGTGGGCGACGACGACGCTGGCGCAGCCCTGCCCGCCAGCTCCGAGACGAGGCGCTCCATGTTCAGCTGGGATGACAAGTTCGTCAGAGCGCAAGCATTGGTTACCAAGGCACTAAAACCTATCCTCCTCCTGATTCGATCTTGTTCATGTGAATCCAAATTTCTGCTTAATTTGGATTGTGGATGTTAACATTATACAATTAATCTTGTATTCCTGCCGCTTTCCTCCAAGGGAAGCTCCCGGCCGATGGTAGCCACGCCGAGATGAAGACCAACCTAGACCAGTTCATCTGCAACCTCATGCAGCACTCCGGCGGCAATCGAAAGATGGGGCAGAGAACGAAGATGTACACTTGATAAGAGCAATCAAAAATAACACATATTGTATTAATAGTTCATTCGCATAATTGCCTTAATCTGTTGGGTGTTTACACCTTGTTATATATTTTAATGTCCTATGACTACTATAAGGAGGTAAGAAGGTCTAGAGGTTGTGGGGTGACACGTGTCGTAGCTGAGTCAGTCGACCCACCCTGCCTAATGGGTAGATCTGCCCTTGACGTGACCCTGGCGTCCCTCGTCCTCGCCGTGCACGTCGACCACCTGATGGCGGCGAGGGCGGCCTCGCTCCAGTGCGGTGGCGGCGGCCGCCGCCGGCGCAGCTCACCGCGTCCGCTCGGTTACAGGTGGACTACATCCTCGGCGCTTGACGACGACGACGATGCAGGCGCAGCCGGACCTCCCTCATACGATGATGACGACACCTCCTGCTGCATCTACGGTGGAGGAGAGAGAGGAAGGGGAAAGAGAAGAGAGGGGAGGGATGTGGGGTCCACGTGCAGTTTGGGGCTAACGGGGATTTTTGATGGAAAATGTGATGCAGTGGCATGGTTCCAATTTACCTAGATTTCAGTGGCACGTAGCCGATATGACGAATAGATGTGGCATTGTTTTGATATGCCATATTTGCACTTTTGCAGTGGCATGGATCCAATTAACCAAGGCCCAAACCCTACCCGGCCGTCTCCCCATCTCCTCCCCACCGCGGCCCGCACCGGCGGCGGGGACCTGTCTCCGCCGTTCGTCCTCCCCACGAAGCCGTCGTCCGCTCTCCCTCCGCCGCCACCTTCCGCCCTCCCCCTGCCGCCTCCGTGCGCCATCCCACCGCCGCCGCCGTCGACGACGACCCTCCTCCCCTCCCTCTCCCTCCTGCCCGTCGGAGCTCGGCGCCCCCTCCCCCTTGTACTCTCTCCCTTGTGGCGGCGTCTGTGCCTGCGGCGGTGTCGGAGTCGGCGCCGGTTCACCCCTATTCTCACTCATCTCGTTGCGTAGTTCGACCCGGCGCTAGCCTTCCTCCCTCTTCAGATCTGGAGCAGCACCGGGGGTGACGGCGGCTAAGAAGGAGGTGTTACGGGCGGGACGAGTAGGACAGGCGGTGGGGAGTGGGACATGGGACGGGCAGATGGCCCGGTGCCTCCTCCCCCTTCATATCCCCCTACCTTGGCGGCAGAGCCGGCGTCGGTGCTCCCTTCCCCTTTCTTCTCCCGCATCCTGGCCGCCTGCTCCTCCTCCCGTCCTCACCTCTCCACAACGCCGCCCTCCCCCTGCGTCTCCTCCAACTCCTGCCGCTCCGCCTCCCTCGCACACGGCTCCTCTTTCTCCTTTCGAGTCTACGTCAACCACCCGCTCCTCCCCTTTCCATTCTTGTCGTTGTAGCCCCGTGGCTGGCGCCACTTCTCCCTCTGGATCCGGCGGCATCCCCTTCGCCATCTACCCATCCCTCCTCCCCACCGCACATCCTTTTCCCCTTTCATCCAACACTAGGTCTCAGGCGGTGCCTTGATCCCTCCACGAGGTGGTGTGTTGGCGAATGTTGCATGCTATTCGTACAATTCACTGTTTTCTTGAGCACTTTTACTGATGTAATGTTTGCAAAATTGTTGATTTGTTTGTGATATATAGATGATGGAAAGTGCGTGACAAAAGAGGACCTTGAGTCGGACGAAGCCGTGTGGGCCTTATTTGAGCGCTATTGCAAGTCATACAACAGGAAGTATGATCATGCTCAGATGGTTCGCCGCTTCCGTATATTCAAGTTCAATGCAAAGAGAACATATTGCTGGAACCAGTATCTTCATAAAGACGTAAAGGAATTAGCTCGCGCCAAAAAGGATAGGGATTTAGGACTACCTGTCGACTCTTGGTACCTACAAAAAGAGTTAGGCGAATACGACGATGGGGGGGAGCCACTTACTGAAAATTGGCGGAAATTTTGATGGAAAACCATCTGCCTCTGGTGTGTCCTGCATCACTCCACATGTTACTGCAGTAAGAGCAGTTTGCTCCCCAAATCACTTCACTGTAATAACTAGTTGTCCTTTGACGTTCCGTGTTTCTTACTAAGTTATGCTTGTGTACCATCTACTTAATTATCTAAGAGGTCATGATATCTTGCATATGGTTCCACGTATGGGAGTGTGTGCGTGTCTTTTTTTTTTAGCCTTTTTGGTTTACAAGCACAAGTTCTCTAGCAGACCAAGATCAAGTGTGATGATTCTGGTAATGTATGCAGCTGTTTGTGCACATTAATTTGTTGAGCATTTATTATGACGAAACTAAAGGTTAGTATATATTGTTATGTCTCAAAAAATTCAACAGTTTAACCGTTATCATTTACTCATTGTTCGTTCATTGATGTATACAATATCAATTATATCCAGTGGTAGGACCTTTATAAACTAATAACACATGAATCTTACTTGAATATATATCCAGTGATGGAACTAAAATTTGTTATTTGGATTAGTTGGCACATTGGACAAACGAACGGCTGTTAACTACCTATGTGAAAATTACTTAGATTGATCATGTGGCTGTTAATTCAGTTTATCTAGAAAATATTTTTGCAACCTACTTGTTTGGTGCTTGCATTGTTTGGCAACCCAATGAGCAAGCTCTAGGTGCGCAGCCTTGATCTCTAGTTACATGTACAGTAGTTGCGCTGCCTCAAGGCACCATGTTAAATGCAGAAATCTAGACAAAATTTTGTAATATATCCTGAATAACTTCAATGTTCAGACTCTTTCCTATGATTCTTTTGCAATGTAAAGAACTTCATCAAGTTGTATATATAAACGAACATATAATCCAGGACAACAAGACACATTCTTTCTGATCTAGATTTGTGCACATCAACTAGATTCAATTCATATAGACCAAAAGAAGGAATATATATATGCTTGTGTACAAAGAAAATAACATAACCAGTATAGGAGAATAAGCCCACAAAACAAAAACAAATAATATAGTTAGAGGCATTAACTTTGAGCATACTCTCTCTTAAGTCTCAATTTTAATTGGTCTGTTGTATAAATGGTCAGTAACTGGTCTGTTGTACTTGTACTATTTTCTCGATGCAACCATTTGCCTTGTATGGCATATTGTATATATAAACACCATGGATTGGTGAGCTAGCCTATGTTACTACATGTGTGCTTGGCATTGACTGGGCGCTTTGAGTAGGGACTGAAAGGTTGATTGTTTGAACCGTAGCTCGGATGGACGAGCGATTGGAGACCGTGGATTTGTAGACCTCATCGAGATGTAAATCCATTTTAGTCTGGCCGTTTGGACTTCAGATGAACACATTGTTGTTTGGTTCATTTTGTTTTTAAGTAAAGACTGAATTGCCGCCACAAGTACAACTTGTGAAGTGGGTGCAAATATAGATCATATAAAACTTGAAAATTGCTGAAACAGACCATTGTGCGCTAGATTGGATTTCCTGTTTATTTTACTGGTGACAGGTCGTTATTGCTGTGCATGGAGAGTTTGAAGGTCAGTTTCAAGTTTATGAATAAAAGTTTTTCTTTTTCTTTTTTGTTTGGAACAATTAAGCTCTTATTATTCTCTTACTGTCTGCAATAAACAGTTGATAACTCCAGCAAACTGAAGAGTAATGTTGCAGCATCTAAGACTTTTGCATGTCTCCATATCCTAAAAGTTATTCTGATGAGAGAAGCATGTTCACTGACAGCTTGATCCATGTGTCATGTATTTCAGTGTTTAAAAAATGCATACCCTAGGTTATGTTTGCCATTAGAGCAAGTTCAATAGCCAACTACTAGCTCCAATTCATCTATAGCCAATTTAATAGCTTATTCATACAATAGTTATATACTACACTATTAATACCTAGTCCCATCTGTCATAGACACACTGCGTCTTGGAGTCCGTGCTACAACTGGCTGACACACTGCGTCTTGAAGTCCGTGCTACAGCTGGCTACAAATCTGTAGCCCGCTGCTCTTCTCTCTCCTGATTTATCTTCTTAAAATATGTTTGCAGCTAGTTTATAGCCTGCTATTGTACCTGCTCTTATATACTTCACTTTATCGAATCTAACTTTACTGAATTTAACTTTGGTGCTCAAAATGAGGCAATAAAGTAATTATTTCATTACAGTTGGCAGGAACTTGGAAAGGCAAATCGGTGTCTAAACTTGGTCTTGCGATGTTTCTGCTTAATGCTTATAAATTAACACATTGATCTATGATTACGTGGAGTGCTAGGTGAAGCCAATAGTTATACTTGCTCTTTACCTGGCTATAGGCCCCTTTGCCACCTTTCTCGAGGGTTGCAGGGGGACTGCCTATGAAGTGTCACTCTTATGGCCGTGTTTAGTTACATCCCAAATACCCCTAACTTTCCATCACATCCAAAACTTTTCTACACACGTAAATTTTTAACTTTTTTTCCAAACGAATAAACCAGCACACATTGAGTGAGGAACTTTGACAAAAAAGAACACACTGAACTCCCAAATTTTGCCACGGAGGATCTAGCATAACTTGTCGGAGACGAGATGTGATTAGCTTGCCGTATTAAGACATGCACGCAAACAATTACAATTACATGACAGAAAATTACTGGGTAGTTTATTCCAGAAAAAGCAAAGAAAACAACAGGAACATGGTAAAAAGTACTCCTACAGAAAGAATGGAAGAACAAGTAAAAGTGCTGAATGAATGGGTTAAGACAAGAAAAAAGAATGCATAGTCCAGCCAAAATGTCAGGTCTCATATCAGGTAGGGTTGGTCCTGCCAGCCAGCTCAAAAACGTAACATGGAGGTGTATTTCTTATACTATACAATTGTATGCTAATCACATCTGGTTTATTCCTGATCATCGTCAGTCCTTCAAATACTCACAGACGATGGAACGTAAGGAACAAAACATGGAGTACACCCTTCATTGGTTAGGGGCCCAAAGTTGCCAGTAACGAGGCCTTCAAGGTCCATGGCGACAACGCGCTCCTCCAAGGGTTCCCAGACAACGACCTCTGCGGCGCCTTGTGAGCGGAGCAACATAGCCCTTTTGCCAACCTTCTCCCCGGAGAATGAGCCGGCAACTGTCCAGAGTGCAGCAACCTTATCATCAAACCAGTCGCTTGTTTATTTTAAGCACGCCCAATGTGAGGAAACCGTCAACATCTTGAAGCAGGTCATAGTAAGATCTCCCTCCATTTCCCCAAGCTCCCATACGGTATCTTGGTTTACCACTCGAGGGGCAGGGATGACTTTAAGGAGGTCCTTCCCCAGGTCATAGCAGAGGATAGACCCAAGGGAAGTGCGCCAGAAGGCGCAGCCCAGTGTACCAACACCAGACTCCGCCTTCACCTCCACAGCAGGAGGGGCATCTTTAGCAAGAGTCCACCTCCCAGTCCTGGAGGAGTATGACTCAGATGTCCAGACGCTGCCCTTGAGGTGGAAGGCAGCGACGACATGATAATGCTCAACAGCACCGTCGAAGCAGGATGTCAGGGGTTCCTCGAATGTGATGACAACTGCTGGTTCTCCATGATCACAATTGTGGCGTGGTAGCTGAACCCACTTGGACGGGTTGGTTACGTAGTACAAGCCTGTTGTCTTTCCACAGACGCAGACAAGGCCACGCGTGGATGCAAGGACAGATACGGGCTCTGGTAATGCAGCAAAGCGTGACTCAGGGTAAAGAAGCTTGCCGCAGCGCATGGTGTCAAATGCGAGATACCCAGGCTCCTTACATAATGTGTTGAAAAAGAAGCCTGAGAGCGGCTTGCACAGCGGTGAGAGAAAAATTTAAAGGAAGAGCTACAAAATGACACTAGATGTTTAAATCATCACAAAATAGTCAGTAAAGGATCTCCTATATCTAAGGAGAATTGCATCAAATGCTGATGTTTAAAACATCACGAAATCAAATGAGATGCAGTAGATCTAAAAATAACTACCTTGAAGCGGTACTTTCCAGTGGAGCATCCTCATCACACAGTTTATTTATCATCAATTCATTTCTGAGGACATAAATATGAGCAAAAGCACAATTGTTAGTGGATAACACATCAACAACATTGCAATCTGTGACCAACGAATAGCGATCATATAACTGCAGAAAAAAATCAGCTAAAAAGCACTACAAATTTGTTATTCTGTTAAATATGTATGAAACAAGTTTAGTAAATACACTTACTTTTCAAGCAAACTTCTCAGCACATCCTGTAGAGGTCCTCCTTTCGAGTTTGGAGCAATTTCAATGACCTTTCCATCCCTAATTATGTTACCAATCACAGCAGCTTCAATTGAAGCTAACTGATACTCTAAATAAACAAAAAAATAATGAAATGTAAATTTATAATTAGTTCAGATTTCGTCAATATAAAATGCATACCTGTCCAATTAATTCTACAAGATAAAGCAGCAACTTCCATCTCATCCAGAATTTCATCAATATAAAATGCATACCTGTCCAATTGATTCTAGAAGCTAAAGCAGCAACTTCCATCTCGTCTAGAATATCATCCCTTTTAGATCTGTTAGCTCTACTTTGAATTATAGCACAATTTTCTGGAGTGTTAAGACCACCTATATAAACAAAAATATATAAATAAGATTAACAAAACATACAAAATGGGACTATATATCCTACTCATACCACAAAACTAGTTAATTAAGTCGGATATCATTGAACATTGAAATTAACATTTATAGCGCCTCAATTCAATCCCTTTATCAACTAACAATGAGAAATTGTGTCATGCTTGCATCACAAACAAGGCCATAATGTTATTTTACCATGTGTACATGCTCATGAGAACGTTGATGTAAACATGTAACAGACTTGACACCAATATGTGTAAAACCCTCTCAAAAAGCAGTATGAACCATGAAAAAATTGGAGTCACAGTGTGGTGGTGGAATAATGCAAAAGGATGACTTCTCTTGATTAATAAGTTGCATGCACGGCTGGAGTTGGGGTGTTATTTTGAAGGTCTAAGTTGGAATACTTTCTAAGCACAATGTAAACTGCAATGGTCAAATTAACAATACTTCAAACAGAAATGATTACTTCAACAGAAATTCGCCAGCATACATATAAATTTCTAAATGGAAATGGAAATGGACCGGAACAAATTACCTGCCGTGTACGGATGAATATGGTCAAACTCGAACCGATGAGACGTCGAACCGTTCCGTCGATGCGCCTGTGCCGGCACACCGATGAGACGTCGGACGCCGGCGGTCGGACCTCGATCTTTCGGTCAGGAGGCGACAGCGCGGGCTCCGACCGTTCCGCCGATGCGCCTGTGCCGGCGATATGGACGTCAGGAGGCCGGCGTCGGAGGCCCGTCGATGCCCCTGCGCCGACGGGCGGCGGGAGAATGCCCCTGCGCCGGCGGCCGGCAGGATCGAAGCGCTCCGGCATCGTCGGGAATGAGCCTGGCGGACGGTCGCTGGCGGCTGGAACGGTGGGAGAGAAGAGTGGGTTTTTATAGCTATTTATTAGGGTTTCTTAATAAGCGCTAATAATCAGAAAAAATAATTTACGACGCTCCATTATCCGAAGCGTTAGGCGCTAATAAGTAATAACCAGGAAAATAATTTATGAGCCCCGCTAATATCGAGGTTTATACTCCGTACCAAGCAAGGAAATGAATTTAGGCTCTATTTGATTTAGCTTAGAATTATTATAATTTGGATTATTAGAAGTAAGCTGAAACAAACATATAGCTTATTATGATAGATTAATATAATCTACTAGTAAAAGTGTCCGTGCGTTGCAATGGGAAGCGTACAGATAAAAAAATATGCAACTATTTAAAATACAAATTCGTTGAAATTTTTGGTATTTTTAAGTAGGTATGTGTATAATTAAATAAATTTACAAGTAAAGCAAATGCGAGAAATAAAATAACATGGTTAAATTTAATTTTATTAAATTCTCCATGATTAGTTACACTCTTTAGAATTTTATTGGAATTTTCATAGCTTAATTGCTAATTTTAATAATACAAACATCATTTAACAATTATTTAATTGAAAAAAGAAAGAAAATCCTATATTTTAGGTTTGATTCGAAATAAACACATTCAATAACTATAATTGTAGATGCTTCTAAAAAAATGAAGCACTAAAAATGAACTTCTTCTCTTTTTCTTCGGCCCGAGGGACCTAAAATAGACTTCTTCTCGGCCCTTGCCGGTCGGCCCACGGCCTTTTGCGCATGCGCGGGCGCACTTCCCCTCCCCAGGCCGCAACCTTGGCTTGGGCCGGAAAAGTGGCCTCGCTCTCGATCCCATTTCGGGCCGAAATCGGCCCGGTCGACGCCGTCCGTCCGATCTCTAGGGTTTTGATCGGACGGCCGAGCCTCGAGATCGGGGAAACAAAACCCCCTCAGCCGCCGAAACCCTAGCCCATTTCCTTCCCTCCTATCTCTCTCTTCGATGCCCTCCCCTCAGCACCTCCGAGCGGCGGCGGCGGCGGTGCCCCGCGAGCAGCGGCGACGGCGCCCCTCCTCCCGCGAGCGGTGGCGACTGCGGCGGCGGCGGCGCCTCTCCCCCCGAGCCCAAGCGGCGGCGGTGCCCTCCCCTCAAGCAGTGGTGGCGGCGACGGCACCTCTCTCGCCGAGCCCAAGCGGCGGCGGCGGCGCCCTCCCCCCGCGAGCGGCGACGGCGGCTCCCCCACCACTGGCGGTGCGGCCGTGTCCTCCCTCACCACCGACAGCGCGGCGACGTCCTCCCCCACCACCGACGGCGGCGCCCGGGGAGGCGTCGGCGGCTCGCCAGCGTCCCAACGGCGGTGGCGCCCCTCCCCTCCGTCGGATCCAGCGGGAGGGGAGCTGCGGCGGCCTGGCGTCTCTACGACGGCGGCGGCGGTTCGACGGCGACTTCCCCTTCGATTTTTTTGGATATATTTGTGTGTATAATACTTCCTCCGATTTTATTTTATTTGTGTGATTGATTGAATTCCGATTGGGATTTTTTTTTGGGTGGTGGTGATGGAATTCCGACTGGGATTTGGGGGGAGGCGAGGGGGACGAAAAATCACCGCACCAATGAGGTGATGACCGGAAAAATACGAATATTTATATTAGTTATAGATAAGCCAGATTACTATAATCTGGTAAGCCACTCTAAATGTGTTTTTTTAGATTATTAGGTGGCTAACAACTAACAAATAGATAATAATCCAAAGAAACAAAGAGCTAGCAGCTTATTCTATGTTGGCTTATTATAATCTAGCTTATAGTAATCTAGTTCTATAATCTAGATTACAATAATCTTAAGCTGAAACAAACAGGGCCTTAATCGCCGGGATCGCCATTAGTAATTTAATCGCCTGGATCCCTATTAGAGCAAGTTTAATAGTATAGCCAACTACTGGCTCCAAATCATCTATAGCTAAGAGCAGATACAATAGCAGGCTATAAGCCAGCTGCAAACATATTTTAAAAAAATAAATGAGGAGAGAGAGAAGCAGCGGGCTACAGATTTGTAGCCAGCTGTAGCACGAACTGCAAAGACAAAGTGTGTGTATGACATGTGGGACCATGTATTAATAGTGTAGTATGTAACTATTGTATGAATAAGCTATTAGATTGGATACAGAAGAATTGGAGCTAGTAGTTGGCTATACTATTAAACTTGCTCTAAGGCCATTCCCAACCCCAACCCAATGATTAGGATGGTGTCCATAGCATTAAATAAACTACCACCTAAGATGAAAGATGATGTGGTAAATGAATAAATGAGGAAAGCGAAGGAAATCAGGTCTTGCATAAGACATGGTTTCTACACAACATACAAGACATCATGTGAGACAAGTAGCATTAAATTTAAGTACGGAAGAATGGTATTTGCATTGATGAAAGAGTAGTGTCTAATACTAGTTTCTTGATGATGTGGAGTTTATAGAAACTATGTCTAGTGTCTTGGGTTGGGACTGGCCTAATCTAATAGCCCATTCATACAATAGTTAACTATAAAAATATACTACACTATTAATACCCGGTCCCATACACACGTAATGTCTTGGAGTCTGTGCTGCAGCTGGCTACAAATCTGCAGCCCGCTTTTTTCTCTCTTATTTTTTCTTCTCGATACGTGGTTATAGATGTCTTATACATGCTCTTAGGAATTAAGCCACGTCACTGTCTAATCCTCAACCATTCGATCTGATCTGAACGGCGCACACGAGTCAGCCCACATCTCTTTCTAGGGTTTTTTCTCCTTCCCCATCCGGATCGCATCGCTCACAGCCGCCGTGCTGGTAGGTTCGGTAGAAAAAGACCGAACCGAAAAAACCGACACCGAGAAATTCAATCATTAATTTGGTCCTATGTAATGAAAAACCAAATTTTGTTCGGTCAATTCGCTTAGTTTACTCGGTTAATCGAATAGACCAAATGACCGAATTAAAAAAAATGTCTAAATGCAATCTACAATCCACTAAGTTCAATAGAATTAAACTCTAATTTTCACTTCCCTACTTCTTCTAGGCATGAAACATAATAAGAGTCTTTACTTCTACGTGTTTACGATTTTTTTTGGTGATTTTTGTGTTGAAAATTTCCATTATTTCTTTGCAAATATGAAAATGTTGTTGAATTTCGGTCAGGACCGAGACCGAGACCGAATTTGTCTATCTTGACATTTTTACATGGAAATTCAATCTTTACTTTTCAAACAACGAAATGACCGAAGACGTGGTCGCGGTCGCCTCCCCCTCGCCATGCTGCTTCCCCCATCCCTTGCGCACGATTCTATAAGAAGGCAAGGCAAGATAGCATTGGCTGTTGCATCATCGGGAATTGTATCCTTGTTACTTCCAGGTGGCCGCACGCCTCATTCCTATTTCGAAATCCCTTTGGAAGTTTTTCATAATTCAATGTGCGGTATAAAGAAAAACACAAATTTAGCTAAATTGATGAAAAAAAACATCTCTCATTTGTGTGGGATGAATCTCGTGTTAATCATAAGTATTGCTTTGAAGCATTAGACTGTACACTACGGGACATGCTATCTGATACCAGTCTACATTCAGCAGTATACAGGCCTGTTGCATCCTCGGGGATTGCATCCTTGTTGCTTCCAGGTGGCCGCACGTCTCATTCCTATTTCAAAATCCCTTTGGAATTTTTTCAGAATTAATGTGCAGTATAAAGAAATATACAAATTTAGTTGAATTGATGAAAAAAAACATCTCATATTGTTTAGGATGAATGTCGTGTTAATCATAAGTATTGATTGCTTTGAAGCATTACACCGTACACTACGGGACATGTTATCTAATACTAGTCTACATTCAGTATACAGGGCTGTTGCATCCTCGGGAATTGTATCTTTGCTGCTTTGGCCGCACGCCTCATTCCTATTTCAAAATTCCTTTGGAATTTTTCCAGAATTCAATGTGCGGTATAAAGAAAAATACAAATTTAGCTAGACTGATGCAAAAACATCTCTCATTGTTTGGGATGAATCTCATGTTAATCATAATTATTGCTTTGAAGCATTAGACCGCACACTCAGGGCATGTTATCTGATACCAGCCTGCATTCGACATACAAACAGTTTAGCGGTATAACAGTGGTTTTGGGTGGAGATTTTGCCCAGACACTTCCATCCAGTCATCCAAAATGTAACAAAGAAAAAAAATTGAAATCATGCCTTGTTTTAATTCATATTGATGGAGTACTTCATTTAACCGAAAACATGAGGCGACCAACGTGAAACCCACCACGCACGCGGCCCGCACCCCCATCCCAACCGACCGACCGATCGACCGGCTCGCGGTCGCAGGCGGCCACCGCACCACCCCACACCACCCACCGACCCATCTGATCAAGATACCGATCGATTCCTCCACCCCAATTCCCAATTCGATACCACCCGCCAGGCCGCCACGCCCTCCCCTCCTCCTCCTCGCCATGGCGGATTGCCGCAGCCTCATCGAGTTCCTCCGCGCCTTCGAGCACCGCCACCGCCACCACGCCGCCGCCGCCTCCACGGACTCCGCCGCCTGCGGCACCGCGCCCGCCCGCCCCCGCCGCGGGTCGTCGCCGCGGAGGGGGAGGCGGAGGCTGTTCACGTCCCTCTGCGACCACTCCGCGATGGCGGCGGTCGACGCGGTGGCGCTGCTGGCCGTCGTCTCCGCGCTCGCGTTCCTCGTCACGCCCTACGTCAGGATGGTGGCGGCCGAGGTCGGGGGCCTGGTGTCCGACCTCGACGCGGCGGGGGTGGCGTCGTCGTACTACGCGCCGTTCGCCGCGGCGGGCGCCGGGGCGGCGATCGCGGCCGTGGCGGGTGTGGTGGCGTGGGACGCCGTGGGGCACCGGGCGCGGAGGTGCGGGAAGCCCCGGTGCCGCGGGCTGCGCAAGGCGGTGGAGTTCGACATCCAGCTCGAGACGGAGGAGTGCGTCCGCGGCCAGCAGCAGCGCCTGCTCCCGCTCCCCGGGGGACGCGCCGCGCTTCTCGCGGCCGCCGGGGCGCGCCCCGTCCAGCTCGGCGACGCGCACCGCGAGCTCGAGGCGGAGCTCAGGAAGATGGCGCCGCCCAACGGCCGCACCGTGCTCATCTTCCGCTCGCCGTGCGGGTGCCCCAAGGGGAGGATTGAGGTCTGGGGCGCCAAGAAGGTGCGCCGGATCAAGAAATAGGCAGCCGCTTACTCCCATGGCCATGAACTGTTTGGCTATTGCTGTTACTGCTTCATCATAAGAACTTGCTGTTACATACATAGCAATACTATCACAGTGCTCTGCTCTTGTAGCTAGTATAATTGAGCATACGGAGAGAAATAAAAGTGGTAGATACATGTCTTATGAACTTATTATGATCGATCGCCAAATCATACGCAGCCTGCTCCTTTGTTGGCAGCTGTTAATTGGATTATTATGCAATAAGTGGTCATTTCCTTGTGGGTATATAAATAAGCGCGGTGGATAGACTCCTATCTGGTAACTCGTATATACCTTGTTGATGACCAGACCTGTCAATTTATACTCTGGCTGTTATTTGTGCTATGGAGTACTGTGTAACATGGATGGTTTTCTGGAGGAAGCAATCCCATTGCTGTTGCACTTACATTTTGAAAAATGTTTGCTAACAGTATTTGCAATAGTCCACCAATATATGAGTTATTCCCTTTTGTCCTTTTTTCATTCTTTGTTGTTTCAAGCAGCACTAAGCTCTAAACCTGATATGTTGGTGCTGACCACTAAACCTGAAATGTCAGCTTCACGGTGGCATGAATAACTTCTACGTTATGTTATTAAATTGAGGTGATGGTGTTATTTAGACGGTAAGGTTTCTGGTGTTTTTCCCCCTTACTGCTTAGGTTCTGGTGAGATTTGATAATTTGCCACTCTTTAGATTTCTGTTTTGATGATTTGCCATCTTGGCGCACACATCATTGACTCAGAGGACCCCACGTGTAATTGCCATGGGGGTGGCAAGCTTCAATCTGAAGAGTGGCACATCATCAAATCTGCCTCTTTTATGTGAATGGGTATTTCTCAGTTTGTTAATTGTACTTTTCTATGCTTATCTTGTTGCATTTCTGTTCTGTAATATATCCGCGTGCTTTCCGTTGTATTCCTATTGAGAGTGCCATAATTAATATGCTGTCTTCCGTTAGTTATCCTGTGGTACAACTCAACATTTGCAATAGCTTGTTCATACATCATTGAATTATTTATAACCTATGGTACAACTCTAGATAGGTACAATCTTTGCCGGCCTACATAATGTATTTACAGAATTAAAGTAGTTATAACTTTGGAAGAAATTATTTGTAAGTTCATTTCTTCTCCTTGATTGTATTACATATTGTCAGCTAATCAACTCCAGCTGAAGCCATTCAAGTCAAAATGTCTATAACCTTGATCGTTATCATCTATATTGTGAGTATTTAGATCAAGATTCTTCCCTGAACTTTGTTGATCAAAATCTAGTAGCTTGCTTTCTCTTTGATAGTCAACTGTTTGTCTTTTGCAGCTTGGTTCATCAAGATATAGCTTCTCTACATTTATTTCTTTGCTTCCTGATGTTGAACTGGTTGTGCTGCCTCCGCCATTCTTTTGAGGCGTGATATACTCATGTAGAACCTCTGTATCACTGTCACTTCCCTCTGATTTGTGATACTGTTTACCGCTATACAGATGACCCATTCTACGCTCACTTAAGCTTCTGTTAAGGGAATATTGAGATTCTTGATCTTGGGACTGTTTTCGGCAAAATAATGTACTATCATCATATGCTTTGAGTACCCCGTGGTTTTGTAGCCTATGCTCCTTGAATCCTTCAGCTGCAGTCAAACAGTTATTGGCTGAACTTTCAACAAACTGGATTTGCCTTGGCTCTAGTCTGTGTATACTTGAACTTTCTCTTATTTCTGTAACTGCGTTGCTGAGACATTCATTTGAAACTTGTGAGACCAGTTCTGATATTTTTATTTTTGCATCTTCCAGGCTTGCAGGGCCCAAGTTCTGCTTCCCAAGGGTCTCTTGAGCTTGCTCAAGAACTGCCTGCAGATACTTCCCTTGGGCTTCTATCCGCAGCTGTAGATGCCGTTGTACCTGATACCAAATTAACTTCAGGTTAGAACCATTGAGCCAATTCATATTGTTGATACCATATGCATTATATTAATCTTAGCTGTTTTCGAAAAATAGTTTGCTGCCAAACTGGAGGAGACTATCCAAGTTCTCTAATCTTTACGTAATACTGTCTATTCTATTGTACAATGATTTGAGAATATAGTTAGAAAATAGTGTTATGAAAGGAATTTTTGGGGTAGATCTACCCGATCAATTACATATGTCCAATCTTATTCATAAAGATACTGGTACTGAATTCTAAAGGTTTGGCTGGATGTATTCTGAACATCGCTTAACTTTTACTAGAGGGAGAAAGTTATCTTGGGGGGTCATTCCTGGTGGGAATCACTGCTGTGAAGGATACAAAAAAGATGATACAGCATTCATAGCAGTTTTCTTATGCTCTTGGTATGTGGGCATGCTGACTGGATGCTCGAATTTTTTTTTTATATTATGTCATGTACATCTACTCTATGGGCCTATCCTGGGTTAAGATCTTATTATGCAAACAGGGTCAGTACCTCACCTCAAGTTGTTCATTTAGCTGCTTCTGCACCTCAATTTGCATCTGTAGTGCTTCACCGATTTGAATAGTTCTTGCACCCAGTAAAAGGGACTATTACTTCACTGTTCAGATGGATTACAATTATAAAGTACATGGGAAATTTCTTACTTCTCTGCCTGTGGAATGGCGCTTGCACTGGCCATTGCTAATGCATTTGTTCCAGGAATCCTATCAGCTACACCTGTACATCCAAGGGCTGCAAATTGTCATCATCCATGAGTTGCTATGTGGCTATTGTAGTGGTAACAATGGAAATTAAACTTGTTTTTACCATTCTTTGTTGTCCCAACATTAGCTTGACCTTGGAGATTCTTACTGAGCCTGTATTTCTGAAACATTCAAGAAATTATGAATTGCACTGAAATTTTTTAGTACTATTTTTAATGGGAGATTCCTGGTTGTCAGGTACCTGGAGATGGCTTTTCAGATGGTATAAGGTGAGTCCTGGAATGCCCATGAGCCTCATGACTGTTTTTGGAGTAGCTTCTGAGTGATTAAAATGAATGTTAGAACTCAGCTATTCTAGTGCATTGAGAAGATAAGAATCTTATACTTACTCTCTGCTCCACCTAATTGATTGACTGCATCTACAAATCGCTGATGCAACTCAGGTGTCCATTTCAACCTAGGTTTAGCGTCAGTTGAGAGAACCAGCCCAGAATCTCCTTGTGTATTTCCTCCATGCAGAAACAGATGCCGCTCCATTGGAAAGGATGTCCTAGTAGTGAAGAGGTCACTCCGACCCTGATGTTGGTGATACATCTGCTGCAAAATTAATACACACTTTTAGAAGAATGGAAACATAAAGAGGCAAGCATTTACACTATCCTTTCTTACTTGTGTTATCCAGTCTGTTTCTTATCTTTGCTATCACACGTCGAAACTGTTATGAGTGCTTCTCTTTTGGCAGTGCCAAAGCCAGCACTCTTCTCCAAGCCTAGGTCTATTGATACTCTTTTGGTCTTCTCAGGTTGATAAGCAGTTTGTTGTGAGGGGTTCCTTATATGGGGCAACATAGAATCTAGCATCTTGGAAACAATGATCGAATATTTTTTATGCCAACTAACATAAAGTGCTGTCCTTATAGTTACCTCTGAAATTACCCCCCCCCCCCAACAAAAAAAAGGGACATTTAACTCCATGCCACTTTTAAGATGTGGCAATTAATTATTTGCCACTCGCTGTCTATGACATGTGGGCCATCATGTGTCTATGACATGTGGGTCCAGTGGCAAATAATTTAGCACCACTCGTAAGAGTGGCAAATAGTTAATTATTCCAAAAAAAAAGTCTTTAAAAATGCACTAACCTTTTCTCTTCCTCTTCATGCTTTTTATGAATAAATCACTGAAAGTATGTATTTACTATAGTGAGAAGGACTCACAATTGGAGCAATTTATTGTTTTGAATGTTGCTTTCTGGCATATCATTCTGCTATCTGATCTATTTGGAGTGTGAAAGATAATCACTAGATGAAATTATTTGAGTACTCTATGATCAATAGCTGATGGATTGTTATTTGGTTCGTATTTTGAAACTGTTGCATTTTGTTTTGTTTGACCTGTTTAATGTTTAGTTGTTTATAGCTGGGTGGTACGTGGTATGTGTATATTTTGTTTAAATGAAAAAAAAGGCACTTAATGTCATGGTAGTAGATTCCTTGTGGGTAAGGACATCCTACATAAACATAAATTCTGTCAATTTTATTCTGTCCTTTACTACTTTAAAGCATATGGAATATGAACAAGCATAAGTTCTATCAGCGTCCTTTCCTAAGATTGGTACATATTCACATTTCAGTCCAGAGAACTGTGGACCAAGAGGCTTATGCTTTTTATGTGAGATAAGCTCCTTTTGAACCAGATCTCTTTGATTGTAATCATCACCAGTCAAAGAAACAGTACTTAGGTACTATGTTTCTGTATATGTTACACAACTATCATCATTTCAGTACTTTTGCCAGTAGAGGCAGATAGTTTGTTCCATCGTGCTTCTTATCTAAGTTCGACATGAAAAGCTAGATGTGAGCTGTTTGGAAATGTATGCAGGTCTAGCCCCTCCCTTTCCCCCTTCGTTTGTTTCTAAAACAGTAGCACAATACTAATTATAGCGCTTCTTGCTTGGCTCTTAAGGATGCCTGTACTGTAGATACTCTGATCTTAGTTTTGTTGCTCTCCTGTAACCAAGTTTGTCAGAGTTCCTTACATGTTATCACTTTGCCTTATACCTTATATGCAATTTATTAAGGGTGTTCACCTACTGTACTTTTGCACCATTGCTCTTTGCTGTGATTCGGTTGATTGAAGAGGTGCCTCATTAGAAGTGTGCCAGTGGCATATGTCGACACCTGGGACCACTAGTAAGAGCTTTCACCTGTCACAATTTAATGTTCTTTAATCAATGAAATGAACTATCAGGAATATATCTCTCTTTCTGTTTCACTGTCACTGGTGATGTTGCAGTTAACTCCCATTAAGAGCTTTCTGTGATGGCCACTGGTATTGCTCACCATTACATGCTACTGTGCTATGTTTCTTTTTCCGGAAGTAAGAACCTCATGAGATTTAGGGTAGATGGGCGATATGAGATTATTTTATCTTTGTTGTATGATGTTTATGACACTCATTTTACCAGTCATAAAGCTGTTGCATCTACTGCTGTGTTAGTGCTGATAAGTGATGGGTATGGAGCATGATATGACAGGTTATATTTCTCTTTCTACTTACCATAGTTTATTTTTCTAGCGTATCTACCTAACAGATATTACATGTTGTTGCTGTTTGTAGTTGTACTGGAGGGTGGGCTGTCATGCTTTCGACATATAAAGAAGTTATCAATAGAGAATCTAAAGCATTATCCCATGCTGATCATCTTTTGCAAAGTGGCATCACTTGTGGGAGCGCAGGCAGTTGTAAAGACTGATCCTGGTAGCAGTTCTAGAATTGTAAGTTGCATATGACCTGGAACTTTCTGATCTATCTTTCAACCTCTTCAATTGAGTTGCCTCTGCATCTGCAAGCATGCCTTGCCTGTTCAACGTAGGATTGCAGTGAGTTGTTTGTATGAGCTAACAATGCAGAGTCAATACACCAGGGTATAGGTGTCTCTTAATTGTTATTATGATCAGGTCAATAGAAAAAAAGGGATAAGAGTTTCTTCTTGTTCTTTTTTTTTGTTTGTTTATGTAAGATGGATGCTTTGTTCTTCTATTAATTTTTTGTGGTAAATAAGGAAACAGTTTTAGTTTTAGAATCTTTCAATTGTCAATAATATTGGACCCTTTCAATTTTCTGACCCTTTTTGCTGAGAAGAGTTCCTTTTCCAATCTTCTTGATCATCCTTTGTAAATTGGTAATTGGTGCCATACAAAGCAAAGTACAAATCCGATTGGAACCAAGCCATCCCAGTTGCATGGGTTACTTATCTCGTAAATGTAGGTTCTTTGTCCAGGCACCATGAGCTTAGTGAATGAAGGGATTCTTGTGCTCAAGCAATCTCCTCAGCATCAATTCTTTCTTGTTGTCCTTGGCATCTGTGTTCATCTTCAAGTTGCCCTGCAGCCCTGCACAATACAATTTTCTTTCTCATCAATGCTCTTAGATGCGCAGTTCTCGTCTTTTTTCTGATGCGCCTTGCCGGCATCCTAATCTCAATATTCCTTGCGCAGCACAGAAGCTTTCAGTAGCTTTCACAGAATATATGCTGCCTGAGCGTGCAAATAAACTATCGTAGCGACGACTATCTTGCGCTTAGTGATAGTTACTGTTCAGGGATGCTTTCTTGATCAACTAGTCTGGTCTAGTGGTTATGTGATGCTCTTGTAGTTCATGGGCACTGGGGGTTTGGGGAAGCACCTGAAGGATTCATTCCTGATATGGTATCTAATGCCAAATTTGCACTCTATATGTTTTACCTTGTTTATGACTGCGGGTGTAGTAATGTTCTCTGATGCCATGTGGTAATAGCTAGATTTGTTTGAACGTAATCTAAGGTTATATAAGATTACACTGAGGCAATGAGGGGGGCATCTTTGATATTTCTTCCTTGGGAGTATCGTTGGAGCATATGGAATTTCTACTCCTGGTCAGTGCTTTTGGGCTTCCTCACTTTTTCATATTCCAATGATCAGATTAGCATTAGTCGTTGTCATGAGAAATATTCCTCTTAGAATGTGAGCAGTTGTGCCACATTTCGCTTCCTGGTTTATCGCAGGATTGGAGGTGCACTCTCTCCATGTTTCCAACCACCTGCTGAAAACTTTGTTTGTGCTATTTCGCCACATTGTAAATGTGCAAATCACTTGGTACGGGTGGCAGAAATTTCATCAGTCAACAGTCGTAATTAGATCGAACCTTGTGTCATATGCTTAGTCCTTCTGCCTCATTTGTTTCACTGTACTTGTATTAACAGCATAGCTTGTGGCCTATGGACAACTTTTTGCAGCCGTTTTCATCAATTGAACTGAAGAATGAACTCAAGCCATCCAGGATTCCAGTCCCAGATGATGCTGGTGGAGCAAAGTCAAGAGGTCTCAGTAAGGATGCTTTCTTTGCCTTCCCATTTCCATCTCTGATCAAGTGACCATTTGATATGATCCACTGAGAAAACCACCACATTCTTGTAAACTAAACAGTATCGCACTTACACAAACTCAAATCTTCTTTGCAGGATGAATTTTTTGCGCTGGTGAGCCGGTTGCCGGAGAGGGGCAGCCGAATCTTTTGCCGCCGACCTGACTGACGGTGCAAATCCCCGGCGCGGGATACGGTGGAAAGCGATCGGCCGAACCCGGTCTGCTCCACGGCTCAATTCATCATTCATTGTCAATGCGCGCATCTACTGAAGAAGCTGATAAGCTGTCTGGTCTGGCTGGGCTAACCGAAAGTCGTGTGCAAATGCAATGGCATCGTCAGCTCGTCGCAGTCGTGGATGGCGAGTTGGCGACGCGTTGGTGCGTGGCCGTGCGTCTGTCTCTCGCTTCGCACGATCGTCAGTTTTGCAGTTGCCTTCATCGTGGCTTTATTTGACCGTGAGCTCCGGCCATCTGAATCCCCAGGAGCCCATTGATACGTGCACCTAAGAGCCACATTTGCATGAAGCATTGGAGGGGGCAAATCCTGAAGCTTTCGTTTTTGTAGTGGTATAAAGCAGCTAAGGGCCCGTTTGGTAGAGCTCCAAGTTGTGGAGCTTCCCAAACCCAGCTCTATTTCTCTAGTTCATTTTAGGTGGAGCTGAAACTGTTAAACTGTTTGGCTGGGCTCTAACTCTAGGAGAGGTGGAGCTGGAGCTGAAACTGTTTAGCTGGCCTCTATCTCCTGTTTTTTTTTTCTTTTGGAAAGCTAAATTCCCTATTGTAAAAATGTGTGTTTTCTAACTGCCAACAATTATAGTTAACTACAGTAACATATTTCAAAATTGAATGTTCTTATAACGTATTGACGGGTAAGCCTTCTTGTGAAAAAATTATATATATATTTTGAGCTTTCTGACTATTGGCGGAGCCCCTCAGCACCGCTGTTACAATTAGTTCAGTTATCACAACTTCCCTTTTGGTTCTTCCGGTGCATTTCTTTCTTCGGAGATATTCCTTCCCAAGTTTCAACTTCTGTATGTGTTGGTTTTAAATCTTACCTTAGATTATTTGAACTGAGATTTCTCGCTTTCTACTCCACGTGGATCAAATTTCAACACAAAAACTCGCTCATCGTAATACATACTCAGTTTTTGTGCTGAAAACTGAGTAACTTTGATCCACGTGGAAAACTGAACTCAGTTATAACTCATTGTAACTTTGATGTATTACGATGAGTTATAACCAAAAGTATAACTTTCAGCTTAAACTTATTTGGACTGAAAATGTAAACCAGGTTTCTTTGGGCCAATAGTGACTATGCTATCAGGTGTGGTAACCCTACTGAGGGCACTGTCGAGATACCCCTCATCCCTCGGCAAGGAGCTCTGGGTGAAAACCTTGTCCAGTCTTTGGACGGACGACGGCGGCGTCATTCGGCGTCACGACCTTCGTGAGGGCGTCGTTTTTTAGAGCTTTCGCTCCGTGGTAGTGTTGTTGGCTTGGTGGCGATCGATCTTGCATAGCGACGATCGGTTCGGTGCTTAGCTTTCCTCTCCGTGGCGTGTGTTTGGGCAGTTGGCACTTGGTTCGGGACGTGTGCTTTGGTGCACATCCTTTCTCAACAGCCAGCTGTCGATGTAAAACTTTTCTTGTAACATTTTCTCTCTATCTTAATAATATTGGATGACCTCCTTCGGTCATTCCGGAAAAAAAAAAGTTCAGTTCGGATCCCATAACTTTCAACTGAAAGATGAATAGAGTTCAAGTGTGATCTGCACATTTTTTTAACATGAAAACCCGAAAACTCTCACTCATGATGATCAAAGACTTCTCTGTACCAAACGAGCTTAAAGAAAGGTAGGAGCTCTTGCCAATCATCCAAGAATCAAAATAATCTACATTATCATCTCTAAATTAATACCCATACCAATACCAATTAATTTATATCAAACTATGCCTGAGCACCTCGTACATTCGTAACGAATAATAACAGGATGAATAATGCAAAGCCAGCATTGATCCCAGAGGCACTAAACTCGGTTCTTTTGATCACAACCACGGACCATTGCAAAGTCCAGAGTTCAATTAAGGATTGCTGCATGGTAAAAGCTGAACCGGATTTAGATGCGATCTCCTAATATGTCGTATCATTTATATATAAACCGCCTAATAAACCAGGGGCTATATGATAGATTATTAATAAACTTGCGGCTGTTGTTACAAGTAAGCAGACAAATAGAACATCTCATGAAGCAGAAAAACAAATTATTCCAGTCCACAAAAGTTCATCTCAACATCTCAGGAAATTTAATCACTTTGGAAGAAAGGATAAGTAGTGTTAGCCATGGCAGATTATCACAATTTACATAATCTTAGCATGAAGTAGCTCCATATATAGAAGAAATTCCATCAAAACAACGTTGTAAAACTACCAGAGCTGTAGACTTTTTACCCACATGTTTAAAATTTTGGCAACACTTCAACTGCTTCAAAAACTGAGTCTTAGCTGCACTTCCCTACTCATGAATTTTTACAAGAATCTGTAACGCCTTGTTTGTAATAAATAATGAAGTTGATTTATGGCTGATGGTTGGCAATTAGTTAACACCATCACTTCCTGAATATGCCAATCATGACACATGAGTGGCGTGCCATTCTCAGAGCCAAGAACGAAATCGATGTCACAATATGTAGAACTGACTTAGCTGCAGTAAACTGAAGCAAAGCAAATGAGCACAGATGATATGACAATGCCTGGCAAGCTTTCTATGCTGTGATTCATCCAAGGGAGATGATCGGTATGGAAAACAACAGTTCTACCAATCTGGGTCACTTCGCTATTCTCAGATGTACTATCATTATTCACAAATCGCAACAGCAGCAGAAATCAACTGTGCCCTGCATTTGGGTTGGTTCCAGAAGCGTGCGGTGATTGTTGATCCGTAGAAACACCTCCAGCATTCTGTGCCTCACGAGTTGAGAATAGCTCATTCAACCAAGGAACAATAGCCCAGGGTCTGTTACTGCTCTCGCTGACGTTTCCAGGGCCATCAGCTCTGACTTCCTCATGGCTGTCCTCCACTCTACCAATGTTGCTAGGCTCGTTCAAGTCTTTTGTCTCCTCAGAAGGCAGCTCAAACCGGCAAACCGGGCAGGAACTATGTAATTCAAGCCATGGCAGGATACAAGAAGAATGAAACTTATGTTCACATGGCATTTGTTTAGCCTGGGACCCCACCTCAAGATCATCAAGGCAGACTGAACAGCTGACAACCTCTTCGATTTTCACAGTGGGCAGCGCTTCAACCGCCTCTTTCTTTGCAGGAGGGGTACCATTCCGACTTGGGTCGCTCTCAGCCAAATGTTGAAGCAGCAGGCTCAGACCTGCTCCGAGGACATACTCCTCCAGTAAGCCATCATCATTTGTTGAACCGCCTTGGTCACCTTGGCCCTCATCAGGATCGAGCACTGAGCCTTGCAGAGCGAGGGCTTGGTTGAAGGCGTTGATCAGAATGGAACTGTCCCTTTCTTGGTCATCTGCAAGGTCATCTTGGATGCTGTCAAGCACACGTCGTAGAGTTGATGCCCGTCGATGCCTCCTGATAAAACCCTCAAACTCACGACCTAAATCATTATCTTCATCGTCGCTGTCCATCATTTCTCCGGGATGCTCAATAGGGTTCCATTGCGAGAAACCCGGCTCTGGCTGCCTGTTGGTCAGTCTCTCAATCTCCTCATCGGTCATCTCTTCAACGAACCCGCCACCACAGGATGGGCACTTGATCTCATCCACCATGGCCTCCTCAATGGCCTGCTCACATTCATGGCACCAGTACCTTGTGATTGCAGCTTCTGCCATCTTGCAAATCCTTCGGTTGACGGCACCACGATCAAAACGCAAATCTGTGAACCGGGCACCATAATAAGTTAATAATCCGTAAGATTCCCAAGCAAACAACCACGATATACACATTTTTTTATCATCTACACGAGAGAGTCCAGCATCTTGCCAACAGTTTAATCAAGAAGAACTGGAACAAGACGAACACTACGGCATCCATCCGTGACTGGATTTCACAAAGACAATTGCTGGCATACAGATCTCACAACAGATCAGCATCAAGAACAAAGAACAAGGGTTAGCTTTGCATCCAACACACGAAATAAATTAGCCTTTTTTGGGTTCTTCATCAACAGGGGCAGCAAGCTGTCCCAGAGAAAAGACCCACTTGGGGGGGATGAGGCACAGCACTGACAGATAGATCTTTGCGAAGGGGAAGGCAGAGATCAAGAGCCAAGATTCCCTCTCCAAGAATCAGGTGCTCAATTCCAATTCTTTCAGAGAACACGATGCTATCCCCCCCGAAAGAGGAATAAAAACGCAGCAGAAGTCTTTGGTTTGGGGGTTAGAAGAACAAGAAACCGGATTCCGGCACTGCTCAAGATTCAAGCCATTGCACCCCGTATAATTTCGTCGCAGGACTCATCTTCCCCCCCCCCCCCCCCCCCACCAAAATTTCCTCTTTTTTTTAAGAGAGAAAAAAAAATCTCTAGATTAGCATACAAGCGATCAAAGGGGGAAAGATAGAAATCGTCTCCATGATTTCGAACACTGGAACGAACTGTGCCCCGAAAATAAAAAGAATCCCCTTTTGTATCAATCTAAGCAGAAGGAAAATTCAAATTAAGAAGTGACTAACCTTTCGATTGGATTGGATAGAGGCGGTCGTCTTGTTCTTGTTTGCTTCGGGCGAAGTGTGAGACGAAGAACAAGAAGTTCAGAGGGCAGGTGGCTGCAAAGCTGGATACTTTACTCCATCCCTAGAGGTTATCGTACTACTACCAATTTTTTTTCTCTCGTTCTTGAATAAGATAAAGTTTTTTTTATATGATCCTGGCGCAAATCTCCAACCAATAAAGTTTTGTTATGACTAAGCATACAAATCACGCAAATCCGCTGATCATCTTGGGAGATTTTTTTTAATATCTGTAAATTGGAGTTTGGCTGATAAGAACTCGTTTTCATCCAAAAGCAAAACTACCTACTCTTTTCATCTTGGGAGATTTTTTCAATATCTGTAAATTGGAGATTTTGAGTTTTTGTTTGCAATGTATGACCGCTCGTCTTATTCAATTTTTTTAAAATATAAAAAATGAAAAGTTGTGTTTAAAGTACTGTGGATAATAAACTAAGTCACAAATAAAAGAGGGAGCACCAGACTAGTATACTGTTGGCTTCTCCCTTGTATTATTGGCGTGTTAAGTTCTATAAACCATTTTCAATTTATTAAAAGAACTTGTTATCATCCTTTTTTTCACGAAATAATAAGATATCAAATGTCAAATATATAAATGATTCCGTCAAAATATTTTATTTCTGATACTTTTCAGCGAAATTGTCGACGATGGTAATTGGCCTAACGGACTAGGGCTAGGGATCATGAGGTCAGGTTAACAGCACTGTTCAGGCCCTGCTAATTGATCCTGACTCAAAAAAATCGTTTCTTTATAAGGATGTTTGTAATTTGGCCACACATAAGTAGATGTTGTTTGCTCTTTTTTTTTCCATATATGTCATTTGTATGACATGTGGCTTTGGTGCTGATTTCCCAGGTGTAGCAAATGCACACTAATCACTCAATTATGGGGCAAAAGAGAAAACTTTTCTTATTTTTAAATCCATTTCAGTGTTTCAAACACAATAACCGTTAGAATTTCTTTTTTCTATCTTTTTAACCTTTTTTATTTTTTTAAAAAATAAACCACTGCAATCTTGAGAAACGTCCAGGAGTCTTCCGGCTAGCTCCACGAGAAGTTGGTCTAGCCGACCTGGGTTCGAAGTCTCACTTATGATATTAGGTCATTCTCTAGTATTCGGGTTTTTTTCTAAACCTTGACAGTAGTGCCACGCCCAATTTCTATGATATGTTTTTGCTACGATGGAGTGCCATTTTTAAAAGGTTCGGATTTAGAAGTAATCTTTTAGAGAGTTTATTTTTAAAAACAAAAGTTTAAAAGATTCAAAAAATATTGAAATGCTAAGAGGGGCAAAGGCAACCATATGGTTTACTTGGTCAACCTAAATCTGCTTCCAGAAGGTTAATTAACCTCTACCGTAATTGGGTAACTTAATCACGACGTACTCCACCTGCCTGTCAATGTCATACTTTACACCTGATTAGTACTCCTACTTACTATACTTATTTTGGAACCGGACCTATCTAATTATACTAGTCAGAACCAAATTTTCTCCTCAGAAAGATCCCATTTTTTTCCCATAGAATATTCACAATGTTACTCCCTTCGTCCCAAAATAAATGCAGTTTTACACTGTTTATGTTTCACGTTTGACCGTTCGTCTTATTTGCAATTTTTTTACTATTAACATTTTTATTGTTATTAGATAATAAAACATGAATAGTACTTTATGTATGACTAACTTATTTTAATTTTCTCATAAATTTTTTAAATAAGACGGACGGTCAAATATTGGACACGAATTCCCATGGCTGCACTTATTTTGGGACGGAGGTAGTACTTTTACTTCCTCCGTTTTACAATGTAAGTCATTCTAGCATTTCCCATATTCATAGTGATGTTAATGAGAAATGCTAGAATATCACTATAACATCACTATAAATATGAGAAATGCTAGAATGACTTAAATTGTGAAACGAGGAGTAGAAGATAAAGAAACGTTAAATCCGGACCGACGATCTGGTGGTCTACTCGTCGATGTCAACGTGCCACCTGCACTTTTTGGGCCTAAAATGGGCCATTCCGGCCCATACCGGTCCGTGTGACTTGAGCCCACGTAGGCAACGGCGACCAGGCCGGATACTGCGGCCCATACAACACGGCCCGGCCCATGAATGATCGGACCAGGACGGATACTGCGGCCCACACGATACGGCCCGGCCCATGAATGATCGGACGTGGAGATGAGAGCATGGGTGACGTCAGCCATGGCGGAGAAGACAATCCACCCCCTTCCCTCCGCCTCGCCGCCGTCGCCGTCGCCGCCGCCGCCGCATCTGCCGAAGGCGGGAACCGTGAGGGGATGGACCTATGGCACGAGGTGAGTGGGGGCATGGAGTTCCTGCAGGGGCAGAGCACGGAGACCGCCGTGGCCGTGGCGGTGGCCGTCGTCGCCGTGGCCGCCGGCGCCGCCTTCCTCCTCCTCCTCCGCAGCAGCAAGAAGCCCAAGGGTATGCACATGCACGCGCGAGATCTCTCTTCACTAGACTACGCTGCAGCTTCCACTGCCACTGTGATGCACTGACACTGATTTAGTGGTCATTTACCTAGCGATATCTTCGTGCTTAGCCATCGGTTGCTTGCTTCTGTTCTGCAGCATGTAGAGAATGGTTTTGTGATTGTTAATGTCTTCTTGAAGTAAGCCAGTATCATCTTTGGTTCATTTGTTCCATTAGGCTGCTTGGACCCTGAGAACTTCAAGGAGTTTAAGCTTGTGGAGAAGAGGCAGATCAGTCATAATGTGGCCAAGTTCAGATTTGCTCTACCAACCCCTACTTCTGTTCTGGGGCTTCCAATTGGCCAACATATCAGTTGCAGGTTTGGGGTTATATCAGGTCTTCTTGCTTCTATCATATCTTTTGTTTCTCTTTTATAAAGAATTGTGTTAAATGTTATCTCCTGTTCTTGCAGAGGGCAGGATGCTACTGGCGAGGAAGTAATCAAGCCTTATACTCCAACTACACTGGATTCTGATCTTGGACGGTTTGAGCTTGTTATTAAGGTAAAGTTTCACAAGTATGTTCCATTTTGAATTTGTTAGTCTTGTCTTGCTAACTTTGTGCGTAATGTAAAGCTATAATCCTTCAGAAATGCAATTATGTCAATCCATCCCCCTTTCCTGGTTTCCCCCCTAATTTTTCCTTCTCATTTTGAAGATGTATCCCCAAGGAAGAATGTCTCATCATTTTCGTGAGATGAAAGTTGGTGACTATTTATCTGTGAGAGGACCTAAGGTATGGCTTTATTTCTGTTGTAAGTAATACAGAAATTTTCCATGCTGTATTTGGCCATTCTTGTGATGTATAATTTTTTCTCTGACTTGGTTATAAATCTTTGTGCCTGTATAAATTTGTCTGTGACTTAGGGTCGCTTCAAATACCAACCTGGGCAAGTAAGAGCATTTGGAATGTTAGCTGGAGGATCAGGCATTACCCCAATGTTCCAAGTAAGACCCTTTCCAACACCAATTTTTTTATGGCATTTAATATGTGAGACACCTGTGTTCTTCAATTCATTGTCCTCCCTTACTGTAGGTCACAAGAGCAATTCTTGAAAACCCAAGTGACAATACGAAAGTGCACTTAATCTATGCCAATGTCACATATGATGACATTCTTCTAAAGGTATGATCTTGTTGAAAGAATTGCTGTAGTTCTCCACCAGTG
Organism: Oryza meridionalis; assembly: GCA_000338895.3. NCBI lineage: Eukaryota > Viridiplantae > Streptophyta > Magnoliopsida > Poales > Poaceae > Oryza > Oryza meridionalis. The sequence goes on from CM002528.2 coordinate 24,315,789, forward strand.
ATTAACCTTACTGCTGTTTGTTATATTTAAAGTCGCTTCAATTCATGGGTGCCTATTAGACTTGGATACTATATGCTCTATCCGTTCAGCTTATGATATTAAGAATAAGAATCTGGTATGTCTGGTTTTTGAATAAAGGGTAGTTTGTCTAGTTGTAGTGCAAAGTTAGCAGGTTATACCACAGAAACCTTGAAAATATCATACAGGACATGTACTTTGTTACCAGATAACCAGAATTCCATATATGTCGTCTCGATAATCTTCTTCCTTAATAATCTGGTAACAGCCCACTTTTTAATTGAAAGTCAAAGATGATATGCAAATTATCTCTCAGAGGCCTAACCATGAACACAATCAACCTTTTATTGTAGCTTGTTTTGCTATGTAGAGTCCTTTCTCTTTAGACCTGTTGGAGAAAAGTAAGGCTCCATTGTTGAAGTAATGCTTCATATGTGCTTTTCAATAACTGAATAAGACTACTGCATAGTTTCTGTAAGATGAACGTGGTTCAATATGTAGTACGATGTTGTGCTTGAAAGCTGATGTTTGCTAATTGCTGCTGCTCATTTACTTGTCGCTTTGATTTATGCAGGAAGAATTGGATAGTATGGTTGAAACCTATCCCGATCACTTCAAGATATACTATGTATTAAATCAGGTTTGTTTTCTGTTCTGAGGTCTAGTACTTTGTACTGTGGTGTGCAATAATTTCATGCCTGAACTGTCTACTTTGGTAGTCCCATCTTCTATTACTTACTGCTAATACTACTATATTATGGCTTGCATTAAGTTCCTACCGTGCACCTTACACCATCAGCTTTGTTTTCATGAGCAGCCTCCAGAAGTCTGGAATGGTGGTGTTGGGTTTGTGTCAATGGAAATGATCCAAACCCATTTCCCGGCACCTGCTGCTGACATTCAGGTAGGTGTCACATTGTGATGTCTTCTGTGGTAGCGTGCCTTCTGGAACTTGGAACCGGCAATTGCTAAGAGAATAGTTGAAGTGTATTCCATCTACCAAGCAGGACATCTGTGTGACAATGTATGGTTGCTCCTTTCAGATATTGAGATGCGGACCTCCTCCCATGAACAAAGCCATGGCTGAACACCTGGAGAATCTTGGCTACACGAAGGAAATGCAGTTCCAATTCTAAGCCTCCACAGTGGAACAATACCAAAATAACAGCGGCCAACAACATTTTCGTTCACCTTCAGTAGAAATTGTCTGACCCTAGTGCGATTTAAACAAGATATAGGCGAACTTTAAACCCAATAAAAGCAGAATGTCAGGTCAGCATATTTTGAGTGAAAGCAAAAAAACAACACCTACTTGAGTTGGGGTCAGAAGTTCCTGTAGCCCATCATTTTTGTGCCAATGCTGTTCAATTCCAGACAGACAGAATGAAACTAATTATTTTTTTTTCAATCAGAATTTTGGACACAAGGTTGGAACGTTCATTGCTCCAGCTAAGTCGTTGCTCAGGTGATTAAAGAATGACCAACTTGTACCATTTGATTATGAGAAGAAAAACAACTACTGTACGTGCCATTTATGTCTGTCCATAGATGCAAAAACCTGTGACAGCGAAGCTGTTGTCTGTTCTTTTCCAGCTCCTGTCCTGTACAGCCAAAACAGTGCATCAATTCATCCGCTTGTTTATGCACAAGATTGCAAATCTTTGACAGCAAAGCAATCGCCTTTTCTTTTCAGCAGCTCCAATTGATTTGGTATTACGTACATACAAAAATGCATTATGTCTTGTACGTTACTGTACGTATGTGCTGGCTTCCTAGGAGACATCAGCGAGGAGATTACGTTTCCTGCATGGCACACAGGCAATCAGGGGCTTTTTTTTGAGAAAAAAAAAAGAAAAATGCAAACGACAAGTTATTATATATACCAAAATAAATTCAAATACATATGCATTCCCATCAAAAATATTTATGCGTAGGACAAGCTGATTCAGCCAAATATTTTCAAAATTTCAACCATAAAGAACTTTTCAAATGTTTAATGTATAAAAGAAATGGTATACACAAATTTTCCATGAAAAGAAACTATAATAATATTGTATACTTATTATATTTTCTAAACTTATTTTAATATAAAATAGCTGGTTGAGATTTTACAAATTCGACCGAATCTTGCCCTGAATGTTAAGTACTTTTTCACCGGATTGATTAATACTTTTGTCAAAACATTTTCCCAGCTCACAACAAATGATGGCAGTGATCAACAGAGAGCTGTAATTTGGGGAGAAGCACTGAGCTGGTGCTATAATTAGAATCTTCGAGGTTAAGTTATCTCAAGCTAAATGTGGCTAAAGTAGAAGAAGGGGGACATTGTTTTCAGATAAGACCAAGCTTTGATGTGTACCTTAAAGGTTATTATGTAGTAGGCCTCCCCCTACTTCTACTTATTTCTTTGGGTTGCACATATATGACTTTCTTCTCTTGATTGCCCCTCCCTCTCTAGATCTCTCATGGAGGGCGAAATTCGCTGTCATGATCAGTTTTAAATGCCCATCATGGCACCCCACTAATTCTCTTGAGGGGTCTAGTTTTAATGATGGAGATGATGATCCTACATCATCCTCCCACGAGCTCGTGGCCTCATGACCAAATCATATCTTCTTTTTTATGGACCACGTCATTTCTTACTCGGATTTGTTTGTCAAACTATAAATGAATTAATTATTGTTCGCCTATTTTTTTCATTGGTTAAAAGAACTGGATTTGGAATGAATTTAAATGCAAACATGTATGATTATATTTAAACTTGTCTAAAGTTTGTCTAGTCAAAATTTCACTAGTACTATCTATGTTTTTAAGTAATTGTTAGTGTCGATTATTATTGCTTTATTTTGGCCACTAAATACCGTTAAATGGTTAGACTAGGATGTGCGGAAGCGTTATGATTATGTTTAGGATGCAATACATCTCGATAAGATAGCGTAAGTAATTGTTTCTCTAATGAAAATGAGTTGTCGAGGTTTAAAGATGAAAAAGTGGATTTCCCTGTGCAAAGCTACATAAAAAGTATAATTGGATTGGATTTCATATACGATTATGATTTTTATATAAAACTGATAATAGAATTAATCTTCACATATAGGAGTATCTCCCTACGTACGGTTGTAATTTGTATACATTAAATTTTAAAAAGTAGAATTACATCTGATATACTAGTCTTATGCTCTTAGATTTTACATTTTTATCAACCATATCGACCAATCTACACTGGTATAGTTTGAAACCATGTTAAATTTAGTAAGAACTTTACCAAAATCAGTTCAATCAACAAAAACAATTAAGTAAACTTCACAGAACTACAGATATTTCGACTAATCTATCACAAAACTACAAATTTAGCAGTAAATTTATTATAAAACTATATATTATATATTGAAGTTATCACAAAACTACAAATTCTAGAGTCTAAATCCCTAGTACTAACGTTATATTAGAGCTATATAAAAGTTGTAGTTCTATGATAAATTAGCATTTAACCTTTATTTTGGTGACACTCCATTCTAAACGTGTAGTTTTGTGATATAAGATTTTAAATTTGTAGTTTTATAAAGTTTACTTTAAAAATATATCATATATCTGTAATTTTGTGAAATTTACTTAAAAAAAGATGTTCCCATATTTATCATTGCATTATTCTGTCTGGCTGTCTGCCATCAAGCAAAATGCTACTCTTGAGAAGGATGTTGCCTTGAGAAAGATGGTGCTTCAAGCCTTCGACTCATCATGGATTAGTCGAGTTGACCACCACCACCACCACACCACACCACACCACGACAGACGGGCCAACCCACCCAACCGTCTCCACTTCCCTCCCCCTCCTCCTCTTCCTCCGCCGCCGCCGCCGCACGTGCGCCTCCACCTCCTCTCCATTGCCGCCGCCGCACGTGCGCCTCCACCTCCTCTCCATTGCCGCCGCCGCGGCACGGTCAACCACCCCCACCCCCTTCGGCGGAGTCGCGGAGGAATGCGGGGGCCAATAGAAAACTCGCTCGCTAGCAGTTGGCATGGCGGATTAGTTTAATCTTGAAGTCCTTGGTGGTGGTGGTGGTGGTGGTGAGGAGGAGGAGGAGGGGATTGGGCTGGCTAATGGCCGGGTCCTCCTCCTCGTTTGGCTCGCAGTGCAGACCGCGACCCGGGTTTGAGGGGGGAGCAGCTCCGCGCCGCGCTCGCGGTTGCTGGCTGAGGCCGCCGCCGCCGCCGCCTTCTCGGGTTGGGGGAGTGGTTGGGGAGCCGTTGGGTTCTTCGCTGCTGGGGTTTTAGGGATCCTAGGCTGGCTTGCTTGCTTGCTTGCTCTTGGAGGAGGAGGAAGATCGTGGGGGTGGAGGGTTTCTTGCGGGGGTTGGCCGGATTTTGATTCGTCGCCCGAGCGGGTGGGTTCCTGTTTCATCCTGCTGCTGGAAATCTGTAGAATTGAATTTTTGTTTTCTGATTCCATATGCTCGGTTTATCTTTGTTCTTCTTCACAAGTTTTAGAAATTAGGGTGGAAGAATTCTTGGGTTTGAGAAGGATAATGAGTTGTGAGAAAGGAGATTTTTGGCATGAAAACTACTTTTTCTTTTGGTATTTGTTGGCGTTGTGGCGCGGGAAATGTTTGATTTATTACTTAGAATCTCTTACAGTATTTACAGGCATGTAATTCATGAGAGACCACATTGATAATATTGCATGAGATTTACTTGGTGGTGGATTTTTGTACGTCAACTGTTGCTCGAAATGGCACTGTCATAATTCTAGTATAATTATGATGAATAGTTGACGATACTTAATTCTGTTAAATTTTTGTTCAGGCTTGATATTGGAAAAAGGAGAAGCTTCCATTTTTTTTCTCTGACTTGAAAGGGGATGGCCTTCCCAGATGATGATGAAAAGATGAAAGTATGTGCCTTTTGTTTTACATCATTCATATAACATTACAATACACTCGCAAAAATAAAACATAGCAGTATAATTCTATTCTTTCTTTCTTATTGTCTTAGATCCACTGTTCTCTATTTGCATGTTTTGGCCCTAATATTTTTTTTAATACTGAACTTAAATCAAAGTATTTACTTTGTAATTGGTTGTGTACTATAGGGTTGCCGGCCAAAACTTTTTGGAACAAAAGATAAGAAAGTTGTGAAGAGGGCAGATTACCAAAGCTGTTCTGCAGGTTAGTTTTTCTATCTTTTTGAATTGTGCATCTAGACTGAATTGGTGTCTTGTAGGATAGTGATAAATTGAAACGAAGATGAGCATAATTTATCAAATTTCAGCTCATCTAGTTGAATCGGGGGAATTGCTCAAGTCAGTTGGGCAATCAGCCAACTACATTCATAAGGTCAACTGAGCCTCGTTTCATTGTGTATAATGAGAAATATATGATGAGACAGCCAGTTCAAATATGTTTAAGAAGATGCTAGGATTCATTTATTCTCTAGTTTCATACTTGATAATTTTGTGTCAGAAATTTCACATTTTGCCCGAATTGCTTCAATACAGTTACGTTGGTTTGGCCTAATGACAATAATATAGCGTAATAGCAACTAAATGTTTCCATGTTTTCCTGTCAAATGCAGTTAAGTCCGGGCCAAGTTCCTCAAAGTCACAATCTTCTTCCCCCTTCAGAACACTTACAGGTGGCCTTCTGTTTGGCATTTTTGCCACATTGCCTCACTCTATTCATGTGCTGTTTTGTTTTGATTGGATTATTTTTTGGTTCTTTGGACTGAAAGGAAGTTTTTGCAGAAGTTAGGAGCATACGCCTCAGCCATTTACTTGGTCACTCTTCAAGTACTACTAAAACTGAACCTTTCAGGTCAAACAGCTAAACTTGCATGTCGAGTCATACTTTATGCCGTCGGTTTGTCATACTTTACATTCTTAGATCGGACTAGGTCGTCTTTAATTTTTTTTAATTCATTATATAGGATATTTGTATCTACATGGAATGTCGGAGGAAACACACCTACTGCTGAATTAAACCTGGATGACTTCCTTCCTGCTGATGACAATTCAGATATTTATGTTTTAGGGTAAGTTATTTCACCAATTTTTCACCATCTTACATATTTTTCATATTTCAGTTAGTGAGTGATATGAAAAATATGTAAGATGGTGAAAAAAAGTTAGTGAGTGGCAAAGCAAGCAAGTTAGTAACATCCTGAAATCACTAGTAACATTCTGTAATTTGTTTCCTAGTGATTTCAGGATGTTACTAACTTGCTTGCTTTGCCACGATGAGCTAATTTTCCTTAACGTTCATTTGTTTCATTCAGTGAACCGAAGACGCTGTTTGCATCTGTGTGTCTCTATTTTTTTTAATCTTGACACATTCTCTTATGATATTATGCAGTTTTCAGGAAATTGTCCCTCTCAATGCTGGTAATGTGCTTGTGGTAGAAGACAATGAACCAGCTGCAAGGTGGCTTGCTCTTATAAACCGAATGCTAAACAAACCAGTTGACAGTAATGCTGATATCTTCCAGCACAAGCCATCTTCTTCCCTTGATTCAACCTCATCTCTGTCTTCATCAAACCTTGATGCCTCATTCTCCAGTCGCTCAAGAACAGCTAGTGGTAGTTCTGCAATCTTCCAGAAGTCCTCCTTGAAGTCTATCAGGAAGCCTTACATGCCAACCCAGAGAAAACTGCTCAAACTCTGCAACTGCTCAGTTGAGATGACTAGGAAGTCCTACAAAGATGCTTGCTTTGGATGTCCACAAGCATATGCTAATGAGACGGACTCTTCAGAAGATGATACAGATGATAGATCGAATGATCCTTGTGGTTATATAGTTGATGGAATGAATTCTGCTGCCTCTGCCTCCAGGGATCAGCTAAAATACAACCTCATATCGTGCAAACGAATGGTTGGGATTTTTATCACGGTGTGGGCAAAGAAAGAACTTGTGCATCATATAGGCCATGTGAGAACGTCTTGTATAGGTCGTGGAATAATGGGCTATCTGGGAAACAAGGTAAGAACTAAATCAAAGTTCAGAAGTATTATCTTCATAACCTTGTAGTGGGATGTCATTGTTAATTAAAACATTACAATGGTCACAATTATATTAATAAGTATAGATTTAGCCTGACATGTTTTTTGATAATGTTTAATAGCCGGAAGTCATCCTTCCGTTCTTTCTTTTCTTTTTTTTTTTTTTGGAGAAAGAGAGGGGGACCTCTCCCATTTCATTAATGAAATGATAGTAGTTCTACAAGCATTCCAGGTTCCAACTTACACACAAAGTCTCAGACTACTCCTGACCTTCAGAATTACACCAGACAGATAAACAGAGCAACACAGATGCTAAAGCAAACATTTCAGCTCCTTCCATTCTTTTTAGTGTGACATAGTAATGAGGGTTCTTCACAATTCTCATGTGTAGATTACATATTTATGCCACACTTGCTTTTGGCTTCAGGGATGTATATCAGTGAGCATGACGGTGCACCAGACAAGTTTCTGCTTCATCTGTAGCCATTTGGCTTCAGGTGAGAAAGAGGGTGATGAGCTGAGGCGGAATTTAGATGTTTTAGAGATACTGAGACTCACGCAATTTCAAAGGATTTGTAGAGCTGGGCGAAGAATTCCTGAGAAAATTCTTGACCACGAGTAAGTCATGCACTCATGCTACAGATGCTGCGAAGGATTTGGTCATTGTCAATCATCATTTACTAAATATTGTGATTTCTCTTATTTTGTTAGTCGAGTGATATGGCTGGGAGATCTAAACTACCGTATTTCCTTGAGCTATGAAGATACCAAGAAACTTCTTACTGAAAATAACTGGGATGCCCTTTTTGAAAAGGATCAGGTAAACTTCTCAAAAGATGCACTGTTTTCTGAAACTTCCTCTCAGAAGGAAAGGACTAAAGTAATAAACGATAAAACCAAACTTTCAAGAACTTCTACTGTGTATGTGTGCTCTATGTTCTAATTATATCTAGCCAGGCTATAGTCTATTTGTATCTTGTGAAATTTTGGTTAATGTGCATGGTTGCCTTCTCTTTTTCAGCTTAACATCGAGCGCAAGTCTGGAAGGGTGTTCAAGGGTTGGAGTGAGGAGAAGATATATTTTGCTCCCACATACAAGTATTCTAGTAACTCAGATTCTTATGCTGGAGAGACTGCAACATCAAAGAAAAAGAGGAGAACCCCCGCCTGGTATGTACTGTGTTCATATTAGTTAGTTTTACTATATAAATGTATTCCCACTCTGTCAGGTTACAACTTTATTGGTAAGTTAGTACCATTTAATTATCATTATAAGGTGTCCACATGCTTGTGTGCAACTTCAGTAATCCAACATTATCATCTTATATTACCATAAGAAGAGGAACATCTTTTGAGTTGCTTGACGTGAAACAGTGCACATTTGGACAAATGTTGGTTGCAGTCGTAGAAATAGAAAACGATGAAATCATTCACATGAACAAATATTGCATCATGCTAACAAATATATATCAGACAAATGGCTTAGTGTACTGGCTGTGTGCATTGCACTACTGCTGCACATTTTGCATTTCAAATGTTAATAGTTTCAACTTGTTCAGGTGTGACAGAATACTATGGCATGGAGATGGCATTGTGCAGTTGTCCTACTTCCGTGGGGAGTCCAAATTTTCAGATCACCGTCCTGTCTGTGGAACATTTATTGTTGATGTTGAAATACAAGAGAGCAGATCAAAGAGGCGATCATCTAATACCAACATCAGAATAGGTGCTGAAGAACTCTTACCAACAAGTAAGAGTAAGGCTAATAAAAATAAGGGCAATAAAGGTATGCAGCTTCTTGACTCTTGATTTAAATTTACCATAAAAACAACATAATTTCCAGTATATGCATGGACAAAACTAATTTGTATGGGCATTGCACAGGTTCTGGGGCCTAAACCCTATTGGAAATTAAATTGGTAGCAACAGCAACTTGTACTAAGATACTGAAGAATATTTCCATCGGCACCTGTAGGTATTTATTCCAAAGCAGATTATTTTTTTATGACAGGGGAGAGGTGATTACCAAATCGTACAGAAAATGTAGTGCATATATACTTTCCAAAGGGAAAGGTGATTATATTATACTCGAACAATTTTCCACATTCTTTTTGTTCTTTTGGGTAGAACAAGTGTGCCTATGCATAGCTATCCAGAATCCATTGACCCCCTTGTATTATTGTCTGTCTGATCAGTTTGAACTTTTCCGTAACAAAATTGTACTGAGAACGAGGCATTATTCCAAAATGTACATTATGTTATCTATCTATCTCATCATTGCCTTTGATTTGCCGATTATTATGTGACTATCTAATGGATAAACACAAATTAAGTATGATTACAATGTACAATGGATGTTTCACCTGAGCTACGTCTGTAAATTTTCCTTTTTGTTCAGTATATTTTTTGTTCACCTGGCCAAGTGCACCATGGTCTTCTTGTCTGGCTTCGATCGACTTCTTCCTCACGGATGAGTACAAACTTTTGTGATTTTCAGCTGAATTTCATTCCTTCAAACACATTGAGAACATTTATGCAAACCTATTTTATGTCTGTATTCTGCTCACCTTGAAGTTCAACGGTAGAGCCTTAGAGGGCTCTGCAACTGCAAGGCACAAATGCAAACTTAGAGTGCAGTTGTTAGTGCACGAAGCTTATTCTGCAATTAGCCTTATCTGTTACCTGATTTGTTTCTTATCACTGAACAAAATCAGCTAGTAGTAGAAAATATGTTGTCCGTTCTTTCCTCAACTACTGTTTTGACAGTGTTATGTGAGGGAATGATGTGTTAACATGAGACAGCATGATGAACTTGATGCCCCTGTTTTAATCTAAGTAGAAGTAGCTACTGTGGTCCAAGAGACAAGCAACAACCGCTGAAAAACCATGTCTACTGAGTACTGAAGACCAACTACTTTCTTGTGGAGTCAGGAAGCCACTAGCTTGGAAACAGGGTCACCATTTGTTTTGTTTTTTTTCTTTTTCATTTGCAAGACAATGTAAAAGGTAGTACTTCATAGTTCATACATTACAAAATATAAATATTTATAGAACTTATGTACCATAGAATAAATAATTTATGGAGCACTGGTTCCAATAAATAAAAATCCATACACTTCTGGCTAATCATATTTTTATGATATGATAATAAATAATTTAAAATTCGACTATTAGTATGATTAAAAGAGAGCCCTTTTTAATCTTAATATTTTCTAAACAAGTCTAAAACAACTATGTTTTAAAACTGAGTAATTGAGGCTCCATCATTTTTATATGACTTTTATACGACTGGCTAAGTTTATTGTATTAGAACCAGTCCACACGGATTCAAATTATAGATTTGACACGGGTGTTCGTATTTACGGTTAATTATTTTTCCAGTGGTAGCTGATGTACGCCTAGTCTTTTAGAGGTGTTCATATGGGTAGGGTGTGAGTGCGCGCGCGTTGACGACGCATACGTTCATATTGTGTTTCCCAATAAAAAAAAACGTCCGTTATATGAAAAAACAGAGAGAGTAATTTTGAAGCAAAACATCGTGATTTCCAAGGATACATGGTCCTAACTCCTAACTCCTTTTGCTGCTCTGCACATCGATCCTACCTCACCTACCCGTTCGTTACTACTAGTTCGCTGCTTGCACGATTTCCCGGTGCGCCCTGGCCGTCCGATCTCCTCGGCGCGGGATTTCGACGGCTCAGATCTCCTCTCATCGCCTCCCTCCTCCTCATCACTGACTCGGTCCCTCTCCGCCGCGAAGCGTGGCGGCCACCGTCGCGGCGACCACTCCCACCTCCAGCTCGCCGCCGCCGCCGCCGCCTCCTCCTCCACCTCCTCGCCTCCGTTGGGCGAGAGGGAGACGGCGACCTCTCGGCTGCCATGGCTCCGGTGCGGCTCGGGGCTCCCACTTCCGGCGCCCTGCTGCTTCTCGTCCTCCTCCTCATCTGCGGCGGCGGCGGAGGCGGCGGCGTTGCTGCCGGGGGTGGAGGAGGAGGTGGAGGCGGGAAGGGGAGCTCTGTGTACCCGGCGCCCGTGGTGTACCCGCATCACTCCCGCCAGATCTCCTGGAAACCCAGGTTCACTTCTCTCTCTCGCTCGCGCTCGCGCGCGCGGCGCCATTTCTTGGTTTCGTCTCGATCTCGACATTGGATGGACTGATTGATGCGTGATCCATGGCAGGGTGTTCCTCTACCAGCATTTCCTCAGCGACGACGAGGCCAACCACCTCGTCTCCCTCGTCAGTGCCCACCACATCCCCAATCCAACAAATTTGCATTTCTTTTCTCTGCGAGAATCGGGAGTTCTTGTGAATGCTTATAACTCTGTATGCCCAGAATTCATTGAGTTTTTAGAGGATTTATGTTTTTTTTAGGCGAGAGCGGAGCTCAAGAGGTCGGCGGTGGCTGATAACCTGTCGGGCAAGAGCGAGCTCAGCGACGCCCGCACCAGCTCCGGCACCTTCATCCGCAAGAGCCAGGTTAGGTCTTGAATTATTGATTAACTTTTTTTTTGAATTATTTGTTCATTCGGAGTGTGAGTTCATCTTTTTTATTGAAAAGTAACTTTGAATAAAGGGAATCTTTTAGTGTATGAAGATAGATGTGCAATATAACTTAAGTAGTTCTTGGCTAAATGAGAGGATTCTTCCTCCCAATTTGAGAATTTTCCCTTAAATTTACATAATTCTTATGTAATGAACAATCATGTCCAAATTTGTAGGATCCAATTGTTGCTGGTATAGAGGAAAAAATTGCTGCGTGGACATTTCTCCCTAAAGGTATTTGACTCCATTCAGACAATAACAATGTGCTTTACTATTCATGCAATTCTTAGATGTTCTGTCTAATTCATAACTTACACATGTGAGATATTGTCATTTTACACCTAATAATCGACCTCCCTCCGGGCCTTTGTTTTCGTTCCTGTACCTATGTGCAGTCTTGAAGTTAAAGACTCTAAAATAGTTATGCTCTACTTGGCATTTCATCTCTAAAATAAACAAAGCAAAGCCTTTAATGTTGAGCCTCCTTACCTGACTTTGGGGCTAATTCATCCAAAGTTTAGTTTCAACTTTCAAGCAGTATGTCATTGAAAACCCCGCTCAATAATTGTTTTTTTTTCCTTTTTTTGGTGGGGATTGATAGTAGGGATTCTTTTTTATGTCTCCTCGTGTTGTCTTCCTTCTTACATAATCCAAATTTATGTTAGCAGAAGGTTCTGACTTTTTGTGTTTTTGAATTTTTCTTATACATATTATGTGATAATAATCAGAGAATGGTGAGGATATCCAAGTGTTAAGGTATAAGCATGGCGAGAAGTATGAACGGCACTATGATTACTTCACCGACAATGTTAACACTCTCCGTGGTGGTCATCGCATAGCTACTGTTCTTATGTACTTAACAGATGTTGCAGAAGGTGGAGAAACAGTTTTCCCTCTAGCTGAGGTAATTTCTTTACTCCATTGTCTCCACAGTGTTTTTTTTTTAAAGAAAAGGAGAGAAATCTGAGCTAGCAGGCCACAACCACAGCTAAGCCTAGGCTCCTTTACTTTCTCAGCGGTTCTGTGAATTTGTTTTGGGATCTCTTATTGCATCATTTTCTCTACACACATTCGTCAAACAGGAGTTTACAGAAAGTGGCACAAACACTGAAGATTCAACCTTGTCAGAATGTGCTAAAAAAGGTGTTGCAGGTATAAATTTCTACCGATGTTCCTTTTTTTTGTTTGTAATTATGATTCCCATGATTTTTGTAATATATCTTATGCATTTCTCAATTGATATACGACTGCTACCTCAGTGAAACCACGAAAAGGGGATGCACTTCTGTTCTTCAACCTTAGCCCAGATGCTTCAAAAGATTCATTGAGCCTCCACGCTGGATGCCCAATCATAAAGGGTGAGAAATGGTCTGCTACAAAGTGGATTCGTGTAGCCTCATTCGACAAGGTTTATCACACACAAGGCAATTGCACTGACGACAATGAGAGTTGTGAAAAATGGGCTGCCTTGGGAGAGTGCATAAAGAACCCAGAATACATGATTGGAACAGCAGCCTTACCAGGTTACTGCAGGAAGAGTTGCAACATATGTTAGCGATCCGATTGTAAATAATCAACGGTAACTGCTTTGTCAGCAGTCTGATTTATACAGGAATGGGTTAAAATAAGTAGGTTCATGTGGTTTTTGGCACAAATTCTACCAGTTTTGGTTACTTCCTGATGACAACTTGGTTTTTGTTACCATTCTTCAATGGTAACTGGCAGGAATTAGAAAGCAACTCATTGTTAGTATCCATAATTTATGCTAGATGGAGATGCACTTTATCAGTGCAATTTCTTTGGCAAGCAGGTTTTTGTTTTTATTTCATAGAGTTGTCGACTTGAGCCTACTAGGTTATGGTTAGATTCTGCCAGAATTTACAAACATCTGGCCTGGTTTTCATCTGTAATCCTTGAGTTGTCGACTTGAACCTACTAGGTCATGGTTAGATCCTGCCAGAATTTACAAACATCTGGCCTGGTTTTCATCTGTAATCCTTGAGTTGTCGACTTGAACCTACTAGGTCATGGTTAGATCCTGCCAGAATTTACAAACATCTGGCCTGGTTTTCATATCTGTAATCCTTCTCATTTGTGGTATATAGCTCCAGTGATTTTTGAATTCATTAATCAAATCTCTTTATCATTCTAATTCTGCATTCTGTACTGGAATATGTTCAATTGCCTGCTATCTGTGTGCAACTCAAGAGCTTTTTACTGACCAATGATGATGAACAAAGCTTCAGGAGAGCCAGAACTACGGCCATGTTTGGGAAGCCGGAGATTCTGAGAAATAGCCGATAAGTAGCCAGCTAGTGATAATCTGTGTTTTCTAGCTTTTGGAAACCACTATTTCATTTTATGGATTCTATAGCTTCTGATACTCGGAATATTGATAAGAATCTAAGCTGTTTGGGAGAACCGGAGATTCTGGGAGAAATTACAATTGCCAAAGCTCCCAAAAAACTGGTCCTGAACCTTTTGAGTCTGAACTCTGACACCGTGTTTAGATCCAAAGTTTTTCTTTAAACTTTTAACTTTTTCATCACATCAAAACTTTTCTACATACATAAACTTCAAACTTTTCCGTCACATCATTTCAGTTTCAATTAAACTTCCAATTTTGATGTGAACTAAACACAGCCTGAACCATCTCATGAGTCATGACATCTCCTGCTCCTTTCTCACGCCATGACGACGTCCAACTGCGAGAAGCCCTGCACAAGCACACAAGATCCTTTTGGGTGCTTGCCCATAATGTGGCAGCAGTTGTAGCAGAAGTGAGAACCCTGATGAGCTTGCAGTTTTGCAGCCAAGCTCACATGGGAACAGAAAAAACTCACAAATGGATGGACAGTTGGGAATTGAATTTGATGATGCTGTTGCTTGCCATCTTCATTCATTGCTGCTATCTTGGAGTACTGTACAAGATGTGCAGTCGGTCGGTGCGTTGTGTCCACATTCACAACCGCCTTCATTCATTCATTCATTTCTATGTGCATCATGCTGGCAATGGCATTTGTCATTCTGTTTTTAACTACTTTGCTGTGAGATTTTTTTTTTTTTTGCCGTGAATTGTGTCACCTTAGGTCCCGTTCTTTTCGAGTTGGATGAAGACTAAGATTTCCGTGGTACGCTTTTCAAACAGCTAAACGATGCGTTTCGTGTGAAAACTTTTCATATGAAAGTTGCTCTAAAATATCGTATTAATCTATTTTTCAAGTTTATAATAATTAAAACTCAATCAATCATATGTTAATACCACCTCGTTTTGCGTAAAAAAACTTAATCTCCGTCTTCATCTTCATCTTTAGGAGAAAATAACACCACCTAACTTTGCAACCATGAACAGATAATCTGCAGCTATAAACAGTACTCACTCTAGTAAAAAGAAGTTGATGTTGGAAAAACTAAACTCTGTTCTTCTAACGTCAAACAAATTTGGCTGGAGATTCACTTCTCTCAACGTACAATTTAAGAGATAATTCAAGAAATGCCATTGACAAGCGTCTAAATCTAAGAAAGAAATATTATCGATAAGTATGAGTTCTAAAAAAAAATATCGTACAAACAGTTTTATCCCAAAAATATCATCGCTGTTAGGATTCCGTCTATTCCGCGCTATTGAATACACTGTTCATCCTATAGCACTTAACGGTGCGGAATAGACGAAACCCTAACGGTGATGGTAATTTTGGAACAAAGTCATTTGTACGATGACATTTCTTAGAACTCACACTTGTCGATGGCATTTTTTGGATTTGGACATTTGCTAATGGTATTTTTTTGGATTATCTCAAAATGTAACTAAAGGGAGTATAGTAGATATGCTGCACCAAGGAAGAACTTTCTTATCATCATGCTGTTCTCTCTCTTTTTTTTTGAACTTTGCTCATGCTGTTCTTGTGACAACATAAAACCAGAAAAAGTACTAGTATTTCTCACATACCACACTAGGTGGTTACATGACGACTTGTGAGTCATCACATCAAACATATGAACAAGATAAGTATATACGTCCTTGCAAGGACAAATGTCATGGAATCCAGCAAGTTTTACATCAAAAGGAATTTTATAGTTACTTAATACGTCTTTAAATAAAAAGGAATTTGATTATGATCAGCAAGGACCATACAAACAAACAGCCACATCACCCCCATAAAATGATAGCTTGTTGAGCGGATCAATCAAACGATTCTAAAACATCCCGGCGACGGCGACGGCGGCGGCAATGGCGACGAGGTGGTCGCCGGAGCGTCGGGCGGCGGCGCGGTTGGTGGACGGCGTCGCCGTCGACGGCGGCGAGGCGAACGGTGAGTTCCCTGCAGATGAAGTTATTAAGGTCACAGGAACTCGAATTTAGCGGCCGTATAAATACGTGACAGGCACATGAACCTAACGGTACGGCACGTCAGTGTTTATTGTCGAGCAATTAATTGTCATCATAAACTGTATATGATGCTTTTGTACATGTAGCCGATTAAATGTTTATTCCTCTATGATAAATTGTATGAACAATAACCATAACGGTTCCCTCTTCTTTTTTCTATTTTTCAGCCAAAGCATATTAGACAATGTGAGTTAGGAGACTTATTTACGGTTGTAGTAGTATGCATGAGTAGTGATGTGTTCATCATGTGCATCCTTTTTATACAGCTTGAAAAAAAACGTATTCAAAAAAAATCCGGCTGGAAACACAAATCTCTGGCTAAAATTAGATGCTTCCCCAAATCTTTGCTTGTATGTAACGTGTGTATTACTCGGCTTTTATACGTTGGAATTCAAAAAAAAGGGGGGGGGGTGGGGATTTGAGATATTTCGTACCCAAAATTTTGAAATTTGGACTGATTATCACTGAACTAGAACAATATTTTGCCAAAATCAAGCAAACTAAATTATCTATAGCCGGACGCTCGTCATACATTAAATTCCTAATACTTCATTTCGAAATTGTGAACCTCCTTCCTTACCCATCACTGACAAACAATCAAAATTAAACTACGGATATTTCATATTTCTACAATTCTACTCCAACAAAAGCTATGACGAATGATCAAGCTAATAACTCCAGTTTTCTTAAAAGTACAAAACGAACAACATAATTAGTGAGAGCAAGTGCATGCTTACCAGGAAACTGTGGGCCCTCACCGGAGGGCGAGACGGCTGCCGGCAAAGGCGACGGCGTTGGGCCCATTGGAACATTGAATCCAAAGGCTGCAAAATTAATTATTTCCCGAACTTAATTAGCCCATAAGACCATTCCCAACCCAATGACTAGAATGGTGTCCATAGCATTAAATAAGCTGACACATAGGATGAAAAATGATGTGGCAAGTAAATAAATAAGAGAAGAGAAGGAAACCATATCTTGCATGAGACGTGGTCTACACAACATCCAAAACATTATGTGAGATAAGAAACATTAAATTTAAGTATGGAATAGTGATGTTTGTATTGAAAGAGTAGTGTCTAGTACTAGTTTTTTTTTGATGATGTGAAGTTTATGGAAACTATATTTAGTGTCTTGGGTTGAGAATGACCTAATATGTTTATACTAATCAAAAGCAAATACCCTCACCAAAAGTGTTAGAGCTTTTACTTTTATCACTAAGACCAACAAAATATTAACTATATATCCTGCATATAACAAAAACCAAACCAATTCTAGCAATCCTATGCTCAATTTTATCAAACCAATTTCACTCGTATGCTCAAGACGTATATCATATATGTTAAAGATAGTAGCATCGAAATTAGATAATGAATTTAAAACTACAGAAACATTACCACATTACCTAATATAGTATGCATATAATAAAAAAACATATCTTTATATGCAACCAATAATAAATAAAATTAGTTTAACTTTTTTTTTTTGGAGAGAGTGCTGCTGCTGCTACTGCTACTAGAAGTGATTAAAGTGATAAATGGGGGAGATAAATAAGATTAAGATTAGGGAGGTGATTGATTGCCTGCGCAGGTGGAGACGGGAGGGGTGGAGACGCGGCAGATGGCGGGGAGGGCGAGGGCGCGGGAGTAGTCGACGGCGATGCCGTAGGAGTCGCCGGCGCCGGAGAGGAGCTCGCAGAGGCACACCGGGTTGGACTCCACCAGCCCGGCCAGCTCCGGGCAGCACGGCTTGTCCGGCCGCCGCGCCCTGCTCCCGTTCTGCACGTACGTCAGGCAGTCCGACATGTTCAGCAGCGCCGTCAGGCACGCCTGGTCCAGCACCGGCCCCGCCGGCCCCGGCGCCGCCGCCGGCGCCGACTGCGCCTCCGCCGTCGTCGCCGCCGACGCCGCCAGTACTACTACGGCGACCGCCACCGCCGCCAGCGTCGACGTCGGCCACCGCCGCTGCGCCGCCATGGCGCTCTGGGGCTTTGATGGCGAGTGGTTCGTTGGGCGGTGGAAGGAGAGGAGAGGAGAGGAATCGAAAATGAATTCGGAGGCGTCGTGTGACACTGGCTTGTCCTGCAGGGTACACACGTATATATAGAGTGATGTGTCTTTTTTTAAAAAAATAATTCACGTTACACACCACCGCGCCCACTTTGCTAGATATAAATGCGTTCACTTAATACACGCTTACTTCGCCCTTCCCAAATTGATAATAATATAGTAATACATTTAAAATTTCTTAAATTAATCATTATATAATCACATGGACACTAATTCTATCATAACACAATTAATACTCAGCATAGGAGAATGTGTGCATACTAAAGTGTAATTGATATAGTGTTTTAATCGATACATGTATTGTGGAAGAACGTGTGTATGGTGTCTTGATTGATGTGATTTAAATTATCTATGATCTTGGTACATAAACTCATATGATGATCAATTTAGGAAGGAGGGAGTACGTGATAAATAAAATCTATATATATTACGAAATTCATATTTGACACTATGGTGGTGTTTGAAATTCATATAGATAAGGATGAATATTAAATGTTTTTATGCAAAACGATGTGATATTAACGTATAATTAATTAAGTTTTAATTATTACAAACTTGAAAATATATTTATCTGATACTTTAGAGCAACTTTCATATAGAAAGTTTTTTATAAAACACATCGTTTAACAATTTTTGATAAACATGTCACGCATATCCAAACTTTGGTTCAACTTTTGTTGAATAAAATAACAGGGCTATGACGAGTCATGACGTCTCTATGTCATAAATAAATCTATACATCTTGCTAAATTCATATTTGAATATATGTATCACGAGTCTCATGACGTTTGGTGCAAGAGCATTTTATGTATGGCTCTGTTTAGTTTTCATGCAAAAACTTTTTACCCTGTCACATCAAATATTTGAACATATGCATAAAATATTAAATATAGAAAAAAAACTAATTACACAGATTGCGTGTAAATTACGAAACAAATCTTTAAGCCTAATTGCTTCATGATTTGATAATTTGGTGTTTCAGTAAACATTTGCTAATGACGGATTAATTAGGCTTAATAAATTCATCTCATAGTTTACAGGCTATAATTTGTTTTATTATTAGTCTATATTTAATACTTCGAATATGTATCTGTATATCCGATATGATACGCCAAAACTTTTCACCCATGTAGCTAAATACAGCCTATGTCTATCTACAACAACAAGAAAATACGGAGTATAAGTTTTCAAGAAAACAGCAATAATATATCGAACGCGATTCAAGGATGATGGCATATGCATGCATGCCGCATGAAGGATAGGAGTTGTGGCTATCTAGCTAGCTAGCTCACATTAATGCACCTTGTTGTAGGAGTAGGATGCGTAGTTCTTAAAAAAGGAAAAAGAAAGAAAGAAAGAAAGAAAAATGTGTAGGATGCATGCGTACATGTGAAACAAGAAACTGCCCGTGACTCAAGTATACAGTCGACATGCATGCATTGCGGCTCCGGTTCTCGCGGCAGAGATTAAATCCTGCCGTCCATCTTCAGCTCGATTCATCACTGTCCATCAGATCGAATTTCAAACCGATCGATCGATCGATCTGCGCAGTTCACACACGCCGGCCGCCCGGGCCGATCGACCCTCGCGTTGCGTGATCGAATAATATGATTACGGCGAGCTGTTCTGTTCTTCGGTTCACATGCATGATCCGATGATCGATTGATCATGAGGTGCCAGTCTTTTGCATTGATTGGATCAAACAGAATTCTCCCTCTATCCTACAAAGTAAATAAACATATAGTAGTATGATACGGAGTATATGATATATTTTAATACTATAAATTTATATATCTATGGGTGTGGTGTGTTTAGTTCCACGTTAAAATTTAAAGTTTGAAGAAATTAAAACAATGTGATAGAAAAGTTAAAAGTTTAAAGAAAAATATTACTACCTCCGTCCCATATTACTTGTCTTTTTGAGTTTTTGTTTATCAATATTTGATCATTCGTCTTATTCAAAAAAATTTAAAATTATTATTCATTTTATTTGTCAATTGCTTTATTATCAATAATACTTTACATATGACTTATCTTTTTTTATATTTGCACTAATTTTTCAAATAAAATGAATGGTCAAACGTTACAAATAAAAAGTCAAAAACGTCACCTATTATAAGACGGATGGAGTAGGAGCTAAACAAAACATATATTAGATTTGTTTATTTCGTGAGACTAAGAAAATACGAAAGCAAGCAAGTGCCATCAGATAGAATCGGAGTAAATAGTAGGTCCGTCACGTCACGTCGGATGTTAGCGCACGGACGGTTGGGGAAGTGATGTACTGTAGGAGTATCTAGCCAGCTGGCATTCATTCTTGCATTCATGGTACAGGCATGATCACCGTCCCCTTTCTCTCTGTGCTACTGTTACTGTGGCTCTCCTGCGTGCAGCTGTCACGGTTTCATTTTTCGGGTGTTTCTGGGTTGGTTAACCCAATACACAAGGCAACGAACATGTTACCGGCTTGGTTCCATGTGGGAAAAGAAAGCAACGGAATTGTAGCCATCTCAGCTTGGCTATCAGGTGTACAATGGTCACTCGACCGCTTGCTTGCCTGCCGGTCTCTTTCGATTGCTCCGTTGAACATGACGGGTACAAAAACTTTGGGATGCCACCAAAATATTCGTTCGTCCAGGACTCCACATAGGCACATCGTAGCTGCCTGGATATATTTGCTCCGACCGACACTAGAGATGGTAATGGGACTCCGTTTTTCCTGGGTGTGAATATATGTTGCATTGCCTATATAATTTGACATGTATATATTATTTTAAACAGGGACGAAAACTCCATAGGAATTTATTCCCCGTGCGAGGGCTGGGATGGGAGCAAAATTTCCCCTTTGTATTTCACGAGGACGGGAACGGGAAAGTTGTTTCGCGGGGCTGGGGTGGGGAATTCACCATCCGACACAAACTTAGGTTCTGTTTAAGAGTAGAGAAAAGAAAACGTTTGAAAAGATATGCAAACAAGAACATAATATAAAACATGCATACAATTAATTAATAGAACATCTTCTCCATTAAATTATTACTTTTTTTAAATCATCAATCCTCAGGATCTCTAATTTTATTAGATGCATGCATTATATTTATTAAGGTGATCCAAACTTGGGTTAAGGGTAGTTGTGACTTATATTTTGGAACGGAGGGATAAGTCATTAGTGTATAATTAATATTTAATTAATTATTAACTGATTATTTTAAATTTAAAAATGAATTAATATTGTATTTTAAAACAGTTTTTATATATAATTTATTTTTTTTAAAAAAAACATACCTTCAATTTGGGAAATGTGCGCGAAAGTTTTCGTCCAAATGTTTGTGCTGCCAATCACAGCCTTACGCCTACATTGAAATTTGATTTGACCAAACGGATTTCATTGAGATCAAAACCAATTCCTGTAAAATTCTTATGTTCCAAGAAACCCTTACAGCCCACAGGAAATGATCGGTTTGCAATTTTCAGGCTGACGTTACAACGCGCTTACTTCAATGAAAACATACGGAAAGCTACTGAAATGGAATGAAGATACCCAAACGCTATGCCATCCAAGAAGAATGGCAGCAGAATGCTGGTCAGGAAGACAACAGCGGGGGATAAACTGGTAAGGATATAGGGGGTGGCTGCACAGAACAGGGTTACGTAACAAATACGCTATGCCCAAGACAAGTCAATACTACAACATCTGTGGCGAGTACAGAGGTACAAAAGTCAGGCACCGTAAGCCTTTCGATTAAAAACCAAACTGAAACACGCACGATTTTTTAACACCCCACGAAAAACAATCTGATAGCTAGCTCCTTTGGTGGTGGAACCTAAAGAGCTTTATCTTCCCAAAACATCCACATCATTATCTGTCATGACTATATAGTTTCGATACGTAAAAAGGCAGCGTTCACTCAGGGATATCCGCCATGTCTTCCTTTCATTTAAGCCCGGCCAAGATGCTTCAAGCCTGTTTTCAGGATATAAAAGGCAGGTGGTTAGTTGCCTACAAACATTTTAGTTAAGGTATGATAACGCACGGTTAAAGCGCTACTGTGGATGTTCTACAGCAGCAAATATGCAATTGTCGTACCTTGTTGGCAATGTTGTTGGAAAGCCAGTCAAGGCCCTCGTACAACCCCTCACCAGAGGTAGCACATGTGCTCTGGATGTACCTGATGAGAACATAAGACACAAATAATTCAGATTGCATAGAAAGTTTTAACTTTAAACCACTAATATTGGGTATTGTCAACACAGTTGGATAATGCACACTGAATGCTTTTACTTGGTTCACAATTTGATAATGCATGAATGGTTTTACTTGGTTTAGGACAAGGATTTAGTACTTAAGTAGAATACAGGAGCACCATTATGCGAGCAGCACAGTATGCTAAAAGCGTATAAATACACGCTATTGCTGATCAATCTCAAAAGCTCTGTGCAGGCAGGCCATAAACTTTAAGAGGAAAGGAAACCATACCAGTGCCGCTGGCGCAAGGAGTGCAAGCCAAGCTTGTCGGTGATCTCAGCAGCGTTCATGGCATTAGGAAGATCTTGTTTGTTTGCAAACACCAGCAGCACAGCATCACGTAGCTCATCCTGTAGCCACAATATGCCAATCAATCAACACATCACTGGGGAAAAGAACATTAAAACTGTAGCTTCTTGAACATCACATGATAAGCATGATAGCAACAGTAAACAAACTGGTACACTATAGCATGTATAAGTTGTTTCATCCATGTTGGGCTCTTTAGAAATTTCAAATAGCATTGGAACCACATCTTATGCTGTATATTACCAATGGCTAGAGGAAAAAAAGAAAGAGGAAATCATGGGCAAAGAATTTGACAAATCACACGTGTTTATATATGATTCTCAACAACAGAATGTGACAAACACATGCAATTTATGAATTGTTTCCCAACAAGAGTCTAGGTAGACTACTTTGAACTCTGATATTGATAGTACCTCATTCAGCATACGGTGGAGCTCATCTCTGGCCTCAACAACACGCTCTCTGTCATTGCTGTCCACAACAAAAATGAGGCCCTGGGTGTTCTGGAAATAGTGCCTCCACAGGGGCCTGATCTGTATTAATTAAACACACAGAAAATATCAGATCACAAGAACATGCCAAGACAAAATAGATGAGAGAATGAAGCTATAAACAATTGAAATGATAAATTGATATGTTTGACATAGGAAGTTAACCGAATCTAAATTCTTTTTTTTTTCATAAAATTCAATAAAACAGATCCATCAGAGCTTAGGGTAAGGTAATATATACTGCAGTTTGCGTGCGTGGTTTCTGATTATGCAAGCATGTTAATAACAGGTAATTGACAATGTTGAACTATATAATATGCACCAAAAAAATAATTGAGAAATAATAGCTGATCGAAGGCAATTTCTTACCTTGTCCTGACCACCAACATCCCAAACGGTGAAGCTAATGTTCTTGTACTCAACAGTTTCGACATTAAAACCTGCAGTTATAGACAGCAAGTTTGGATCAATGTAAATGCTAGCAGATTGTTTTTCCAGTGTTTTAACTTCCTAAAACCATATAATTCTACCATCCTACAACATTGGCTGAACTCTGAAAGAGAGTATTCAAGTTTTAAATCCAGTAAGATGAAACACATTGAAGGAGACATCTCAGTAATTTATTTAAGCCCACCTAGCATATAGGAGTAAACATTATACATGAAGTGGAGTGTAAATGTAAACACATATGAGCCAAATAATCTATTTGAGATCAGCTAAAACTAATCCCATTGCTAAACAGTTCTTATCATTAAGCCAGCCCGAAAAATTCTTGTCTGACTAAAAAGGACCCAATTCTGACCTTTGATCTATTGCTGAGCAACGCAAGCTGGAATGTTAATTATGCGCACACAGCCTAACTTAATGCGATGGGACAAATGGAGACCGTGTATCTACCATACCACTATAAGCTGAATTACTGAACACATCGTAACAATACATGCACAGCATAGGATGTGGATTGGAAACGCACCGATGGTGGGGATAGTGGTGACGATCTCGCCGAGCTTGAGCTTGTAGAGGATGGTGGTTTTACCGGCCGCATCGAGACCGACCATGAGGATCCTCATCTCCTTCTTGGCGAAGAGGCGGCTGAACAGCTTCGTGAACGTGAGCCCCATCTCCACTCCCGCTCTGAAAACGAAACGAAGGCGAAAAACCGTCAGTCCCGTAGATCCACAGGGTCTCGATAAAAAAAAAACCAGCGGAACCAAAGCAACCGCAGCTAGATCCGCGAGATCTGAAGCCCGCAGCCCGCAGATCTGCGAGCAAGGGCACGGAGAAAGCGCGGCATCGGATCGGATTCGCGGCCAACCGAAGCGATTCCCCGCGCCCACCCAGATTCCTCCCAACACCAGCGTGGGAACGAAGCTAGATCGAGCGGAGCCGGTCAAACCGGGTCAAACTTCCCCCGAATCAATTCAAATCCCTCCCAAACCTATCGAATCTAGCGAGAAAACCTAGCCAATCAAATCTTCTGAGATCACCCCAACCCATACAAACCCACCCCCCAAAATCGCACAAAACAAACACACACACACACACACACCCAAATCGACCGATCAAATCAAACCAAACCAAACCAGCTGCTGCCGAACCGATCGGATCGGAAGCAGACGCAGAATTCTACTCAAAACCAGCGAGATCGAACACAACCAGCGGGGGAATTCGCGTGCGGCGAGAACGGCTATTACCGAGATCGGCGTCGGCGGCGGCGGCGGCGGCGATCTCCTCCCCTCCTTCTCTCCCCTGCTCTCCCCGCGGCGGCGTCCGGCTCCCTCCTCCTCGCGGGCGCGGATGGATCGCAGGTGGAGAGGAGAAATGGGCGGAGAGGGAGAGGAGATAGATGGAGCGAGAGAGGTCGTTGAAATAGCGCAAGGGAGGAGGTTATATAGGGGGGGGAGGGGCTGGGTCACCGGCAGGTGGGGCCCACGTGGGTTTGTGGTGAGGGCGTGGAGGGGCAGGTTGGAGGGCCCTGCTGGTAGGTGGGCCCCGGAAATGTGCGGTACGCGTCGGTGGTCACTAGGAATTTTGCGATTACATATACCCTCCCGGAGTGCAGGGTTCGACCTGTGGGGTTTACTGATTTGCACGGGGTCACCGAAATTCCAAAATTTCAGAAATTTTAGAAATATTGTGGGAATTTTAGACGAATTTTTTGGAAAAAATTTGAATACAAATTTGAAAATTGCGGGCGAAATTTCTGAAAAATGAAAAAAAAAACAGATAGCAACAAAATCTCTGTTCGGCAAGCATACAAGCTGCAGCTACTGCATCACAAATTCACAAAATACAGCCAAACAAAACCCACTCACAGATGATAAAATGTAGGTTCAAAGTCTGAACAGCAGCACATCAACACATCAGGCGAACAATATAGTGAGAACAAACAAATGTGAAAAGAGGGATAATAACGAACCTCGGAAAACCGCCGTCACCCGAAGCGTGGCAGCTTGGCATACCGCCACCCGTGCGTAGCGGCGCCCACGCGCGGGCGACGGCTGGGGGCGCCGAGCAGCGAGCGACGGCTAGGGGCGATGCCGACTAGCGAGCGACGACTGGGGGCGCCGAGAAGCAGGCGACGGCTGGGGCGGCTGGGGGGTGATGGCTTGGAGGAGGGCGTGTAGTGCCGGCGGTGGACTGCGTCGAGGCGGCGACCGGCGTCGAGGCGCAGAGGCGGCGACTGGTGACTTGGAGGCAGCGGCGATTTTTTTTTTTATCTAGATGCGGTTTCTGCATGCGGCGCAATGAGGGGAGGCGGAGGGGGAGAGAGAACGCCAATTTTAGGGTTTGGTGAGAAATTCCGTCGATTTTTTTTTGGCTGAAATATTTGACCGGAGCTCACTTATTATCGGGACCCAACGAAATTTCCAACCATGCCGTGAGTGTGCCTGAAATAATTATGCTGTATAAGTATTGTGAAATTAGGGCTTGTTTCAAATTATCTATCAGTAGTATACTGTGTATGTGAAAAAATGGGGATTATACCACCATCAAAAGCGAGTTTCTTTCTGTTGAAGTGACATTTTTGCGATTAAGCTTAGGCAAAATTTGCTACAGGACACTCAAAATTTGTGTAATTAGCTGTGGGACACCCGAAAGACGTGAATTTGCCCGAGGACACTCTAAAAATGTGGTAATTTGCTGTAGGACACTGGACGCATTAAAATATAATATCCACTAAATTGATGAGAGAGAAACCACGTAAAATGACAGTTTTGCCTCTTCTCTTCTTCCCCTTCTCCTCTATTTTCTTGTCCTCTTCCTCTCGTTGAATCTCTCTCTCTCTTTCTCTGCTTCTCTCTCTTTCTCCACCACATGGCGCGGCCGGGCGACGGGTCCTCGATGACGATGACGAGGTTCCTGGTGTCGCTTAGCGAGACGGTCAGGCCCCGCCCACCACCGCCCGTCCGGCTCGCCCACACCGTGGTCCTGTTGGTGTTGATGAGGGCCAGCTCGCCATCGCGGCAGAATGAGATTGTCGAGCCCCTGCCGTTCACGGGGGCGTCGGGGTTGCCCGTCCAGACGACGGCGCCGTCCTTGGCGGCGGTGAACCATACGGAGAAGGAGAAGGCGTTGTCGTCGTCGTCGCCAGCCTGAATGAAGCCGTAGGAGAAGGTGCCGTCCGACGACACCAGGAACGGCCGCGACCGGTCCTCCACCAACAGGGAGGAGCCGGTGACGACGGTCGGCGAGCGTGGCGGCAACGGCTTCAACGGCGGCAAATGGCGAGCAATGCTGAGATGTGGGTGCCAGCAGTGGGGATTAGATACGGCTGAGGGCTATTTTGTCTTTTTGAAATTTCTCTCCCATCTTTTTTATCAGAAATGATAAAATATTGTCTCGGGTGTCCTACAGCAAATTACATGAATTTTGTGGTGTCCATCAGCAACGACATGATTTTACAGTGTCTCACAGCCAATTACACAATTTTTGGGTGTCCCATGGCAAATTTTACCTTAAGCTTATCCACTAAGATTATACAAATAGGATGTCATTTATCCATTTAACTATGCCTCGGCCTCACATGAACCTATCATCTGTGCTTTTTCTGGTGGCTCCAGTGTTGGCCTGCCTCCTCCTTCATCTTCCTCCACTGTGCCAACAGCTAAAGAGCGGTAGCGCGCGATTGGAACCTATATTGTTGACAAGCGGCACCACAAACTAGGTGGACTCAAAGAGGCCTAATAACATCTCCTTTTCCAAGACCTTCAGTTCCTCAATTCCAACTTTGACCACGAAATCGTGGTCATGCCTGAGTCCGTGCCTACCTTAGTTTGCCATTCTTCTTTGCACTCTAAGCCTGACCTTAAAAATGGACCTTTTAGCTCCACCTCTTCTCTTGTTCCTCGCCTTTCTGGGATTACCTCGAGGGCAACCTCAATAAGGGGTTCAAATGGGATGAGACTGTCAAATTTGTTGCTCTATGCGAGCTCCAGAGCCGCCCATATTGCTGCCACCTCCTGTTTCTATCGCCATAGCAGCTCAGCCTCCTCCTCCTTTCGTGCTACAGCGATAAGGTAGAGACGACGCACAACTAGGATGATGACAACTAGGTAACGTGGCATAAAGATGATGATGGTGAAGCTTCGAGGACAGCTGATGAGGTTACCGGTAGTGCACCAAAACATGGTGAAGGGGACATTAAAGAGTGGCTCTTCATGTAGCTCGGTGAGACTGAGATTGCAAGAAAACTGCAGTATATAACTCTATTTTATAATGCATACTAAGCTATGGTATTTTTGTTCCCAACAATAATTTACATAAGGTAAGATTCGGGATCATGCACTATTTTACCACATAACATTTATATACAGTATTAAATGGATTTCAATTATCAACTTATACTACGGGTAGTTATGAAAACAATTCAAATAACATAACTGCCCTTCATTTACGATGCATTGAAACATACAAACCATTTTTCCATGAGAACAGTAGTAGCATTTATTTAGTTTCTTTATATATCTATTTAGTTTTTTTTGACGCGTAGCATTCGTTCATTAAGGGAAATAGAAAAACAAACAGTTGCAAGAAGTTCTAACAGGAACTACATTTATAATAAGTGAGAGACTATTCAAATAATAGATTTAATATTTCAAAAATGTACTTCATCCATTCCTAAATATAAGGCACAACTACTCTCAACCCAAAAACCAAGAAATGGTTATTATCACCTTATAGATTGGGTTATCCTAATAAATAGAATGCATACGCCAAATAAAGTTAGATTGGGTTATCCTAATAAATAGAATGCATGCGCCCAATAAAATTAGAGATCTTGATGGTGTAAGATTTAAATAATACTTCCTTCATTTCACAATGTAAGTTATTCTAGCATTTTCCACATTCATATTGATGTTAATGAATCTAGATACATCAATATGAATATGAGAAATGCTAGAATGACTTACATTGTAAAACGGAGGAAATAATATTCTAGTGAAAAAAAGTGCTAGTTAATAATATGCATGCATGTCTGCCTTATATTATGAAATAACTTTAAAAAAACGTTGTGCCTTATATTATTGAATGGAGGGAGTATTGAAGTTCTATGGTGACATGGAATTAAGGAAGAGACTATTCAATTATTGTTTTTCATATCCCAAACAGTTTTTTTCTCTATCATGATTTTGAACAGTGCCAAGATTTTTTTTTAATTTCAAACAAAAACAAGCTGGAGTACTAGTAAAATAAATAAAATGGCCCAATGACCAAGTGACATGCCCCATTTCCACCCCTCCTATTTCCCCTCTTTCACGCATCTCGACTCCATCTCACTCCCCCCTCTCTCGCTCGCTGCGATCTGCACTGCTACTCCGGTAGGTCTCCCCCCCCACCACCACCACCTTCCTCGCGCGGGCGCGGCCACCGCCGCCGAGAAGCCCGCCGCGGTGGCGCTGACCTCCTCCGCCTCCTCCTCCTACCGCGCGCGGCCCCGCCAGCCGGCCACCGTCTTGGGTCAAATCGAATCGAATCCAAGGTATTCTCCTCGCTCTTCTCCTCCGCGGGCCGCTTGGATTGATGGCTCGGGGTCGCGTAGGTAGGGGAATCTGTTCGCGGGTTGGATTGGGTTGGGTTGGATTTTCTTCTCCTTCCCAATTAGCCCCCGTCCAGTTTGTTCTAGATTTCTGTGATGCGTGTAGTACTGATGGATGTTAGTTTTTGCAGAGGAAAAATCTGGGGTTCAGTTGAACCCTAATGCCCCCAGGTTAGGTCAGCCACGCTGGGTATTGCTGCTGCTGAGGTTACTTGGAGAGGGGTAGGGTGGAATCCTCGGGGGCTGATTTGGTGTAATTGAGAGCGCCGATTCATGATTCAGGCAATGGCTTCGCATGCTGGAGGTAGTGGCGGCGGCGGCGGTGGAAGTGGCCGGGATGCCGGCTCGGCGCAGCGCGGGCCGATGCAGGGGTTGGCGAGGCAAGGGTCGCTGTATGGGCTTACCCTCAATGAGGTTCAGAGCCAGTTGGGGGAGCCGTTGCTTAGTATGAACCTTGATGAGCTGCTTAAAAGCGTGTTTCCTGATGGCGCGGACCTTGACGGTGGCGGTGGCGGTGGCGGCGTCGCTGGTCAGTCTCAACCGGCCCTGGGGCTGCAGCGCCAGGGGAGCATCACGATGCCTCCGGAGCTGAGCAAGAAGACGGTGGATGAGGTGTGGAAGGGCATCCAGGATGTGCCGAAGAGGGGTGCTGAGGAGGGTGGCCGGCGGAGGCGGGAGAGGCAGCCGACCCTGGGGGAGATGACGCTTGAGGATTTCCTGGTCAAAGCTGGGGTTGTCACGGATCCGAACGATTTGCCAGGAAACATGGATGTGGTAGGGGGCGCTGCTGCGGCTGCAGCTGGTACGTCTGATTTGAACGCCGGAGCACAGTGGCTACAGCAGTATCACCAGCAGGCTTTGGAGCCCCAGCATCCAAGCATAGGTGCTCCTTACATGGCAACTCACCTGGCACCTCAGCCATTAGCTGTTGCTACAGGTGCTGTTTTGGATCCAATTTACTCCGATGGCCAGATCACTTCGCCAATGCTCGGGGCTCTTTCTGATCCTCAGACACCTGGGCGCAAACGCGGTGCCACAGGGGAGATTGCAGATAAGCTAGTAGAAAGAAGGCAGAAGAGGATGATAAAAAACAGGGAATCAGCTGCCAGGTCAAGAGCGAGGAAGCAGGTATGATCCTAATCCTTCCTACTTAGAATTTTCTATATATTGTATGCTCTTACTTTGCTTATTATAATTTACTGCTTTCAAACATAAAGGCCTCATGGATTCTTTTTTTTAATCTCAGGATGTATTAAGTTGGCATTTCTCTTACTCATACAGTATTTAGTCTAATATATCAAGATATATGTTATATCTTTCCAAAGCTGTAAGAACATACCAGTTGCAGTAGCATTGGAATGCCATTTTCCCCTTATTTTATGGACCATGTATATTTATTTCACCGCTGTGTGCATTCTAACTGGCAGGCTTACACTAATGAGCTTGAAAACAAAGTTCTTCGTCTAGAAGAGGAGAATGAGAGGCTAAAGAAGCAGAAGGTACTTTCTCTGCTGTTATCATTGTACTGTTTCTATTTTGTCATTCCTTTAGACAAATGATATTCAACTAAGGACTACTCCCTGTGTTACTATGTTGATATGGCTTTGAAATACTGTTGTTGCACAGTCGACAATTCCTGTTTTATTTTAGCTAGTTATTTTTTTCTCTCGCTATCCACTTGCCACAGTTGTTACACCAACAGGTCCAAAGTGGTAACAGATAACTAGATAAGTGCTATATACTTTTGTAATTGTGTTAGTAACTTCTATTTGATCTGTTTACTTAAGGATTATGCTATGTTCTCCTTATAAATGGCAAATGTACCAGATGTAGTTACTACTATATTTGAACTATGAAACAATCAAATGAGGCTTTGACTTTGACTTGCTATATATGCAAGTGCCTTTCACTTTCTAAGGAGACCTATATGAAGTTCTTGAGGATTTTAATCAACTTATCATGCTACATTATACTCCTATATATCAGCATTAAATATGTGAAACACTAGTATTGTCATCACCAATTTTGCGCATCATTGCAATCTTTTAAAGCGTAAATTTTAAATGTTGCAATGTTGCATACATTAAATCACTGAACACATAGGTGGGCCTCCTTTTTTTGGTTGCCTTTTATTTATCAATCATGGTAATGATTTATCAACCAAACATGCCTTTTCTAAGATTTTTGCATGTGAAACTACTGTGTATATCTGTAGAGCTTTACGGGTTATACATGTGCTCCAATTCCATAGTAATTCACCAAGATGCTTGATTCCCATGCCCTTAACTTTGGGCCTTTTCCCCTTGAACAGAGACTTGATGCTGAACAAAGTCACAAACATCTCTCTGTACTATTAGCATAATAGAATTGATGACCCGTTGATATTTGACAAACGGTTTTATGACATTCCATTATAGTATTTCTTACAGTTTAGAAACGAAGTGAATCATGCTGCCCTTGTTCTTGAGATTGGGTAAGCAAGACCGGCAATGCCATTTAGCTTATAGCATCTTGTTACTGTTCATTCATGTTGATGTCCCTTATGAGATGATTTTGTCCCCCGCTGTTTCCAGGAGTTGGATGAGATACTGAACTCCGCGCCTCCCCCGGAACCCAAGTATCAACTCAGGCGAACAAGCTCGGCCGCCTTCTGATGGTGACGATGTCCATAGTAAATTTTGTAGATTATATGGGGTCTGCCCACATATTTCGCATCCTTTGGCGGTAGGAACAATCGATATAGCTTGAGATTCCATCTTCCCCCTCCAGCCGGTGGTGGTTTAGAGCTTGTAAACACCAGCACCAGCAGAGCCCTAGCCATGTCGCCCCAGCTGCTGATCTCTTCGGAGGCTTTGTCACTTGTCAGTATGTAAATTCTCCAAGGCACATGTCGCTGTTAAGTTCTCAGAGCTTCTTGGTTATACATGATTGGGCCCTTTGCCTGTTTCTTGTGGTTGGTTGATACTTAGTACTTGGTTGTGATCAGTGTACTGTGGAGACTTTTGTTATGGCCTGATCAACATCAGTTCCCCTGTTTCGGCTAAGATAACGATGGGTGATAAGTTGACGGCTCACCCATGCAACACATCTCATATGGCTGTATGGGGGAGCAAAGCTTTAGATTGTGAGAAGTAGCTGATGGGAATCTAGAGCTTTTTGGGTTTAATTTATTTTCTGAATTTTGTAACTACAGTTTCTTAGAATGGAAGTTGGATTGATCGAGAAAACTGGAGATTTTAGAAGTAGCTGCAGTTGTTAGAAGCTCCTCCAAACAAACTCTCGCGTGGTAGTCTGTTTCTCGTAATCTGGATGGAAAGTTAGAATGTTTGAGAGTGTTGGAGATTCCAGAAATAGCTGCAGTAGACAGAAGCTCCTCCTCCGATCATTGGAGCTCCAAATCTCGTGGTTTGTGTCGAATTTCGAATGAATTTCACGAGATAATTCCGTGTTTCTGGGGCTCGCATCTCATCATTTCACCGTGCTTTCCTGCACGTCCAATCATTCGGACAGTTTGGCCCGGAATCATGCATCCATCCATGCGTCATGACTCATGAGTCCTATAGACTACTGGTGCTAGTACAAGGAGGAAGGAGAGCCGAAAGCGACTACTGGTGCTAGTACAAGGAGGAAGGAGAGCCGAAAGCAGCAGCAGGCTAGGCTGGGTTAGGCTGCTCTGCTTCGCATCGCATGTGCCGTGCATGGCTCACGGCACGCTCTGAATCTGATCTGACGAACGGAATGCAATTAGCCAGCCATGGCATGGCAAGCGCATGCAGGCTGGCTGTCAAATGGACTAATCCAACTCGCAGCCTCTCACCACATGCCCATCATCACGCCCATCCACTCCTAATCACCACCACTTCATTACTCACATGGAAGCCGTGTGAGCTTAATTAAGCTCATATAAGCTGAACACTTCACTGCAACACCTCTACTATCCAGCAAGTGAGAAGCAGGTCACCAAACAAACAATCACCAAAGCCATGAGATCTGCCACCATCTGTGTCCTCTGCATTTGCATTCTCATGATCCTGCAATGCTTTGCCAGCATCAGTACAGTGGATCTTGGTGATGCTGCAGCTTCAGCGTCAGGGGGAGAAGGCCTGATCCGGCCAAGGAAGCTGCTGCAGAATGCGCCGGCGGCGAGGTCACCGCCGTCGCGCTCCACCGCCGCCGTGGAGGTCGAGGTCAATGCGAGCCTGGGGAAGCAGAAGCCGTCGAGCAAGTCGAATCCCAGGCAGAATTAGAAGCTAAGCGACTACCAGTAGATGACACACGCTCACATCACATGGAGCTCTTCCGAGATGGCTGTAGATTTCACATCAGTACATAGGAATTTTGATGTGGGATTTTAGTTTCTTCCTTGTTTTCCTTTTTGCTAGTAGATTGTTCACCATCAACATCATCATCATCACCAGTGATAGTGTAGTTGCTTACAAATCAGAGGATCTGAATAGGCGAGTTCCCTTATTTTATGTTGCTGTCTTGATTGCTTCTGCCTCCTTTGGAGACCCTTGAATTTTGATGATAGCTTCTAGTTCCTGATGATTAGTTTGGTTTTGCTCATTGTTCCTGCAGTTTGGCTTCCGTGTAGATCCTGCCATTTTTTTTCCATCTTGCCACTTGTTTCCATCTAGATCCAGTAACTTTGTAACATTGTCTGAATAACAAATCATGAGTGCAATATATGGGGTTGGAGGAAAGATTTCAAGGTCCTCTGCACTCAACAACTGCCTGTGTTCCTTGAGCACAGGGTTCTTGAAAACAGCTGTTCAAATATCTGATGGAAGAAGCAGGTGAGAGGAACCCATTATTACAATCAACACAACAATTCCTGGTTCACATTTCACAATCGACTGTTTGATGAAATCCTGAATTCGACCAATCCGAATGGAGCAAAAGGTAAAAATACTAACATCAACTGAATTAGAATGGGAACGAAGGGTAAGTTGATCCCTATGTGAAGATACATCTACACTACTTTCTAAAATGTTAATCAACGACACATGTTGCTCCTTGTCCATCATGCTGCAAGGCTCGCAAACAAATTTTCACCATGGCCTCCGCCCACCGATACGCCTGGCAAGTTGCATGTCCTTTTGCACTGCAGAACAAATGTTTATTTGTTAAACCACACAATGACAACGCTGATAAGCTTTACAGGGAATAGCAAGCAGCATATTTCACACCTCAAAACTCACAAAACAACTAATTCTCCCTATGTTTAATCAATAATCATGATAAATTTAAGAGTATCAAAACTAGATATGACATTAAATATAAACACATGTATTAAGAATCATCCTGCAATTAGAATGTTATTCCTATAAAAAAAATAGAATGCTTTTGAAGTGGACGCGTATATGATATCATGTAGGCTGTGGCATATATGATATCAATTTAGCATAATAATATAAAGGGAGAAAAAGAAAGAGAAAAGTTCATTCAGAATGACAGCTTACTGATGGTAACACGCTTAGCATGGATTGCGCAGAGATTTGACACTTCAAATATGTCCACTAAGTGGTATTCTGCTGCCTGCAGGAGAGGGAAAACCACAGAAAATTTGCAGGACAGCAAGTAAATAACATAATTTATTTTGTGAGAATTAAGTCAGCTCTTTGTTCCTTTTCCTGGTTATGCAGAAACAGGCATGGCTGGAAAGAAGGAACTGAAATTGGTATACTCTATGATAGCAATCTTGAACAGACACATAACAAAATAGGGAGGTTGCATATTTGTAGTATATAGGTGTTCTACTGAAAAAGGATAATAATTTAGCAATCTGACTCATAAATCAACACACAGAGATATTCATTTTATTGATCATGGAAGATTTGTACATTTTTCAGTTACACTCTTGAGCCGTGACTTGAGTCTTGAAGCAGAATGGAATTTAAACAGTACAATTCAGTCTGACCCTTCCCTAACTAAGCCATCAGTTGTAAACTTATAATAAACAGGTTTGACCACTGACCTCTTGCAATGCAAGGAGAGCTTCAAGGGTCCACCGTGACACATCCTTTGAATAGAAATCAGTGATCTCCCTGACCTGCAAATTTTATCGGCACAAAAAGCTTCCATCACAGTTTGCACTACGAAATATTTGATATAGAGAGAAGGCAGGTTCAGGGTGTACTCACCAGCCGAGAAAATGGTGCAAACGGAATCAGCAGTTCGGTGGTTTTCTGAAATTTCCTGATCTCCCGCAGTGCCACTGTGCCTGGACGGAAGCGGTGTGGCTTCCTCTGCTTCGTTTGCTGCCTAGGCGTCCCTGCTTCACACACATGTTAAAGTTATTTAATCACAGGAGAACAAAAGGAGAGCAATTCCAAAGCCAAGACTTCCATATGGATACCTATCATCTAGGTAGAACAGACGCTATTTGAACCATGACACTAAAGAAAGTTTACTAAATCAGTTCCCACGTTGCAAAGACTAATAATGGATGAGCATAAAAATCACCTATCAACATCGTGTCTAAAAACCACACATTTCTTGGCTAGCAATGCTTAATACCATGTTTTATGGTCATAATGTTTCAGATAACCCCTACATGGACCAAACTGGATTGCTATTTTTCAGAATGAAAACAAGAAAAGCTTTGACTGATGAGCAATTGAAGATCTTTCTGCAACTACTGTTCTTATAATATATTCAGAAAACAACGATGAGGAAAGTACAGCAAACGGTAGAGCAGAGCAAGAAAAGGGACACATTGAGCCCTCAGGTCCCCCGGAATCCAAGAGACGGAAAGGAAAAGCTCCAACGAACCCATGAATAACCCTAGAAACCCCCCAAGAGAACGCACCTGAAGCCGATGTTCCAGCCGCGCTCCTCTGCATTCCATCAAACAGGTGGTGAGCAAGTCATCCATCCAGCCAAGAAACAAACAATAACAAAACAAAAAAAAAATCACCAAACGAAAGACCCGCTCCCGCACGCACCGTGGTCGCCGAGGTACCCGTGCCACCTGCAAAGGGGACAAGCAAGAGGCGGGAGGGGGAATAAGCTTCACCATCCACCGCCATGAAAGAAAAAAAATATAAAAGAAAAAGAAACGCAGAGGGGAGAGAGCGAGCGCTCACCACCAGCGCGCTGCGCCTTCGACGGCCGAGGGGAGCGCTCGAACTGGAGCTTCTTCTTGGGCTCCGCCTTCGACTTCCTCACCGCCGGGTGCTTCGTGCGAGCCATCTCGTCGGCGGCGGCGGCGGTGGCTGCGGTGACGTGGCGGTGGGTTTCAAACTGAAGCGGCCGAGGATTTCTTTGGGTGGCGTGGCGATCCCTTTTTGCGGTTAGGCCCTTGGTTTTGTTGTTATTTATGGGTCAGTCTGTGTCAGTTGCGTTTTTCACATCCCACAAGGCCACAACGCTGCGCGCGTGTGCCCCCAACGGTCGAGTGATCGAGTTATGTTTCTTGTTTTTTTTCCCTTTTTTGCGAAATGGAGTTATGTTTATTGAATTCTATCCCAGAATAGTCATTTTTTGACATTATTTGACACTGACAGGACTGAACTAACACTATGCAAAATTTACCAAAAAGAAAAGGATGTAACAATCCAACGGTCGAATGAAAGATTGAAGATGAATGTTTTTTTTTCTTCAAAACAGGCGTTTTCCCCTTTGTTTTACAGGAATAATTAAACTACACCATATGCAACATTTACAAAATATACTCCCTTCTTTTATTTTTGACATATGTTTCATTATTTATCTTATTTAAAAAATGAGTATTATTTATTCTATTATAACTTGTTTTATCATTAAATACCTATATTTATTATATTCGGAAAAATATTTTGAATAAGGCAAATGGGTCGACGACACCATATTAAAAAACAGAGGATTAGTACTTATCACAATCACATTGTGTGCGTGCGGTTGACAAAAAACCATATATCAAACATGAATGCATGGCAAGTTCGGTGTAGGAATGGACATGGCTTGACCCACATTTAATCCTGGTCCACTCAAGTTCAATTAAATAAACAAAAATTCACACGTCATAGTGGATCAAGGATTATCCACTGGTTAGTCCATGCCATCGAAATAATACTCGACCGATGGGGAAGGATCGCCCACATGACTTTTCATTAAGAAGCAACATCAACCAAATCGGCCAACATGAATGCATGGCAAGTTCGGTGTAGGGATGGACATGGCCTGACCCACATATAATCTCTGGTCCACTCAAGTTCAATTAAATGAACAAAAATTCACACGTCATAGTGGATCAAGGATTATCCACCGGTTAGTCCATGCCATCGAAATAATACTCGACCGACGGGGAAGGAACGCCCACATGACTTTTCATTAAGAAGCAACATCAACCAAATCGGCCAACATGAATGCATGGCAAGTTCGGTGTAGGGATGGACATGGTCTGACCCACATTTAATCCCTGGTCCACTTAAGTTCAATTAAATAAACAAAAATTCACACGTCATAGTGGATCAAGGATTATCCACTGGTTAGTCCATGCCATCGAAATAATACTCGACCGACGGGGAAGGATCGCCCACATGACTTTTCATTAAGAAGCAACATCAACCAAATCGGCCAAAGTGAACCTTGACCTCCACATACATACGAAACTCACCCCTATGGATCACTTCCTTAACCGTGCTTCGAGATCCCTACCCCTACGCAATTATCCAAAATCCATGCAACATATTTGGCAGTAGCTATCCATTTTTTGTCTTTTTTTGGAAATCAGGTAAATATATTACCCGGCTTGCTATCCAATTTCACCCAGAATATAGTGAA
Organism: Oryza meridionalis; assembly: GCA_000338895.3. Classification (NCBI taxonomy): domain Eukaryota; kingdom Viridiplantae; phylum Streptophyta; class Magnoliopsida; order Poales; family Poaceae; genus Oryza; species Oryza meridionalis. Next base: position 24,353,650 of record CM002528.2, read on the forward strand.
AATGTGAAATCCGCACTGCTCATAATTTTTTCGGACGAGGTGACAACAACAGAACAGCTACAGTTTTGCTACCATTTCAGCAGCCGACAGAGATGAAAATTTCAGATAAGGCAGCCAGCCATTCGCTGCAGAAGTAGTAGCAGTACAGATACTAGTGAGTATTTTTCCTGAAGAAATCGATCAATCTGAGAAGCTTCTGCTGCTGCTGCTGCTACTGTGGGCGGAGGGAGGAGAGGAGGACGTCCTGGAGGGCGCTGTCCTTGTTCATGGCGGCCTTGAACTCGTCGAAGGTGACCTTGCCGTCGCTGTCGGCGTCCATCTGGTCGAACACCTCGTCCAGCTTCCCCGGCTCCGTTATGTCGCCTGGCAGGCACTCCTCCGGCAACGCCTTGTGAGGATCACCAAAGTTCAGATGAACAGCAGCTCGTCAGATTTTCAACTCAAAACTTGAAAAGAGACATGAACAAGCCATCTCAAGAAGAGCAAAGATTTGGTTTTCCTTTTTTAGGAGTTCTTACTCGGAGCATTGATGCCAGCTCTTCCTTGCTGATGCAGCCTGACCGATCCGCGTCATACATCTGAAAAGAAAAATGCAGTTTTTTTTTGTGTGCTCATGATCAGATGCTGAAATACCTCTCTTGTTATGAATTTTAATTGAATTTGAAGTTATGTATGATATGATATCATGCAATGTTTCTGATATTCCTGTACAGAAATTGGAAGGGCTGCCACTTCAGTTTGAGTCGAGTGCATTTGGAAATTTTTACCTGGAAGCACAGGCGAAGAGCATCGTCGCCTCGTGAGTTCCTGAGGCTGGAGAACCCACAAAGGATCTCTCTCATGTCAACGGTTCCATCACGGTTGTTGTCGAACAGATCGAATACGCGCGGAGCTAGGGGAATCAGTGAGTCCATTTTCATTGCTCTCAGCACCTGCTCAAACTCTGACAGAGTGGCGTTTTCTCCATCTGCACATCTGCACAAAGAGCACTTGCTTAGTGTTATACTTTTCGATTGGAACATCATATGTGTCATTTTTAAATCCTGAAACTATGAAGATTTTACGAGAAATCTGAACTTCTGAAGCTTCTCTGGCAAAGGAAAAAAAGGCTACCGCTTTCTGCTTATAAATCTTTTCGGTGTTAATTTCATCTGAGTTCATCATAGCACATATCTTCTACCACTTGAATCCTAATAAAATGGGCTGTACATGATATATGATACGTGAAAATATACTCCTGCAAAATTGGGACTTCTTCAGTGTTGTAAAAAGAACATTTGTTTTCAGAGAAGACAAGGACATATGACTCCCCTTTTAAGCAACTGTAGTGTTCCTCCAATTACTAACTGAGAAATGCTAGTCCCAAAATTCTAGTAATTACACAAGAGGTTTTAGGCTGATCAAGTCATGATACTCACATTCGTCCAAAATGAAGCCGCAGATTATCCAGCTCCTCTGAGGTAAGGTCATGGGTTCCTAAAAGATTTCTCAGCCTTTTAGTCCTCAATGCCACTTTGCAGCTCAAAACGCTGGCTATCGCAGCTGCCCGCAATTTCCTTCTAGCATTGAACTTTTGCAGTTTTGAGACGACCTCTGCATCCATGAGATCTTGCTTGGCGCAGTCTCCAATCACCCAAGGATGCCTCAGAAGCTGGTTTCAAATGACACATGGTATTCAAGTTAAGAACAGTTATAGTATCTTATCTAACATGGTAATATGCTGAAAAGGGAGCTTATGGGACAGACATCACTCGCTGTTGGCCTTTTGTAAGGTTGAACAGAAAGAAGGCGCGAAATCAAATCTTTCGCTGATGAAGATATCGTTTTCCATGTATGGTCCTGAAAACTGAATTCACCCTGAAGAAGCACACAAATTCTATGCCATTAGAGCAAGTTCCTGACTAATACAGGCATTTTCGAATAATTGGTGCCTTAACACTAAGGACTACAAATCCTCCTCTTATAGTCATGTTATTCGAAGGCACTATTGGTAATGGAACCCATAATTCTTCGGAAACAAACGGCACAGTTTATTTTCTTCAGTGGTTTACTGAACAACATTTGACTAGCCCAGTAGCCCCATATCCATACTGACTCAGTTCGTGTTTTTCATTGGAAAGTGTACAATCCAATCCATGTGTCTTTTGCGGAAGAGAACATTCTTTTACACCTTTTCAGTAAAATGTAAGGTCTAGTTAGCTACTGGCCAACTGCTATTGATTTGACATCTCAAGGCAACTTTTTCTACTAGAACTGGACAAAATATAGGACAATGCAGGTATAAACTGAAGTGCTAACAACTACCAAAAGACGACATTTCAGCAATGATCGGCAGGCAGATCTCCAAACTATGCAATGTCATTTGCTGCAAACCCACTGATAAAAGGCTAACAACTTAACACTCATGCTGAAATTTTAGAGTGAATCAAATGCCCAACACATAATTTGGGACTGGAAAACCGTATGGCCGACTCACACTCGAGGTCAGCTACATGTAACTCTCACCAAAATTGCATTTTTTTTGCAAGAAAAACACCCTCACATTCACGGGACAGAATTATAATAATTCTGCTTCATTAGAAAATGCAAAGATACTTATAAATCATCTTAATCAGAATACTTATAATGATTCTGCTTCCACTAAAATTGCCCGAAGTGTTTAATAGGTATCGTCAAATGCGAACCAGAATATTCCAAACCATTTTGAACACCATTGAAGCAACAATTTGACCAGAGTTAGCTCAGGAAACTTACTTGCAGGATCCTTTGCTGCTTTTCTCGATTGGTTGCAGCATGAAATGGTGGGCATCTGAAATACACAAACTACCAGGCTTAAAACTACGAAAATAATCCTAATCAAGGGAACTATAACAAGAAAATGGCCAACATACCCAGATAAAAGAATGTACAGAATTACCCCAACAGACCACATATCACTAGCAGCTGAAACCTCCTGCCTGGATAGAGCCTCCGGTGAAACATAATCTATTGACCCAAACAGCGCGACGATCGGGTCACTGAAATCTTCAACAGAACTCAAACCAAAATCCATGATCTTCAGTGTGGACTTCTCATCTTTGTCAGAGAACAGACAATTCTCCGGCTTCAGGTCCCTGTGCACAATGCTCGCCTTATGAAGAGCCTCCAGCCCGCTAGCAATCTGACGAATGACGCAGGCCGCATCGAACTCCGAATACCGGTCACGCCCCACAATCCGATCAAACAGCTCACCGCCTGAGCACAGCTCAAGGACGAGGTGCACACCATGCACATCTTCATACACATCATGCAGGTTGATGACATTAGGATGTGGCGCAACGCTCTCCACTATCCTCCTCATGACGAGTATCTCGTTCGTCAGCAGTGCGTCGGAGATCGATACCTGTTTCCACATCGGCAGGCCGGAGCCGGGCACGGGCTTTGTCCCCTGCTTCATCCCCGCCATCGCTGGGCCGAGCCTCCTCAGAGTCTTGATGGCAACCTGGGTCTTCTCTTCAGACTTGCTCACTCCCCTCCTTACTATTGAGAACCCGCCCCGGCCAAGAACATCCACAACTTCATAGTCATCGGACAACTTTCTGCTCTCAGTCTTGGACATTATGAACTTCGACTGCCTGCTCTGAAGAACTTGATAAATTGAGGAACCGAATAAGAAAACTCAATCGGCAGTAATCCAGTAGCAAAGCTGTGTCCTGAAAGAAGTAATCAGTAGCACAGGAAGAACAAATGAATCATGGGTATCTGCAGGAAGTAGGAGAAAGAGAATTTGGGGAACAGCAGAGCACAAACTGGAAGGAGCAGTTAGGAGTACAAAGCAAGCTCCTTCTCCTGAAGACCTGATCAGTAAACAAAACAATATGAGAGACCATTATATAGAGTAATGTGAGTACTGAAGGTTGTGACGATGGAAGAAAGGGACATGTGCTGACACAAGGGAATAAACCCTATCAAGGATTTCTTTTTGTGCAGAGAACAAGGTGACAAGAAGAGAGAAATGAGATGATTGGAAGAAGATGACAGGCCAAAATAGTTTTTGTTGACCTGGTTGCCACTGCTTGGAGCTGCTCTGAATTGGTCTTCACTCGGTGAGGCCTAACTGTAGTTTACTGCTTTGTCTTACACAGTTGTAAGCACAATTCCAGTGTAGCTGACAACATCATAAACATGGAAGGTAAGCTCTCCTCATGAAAATTAACACAAGATGTAAATTGGCCAGGTATGGTCTGGTCAAACGGCTGGAGAGGCAGTGCACAAATGAATCATTTTGATACATTTGTGCCATACAAATTGACAAATCTTCACTCTGGCATGGGTTTCCTCTTTCCAACTTAACCATTCATCATAGAAATCGACAAGGAAACCAAAATTGCAGAGGCAAATGTAAAAACAAAAATATTATATGGCTCATGAAATTACAATATGTAAGCAAAACTTCCATAGAACCATAATATGTTACCACTATGACAATAACGGGTTCACAGCTCCAGATATATCATGAATGCCCTAAACAGATGCTTCCACAAGGACAACGCCAGACAAAAATGCATCACATAAACAAAAATAATAATTTTCTAGATGAACTATGCCGAATCTCCAAAGCTCAATGGCTCTTGTGACGCTTAGGGTTTATCTTTCCATAGGCTGCTTGCCTTTCGGTGGTCATCTTCAACTCCCTCCTCCTACGCTTCCTTCGTTCACTTCTGGTTGATTTTGCCTTGCCATCTGCATCCTCCTGTTCCTCCTGTTCATTCGGCAGCTCCTTCTCTGGTTCTGATGAAGCAGGGCCTTCCTCAGACTTAGACTTCTTAGTTTTGACCTTCTTGCCTTCTTTATTCTGTCCTCCAAGGATCGAATCCTTGCTCAGTTTCCTATGATGCGTCACCTTCCATTCTGCCTCCCTGTAAGGAGCTATCTTCTTCATGGATACATACTGGTTCAAATCCTTGTCATCTGATGCCAATATCTCATATGTGCTCAGGCCAAAACTGTTTGGCTTAACTTGCTTGTACTTGAACCTAGTCTTCAGATCTCCAATAGTGTCCTCATAGTCTAACTTGTAGTACTCTTCCATCTCCTTCTCAAGCTCCACCTTGTCCTTCAAAGAAAATTTTCCTTTCATTTTCTGATTTGTCCCCTCACCATTTGCAATATCTTTTCCACCTTTCTTTTTCTGAGAAGCCCCCTCAGCTGCGGCAGACGATCCATCTTCCAGCCCATCAAGAGCCCAGTCCTTGGGCAGCCCAAGCAGTTCATCTTCTTTGTCAAAGTCTGGTTTTTCCAAATCAATTTCCTCACCACTCCCAAATTCAGGATCAACATCATCTGCTTCATAGTAATTGTCATTGAACGTCTCCTTCATTTTCCTGTCATACTCCTCAGGATCAAAATCCTCCTCCAAGTCATCGGCTCCGAGCTTGCAAGCTGCATCGCTATCAATTCCGGCAATCATCCGGATCCTCTCGAGCTTCTCGGCGATCTCTTTCTTCTTCAAGTTCTTCAAATGCTTCAACTCCTCTGCCTGCTCCTGCTTGGCCCGTGCTATCCGCTCCTCCTTGTTCTTGCGCTGCTGCTTCCTGCTGCTCTCCTTCTTCCTCACAGACCCCTCGACAAACCGAGAATGCCCCATCACCCTGTCCATTACGTCTGCACCAGCCGCGGCTGCTTCCTCATGCCGGAAGTTATACCTGGTCTCATAATCCTCCTGCTCAATGAGATGCTCCTCTTCGTCCGATACCTCCTGGATATCATCCAGAGAGTACTTCTCGCTGCCCGTCTCGAGATACGGCCTCTCGAGGAAGAATTTCTTCAGGAACTTGCTGTTCTCGTCCAGCTCCTCGTCTTTGCCGAAAATATCAATCAGTATCTGCTCAGTCTCCTTCTTCTCCTCGTCATCATCCTCCTTGTCACCACCATCTCCACCCTTCGGCTTCACTTGGAACAAATCGTCATCATCCTCGCCGCCATCGCCATCGCCATCGTCTAATGCCGCCTTCTCCGCCTCAAGGAAAGCCTCCAGCCCCTTCCTCTGCTGCTCGTCGTAGGCGATCTTGTCGTACTTGCTGCTGCTGCTGCTGTGGTCGCCATGGCTAGCCTGCGCCGCGAACTCGGGGCCCTCCTCGAGCAGGTGGCGAGCGTTCACGTCCTTGAGGTACAGAGGCCGCTCCTTCTTCTTCTTCTTGGGCTTCTCCCCCTCCTCGTCGCCGGATTCACTCTCCGACGAGGAGGAATACATCTTCGCCTTCGCGTCGAGGATGGCGGCGTCGCCACGCCGGATGCGGCGGATGACCTCGAACATCTGGCGGTCGACGCGGCGGGACGCGATGGCGGCGTCATCGTCGTCCGACGAGGACTCGTCGTCGTCGTCGTCCTCCTCCTCCTCCTCCGGGACGAGGCCCTTCTTCTTGCGCTCCTCCAGGCGCTGCAGCGCCTCCCGCCGCTTGTTGTGCTCGAAGCGGCGGGCGTACTCCTCGTTGATCTGGATCTTGGAGAGATCGTCCTCGCCTCCTCCTCCATCAGACTCGCCGTCGGAGCCCGCGAGGATGTCCTTCTTCTTCTCCTCCTCCCTCCTCTGCTTCATGGCTGCCGCTGCGGTGGCGGCGGCGGCGGCGGCGGCGGCGCAGCGGGGTAATTAGGGTTTTCGCGAATAGAGAGGAGCAAACCAATATTAAAGAGATGCAACTGACATGTGGGTCCCACCTTTACTGGAGGCCCATCTATGAATTTCGCGGCCCAAGAGACGGAGGCCCAGGGGCAAATGCGTAATTTCGGCTGCGAGGCGGCACCTATATACACCGCGTCGAGCTAAACCCTAACCAGCCGCCCATTCGCGCCGCCGCCGCCGCCGCCGCCGCCGCAGAAGCCACCCGCGCCCCGCCGCTCTCGTCGTCGTCGCCGCCGCCGCCGCTCTCGTCGTCGTCGCCGCCGCCGCCGCGGCCGCTCGATCACGATGGCTCCCACCAAGAAGGCGGTAAGGTTCCTGATCGATTGCGCCCCCTCCCCCTCCTCGTCGCTCTCTCCCGCTGCGCCCATTTCGTTGCGATGTTTTTGCTGGTTTCTGATGGGTGGGTTTCGGCTGTGGCGATGATGCAGAAGAAGAGCACGGACAACATCAACAACAAGCTGCAGCTGGTGATGAAGAGCGGCAAGTACACGCTCGGCTACAAGACCGTCCTCAAGACGCTGCGCAACTCCAAGGGTATCGATCCCGGCCCCTCTCCTTCGCGATTTATTGTTGTTGTTTTGTTCGATCTGGTAGTGTTAGTGGAGGTTGATTGATTAGTTTGCTCGCTTCATCCGAATTGTAGGGTAGATGGGAGTGTTATGATTGATTGATGCGTTGCTAGCTAATCATAGTCTGCCTATAGATCTGCGTGTTGGTTTGTGCGATAGTTTTCGGGTAGATTGGACTGTCTTATGTTTATTTATGGGTGGAATTGTTGTAAATCCTTTGGAAGTTTATCGGCTGTAAATTTAAGTTTAGATGGATTGTGGTGGGATTTATTTGGGATGCGTTTTACATTGCGGTTATCTTGAATGAATGGGACTGAAGTTTACCTCTTTGGCTTGCTTTTGCGGTGTCTTAGAGATGAATACAGTACCCTATAACAATACCAACCTCTTAGTTAATAGTTCTCCATGATCTCCATCATTCTGGGGGACAACTGGAGGTTGAAACATTTGTTGTTTGCAGAGCATAGATCATGTTATATAGTGTGATGTCTGAAATGGTTTTATCGTTTTTATATGTTCTCAGTTACCTGCTTACACATGATATATTCTTTTTTTGTTGTTGTACATATGTGCAAAATACGGTGCATTTAACTCAGGCTGTATTTATATTTTGATGTGTGGTCCTTGTTATTGTGTTTGTTGCTTGTTGATATTAGTTAAGAAAGTTAAATGCAAAGTTGGTATAAAACTAAGTTAAGTTCTTTTCCGTTGCTCAGTTAATTTCTCTTGAACCTAAATTTCTTGAGTTGAATGAATTTGCAGTTATAACATGTAGGAAATTTCAGATAGATTGACTCTGTCGGTTTCATGTGTTGTGGTTTCTGATTGTGACATCAACCACATCTTTTTTATGTTTAGGGAAGCTGATTATCCTCGCAAACAACTGCCCTCCACTCAGGAAGTCTGAGATTGAGTATTACGCCATGTTGGGAAAAGTTAGCGTTCACCATTTCCATGGAAGTAAGTTTGTTTCATCCTTCCGAACCATTTATGTTTTGTGTGATAGCATCTGTATTCATCTACATGTCACGGTTTTTCCATGATATAGTTTGGTACTGTATGTCTTAATGTGCCTTCGCTTTCAGACAATGTTGATCTTGGAACTGCCTGCGGCAAGTACTACCGGGTGTGCTGCCTCAGCATCATCGACCCTGGTTCGTCGCTACCGACATCAGTTACATATATTTTCCTCTATGGCACCCTCAGAATTACTGAATATATTCGCCTCGTTCCCTGTTTCAGGTGACTCGGACATCATCAACACAACCCCTGCCTCCCAGTGAAGAAGTTTTTTACCTATTTAGTTGAGATGTAGGGTTCAGACGTGCTTACATGGCCAATGGCTGTTTCTTGGTTATCTTTAGTTATGTAATTTTGCTATGCTGAGTTGGGATCTGCCATACAGATAATACTCCATATTGTTGTTAAGGCATTTCTATGGTTTTGTTTGATGAGATCTCTATTTATATATTGAGCATGTTTATTCTCCTGTTCTGTGAGCATGAGCAAACATGTTTGCTTACTTGCTTATGTGGTTCGACAGCGAGATTATGGTTGTTGGCTATCTCGAACTCGAAGCTTCGAATCAGTGCTTTCTTTTTTTGTTTATCCGTGGTATGATTCGTTGATTGCCGTTTTGGTTTCTGCATCTCCTGGAGAATCTGGAAACGTAGTGTGGCTTCCACGTTTGCTTGTCGGTTTAATTATCGCTGTTTAGCAGCTGCTGTTTTGTTTATCCTTTTCTATTTTACGTGACGTAATGATGCTAATCTCCTGATTGTAGGTTCATCCGTTTGTGAAACGAGTGCATTTAATAGGTAAATTTAATTAGTTTCTATTGTTGTAGTGTTGAAGTGCATCTAACAAAACTAATTTTGTGAAACATTTTTGGTTTGAACAAGGCACGTGTGCACTGATAAGTTGATGTGAGCAGGTCAACACCATCTAATTGGGCACACAGATTAGCTATCAAAGGGATTAGTAAGTAATTTAGTACTAGTGTGCCGTAGTTGGTAGTATCATGGGCTCAGAGTGGTCTTCCCTATTGAAAAGAAAATTAAATTGTGGACCAAAGAAAGAAAACAAATTTTGACCATCACGGAAGGTTCTAGCGGCCAGCAGAGTCCACACCTGGCACATTATTATGCCACACCTGGCACATTATTTCACATTCCCAAAACCAAAACATAAATACAGCACAAAAAATTGACAAAATTTATGGAATATATGAAGTAGAGCAACCAATATACGACTTTAATTGCCATAATAATACGCAATATACCCAAATATAGCGGCTCCCTAATTTCCTCTCATAATTGCCGGTGCGGGATGCGGGAGTTGGTTCGACCAGCCCAACCGCTTCCCACCCGAACCCGACCTGCCACGTCGGACCAAGTCCAACGCATTTCCGCCCCCTCCACCCAATCCCGCGCCGCCACGTGTCCCCGCGTGCGCGAGAAATTTGTCCTAAATCCCACCATTACCGCGGCCGCTTTCACATCTCCTCCTCGTTATCATCTTCTCTTCTCTCTTCCCGGCGGCGACGCGGCGGCGCCGGTCAAACCACTCCTCGCCGGCGAGGTCAGCGCGGATCGGGCTCGGGAGGAGGCTAGGGGTTTGGCTCGAAGCGCGCAGCTGAGGCGGTGGACTTGGCGGCGGCGGCGGTGGTGGCGGAGGAGGAGGAGGTGGGGAGGTGGAGGTGGAGGGGAGATGGAGGGGTTCCTGCAGAAGCTGAAGGGGCTGGACGCGTACCCCAAGGTGAACGAGGACTTCTACAAGCGGACGCTCTCCGGCGGCGTCGTCACGGTCGTCGCCTCCGTCGTCATGCTGCTGCTGTTCGTCTCCGAGACCCGTAAGTGTTTGTGTGCCGCGCGGATGTTGTGTGCTGTTCGCGTACTCTCCTATCCGTGGCCGTGATGGCTCGATGTGGTTTGGAATTCGAGGAGTTGGTTCCTGCCAATAAGGTCGGATTTCGAGTTGTCGATGGGGATGGGGATTTAGCGTAGGATTTGAATTCAATGATGCAGTGGGCGTTCTGCTGCTGCTGCTGGATGCTTGAATGTTTGGAAGATTTCGAGGGGCACCTGACCGCGCTCTTGGTAATTTCTAGAAGAAGGTGCCCTTTTGGGTAGACATGTTGGTTTTGCGGTGTGTCAGGGTAACGAACTAAAGATGGGCATGTTGCGATGGGCATTGCCGCTAATGGTGATGTATGCTGCGCGCGATTTTTCTTTTTTTTTCTTTTTCCTTTTCGGGTGTGAGATTCCTGAAAAGTTCAGGAATGCTTTTGGCTGAGTTCCTGCGTCTGAGGGAGATAAATTAGTTTAATTTTTTCTGCTATCACTTGGATTTATGTGCTGCTATCACTGTTGGTTCGTGAAGGGTAAGTTTTTGTGTTGTTGGCTCTGCATGTTGGATCATGCGTGCAAAATTAGGTCGTCACAAGGATTATGCCGTTTTCAAGTTACCTTTTGAGTGAAGTCTGTTGTTGCAAAGGTTCTGTTTTATTTGGCCAGCATGGCCTTACATTACTTTGGAGAACAAGAGGTTATAAGTTGTCGAATTTTTATGCTCTTTTTGTTTGGTGCAATTTGTTAGTGTTTATTTTTTAAAAAATTTCTGGTAGTGAGAAGGTTCTTTCATAAAATGTTTTTGCAGGGTCATATTTTTATTCAGCAACAGAGACTAAGCTAGTGGTTGACACATCAAGAGGGGAAAGGCTACGAGTCAATGTTAGTATTTATTTGATTGTTAAACTTGATTCATGTCATATGTTGTACTTCTATATTGTTTCTAGTATAAAATGCATACTCTTTTGTATGCTATTCACTAACAATCTGTTGGGAACTAGGTGTGAATATTTCCTGTTAACTTCTAATGCTAAAACTGTTTTGCAGTTTGACGTAACTTTTCCGAGTGTTCCCTGCACCCTTCTCAGTGTTGATACCATGGATATTAGTGGAGAGCAGCATCATGACATTGTATGCACTTATGCTACATCCTCTTCTAATTCTTAGTATGTGTTGATTTGTCCATCTTATCATTCCATTGTTTGTTGTAGAGGCATGATATAGAAAAGAGGCGATTAGACGCACATGGTAATGTCATTGAAGCTAGAAAAGAAGGCATTGGTGGAGCAAAGGTTGGTGATCACTGCTTTAGTTACACCTTGAGGTTGAGCTCATTAATAAACTAGGTGATTACCCAAGCTTTGCTGCGGGAATTACTAAACAATTCTCAATATATATTTTTCGACAATCAAGCTAGCAGTAAAAAGGAAAAAAATAATGAAACATCAGGGTTTATCGATACTTATCATGAAACAAAGAAATGATATCCGCGCTTTAATGTGAAACATATAACATATTATAAAAATGATAGATAGATTTGTTAAAATATTGTGCAAATGATGTGAGGGGTGGTGATTAGATATGCTTGCATGTTGATTTGTAGAATTAAATAAATTGTAGATGATGTTGTATGCTTGCATGTGTTAAATATGTATTTATTGCTAGTGGGTGATGATGTGACATTGTTGCATGTTGAGCTTTAGACTTGGTGAGCTATAACTTTATAGAAAGTATAGATTTAAAATACCGAACTAGAGTTGCCTGTACAAATTATTCTTGGTGACCTAGTATTTTTCCCTATGATGTACAGCATTGTAGTTGTTGGAAAACAAGTGGAAATTTAAGTACTTAAATATTTTTATTGTCAATACCTTGTTTTTTACATGAGGACATAACGTGAGCATAGCATGTATAATGTTACAGATTAGAATATAACCGTTTGTGGACTGTCCATATGCTGAAAACATACTCCAGTATCCACTTAAAACATTTCCTTCTTGCTGCCTTTAATAGATAGAGAGTCCATTGCAAAAACATGGAGGAAGACTCAGCAAAGGCGAAGAATACTGTGGCACGTGTTATGGTGCTGAGGAGGTATGCACAACCTTTTCTAATGGGAATGTATTTTGTTTATACCTCTTATTATTTCAGCTTTCTGAACTTACCATGTTCTTTGTTACATTCTAACTTCGGATGGCTTTCTGGACTTCAGTCGGATGAACAATGCTGTAATTCTTGTGAAGAAGTTAGGGAAGCATATAAGAAGAAAGGATGGGCCCTTACAAATCCTGATCTAATTGACCAGGTATATTAGTTATTTTGGCATGGTTTACCTAGATATATCCATTGTTTAGATTTCCGTTGAGTTCTCTTGGGCTTAGTTTAAGTTTGGAAAATTTATGTATGGCAAATAATGTTGAAGATTGCACTATACTTAATTAATATAGTCTATATAGAGGTAGTATCTCTTTAGAAGCCACTATTACTGGAAGTCCCTGAGAAATGATTTTATTCCTCAGTCCCATATCTGCCTTGTTTCTCTCCACTAACCAATTAGAACAACAAAAATGGCCTACACCTGATGTAGTGGCATACCGTATAGTTAGATGCCTGTTGCACGTATACTCTAGCCTTTCTATACTAGTATACTTGTGTCTAGTGACAAGCTAGTGTGGCACACCTCTCTTTCATGCTCTTGCTTTGCAAGGCAGGGCTCATTTATGAGTGAAAAGAGTGAGGCTACGTCATTTCTGCTACTATTTACTGGAACTTCCGCCCTACTGATTTGTTTTCCTTGGGCATGACAGTGCACCAGAGAAGATTTTGTGGAAAGAGTTAAAACTCAACAAGGTGAAGGTTGTAATGTACATGGCTTTTTAGATGTCAGCAAAGTTGCAGGGAACTTCCACTTTGCTCCAGGCAAAGGATTTTATGAGTCAAATATAAATGTTCCTGAGCTGTCGGCACTTGAGCATGGTTTCAACGTAAGTAGGTCCAATCAATGTTCCTTTTCCTTAAAGTGTTTTTATTCAGTGTTTCTGATATGTTTGTGTATAATTTTACCAGATCACACACAAAATAAATAAACTGTCCTTTGGGACAGAATTCCCTGGTGTTGTTAATCCACTTGATGGGTACGTCCATAGCTCTAGCTCATTGAGCATATAATTATAGCATTGCACTTATTCTCCTAGTTATATTTTTTTTTCAATTTTTATCTTTGTACCCTCATGTCCTAACAAATTTCATGAACGTCAGTGCTCAGTGGACACAACCAGCATCAGATGGGACATACCAATACTTCATAAAAGTGAGGTCTTGTTATCCATGTTTACATGTTTACATTTGTATGAGTTGTTTCTGCTACAAACCATCATTTGAAAATAAACTTACTGGGTTTTGCTTAACCAGGTTGTTCCTACAATTTACACTGATCTAAGAGGGCGCAAGATTCATTCCAACCAAGTTAGTGAAGTTTATTGAATCATGTTTATACTTTATTTTTTTTCCAAGCCTAGTGATCTTATTGTTACTTGCATTCACAGTTCTCAGTAACAGAGCATTTTAGAGATGGGAATATTCGCCCCAAACCCCAGCCTGGAGTATTTTTCTTCTATGATTTCTCACCCATAAAGGTAATAACAATGGAGAGAAATGATGTGTGTACAATTCGTATGTAGTCATGTTCATTTTTCTCTTTTATGATTCTATCTTAGTTTGCTCTACTCATCTTCCCAACCTGTGGATATGTGTTGCCAAGCTCATCTGTTGAATGGCTGGCTGTGTTGGTGTGACCATTCTTGCTGCACATGCAGAATGCTCCAAATTCACCGTCTGTTATTATTCAGTACTATTTAATTACTTTGGACACAAGAGAAGTCTACAATACCTTTGTTTCACCTTTATCTATTCTGACACCGCAGGACCAAACTGGAATTTGTAGGCTTTAGGTCATGGAGAGTTTCTGAAGTTAGTTATACTAGTCAGTAGCTAAAAGAATCAGTTCATTGATGAGATATATCTGTTAGGAGTATCCTAGTATAAAATTTGGTATTATCCTTTTATTATTTTTATTATTTGCTGAATGGCTCCAAAAATGTCTGCATATGCATCGTAACACTTTGAATACAAAATTGACAGTGCATGTCTATACTCCTTCAAAAGCCTCTAGTGGTGGTGGCAGGGAATTTGCCACCCCACTATTGCTTTTTTTAGTTTTTACAAATTGTCCCCTGATATTTTTCTAATAATGTGGTATAGTTCATATATTTGGTTCAAACAAGTGAATAGCAGATAATGAAATAAACGAACAATTGATACTAAGATATTTGATTAATATATATATATTTCTATGACATATTATGATATTGTTTTTCTTCTGCCCATAGCAAAGCTTGGGCATTTTGCTAGTACTCAAAAGTCAAAACGTATACATGTGGATAACATACTGTTTCGTATCATAACGATTAACTAATTCTCATACTCTTATCAGATTGAAAGGTACTCCTTTTAACTCTTTAGTTCTGTGACCCACTAAAATCTCAGTTCTCCACCTTATGTTTTTGCAGGTAATATTCACAGAAGAAAATAGTTCCCTGCTCCATTATCTGACGAACCTATGTGCTATAGTGGGAGGTATTAGCATTACCTCTATTTTATTCTCAAACTGATTAATCTTTTTTTTTTCTATTGTAGTGAATGAGTGTTATCTCTTCGGTCGTCACTAACAAATTCTTATAGTTCTTATACATTTCACCGAAAACTCCAATGCTTATTTGACAAAGTTTATAATTAGTTTGTTACTATTTGCTAAGTGATGAACCGTTGAAGGAATTGGCTCTGTTTATCTATGTGCTGGTGTATAAGTAATGTAGCAAACCTAGTATGGATGCAAGTAACTAAACTTTTGTCTGCCTTGTATCCTCAGGGGTTTTCACCGTCTCCGGCATCATTGACTCGTTCATATATCATGGGCAGAAGGCACTCAAGAAAAAAATGGAGCTAGGCAAGTACAGATGATTTACCTGAAACATGGACTGGCCCTCATGTTCCCCAAGTTCCCAAGTTCCGTGGCTTGTAAAGGATCCAATGCTTAAGACCTGAAGACGTTGCTTTGCTGGAAGGTTTTGCTAAGGCCATCAGAATTGACGATATTGCACATTAGTTGATCAAAAACTCGTTTACATGTAAAAAAAAGACAGAATATCATGGCCTTGGGCCTGGGGGAGTGCTTTGATGTCTCAGTGAGACTCTTTTTGAGTGGCCAAAACTGGCGAAATGAGATGGATAGAGTGTGCCATCTAACACTGTTTGACGTTTTCTGTATTTCTTTTCAGGAAGAACTAGAACTTACATTTTTTTTGTTCTTTTTTTTTTTTGCTTCATCTGAGTGCATTAGTAGAGATATAACCCATTTCTTGTAACTTCAGGGTGTTCAAAGAGACAATTTGATCATTTTCGTGTCACGTCCTTCTGCCATCGTTTGACGCTTGCAATTTATTCAGGAAGAACTAGAAATTGCAGTTTTGCTTCTCTGTGAGCATTAGTAGAGATACAAACCATTTTTTAAATAGTATATATATATTGTGGTTATTTGCCAAGTTGTTTGATATACAAAGGATTTGAATCTCTAATCAACGAGTGAGTTGACCTAGTTCCTATTAAACTACATACTTGATCAGATACGTCACGATTAATTAACTATCATGTTCTTAGTTTAAGTAAGAAGATAGAATTAGGGAGTATATTACGATTAAATTATTGTTAATCTGATTCACCTTGTACTTTCATCAGGTCATATGCACAATCCAAATCTCTAGAGTTCAATGGATAAGAAGAACAAATCAGAACTCGCATCGACTGATCTGCACATGAACCCTCATCAGGATGGTCAATGGAGAGATTGCGTGGCCACGAGGTTACAACATAATATTTATCATATAAAGATTTCACTGCAATTGGTGAATCTTTAGTAATTTGATCCATAGGCGAAGTTTCTCCTGTAATCTCCAGCTTTCTTCATGGAACTGCAGCTTGCTGCTGATATACAGGAGAGTAAAACCAACTTAATCTGCCAAGGCAAGTGCCTGTAAAAAATAGAAAAAGAAATCAAGATGTCTTAACTAAAAAGTCTCACATTGAATGAAGGGTAACAAGGCAATTTGTAGAGTGATGTTTGTCTTTTAGGTTTGTTTTTCAGGAAGCTACGAATTTAGTCCTAAGATAAACTTTTGGTCTTTTGGGAGCCCTTTCCTAGGTTGGGTTACCCTACAGAATGGTCTAAATT
This sequence comes from Oryza meridionalis, assembly GCA_000338895.3. Lineage (NCBI taxonomy): Eukaryota > Viridiplantae > Streptophyta > Magnoliopsida > Poales > Poaceae > Oryza > Oryza meridionalis. The sequence goes on from CM002528.2 coordinate 24,370,015, forward strand.
CTAGGCTGTTTGAACCAACCTTCTGCTGGAAAGCAGCTTTCTGGAAGCTCAAAGATTTGCATAAATAATTTTTTTTTCAGGAAGTTCATGCTTGCTGCTTTCTACATGTACTATTTGGTTCAAAATGATATTTATTTTAAAAACAATGTAATGATTTGCTTTGTTTTATACTCAATTTTAATTAACGGAAAATCACAAGAAACAAAGGGGGCAAACGGTAAACTAAACTGCAACCCAAAAGGACACCCACCATTCTATGATTTGACCCAAGAACATTTCAGTTATAGTTAGCTGGTGAATTTTTTTTTTTTTCAGAATTGAAATTTAAGTTCTTCTGCATACGCATCTGGGTAACTGGGTTGTTTTGGCAAGAAATTTAGTGGCAATGTGGTAGCTAATTTGTTAATCCTAAATTATCATGAACTTCATCTGTACTTTGTCTTGTGACTAAACATTGCTGGTCAAAGATGGAAATACATGCAGTTCCAACTTCCAAGTTTCATGTGGTCAGTAGTGAGGACTTACATGGAAGAAACCTCTCTACTTCCAAAGCTCAAGTTGATGTATATTTCATCATTAATCTGCATAAACTAAATCACACTCTGAGCATACAAGATCAATCATACACCAGCTATTTGTTTTATTTTCGAAGGACCTCTTAATCCATCAGTCCATACATGCAAATCACTATTAGCAAATTTAATAGCCCATGAGACAAAATATTTGCAACTTGAAGTGCATTAATTGTATAAGAAGTTAACGCGCAAATGTACAATTTATTTAAAGGAATACATGCTCTAGAGTTGAGACAGCAAACATGGACATTATCCAAAGATTCCCCATACTCCCAATCGTTCTTAGCTTAGTATTCGAAAGTACAAATGCCAGCTAAGTTCAAATGCAATAAATGTAGAAGGAATTACTTTAGAGGCCCACCTTATGAGTGACCCTATGAAATATCTGAAACTTTAAAATCTCTTAATTATTCATAGCAAGAATGAGCAAATTGTTGCTGTTGTGTCCAATAATGGATGTCCTAAGTTGACGTCTTCTGAAGCCTTCTTGTAAGAACTGCCAGTTCCTTTTTTTTTTTTTTTGTGTGTGTGTGTTTGTGTTTCTAGTTTACAAGAACCTATCATGGCCCAAATCTCATGGAGATAGGACTGGATCTATATCTTGCCCTTAACATCAAGGATTAATCCTGAACTGTAATTTTTAACAAGGCGGTAAGATAGATTAAAATATGAGAGAATATCTGCCCATGTAGCCAAAAGAGATAAGATTGGCACTAAGTATAGTGCTAATCCACTGGCAAAGTCAACTTCAGAAAAGAAACCTCACAACTGTAACAGGAATCAGCATATATTAAAGTATTAAACACACCAAAATGAACACGCAAATCAAAAATATAATGGCAGCTGATATCCTGCAGAAATTGTCAGCATCAGATTGGTCGTTTTCATTTCACAATCCCAAAATGAATGTATCTGGCCGTCTCTTTTTCAAGGCTAACAGCAACCTCCGTGTATGGAACTTCTTCCAACCATTTTCCTGGCAGCGCAAGAATAAGTTGTACATGAATTAGTTTATTTTATCCATAAAGTGGTAAGAACATATACACGCAGCATTTTGAGGGCAATGCAACATATCTGTCTCAACATGCAGATCCAAGAGGATAAACACAAGACTCATTGGCAAGAGGACACCGAGAAAAAATGGATATCTCATTTGTCTAGTATTTATTGATGTAATAATAGTTAAGAATTGCCATTTCAGGCATCATCCTTTGCAGAAATAAAACAAAGACTAGTGAGTGATAAGAGGGACAAAAAGAGCAAACAATCAGTTTGCATGATGATAGTTGCATAAAATCATGACATGGCATTGGGAGAGCAATGAGAAAGATACACTAACTTGATATGATCTCCATATAACCAACAGAATGTCACCACTGTACAGAGAGCTAATACAACAGAGAGCAAAGCACAACCTATTACATAGACCAGAAGTTAAAAGTAACTAGATGACTGCCTGGACCAACAAGCTAGGTTCCCAGTAACAGCACAAGATATCTAGAAGCCATTCATCTCCAGAAGGTAAGTTCGCCTCTTCATCAGCGCCTTCACAGCAAACTTGAATGGTCCATCAAATGCTCCGGAGACAAATGCATCCGTTTCCTTGCGGCTAGTATGACCACCACTGCTTCCCTCGGGCGAGGGCTTGATAGCGACCAACGTTGCACCTTGCAACGCAATGCCGCCAGGAAGCTCAAGATATGGAGCGTATTTGAGCTTCATGTTGCATGCTGGGACCTGAGTCCTGTTAGAACATGCTGAGGCCGACAACTGGTTCTCCCTAAATTCCTTAAGCTGCTCCGCTCCCATGGACAATGTGCCCTGGCCATCAGCATCGGTCAGTACCAGGCTTGTAAGAGTGGGATGATCCTTGATAATTGACCGAAGAAGGAAATGTCTCGTTGATGCTGCAATCAGAGAGCTGATTGTCCACACGACACGGAGTTTCAACCCTCCATTGGTATAGAAGGATTCAGGCATGCTTCCATTGTCCTCCGAATACGGCTCATGCTCTGCACCAACAGGCTTGCGGTCGACCTGAGTACCCCCGAGAATCACACAATTCTGAAGCGTACTCCCATACTCCGCTCGCCATTTCAGGAGAACTCCCTCCTCAGTCCCCACATCCCCCGAGGGCAGCTCCACCCGCAGATTCCGGATGTGCATGAAGTTCCGGAGCACCTGCGCTGGCGAGTGCTGGGCGAGCTGCGGGAACAGCGGCCGCCCCGCGCCGTTCGAGCCGCGCATGCTGTGGAACGGCTTGATGATCGTGAACAGCATCATCTTGAGGAAATGCGAGAGGATGTTCCTCGGCTTCGGCGAGGACAGGTTGAGCGCGTCCTCGGCGTCGCCGTCGACCGTCACGACGCGGTCGATCTTGACATAGACATCATGTACGAGGGGGACGAGCCCGTAGAACCGCTTCGACACGGCGGAGCACCGGCCGAGCGACCGCACATCCTCGACATTGTTGAGGATCACCAGCACAAGCGAGTCCGGCAGCCGGTCGAATTGGTCGGCCTCCAGCACCGGGTCGGCATGGATTCGAGCCATTGGAAACCACCCGAAATGGAGAAATGGATCAAACGCCCTCTCCCCCCGCGAGGTTGCAGAGAAATGGAGCACTAATCTTTGCAACAGAAATGCCACGAACAGAAGCTGCTGCTCCTCCTCGACCTTGTTCCTCTCCGAACGGCTCACGGAACCATCTGAAACAGAACAAGAATACCACCACTGTATAAGCACACCGGATTAGGCGAAAAAGATGGGAGAGAATTGAATGCCGCGCAGCATGCATAAAAAAAAAGAAAAGAAAAACTCGAACAAGAAACTCAAATCAAGAAACCGAGAAGACGACGAATCCAAAGAGAGAACCTACCTCAGCCACCGCGCCACCACCAAATCAACCGCGAGGGCCAACCTTTCGCCTCCCACACGCGTCCGGATCCGACGCCGACGAGCAACCGTACGGTACCGAAATCGAGAAATCGGGAGAAAGGTCGCGCCGTTTTCCCACCGGAATCGAGAGTCCCCCCCTCCACGCGCAGCTCCTGTCCGACCAGCCGGAGATGCCGAAAGAGCTTCGATCTTGGAGGCCGGTGGGGGCGAATCGGACGGGATTAGGGTTTAGGGAGAGGGGAATTGGGGATAAGATGTTCTTGTTCTTGCCTCTCCTTTTCTTTCGTTTTCGCGAAGAAGAGGAAGAAGAGAGTTTCCCTGGGCGAAGTGCTTCTCTTTCTTCTCTCTCTTTTTTTTTTCTTTTTCTCGTCACACCACTCGACGCGGCTCTCCTTTAATATCGTCTCGCCCTTTTTGACGGTGGTGGAGACGCCGTTAAGGTAACGGCCTCCACGCCGTCCGTCCGTCCGTTCCACGTCAGCAGTAGATGCGAATAAGTGTGCGGTAAATTTTTCGTTACACGAAAAAGACTTACATGCGCATTCACCGCCGTACATGCAGGACACATCTTCCCACCCTCCGGGTCCCTTTAAACCGCAGGCAACGAAAAACGAAGAAGTAGGGAAACATATAATTCTGAAAAAAAAATATCAATATAAAACAGAGAATTGTAGAACACAAGAAAAAACAAAATAACCGTTTAATTGAATCATGGAAAAAACATTGGAAATTTTTCATGAGGTTCTATCTCATATTAAATTTCCTCAAAAACTTACATAGAATAGGGTATTTCATAGAAATTTTATAGGATTTCATTAAGTTTATTTCTTTGATTCAAATGGCTATATAGAAAATTTTTTTATAAAAATAAAATTCCTATCATTTTCATTCAAATCAGGGGCTCAGTCTCGGACGCTCAGCCCACGAAAAAGCAGACCCACATATGAATCATATTCGTTGATATCGGAATTTGAAATCGAGTCATGTATCTACGTCATCACCGTAACACCAATGATATCTTATCACTATATATTTATATATTGTTAGCCTCATCGTTTGTCATATGCTGATCATTTGTCATATGCCGGTTATAACCTGTAATTGCTTATTAAGAAAATGTGGGTAATTTTTTTTGTATATACTATTTAAGGGTCAATGAAAAAATAATACCCAAAATCAACTTAATACTAAAAAAATAAATTTAAAGTTTAAATTTAATAGCCGCTTATAAGCTAAAAGACGAACAAACGAGTCTATTATTTTCCTTAAAAAGTGTAGTATTTCACCCTCTTCAGTAACTATTTTTTATTATTTAACCCTGATTTTCCCAGTTGTGGCTGTGAGCTTTCACCGTTTGAGAGCAGCTTCAATGCTTGTTATCTCAATATGATTACCGCGTAATCTGATTTTTGCCAACTAACCGCCACGTCATTGAGATTGAGAATGAAATGTGTAGATATGAGTTAATTTGGATGAGGTGGCAAAAGGAAGGTGACGTGGCAGGCAGCATCAGCTTAATTAATCACTACAAAAGTGACATGCTGTTCTTAGTTTTGTTAAGGCAATTAATTTATTCACATTGGATAAGATAGAACCATCAGTCCATCAATATTGGTTAAAAATAGATACGGTATCCTTGATCAGTTTATAACTCATATAGTAATGTTTAAGCAACCTTATAACATCTTACAAATGAACAAATAATCAAACTTAATTGTACCAACAATTTGTCTCATTATCTTTTACACACATTTGATTTTGGACACAGCAAATTCATTAGAGGGCAAAATAGTAACAAAAGGCAGTTAAATAACTACTCTAAACAACACGAACATTAACACAATCACGTTGACCTCAAGCCATCAACGAATAATACCGGAGAGAAAAAATTCTCTGGTCTCTGGTCAAAAATGGCGAGAGATGCTTGGATCAGCACGAGGTCAAACATTAAAGGAGAGGTAGGTGTCCTGCTTTTTATTTGTTTTGCTAATGATAATAGCGATGCAAAAGATGGATTAAGATCTTAATTGCCATGTACATGGCATTGGCATAATTGTGTGTTCATACTGATTGAGGACGACATGAACGGCTACGGGCACCAACCAACGTGCCGTCTCAATCGCATCATTTTCCACTGCCGATTTGGGTTTTGTTTTTTGCGTGACAACAAATCTAGCAAGGAGATGCCTAACCTTGCAAAAGAGAGAAAAAAAAACAGCTCTGAAAGTGTTATCTGATTTACTACATAACAATATAAAATTAACGGTCTCGTTGCAAGGACCACTTGTTGATTTCTTTGTCAATATTAGGAATACTAGCATATTGCCCTTTACAAAGGGATTTTAATTAAATAAATTTATTATTAGCATGTTATTATCATCTCGTAATCGTTGTACATGTGAACCTTATTAAATCTATAGTTTTTTTCCTTCCCACAAAACTAAGAGTTGGTGAGAGTAGTTGATATGTGAGCCCTCTAACTCTACATGTCTTTTTTTTTTAAAAGATGGGAGTTGGCATTGGGGTGGTGGCACCACTACTCCCATTTACAAGGACTCAAGGAGCATAGATAGTAATGGGATGATAAAAATACTGGTATGAGATAAATTCTTGTGCAAAACAGAGAAACAATGGAGAAACTTGTTTAAAACGTATAAGAAAAACATAGTATTAGAAATATGTTTTTTTCACTAAGATACTTAACCATATCATAATGTAATCTTGTGACACCTACTTGAAAAATAAAAAACTATCCGCTTGTGAAATTACTTGTTTTATTATACATAGGATATATATATATATATATATATATATATATATATATATATGTGTGTGTGTGTGTGTGTGTGTGTGGGGGGGGGGGGGGGTCGGTAGGCACCACCATGCACCGATGGATTGGATAGAATATCAACGTTTTTCTTTTTCAAGTTAGATAGGAGTTCTTAACCGGTTCACGTTATCTATCATAATTATATTATCATTACATCTATTATAATGGTTTTTTGTTACAGAGATATTATATTAGTAGATCCTCACCTGTACTTAACCATATCAGAATGTGAATCTTGTGATGGTCTACTTGATTTTGTTTTATTTTTTAAAAAATGTAACCCAAGTGGTGCATTACACTGTAGTCCTCCGGATTGAAATGGACATGACGGCATAAGACGGCACGACCTGCTTGCGACAGGATCGTCTCAACTTTCACCTGCAATCTTCAGTTAAAACCGTGACAAAACACATGTCTCACCTACACTCTCATGCCTCTCAAAAATCACAACCTACCTGTACTAGTACTAACTACTTAACCATCAAACTGCAAAACCTGTTGCAGAATTGAGGAGATTTCAGAGCAGAGAGCCCACAGTTTTTTCGTTTTCGCCCTGCAAATGCTCATCAGAATCTGCCAAGAAACGGCCACCTGACGCAGACTTTTCTCTGAACCTCTAGTGTGCCGACAACTGATCACTGTTCCTGCTGCTGATTAGTAGTACTAGTAGTAGTACCAAACCTAGCTAATGCATCACAGCTAGTATGTGTGTGTCAAGCAGTAGCGGTAATCTACAGTTAGGCTAATCTAATCTTAATGATCAAGACACGCATGAGTGAGTAACAAAAAATGCATTGCCTTGGCGTCACTCACCTTACAAAATTGGGAAGCTTGTGGGGGCGTGTCAATGTCGGCACAGTTTTTGTGAGCTGCGTGAAACAGGCAGTACTGTTATATTCAGAACTCAGAGAGAGGAAGAGATTCGGATTTCAGATTTCATGTGTGTACTTCCTTCATCCCAGAATATAAAATTAAATTAAAAAAAGTATTATAATTAGTCGAGATAAGTTGATAAGTATAAAAGTTGTTATATTATGTGATAAATTTTAAATGAAAGTTACTATATTCTGTGACGAAAAGAGTATATTCTACTTGCTGTTGGTACATCACACCTCTTGTTTGTGTCACCATGTGACTTGTGTCACTGAGCTGAGCTCATCTTGTGCATGTTTCCAGGTTTGGTGCCTGCAAATATGCAGTGCAATTATGCAGGTTTCAATTCTTGCCATGCAGAGAGATGAGCAGCAAAGATGGGGCTTTCTGGGTCCTGGATGGATGACTGAAGATTTCACTGTTGCAGTGAATGGTGATCACAGATGAGAGATCACATTGATATTTCTGAAATTTTTACAATTTGGTCCTTTTTGAAAACTTATTTTACAAATAGACCCCTGGGAAAACTTAAACCGGAAATGGTCCTTTTTGGGGCGCCAGAGTGGCTGGCGCCGTACCCCAACATGGCGGCGCCAGCCACACTGGCGCCGTGCCCGTGCCACCGTGGCACTAGGGCTGTCGTGGAGGTGCTGACTGGGCAGAATGGGGGCGCCAGCCACACTGGCGCCGCCCCTCATACCACGGCGCCAGCATAGCTGGCGCGCCCCTCCTCTGTGCCTTAAACCCCGTGGGCCCCACCACCTTTCTCCTCCCCACTCCCATTTTCGCCATTCCCAGCCCGAGCAGCGAGCTGCTGTTCTTCTCCCTCTCTCTCCCCCTCACCTCTCCACCTCAAATCCACTCAATTTGAAGCCGTTTTTTGCGGGATTTTTTGTGGAAATCGAAGAGAAAGGTAGACTCCTTCATTCACCCCTCTTTTTTTTCGTTTTTATTGGTTGAATTTGTAGATCGGTGGGTAACCCTAGAACCCATATTTTACCCAAATTTGTGATTTTTAGCATTTGTTCTTAGGATTGGCTTTTTGTAGTGCTACATGTTTGCAATGTACTCATTGGTGTCATGGTTTTTTTAACCATATATGTGGTAATGTTAATTTTTGGATGGTTTGGTTGGATGGATGGATGAAAAATTATGGTTGAGGCATGACGGAGGTTTGGGTTGTATGATAGAGTATTTGTAATATTTCGATGTGTAATGCAGTAGTAAACTTGTTGATAGTTGTAGGTGGATTAAATATTTTTTTGGAGTAGTAGCTTTGGGACAATTTAAGTTATGCATTGGTTATAATATGTCGGTTTGGACTACGTTTAGGAATGAAGATTTAATTTTTGTTGCAAAGTTACATTTGATTTTTTGGTGTAGATGGATAGACTTGTTCGTGTTTACTACGGTGGTAGAGTGGTGGAACCTTATGTTGGTGGACATGTTGAGTTTGAGGATATGTCGTTGAAGACCATTTTGTTTCCCACCCACCCAACTCTAGATGAACTAAGGTCACGAGTGAAAGAAGTTCTTGGATGGACCGAGGATAATGTGGAGATTCGTTTTTATGGGAGATACGATGTTGGTCAAGGGCATAAGTATATATTAAATGTGATAGGTTAGTTGGAATGGGAAGTTTACTTTGATTTGGTAAAAGAGTCTCAGTTTAGATCTCTAGAGGTGTTTGCATCAAAGTTAGTTCGTACCGTAGAAAATTTGGATCTAAACAAATCTCCTTCTTATCATTACGTTGAGAAGAATTTTGTGACATATTATTCTCGTCGTGGAGGGGTTGCAAGTAAGAGTGAGTTGGTACGAGAAGACTTGGAGGGGGAAGGAGAGAAGAAGAGATCTTTGCTTGGAAATGATTTATGGGAGGCAGGACCATCAAAGAGACATTGCGGTACTGATGATGTGGATGCAGCGAGGGTGATGAAAAGGGAGTTAGTACAAGAGGGGCTTGATCTAAGTGAACATTTGTCGGCGAGTGTTCATTGGTCGTCGTACGGAGTCAACCCTGAATACCCGACAAAAGTAGCAGGCCAATATGTGAATCCAGATGATTACTTTGATGTCGAATTGAGTGGTGGTCACGATTCTGTCTCAGTAGAAGTCAATAGAGATGATGTTGACGAGGAGGCAAGTGTTGAGCAATATGATGTTAAATTTGCTGAAGACTCTGATGATGACCGTCCATTCCCTCCACTTACTAATAATGACAAGTTAGCATTAGAGGAATGTCGTGCGTTTGAGAAGGTGTTTGGGAGGAAGCCGGACATTCCTGAGTTTAGGGACCTAACACATGCCCATGGTGCACTACTAGATGGCGGCATCAACCTAGATCAGTTGCCAGAACCATTCCAGGTGGATGGTCTCAGAAAGGGTTTAGAGTTCCCATCCATGGTCGCATTGAAGCTATGGCTCCAGGAGTACGCCATCGTGCACCATCGTCCATACCGTGTTGTCAATTCTGCCGCAAATAGGAGGTACACTGTTAAATGTGAAAACCCACGGTGCAAATGGAAGGTCCATGCAACTAAGAGGTCTAGTGGCACGTGGAGGATATCACGGGTAGGTAAGGAACATAGTTGTGCTACTGCCGAAGGTTCAGGGAGCCACCGGCAACTGACATCAAAGTTCATAGCAAATAGGTTATGCAATGCCATAAAACTGCAACCTACACTCTCTGCTTCTGCGTTAGCTTTGTATATATTTGAGGTTTTCCAGTATAGGGTGAAGTATGGCAAGGCTTGGAGGGCACGAGAGGAGGCTATGAAGCTCATTTACGGTGAATGGGGTGAAGCGTATGTCCGTTTGCCCACTTTGCTGCAAGCCATTAAGCAGAGGAATCCCAGTATGGTCTACCACATCGATACTCATCCAGATAGGATTGTCAACGTTGATGGAGTGACCAAGAAAATTTTTATGCGTGCATTCTGGTGCTTTGGTCCTTCCATTGAGGCTTTTAAGCATTGTAGGCCAGTACTAGCTATAGATGCAACCTTCCTAACTAGGAAATATGGTGGTGCCTTGATGACTGCATTATCAGCTGATGCGGAGGACCAACTTGTACCTTTAGCTTTTGCCTTGGTGGAGAAAGAGAATTCACGAGACTGGTGCTGGTTTATCGATCTTGTCCGACGGGTTGTGGTTGGGCCGCATAGGGAGGTTTGTATTATCTCAGATCGACATGCTGGTATAATGAATGCCATGATGACTCCTGTTCCAGGATTGCCATCGGTTCACCACCGGTGGTGCATGAGGCACTTCAGTGCTAATTTCCACAAGGCCGGTGCGGACAAGCATCAGACAAAAGAGCTCCTAAGGATATGTCAGATTGACGAGAAGTGGATATTTGAGAGGGATGTTGAGGCACTAAGGCAGCGTATTCCCGAAGGTCCTCGTAAATGGCTTGAAGATGAGTTGTTGGATAAAGATAAGTGGTCTCGTGCATACGATAGAAATGGCCGCCGGTGGGGTTACATGACAACCAACATGGCCGAACAGTTCAATAGCGTGCTAGTTGGTGTTCGTAAGCTTCCAGTGACGGCCATCGTATCATTTACGTTCATGAAGTGTAATGACTACTTTGTGAACAGACATGATGAAGCTTTGAAGCGAGTCCAGTTAGGGCAGCGTTGGTCCACCAAGGTTGACAGTAAGATGAAGGTGCAAGAAAGTAAGGCGAACAAACACACTGCAAGGTGTTTCGATAAGCAGAAAAAGACATACGAGGTCACAGAGAGGGGTGGTATAACGCGTGGTGGTGTTAGATTCGGCGCAAGAGCCTTCAAAGTTGAAGGTGAGGGGAACTCATGTTCTTGCCAAAGGCCATTGCTCTACCATATGCCTTGCTCACATCTTATACACGTTTATCTGATTCATGCAATTGATAAGGAATCTCCCAACCGAATGCCGTATCAGTTCTCTTCAAGAGCCGTTGTGAACACATGGGCAAGTCGCTTTGAGCCATACCTCGACCCCACACAGTGGCCATCGTACGATGGTGAAGAATTTGTTGCTGACCCAAAATTGAAGATTAAAACAAGAGGGAAGAGGAGATCCAAACGGTTCAAGAACGAAATGGACTCGGGTCTGGGTGGTTCTGGAAGGAAACCACCTTCATGCGTTCAACTTGATGCTGCGCCGGTGCAAAATAGATGCTCGTTGTGTCACCAGGAGGGTCACAAGAAAACTAAGTGTCCTAAGCGTCCAAAAAAGAAGAAGTCCAAAAAAAATTTAAGTGTTAGGGAGGTAAATATTTTGTTTTCCTACTCATGTTCTCGCATTCATTTTCTTTTAATATATGTCACATTGGTAACTAACGGTGAATTTATTACTTTTTCATGTAGGATGGCCGAGGAGGGACAACCGCCGACTTACCCAGCCTTGGAGGCGTACTACGAGGCCCATCATCGCGGGGCTGCGATCGAGGCGGGGAGGGTATGAATCGGCATTGATTCACTTGTGCATAAGTATCGGTAGCGTGTATTTGACATTATATTAACTAATTGATTTACAATTGCTAATGCAGGTACTTCAACCGCTCCGAGTCAGAGCTCATGCCCCCCCAGTGTTCGACGATAGGTATATCCCGTACCTAAGGGCTGCCGGGTTGCTCGGGGTGGCCTTGGTCGTGAGCAGAGGAATGCCAGTGTTCAACGCTCCTGCGTTGACAGCACTTGTGGACAGATGGAGGCCTGAGACACACAGCTTCCACCTCCCCAGTGGTGAGATGACCATCACTCTACAGGATGTGGCTATGATCTTGGCCCTCCCATTACGGGGGCATGCCGTGACGGGTAGGACAGAGACTCCTGGATGGCATGCACAAGTGCAGCAGCTGTTTGGCATTTCACTGAACATTGAGCAGGGGCAAGGGGGGAAGAAGAAGCAGAATGGAATACCCCTGTCTTGGCTGAGTCAGAACTTCTCACATCTTGACGACGATGCCGAGCCATGGCGTGTTGAGTGTTATGCCCGTGCATACATCTTGCACTTGTTGGGAGGGGTTCTGTTTCCTGATGCTGGGGGTGACATTGCTTCGGCGATATGGATTCCTTTGGTCGCCAACCTTGGTGATCTGGGCCGTTTCAGTTGGGGGTCAGCAGTGTTGGCGTGGACATATAGACAGCTCTGTGAGGCCTGTTGTCGTCAGGCACCATCATCCAACATGAGTGGTTGTGTGCTATTGGTTCAGATGTGGATGTGGTTAAGACTACCGGTTGGAAGGCCTAAGTGGAGGCAAAGCTTCACTCCTTGGCCCTACAATGAGCCAGACATGGAGAAGACAGTGGCCTACCTTTTTGAGAGTACTGCCACTGCACATGCTCACCGGGATGTGGCATACAAGCATTATGTCAATGAGATGGACTGCTTGCAGCCTCAACATGTAAGTACTTCCAATATCACTTCTAGTTAGACATTTACTTCTTTAATTCAGATACTAACCAACGACATCTCTTCAACTTTTGCAGATTGAGTGGTTACCATACCACACAAATGAGGCTTCAAGCCTGACCCTGAACTCGATGTGCAATCGAGACTCTGACTATTTCATGTACCAGTGCCCATTGATTTGTTTCTGGGCAGTTGAGTACCACCTTCCGCACCGTGTCATGCGACAGTTCGGGAAGAAACAAGATTGGCCGGTTGAGGACATCTCAACTGGAGTTGAATTACACAAGTAAATATTTCTTATCTTTGTTTGCTTTCATTGTCAACGTTCAATTTTGTACCATTTAACCCTTGTCGATGCTCACTACTGTTTCATCACCTTCTACTTGTCTAGGTATGACAGGGTGAGAACAAAGAAGGTGAAAGACTGGGGGCTAGAGCATAATAGATACATTGATGAATGGAGAACAGCCGGAAGGAACGATAGGTACATCGAGACTATACACCAAAATCATCTTTTCTCAGAGTACCTTTGTTGGCTGCATAGGACATATAGACTGTTCCTCCGCCCTACTTGGACGGAAGCCGACATAGAGGATGACCGCGACTCCGATGAGGGGCGGAATCCCTATGATGTCCGGACTAGAGTTGGATATCAAATGGAGCACGCCCCACTTAGAGACAGAGTCGTAAGTTTTCTTGCATTTGTCAAAGTTACTTCCATTTGCACCCTAGACCCTAACATATATCTTTTCACGCTTTCAGTCGAGAGAGCTCCTCAGGAGTGTGAATGAAATGGGGCATGCCCTCCAAGCTCCGAGGGGTGGTGAGGACACGGAGAACACGCTCCGCTATGTTTTAGAGGTAAAATTTATTTAGCACTTTGCATTACTTGAGTTATGCCTAACAAACTTCTTTTTTTTTTGAAATGCAGAAAGTTCGTCAAAGGTGCCGGAAACTTGCAGCAAGATTAGGTTGCAGGTCGGTTGGATTGGACGACGTGTACCAACCAGGGAGACTACCACCACCACTACCTCAATCCGCGCGTCCAAGTACTGCTCGACACTCCATCAGGATAGAAGAGCGTGAAGGAGTTGGTGGCTCGTCGTCGTCACGCATTAAGCAAGGGAGGGGAAAGGGGAAGGCGCCGGCTCCACCTAGCGACGACGATGACGATGAGGACGAGGAGGATGAGGACTACGTCGCACCAGACGCCGAGGAGATAGACATGTCACAGCTTCCCGACGCACCTCAGGGGACGCAACCCACGCAATACAACTTGCGGTCCACTCGGGCAGCGAAAAAGAGGTAAAATGAGCTTACCATTCTCAAATGTTATTTGATTTCCCTTATTTTGTTTTTAAAATGTTTTAAACATTGGATTTTCAAATGTAGGTACACTCCGGGCTCACAAGCAATTCGGCGCCAACGGAAGAAGTAATTCGTATGAAGTTAATCTATTGGTTGGTAGTATGACATATGTGGTGCACTATGTGATATAAAATGTGATGGACTATGTGAGGACTATGTGATGGACTTTTGACATTGTTTCATGTGTGGAATATAGGATGGACTTTTTGCATTGTTTGATGTGTGGGATATGTGATGGACTTTTGGCATTGTTTGATGTGTGGAATATGTGATGGACTATGTGAGGACTATGTGATGGACTTTTGGCATTGTGATTTGTGCAATTGGAACCTGTTTTAGTCTGTACGAATCTGTGAATTGTGATTTGAATTGCGAACTGTGAATTGGTACATTTGTGCAATATGGATCTTCAATTTGCAGGGAGGCAGAGGGCGGCGCCAACCACCCTGGCGCCGAGGTTGGGAAGGGCGGCGCCAGCCAGTGCCGCGAGGCAGAAGGGTTTCGGGCTGGGGGAGGGCGGCGCCAGCTACCCTGGCGCCGTGGTCCATGAGGGCGGCGCCAGCCGAGGCCCGGAGGCAGAAGGGCTTCGATGGGGGGAGGAGGGGGGCGCCAGCCACCCTGGCGCCGCGGTCGGGGGGGGGGGGGGGGGGGCGCCAGCCGTTGCCTGGAGGCAGAACAGACTTGGCGAAAATTGGGGGGGGGGAGAAAGTTGGTGGGGCCCGCAGAGGAGGGGCGTGCCAGCCATGCTGGCGCCGTGCTATGAGGGGCGGCGCCACTTTGGCTGGCGCTCCCTTCGGCCTAGTCAGCACCTCCACGACAGCCCTATTGCCACGGTGGCATGGGCCCGGCGCCAGCGTGGCTGGCGCCGCCATGTTGTGGTACGGCGCCAGCCACTCTGGCGTCCCAAAAAGGACCATTTCCGGTTTAAGTTTTCCCAGGAGTCTATTTGTAAAATAAGTTTTTAAAAAGGACCAAAATGTAAAATTTTCAGTTGATATTTTTACATGGGGATACCACAGTAGGGCCTGTGTCAGGAGCGGTACATGATGTGTGCAGGCTTTGTTCTGGGGTGTGGGCCCTGTGGTTGGGGTAGATATTTGTGAACATTTGTGGCTGACATGGAGGGCCCACCATGGGGATGGTTGTTGTTTGCATTCGCTGTGTCATTGATGTAAGTCATTTGCCTGATATTGCAGGTTAAAAAGAACAGCTGCCTTTTACCATGAGCTTTGAATGTGAAATGCCAAGTACCCCTATGTAAAAAAGAAAAAAAATAATCCTAGTTATGAACCTGATATATACGTGTTCAGTTTCGTAGTTAGGGTTTATTCTTTTTACAGAGTAGTACAACTTATATACCCGCATGGATTGTTAAGTTACTGGGTTTTAGAGGCAAAACGAGGAGTCGATTTCTGAACATTTGGTGGAGTTGTGAATATATGTCTCATCCACTATGTTCGAATTTGAGTGCCCATACTGAATATTTGGGTTTCCTAGCCTTAATAAAGAATTGTTTGCATGTCTTAAATGTGAAAGATAAAGGAACATATTACACATGAAAGTAACAGAACATATAAAAATTTATTAGTCAAATGGGATGTTTGGGACTCGATTTAATACAGTCTCTAATATATATGCCTCTTTATTTTCTTTTCTAACTATATATTTGTAAAAACTATAGCTAAATGAAAGTGTTTTTAATGATAAATCTTCTAATATAATTTTTCACGTATTTGATCATAATGTTTTTTTTCTATTAATGACAAGATTTTAAGATTTAACTGCATGACATTACCTACTCTTTTTATCTAAAAAAAATCAAGTATGAATTTGAATATAGTGGACGAAGAGCAAGGGCAAAGCTATATAGGAGAAGGGGGTGCCCAGGAATCCGGTCAATAACTTTTTTTTAAGCTATAGTTTATATGTTTTTGTCATATATGTATCCCTCAATCCAAACTCAAGACATTCGTATCAACCTAAACCTATTTAAAGTACAGTGAAGCAAGTGAGTGGTACCTCTCTCTCTATTTTGTTCTAGCTTCGCCCCCGACGAAGAAAGTATTTGAGATTGTTGGTAATGTAAGCATTATATACAAAGACACCATGATTCACATGACACACCGATTAGAGAGAGACATGAGCAGACTGCTGCCACATGCTACCATCATCCTCTCTGCTCTACCCAGTGGGTATGTTTCCTGGACCAAGGTAGCAGCATGTGTGTTTTTTGCCTAAGATTCTCGTTAGCAATGTCCTTAAGCAATTTGTACATTTTGGCCAGAGACATCTCAGAGATGTGATGGTTTATGTGTTTTGTGTCAGTTCCTGAATACTGACATTGAGCCTTGACTGACCCAGTCTTATCTAATTCCTGGCACAGCGATCCCTACTTAACTGGCAATTATACAGATATTTTGATGCCTTTTGGTTCCCAAAAAACTTTGAAAAAACAGTAGAATATGACGGTTTTCATGGTTCTATTCTTAAAATATAAAATGTATTCTCTTTCACTTGCAATAAAGAAAATTGAACTAGTAGATCAAGGGATACATAAATCCTCTCCAATCCCTGGAGAGCTCACATATTCAAATGACCCTTTTACTAATTATAAAGACGAGATTATGAGGACCATCAACGTTCATATGGATTCATAAAATGTATAACTAATCACGCATACACGATGGATCTAATCATCCATTTGTGTTCAGTTTTGTTCGTTTCTTCGTAGGTATGGACAAGCCTTGACGTCGACCCTGTCCTAACACAAGCACACATCTGGACATCCTGATGACTGATCACTCACATGGCATGTGGTTGATGGAAGGAAAAAAAACAAAACTTTGTTCTTATCGATACTAGTACGTAGAGAATTAGGTGCAAATTGGCCGCAATTTTCTTCAATGAGATAATAATAGGAAAAAAAAACTTGGTTCTATTCTATGGAAGAACTATCCTGAAGACATTGCATTTGAGGTCGAGAAGATAGTAAAACATTCTCTTACCTATAGGGGAACACCGTTATCATAGGCTATGTCTTAACCTGTATTTTAGGAAAAACACACAACAAATTATTATTATTGTTTTTTCATCCAAGGCTTAAGCCCTGGTTGATAGCCTCATGGACTTACCATCACTACAAGCACGTTCTCTAATGAGATAATGGAGAATTATTCTTATTCTTTTTATCTGTCACTTTTTATGTTTTCCATATTCTCTGGCATGCAAATTCGGCATTTCCATCTTATAATTACATCAAGATATTTCAGTAAAACTAAAATGTAATGAAAGTTTCAGCGACAAATCTAATGAAATTATTTTCATACAACCAACCATGTAGCTTTTAAGCATATTAATATTCAAAGTTTGCCGGCATAAATTGTTGAACAACCACATAACTCTTATCATCCTAATTAAAAGGATTTTTATCTCAAAAAAAGATTAAAAGGATTTTGACAACATATTTGTGGAAATCCAATATTTCTTCCCTTTTTGAGAGGAGAAGCCAATGTCAGTAGCAGGTACCCTCATGTGTCCAATTAAAGTGTATACTTAAGCTCTAATAAATTGGTTGATGCGTATAACTCAATGATTTCGACTGAACATTACATACCTTATGGGCTCTTGTGAAGTCAGATTTGTGGTAGCGATTGGACCAGGAGATGATCAATCTCAAACAGTGATCTGCGTATTATCATTGCAATTATTTTTCTCCATTTTGTTTCATGATCATTCAGTCAGTTAGGTCACTTTTGTACCAAGTTGCTTGTAGAGAAATCGAGGATGTCTTTGGGAGGATGTGGCATCAACGACCTGATAAGACGTGAGAAGACACACATTTTATGGACGGCGAGCTTCTGATCAAAGAAAGTTCAGAAGAATCTGATCATTCAGAAGAATTCTTTTGGACTTAGCACATTTCACAAGCAACAATATGCAACCATATCTGCAACTCTGCATGCATGATTGTGGGGGACTTTGTTCTGTTTCTCCTTGAATTGTGTGACCCAAAGAGGGGAAGATTTGATGCCATTGAAGCAAGTGTAGTGTAGTGTAGTGTACAGAGTACAGTATACTGTAGCAGCTCACATGGAAGGCTAGTGTCTTTGTTGATACCATGCTATGCTTCCAGCTGAGGAGAAGAATCTTGGCACAGGACAATTGATTCTCAAGTCCCAACTTTCTCTTATTGTAGCTGGTCACAGTTCCAGGACTGACTTCAGAGTTCTAGATTGCGACAGAGTTGGAAGAACGATATACTCCCTCCGTTCCTAAATATAAGCGTTTTTGGCTATGCACCTGAAACAATACGGCAGATATGTGCAGGTGTATAGTCAGGAATACTTATATTTGGGAATGGAGGGAGTACAAACAAGGAGAAATCAAGTGCTGGAATTCACATTTGTCACAACTGTTCAATATTCTAACCTCGTGGATGGAAATGGAATATGCCTTTCATACTTACTTACACTGAAGATTTATGTTCAAAAGAATGATATGTGCAGTAGTAGTGTAATATATCATCCAGTTACATACACAACAACAATGCATAGCAAAACCTTGTGTTCTGAACTATGCAAATTGATCTGAAGAATGCAAATCTTTCATCACATGAAAACAAGAATAAAGAAAACGTTTACATCACAAGCAAAAGGCTATACAAGCTCGGATGAGGCTCCTCTGTTCTTTCATGACAAACTCTTCGCTGTCCCAAACTGACAAAGGCTTCAGTATGACTGCTATGCACACTTAAGTGCAGTTCGTTTTCACTAAAACATCAACATTCTTGGCAATGGCATCAGAGAGATTTTCGAATGCTTCGGGGAGGTACCACGGATTCACCAAAATGGACATAGAGGTACATGATTCTGTTGTGGCCCCATTAGTGATAGCATTCAGAGTTCCATTGTTCAAGAAATTTATCCCATCTGATCATGTGCCTCCAACACATATAATATCACTTCCCATTGTAGGTATTGTAGGTAGCTCTGGTGATTCATACTCTCTACTAGAGTCATTTTTTATGCTGTCACTTATGTCCTCTTGATCAGCAACTGAAGAAATGATATCAGATTCAGTAACTGTACTCAATGTAGACGCACTTTTGTCACTGAATTGTCTCTGGAAATCACTTGCACTTGGCTCATCAATGTCCATTGCTTGGATGATAAAAGGTGGCTTAAATCTTGAGGGACGTCTCCCCTGGCTGCCAATGCTGAAGCTTTCATGCCTTGTGAAGAACATGTCCTGTTGGGGTATTGCGACATGTTCATATAGATCACTTTCATCTGATTGCTCAAAAGGATGATCAAACGGATTCCTCCGTGTATGCAGAACGGATGGAGCTGAGCCAGGAAATTCTGTCTCATCAGAACAAGAAAGAATATCAGATGGGTTTCTCTTGCAAACCTTATCATTATTGATGTCTAAGTTACTGTCAGGATCAAATACTATGTTCTTCCTTGACCTTCTCTTAACCATCAAGATCTCTAACCTACGATGCCTTTCCACCTCAGAGTACCCAAGATCCATGACATTCTTATCATCATCTATGGTTCCAAGAAATGCAGGATCAGTGCTGACATTCTTGTCATCGTTTTTGTTGGCCTTGCTCTTGTCAGATTCATAATTATTATCACTCACAGTTCTAGAATCCTGAAGGGACATGTGGTTGTCCGAGTCATCATTTTGGATGGGATCAGGATGGGGGGAATCAGCACTGGAAAGAGGGTCAATCTCGTCCAGGACAGAAGCAATGCGTGTTCTAGGAGTACCAGGAGTGGTACCCTCTGCCTGATCATGATCAAAACCTGGTGAACCATCATGGCAGCCAACTCTACCAAATGGTGAATCCAAAGATGAGTCTAATGGACTGTCCACAGCAGCATTGATAGGCTCTACCTTAATATCAGAAAGCTTCTTCCTGCGACGAACAGAAAAGGCACGGCCCCATTTACAAGTACCAGCCGGTTTATCTTCTGAATCTACTTTCATCTCATCACTCTGTGAATCTGTTGATCCTCTATAATGACTTATCTTGCCCACCATCTCAACAACTTCGATAGCATCTTCTCTGGAAGAATTCAAGCTATCTTTGATTTCATCGTCATTTAAGCTCACCGTGTTCTCTTTCGCCAAAAATCCCTTGTTTGCTTCCAAATGGATATTCCTGGACAAATCTGCATACTTGGGATCCGAAACCTCGGCGACAGATTTCCGTTCTTCCTTGATCTCAGCAACGTTTGTGCTGCCATGGCTTATCAGCACACCAAGGATAAGAGCGGCACATATGATTACAGGAGAGTGGGACAGAAGGAAAGCGAAGAAACCCGGGGAAGATCTGAATAGCAGGTAGAGCAGCAGGACCGGGAAGAGGAGAACCCAGTTTTCAGAAGCATATCTGTAGCTCATTCTGATTGAACACCTCAAGACCGTCCTTATACATGGCGTACCATGATCTGCCTCGACACCCATGGCCTTGTCCTCTATCAACTTGACAACACAAATCTAGCAAAGAAGCAAACAAAAAAGCAAGAGTTCTGCCAAATAAGGATCTACTAGCAATGAATGAAGCAAAGAGAGAAAATGTTCAGTCCATAATTCTGAAACTCTTATGCTAAATAATTCCATGCTATATATACTACAGAATTGCAGGCTATACCCCCCATTACCAGAGATCAATTCAGGTAGTGCAGTAGTGGTAAGAAATAGCTGAAATCGAAAACTTGAAGAACAAAGATGCAATCCGTATAATCTTAAATCTCCTAGGACCAAAAGCGAGTTCAGCAGCAGCATCCTGATCATCACCATCTCTGCTACGACATTACAACTGCGACTGATCGATGTCGCACGAAAGAAAGATCGCTTACCTTCAGGCGGCAGCCGGCGATCCGACGGCGAGATCTTGGTCCCTGAGGCTTCTTTTCTTCAGCGCGCCGGGAAGCAATCGGCAATGGCGGTCGTCGTCGTCGTCGGATCGAAGGCAAGGTCGCAGCAAGGAGAGGGAGAGAGCACGAGGAGACGAGCTCAAGAAAGCGAGACAAGAAAGAGGCAGGCAGGCAGCTCGGTGGTGGTGGTGGTGGGGGCAGGTGGTGGGTGGGCCCGGCTTGTCAGCGTCGGCTGGCACTGTACCAACACCGTGACGTCGTCGTCGTCGTCGTCGTCGGTCCGGCTGGACGCCGGTGGCGGTGGCGGTGGCACGTGTGCGCACGCCGGCGGTGGGCCCGCCGCCGGTTCACGCGAGGCCAGGTTGGCGCGGCGCGGGAGCGTTTTCCCGCGTGTTTTGGTCTCTCGTCGTGTGGGTGGGGGTGGGTGAGATCTGGATTCCGTTTGCTTTCTTTCTGAATTCTGATCTCTCTCTCTCTCTCTCTCTCTCTCTCTCTCTCTCTGTGGCCTTTTTTTTTTTGGGCGAGGATGGATCATGGACGGTGCCGAAAAGGCTCCCTTTTCGCGGCTATTAATTCTGTGGTTCTCCGTCAATGCAGTGCTGCTCATGATGATGTTAACAGATGAAAGGGATCTGTGTTTAGTAACACCGAAAATTGTGCCTTTTCTTTTCTTAGGAGGGAGGACAATGAGATCATGTTTATTTTGATTGTTCACATTTCACATGATAATCTCTACTATTATTTTTTTTTTTGCCGGTATTTTAGTACGCCATCCATGTTTAAGTTGGTTTTTAAGTCTGTTCACTTTTAGAAATACATATCCGTATTTGAGTCAGATTTTAAGTTCATTTGCTTTTGTAAATACAAAAGGAGTCATATAAGAAATCTCTTTTAAAAAAAACTTGCATCTCATGATTTTCTAAACTAAAATATCTAAGCGAATTTCTACGGTGAAATTCACCCTAACTAAACCATATAACAATTACAAGATTAAAATAATCTTCACCCGTTTTGGTTCTTTGGAATAATAGGCATGTGGTGAACCAGTCATGAGTAAATGTGCTTGGGACAAAGTCTCAAAGGGGATATTTCAATCCATTTGTCCCAGGCAGCACATTTGGTTGGGGAAAGACGAATCTTATATAATATGGAGTACTCCAGATCTGATTAGCTAAGGGTGCTACCATGAAGAAACTTAAAAAGTGTGTGCTTCTAGAGGCTCATACCACATATGTAAATATCATTTCATTCATTTTCATCTAGCAAAAAAACACCCAATGCACCTCTTTCCTGTGCATACAAAAACTCGGCACACCGAAAGAAGGCAAGAATCACAATAAAAGAACACAAAGAAACCCTATTTTTACATGTGTATGAACACCATCTCTACATCGTAAAGACTCCAAGAATACAGTTACCGCAGAATCGATCAACTGTATACATACTCATCCGATTGTATGATCCTAATAAGCTCTTGCAGATTATCAAATACGCGCCTTCCAGAGCTCTCAGATCCAATGTAGTTCAAAAGCTGCTCTGTATCCTAACCACCCAGCAAGGAAATGATCATAATAACGATCTTAGTTTATGGGGAAAATAGATTAAACAAACATTACAACAAATAAGCAGCCAGAATACAACATTAAGGGGGAAAACATACCTTGTGCAACAAGTAGATTGCATAGGATGCCTTAGTGGAGTCATCTTCTTGACATTCCACGAAAAGGGGGTATACTGTCAGTTTTGGGTCGGTCATGTTGATACATGTACGCTCTGCTGAAGCAATGGATGCTGTTTCAGCTGAAGGCAAACAATCACTCACATAAGATCGCGATCCTCCAAAGTGCAAAGGGTATCGGAGGGGAACATGAAGATAGGAGGCTATGAGCAAAACTGCCTACAAAAAAATATAAAAAAATTGGCAACTAGTAACTCTATAACCCTTGAGAAAAAAACAAGCAGTGATCCAGTATGTGCATGCAGGGAGATGAATTTGAACATCTGCCATCATTCCTTCCTTACAAATGTTCAACACTGTAATGACCACAAATTTTGAAAAGCATGCATTGGCTTATTAATTTTGTGTTTCAAAAAGAATAGAAGGATGTATCTTAAGGCCATCTACAATGTTAATTGAGTTATCTATTATATTATTAAAACAACCCTGAAAGGAGGCACCACGTTCACTGTGGGGGCTAGAAATTCCCACATTAATCGGAGAAAAAGAAAAAAAGAAGAGTCCAAGTAGAAATACAATTTATAAATAGCTGAAGTTCGGAATTAAAAATAAGGAATATTGAAAGAGGAGTCCATATAAGAACCAAATAGTAGATTAATTAAAATTCAGAATAAAGAATAAAATAAAATCCGAAATTAAGCAAATTAAAAAGAGAGTTAAAGTGTGAATACAAATTAAAATTGAAAATAAAAATATCAAAAGAACATAATAATAAATAAAATAAATTCTGAAATTAGAAAAAAAAATTAATTAGGAATACAATTTATAAATAACTAAAATTGGTAATAAAAAATAAGACTATTGAAAGAAAAGACCATGACGAGATTAAGTAACAGGCCTATAGAGAAGTAGAGTGGTGGCGGTTGAAGAGACATCTAAAAAATATTAATAAAACACCTAATAGAATCCTAATGACGATTAAAAGGAAGGATGACGGGCAGGTCGTGAAGCAATCAGTCAAGGCGGTTGGCGGGGACTTCTAGAAAGTAAAATAATAAACCCCAATAATAATCATATTTGATTTTTAAAATCACAATGACAATAAAAATGAGAGGCAGCGGGTCGTATAGGAGTACAATGGTAGAGCCGCCAATGGTTGGTGGGTCTTCTAGAAAGTAAAAAATGAACTCCAACGATAGTTATGTTCGATTTTTACAATCCCAATGACAATAAAGATTATGCAACGGACGGGTCGTAGAGGAGTATAGTGGCAGCGTTAGACAGGATTTCTAAAAATTATAAAAAACATGAAACCCAACGAGACAATAAAACTCTAAAAACTATAAGATTCAATTTTTAAAGGTTCAGGCTTCTAAAAAGTAAAAAAATAAACCCCAATGGTAATCATGTTTGATTTTAAAATCTCAATGACAAGAAAGAAGGGCGGCAGCGGGCGAGCCGTAGAGTACAGGACAGTCCCTGACTTTTAGCGGAACTTCTAGAAAGTAAAAAAACGAACCTAGACGATAATTATGTTCGATTTTTAAAATAGCAATGACAATAAAGAGAAGATGCAGTGGATGGTTGTAGAGGAGTATAATGGCAGCGTTTGATGGGACTTTTAGAAATTATAAAAAAGAAGCCCAACAGAATAATAAACTCTAAAAACTATAGATCAAATTTTTAAAGGTTCCAAGGAGAATGAATAGAAA
Organism: Oryza meridionalis; assembly: GCA_000338895.3. Taxonomy (NCBI): domain Eukaryota; kingdom Viridiplantae; phylum Streptophyta; class Magnoliopsida; order Poales; family Poaceae; genus Oryza; species Oryza meridionalis. The sequence continues at coordinate 24,394,239 of CM002528.2, forward strand.
TAGTGGTAGATCGAGCAAGGTAATAAAAAAATACGTAATATGACAGAAGTAAGGGTAGCAACTGATGTGTCTTTTAAAAATTATAAAATTAGAAACACGGGGATGATAAGGTTTGGTCTTTCAAAATTTTAAGACAACGAGTAACTATTTAATAAATTTTAAGTAAAATCATATTAAAAATATATAATTTTATATGGGTGCTAGCCGCGCAATTGCGCGGGCCACCCAGCTAGTTTGCCTAATTTGAGCATGAAAATAAGCATAGCTAGGTTGGAGCGTCCATGCTATCAAGTAATCTTTTTAAGGGCAATGCTACATCAAGTAACTGGCATTGATGTTTTATAGTACAGGACAGGAGTGCTGTGAAGACTTACATGCGCTGCATATCCAAGAACAGCTGCGGACCGCTGAAGATCCTTCTCACAGATATCATTTTGTTTTCTTCTTTGCTTACCAATTTGCCAACCCAAAAATGTCAAAGCATGTATTTGTGGTAGTTTGATAACATTGAGTAGATGTGTTCCATTCTCTTCTGGAAATGTTCCATTTTCTTCGGAAAGAGACCTATGTGCTCCTGAAAGTGTTTTGTAGTTTAACAGAACGAATTAGGAAAGAAATTTTGTGCCACTGTTCCTCAATCCTCGTTAGAAAAATGTGCACTATCTGACAGGTTAACCGGTGTAATTCTTATGTCACTGATATGCCGTATGCAATAATGCAATGTAGTATGCCTATGTTTAAACATTTTTAAGCAGTACACTCCAAACTCTCCTTGTTTGCAGACAACAATCTCTCCAAACAGACTAGCATGTGGAACACCTTCGCCAACTTAGACATAGACGATGCACGCCATAAGGATGAGGGCAGAGCAATAAGTACAGAGATGGGTAGATTCAACATTAACTCAAGGAGTGATTCAGTGAACACACATATATATAAACACACCTGAAAAATAACAATAGACACAACATCCAGAAGATATCTTGGTCTCTTTTAGTCTTTACCAATCTACCGGAAAAGAAGCCATTGAATAAAAGGGCATGGCAAACCAACCTATGATATATTCCTAGAGCATAAACCTAAGGCATCACTCTGCTGGTTAGCAATGTTTAATGCTCCATACTTCTCATCAGAATAAACATACATATGTATTAGAACCATGCATATCCTTTGAATGTTATTGTTCAAGACATATAAGAGAGTATTGGATTCTCACCATTAGTATTGGAATCGAGGTTTCGCCCATGCGGCAGATCATGGAAGACCTTCACAGGGTACAATGCAGCAACCTGGCCAATCATACTCTGCTGCCTCATCCTAAGCAGCCTCTGCAAATCCCCAAGCCGCGCCTTCTCTCCAGACAACGCTTCTTTCGCATCCTGCAATCAACATCGAAAATCTCCCTGTAAACGCAGGAACAGGAACACACACAGGTACTCCCAATTCTCAATGCACACTTTCGGCATTTCGATCGCCTGCGTCGGGTTACCTGCAGCCGCCGGTTCGCGGCGGCGACGGCGCCGGAGAGGTGCAGCACGCGGTCGATCTGCGCCTGGAGCTGCTCCCTGCGGCGGTCGACGCCCTGGGCCGCGTCCCTCCTGGCGACCAGCACCTCCTCCACCCGCGCCCGCCGGAGCTCAACCCTCGCCCGCATCTCGTCCAGCGCCGCGCCCTGCCGCCGCGACTCCTCCCTCACCTGCACACACCCGAATCAAATGGCGACCGATCAGCCCCCCATTCACGCCAATCCACACGCCGCCCTAGCAAAGCAATCGGGGGCACGCAACGCGCGCACCTGGAGCGCGGCGTGGAGGCGGCGGGCGAGGCACGCGCGGGCCTCGTCCGCGGCCACGAGCCTCCCCCCGAGGCTGCCGACGCGGGCGAGCTCCGGCGACGGTGGGCCCGCCCCGGCCGCGTCGGGGCTCATCGCGGCCGCGGGCCACCCACGGCGGCGGCGGCGGCAACCATGGAATGGAATCGAAATGGAATCGAATCTGCGGGAAGCGGATGCGTTGCGGGGGAGCGGAAGCAAAGAGAAGAGCGGGGTGGGTGGGTGATGAGGTGGCGCGGCGCTTACGCAAACGCAAGGGTGGTGCGGGTTTTGGTTTTGGAGTTGTTCGTCTCGTCGTCTTTAGTGTTTCAGTGAGTCCGCGACGACGCAAGGTTAGCGACGTTTTTAAAGCCACGATGACTCCGGCGAGGCAGCGATGCCACTACCTCCTCAAAATAAATTTATTTAGCATCTTATAGATAGCAATACAAAGAAAAAAACTATAATAATCTTCCTTTATCAAATTCCAATATAATTATTTCTTACTTTGTCTACTCGTAATATAATTATTCTCTAATTTTACAAATTCTGATGCAACGATTGCTTTAAAATAAACTTATTTTGAGACAAATGTTAAATGATACAATTTTTTATATGAAAATTTTCTATATAAAAGTTACTTTAAATATAAATTTATGTTTCAATTTTAAAATAATTAAAATTTAATTAAGCATCTGATGATATGTCGAATGGGGCAAGTCGTAGAAACACCAACCATATGCAAATGCAACCAAATCAACATTATACGCAACATAAAACAGAACGATTTCTGCATTCGGTGGCACAACTTTGCAACGTGTTGTAGCAAATTCTTTTGAATTTGACAGTTTAACTCACACAACAGCAGATGAAATTCAACGTGGCATGCATGGTAAATTCGACATGAAAAAAAGTAAAGGAGTACGGCAATATCCAAACTGGAAATCCTAATAAGAGAGAATCCTAATAAGAGAGATAGCAACGACTGGCTCGATCGTTTTCATGAGCTTCATGGAATAAAATTTTTGGTTTCATGATGAGTTTGTCCAAGAGGGCAGCACCTCATGACAATCTAGCGTCAGTTACCTGAAATTGCAAGAACAAATAATTTTAGAAAACGATGATTTCAACCATAAGCATGTTTTATGAAAAATAGCATGCCATCACAAGTTCACCTTTAGTATCCAACTTGTTTTCCAGAAACAATTCATTTGTGTCTTCGAATATGGATAGATTGGTATCATTCAAATAGAAATATGATGTGAAATCATCTTGAAAAGGTGGAACATCTCCTTCATATCGTGGCACTACCAGCTCATTGGAGGGAGTCATGGAGGTATGTGCTTCAAAAAGATATCAACAAATCAACAGCTAAACTACTATATAAGTAAAAGATGAAATAAGTAAACTATACAAACCGAAAGAAAGTTCAAAGTTATGAAGCTCTTCCGACGATACTGGACTATTCTGTGTGTAAAAATCAAGACCTTGTTCCCAATATCCCTTGCATAAAGGGAGTCCTGAAGAATCTGCCATAGCTTCACATGTCATATTAATAGTGGGACTCAAACTCCCTCCAGAAAGCTCTTCTTTCATCACCACATAGTTCAATACATCAGTATTATTTAGTAATTCTTCTGATTGATCATTTAATAAAGCAAAGTTTGTTAGGTGCGTCGCATAAGCCCTTGAGTAAACAAACTGGTTGTTTGGATCAAATTGGATTAAAGGGAGCTCCATCTGCAAAGCATCAGTTGTGGACCTAGAAGTAGAGAGATTGATATTTGAAATGCCATGGTTGGCAAAGATAGAGGCTGCAAAAGATGACATGGTCTTATCATTAGATTTAGTCACAAAGTGATACGAAGTCAATACAAAAGCTTATGTCAACTTCTCAGAGTGGTTTAGGGGATAGCTCACCTGATGGAAATATGTCATTGTTGGTTGTTTTCAACACAGGAAGTGGAATCTCATATTCCGCTGCAACTTCTATTCGGTTTATTTGATCTTCTATGGAGTCATAATCTTTTGATGCAAGTCTCCTATCAAGTATATTACTGATGGAAGCATCTGAAAACTGGGGTGCAGAATACATACTAGTAGTATCTTCTAGCTGATTGGTCAGCTTCTCCCTAACACTAGGGTCAGCAGACTCATGTTGATCTTCATTCAAAGCATCGTTGCATATATTAGAAGGATACAGAAGTGAACGATTGTTCTTGCATTTCTTTATTCGAGTGTTCCAGTAGTTCTTTATTTCATTATCAGTACGCCCTGGCAACTGAGAACATGTGATCAAGTTAATAACAATGATAATGGATAGAACAATGCATATAACAGTAACGATGTTCTAAAACAGCAACTAAGATAGTTATATGCATAAAGCTAGACCCCAAGTTTCACTTTATTTTTTAGCTTGTCCCACGGCTCCTTATTTTCAGTAGAACTAAATCAAACCGATGATTGCAAGTGCAATGAAAAGATACTAGCAGTTTACTTTAAATAGCAACCCCTAAGCCATACAAGCAAAAATATGGGACTTCGACAATATTTATATCTGCTGATTAGGGCTAAGCCATACAAGCAAAAATAGGCTATATTTCTAAGATAATTTCAAGGATGGGACTTTGACTAAATTTATATCTGCTGATTAGGCTTGATATGATTTGTGACGATAATCATATTTTAGGATAAACTTGTAATGCAAAAACTACCAAATATTAATTGAAGTAAATGAAATGGATAGCATTCATTTAGTTGAAGAAAATAATTTCACCAACAATTGAACTACAAATATTAATAATACCCATACCTCCATGTAAAGGTTGCAAATTAAACATACTTGTAATGCAGCTGGAAAAAAAAACTACCCAACTTTAAATTAAATAACTTTACCAATGGATGAACTACAAATATTAATATTCCCCCTACCTCTCCTCCATTTAAAGGTCACCAAACATACATGTGATGCAAAAACTATTAAAGAACAACACTTTTATATTCTGAGAGCAAAAGAAAAAGAAATTCTGAGAGCAAAAGAAAAAAAAATTGAACTACAAGGTGAACTTACATCAGCAGCCATCCGAGACCACTTATTCCCCATTTTGCGATGAAGATTAATAATTTTATTTTCTTCTTCCTTGCTGAAAGCCCCCTTCTTTAGGTTAGGCCTCAGATGGTTCATCCACCGGAGACGGCAACTCTTGCCACACCTCAAGAGGCCAGTGTTCTTCTGCACAAGCTTCCAATTCCTTTCACCATGCTTCTTGATGTACTTCTCTAAGATGGAGTCCTCCCACGATGTCCATGGGCCTTTCTTCAGCAGAGGGGCTACGGTGCCCCTTCTGCAATCTTTATCTTTATCAATAAATGACTCGTCATCGCTATTGCTCATATACCAGTGCGTCCTGTCAGAATCAGGATCGCTGTCGCTCCCATGCATCCTGTTTCAAACACAAGTTGAACTATCAAGAATAAAACAGGAAATATGTGCACATGAAAATGTTAGGTCAGTGGCCACGGCTAACAGAGATTAACAAATTATACCCATATAAAACTTTTACAAAAATCGCAAGGTATAAAAAAACGGATACAGAACTTAGTTTCTAAAATCAAGAAATGGAGTGACGCCTCCTTATAAAATAATAATGAGATACACTCGCAGTTCCAATCTCAACTGAGGGATTGGTAATCTAAAGTAGTGAAAGTACTAAACTTTCTCGACCTCTCATTGGGCCACGTCAGCCAAAAAAACATGACCGTTCGATACAACCACTGCTAAATGAGGAGCGTCAGATTAGATTCGAAAAGATTTCAAAAAACTGCCTTTCAAGAAACTTCTCTCAACGTCCGGTCCTCCCCTCTCTGCACATTTTCATTCCCCCCCTCCCTCCCGTACGAAGGATGCGAATCCTCCCAAACGCCGCATCTCTGCCACCCTCGCCCCTCCCGTCCTCACCATCACCGCTGCCTCCTCCACATCCCCAGCGCCACATCCACCTACGCCTCCTCCACCTCCTCGGCTCCACTTCCTCTACTCTCCTCCCTTCCCCATCACTGCCGTCATGTTACACTCGATACATGTCACCGCCATCTCCTCTCATTCCCGTCTCCGCAATCGCCTCTTGCTCTGCTTCCACCTCCGAATCCCCGTTGCCAGCCCCCCTCCTATTCTTCCCCATCGCCAAATCCATCCCATCTTGGCTCAGTTCGGTGAATGTGGGATCTAATTTGGGGGCCATGGCTCGATCCGACGACGAAGTTGGAGGCCATGCATCGCAGCCGCCTGGTCTTCTGCATCTCCACCTAAGCTTTCCCTAGGAACTCCTCTGCAGCGACTCCCCCTTCTCCTTCTCGTCCTTGTCCTCTGCAGCACCAAGGAGAAGACAAAAGGTCCCCACAGCTGCACCATTGGAGAAGCCAGCATCGATAGCTATGGTGTGTATCTTAACTTCTAGCTCCTCATGGTGTTCGTGAGGTGGAGCTGTTAAGTGATTAGATTTTGTTCAGATAAACAAGGTATCCATCTTATATGCAGTTTATGCTTGCATCAAAATGATTAATTGATGATTACTAGATATTGAAAAATGGCAATGACTTGAAGACTGACGGTCCTTATTGGGGTATCTAGGTTGGTGTTTGATGGCAATTGGTATGTTAGCAGCACCTAATTGCATTAGGTAACTGAGGAGAGACACCATATGTGTTGCACAATTGGACATACCAATATGAGCCTAAGTACAAGTTTGGTCTACTGCTTTGGGAAAAACTAAATTACATATTGGAAATAAACATTAATACTTCCTCTCCATTGACAGCACTGTCATTGGTATATATTGCTATTAAGTGCTTGAAATCTTGAATACTTTTTGTAATAAATAAATTTACCACTGTTAAGACACTAATCTGAATATGGACTTGATAAGTATCCTAATTGATTAGTACACAATCTATCATCGCTATCATTAGCAGTGCAATGACGATGAAATAAGAAAATCAGAAAAAAAAAATACTGCAGTTTTTCAACTGCTTCCCAGCATTGGCATTGAAAAAAAAAATCCTCTTTCAAAATCAGTGTTTCTGCAAAATCTAACATTTTCAGATACATTATTATATGCCAGAGAAGGGATCAAGTCGAGAGTGATGTATGTGAGTTTTTCCCACATAAATCAGTACTTCATGAATGACAACTGACTCTTTCCTCGAAATAGTTTGGAAGTCCCATTGTCCCAAATCAGTTTGGACTTTGGAAGTTAGTAACGCCAAGCGCTACTGCTTAATAGTGTCTTCCAATCGAGGGACCAATCTCAAAAAGAGCCAAATGAATGCAACTTAAATCTTAAGGTTCATTGTTTATGCAAATGTAACGTTTTAATCACAAGGTAACAACCTAACTAAGTTTCAGCTCACTCTGTTAATTTGTTTGGAACTTTGAATCCTGACTTTCCCTCTGTAATCTTGCAGCCAGCAGGGCAATGAGAACCTACAAGGTACTCCTGCAAGGTTACTCAACTCAATGGATTTAAATACTAGATCTCAAATTTCTCTGACTTTGCATAGTGATTTAGCATATGCAGATGTCAAATTGACAACAAAATGTAAATTTCTGCATCTGGTAATTAGTACATCCGGTACTTTTGCATTTTTCACTGAAACCGTGGCTACAATATGCTGACCATAAATTATTTAAGCTTGAAGTTTATAATGTATTGCCATCTCTGATTTAAATTTTAATAAACTAACATGACCTGCCATTAGCCTCCAAAATTTCTGAAATCCTCATTTTAATTTATTTTCACATGATAAACCTAAATATTTCTGCAAATTAGAAGGTTAAGTTTTCTAAAAGTTTCAGAGTGTCTGTTCTAAAACTCGAAATATTTCAGAAAGGAGGGATGATATAGCTATGACAAGGACACAAAAAATGATTACCCTCATCAATGCAAATTTCTAATTTCAAAAGGAGCGGATGCAAGAATGCTGAAGCAAAAAAAAAAAAAAAAAACATCTGCAATGGCGAATCTTAATTTCCCTCCATAATTAAATGTTTCTTTCACAATTTTTTTTTTTACTATCAGATATCGCATTGGAATTTTTGTATACAAAATGTTCTTACTTGATGAATCTCATGGACAGTCTTAATAGCAATTACTAGCATGATTCATCTCAGATTTTATGCGACACATTTGCATCAAGAAGCAAAGGGATCAATCTCAGATTTTCTTTGAAACCATAGGTCCGTTGATATTTATAATTCTAACTCTACAATTAAATTTAAAGTATCATCACATAATCATATATTACGGACCATCTATAGGAGGCTATTATATGGGCACTCATAGTCGCGCAAGGCGCGACCAAATGGCTAGTTTCAGTGAAGTAGATTGAAACGAGCTCAGATTAAAAAACATATCGCGCAAGAAACAGATCCGCTAAAATCTCTTAGGACTATTCCCAACAATTCACCGATCAAACCACTAAACATGACCCCCCCAGAAAAGAATAAGCAACGTCACCGGTCCATTTTTTACCTGACCAAAAACGCAGGGTGACGGAGCGGTGGGCTGCCGAGTCGAGTGTCGCCGGAGCCGGGACAAAACCTCCGCCCTCCCGCCGGAAATGGTCACCGGCCGCCACTCTCTGCGACGGAAGAGAGGCGATGTGAAGGAGAGTTCGCTGAGGCGAGATGGAGATGGAGATCGCCTCCCCCGGCAATGGCGGAGCGGGGAGTTGCGGGGGCGGGGACGGCGGCGCGGCGTGAGCGCGGGTATATGTGCGGCAACGTCGCGTCGGCTGAGCGGTGGGTCCATTCCAAGTCTATCTCAGTCCAAATGATTTTTTCTTTTTTTTATAAAGAAAGGAACGAATTTTATTTTTAATCCAGGCCGTTCGTTTCTCTCCTCCTCTTGACCTAGCGAATCAGACGCCTCGGACGTCCACCTGAACCGGATGCCGTCCTCACTGCTCGTACAATCGTACCAACCGAGATTTCACTGGGGAGTACTCCTAATACAGATTATGTCCAGATTCATTGAAGGTACGTCACATCTTGACCTTTTTTTAGGACTTTTCCTTTTTTTCTTGCATTCGATTTTTTTTCTTATAGAAATTGTTGCATTCGATTTGATGTTTAGCTTTTTTTCTTCTTATAGAAATTGTTGCATTCGATTTGATGTTTAGCTGATCATAGGATGAAGGTATCGTATACATAGTGTATATCACCATAGGATAAATGCACTATTTACATATATAGTTTGTGTAAGGATTTAATTTGTTGCACTTTTAATATATCGTTTATATTATTAGCGGTTTAAAGGCTTGTTTTCATATAAAAGATAAAAGTGTAATACGTCGAACGATTTGCCTTGTTTCTTCACTGCAAAATCCAACATATTTGAAACTCTAGTTGCTGTATTCATGATTCCTGACGCAAAGTAAATAGACTCATCGCTTTACCAGAATAGATTTGAATCCATAATCTACCTCTACCAGAGGAGAATGAATCTAAAATCCATCCATCCAAACAAGCCAGCCATAGATCAATGCACACAGCAAGCTACATATCCAAGGAAGAAATGAAGTAGAGCGAAAATGCAAGGTGATCCTAAACCGACACATTGTACATGACTGCAGGTCACACCTAATTGCTAGAGTTCCAGTTAAAACTGACGCTAGCCTACAAAGGATGGGTGCAGATGGATTACAGACGATTTGCAGCAATAATATCAAATACATGCCCCCACAAAATATGGAACAAAAGGTGGTGTACAGAGGCCACCAAGTTACCAAGTGCGGCATCAACACAACAGAGTTTAACCATAATTTAACTGTCTATGCAGTTCAAATCGACAGTAATTTACTGTATCTTCATAGTTCATGTTGAAACCCATCGTCATTCTCAGGGAATAATACCAGAGCTCGAATCTGGGGGTACAGGCAGGAAGTTCTGCAGATGTAGCAACACAAATAATATATCAAGCAGATATCCGAAAAACACAAATAAAAGAGACTAAAATATGTGATGCTCCGAAGTAGATTCAAATAGCATATGTGCACTACTTTGTATGCAGAAAGTGAAGCCTTTCTGGCATTGTTATCCACTGCATTATTGCGCTAGGGGACAAACATATTTGCGTTCGGGAGTCCTAGTTCCCAACCCCTCTTCCTTGTTTTTCGCGCGCACGCTTTTCAAACTGCTAAACGGTGCGTTTTTTGCAAAAAGTTTCTATATGAAAGTTGCTTTAAAAAAAATCATATTGATCCATTTTTCAAAAAAATATTAGCAAATACTTAATTAATCATGCAATAATAGGTGCTTTGTTTTGCGTGCCAGGGAGGAGGGGTTCCCTCCCGAACACAGCCCGCTGCGTTTGAGAGGTGCACAAAGAGAAGAAAAGAGACTCGTTTTCTCGCGCACGCTTCCTGAACTGCTAAACGATGCATTTTTTACAAAAACTTTTTATAGAAAAGTTACTTTAAAAAATCATATTAATCAATTTTTCAAGTTTAAAATAATTAATACTTATTAATTAATTATGTACTAAAAGCTCATCTCGTTTTGCGTATCTTCTCAATCTTCTCTTTCCCTCTTCTCTCAAACACAGAAGTACTGCACTTAACCTTGTCATCCCACAACATTTGCGGTCCAGAAGTGCATTACAAAAGGAGTGTATATTGTAGGAGACGTAGATGCACAATTATATGATATAAAACAATAAAGTGTAGTGGATCACATAAGTAGCAAGTATTCACCATTTCACCTAAGTAAACAGTGCAGTTTGGCAATATAAAGAGAACCAATTTTGTCAAAGGAATTTACCTGGCAAATAGGTTTGTGTGTTGATCCAACACAATGAAGATACATCCATCAATTAAAATACTCCCCGGCAGTTTGATGATCCACAAAAGCAGTTCTTAGTTCTACGAGAACCTGAAGACTCAGATCCAGCAACACCATAGTCAAAAGTCAGTTCTGTCATGGGAGGAATGTGCTTCAGTGCAAAGAACATGATATGTGGGTGGCTGTCATCTCCATGGTCATGCTGAACTGGCTGCCAGAAAACATTCGGGGAACAACTATGGTTCATGAAACGTGAGACATTTCCCATCTTTTTTGCACTAATCTTGATGGGCAGTGGCTCAAATTCATCAGCTGATACATATGTACTCTCCTCACCAATCAATTCAGGACCAAAGTTGAATTTTAATGTCTTCTCACCAGGACATACAGTCTGAAAAATGTAATCATCTTCACTGTCATCCAGATTAACTTTGAGCTCATCAATGACCTCACCAGTATACTCACAGATAAATGCACCAGCACGAATGGGATCCCAGCAGCGAAGACCCCAGCCTCGATTTGCAGTCCGGAAGACCTCAAAGTGAAATCTGACCCCTTTTTGGGTCACTCTGTTCCGGCAATTCGTAGTACAATGGCAAGCATCACCGCATTCATAAATTATTGACTTGCGGCACGCCAAAAGTCCTGATGAGCTGTAAGGTAAGTCACCTCCGTTATGTTGTCCACAAGCACAGTTGGGATCACCAGGCAGGCAAACACTCTGGCATCCGCAACCCTGTAAGGGTTTCATAGAACTGAGGGGCCTCAAGTATTTGACTTGACTGGCATAGGTGAAATGCCCAGGTCCTTTCTCATGGTCTACCTCATTGACAAGGCAAACTGGGAGAGCTTCAGCCCCAGATGATAGATCAGGTAATATAACCCTGCCTCTTCTTGCTGGATTGTCTATCCATCCTTGAGTCATCTTCCACAATGCAGCTCCATCAGGCTGTCCAGGCTCACGTAGCAGTTTGTACTTGAAGCAATTGATACCAGACTTTGTTCTCTCCTTCCAGGACTCCTGAATCTTATAGAGGCCATCATATATGTAGATTTTTCCAGTCAGGCAAAATGGATCCCTGAAGCCCCGCACAACCCTTATCTCGTTCTTCCTATGCAGGCTCCTCTCCAGAGCAAGGTTACCTCTCTCAAGCTTTTGATCATGCCTCTCCTCACTGTTCCTACTATTGCCACCTGAACCACTGTACACCAGTGTATCTGTGTCATCATCCACATTCTCATAGCCACCTGCTGCAACAATACATATTGCCACAGAATCCTCATCGCTTCCAAATTTAGCACTCATATAATCAATGCCACCCATACTAGGAGCATGCAACCCGAGGATACATAGCTCCATCCGGAAATAGAAAATATCTCCTATTTCAACTCCAGGAACAAGTCCTACCCTTTTTCCCACATTAGCCCTGATATTGCTTGCCATCATGATGGCGCCAGCCTTCAGGTCAGCACGTTTGCTAGTCTCTTGTATTTCATCCAGTTGCAGATGTCTACGCCTAAGTGCTTCAAAGGTCATGTGGACTGCTTCCACAACCTCCCTGGGATCACTGGATGAAGGTGGTAAAAAGGCAAGCTCCTTGCCAGCAACAAAATTCTTGTAAACTGGCTTAGGGCGCTTGAACTTAACTCCATTTGAACCATCAGCAGCTGAACCAGATGATCTCTTGGACTTCCGTCCAGATGCTGAACCTGAGTAAGGTTCATCGCCATCAAGTGATACAATGCCTGGTCTGGTCTTATATGCCGAGATAGGAGTGGCATCAATAGCTCCATTATTGGTGTAGCCTGTATAAGAAACCCCATTTGCTGTGGTAGTGAAGGCGGTAGTTGAACCAAAGGTAGGAAGGATTCCAGAACCAAAACCGACAGGAAATTGGCCAACCGGAGTGACACATACCAAAGGCGGGGTGCTTGACTGATTGACATTGATTCCCAAAGGTGCAGGGAACATAGGAGCTAACGATCTAATTGGTTTGGCATCCACAAGTTCTTGATAAGGACCAGGTATGAAATTCGACGCCCTATCCATCTCAAATGTATCAAAAATCCTGCACAAGAAAGAAGAATCTTAGTGTGTACTTGGTAGAAGAAAACTTGGAGAAAGCAAGGCTTGGTAAAACATTAAGCATAGAGAGGGATCTAATACGAAACTGTTTTTTTTTACTCTTTTCACAAACAACATAAATCAAAAATAGCATACACCTACCCAAGAGCTAAATTGGACTGTCATTCCCCATTGGCTATGGCACCTGGATTGTATTTAACATAATTAGTACTTGTGTTTTCCTCTTTGTATGGGGGGATTAGGGGTTTTATTGTGTATATACCATATTTATATATACTGCTCCATTGGGCTGTAATGAATACAATCGCAATTCATAGCATGGTATCAAGGCCAAAGGTCTTGATTTCGAATCTAGACATGAGGGGGAGTGTTGAAGTAAAGAGTAAATTGCCTGGTGCCCTTCTCCATCAGATTAAGCTTTTAGTTCAACTAGCTAGTGCATGCAACTCAAAAGATCGGACCTTCCCCCATGTTGAGATGAAACATTTCCTCAAGCATTAAAAAAGTTTCACTGGTACCAGATAGAACATATGCATATGGTACCATCTTATTAATTGGCAGTGATGTACATCCAAATCATATAGTCAAACTCAAAAAAAAAAAAAACTATTTCTCCCACAAAATTATTAAATACTCCTTCCATTTCATATTATAAGTCGCTTTGACTTTTTCCTTTGTCAAACTTTTTTAAAGTTTGACCAAGTTTGTAGAAAAATATAGGAACATTTCCAACACAAAAAGCAAACATATTATCAAAATATATTCAATGTTACATTTAATTAAACTAATTTGGTGTTGTAGATGCTGCTACATTTTCCTATAAACTTGGTCAAATCTAAAGAAGTTTGATTAGGAAAAAAGTCAAAGCGATTTATAATATGGAATGGAGGGAGTATCCAGTTTCTTGGGTGCCATGCATGAGATGTACCCCCTCCATCCTTATTTAGATGATGTTTTAGGGTATTGGTTTTGTTTTTGAATAGCTTTTTATGTTTTGTAGGTATTATGTTCCCAAATTACCCCTAATAAAAGTAGTAGGTATATTGCTCCAATGAACTCATTTATTTCTAACCATTAGCATATTTCGTCTAGTAATTGGCTTGGCTGTAACACGACCACTAGCACAATCCTGTTCAGCCACGCACCATGTCTACTTGTGATGAAATTGAACAAGCTGGACTAGCATAGTAATGTGGACAGCTCAGTAGAAATAAAGTATATTAATTAGGGGTAAGACAGTCTCAAGTAACACAATTGAACATCACCCTAGCCTGTGTGTTTGGCCCAAGATGACAAATAATTCAATGTAGGGGGTAGCAAACTTGACTTGAATCAACATTTCACATCAAAGTTGCCTGAATTCGTATAGCGGTTTCAACTATATTTACAACTTACCGTTGTCCACTATAAGGTCAATAGTACTGAGACAATTATGCCAAAACCAGATTGATCATACATAATAGGGAAGATAAACCCCTAGTTGCCGTTTGCTCTATCATGCATGCATGCCGCCATCCAAAGTCATCCTGCTTGTTTCACCCATTGCAACAGACAACAAGGAGGGCAGGGAGACCAGGGAAGTTCAGACACCTACCGGAGTGTCAGAAACGGGCAGGCAGCATTTTGATGCAGCTCTCCACCGGAATACTCATACTCACCTCACAAATGGTTGCGGTAAAGCAACCGATCTAACACGCATCCAGGATCATGCATCAATGGTATTGTAAAGTGCTACCTTTTGGTGTTGAAAAAAGGCTACCTTTTCAAGCATTCCCAACTCATAGCAGCCTTATTTTGACATGAAGCCTGATGCTTAAACATCAAGTTGGGATTATAGGCGAGGAACCCCCCTACCGCGGAACAGATAACCTCGAACAAACCCAAACTACAGCACGATTCGACAACACAGTTAATTAAAATACGAAATGAACTGATGGACAAACCCTAGGATTGGAACCCCCAACACCAAACTAAACCACCATGATTCGAACCCAACACACCAAACCCAAAAATTACTATTGAAGAAACCCTAGGAATTGGAACCCCCCTCCCTAAATCACACACGAAGGCCGAGATTCTGCGAGGCCGCACTCGCAACGGCACGCGGGGCCGTTGACCAACGAAAAGAGAAAAAACATCCCCCGCACCACCGCCCCGAATCGGGGGGAGAATCACCCACACGCACGCACGCCCAACGGGGGAGCGAGAGGAAACCCTACCTGAGCAAAGGAGCCCCAACGGACGAACGGACAGACGGAAGGGGACGCACCCGGCGGCGAGAGGTGGTGGAAACCCTAGAGCAGCGCCATCCTCCTCCGCCCGCTTCTAGTCTCCCCGACAGACAGCGCGCGATCTGGGAGGAAGGGGAAGGGGAAGGGGGGAGGGGAGTCGTCGGCGTCGCGGGGTGCGGGTGCGAGTGCGACCGTGCCGAGAGGTGAGAGAGTGACTAGGGTTGGGCTTAGGTGGCGGTGACGAGTGTCTGCCTGTCTGTCCCGCGTGGAGCGGTGGGAGGGAGCCAGCCACGGGATGGATGCGGGCTCGGGGTTGGGCCGGAAAAAGGGGCCGAGAGAGAGCCGCATGGGACGGGAGAGAGCGCGTGGCGAGTGCCGATGTCTTTGGGGGAAAAGGACGTGGACCCAGTGTTTACGTTACCACGGTTACCGGTAACCGTGCGGTTATCGGGCTTACCACGGAGATACGGTAATATAAATACGGTGGTAACATTCTTAAATTCAAATAAATTTAAAAAATAATTTAAATTTTTGATAAATTTTACACGGTTTTATATGTTTTTTCGCGGTTACCGCGCGGTAACCGTGCTTACCGCCTTACCGCGCCCCGGTGGTTTGGGAAACCTTGCGTGGACCACGTCACACGCGTGTGAGTTACAGCAAAAACACGCATACGGTGTGCACCTGAGGTGGCCGTGCCAGCGTGCAGTGCACACAGCACACATGACATCCTCCAGTAGATTTGGAAAGAAAAAAACCAACGAGTCTTTCGTCACTAAGATCTCCCAACGATCTCTCTTGTCCCTAGGATTAAGGAAGAAAGATTTCTCTTGTCGCCAGGGGCGGATCCAGGAAAAAAAAAATTAGGGGGCTTAATTACACAGTTTCTTCAACCTCTATCCATATAGGGACCTTTAGTTTATCATTCATAGTGAAAAAAATAAAGGGAGTGCTCCGGGGGTATTTATGGGTCTTGTGGATGTAGGGGGGACTCGAATCCCCTCTGCACCCATGTTGGATCCGCCCCTGCTTGTCGCTAAGGATTAAGGAAGAAGGGAAAACCTGGACGCGAGCAGGAGCGAAAAGATTCCCGAAAATGTTATCCTAGATCCTTTAAAACACTTGTATAGTCATTTTTTTCTTTTTTTTATTCCTTGTAAACATTTTTACTCATGCTTTACGCAATAAAATTGACATTGTCTTTTTGCCGTTCCATTAAAAAAAAGGTACTCTCACACTTCGTGTGGACAAAAACAGATAAACATCTACTAGTATTTTTTTTTTCTGATTACATAACACGAGTGACAAACATTTTGTCTCACTGAAATCCCATTGATAACACAACAACGCGTGCCAACATTAAGTGGACAAAGAGATTTGAACATCTACTTCTTAAAGTACTTGTCACCTGTGCTGTGTCCTAAATACTAAAGTATAATCATAGGATTTTCGTTTCTCGTGATCCAACCATCTAAGAGTTTTTGTTCACTTTCATTCATCTTAATTTAACCACTAAAATATAAATTGGTTATCAAAGATGAGACGGTAATGATCAACGCTCACAGATTATTTGAGAACGGAGGCAGTATCTAACTATCTATATATCAAGTATAAAGGTTGAGCAAACAGCAAGGAGTGTGGTTCGTCATAAATCAGGAGCAAACAATATATGACAGCGATCGAGCTGCATAGTACAACATTCTTTTCTTGAGGTGGTTCTACGTTGAAATGAAACTGACGAGCTGCCTCAAGTCTGTTACACAATGTAGTGATATGGTTATAGATGATCGATCGGTCTAGCATCGAGTAATGGAGATATGATTCTAGAGCATCATGATCGGCGGTTTCTAGTCTGCGTCCATCTCCTCGAGCGCTGCCTGGGCGGCCGCCTTCGCCTGCTCCACGAGGTCGTCTGGAACCTGTATTGACAACCCGGTAACAGAGTTCATATTTCACATGATTAGGGAGGTTCTATTTTATTTATCAAGGGAGAAGGCATGTTTATCCCTTATATATACCTTCTCATGCTGGCGCTTTGATTCATCGCATACCCAGCTCAGCTCCAGTTCAAAGTCTTTGTCTTTAGCTTCGTCATGCACTCCATAGATTCTGCATTGGTACAAAGAAAGGTCACAGGCGAGAAAAAGAATGCAGATCTTCATTAGCTTGGTCAACATTTCCTTGTAGAAGTTATTTACATTTTTCTGATTTGTTCACATGGTAGATGGTTTATCATGAGTCATGCATGACTCATGAGTACCAACAGTCCCACTGACAAGACAAATCTATAGCACAACAATTTATGTTCAGAAAAAAATCTCAAAGCTGCATATTATTGTCAATCTGTAGTGGAATGCAACCAAAACTGGCGCTCATAGCACTAAGATCATGGTACAGTGATTATTCATGTGAACAAAAAGTGCCTTCTGTACTTAAATCATCAAATAGATTTTTATTTGTTCTAGAGGGGAAAATTGCATTAGCTGCTGGTAGTCGACAAATAAGTGCATAGCAAATTTTAAGGCATCCATGACAGTATGACACAAACTTTCACTTGTGAGCTCTAAGAGAGAATTTGCAGATTATAGTAAAAGGTTCAGGACATACATCTTTGCAACCTCAACAATGCCTTCTCTGCATGTAAGCTCAGAAAGATTCAGTTTCTCTATCTCCCTGTACAACATTTAATAGATGTATCAGAATTACAAACCATTGTCCATGAGTCATGACAAATAGACAGCCAACATATTCAAAAGCTGAATCATCTTTTCTTGAACCATCATAAACACATCTGATGATTGCCAACCCATTCCTTAATAAGCATTAAAACTACAAAAAAGTTAATATATGGTTCATCAAATTATAATCTAGAGTTTGGATCAGTTTTCCCTTGCAGTCATTCAACAACCAACACCAATTCTAGAATATATGTGATATATTAATGAGGCTATTGTCTAGTTAATATATCCAAAAGGTGACAAAAGTGCAAGAACTGCAGATTAAAACTCATAAAATAGGTTGAACTAAGGCATTTTCTAGAAGTGCTAATGCCAAAATAAGCATATAAGAAACAAAGATTAGATCAACATCTTCCACCATTGAAGATGGAATACTACTTAAGGACTACTATATATACAAGATGTGAAGAGATAACTTGATGTATATAGTAAAAATACAAAAGAATATGCTAAGTTCTAAAGATAATTATGGATCATCAAATTTAACAAGTGATGAATAAACCACCACTATTTGCGTCCTAGTAATATGCAACAAAAAAGAAGTTGGGCACTAATGCAGAAATCATACAATAAAAAGTATCAAAACCCTAATAGCTTACGTTTTTGCAGCCTGTCTTCCTTTCCCCAGGGCAGCACCGAAGTATTTCTGTCAAATTCGATTCAGAAAGTCATTCTTCCACATTAAAGAGTGCTTCCCAAAGCAATAATGCACATGATACTAAGCAAGAAATACAGTATCTATCATAAAAGTGCAAATATGTTCGTTACATAAGATGGTCAAGTTGGTCCTTCAATTGTAACAAATAAAGGTATGATAGAAGTGCTACAGTGTATTAGGGTAAAAAATCTACATAGGAGAGCCCCGAAGGTTCGATCATGTAGAGTTGTGGCCCATCCCTATCATAACCTCCAAGAATAACTCCACAGCCAAAAGGCCTGACACAAGAGGAGTATAAATTGCATCAAACATCTTAACCAGGGATTGTATTGAAGAAAAATCTCGACCGTCTTACCTGAGCCACCAGTAGAGGGTACATAAATGTACATAGCTAGCTACACGATCAGCCAATTCCTTTACAGGCATGGGTTCTCCATACACCCTGGTGCAGTACAGTGTTAGGTAAAACACCTAAAAGAATGTAGCTATGGGGAAAAATTCAAGAATTCTCACTTTTCATAACTGGCTGCCTCTGACTTTGCCCTAGAGACTATCTGCCTACCATCTGCAGCTAAACCAGCAACAGCCTGAAAATGAGAACGAAGAAGCCAAAAAAAATTTGAACAACAATGACAAAACAGAACAAAAGAAAAGAAAAGGAACACTTCACAAAATCCAAGCTTTATCACATATATCCATTATTACAGAGTGACAATGTCAAAAAGAAAGTGACAATACCAAAAAGAAAAAAAAAACTACTGCCAGAAAAATGAAATTACGCTGGAAGCTGCTGGGAAATTTCAGAGCTAAATAATTTGTTGTGATTGGTTGCTCATCTGAAGAAACAAAGAGGTGGAAAACAAATTACCAAGCCAGAGTGTCGGTGCACAGAGTGGAGTCTCCGATTCGACCCCTTCAAAATCATCTTTGATGTTACCAGCTTCTCCACACCCTACAGAACAATGAAGCCACAAAAGGTTATCACACAAACTCGCATAGTAACACTACTTTTAACCACAAGTAAATCCAGCAACTAGCACTTACAAGGACAATCCCATCTTTGCATTTGATGCCAACAACGGTCCTGCAAAAAACATCAGAACTTCAGCATAAAGTTGAACAGCCCAAAAACGGGTAATAAAACAGAGGGGAGGGTGAAACTAAATCGAACCCGCTGTTGTCGATGGCCTTGCCAGCATACTCAACCTGGAAGACACGGCCGTCTGGGGAGAAGGTGGTGACAGAAAGATCATAACCAGTCCCTATGCTACTCATTGTGAACTTGCTTCAACCCCTTAACTATATTTATATTATATTTCTCCTGAAAACAAAACGTGGAAGAAACCTTTTTCAGAATAAGTAGTATAAACTCCATGGAACATTCAGTGACATGAATTCACCCCGCAGATACACTAAATTACTGTTCCATGGAACATTCAGTGACATGAATACATCCCGCAGATACACTAAGTTACTGTTACGGAAGGGCCTCTGGATCACACGATAAGTGGTGTACTAAACCTCATAACATAAGTACATAACATCCTAAGTGAAGATTTGAGTTATTGATTTACAACTGGAGCTGACTGCCCAAACCTTTTAACGAATCCCTTTGTCCGGTACCTTGTAACGAGGATTAACTGTTAATGGCAGGAAAACAAGGACGAATCGTACAAATTGACAGGAAGGGGCTTTTTCGCTGCCAATTCAGATATCGATTTGCGCCCTAGTCCTGGCACCCCCGAATCGTAAGATTTAAACTAAAACAAGGCCGCTAAGAGGCGAGACACACGGGAAGCAACGCAAGCAATCCACCTAATATGAGTACGTAACAGCTGCGCAGCGATCCAAATCAAACCAGAAGGCGGCGGAGCGCCTCGATCCCACCCGCAACGCCATGAACCCTCGCGCCTCGGCTAACTAACTAGCAGCGAAGAAGCCGGCAATTATTCGGGTCCCCCCCCCCGAGCCCCCCATCTAGGCAACGCCGTGCCGGTGCCGCCCGCGCGCGAGGCGGCAATGCGCCCGCCGCCTAGATCCCCCGGCCGCCTTCGACGTACGGAAGAGGAAACGCGGGGACCTGCAAGACTAACACGGGGGAGAGAGAACACGCGCGGGGAGAAGGAAGCGGGGCGGCGCTTACCGATGCCGGCGGCGGCGGCGGCGGCGGGGCGTCTCGTCGAGGATTCCGGCGGCTTCGGCTTGTGGCGCAAGAAGGTGGGGGGGAGTGTGTCTGGCTTGGGGGAGAAGAGAGAGTAGGAGACGAGTCGTGGTGCGGTTTAAGTTGGGAGGAGGGAGGCGGGCCGCGTCTGACTCGAACCGGGACTCGACTCCACGCGATCACGCGACGGAGGCAGAAAGGTGGGCCGGGCCGTGGGCTGGCGTTCATTGGGCCGGAGAGGTGAGGCTGGGCTTTTTGTTGCTGGGCTGGATTTGGAATAGAGTGTTGCCTGTATAAACTTTTTTTTTGAACCAGTTGCGTTGTATACTACCTCCGTTTGCAAAATAAGTGTAGCCGTGGGTATCCGTGGCCAATGTTTGGCTGTCTATCTTATTTGAAAAATTTATGAAAAAGTTAAAAAGAATTAACCACACATAAAGTATTATTCATGTTTTATTATCTAATAACAAAAAAAAATACTAATAAAAAAATTAAATAAGATGAACGGTCAAACGTTGGACATGAGCAGTGCAAAGCTGCATTTATTTTGAGACGGTTGATGTTAATGATTCTAGATAGATGTAGATATGTCTACATTCATTAACATTAATATGAATGTGGGAAATGTTAGAATGACTTACAATGTGAAACGGAGGGAGTATATTAGAATAACGGGTCTAAGAAAACAGTTTTTCTCAGATGCATATGGACCAAATAATCCGTGGCGATAATTCAGTGTATTCAGATAATTCGCTGTAATTATACTCGCTCGAAACACTCAATATTTCTCAGTCAAGAAGAACTACAAGGCAGAGTTTACCCTTTCACTTCAAGCTAGCCCGAGTTTACAGCTAGCTCCATTCGGTGATGAAGAATTGAACATCGCCATTTCCTTGCTAATTCATCTCCTCATTACGTCAATACGCAGATCCGTCTCCCCTCTTCAGCGTCACCAACTTAATTAACACCACGAATCACAAGCAGTAATTCACACAAACTTTAATTACTCTGCAAATGCGTATGTTCATATGCTGATTCAGTCACGAGAAGCCGTCCCGGCGATCCTGCTCCTCCGCCTCCTTGTTCGCCGTCTGCACGGCCTTGAACCACAAGAAACCCTGCAAAAAAAATTTAAAAAAATGCAATCAAAATCCATGGAAAATTTGGATTCATGTCCTCGCAATGGAGATTGGCAATGAGAGGATGCGTACGGAGGTGGGTATCCCGGTGAAGACGAAGAACCCTAGGAGCGGCGCGTACAGGGCGCTGTCGGGGCTCACCACGCCGAACACCGGCCGCTGGTTCGCGTACTCGAAGATGGACCCGATCTGCGCGCCATGGTTAGGGTTTGGGATTCGAGAGGAGGGAGAGAGGGATTGAAGGGGTGGAGAGGCGTACGGCGGCGATGGCGGTGATGGCGGAGGCGAGCAGGTAGGCGAAGAAGGGGAGCTCGACGGCGCCGGGCTCCTGCTGGCCGCCGCCGCCCTCGCGTGCCCACGGAGGCGGCTCGTCGGAGCCCGGGCGCGCCCACGAGGGCACCTGCTCGTCCGCCTCCCCCGACGACTTCGCCGACCCTTCCGTCGCCGCCACGGCCACCAGTCCCCCCCGCCGGCATCGTCCGCCCCTCCTCCTCTTCTCGCCGACCTCCACAACCGAGGCGAGGCGCGCTCGAGGAGGGCGCCCCAGGATCAGGCGGAGGCACCGCGAGCTGCACGCGGACACGGCCGCCGCCATGGCTGGCTGGGTTGGCGAGCTCGCCGTGGCGCGCGCGGGGGAAACCGTGGAATGGATAGGGCGCGGGTGGCGTGCGCGCGGCGCGGGGTTCCCCACTTCCCATCACCTCACCTTTTTGGGCTGGGCCGAATTGTCACATACTAACAAATGGCTACATGTTTTTCTTTCTTTATTTTATTTTCTTGTTTTTTTTTACAAAGACGCCCTGGAACATTTTATACTCCATCCGTTTCATTATGTAAGACTTTATAGCATTACCCACATCTATATAGATGTTAATGAATCTAGATATATATTTGTGTCTAGATTCATTAACATCCATATGAATATGGGCATTACTAGAAAGTTTTATATTGTGAAACGGAGGAAGTATCTGACTTATACTCTCTGTTCCACAATGCAAGTCATTCTAGCATTTCTCATATTTATATGTCTAGATTCATTAACATTAATATGAATATGGAAAATGAAATGACTTGCATCGTGAAACGGGGGAAGTATTATGTAAAGTGCATAACATACTATGTCTAAAAGGAATATTAAAACCAAATTAAAACCACATCCAATATAATTCCACATCCTATCGATCTTGTCGCCGGTGGAAGAGAAGAACGGGCAGAGAACTGAACAAAATATGAAGAATCATTCCACTGTGGCTTTTATAGATCACATGTAGTCATCCGCTCGGAAGAATGAGTCCATGGAACCGTTGAAAAAAAGCAAGGCCGTGCATCCATCTCGAACTATGGTGGTGTTTGGGATGACCAAATAAGTCCCTCCTATCCTAAACACCGCCTAGATTTGCTCCCACGCAACCACAAACCTCACAAGACCTTTATTAGTGCCCTCACAAGATTTTTACTAGTGCTAGATAGACCACCAATGAAGTAGAGAGAGCGCCCCACAGGACCGTTATTCCAAAGAACGCTGTCGTCATCTCTGTACATGTAACAGTGACAAACAAAACACATAGCCAATCACTATTTATACGTGGAAGAAATCGTCGAGACAAGATATGAACAATGAACAAAACTACAAAATTATATAAAACATTGAACAATGGTGTTTAGATGTTTTTTATTAGGAGAGTCGCACTTTTGAGTTTTGAGAGCCATGGCACGCGCGCATGATTCATAAGTTGATAGAGCATCACCTTAGTTTGTGTCAAATTTCAAACAAAGTTCACAAAAATTCGCAAAATTTCATAAAATCGTCATTCTTCTGCACTCATGTCAAACCCAAAACGAGATTTTCTTTAATCACATCAAATATACTTCTTCACATCCATTACCAAGGTTGATTAACCACATGGGGATCTTTAGCAAACAAAAAAAGCATAGAAAAACAAAACAAAACAAAACAGCTAGTAGTATTACTGCTGCTACTTGTTCATCAACACTTTGACGAACTCCTTGTACTCGACGCGGCCCTCGCCGGCGGGATCCGCCTTGCGCACCATCTCGTCGGCCTCCTCCTCCGTCAGCCGGTCGCCGTGGGACACCATCGCCTGCCGGAGCTGCTCCGCCGGGATCACCCCGCTCCGCGCGTCGTCGAACACGTCGAAGCACGCCGCGAGCTCCTTCTCCGTCACCCCGCGCCCCATCTTGCGCGCCGCCACGGACAGGAACGCCGCGAAGTCCATGTCTCCGCCGCCTCCGCCGCCTCCGCCGCCTCCGCCGCCGCCGCCGCCGCCGCCACCGCCGGTGGCGTCCGCCAGGAACCGCCGCGCCTCGGCCTCGTCGACGTTCTGGCCCAGCGACCGGAGCGCCGTCACGAGCTCGCCGGCGGCGATGCGACCTGCGGATCAGGAGGACGATCAGTGGCAGGTTGGATGACGGGGAAACTAATCTTGGTGGCGGCTTACCGTCCTCGTCGCTGTCGAACAGGTCGAAGATTTCTCGGCACTCGTCCACCTGTTCTTGGGTCAGCTTGGCCGCCATGGATGAGAGAGAGATCAAGAATTTCGCCTAATTGCTGTGTCAAAGTGTCAGCTTGGTGGCGAATTGGATTGGAAGATTTCTGGAGGAATTGAAAAGAAGCAAAGGCGTTTCTTTTTGACAGGTCAAAAGAGATTTTTTTTTCATTTGATTAATTTCCTACCTTTGCAACTCACTTATTCTTCATATGAAAAATAAGAAATCAGTGAGCTAGTATGATTGAAACAAGGGAATTGGACAAGTTGAACAATGGAAAAGAGAGGATGGGTCATCTTAGTGGTCATGGTCATATCATACTGCTTCAATGGCATAAAGCGACGTTTCGTCCATCTTTGGTTCGATTCAGTTTAGCTGTAAAGATGGATAGATAGGACTCGATGATTTGTCACACCGTTTATTAGTTGTTGTCCTTTCTTATTTCGATTCTGCATTTGTAATATTGTTGAGTACACTCATTTCAAAGGTGACGAGAAAAAGATAGGACTCGGTACCTAAAAGATAATAAAAAATAATACCTATGAAACAGAATCGAAATAAGAAGAGTCAATTAAAAGGTGTAACAAATCATTGAAACAATATTGAACACAGACTAGAGCTACCATCTCTGTTAAAAAAAGACATAAAATTTCCCTAATTTTATGCTTATCACCTTAAGTGGTAGCTAGTGACGGATCTAGGCATATTCTGTGGGGTACACCGACTCCACGGCTTTTTTAAAGCATCCTACAAATCTTGATTTTCATGTATAAATTAACAAAATATAGAGAAATAATCACACTTAAATACAAACTAACTAATAATTGATGTAACAGGATTAAATTTCTAGCTCTGTCACTAGTGGTATAGCAAAAGCCAAGAGCCAACAAACCAAACCGGTAGTCCTGAATCCTGATCCAGCTTGGCTCAACAGCCTGGACCCGTACCAGTACACCACTTGTATCCATGAGTGATTGTGCTCGAGCATGTACTGAGATTCCAGCAATGAAAAGCATTCGCTGTCAGGGTCTACTTTTCGTTGCCTCGTTTGGTTCCAGCCTACTACCTCCCAAAAAAAAAAAAACTAAAACTCTGAACAGATTACGTGTAGATTCATAATACTATAATCTGTCACATAGCATTCCAGATTTGCTTTTATGGGACAAAAGAAGCAGACATGAAGGCTTGACAGTGGCTATCAGTACTTGACTAGTCCTGATCAAAGGAAAGCTAACACTACACATTCAGTTCGTATGCATCATGTATGCACCTTGACATACCCTGATTTTTAATTTGTGAATGCCTCGAAACATAGGAGCACAAAATATAGTTGCGATAATTTTGCAGACATCAACTAAAATTCAACCAGGATCATCAAAACATGGTCACATGGGTAGCCTCAGGATGCGGGGGAAGGCTGCAACCATTCAATTCAGCACGCAAAAGAGAAGTAAAGATGATGATAGAAAGGAACCAGGCAATGCATATCTGCACAACGATCCAAGAAATATGATGAAACCCCAACAAATCCTATGCTCCAGCAGGCGCAAGATAAACATCAAAGAAACCAGGCATCTGATGTTGTTTCGCATGACCACCTAACCCGATCGCTACTCAACATTACCACCAGCAAAGATAGGTACTTAAAAGGAACATCACAAAGTACAGCTTTGTAGGCCCTGACAGTTTTAGTTCACTTCAGACAGAACTTATTTAATGGGAACCCTCCTCACTTGGCCATCATGACCTTAACGAACTCCTCGTAGTTGATCTGGCCATCGCCATCTACGTCAGCCTCACGGATCATCTCGTCGACTTCCTCGTCGGTCAGCTTCTCACCAAGGTTGGTCATGACGTGGCGGAGCTCAGCAGCCGAGATGAAACCGTTCTGGTCCTTGTCAAACACACGGAAGGCCTCCTTGAGCTCCTCCTCAGAGTCGGTATCCTTCATCTTCTTTGCCATCAGGTTCAGGAACTCTGGGAAGTCAATGGTCCCATTGCCATCAGCATCAACCTCGTTGATCATGTCCTGCAGCTCCGCCTCAGTTGGGTTCTGACCAAGGGACCGCATCACGGTTCCAAGCTCCTTAGTAGTGATGCAACCTGCACAATGTATTCAGAGATCAGCACAAGAGAGTACTAAATGGAACATGCGATTATCTCGTTCAACGCTTAT
Source organism: Oryza meridionalis (assembly GCA_000338895.3). Classification (NCBI taxonomy): domain Eukaryota; kingdom Viridiplantae; phylum Streptophyta; class Magnoliopsida; order Poales; family Poaceae; genus Oryza; species Oryza meridionalis. Next base: position 24,420,585 of record CM002528.2, read on the forward strand.
AAAATTAACACAACATGGTCCTTTAGTGCTGCAATATTGTAATATTGTTTTATGTCCACAAAGTACAATTTTAAGACCAAGAAATCAAAGCTGTCCTGAGTCCTGACAACAGAGTACATACACATCACAAGACCACCCATCAGTATCATTATCACTTTCAGGAAATTTATGAACCTATTTCACAGAATGATAGTGCTGGATAGAATCATCGAACATATAATACAAATCACAGACCACCTATATGCTACAGGCCAGATGAGACATCATGAAGCGATAAGAATGTGATGCCTAAGTTTAGCAGCCACTTAGGTAGCTTCCCACCACCGCATTAACATACGATCAACTCATAAACCTACATCAATAATTATTGTGTACACTAGATGTGGCACAAATGAAAAACCAGCCCAGCTTGCATCTAAGACTTGCTAAAAATGAACTTCTCTTGCGCAGGAGCAAGAAATAACTACAGGCCGCCGAAGAATTCAAAACATAGGTTTTAATAAACTATGGCCACAAAAGAGCACTTTACATCTTAAATGTTGGTCTAAGAACTGCATTGATGTCTCTATTTCTTCCTTCGTGTAATGATGGTACACTAACATACTATCACCCAACACTTCTTTCCACACTACTGTTGTACAACCAACAGTTCTTTCAACACTAATGTTGTACAAAGACAAATATCAACTGAAGCACTAGAATTTTCCCTAAACAAACTAGCCATAGGCATCATACTGCTATTGCAAAAGCAGATTCACACCTCAATTCTACATAAAGTTTGGCATATTCCACACCCAAATTTCAAAACCACACAGAATCACTGACCTAGCTGCACATAGAGATTTTCAAGTACTGATGCTAGATCACGCAAACCAATGTTCACGCCATGCTAAATAACAAATGGCCTGCTTCACAAGACTCGATGTACGGATCCTCCTCTTCAAATCAAACAACCCTCTGCCGCTCTAAGCCCCTAGTTCAAGCACCTAGTTGCTGATCCCAAATCGTCCCTTCCTCAAAAGCACGGCAAAAATCCCAAACACACCATACATCGAAAACACAAATTCCGCCCCCACGAAAACACAGCCCCTGCAAAGCAAAATAGCTAAACGAGGCGAAATCATCCCGAATCACCGCCGAACCACAAATCCTCACCCAACCCGTCACAGGATCAACCGGATCTAGCGCCCCGGACACACGAAACCCTACCGCGACACCGCAATTCGCCCGGATCGAGCTCCGCGTCGCCCGATCCGGCTGCCCAGAGACCCGCGCGTGCCCCCTTCCAGCGCTAACGTGGGGGAGGAAGAGGAGGATGAGAAGAGAGAGGGTGGGAGTGGTGGGTGGCGCGCGTTACCGTCGCCGTCCTTGTCGAAGAGGCTGAACGCCTCCTTGAACTCGGCGATCTGCTCGTCGGTGAGCTGGTCCGCCATGGGGGTTGGTGGTGGAGGCGAGGGCGGGGGTGTGGAAGCTTCGAGAAGGTTCCGCGAGAGGAGGAGAGGAAGGAAGGGGAACGAGTGGCGAGGTGGGGCCGTGGGGGTGGAGAAGAGATGGCCGTGGCTGGGCCTTTATAGGCAGCGACCACGAGAGAGGGTCGCCGAGATGACGGGGTTATGTATCCGGTTCTCTTTGCCTTTTTTTTTCTTTTTTTTTGGTACCTTTTGTCTTTTTATTTCTTTTTAATTGCTTTGGTTTTTGGTAATCTTTATTCCATGTTCCATTTTTGCTCTTTTGGAACTTTAGGTTGAGTGTAGATGGGTAATAGTTTATTCTTTTTTATTGATCAGGGTTTCACATGACATATGTAACTTTTGTTGTTCAATATGTTATAATTGTCGGTATATATATAAAGACACTGAAGGATAGATTAATCTTCGTGGGAAATCAAAGAGAGGAGAGCTGAAGTCACTAACTAAACTAGTAGCGGAATGTTTGGTGGGTATTTGCCAAAGTAGCAAGAAATTAAGACCCCCATCGTTTGGCTTTTTCCCTAATAAGCCAAAACGGCTCATCAGGAAATAAAAATGAATTTCTGGGTAAAATTTTTATATATATGTTCTTGGTGACTTAAAAATCAATGCTGAAAAGGAAACTACATTGAAAATATCTCAAAATTAAGTTTGAAAATTTAAATTTTGGCTTATTCTTTAGCTGTTTAGGCCATCCGATGGGAGCCTAATGTTACATGTGCCAACTAAGAGATCAAGATGGTGATAACCGATGAAATAGTTAGTGTATCCAACATTATGACCTAGGGTTACGACGTGGTTTTTTTACCACAGCATATGATAAAGTAAATTGGTGTGAAGCAAAACATGTAGAATAATTCAAAAGGAAAAATGCTTGGTGGTTAAGTGTGTGACACATTATACAAAACGAAACTATATCTTACTTACTTATGCCTTTGTATATTTTTTATTATGTCGCTCGGCAATGTATTGGGGAACACCACATGTTAGCCTTTACATGTTAGTGTTTATTCCATATTACGATATTTTTTTTATCAGCAACCATGGGCAAACAATAAGCTATCTTTGTTTTTTTTTCATTTCTAATTGTTTGACATACATTTATCCGCCCCAGGGCCTAGTAATCAATATGTGAATTTTATAAAAACATCATATAATATCTAAAAATTACCATGACTCTGTTAGCCCAACTCCAGGTTACAGCACGTTTAGTTTCAGTACTCTGTGTATATCGATCAAAACATTATTAATAAATAATAACCACACACCTAGCCATGCTAAACTAGTTGTCTCAAACAATAGTACTTATTCAAGATTGATCTTAAACAATAAGTACTCCACTTAGCAGCCCTAGTTGCCGAATGAATGCACGAGGTTAATAAGTGTTTGTACTACTTATTATTCTTTACCCAACCTGTCTTACACGGCAGTGCAGAATGCAGATAGTCTGACTTCGATCTAGGTTAGGGCGGCGCTGTGGCGACATGGCGGCGGCCTCCAAGATCGAGAGTTGCCCTTGGAGAGAGATGGAGTTTGTCTCCGATTTAAGAGAGGATTCCTGTAAGGCTACGCTTGGGAAAGATTTGGAAGGATTAGATCGCTTCCGATTCGTGATGGGAGGGGACTTGTCATCTAGGAGCTATAAAACACGAGAGGAGAAGGGGATCGATCTACAACAGGCAAGTACTCGTGTTGTTATTCCTGAACCGGGTGACCTCAGCAGATCCAATCTTCTCGTCTTTGTTCGTGTTCAATCCATGGCGTCCGGCGTTGGTGGGGGCGACAAAGGGGTCACCGTTGAGGAGGCTACCCGCCCGAAGCCGAACGACGGAGTCGGGATTGTCGCGAACAAGGGGCAAGAGAGCGGCAAACCTGGCAATCTAGCAATGGTGGTGAGGGGGACGCCATCAACAGCGGACGATGTTGGTCCGAGTTTCTTGTCAGGGTCGGCGGTGTACATGGTAGATGCTGAGCAGGCAGAGGGAGAAGAAACGGTGGAGGTTGAGATTGATGAGGAAGAGGCAGAGATTGCTGCCCGTTGGACCATCCTGGCAAGGTACTACTCAATTCGTTCCCCGGTCCTTCCAGCTTTGTTTGATGATTTACGGCGTGCGTGGCGCCCAAGGAGAGAATTCACATACAAAGCTCTGAAGAATAATCTGTTTATTGTCACTTTTACGTCATCGGGTGATTTTGAGTTTGTTCTCAACGGAGGGCCATGGGTGCACAGGGGTGATGCTTTCATTGTTGCTCGTTTTGACGGCATTACTCAACCATCAGAGGTTCCCTTAGATACTGTTCCAATCTGGGTGAGAATCTATGACCTCCCGCTAGGATTGATGACAAAGCAATGGGGCTTAAACTAGGTGGTGGAATTGGCAAGGTCAGGGAGGTGGATGTGGAGGAAGATGGACGAAATAGGCACGATTTCTTCAGAATCCGAGTTGATCTATCCCTGAAGCGCCCTTTGAAACATAAACTTCCAGTCAAGGTGAAAGCAAAAGGTAAAGATGTGGTTAAGTATTTTGATCTGAGATATGAGAGAGTCCCCTTCTTTTGCTTTTACTGTGGGTTCATCAGGCACTCGGATAAGGAATGTAACAAACCAATCAACGAGGAGGAGGTTCCTATGAAATATTCTGCCGAACTACGGTGCTCGCCCATGAAGGCCTTTGAACGGAAGATTGGAAGAGTTCATGCTGAACCACCCAAAGTATATCGTAACCTGAACCTTAACTCAGCAGGAAGCGCCAATTCTTCTTCATCAAAACACCACAAAGAGGGGTTGTCTGCAGATGTTCCGCCTCACAGAGTTGATGTGGCTGATGGATTTGAACACAGAGAAAGGTCAGGGGATGAGAAAACTGATGCAGAGCTGGCAGAACATGCCAGGAAGTTGAAGATGAATGATAAAAAGCAGAAGGAAATGCCGGGGAGCAACAAATCCGAAGCTTCTAAAGTGAAGGCTTTGGTGGCATCTTTGGATGCATCTCAAAGGAAAATTATAACGCACACAACAGAGCTGAGAATTAAAGGGAGGGAGGAGATGCAGACTAGTCAGCCTACTTCTAGTGATATGATACCAGCTTTGCGAAATCTCAGTGCTCAGCTGGAATCGCTTGAGGGATCAGCACAGGAGGAAGAAACATCGAGGCTGGGGAAAAGAATAGCAGAACAGGAAGAGCATCTGATGACAGGGCAAGACACCAAGCAAGCAATGGTGGTGTATTCTGATGCTGCTGGAGGAGCTAGCAAAAAGTTCAAATTATTTAATACTGATATTGCTGTAAACAGGGATCAGCGAATGGAGGAAGCTGCAGCGGATGAGGGGGAACTGGAAGCAGCCGGTCTAGGGGCTACCGGCACACTGATGGGTCAAAATGTTTTGACCCGTCAGCAGCAATGAATTGCTTAAGTTGAAACTGTCGTGGTGTTGGGAATGCTGCGACAGTTCGTGATCCTACGGCCCTTGTTAAGGCCAATAATTCCCAGTTAGTTTTTCTTTGTGAAACTAGGCAAAGTTGTAACAAGGTCCGTCGTCTTCGTAGTAGGTTGGGTTTAAATGGTTTTGTCGGAGTGGATAGTAAAGGTCTGAGTGGAGGTCTCGCTTTGTTTTGGCATGAAAGTGTTAATGTCGAAATTAAATCAGTTAATGGTAGATTTATTGATGCTTATATTCGTGTGTCCCCTACTGCACCTCTTTGGCATATTTCTTGTGTATGGTGAACCTCGTACAGAGAACAGACATCTTATGTGGCAACACCTTAGCAGCCTTAGACAATCCTCCACTTTACCTTGGGTAGTTCTAGGTGATTTCAATGAGGCCCTATGGCAGTTTGAGCACCTGTCAAAGAATCCTAGATCTGAAAACCAAATGCAAGCTTTTAGAGATATTTTAGATGTTTGTAATCTTAAAGACTTAGGTTTTGAGGGTAACCCCTTCACTTATGATAATAGGAGGAAAGGCAGTAACAATGTTCAAGTTAGATTGGATAGGGTGGTTGCTGATGAAAGTTGGAGGGATATTTTTAGTGCGGCTCACGTTGTTCACTTGGTTTCACCTTGTTTTGACCATGTGCCAATCCTTCTGAGATTATTGCAGGAGGAAAACCATAATCACCGAAAGAAATGTCGACACTATGAAATCATGTGGGAAAGAGAGGCAGAGCTACCACATATCATTTCGACAGCATGGGAGGCTATTGAATGCAAAACAGATCTAGGCAACATCGAAGTGGGCCTTGACAAGGTCATGTCAGATTTACATACATGGGGAAGCAGAAAGTTTGGCAATGTTGTGAGGAAAATAGAAAAGTTAAGGAAGAAATTAGGGGAGCTCCAGTACTCTAATTCAGACCAACATGAGATCAGGAAGATCACTGATGAGATGAATGAGCTACTTTACAGGTAAGAGATGCTATGGCTACAACGCTCCCGGATCGACTGGTTAAAGGAAGGTGATAGAAATACTAAATTCTTTCATGGTAGGGCAGTCTGGCGATCAAGAAAAAACAAGATAGAAAAACTTAAGGCAGCTGATGGTAGTGTTTACTCAAATCAGGAAACCATGGGTACCATGGCAACAAATTATTTCAAGGAGTTATTTACTAAAGATCCAAATCTGGTGCCGGCTAATGTGGCAAACTTGTTCACCCCGCAAGTTTCTTCAGCAACAAATGAAGCCCTGTGTGTAGATTTCTCTGAGGAAGAAATATCACAGGGCCGGACGGCTTTCCGGCGAGATTTTTTCAAAGGAATTGGGGACTCTTCAAGGACAACATTGTCCAGGCTGTAAAAAAGTTCTTTGATACAGGTCAAATGCCAGATGGAGTTAATCATACTACCATAGTGCTAATACCGAAGGTGGATCAACCAATTGAAATGAAGGATTTTAGACCAATCAGCTTATGCAATGTTGTATACAAGATTGTCTCAAAATGCTTGGTAACAGGTTGAGACCTCTGCTAGGAGATATTATCTCGCCTAACCAGAGTGCTTTTGTCCAGGGAAGTATGATAACAGATAATGCTTTGATAGCCTTTGAGTGCATACATCATATACAACAAGTGAAGAGACCAGACAACTCCTTTTGTGCTTACAAGCTAGATTTATCTAAGGCCTATGATAGGGTGGATTGGTGTTTCTTGGAGCAGGCAATGCATAAGATAGGTTTCTCTAACCGGTGGATTACTTGGATAATGGCATGTGTTTCCTCGGTTAGGTACTCTGTAAAATTCAATGGAACCCTATTGGAAGCATTTGTTCCATCGCGTGGACTGCGACAAGGTGACCCCCTATCTCCCTTTCTTTTTCTGTTTGTGGCTGATGGGTTGTCTGCTTTATTAAAGGAAGCGGTGCAAAATGGTGAAATAACTCCCGTGAAGGTATGTCACAGAGCTCCAGGCGTGTCACACCTCCTGTTTGCTGATGACACCCTTCTCTTTTTCAAAGCTAATTCAGATCAAGCTAACAAGGTCAAGAATGTATTAGAGAGCTATGCAGCTAGTACTGGACAGCTGCTCAATCCTCAAAAGTGCTCTATCCTATTTGGCCATGCATGTCCAGAAGAGTTACAGGAAGAAGTAAAGAATGTCCTGCATGTTGGTAATGTTACTTTTGAAGAGAAGTACCTGGGCCTCCCAACCCCGGAAGGACGAATGAAAAAAGGGAAGTACCAACGGCTGCAAGAACGTCTGAGTAAGAAATTGATGCAATGGGCAGTGAACCACTTGTCTCAGGGTGGTAAGGAAGTCATGATCAAAGCCATCGCTCAGGCTATCCCAGTGTACGTCATGGGGGTCTTCAAATTACCAGATGGGGTATGTGAAGAACTAACTAAGATTATTCGGAACTTCTGGTGGGGTTCTGATAATGGAAAGAGGAAGGTGCACTGGAAAGCGTGGTCTCAACTCACCAAATCAAAAAATGTCGGTGGGTTGGGATTTAGAGACATGAAAGCATTCAATCAAGCTCTGCTCGCAAGGCAAGCATAGAGATTAATTGATAACCCTGACAGCCTGTGTGCAAGAGTGTTAAAGGCCAAGTATTATCCAAATGGTTGCCTAATGGACACGGTTTTCTCAGGTAACGCATCGCCGACGTGGAGAGCAATCGAACATGGTCTTGATTTACTGAAGGAAGGATTGGTTTGGCGGATAGGTAATGGGACAAGGGTTCGCATCTGGAGAGACCCATGGATTCCACGATCGTCAACTCTTAAAGAGATAACCAGCCAAGGAAGATGCAGAATAAAATGGGTGGCAGATCTGTTGGATGCAAATACAAACTGGAATGAGCAATTAATTAGACAAATCTTTCTTCCAATGGATGCGGAGGCTATTCTGTCCATTCGCACATCACGCCAAGGGGAAGATGATTTCTTGGCATGGCACCTGGAGAAATCTGGTATTTTTACAGTTAAAACTGCCTACCGTTTAGCCATTGAAAATAAGCTGAATTCCGAAAATAGCAATGCTTCTGGCAGTTCAATTGAGGGGAGTAAAAGCTTATGGAATACAATATGGTCTTGTCCGGTTCCTCCGAAGGTACGTATTTTTGCTTGGCGAGTTGCATCTGATTGTTTGGCAACCAGAGTAAATAAGAAAGGGAGGCATCTAGAAGTACTGGATACTTGCACCCTCTGCGGAACAGAACCTGAAACTGCATTCCATGCCCTTTGTCGCTACACTTATGCAAGGGCTCTATGGGCAGCCATGCGCGAGGTGTGGCATATACCTGACCAGACAACCTGGACATATCAAGGTACGAAATGGCTGCTACTTACACTTGTTAAATTATCTGAAATGGAACGAATGTTTAGTCTAATGTTGATGTGGCGTATTTGGCATGTACGTAATGAGGTGGTTCATGATAAACGGCCTGCCCCGATTGAGGTCTCCAAGCGATTCCTTGTAAGCTATGTGGACTCTCTACTGGGAATACGTCAACACCCAACAAAGGATATACACAAAGGTAAGGGAGTCATCTGCTACCAGCTGCGGAATTCATCAAGACAAGGTGACTCAGAGAGACCACAGGGGACAGAAGAGGCTTGGGTGAGGCCTCCACCAGGCTGGGCTAAGCTGAATGTTGATGGTTCCTTCAATAATAGCAGCGGCCAAGCAGGCATAGGGATGATCCTCAGGAATTCAGAAGAAGAAGCCATCTTTACAGCCCGTCAGGCTATAGCAAATTGTGTTGATGCTTTGGAATCAGAACTACTGGCCTGTAAATTTGGTCTGGCTTTGGCTCTACATTGGTCGATACTGCTAATCATCCTTGAGACTGACAGCATCCTGGCTGTCTCTGCGATTAATGGAGAAACTGAGGATAAATCAAGGTTTGCTTACTTGATACGTGAGCTGCGTTTGCTCCAGAAAGGAGAAAGGGAAGTGAAAATTCAGAAAGTGCATCGAGATCATAATAAAATTAGCCATGTTCTGGCAAATAGTGCTCGATTAGCAAATAGGTCAGATTTCTGGTTTGGCCACGAGAGCAACTGTGTCTCTGCACTCATTCTGGAAGATTGTAATCACTCTTCTATAGATTAATGAATTACCTTTTCCCCGCAAAAAAAAAAAACCTGTCTTACACGGCAGTAACACAACTTAGTCTAAGTATTGTCTCCAACAAAACCCAAAATTCCAATCATGTCTGCTTCGATATTAAGGCTCTCTATTTATTATGTTTATAGTATTAAAATGTATCACAATCGTTATTTGTTGTTATATTATATATTACTATATTTTAGAATGGTGATACCGGTATATTTTAGTTGCAACGTCCGAAAAAGAGTGGGCCTGAGACAGAGAAACTCCTCTCATGGTTTTCAAAAAAAAAAGAAACTCCTCTCATTAATCGTTCGCTTGTTACAACTTATTAACCACAACCAAATGAGCCATTAGCTCATGATTAATTGAGTATTAACTATTTTAAATTTTAAAAATGGATTAATATGATTTTTTAAAGCAACTTTCCTATAGAAAATTTTTGCAAAAAACGCACCGTTTAGTAGTTTAGTAAGCGTGCGTGCGAAAAACAAGGTACTTTCTCCCTCAATGTCCTCCAAACGAACGCTGCCTTCGGGCTGATTTTGATGTTTTTGCCAACTTCTATTTATTTTACATCGGCTTTTAAATCGCTATTAATAAAAATTAAAAGCTATGCATGTAAGGCTTCTAAAATTGAGGAAAAGTTTTGGGTAAGTTGGTAGTTTGAAAAAAAAAGTTAGGAATTTATTTGTGTAGGAAAGTTTTGGATGTGATGTGATATGATGAAAAGTTGAGAGTTAGAATTAGTTTACACGCTCAAAGCTCGATGCGTCCTCGTACGCGGCGGCAAGGAGATCATCGGAAGCTCGAGTCGCCATCCATCCTGCCGTCTCAGTGACTTTTGTCAATGTGGCTTCGGCCAAGATATCTCATTGATCTGCTGGACTGGGCTGGGCTGGGCTGGGCTTGGCTTTAGCAGGCTCTGATATAGTTCAATCCATATGGCTCCGATCTACTCACTGACGCATAATTAATTATAAGTATTAGCTATAATAAAAATTAACAAAGGGATTAATGTTTTTTTAACCAACTTTCTTATAGAATTTTTTTACAGGCAACATACCATTTAACCATTCGAGAAACGTATGTAGAAATTGGCAACCTATAGTTCTGAACACACCTTAGGAAGGGGACATGAGAATTTTCATCCACCGCCGCCGGCGGCGGCGGCGGCGGCTGAAGGTCGTCGTCGTCATCGACGTCGTGGTGACGCTGCATCAACTGGGCTTCAGCGGCGATCCGATCAGGACGCGCGGTCACCACCAGCCTGGGCACCGGGTAAATGCAACTTATTTTTGTACTATCACAAATTTCAATGAAATACTACGCGTGCGAATGCAAATCACAAGAGAGTTTGTGGTTTGGTTTGGTTTGGTTTTCAGTTAACTAGCGTCAGAGTCTCACACATGCGATGTGTATTCCAGCTGATTCTATGCCAAAAGACAAGTAAGAGCAGAGCTGTTCATCCGATCAATCATTCATCATCGCCATGCTTGCACAGATATAGTCCGACCATTGCTTTCAGTGTCACTGTTGAGCCTTTTGACAAAATGCAGGTAGCTTGTGACAGCAAGAAGTTAAATCTGGTGTTCCTCTGTCAACATCCACATCAGATGTGATCATGTGCACTATGGATATCACCCTTTTCTTCTTCCTTTTCTTCTTGTCTTGGTTATCCAATCAACACCTCAGCAGCTGCTGGTCTCAGCATCTTCTTTCTTCCAGTTTCTCCGCATCACAGGAAAAATGAAAACACATATTTGCATAAATTCACAGGCTTTTCCAAATTTCCATGCACCATTACTCTCAGACCACACAAATTTGCACACTGACATTAGGCAAGCATGGAGGGATATTCTTTTTTTTTTCAGCCCTCTCTTGACTCATTTTCTCAGAGTTCAGGCTTCTAAAACATCATGCTACAACAACAGCTTATTAAAGAAACAAAGAGAAAGAAATTAAAAAAAAAAGTTGATTGCTTTGATCAGCATCAAAGAACAAGACCTCCTGCATTTCCCTTCTGTACATTGTCAGTTACCATGAGTTTAGCCACCATTCTTTGTTCGCTTCGCCGTCGATCACCTTCGCAGCGGCTTGTACAGCACGAAGCTTACATACTTGGATTGAAACCGGTGAGTGACTCCAAGAGCGAGCAGCGACTGCGATCCCCATCCTTTCTCGATATACAGGTGGTTGAGGACAACATGCTTTGGCTTCGGAGTTTGTTCTTCAGAGTTATCAGTATCACCAAGAACAGACATTACAAGCTGAGGTGGCAGTATAGGTGGCTCCTTGGTGAACTCCTCATCGCCTGGGAGCTGGAGATCATAGCTATGTTCAGGCGATGGAGGCGCGTCGAATCCTGCCACGCTGTCCAGGCTTTCTGGGATATAATCCTATTCAAAACAAAGATGTCTTCAGATAAAACCAAGAGAGAAATGCACGCTTTTTTTTTGCCTTAGCAGTTTTAGGTTCTCTCAAACTTGATTGCTAAAATCAATAATTAGCATATTCTTACTGACATGGACATCGAGGAGGTTGGCAACCTGCCCTCCCTCATCAGCCACATGAGGTAGTTCAGGGACATATTTCGATTCCCCATCGACGATGATCCTGTAATGGTATACCCCTGATGGCAGAACTAACAATATGGTATGGTCTTTGCCAGACCTCTCTAACACCCTCCTGACAATAAAATGCCGGATTTGTATTTTTAGCATCTTATTTCTGAAATGTGGAAACAATCTGAACATGAAATGAAATTGTTAAATAGCATGTACCTTGATGTCCAGTTATCCCATGATCCTTCCACAAACACCTCATTTCCTCCTTGACTCCATGTGATCAAAGTTGGAATTCCCTTCTCCTGGGGATGATTATTGGTGGATTCATCCAATTCATTTATCCATGAATTGTTGAAAACAGGAGAAAATTCAGTAGGTATATGCAGTGGGGCTACTGGAACCTGCAGTTTGCACTTGCCTGTCAGTTCAAGCAGGACTAGCAATAATACTCAAACATGTGAGTTGTTCTCACTTCCAAATAAATACAGATTAGCAACATCCTTAATATGAAAGATGGCAAAAGGTAATAGTTTCCAACTTGTCATGGCAGTCTTTAGAGTAAACTGAAACATGAGCTCATGCACATATCTCTTCCAGTATTACAGGAACTGAAACGGTTAATGTGTAACATTCCATAGGTCAAAATGAAATTGGTGAGAAGTGTGTGGAGACTGGACGCTGACTTCATTCTACAGGGAAAAGGAAGCGCAATTTTAACTGGGACTAAAGAATCTAAGAGTAATACATATAACTGAAGTTGTACAAGCATTTGTAATTAGACAGACCAAAATACTAGAATATATTCCACATATGTAACTGAAGTATTCCCTGTTAAATTACTTGCAACTCATCATCTCACTAACATGTTGGTCTAGGGCTCACGTGAGATATCAGTGGCAAATAAGGGAACATGAAGTCTTTCAAACTTTCAACACTAAAAATAAAGAAATTGCCCAAATGCAGAACAACACAGTTTTCAGGATTATGAGCTAGTACTACTCCAAGAACCAGCCATTTGACCTCTGAATTGTAAGGAAGGCCAACCAAGAACTAAGTGATTGGAATGACACGTCTTCTAAATTCATGGGCTGTCTCGGAATCAGGAGTAAACAATGCGCTCTACACGGACACATTAAAAACTTGTAGCCTTAGCACACAGTACCACAATATCTTATCAGTACCAAAACCCCTCAAAACTAGATCATGGTCTCCATGCTTTTGTAATTAACGAGGGAAATGAAAGAATCAACAGCACCAAGATTATCTAGAATAGTACTCCACATACAGCCGCCACAGCTCAATTTCTATCATCTGATGATTAAAAAAAAGTATATGTGCCTTATGGGGGTAAGAGGGCCAACTTGCCCACTACAGTGTGTGGAACTAATCCAAGATTCAGAGCCACCAATCCGTTTGCAGAGAATCCAGGTGCCACCAAATCTATCAACAGTTCTTGACAGAGCCTTTTATTGCGGTGAAGTTTTATTTTATAGATACTACTATATCCTGAACAAGTAGTCAAGAACACACTCTTTGAGAATATCGGAAAGAGATACAAGTTGCGGATTAGTTATAGATCTGTAAGCTTCAGCCCTCAGCTTCAGCTTCTGCTACCCACTAACCCTACAGTTGAAGGCTTGAAGCAAAGTGAGCTGCCATTTCAAGTTCATCAACACTGGATGGATCTTGCTGAATTCTGATGAGTGAAAGAAGTGAAGAGGATTCATAGAAAATCCACCCTTCCTTTTGTGTGTGTGTGTCACAACCAAGCTCGCAAATCGCAACCACTGCTAATGCTAAATTGCTAAGCTAATCAAACAATCTCAACAAAAACAAGAACTCGACATCATCGAGCGAGACTAATTCAGCAAGACACAATCAAGGAGGGAACATTTTTTTTTACCACGCAAAAACCACCAAGAACATCAAATCAAAAGAGGTAAAAAACTAATCACCACATCTCACCTGCGGCGTGAAGACGTAGGGGACCGGGGGAGGCAGCTCCCGCATCACGGCGTCCGGCGGCGGCGGCGGTGGAGCCCGGGCCGCTGCCCCCGCCGAGCCAGCCACTCCGCCGGCGGCCCCTGCCGCCGCCGCCGCCACGTGGCCGTTCTCCTCCCCTTCCTTGCCGCTCGCGTTCCCCATACCCCGTCGCCCAGATCCCTCGCCGACCCCAACCCACAGCTACTCCTCCCACCTCCACCAATCAAACCAAGCAAGCAAGCAGCCCAACTCCCACCACCACCACCACCACCACCACCAGCAGCAGCAGTAGCAAGAATGCGGACGGCGGACAGGAGGAGGGCCCCACTCTCGCGCTTCTCGCCGGCGATGCCGCCGCGAATCTCGCCTCGCCTCAGCCGCCGGCCGCTTCGCCGGAGGCAGGGGGGAGGATATAAGAGGCAGTTTGGCACGTGGTCACGTGACTCGCACGCCGCGCCACGCACGCACGCTCGCGGCGCCGGCTTTTATTTCCGGCGGATTTCCCCCGCCGTTGGATCGGCTGGGCCCGGGCCGTGTCCGCCGTCCACGTGTCCCCCGGTGCATGCGGTGGTCGTGGGTAAGATTACGGGATTGCCCTCCTGGTGGTCTACAGCTAGGTGTGCTCCATTTCAAAATAAGTTCATTTTTCACACATATCCCACCCATTTCAATAAAGAAACAAGAGAAGTAGAATACTTACACGTTATTAAATTGTAATTGTAATTATTTTTTACTTTAAACACTCCCCATATATTTATATTTCTACTTTTATATAATTATTACTCTAACATGCGTTGTGTAGTATTTAATCAAAATCCTTCATATTTTTAGGACGGATATTTTAAGATGGATGGAATAGAAAATAAACTTATTTCGAGATTAACGGGAGAGGTGAAGCTGAAGTTATTCTCGAAGGAGTATTTAGCACTCCCTTCGTTCCATAATATAAGGGATTTTGAGTTTTTACTTGTAACGTTTAACCACTCGTCTTATTTAATTTTTTTTTACAAATATAAAAATGAAAAGTTGTGCTTAAAGTACTGTGGATAATAAAATAAGTCACAAATAAAATAAATAATAATTTTAAAAAATTTTAAATAAGACGAGTGGTCAAACGTTGTAAGTAAAAGGTTAAAATCTTTTATATTATAGGACGGAGGGATTACTAGTATGGATTAGGATGATGCTTTTGGTTGGTGTTGTTTGCGGGGTTAGCTATTCAATTTAGTCAATATTTTTTGGCTTTGCGATGAGAATATTATTTTTCAAAGATTTGGATAGAGACGGCGAGAAAACAATACTACTACTACACAGTACTACTTCTGGATAGGGCTTGCTTTTCTCTGATTTGTTGCAGTCCTTCCGAGAGGTCATGTACTACTACTACACAGTGAATGATGACATTCATGGAATGATTTTTCTTTTTCTCTTTTAAAAAAAAGAACAGCTTTTAATTAACTTAAGTCTTAGTTTTTTTCCTGATTAAGACGTAGATTGTATCTTGGTTTTCGTTAGTATGTTTTTAAATTGTTAAACGATATGTTTCGTAAAAAAATTTCTATATAGAAGTTTCTCTAAAATATCAAATAAAGATATCTTTCAAGTTGTAATAATTAAAACTCAATTAATCATATGTTATTGGTTTTTTTATTTTATATGCTCTTACTTAATTTTTGTCCAACTCTAGGTTATAAGTGGACATTAAGCCATCGCTGTTAATACATGGAGGTGTAAACTTTAGTAGAGTTGAACTAGTATGCTTAATAAATGACACGACCGAAAATAAATATGGATGCTCTAAATATGAAGACAGGAAAGAATATCGTAATAAATATCATGGAGAGATATTTTGTTAAGGACCTACTCGGGACGCTTATAATTGGTCCAATTTCGGTGTAAATTATTCATGTAATTTTCTTTACTAAACTCAAAAGGCTGCTTGATTGACCGTACATGCCTAATCGTCCATGATTGTACATTTGAGTTCATTGTTTCGTTTATTTATATTCTTATCCGAACCACATGTTAACAAATAAAAAACCTTTTGTAAATAAAATTTTATATACATATCCTTTGTCCTTAGTGACTTAAAGTAAATATTGTAAAATAAATTACGATGAAAAAACAAAAACATCAAATTCAAAACTAACTTTTAAAATTTAATTTTTGGCTTATAAATATGAGTATAAATGAAACAATGAGGCATTTGGATCATACTATTTACTACTACGAAGCTTGCGTGCTTACCTATAAGGGAAAAAACGGTGCACCTTGTAACCCACTGGAAATTTAGTTATGACCTGCTTAGCTCAATGAAAATGAGGATTCGACGGTATACCTTAATTCTATAAAAATAACAGAAAAATCAACACAGTTTGTGTCAATTATCATATTTGTTTTTACTCAATCTTACTACTAAGGACTATTTTGATTTGAAGTTAAATTGTGCCTTATCAAATTGTTGGCACATTAATTATTAAACACTGATAGTATTTGATTTACTACCAAAATACACCAATAACACACATAAGTTATAAGAAAAATGACTCTATCAAAATTTATTCAAATTTTAATATTGTTAATATTTTAATATGGTAGTAAAACAAACATATCAAGACCAATAAATCACGGAGAGATTCATCCTTAAACTTCATTAGCAAAGGAAGTACTACTACCACAAAGGTCCCACATATTCTTTCAAAACAAGGGCAGGCCAGTAAATTCCTTACCCTACTGAGGAAGATATCAATATCAAAAGTTAATCTGATTTAAGAACGGAAAATAACCTTGTGTATTGGACAAAATATACTACACACAACTGAGAGATAAATAAATGGGGGCAGTTTGGCGACCATTATTAGCAGTAACGAAGGACGATGATGATAATAACCGGAGTGAGGGGGCAGGAGGAGGACGGATTGGATAGGTAGGGCCGTGCTTATCCACTTTACACACACTCTGACTGATCTCTTTTCGCTTGGGGATACCGTGGATTTTCTGCGCTGTTCGGCGCGTGTGACTTTGGTGTGTTCGGTTCAGAAAATCAGACGAGTTATAGGAAGGGCTTATAAAACCGTGCGGTTATTATGTGTGATAATATTTCTAATTTTTGAAACCACGATATACCTCACAGTAACTCTACCTTAAACTGTTTGGTAAACTCTGATTATAAGTGCGTGATTAACTAAGTATCAAATGTTATAATTTTTAAAATAAATTTATTTGGATTTTAAAGAAATTAGAAAGTTTTTAATATGAAATGCATCATTTATCAGTCATAGAAAATGAGGGAGTGGCCTAACAGGACGGTGCCTAAGACTAATCAAATGTCATATGTCATATGAGTGTAGAAAACATTTGATCAGTGCATTAATTTTTACAAACTTGAATAATAAGTTTATTTGATTCTTAAAAGAAGACCTTCTACTTAAAAAAGAATTCAGCGTCCCACGATAATTTATTACTACTCCACTAGGTAGTAGTTCAAAAGAACAAGACTTAAATTTTCTAGTATTATTTTAGATAATATATGTGACCATTTATTCCAACATATTTGGCTCGAAAGCCAAAATTACACGTGAAAGCAACCCACAAACAGCTCCTGTATTCAGAATCAGGATGGTCAAATTTGTGTTAACATTTTTTAAAAGAAAAAAATTGGTTGAAAACTAAATAGAAAGTTAGCCTCAATAATATTGATCCCTTTTTAGCCTTATAGGGTACAGACCTAATTGTAAGATACTTTAGACGAATCATGACTTATTTTGTTGTAACCTACTTCGTTTGAAAGCCAAAATTACATTTGAAAACAACTCCTAACAACTTGTGTCATCAAAATGAAGATTATCAAATTAGCTAGCCTTTTTTTTTGTGAATTTGGGTTGAAAATGAAATATGAAGCTAACTTTCTCAAATATTGCCTCCTTTACACAGGTATGGCCCCATTGGAATATATTTGAGATGTGATGATTTATTTTATTCTAACCAATCTGGTTTGAAAGCCAAAAATACATTTGAAAGCAATCCCTAACAACTTGTGCCATCAAAATCAGGACGATCTCAAATTAGTTGGTCTGTTCTGTTGTGAATTTAGGTTAAATATCAAATAGAAAGCTAACCTCAACATTTCTTCTTATTTACTAGGTAGTCTGATTGGCTGATTGGAAGGTATGTTAGGCTGCTGCTTATTTTATTACAAACAATTTGGTCTGTAAGACAAAAATTGCATGTGATGAAAGCAACCCTCAACAGCTTGTGTCATCAAAATTGGGAGATCAATTTAGCTAGCCAGCCTCAATATTTTTTTTCTTGTTTTTATTTAGTTGCAACCATCGAACTCAACCTTCTCTTAACGAATGCCACGTAAGATCAGTGGCGAGGAGTACGATAAGGGGCCAAACCATCTATTCTAAAAAGCAACAAGTCACTTCATAGCAACCAAGACAAAATAGATGAATGATTTATTCATAAATAGAGGGAATGACTATTGTACAGACACCCCCCCCTATAATATAAATAGCCCAGAGCGAAACAGAGGGTGGTGCCACTTGCTTAATTTACTCTATTTTGGATCGAGTTTAAGCTGATACAGGTGCCCAAGGTTTTTATTGAGAGGTGCATAAATGGTGAAAATAGGTAAGGTATAGCTAAAAAAATTTTTTAACCGGGTTCATGGGCACCCCCCTAATATATACTACTAGCTCCGCCCCTGAATAGCCCTATGATAATACTCATTGATGTGTGCTCAAAGTCTTGGATAAAGAAAAAAAGAGGGAAAAAAACACTAGCAACACCAGTTGAAAGTGTGTGTGTTTTTAAGGGAAATGTGGTAAATCATTTAATTTCCCAATATCCTAAAAGAGGTTTTTTTTAGTGAAATTCATAAGACAGCTCTAGGGGGAAGTTTTTTAGACTCTTGAGGGTACGTTCCCTCGTTTGTTCAAAACATCATCCAAATAGTTCAAAATTCTTTAAAAAATATTGACCACATTTATGCAATACAATATAAACCCAACTCACACATTAAGAGATAGAAAAAGACAAACTCTACATATGAAGAGTATTGGTATTATTCATATATGAGTTTATCCTTTTCGTTTCTTACTATTGTAGATTGGATTTTATATGATTTTTTGTGGAGTGGTACATGTTAGTATACTCTACACTGCTAAAAAAATTTTAAAGAATTTTTCAGAACCATTTACGTTGAATTTGAAAGAAAAAGGTATATGAGGACATCCTCCTTAAATTCTCTCCGCATCTCTAGGTATAACCAGTTAGAGCAAGGCTAATAATACAACTGACATATTGGCTATAAGATTCTTTGTAGCCTTTTCTCAGCCTATCTATATAATAGTGAGCTCTTTATAATTAATACATGGTCCACTTATCTCTCTCACAGAGTTTCTTGTTTTTTGTGTCCAAGCCGACTGTAGATTTACAGCCCGCTTCTCCTCTCTCTCTTCTCTTCTCTCCTCCACTTCAGTATTTAGCTAGCTTATAGCCTAGAGAAAAACACAGGAGAAAACGCATGAAAAAGGTATAATGCATTGTGGAAAACTAAGTATGATTCAAAATACAAGAACGACTATACTTGCTTTGTTTCGATCACAGCGAAAACTTTGAGATCGAGAAAGACAGAGACAGGAATGGAGCAATGAAAAATTTCTTCGGACATTCCAAAGGAACAGCACAGAGACCATCACAAATCCTTACAAAAAGAAAAGAAAGAAAGAAAGAACAACTTGTTTCAAGCATGCAACCGGTAGATCTCGATTAAAAGCTGCAGCTCTTTTACAATTATGGGTGTGTTTAGTTCATGCTAAAATTAGAAGTTTGGTTGAAATTAAAACGATATGATGAAAAAGTTGAAAGTTTGTATGTAGAAAAGTTTTAATGTGATGAAAAAGTTGAAAGTTTGAAAAACAAAATTGGAACTAAACTCGGCGCCTATGATCCGCACGAAGTCCACATGAAAAAAGACAGTTGTTTTAGTATGATTAGTAGTAACTTGCAACCGAAGCGACATTTTCCCCTGGGGTAAGAGCAAAAGAGCCACGCGATCCACCGTTGCAGAGATCAATGATCATATGGTCTTGTGAGTTTTTTCTTAGGAACGTACTCTCCGCATTAAAAAACCTAATTATTATATTAAAAAAGATCACATTCCCTTTTAAGTTAATTTTTTTTAAGACGGGGGAGTATGGTCTTGTGAGTTGTGACGCTTTCTCTTGACACGCAGTAGTGCAGTACTAATGTGCATATCACAGCACGTTATCCTGCTGCTTCAGCGTCGGACCTTTAAGCAGCAGTTAATTCAGCAGCGGTTTCAGCAAAAGTGTACTTTTCAAGATATATCATATCTTATGCTAAATTAACTTATTCTGAAACAGTGATAGTAGTGAAATTCAAATAGCTTTGATTTCAAAACACTTTTGAATTTGAGCTCAAATTTTAAAACATTTTTCCCTGTGTAAACCGGCACAAGATAACAGATAACCGCAAAAACCAAATACTTGTATTCCTACCTGTTATTATCGATTTTCAGAACCATACTATTAAGGGACAGTTGCGATTGATGGCATTTCAAACCATACCATTTTTAGGTAAAGTTGTCAAGGATGTACATATATTTAGTTTTTTGCCAATTTTTGATAGATACATGAGAAATCCTGCTAAAATTTTGATACTATTACCAGCTTGCTAAAATTTGATAAGGTTAATTTTGCCTACAATCTGAACAGCCCCTAACCTATTGAGTACTATCTTCAATCTACAAGAGATTTTAGCAATACCATATATAGTGAAAACCACTTACTCCCTCCGTAGGAAGCCGTTTAGAACAATATTTAAGTCAAACCTTAGGAATATAAATCATGAATATTTGTCTTGAAAAATAATTTCGTAAAAGTATACATATATCAATTTTTAATAAATATTTTTATAGAAGCAAGAAGTTAAGTTGTGTTTTGCAGACCATGTCACTGTCCAAAACGACTTCCTTTACAAGTACGAAGGGAGTATATTTTAATATGAAGATAGTATAAAGCTGAGCGTGCATATGCCGAAGCCGAGCAATGAAGAACAATGTGATATGCAGTTGCGACGCAGAGGATCACCCAATTCGGTGCAACTATGCAACTCTCATCATACACCGTTGGATCCAGAAATGGACGTCCGAGATTCGGCCACGTCACCATGAGTTAAAATTTAACTCCCAGTAAATTTTAACTCATTAGTGAATCTGCGAGTTAAATTTTAGCTCATGGTGACGTGGATAAATATCAGATGTCCATTTCTCGATCCGTGTAGAATGAGAGTTACATAGTTGAATTAGGTGATTGCACCGATACTTCCCTGCGTGGATAAGGTGGTCTTTGATTAGTCGATGGCGACGATGGCGAGACCTGCGCGGGGACAAGAGACAGAGACGGAGTCAAGCGTGACAGACAGGCACAGACCACCACCTGCTCCTATTCATGGTCCTCGTTTGTGCCGAGCTTATCCTCCATTCTCTCACTGCTCCCGTGCTCCCTCCACATTTTCGTCGAGGAGACAAAACGTCCACTATTATTAAGCTTATACATATGTTTATGAGTTTAATCGTATCACCTACCCTCTCTTTGTTTAAATATTTGGCATCGTTGATTTTTTTAAATATATTTGACCGTTCGTTTTATTCAAAAAATTTAAATAATTATTAATTCTTTTCCTATCATTTGATTCATTGTTAAATATGCTTTTATGTATACATATAGTTTTACATATTTCACAAAAGTTTTTAATAAGACGAATGGTCAAATATATGCTAAAAAGTTAACGGTGTCAAATATTTAGAAACGAAGGGAGTATTAGCTAAAAAATTGTAAGTAAAACTTTTATATGCAAGTCATTAACGATTCAAAAAGCAAATGTTATAAAATAAATCACGATGAAAAAAACCACAAAATCAATTTTAGAAGTAAGTTTTAAAATTTAAATTTTGATACTAGTAAAAATATATGTGTGTTGCAACGGGTGAAGATAATTTTCATGATTGATAAAAACTCTGCCAATTTAAATAACAAACCGAAACAAAGTTGAAATCATATATAGCATTGAGCCCGGTTATGCTCGTTCCATGCGTCATCACATGAAGAATCTTTTTTCATGCGTCATCACATGAAGAATCTTTTGTACATCTTTCCATAGCCTCAGAAATTGATTAGGTGGCTATTCCATAAGTTAACGCATGTGTATTTTGTTATACCTCATGGATCAAAGATTGAAATTTTGATTATTCAATTAGTGAAAGTTTTTTTTACCGTAGATGAAGAGCATTTGTAAAGTAACAAACTTACCGCATACACACCTTAAACAATGATAATTTTATGATAATTTTAAAATATTTATGAGAGAAATTTGGAAGAGAAAAAAAAAGAGAAAAGAGAAAAGGAGAATAGATGACACAGAAGAGGATGATCAGGAGAAAAGAAAAGGAAAAATGGAAATAGGAAAAAAGAAAAGGTAAAAAGACCGTTGACTGGGGAAGGGGTACGCGCGGCGCAGAGTGAAAACGCACGGGACGGGGCGACAAGATTGTGTGGGCCGGTTAGAGTAGACTGGAAGGAAAGTATATAATAGTTACTTTAGACTCACGTCGAATTAGATACGGACAACTTATAATCAATTCAAAGATGCGCCAAAATTCAACGGTAACATTTTCTATTTTTATAATAGTAGTGATGAGCATAGGTATAAACGAAACAACTAGGCTGAAGGACGAATTATTATCAGATAGGCATAGGCAATCGATGGTTAATTTAGTTCTCGAATAACATAGATAAATAACATAGCTAGGCAGGCAAAACACCAAGCAACTGAGCTAAGACGATCGATTTCATATATTATGCCAGTAAACAGAAGTACGAAATGCTGAGATAATAATCTGCCATTAGCATTAGCATTACGGCCAAGCTACTCTAATGCTAAGAAGCTCCTGGTCGACACAGTCTGCACCGATCGATCCCCGACGAGGTTTGCTTCCGGTGAAGAACCTGACGCCGCCGCCGGCCTCTTCGTTTTATTCACTAACTCATGATGCCATGATCTAGCAGCCGGTGTCATCGTCGTCCATCCCAGGGTACCTCAGCCGCGGGTTGTCGGCAAAGCTTCATATATATACACACGAGAGACATTAACAAACGCATGAACTTAACATTGATCAGCATCAGCATTATTAGCATTAGCGAAACCTATAGTTCTTGCAGTATTCATCAGAGCAAAATTAAACTGCAGATTTGATAATGTGCCATGGAGAAGAACAAGGCAAGTAGAATTATTCACGCCTGCTACTATACCTGCTCGGAGGGAAGTGATCGAACGGCCCGGACGTCGGGATTGTCCCACACAGATCGTTGTTGGATACATTTCTGAACGAAATTAAGAGCAAGAACAGGGGATAATTTTCAGTATCATGAGGGTGAAGGATAATTGTAAATGTAAATTACGGCAACAAAAGTTGGATCGAGCTGAGTTGTGAATTCTTACAGGATCATGAGGTTGGACAGTCCAGCCAGCTCGTTTGGGATTGGCCCAGTTAAAAGGTTGTGATCAATTCTCCTGCCAAGGGTAAAGAAAAAACAAAAACTCAAAGATAAATATCAAGTACATTTTGCATAGCTGAACAGTACTTTCTGATTTCAAATATAAGTTTTTTTTAAGACTTGTGCACATGAACTTACATTAATTACAGATAATCCGGGCATTAATTCCTTGAGTGGAAAAGGTCAGGTGAGGGATGATAACAAATGGACAACGAGAACTTACATGAATTTTAAGGACTTGAGTTTCCCAAGCGACGGAGGTATCGGCCCAGAAATGGTGTTGTTGCATAAGTCTAGGCTAATCAAATTCTTCAGATCACCAAACTCTGGCGGGATTGATCCTTCAATATTGTTCGAAGCGATTTCCCTAACCCAAGATAGCAAGAGACAGAAAGAGTCAATAAAAACTCCAGGTAACTGATGGGCTGCAAGCCTGCAACTCTCTACAGAGAGAAGCACTAGCAAATTAAACTGCATTGACATTAGTCTGCTAAATGTGCTTTTGCATTTCTTTCTTGACAACAACAATATCAAAAAAAAAAACTTTAATTTGCATGATTGATTACAAGAGCTTACATAAATTGTAGCTGGTCCAGTCGCGCAAGATCGGCCGACAGATGACCGGACAGGCTCATCTCCTCAAGATCTCTGTTAAAAAAAAGAAACCAAAATTAGGCAAAGAATCAGATGAAATTGAAGAGTATCTCGCCCTTTGAAAATCATAAAAATCCCATTGATTACGTTCTTCTTATAGCCGTGAATCAGCATCAGAACATTTGGGGCCGAGAAGGCCCAGCCCAAGAGGTATGGATCGGGCCAACGAATAGGCCCAAACAATCCTGCCCCACGATTTTCTGGCCGATGGATTTGCTCCGAGATTCACGCCAACTCATCAAAACTCAAAAGCTCTTTCGTCTTCCTCCTCGCGCTCACCGCCATTGACGACCTTTACCTCGGAAGAAGATTTGATCCCGCTAAACTCCCTACGAAATCCAACGCGAAACTATGCGAAACCGGCGAGCTTTCTACAGCAACAGGATGGAGGAGGAGGATCGAGGGCTTACAGGCGGATGACGCGGTTGTCGGCGTTGCAGGTGACGCGGAACCAGGTGCAGGGGTTCACCAGGTCGGGGTCCCAGCTCGCCAGCGCGCCGTCGGGGTCGCTCATCCCCTTCCTGAACGCCGTCAGCGCGTCGCCGTCCTGGCTCGCCGCCGCCAGGACCACCGCCACCACCACGACGAGGATGGCGGTGGCGGGGGCTAGGTTTCCGGCCGCCGTGGGCGCCATGGTTGCGGCGGCAACTGCTTCGCTGCGGTGGTGGTGGAGACGTGGAGTGGATCAGTGGAGTGCGTGCTCCGAAACCGTGAGGTTTTAGGGGTGGTTTTATAGTGGGGGTGACGCTTCAGTTACCACTCTACTTCAAACTTTAATTTTCTCACTTTTCATTTGCACTCTTTTCAGTTTTTATAGAAAGTTTATATACGCCATGTTTCTTTCAGGCTGAGATTATTATAATCTAAATTATTGAGTCAGACTACTACTCCCTCCATTCCAAATTGATTACATATATTTTTTTGGTTATTCCTAAATGATCTACATATTTGTGTTCATTTATTAAGTCTATTCGTTATTTGTGCATTGGAGTAAATAGACGATGCATGCATCCATGCACACAAATATTTATAACCCATATGCAATATCTTGATTTGCTATTGGCTAGAAAATATTGGGGATGATGCATGTATAGAGTTTGTTGCTAGAGTAAATATAGTATGAGAGAGTTATTAGCTTTTCTTGGTCTTAGTGTACCTATGAAATATGTATATCAATTTAGAATGGAGGAAGTATAAACTAGATTGTTATAACCTGTAGTAGAATAAGTGGTTAGTTGTTTTTTTCCTAGATTATTAGAGTCTAAATTATTGGGTTTGTAAGTCTAAAGAGGAAGTGGAGTGGCATGGTGGATAATTTTTCACCCAATAATCTAGAAAAAGCTCACCTAAATGAGCTTATCAGATTATAATAAGCTGGGCTCCAGATTATAATAAGCTACTTTAATAAGTTACATGTTTCTTTCAGCTTACTCCCAATAATCTGGATTATAATAATCCTAAGCTGAAAGAAACAGGGCCATATAGAAGTTGTTTTAAAAAAATTAAATTAATATATTTTTAAAATTTTATAATAATTAAAATTTAATTAATTATGTACTAATGAGTTTTCCCGTTTTACGTGCACAACAAATACCTCTCTTAGAGTAGGTACAATAGCAGGCTATAAGCTAGCTGTAAACATATTTTAAGGAGATAAGAGCAGCGGGCTACAGATTTGTAGCCAGCTGTAGCACGGACTCCAAGACGCAGTGTGTGTATGACAGGTGGGACCAGGTATTAGTAGTGTAGTATGTAACTATTGTATGAATGAGTTATTAGATTGGCTACATATGAATTGGAGTTAGTAGTTGGCTATTCTATTAAACTTGCTCTTAACTTAGGCTGAAGTATTTCCTTAACTTTTCCAACTCACCTCTCTCGTGTTCCACGCGCATGTTTTTCAAACTGCTAAACGATGTGTTTTTAAAAAAATTTTCTATACGAAAGTTGCATAAAAGAACATATTAAACCTTTTTTTAAAAAAAAGCTAGTACTACTTAATTAACCATATGCTAATTGACTGTTCCGTTCTCCATGCACTGGAAATGTGGTCCCAACGTACAACAACGAACACAGCCTTAGACAACCAACGTGGCCCTAAAAGCACAATTGCTACGCGTACTGGAGTAAAGTTATATGGTTCATTTTCTATGTCACTGACAAAGGGCCACGCACTTTTGTATTGCTTTTTTTTAAGGAAAAGTATATACGTACTAAAATTTTTTACCAAATGCTTACAAATTTGATGTGGCAAGCTGTGAGTAAATAAGATTTATTATAACCTCTATGTGGTTAAATCAAATGGTTGAGAAATTTGTTAGTAAGAGTTTCATAAGAAAATTTTAGTGCAGTACTCTTTTTCAAAAACCACAATACAAACGCATTTACTCATAGAGCGCGCACTCACTTACACACACGCACACCATATCCTTATGAGGACATTCGAAAAACTGAAGCAATATATCTTAATATTGATGAAGTTACCATGGGTATCCCACTGTCGATGCGTACATCGTCTACTACTAACAGAATAATTAGCCATAAATACGAGCACATATTAAGGCTCTGTTTAAGGGAGTTTCTAGCAGCTGCAACTTCTCTCAAAATCTCCGGCTCTCAAAAAGTACATATTCTCAATCGGATTCTAAAAACTATGTAGTTAGAGAATTTAAGAAATGAGCTAGAATACAAAAGCTCGGAAACCCAGTCTTTTTAGATTCTCATAAGCTAGCTACCAATTAGTAATTTCTCAGCATCTTAAGCTCTTCAAAACATAACCTAAGTGTAGTACTTGAATATGGTGAGTGAGCAAGATCCATCAAAAGAATATTAAACAGTTAAGTTACGATCACTTCACCACACAGGTATCATTTTGTACCCAACCTGTTCCTGAAAAGCTATATTTTAGCCTAAAATTTTATCCCATCAAGACTATATTTTTATAGTGGGATACATTAAATATCTTTTTAGTACAACTTAATCTCTATTTCTCATTTTTGTCGTCCAGCCAGTAGTACTCACTCTTTCTTCTCCTTCTCTCTGCATTAATGTGTCACAGTAGTTTTTTAACCTTATGCTTAATATGCCTATCACTAGCTAAAACTATAAAACTTTAAGGGGCGGAGGGAGTATACATTTGGTTTGTAAAGTCTAGCACATTTTCTTCACTTAGTCCTAAAACTAAAAGTGCGGGGGCTCTAAGTTGGGACTAAACGGGCTGTAGCAGTAGTCGCTCGTCATGCATGACGACTGATTATGACCAAAAATGTGTTTTGGCTGGATTAAAATTAAAATCGCAGCAAAATAGATTTTTCAACCACAAATAATGTGCTAATGTAAGTAGCACATTCTGTAAATATTTAAATTCTATTGACATAAATTCTTCTGTTATTAGTAGTAACACTAAACACTATTGGGTGCAGAGATAGCTAGCCAGTTAGGGACTCGTGGCTGCGTTCGGGAACGAGGGTTGCCTCGTTCCCAACCCTCGCTCTAGCACGTAAAACGGAGTAGCGTTTAGCACGTTATTAATTAAATATTAGCTATTTTTTTAAAAAAAATAATTAATATGATTTTTTTAAGCAACTTTCGTATAGAAACTTTTTTAAACACACCGTTTAGTAGTTTGAAAAGCGTGCGCACGGAAAATAAGAAGAGGATGGGAACAGCCACAGCCGAACACAGCCGATTTCAATAATTTCATTATTGAAAAATAAACACATGCTACCTTGGAATCCCTTCTTTCTATAAAGTTAAGGCCAAAAGCTCAAACCTCGTGC
This sequence comes from Oryza meridionalis, assembly GCA_000338895.3. NCBI lineage: Eukaryota > Viridiplantae > Streptophyta > Magnoliopsida > Poales > Poaceae > Oryza > Oryza meridionalis. The sequence goes on from CM002528.2 coordinate 24,448,168, forward strand.
TTCCACGTCATCATTAAATTGTGAACCGTTGGATGAATGTATTAGATTATTTCTCAGACGTTGGATGGAATGCATCATAAAGCCCAACCCATCAGTCACCGGGTGAGTCTCTTCGTCTCCTCAGTGCCAAATGTAGCCCGCATGAACATATTGGTCCATCTCCACACACATCTATATGTATCCATCCCATCAATCCGTATAAAAGAGCTTTATGGCTGAACGCTCCTTCAGTTAACACGTGCTACCTAAATTATATACAAATTTTTGATAGGGCTGCTAAAAAAATTTCTCCAAGAAAACTATTTGTTTCTTCTATTTCTTCTTAAGATTATACATCTTATCTAACAAATTGATGTTAACCTAGTCCCGCGGAGCATCCTCTAGTTATGCTACTAACTCTTACCGATTTCATCCACTGGTGTCAACGGAGGGAGTATAGTACGGGTTTATTCGGGCTTGCCTGGGTCGATGCGTAAATCAACTGAACTAAAATATTTAGTTTAATTTGCTGTACCAAATTTTGGTATCGACAACTCAACCATTGCTATTTTTTTGCAGAACATATGGTTGGGACTCGGAACTTCAGTTGTCTTCAAACCAAACTATAACCCAGACAACCTAGCAAAATGTTGGCAGCAACCAATAATTGACTACCAAAATTTTGTCAATACACCGATTTAGCATACAAATGTTTTGGTAAGGTTTTACATTGATCGTAAACCAAACCAGACCTTACTTTCTTCGGTGCTCCTCAAATGTCAAACATCAAAACAAAAGCTAGAACCCAACCTTTCATTTTAATCATTACTCTTTTTTCTTGATTCTGAGCAGCACTTGGAGATAGAAAAAAGAAGGCCAGATTCTAGCTATGAATCTAACACAAATCATTCACATATAACTTCAGGGAGGCACACCCTTTTCGCAGCAAATGTATTGCGTGTAAATGTGTACACTTTCTGGCTACATGATTCAACTCAGGGCAATTTCCCTTCAAAAGAAGGAAAATTGCTTGCTAGGGCTTTTAGGACATCCTGATAATTACAAGAGCTGTATGATGATGATGAATACTACAGTGTCGACACCACCTGGCCTTGGTGAAGGAATCAGATGTGGATCCAAAGATCCTTACAAGGCTCGCTCTGTTGTTAAGAGGATATATATTCACATGCGATCGGCCGGCAGTGGAGGTTAACATCTTGGATCAAGAATTTCCGATGAGGGAGGTTTGCTTTATGATTTGTTCAGACCAGGGTCAGCTTTAAATTCATCCACTCGGAATGCAGCCTCTTGATCCCAAGGACCAATCAAATGGGATTCGAAATCTGACTGTGTCACATCCCGTACCGAATCAGGTGACAGGTCCATCTTGGGTTTCTTTGGAGATGGCTGCATGCTATCTGGGTAGTCATCTAAGCTTGGTGGCGAACGCGGTAGCTTCTGCTCCTCACAAGCTTTGAGTGATCCACCGAGCTTTTGCTGCTCCTCTATGATCATCTGCAAGTACTTCCCTTGTGCTTCAATTCTCAGCTGCAACTGCCTTTGCACCTAAGGAAATTGCAATGGTTCTCGTATTAACTGAAAGAGATTTAAGGCTTAACCTTGACAGGGAAAAAAAAGACAAAGTGGAAAAATACTCAAGGTGTAACTCCAATTTGCTAGAGGAAATTTTGGGTTTGTTGACAAGTTAAATGATAAAAAAGAGATTCCCAAGGTGACACTAGTTAACATCTTATAACAGCAGACCTCAAGTTGTTCATGGAGTCGCTTCTGGACCTCCATTTGCATCTTCAGAGCTTCGTTGATTTGCATTCCTCTGCAATGTAAGCAGTAATATTTATATCAACTATGTAAATCTAAGAAGTTTGTACCGACCAACACACAAGATTACACAACTATAGGATATGAACTTGTGTTCAGGTCACTGAGTAAGATCAAGTTTGTATCAACCAGCATACAAGATAACGCTACTACAGGATATGAACTTGTGTACAAGTCACTGAGTAAGATCACTTACGGTGCAGAATCTGTGTTAGAGAGGGAATCGCTAGAATCCTTCTTTTCGTCTTTTGAGCCTACATAAGATGCCAACAGTAACATTCAAAACCAAAAATAGCCATCTAGTTCCAGATGTAGCAAGGTGGAAGGGAAAGGTAAGTTAAGAGATAGTATGTGAAGCATAGAAGATGCGTACCTTCAGCAGGAGATTCTGGTATGTACTTTGCAAGGCGATATTTCTGCATAAGCACAAAGAAAGACAGTATTAGCTACAAGCCTACAATGGAACTTTTAATACCTGTTTCATTAAAGAGAAAATTCACCTGCAAATGGCTCTTCACATGATAAATTGTGATCCCAGGAACACCCATTACAGTGAGAACCCCTTTAGGTGTTGCTCCTGAAGCAATGATAATATGCAGAAAGGCGTGTTAGATACATCGTACTTCTTGTATTTTAAAATAATAAACTGATCAATCGCATAGTAACATGCTAGCTTACCACTAGACAAGTTAGCATGTAATAGAGCCAGACACATGTGCACCACACAATATTCAAAGCAGTTTCCAATTATTGACATGGTTTGCAGTTTCAAGGCATGAACATTTCCCAATGTGATTGAACTTAATAGAATGGACGACCACAGCTATAAGGCGAGATATACATAAAAATAACAAGAATCCTCTGAAGTATGTGCATGCTATCCTCTTATCCTTTTCAATTTTAATCTGACAGATTTCTGTTGTGAATGAGCCCATGTGATGTAAACTGATACTAAATATTCATATGTCCAGCTTGTTAAATATAACATTAATTTGCAAGATTTTATCTATGTAAATTACTGATAGGGCTTCAAAATTATTGATGATGGAGAGATACATGAGACGTAAAAAAAGGAAATTGACTAGTGAATTGTAGACCGCAATTTAAACATTGTATTAAGTTCAACCACAACGACTAATACTCGACAGAGAATACCCACTATCAGGTCCACCAAGCTGAGCAATAGCATCCACAAAGCGGTTATGGAGATCTGAGGTCCAACGTAGCCGTTGTTTCCCATTCCCTGCAGGATTAGCAGGGCTGCCCATGTTTGACCCACCAAAAGCTCCAATATTACTCATATGCTCGTTACTCTGTGTACTCTGCGGTCCAAAGGGTACAGAGAACTTCTTTGCATGGTACATCATGAGAATGCTGCAACAATTGTAAGGAGATGTCATAAATATGTGTAGTGCCAAGTAAAGATACCAAATTTATCATGAGGAAAATCCAGAATCAAGTGACTAAAACGTGGCACATCACATGTAGTAAATTGTCAGAACACTCACTGGTTGTTCTATAACTAGCATAATTGTATGGTGGAGTAGTAGAGTTGCTCAACAGGAGCCTCGATTCCTTACTTTACAAAAATGATAAAACAATAAGCACTACGAAATAATGATCAGAATAGCAATCAAAGAAGGGTAAACTAAATTCAAACACCAAAACCAACCTGGAAGAGCATATTTTGCTCTATTACTAGCCTAACAACATTATGAAAAAAAAAACAATGCTATTCGCATTAAGAAAAACATGAAAGACAATATTAACGCATATAACCGAAGGATCATTATGTGCTATCCAAAACAACACGCTTAATGCCAGCAGTTAAACTCTAAAGGCCATTGCTATACACCCGTATCAAAACAATAACTCAAAGTCAGCTTAATTCCACATGGTAGGCACACATAGTTTTTGCAAGCAACAACTGCAGAGAGACACACACAACCAGCTACTCCGCCTTCCATGAGCAGAGAGAGGGCAAAAAAATAAAACTGTTAAGCATCTGCTACTATCAGGAAGCGGAAACTCTGAATTCTACAAAAATAAACAGACGATACCGTCAGAGACTCTCCAGTTAAGCCTATAAATCATTGACCACCCAAGAAGCCAAGAGCACCATCTACACATCCATCGAAACTACAGAACCAATTATCACTGATACGTTCTTCAGCAAACATAAGAATGAATTCTGCACACATCACTGGGAGACATAAACTGGACCGGATCATGGCCACAAGCCCGGCGCAGATACCAGGATCAGGATCAATACAATCATCAAAACCAACCCTTCCAGTAATCAAGTTGACACAGCCACATCATAAACCCATGGCCATCACACAACTACAGAAACATAAAGCGATCCCAAATAAACCAAGGCATTTCCGCCACATCCAGAACGCATTTTTTTTTCACCAGTCCACACCTTATCAACTTGAAGCGCCATGATTCACACACTCACCCAAAAAGAAAAAAGAAAAAAAAACGCTAGAAAATTCATCCAAGCTCATTAATGATTAAACTCGCATGCTAACCTAAGCACAGACTCCAACCTCGTGCTACGGCATCCAATCCCACCCCCACCCCGAATTCCGCCTCCCAGGATCTCTCCCCCCCTCTTCCTCCGCCGAACAAACCCACCACTCCCCCACCGACCAGAGGCGCGCCGAACCAAACCGCCGCAACGGGAGCTCACAGAGGCGAGAGAGGGGCTTACCTTACCGGCACGGCGAGGCAGCGATCCACCGCCGGCCGCCACCACCACCACCACCACCAAAAAGCGGGCAGCGCAGGGGAACCAGACGCTCTCCTCTGCTGCTTCCGCCGCCGCTGCCCGAGGGGGGGATTCCCAGTTGGGAATTTGGGGGGTCAAAAAGGGAAGGAAGGAGGCGAGGAGAGGAGAGGAGGGGAAAGCAGCGGGGGGCGGTGGTGTCCGGCGAAAGCGACGCGCGGGGAGGGGAGAGCGAGACGGAGAGGAAAGCCTTGGGATTTGGGGGGATTTTTTTTTTTTCTTTGCTCGCTTCGCTTCACACTCTCTTTTTCTCGTCGTCTCGTTGTGTTGGTTAGGGTTTTCGCGCCGGCGGGAGGAGAGGTCGAGAGGAGATGGGGGCAGGAGTGCACGGTGGGCCGGGTCCACGGGGCGGGGCCCATGTGGAGATGGGAGGGGGGAGTCAGGTGGTGGGGCCTATGGGAGGCCTGCTCCTGTCAGTGAGGCGTGGTGGGGGTGGGGTGGAGTACTGGAGTGGAGTGTGGTGGTGTGAATGGAGCAGAAGTGAAGAGCTGAGCTGACTGAAGGAGCAGGTGAGACAGAGCGTGGCAGAGATGCTCACCAGTCAGAGCAGAGGTTACCCTGCAATTGTCACAAGGTTGGGTTCTTCATTTTTTTTTCTTAGTCCTGGTTTAGTTCTTAGAAATTTCAACTTTTATATCACATCAAAATTTTCCAATACATATAAACTTCCAACTTTTATATTTGCATCGTTCTAATTTCAATTAAACTTCTAGTTTTAGTGTGAACTAAACACACCCTTAGGCTTTCGCTGTGTTTAGGCTGTGTTTAGTTCACGCCAAAATTAAAAGTTTGGTTGAAATTAGAATGATGTGATGGAAAAGTTGGAAGTTTGAAGAATAACTTTCGAACTACTTTTTCAAACTCCCAACTTTTCCATCACATAAAAACTTTCCTATACACACAAACTTTTAACTTTTCCGTCACATCGTTCCAATTTCAACCAAGCTTCCAATTTTAGTGTTATTTAGTTCTACACTAAAATTTAAAGAAAAAACTTGAAAGTTTATGTGTGTAGAAAAGTTTTAATGTGATAAAAAAGTTGAAAGTTCGAAGAAAAGGTTACGAACTAAACAAGCACTTAACCATAAAAGGATATGCATCCCTCATCTATGCTTCAGATTCCCAAACCTTTGTTGTATTCAAATTTTAATAAAAAAATAAAAGTAATTCCTTCAATTTAAAATATAAGACGCAATCACCACCAACAAAAAATGTAAAAGAAATTATTATCATATCGTTGTTTTGAACATTCCAATAAATACAATTCATACATCCAATAATATTAGAGATCTCGAGAATGTATGACTAAAAAACAATTTAAAAGAAGAGGAAGATGCTTGTTATGCATATATTACTTGTATCATGAAACATCATAAATTAGTTACATACTTTGGAACGAGGGGAGTATGTATTTTTGGGACATTTATTTAAATGCAGGTGGTTAGAGTCACCAGAACAAAAGCATTTTCAGCTAATGAGTAGTACTTTATAAGGATAATCTAGATAATCCAAATTTTAACCAATGAAATGATTGGAGAAATAAACTTTATCTTCATCTTTTATCCTAGCTACCTTGAACAATATGAAAATGTTTATCCTTCGGTTATAGTATTTCTATTAGTATTCCCTTCATTCTAAAATAAAACACAACCCTCACTAATGCAAAGACTAGTAAAGTATTTTATCTATATTGATGAATGCAAGTAATGTAATTAGGGGGTTTGATGATAGAGAATTTAAAACAAAGTTAATGTAGAGGAGAAAGACATGCTAGCTAATGTATTGCATGTATATATGTATATTATAAGAAATGTATAAAAAAATGATTATGTCTTAGCAACGAAGGGAGAATTTAGTCGGTATTCTCGAGGAGAAAATCCATGAAATACCATCGACAAGTATCATAATCTCAGAAATGCCATCGACAAATGCAACTTCTCAAAAATGCCATTACACAAGCCTCTTTCTCCCAAAAATACCATCACCGTCAACTTCACACCGTTACAACCGTTTTTTTATAATGACCATTTTGCTGTCAGTGCAAAATATACCCTGTTTTCATTGTCAAAGAAAAAGAGAGATGAAACAAAATTTCTAACCCTAACCCTACCGATCCTGATCCAATGCTGTCCCAACGGCTCAGTGACGACGGCAAGGCGACGGTCCACGGCGGTGGCGCCGCTATGCCGGCGGTCCACAAGGGCACCGTGGCAGGGCGCGGCGAGGCGGCGGTCCACCGCAGTGGCGCCGCTATGCCGGCAGTCCACGAGGGCGGCGCGGCATGGTGCGGCGAGGAGGTCTAGGGCGGCGGCACGGCAGGGCGTGGCGAGGAGGTCCATTGCGGCGGCGCGACAGTCACAGGCTGCGGCGTAGAGGCTGTAGGCACCGGTGAGGAGGGGGAGGAGAGGCCCACAGCCGCAGTCGCTGAGGTCGCCGTGGAGGAGGAGGAGGCTGCAGTCTCTGCTTTCTTTTTGCTTTGAAATTTGATTTCTGTGAATTTAATTATGAAATAATTTGATTGATAGTAAAATAATGATGTATGTGAATTTAGAAGCTAACAGAAATATAATATTGTTGTGAGCAAACAATGCAAAATGATGTTGTGTGAGCAAATAGTTGCCCAGGAGTAAGATTGTCTTTTCATACAATTTAACAGAGAGATGTTAACAACAGTTTGATGATGATGGCATTTTTGGGAGAAAGAGGCTTGTGCAATGATATTTTTGGGAAGTTGACTTTGTTGATGATATTTCTGGGATTAGAGTGGCTGTTGATTGCATTTTATGGATTTTCTCGAAAAGAAAAAAAGCAGGTATCACTATCACCTCGTCAATCTCTTTTTAGCGTGACTACGGTGACCTTCTCTGCTCATGATCCCCGTGAAAAGTCTACGAGTAGTATAATTTAGTATGGAAATTAGGCATTGCGAAGCGATCATGCTATCGTTAAGAAGTGTGATCAACGCAAGCTATCTCGCGGCAATCATGGAGTGGGAGAAGCAAGAACTGCAAGAAAGAGAGAGAGCAGGGCTGCAGGCTGCAGCCTACAAAGCCGAAGTGCCATGATCAAAAGGGTGCAAGGATTTGGAATTTGCAGGCGGCAGCGAAGCAGAGAGCCCACCCTGCCCAGTGCCCACTCAAACCCACGGGCACAACGATCTCTTCTGCCTGGGTGTGTGTGCCTAGTTATACGCTAAAATTGTAAGTTTAATTAAAATTAAAATAATGTAACAAAAAAGTTAAAAGTTTGTGTGTGTAAAAAAGTTCGATGTGATCTTTTTAGGTTCAAACTTTAGAACTAAACTCGGCCTCTATCTCTCTTGGTTCATTTTGCCGAAAATTTCCTACGCGTTTGGAGCATATCAAATTTTTTTACTCCCTCCGTCCCGAAATAAGCACAGCCAACCATGAGTTTTTTTTCCAACTTTGATCGTCCGTCTTATTTAAATTTTTTTATGATTAGTATTTTTATTGTTATTAGATTATAAAATATAAATAATACTTTATGCGTGACTTATGTTTTTTTATATATGTAGCCTTTTTTTAAATTAGAAACTTAACTCTCAAATAATCCAATATGAAATTCTTAACTGGCCTCTATATCCAACGGACATATGTAGCCCTCTTTTAAATTAGGAGCTTAAGCCTATTGAACAAGGAACTTAGACCCAATATGAAATTCGCTCTGATGGAGATTTAAACTCAGGACCTCGAGGTGTTACTCAGGTCACTGCAACCACTAGGCTACATGGCCTAAAGCAGTACCAAGGATTTATAGATCTTTTTACCTAAATCAGTTTATTTTTATGAGAAGAAAAAGGACATAAAGCGTCGTAAAAGGAGACCTCCGGGGAGGGGAAATTTAACTATTTGCCACTCTCGTGACATGGCAATTAACGATTTGCCACACCATATCTATGACACCCTCATGTATCTATAACGTGTGGGCTTAGTGGTAAATCGTTAAGCACCACTCGTAAGAGTGGCAATGTGTGTCCAGATTCATACCTAAAAATACTTACATTTTTGGTAAGGAGGTAGTAGTTAAAAGCCTCCGGGAGGAGGGCACATGGTCAGACACAGGCCATGTTTAGTTCACACCAAACTTCTCCCAACTCCCAACTTTTCATCACATCACATCACATCCAAAATTTTCCACACACATAAATTTCTAACTTTTTTTTAAACTATTATCAACTTTTCTCAAACTACTCCCTAAACTTAACGCAGCCTGTGTGCAAGTATACTGAAACTGTGTTTTGTACCAGTTGGCGTCAGATTTTTGTAGTACGTGGGGAGAAGGAGAGAGCCGTGGGCGGGGGGGGGCCCCGGACGCGCGGGGGAATCGACCGGTCCGGACGGCGACGTTATCGGTTGCGAAAGCATAGTACTACTCCGCTCCTACCGTGGGATTCTCTGCACGCCCTGCTTGGCTTGGCGTCGCGCTCCGCAGGCTAGCGTGCAGCGGCGTGACAAACGCAACGGCCAAACGACTAGTGTCAAGCCCGGCTGCTGTGCAGTGCAGAGGTGCGTGTGCTGCGTACTGGCTGGCGAGCCAAGCCCGGCTGCCCTGTCTGTCACCGTGTCATGGCACGGCACGGACGACGGACTTTTGGGATGGAATTCGTTGACACTGGTACCGTCTGCAGGACTGCAACTACTACGCGTGCTGGTTTAACAACAAGGGAAAAATGCTTAAATGCATACTCCCCCGTGTCATGAAAAGATAAACCCTGGATTTCCGTATCCAACATTTGATCATCCATCTTATTTAAAAAAAATTATAAAAAAATTAAAAAAAAAGTCATGCATAAAGTATTAATCATTATCTAACAACAATGAAAATACTAATTATAAAAAAATTAATATAAGACGGACAGTCAAACGTTGGACACGGAAATCCAGGGTTTGTCTTTTTTTTACGAAGGGAGTACTACCTTCGTCCCATTTTAAACTTAATTATTCATGTAATAATGAGCTCATCGTTTTACGTGTCGCTAAGTTGTACTCCCTCTGTTCCAGAATATAAACATTTTTAGAGTTGGACACGGTTATTGAGAAAATATGTATAATTAAATTGGAGAGAGTTGTGATTTGATGAGAAGTGGAGGTAGGTGGAAAAATTAAATGGTGGAGGATTGTGATTGGTTGAGAAGAGAATGCTGGTGTAGAAATTGTTATATTTTGGGACAAATTCTAAAGACTATAACTTGTTATATTTTGAAACGGAGAAAGTAGTAGATCCAAACCAACAACAACAAAGCCATAACGGGAGAAAAATGATACCTTCTGGAATTGTTACGTACAATCGTTTTAACTTTGTACATCAATTAATTTTCTAGAAATACATATAATTAAACAGCATGTGAATTGTGAATTATGTATTGCGAAAATATTTCTCACGGTGAATCTAGAAACGTAAATATAATTCTGGAATTGAAGGTAAAAGTTATGAATATTTAACTTAGAATAAGTTAAAACAACAAGTAATTTAAAATATAATGGATACCTCTTTTATGGTGGGCCTCAAATATTATGATAGACAGTAATGGTCTCTTCTTTTTTTTCTTGATGAATCATATGATAGTCTTAAAAGAATGGTGATAATATAATTATTTGCTAAAGCCTTTTCTGTTTTAGATTCTTTGGACTGAAGCTTAAGGCATGCAGTATATTGCATTCTTTTAGTAGAACAGGTGGGTGCTGGTGCAGAACAACGCAATCCTTTGGAATTATGTCATGCATTCCAATCAAAACTTCTTCGTTTGTTTTTTGATCGGAGTTCGGTTGAGCCAAGGCTTGCGCTGGAGACAAAAACGAAATGTCTTCATCCGTCTGATTCCCATTTGCCAATGAGTGAAGGAATGAATTGAAACGAGGCGTGCAAAGAGACGAGGCAGGCGCAATATATGGACAAGGCATGTGGGGGGTGGTGTGCGACAATCTGGGACGGGATACAAAAGTTTACGATCATTTTTGGACCTTCCAACTTCCAAGCCAATTGGACATGGTTCGCTAAAAATATTACTCCCTCCGTTCCATAATATAAGTGATTTTGATTTTTTATTGCAACGTCTGACTACTCGTCTTATTCATTTTTTTAAAAAAATTATTATTTATTTTATTTGCGACTTACTTTATTATCCACAGTGCTTTAAGCGTAACTTTTTGTTTTTTATATTTGAAAAAAATTGAATAAGACGAGTGGTCAAACGTTGCAAGTAAAAACTCAAAATCCCTTATATTATGGGACAGAGGGGTATAAGCTAGCACAACTGTAGTACAGGAGGTTAAAATAGTGTAACAACGATATATAAAAACAAAATGGAAGTGGAACGGTCTGGTTCACTGCTGGCTTTGCAAGTTTGTTGTCGTTTACGTCGTCTCAAATAGCACAATAAAAAAAAAAGAAAGAAAGAAAAGAAAGACAGTACTCCTAAAAAGTCCACTCTCCTTTTGTCTCTTGTTCGACGATCGTCCGAGGCGATGTTTGCTCTAGGGCTCTAGGCGACGGGGAAAGTACCGGTGCAATCATCTAATTCGGTGTAACTATATAACTTTTATCCTACACCGTTAGATCAAGAAATTAACATCCGAGACCCAGTAAATTTTAACTCATGGTGACGTGGATGAATCTCGGACGTCCATTTCTTGATCCAACGGTGTAGAATGAGAGTTGCATAGCTACACCGAGTTGGGTGGGGGTTCCATTTTGTTGCTTCTGTCCCGGACTCTCGGATGCCAAGAGGCGAAAAACCTCCCGCGTGCCGTGCCGTGTCTGCTTTTGTTGTTGTGTACGACCAACGATGCATATGCGTCGTGAAGGACAAGGGCCCCTGGCTGTTGGTGAAATGCGCTCGCTCGCCGGGAGACCTGTGAGTGACTCTGTGACTTGTCCAATCCGTTGCAGTGGGCGTTACGTACGCCCCCGACGAAGGCCACAATGCCCGTCCCCTCCTCGAACGGCTAAAAAAACGTCCTACACGAGGAAGTAGAGACCAGAGAGTTTTGACGCCATCGTACGTGCCTTCGTGCCCGTCCACCGAGCGGCAAAAGAGGCCGCCAGGCCAAGCCCACCGTCTCGTTTCGGCACTGGCAGCAGCGCGGGCCGGGCTGGGCTGGCTCGGCGAGGGAGCGAGCGGGCGCTCACGTCCACTGCGCGGCGTGGTCCTGACTCCTGTGCGTGGGCGGGTGGATTCGGGGACACACGGTTCGGTTTTTGCCGAGCATCTCGATTGGACCACGGCGGGGTGAGCGTGGTCTGTTACTGTAATTTTATGTTACTCCTTAGAGCTCTCTAAGGCTGTGTTCGGTAGCCCAGGTGCCAGGCACGAAAAATAGAGCAGTTTATTAGTGTGTAATTAATTAAATATTAGCTATTTTTTTAAAAAAATGGATCAATATGATTTTTTAAGCAACTTTCGTATAGAAACTTTTTTGCAAAAAAGACGTACTACTCCCTCCATCTACTTTTGATAGTAATATTTCATCTTGGCACACAGACCAATGATAAGTGATTCTGCTTATCATCCATTTAAATATGCTACTAGTCATTCCTCGTAAACAAGCGATTCATTAATATTTATATTTTTCGATGCCCATGTAGCCAATCTTGTGTGGAAGAATGGAGAGTCACGTATTAAATCCAAGAAAGCCATTAAGATGATAAGTTGTTGGATTGAAATATGCCTATCAAAAATAAATTTTTCAGATTTGGAAATATGACTATCAAAAGTAGATGGAGTGAGTATTTAGCAGTTTAAAAAGCGTGCACGCGGAAAATGAGAAGAGAGAGTTAGGAACCTGGGCGACGAACAAAGCCTAAGGAATTTTATGTTACTACAATATACTCCCTCCATCCACAAAAGTTACACATATTACTTTTAACGGCGAAACCAAGAAGAAATTAAATCACCTTGGATGTTACAAGATCAATGAGTGAATGTAAGCATGCAACCAATGAGTATTTAGATGACTTCTTAGGTTCTAATAAAACATTTAATTTATCTTTTCATTTAAGTCTCGAATGCATAAAGACTACAAATAGGACAACTTATTTGGAAAAACTTAAATGTGAAATAGGTGTAACTTTTGTGGATGGAGGGAGTAACTTATATGTAACTTCCGCGTAAATTTTGAACCGTTAAAATTGTTTCAAGATTTTTGCAAGTGAGCAAGGAAAAAAGTCACAGCACGCGCACACACATGAGATGACTTGTTTCCACGATCTTCGTTTCACCAAAATAGTATGTTAGGGAGAGATTTTTTAAAATTACATACAAGTTATATGCAAGTTATATAGTGTATTACATTATGATTGTACTATAATTGCATCTGCCAATTTTTTGAGGAAAAAATTATTATCAAATGTATAGGCGATCCCTCGCATAGCGAGATCGAAGTAGCGACGAGTTCGTGAGACGAAGTCTAGCCGGCGCGATCAATTAAACGGATCTATCCTAATACGGTAGTTAAAGGTAATAAAACTTCAGTTAAATCTAGTGATTGCTAAGTGAAATTCTACTCTCACATGATTAGTAATTGCCAAGATCGCGTGATGGAAGAGAGTATTATGCAACCCCTGTTACATCTGTAGTACAGAGGGGTTGCATAATGTCTATAAGAGTTGAGACATAAGATATGGGGTGTGACTCTCTTCTCATTCCTCCATTCCATCATCCTCAAGCGCGCGCGCACACACACAGATATATATATATGTCGGTGATATGGGCCTGGGGTCTCAAGAATAGAGGGAGGAGGCTGCCCCTCAACACCACGTGGCCCTCCCCCGAGGGGAGTCAGGTTCGAGGTGGGGCGGCGGCCACTCCTTCCCAGACACTAGATGGAGGAGGCTGCCCCCAAAACCACGTGGCCCTCCCCCGATGGGAGTTAGGCCCGAGGTGGGGCGGCGGCCACTCCTTCCCAGACACTAGATGGAAGAGGCTGCCCACCAACACCACGTGGCCCTCCCTCGAGGGGAGTCAGGCCTGAGGTGGGGCGGCGGCCACTCCTTCCCAAAGACTAGTCGGAGGAGGCTACCCCCAATGCCACGTGGCCCTCCCTCGAGGGGAGTCAGGCCTGAGGTGGGGTGGTGGCCACTCCCTCCTAGAGATTGGACGGAGGAGGCTGCCCCCCAATACCACGTAGCCCTCCCCCGAGGGGAGTCAGGCCTGAGGTGGGACGGCGGCCACTCCTTCCTAGAGACTAGATGGAGGAGGCTGCCTCCCAATACCACGTGGCCCTCCCCCGAGAGGAGTCAGGCCCGAGGTGGGGCGGAGGCCACTCCCTCATGTGACTAGGGGTCGGGCTCCCCCGACCCCCTCAGCAGGTCTCCATGTGCGGTGGGTTAGGTGGCCACCTTCGAGCGCTCACCTACCCGCATTAATGGCGACCTGAGCAGGCGCGCCATGCCGCACTTAATGTGGCGTGCACCGCGCGCTAAATTGGTCTGTGACTGGTCGAATGACCGACGGGACCCGGGGTGTCAGGCGTACTACTGCATGGGTCAGGGGGCGTGCACCCTGTCTTGTCCTATCAATCATGATGACGAGAGGTCTTAACCTCTCATCCCGGTCAGAGTTGGTCCGTCCGCCCTGGTCAATTGGGGTTTCCGTTTCCCGGTGCAAACAGGGACCCAAAAGTCTCCACCCATTAATAGCAGCTGACATGGGCGCCCCTCGTGTCAGGCGGCAAGATTTGACAGGCCCCATCATCAAGATGACGTGCGCTTGCTTCCCAAGTCAAGAGACAAGACAGGCATTTAATGCAAAACACTTCTCCACCGGAGCTAGGTTTTTGGGCCCATGTGGTAACCCCTTGAGGTATAAAAGGAGGTCCAGGCCTAGTACAAAGGGGGATGGATCCGGGACGATCCATTTGACGCTCTAGAGCAGTCTCTAGCCCCGGATGATCAACACTACACTTTATTCCAGCAAGGAGATCTTGTAATCCTTCACTCAAGGAGCATAGCACAGGAGTAGGGTATTACGCTTCTTAGCGGCCCGAACCTGTATAAACCCTTTTGGTCTCATCGTCTTTGAGGGGCTCGACCCCCTCAACATCACACTGCTTCGCTCACCGAATCCTCGAATCTCACCCGCTGCCCCCGGCCAAACTCACAAAGGGGGATCTCACGATCTCCCGCTAGAGAGGATCACTCCTCGAATATATATATATATATATATATATATATATATATATATATATATATATATATATATATATATATATATATATATATATATTAAATTTGTTTGGTGCTCTATGGTGCCCGGGCACCATGGTTGAAATTGAGTATATACCCAATTCAAATGAGTATGAAACTTTTTCAAATATTTAGGTATTAACATTAACTACTTTACTAACTAGTTCAAAGTAAGTTTGAACTGAATTTGAACTTGTTTTTGTTAGATTTTGATTCTAGATATATAGCATCCAAACATATAATTAGTTAGGTATGTAATCATGGATTGTGAAATAAAGTTAAATTTGAGTTGTTTTGTTGATAGGTATAGGTATGAATCGAATTCTTAGAACTAGGTATATACTCACAATTTTTCAAATTTTGAAAAATTTGAGTGATTTTGTGCATTTGATACCATGGTGCCGGGCACCATGATGCCCCATATGAGTGTAACTATGGGCACAATTACTGTATATGGGCTGGGCCTTTATGGGCCCGGGCCCATAGGTTCCATAACAGAGAGAACTCGCACACATCATCCCGAGTTGACGATGGCATATTTTTACCAATTCTTTTCAAATTTGTATATTTCTAGAAAACTAGTACAAATTTAGGGGAGCAAAGGATATTCTACAGTTTGCAAGCTGATAAAAACAAGGAAAAAGTACGAATTACCCCCCCCCCCCCCCCCGAACTATCGCGGTCATCCGAATTACCCCCCTGAACCACAAAACCGAACATTCTTCACCCCCAACTATGCAAACCAGACGAATTATCCCCCCCAACCCAATCCACGATGGTTTTGGTCTACGTGGCGTACGCATGGCAGTCCAGTCAGCATTCTATTTATAAAAAAAATGTGGGACCCACATGTCATATCTTCTTCCACTATTCCTCTATCTCTCTTCCTCTCTCTTTCTCTTCTCTCTCTCACTCTCTATCTCACTCTTCCCCCCTCTCTCTCTCACACGCACGCACGCTTGGCGGCTCGTTGATCCCGCGGAGGAACTCGAGGAGGGGCGGTCGCCATCACCGTTGCTCGCGCCGCGCGCCGTCACTATCTCCCATCGAGCCTTGCCCGCGCCACGCGCCCTCGTCCGTCGCCTCGAGCCCCGCCCGCGCGTCGTCATCCGTCGCTATCACCCCGCACCAGCGTGCTGCCGCCGTCGCGTCTCGGAGGAGGTGAGCACGGCGGCGGAGGAGGCGAGGGGACGGCGGAAGACCGCGGCGGTGGAGGAGGAGAGGGGGCGACGGAATAGTGTGGCGGTGGAGGAGGCGAGGCGAGGTGGTGGCGGCCCGGCCGACCACTACGACGATTTCGCCAATCGCATCAACGAGTCGCCGGAGTCGGAGTCCTCCACCTAGCTAGCTCCGCCCCAGCCGTCGGAGTGCTCAGCTCCCCTCCGCCGCCGCCGCCTTACCTCGCCTCACCTCGCTGTCGTAGCCTCACCTCGGAACCCCTCCGTCGCCCAGCTGAAGAAAGAGAGTGAGGGCACGAGGGCCTTGGCACTGTGTTGCTGCTCCCGTTGGTGCGCGAGAGAGCCATGCCGCCTCCGTCTGCCCAGCCGCGCTCGCCCAGCCAGCCGCCTCCACCCGCCCAGCCACGCTCGCCGCTCGCCCAGCCAGCCGCCTCCGCCCGCCCAGCGGCGCCCCCCGCCACTGCAGCTCGCCCAGCCAGTCGCCGCCAAAGCCGCCTCCGCTCGCCCAGCCGCGCCCGCCGCCGCTCGCCCAGCCAGCCGCCGCCGCAGCTGCGCCCACTGCCGCCACTCGCCCCTCCGCTGCGTGCTTTAGCGAGGGGAGGGGATGAATCTGGGAGGAGAGAGAGGGAGGGTGCACAGGTGGGCCCCACCGAATTTTTTTTAAAGGAGTGCTGACTTGCCTGCCACGTGTATGCCACGTAGATCAAAACCACTCCAGAGATTGAGTAGGGGGGTTATTTATCCGGTTTTAGTAGTTGAGGGTGCAAAATATCTGGTTTTCGAGTTGAGGGGGGTAATTCATATGACCACGATAGTTCAGGGGGGCAATTCGTACTTTTTCCTAAAAACAATGGGCCTGTTAGTCGTTTTCAATTTCCAAACAAGAACAATAATTCCATCACATTCTAATTCTTGATCTAAATAATAACATTGATAAGAATGTGAAGAAGTTAGATCGAGAAGTAATTCCCTCTGCTCCTGATTCGTAAGAATCTATGTCCCAAAAGTAATTCCCTCTGCTCTTGAATATAAGTATTGTCAGCATTTAACATTTTATATACTATAATAATATTTAAGGGACAATTTCGTTCTTGCCCCTGATTTGATGTCCAATATTAATTCTGCCTATATTTTTTTAAGGATTTTCATTTTTGCCCCTACCTTTCGGAAATGAATAAGTTGTTTGCCCCTATAGTGGTAGTTCTTGCTAACGGTGTTAAATATGGGGTAAAAAGGACAAGTATACCCTTAGATATTTTCTTGTACTTTTGACATAATAAAAATACAAATATATTAATTAATTTAATTTGTCAAAATTTTGTGAAAGTTTGCCAAAATTTAGGTCAAATTTGAAACGTAGCAAGAATCAGTTTACAACATATTCAAAGTTCAAGTCAAAATGGCTTATCTCAAAATAGGGCAAATATCTAAGGGTATACTTGTCCTTTTTACCCTACATTTAACACTGTTAGCAAGAACTAACGGAACATGGGCAAACGATTTATTTGTTTCGAAAAAGTAGGGGTAAGAACGAAAACCCTAAAAAATAGGGGCAAAATCAATATTGGACATCGAAGTATGGGTAAGAACGAAATTGCCCCATAATTTAAGAGATAATCTAAAAAATACCATTGACAAGCGTCGAAATCAAAGAAATGCCTTCAACAAGTGTTAGTTTCAAGAAATACCATCGTACAGACGATTTTGTCCCAAAAATGACATCGTCGTTAGGGTTCCGTCCATCCCGCACCGTTAAGTGCTATAGAATGAACAATAAATTTAATGGAGCGGGATGGACGGAACCCTAACGGTGATGGTATTTTTGGGACAAAATCGTTCGTAGGATGGTATTTCTTGGAACTCACACTTGTCGATGGCATTTCTTGGATTTGGACGCTTGTCAATGACATTTCTTGGATTATCTCATAATTTAAAGCACATTGATCCTAGCCAATACATGATAATTTAAGCATTTTTTGCCAATCAGCTACTTAATTGGAAGGAGAAAACAAGCAACTGAAAATTCAAAATTTAGCAAGTAAAGGTGATTAAAAAGACATATTTTCCATCACCCTTATTCTTTGCAATGTAGAAATACTTATACTACTTCCATCCCAAACTTATAAAAACCTGCCATTGGATGTAACACACTGTACTACTACTAATCTTGCTAAATCTTAGCAGAGGATTTGTGCACATTCATAATATTATAATGTGCAAGTCCGATAGAAAGTTAATATGGGACGGAGAGAGTACTATCTAGCAACAGAGAGAGTACAGTGGATCGCATGAGAAGTGCGTGCTACACTACTACCTCTGTTTTAGGTTATAAGACTTTCTAGCATTATCCACATTCATATAGATGTTAATGAATCTACGTACACATATATGTCTGTCTGGATTCATTATCATATATATGAATATGGACAATGCTAAAAAGTTTTATAATATGAAATGGAGGAAGTAGCATTTATACCTTCATATAATTGACAACACTAAATACAGCGCATGATGGTTCATCTAAATAATGTTGGATATTGTGTTTTCTTTTGGCAGTTTTGCAGTTGTGCTAGATAAGAGGTATGGTGGTACTGGATCGGACAGAGAAGGGGTAGCACTAGGAGTCTGAGGAAAACAGGGCGGATATTTCCCCATCCCGCCTGCCCATATTAATTTGGGATAATTTTTGGGTTAAAAATTTGAGTACCCAGAAGTTTTTACGGCTAGTTGGTCTAAATACAGATATTTCCAGCTGGATATATATAAGATTGGGTTCGGAATGATACTATCCAACGGATACGGATTATCAGGTAAACATATGAATATTACCCGGATTTTACAGGCCACCAAAATCGGAAAGACCATCCACATTCCTAAGAGCAAGTTTAATAGTATAGGCCACTACTAGCTCCAAATCATCTATAGCTAACATAATAGTCAATTCATACAATAGTTGCTTACTATACTATTAATACATGGTCCCACTTATCATACACATACTATGTTTTGAAGTCCGTGCTACAGCTGGCTATAAATTTATAGCCCGTTGCTCATCTCTCTCTTCCTTTATCTCTTTAAAATATGTTTATAGCTAGCTTATAGCCTGTTATTGTACCTGCTCTAAGCCAGCCACATGGCCCAAAAGGGCCACTAACCAGCCACTAGGTAGGTAACCTTAGCCGCACAGCACGCAGCCACTCAGCCAGGCAGCACAGCAGCAGCCTGCACAGCACCGCCTACTCCATCCGTCCCATAAAAAATAAACCTAGTACTGATGGGACACATTCTAGTATTATATCTAAATATATCCCTGTTCAGATTCGTTATAACAGAATATGTGTTATGTGTTATATTTAGTATTAGATTTGTTTTTTTAAAAGTGACGGAGTAGTTGATATGGTGATATATATAGTGCACTGATATGCTTGACAAGACTTTTGTTTGTGACTTGTGAGCACTATTACGGTGATCTCTCATCATTTGTCATATAAATTAATCTTTTCGCTTGATTGTAACTACGCATGCGATTTTGTGAGGTACTTTTTTAATATGAATTGGTACTACTATTTTGTGAGTACAATAAATTGGTGATATTATGAATGAGTATCTATTAGTCTATGTGGATGTTGATTTACACTGATAATCTATGTGGTGATACGGTGAGGTACTGTGCTAGGCTTCTACTCCATGCTCTTTGTATGTCCTGATCCCTTAATGGCCTAATTTAATCACATTGTAGATATATGGAACGGTTGAATGGCTATTATCTATATGATATATGGTTGCCGCTTTAACTTGATATCCAAATAAGTATTTGTAATCGATAGTGTACGTATTCGTTTTGATACGTACTTATTTTGTATTTGTGTCTGATATTATCCAAGTTTGTATCTGTATTTAGTACTACTTATATCCGACCCGATTTCGATTATAAAAAGTGCATGAGTTAGGGATATGGGAAGGGTAAAATCCGACCCAACCCAAGACTTTGGTTCGGTGTTGCCCATCAGGTTCGTCCACTATAGGGAGAAATCTCTATGTATGACCTTATCTGGCTGTACCTAAAAATGGCCACATTCGCTTCCATGTTGAAGCTGTCTGGAATTTGAAGATTTTCTCTATATATAGTGTGAAATCCTATGGTATGATCTTTGCTGGTTGATCATGGTGACGGTGATACACACGCGTGTCGTTTCCTTTTGGAAATTCTTTCTCGATCACAGTCTTAAGTGTTGCTACTGTGAAGAATGGAATTTAAGATCGTCTATGTGTAGAGCTAACTAATTAATCAAATTACATAAGTATACTACTAGTATAGTTTTAAAGTTTTACTATTTATCTTCAAAGTTAACCTACATATCTTTTTATGGACCATATTAATGTACATTTAATAAATTACTAAAATGTATTTCTCCTTTTCATATTATAAATCGTTTAACTTTTTTCTTAGTCAAGATTCTTTAGCTTCAACCAATTTTACAGAAAAAATTAGCAATATCTATAATACCAAATTAGTTTAAATAAATTTAACTTTGAATATATTTGATAATATGTTTGCTTTGCATTGAAAATGCTTGTATAATTTTCTATAAACTTGATCAAATTTAATTAAAGATGTTTGACTAAGAAAAAATTCAAGCAACTTACAATATATTTAATGTTAGATTTAATGAAACTAATTTGGTATTTTAGATGTTGCTAATTTTTTCTTTAAACTTGATCAAACCTACAGAATTTTGAAGAAAAAAGTGAAACAACCTGCAATATGAAACGAAGGGAGTAGTAGATACTTAGATCTCAGCACTCAGCACAAGAGATAAGAAAAAACACACTGGACAGTTAATGAACAGATAGTGGTTGCTGATAAGAAATTCGGAATCATCCCCGCAAAAAAAAAGAAAAGAAATTCGGAATCATGTTAGGAAGCCAAGAGGATATATTCATTAACCGTATGTGCATCTCAGTATATATGTCGCACATTTCTTGTACAGACAGCTGTTGCTGTAAAGCAACCCGCCGAACTATGAATTCTTGTTGTTATACTACACACCTATCGATCCGAACTCTCATGTTGAACATATTAATTACCTGTTCTAGCTTGACAAATTAATCAACAACCAGTACTTATACTGAAATAAAAAAGGATCTGATTCTGTTTGGTTCAATATGACAATTGGTAATCACTTAAACTAAATTAATCCATAACCAGTACTTTTGGTCTGTAAATTTTACAAAGCTATAGATACTTTAACTAAACTATTATAAACCTACATATTTACGTGTTGTATCAGAAAACTAAAGATTTAGCATCAAATTTATCACGAAACTATAAATTTAAGGCTAAGTATCACAAAACTATAGATTAATATTGAAGTTATCATAAAGATTAATGTTGAAGTTATCACAAAACTACATATTTTAAAGTTCAGATCCCTAGTACTACTATTATGTTGGAACTATAAATGTTGTAGTTTTGTGATTAAATTGTCAAATCTATAGTTATGGGATAAATTTGCTACCTAATCTATTGTTTTGTGATATTCCATCTTAAGTCTATAATTTTATGATAAATTTGTTTTGTAGTGTAACACTTTAAATTTATAGTTTTACGATAGTTTGGTCAATGTATATGCGATTTTATAAATTTCTCTCTTTTGTCTGTAAATTTTACAGCGGAAGAGAACCCATGTCCTTTGACCTCTGCACAAAGCCACAACACTTTTTTGATATATGCAAATCATGGACTAACAGCTTAACACCCAATTAAGCAGATTAATCATGTGTGGAGCCCACAACGAACACAAGAGGACAACAAACGTGCATTTGCCACAGTGCTATACACCACTAATTAACTTTTGGTGCAGCATCATACACATGAGTTTCATCTTAGATCAAACATATACTTCTTCGATTTTCCAATCGATCGATGGATCGAGCACATATATACATGCACATACGAGACAAATAATCCTCGTACAAGAGCAGCACATACGATGCATCCGCCCACTCGTTAATTACTACTAGTAATTAATCTCCGCGAATTATTTGGGAATTAATTGCTCATCACTACCTACAAACCGTAGTCGTCGCCGTCGTAGGTGTGCGAGCCGCCGCCGTAGAGGAACGTCGGCGGCGAGAAGCAGACGGAGTACCTGTTGTCGATCAGCTCCGGCGCGACGAAGCTGTTCTCGTCGTCGTCCAGCGCCGCCGCCTGCAGGCCGGCGCCGCCGTGATCCGTCGACGACGAGTCCACGGTGCTGCCCGGGCTGGGCTGCATCATCGCCGCCGCGCCCTGCATCGTCTCGCCGCCGCCGCCGCCACCACCGCCGCTGGTCTCGTCGACGGCCGCGCCGCCGCCGCCGCCGCGGTACTTGGACGGGTCGGCGTGCCGGCCGGTGAGCTCCTGCACGAGCGAGCGGAAGCCCTCCTCGCTGGTGGTCACCCGCATCGGGTTGGCGATGTACACCACCTTGATCTCCCTCCTCTTCCCTCCGCCGCCGCCGCCGCCGCCGCCGCCGTCTCCTTGATGCTTCCCCTTCCGATGCATCCTCCCCGCGCCGCCGCCCGTCGCGCTCCGGCGAGCATTGCCGCCGCACTGCTTCTTGTCCATCGATCGAACCAGTGATCGATCTGCAGCTAGCTAGCTAGTTAAGCTACAGATGAATGGATCGAGGAGAGTGAGATTTGCAGGTGTGGCTAATTAATGGCGAGATTAATGGGAGGATTAATTGGGGAGCTCAGGGGAGTGTACTGGCGAATGAGAGGTTGGAGGTCACAATTGTGGAAAGGAGGCTATAAGAAGGCCGGCGGATGGCCGTTTCCAGTTTTAGTAGCCAATCAAAGGAAACCACGGATGGCAAAAGGTTACTACAGTACAGCTACGGCGGATGGATTCTTGTGGGATGAGAGGAGATTTGTGTGATAGAGGCAATGGCAATGCAATGCAAGTGGATTCTGTTACTGTATATCCCCTCTTGATCAATGTAATAATAATATTATTATTAAAAGAAGATGGTGTACATGATGTTGGGGGGAGAGTGTGCCACTGCCATGGATAATGGCTTTTGGAGTTTAGAGAGACATCAGGTGGAGGCAATTTGTTAGGTCTACCCAACAATGTGAATTGGTTGCTGCGCACATTTCTCTAAGAAGTGGTGAATTAGTCGACCATGGTGTGGCATTTTTAAGAAGCGACAAAATAACCAAATCATGCAGAAAATCATTTAGGTAGCTGTAATGTAATCTCGTAGAGTTTGCAGCTAGCTGGCAGAAATTTCTCAATTTACATATGAATGCCGTCATATGAATTAATGGGCTTCCTTTTTTTTTACTCCGTGTTTGCTAATATATTTATATTGACATTAACACCATGCCTAATTTTCCCCCTTTCAACTAACTATTAGGTATGGTTTCAAGTTGCTTATAGAGTTAGTATTAATTTTCCTAATAACAAATGGTAAGTTATACTACTTCCTCCATTCTTTCTTTATTTTTTGCTCTGCAGCCTATCTGCCCATATCAACTAAGTATTTGTTCAAAGCTACGTAGTTTGATAATATTAAAACTACGGAGTATATCATCAGATTCACGCTGACAACACTTTCGATAATGCGGTGTTTTTATTGAATTTCTTTAATGCACACCTATAAAATATTTTCAAAATTTCGAGTTGAAAAGAAATAAAACTATTATTACCAAAAACTAAAGTTTGCATCAATCAATGGGTGAATCTAGCACTTGAGGGGTCGAGAAGGGCAACCACAGTTTGGAATCGGATACGGGCAGCAAGGGGAAACACAGCAGGCAGGGGGGCTCAAAAAGCGGGGCGCATCACACCCCAAGTGCAATCAATCTCGTCTCGCAAAAAAATCGGTGACGTGGCACGCTCTCATAGGCCTCCTTCCCGTCAGCGTGGGGCCCCACGCTGACGCCAAAGTACAACCAATTGGACCACGAAACTTTTCTCACCGCCCACCATCCCTTACCCGCGCCGCGGGTACCCGCCCGCCGCTGCCACTGACACGGCGTGGCCCACGTCCCCCACCTGCAGGGAGGAGAGGGAAGTGGGCCCCACCTCTCCCGCGCTCGCGATACCCGCCCCCGCGCGTGGCCGCGGGGGATCGCCAAGGGGGACACGTCGATCTGGGCCGTCCGATCGTGGGCGCGGGCGACGGAGGGTCGTCGGATCGTCTCGCGTCGGGGGGGGGGGGGACCGCAGCTCGTGGGGTCGTGTTTGCCGCTTTCCCACGCGATTGGACTGTTGCACCCACCTAACGGGTGGCTGACCGGTGGGGCCATTGCTCCTTTTGTTGGTAGGAGTACTAGTAGCCTGGAAGCAGATCAGTGAACGGGGATCAGATCAATCATCATGGGCACACGTAAACTTTTTTATTCCTGGAGTGATATCTAATCAAATCTAATCACTAGAGGAATGTCCCCTCCTATACCTTTATTTTCTAAATTCGATACGAATAGTCGTAAAAAGTTATGAAAAAAATTAACAATATTGAGTATTATAATATCTATATGTCCATTAAAAATCAAGTTAAAATTCGATTTAAACAACGAGAAAAAAAAAGACAAATTTAGATGTGAACAATACGCTATTGTGCATACGCTAAATTTATCTTTTATTTATATCTTGACTTGTGAGTTAAATTTGGATCTAAGATTTTATATAGTTGAATAGATATGTTGTATGAGTATTGACATTTTTTTCCGGAATTTTCATAACCATTTGGATGTTTTTTTTAAGCAGATGAGAGGACATCCTCTCGAGGGATAAAACTAGTTTTCCCTTTTACTCTCCTCAATAAAAAAAACAACGTAAATGGGATGTGACACAACCTCACATTCAGATTTATTGTATTAGGTTATGTTATTCTCATCTAAAGGACGAAGAGAGTATGTTATTAGTACAATATTTTTTCTATACATTTTTTTACGTGGAAGACGCACACAAACTGAAACTATTTTATTTAATGTGTATTGCTACACATGATTTGCGTGGAGAAACGCCCAGGGGTCTTCTGACCAGCTTCACAAGGTAGTGGGCTAGCCAGTCTGGGTTCAAAGTCCCACCCTTTCTATTTATTTGATATTAGATCATTTTCTAATATTCGCGTTTTTTATCTGAGTGATATACTTTTTATTCTTTGATCCTACAAGGGTGGTCAACTGGCAATATCTGCTTTCTCCTATTAATCCATGATTAGGAATTGACTTTTTACAACATTATGTTCTCTGTGTTGTGGCCATCAGCCTTTAAGATGAGAGCTTGCACTCATGTACTCAGTACTGAACTACTGATACTCTGATAGTGAACTGCATACAGAAATGTACTTCTTCAGGATCAAGTGCAATCGGTGCCTTCGCAATTTGCTTCTTACTAATTCACATTCATGGTCAAAATTTGTACAAAAATCTCAAATCCTTCAAACTCTGTCTTTTACCCCCAATTCAAACACAGTGTTTAATTACAACGCATCTTCAGTTAAAAGAGTATGAACAGTTCTATTATACAGCCGAGCTGAACACAAGAACAGCACCCATCTTCACATCGTTCTTCATCAGGCTCACTTCCCCCCGATCTCGATCCGATCCCCTGCCATGGCTGTGCAGTACAGAAATTCGCCTATGCAACACATGGCGTGTGTTGTGTAAGCATGTTTGTGTGGGGTTCATGTGCTTTGCTCTCTCTCCTCGCCGGCCACCCTGAAGAAATCCAATCCACCTCTGAATCTTGAGCTCCATCGATCCCCCTGCAATGGCCGCTCCGATCTACAGCACGACGTCGCGCCGCTTCTTCGGGTTCGCCTCCGGGTCGCCTTTCCTCATCATGGCCACGAACTCCGTGTAGTTAATCCTCCCGTCCTGCAAGATTATCTCACCCAATTCAGTCATGTTTTCAGAAAATTCAGATGTTGCAGGTAGGACAGTGTTCAGTTCAGGGATGAGCAGTGTAGGAAATGTCTGCGGCTTACGTTGTCGGCGTCGACTTCGGATATGATGTCCTTGATCTCCCTGCCGTCCATCAACCCTTTCTCTCTCAGCGCTTGCTCGAGCTCTTCGATCGTGATGTACCTGCCAGCAGAAATGTGCGTTGGTTTTCAGCTCTGAACGTTTGCAACTGCATACTGAATTACTGACACTGTTCTACTGCTGGCTGCAGACTGAAATGGCATTGCAGCTGAACAGAATTTTCAGAAAATGTACCCGCTGTTGTCCTTGTCGAAGTACTGGAACGCGGTGTAGAGGTGCTCCTCCCTGTCCATCCTGTTCATGTGCATCGTCGCAGTGATGAACTCCTCGTAATCGATCGTCCCGTTGCCGTCTGCATCAGCCTATTTTTTTTCCCCTCAAATCCACAAACATTTTGTAAGTCTGAAAGTTTTCTGAATGTGAAGTACAATTCCATATGATTCTGGTAAGTGTGGCTATCCTTACAGCTTCCATTAGCTGCTGAACTTCAGCTTCGGTGAGCTTGGTACCCTTCTTGGCCAGCCCTTTCCTCAGCTCATCGACGGTGATCGTGCCGCTGTTGTCGGAATCCATGCTCTTGAACATCTCCTTGAGCCCCCTGATCTCCTCCTCTGACAAGCATCCGGCGATAACCTGCAAAAGATTCAAGGTGACAGAGCGAATTATTGTTCATCATGAATTTTTCTCACCTAATTTCAGACTCAATGAGCAGTGAACACTACTCACCCTTAGAGCAGCCTTCTTGAACTGGTTCATAGCTCTGAACTGCTTGAGCCTGCCAAGAACAGCGTTGTCGAGCAGCGTATCGGGCGCCTCGCCGTCTTCCTTTATCCATGGATGATCTGGACAGAAAACAAAAACAGCATCATTCACCTGAAAAATTCAGAGTGTTGAAAGATTTGGGATGTTCAGCGTAAAGTGAAGGGTACTCACTGAGCACGTCATAAGCAGAAATCCTCTGCTTGGGGTCAGAATGGAGCATCCTCCTGACAAGGTCCTTGGCGCCATGCGAGATGCGCGACCATGGCTCGCTGCTGAAGTCGACATGCCCTCTCAAGATGGAGTTGAAGATGCCGTGCTCCGATTCTGCCACGGCCAAATCTTGATCTCGTCATTAAATTGTTCAGAAAAAATTAACGCAAGCAGAATCATGAACCATTCTTTCTGCTTTAGCTTAAAAAACCATGGCGATGAACAGCAGCAGCTTGCCTGCCCAGAAGGGAGGAACTCCGCAGAGCAGGATGTAGAGCATGACGCCGATGCTCCAGATGTCCGCCTCCGGGCCGTAGCTCCGCTTGAGCACCTCCGGCGCGATGTAGTAGGCGCTCCCGACGATGTCCCTGAACACCTCACCTGCAATTGGAACGCCATTGATGACGATGACGATGACGAGCTCAAAGAGAGAGCGGCAATGGAGGATTTGCAGGAGAATTGATGGAGACCTTCTTTGAAGAAGACGGAGAGGCCGAAGTCGGTGGCCTTGAGAGGGGCGTGCTCGTCCTTGCTGAGGAGGAGGAAGTTCTCGGGCTTGAGGTCGCGGTGGATGACGCCCATGGAGTGGCAGGTGTGGATGATCTCGACGATGGTGCGGAGGAGCGACGAGGCGGCGTGCTCGGTGTAGTGGCCCTTGGCGATGATCCGGTCGAACAGCTCGCCGCCGGCGCAGAGCTCCATGACGAGGTGGACGGCGTGCTTGTCCTCGTACGCGCCCTTGAGCTCCACCACCCCGGGCTGGCCGGCGAGGTGGTACATGATCTGCACCTCGCGGCGGACGTCCTCGACGTCCTCCTTGGTCGACAGCTTCCGCTTGCTGATCGTCTTGCACGCGAACCGCTGCCCCGTCGCCTTGTGGGTGCACAGCGACGTCACGCCGAACTGCCCGCGCCCGAGCTCCTTGCCCACGGTGTAGATCGACTTGACGTCCTCCATGGGCCGCCCGAGGACGGGGCCGATGGGCGCGGGCGGCTTGGCGGGCGCCGGCGCGGCGGAGGGGGATATTGTCGCCGGCGAGGGCGCGGCGCCGGCGCTGCCGGCGGGGCGGGAGGAGCCGGAGGACGCCGGCGGCGGGTCGGGCTCAGAGGATGACCCCGGCGGGCAGCAGTTGCCCATGGCCGGCGGCGGCGTCGTCGTCGTCGGGAGGAGGAGGAGGAGGAGGCGATTTGTGCGATTGGGGTGGGGGTGGGTGGCGATAAAGGGGAGGTGGGGAGGAAATGGCGGGAAGGGTAACGGCTCGCGGGTTTGGGTTCGGTTGCCGCGCTTTTGCTCGAGACGGGAAAGATAACTGAAAGGCTTCGGTGTGCCAAATCCGGGGCATGAACTCAGCACGATCGCTTCATATTTCTGGGCAAACAATCTCGGATTTTAATCAGAAGAATTTCTCGACACCGAGATGTTTTCGTATTAATTTGAAGGGAAAAAAAATTCTCGACGCAAATTTTGCCTAAGGCTGTGTTTAGTTTCACGTTAAAATTGTAAGTTTGAAGAAATTAGAACGATGTAATGGAAAAATTGAAAATTTGTGTGTGTAGGAAAGTTCGATGTGATGGAAAAATTGAAAGTTCGAAAAAAAAATTGAAATCTAAACAGGTCTAAATTTCTCAAGACGTTCTCTGAGATATGTCAGTTTTGGAACAGGGGAGTCATCACCGTCCGTTTCATTTTCAGGGGTATAAAAATGGAGAACTGGAAGATTATTAATATCCTCGTGATTCGAATCTTCAACCGTTTATCTGGAAACTATCTTTCGCACCGTGCCCACCATTTGTTCGACCAAATGCCGCCGCCGCCGCCGCCGCCCGTCGCCCGCATTGGCCGCCGGGGCCGAAGGCGGTGTCGCGTCGTCCCTGCACAAGCGCCACGGACACCCTCGTAGGCCGCGCAGCAGCCGAGCCATTCCAGTAGCGCGGCGCAGCGTTTTCTGTTACTGTGCTCCGAGCCTCCGAGGGAGAGGTAGTACTGCCTCTCGCACAGTGCCCACCATTTGTTCGATCAAATGCCGGCGCCGGGGCCGAACTACCCAAGGCGATGTTTGTCGCGTCGTCCCCGCGCAAATGACCCAAGGACCCTGCCAGGCCGCGCGCACGGCCATCGCATCGATTCGATGCCGGGTTTCGCGGCCGAGAGCGCGCGGCGTATCCGATCAGCACGCCGTACAAGTGAGTTCCTTTCCTTTTCTTTTCTGCTCTGTTGCATAATTGCAGTAGTGCGTCGTCATTGGCAAGCCATGGTTGGCATGGTAACGCGCCACGACTTCTCAGTGTAGCAAACTAGGCTTTTTCTGAACCTTTTTTCTGGCCAGATTTCTCAAGACTTCTAATCTCAGCTCAGGCTCAGGTAAATCTAGAATCTTTTCAATTGATGAGGCGGCCTAGTTAGTCACAATGGTCCCCCTTGCTGCCGTCCAAATTCTACTCTGATGATTAGACATAAACGCCGAGATACACCACTTGTGCTTTCCTGTGCTCCGAGCACATTCACAATTCAGACATAGTCACAGTCCACTGAGTGCGCGTTGGGTGTAAGAGACACCAAACTGGTAAGCTCAGGATATATCTGATGCAATGTGGCAGTACACGCGTATGTGCCATTTCTGACGATTTGATTACTCCAGAAGATATGGTGCTGATAAAGCTGTGTTAGCATCATGGTTTCTGTCCATTATTTCTGTTAGCGTGTACTGTCAACTCTTTTCAGCTGCACAGAGGTCGGATTGTAAGCCTCTTGGGTTTGTGAAGGCAAGAGGGGCTTGAGGAGTATACAGATATTTGACATTGCCAGCAAAATTACAGGTATGCAGATGTTCTCTCTGTTGATTTCTTAAGGAGTAGCTAGATGCTTATGCAATTGATTTTTCAACTTTTGTTGTCCACAGATGTTCAGAATGTCCATATGATGTGCATATTCTTCGTTTTCTCTATGTTTGTTCTCATGATCACCGTACAAAGTACATCACCTAGCTGAATTTGAGTTGATTGAGCAGCTTGGCTATGTTTTTACCCATTTCAATCTGAAGCCAATTTACCTCCTTCAGTTCGGTAGCTGTGGAACTGATAAAGTGATAATAGTTGCTGGAGCACCCAATATGTCATCTTGGTAAATGATGGATAAATTTTCTGTCCACTGCAGTCTATTCCTTCAGTTGTAAAACTGCTGCGGCACCTGTCTCAGGATCCCAGTAAACAGCAAAGCGAAAGGAATCACACTAGATCAATAGTATTATAAATATTAAGCGCATTTTTAACTGAGAGGAGTTTAATATGGTTTATGCAAGCCCTGGGACAGATGCATCAACAGATCCAGACATTGACAAGAATATCCGGATGGTAATTACTATGTTCAATTTACATTTTTCGTCAAAATTCTGATGTACTATCATGTTAGATATTAACAATCTATTACCTTTCATTTTTTGCAATAGACTGTTGTTATTTGCATATATGTTTACTGACCCGATCTACTTATCAGTTTGAACAAGGGGATTTTCCTACCCCCCTAGCTTCTTATCCTAGAGACAAATCAAAAGGCAAACTAGGTCAAAAGGTATCTGATCACTACACCTTCAAAGCATTGGTTCATTATTTACCTGTTAGGTTGTTACTGACATCCTCATTTTGACAGACACTACGTCGTCTTGCCCAAAATCGCGAAGCTGCTAGGAAAAGCCGTTTAAGAAAGAAGGTTTGTTCATGAGGATAACCTGTTGCGCAGGATCCCGTTAACCTTTCCCTTGCTCATATTCTATTTCAAGCATGTTCACAAGATTTGCACTGGAACTCATAAAATATTTATCCTTTTGTCCCACAGGCATATGTCCAACAGCTTGAGGATAGCAGGATGAAACTTACTCAATTGGAGCAGGAGCTTCAGCGTGCTCGTCAACAGGTATATTCTTCACCGTTCTATTTTCAGAACATGCTGATAACTGAATATTTGATCTTTGCCTACTTACTGCCTAGGGCATTATCATTTCAACATCGGGAGACCAACAACGTTCAACAAGTGAAAATGGTAATGAGCTATCCTGTAAAATAGTTAGGTTTTTTTTTTTTAGATAAAGGGTAAAATAGTTAGGTTACAGTATGCAGTTTGATCTTTAAGAAGCCCCCTCTATTTCTGAGTACACTAAAACTTTTGCATGAGTGCAGCTATTGTTTGTTGTCCATCGCATTTTTTCATTTTTGATTCCATCACCATCCTCGCATCATCTCTTCCACTTCATCTTAAGACTGATAACAATCTCTGAATTCTAGAAGCTCTGGCTTTTAACATGGAGTGCATGCGCTGGCTGGAGGAGCATAACAAGCAGATAAATGAGCTGAGATCTGCAGTCCACACTCATGCCGGTGACGATGATCTTCAGAGCATTGTTAGTACTGTCATGGCGCACCATGAAGAAATCTTCAGGATCAAGGGTTTAGCAGCAAAGGCTGATGCTCTTCATGTGTTATCAGCAACCTGGAGGACCCCTCTTGAGAGGTGCTTTCTTTGGTTAGGTGGATTCCGACCATCGGATCTTCTTAAGGTCTCTTATACCTCTCAATTTTCTCAAACCAGCGACTAGTTCGTTGTCGTTATTATTATTATTATTATTATTATTATGCTGCAGTTGCTTGCAGATCAGCTAGAACCACTGACTGAGCAGCAGCTTGCCAGCATATACAACCAGCAGCAATCTTCCCAAGAGGCAGAAGAAACTCTTTCTCAAGGAATGGAAATGATACAACATTCACTGGCGGAAACCGTTGCATCCCAACTTGGCCGTGCAGGCTCTTCTTCTTCTCCTAGCAATGCTGCAGATCACACGGCTGCGGCGTTGGGAAAGATCGGCGACATGGAAAGCTTGCTGCAGCAGGTAGTGATTTCAGCAATTCTTGGAGCTGGTTGCCTACTCGATTCACATGAACATGACATGCAGCTTTGTGTTTTATCATTCCATCTGCTGATTTGCAGGCTGATGATTTGCGGATGCACAATCTTCATCAAATGCAGCGGGTGCTGACCACCAGGCAATCTGCAAGGGCGCTGCTTTTAGTCAGTGACTATTACTCCCGGCTTCGCGCTCTGAATTCTCTCTGGATCGCACACGTCCACAGCAATGAGTTAAAATCGATTTGATTTTCACTGATCCGTAGTGCGTTACGTTCTTGATAGCTTCGTGTTTGCTCACAGGAATCGAAAGTAAATGTTCATGTGATTCCTCCATAGCCCGTTGTGTTGATGTATACCAAGAGGAATTTAGAAGGGAAAAATCGATCTTGTTCATGTCTTCTTGTCTATAATAAAGATCCAACAATCTATCAAGTATGGAAAAATCTTCACCAAATTCAAAACCATTCAACTCTGGGACAAAATACAGGTGCGGAAAAACATTCAATGGAAATGATACAGAATTCGCCGTCGTGGCACGCGGCCAGGCCAGCGTCCAGCACATGGCCCACTAAAACGGACAACCAGCACAACTCACGAGAGGCCCACCAAAAACTGGATCGCTAGCGAACGTTCTGTGCACATGGGCCTACTCCGATGGGCCGTAAAATCTTGGCCCAACTACACGCGACGACCAGATAGGGACGCGCGGGACGTACAGCGCGTGGACTTTAGTACCGTATCGGCCGCCTACATTTGCGGAGGCAGTTTAAAAGCTGGGCTTTAAGCCCATCTCACTGCCCCTTAAGGAGGCACCTGTTGACTGTTGTTCGTAAAAAGTGTACTTGTTACGTATAAAATATATGCACATAGAACGTACATAAAAAGAGGTGTTTGTAAATAGGTTCCTGAAAAGTGTTGAAAAACACACACAAAATTTTAATGTCTTACGTTTTTTTTTTTCACTTTAGCACTCCATTATAGAGTCATAAACTGTATTTTATATCTGTAGAAATCATATATACATAAAAGAAGCGTATACAGATTACTGAACCGAACTTACTATATCAGTAACTTCCCAACGACCAACGTCCAGCTCAAATGAAGTACCCCCTTTTTCTTTTTGTTTTGCAAAGAACATTACCTTTGCTGCAAAAAAAAAAAAGAATAAGGAGAAATAATTGATAAATACTACACAGATATGACCAAAGTAGGATTATTTGGCATCCTTCACTGCTGCTAAAGAAGTCAAAACTCTCACGAACAGTAGGTGTGAAACAAGTTAAGCAACCTAGACATTATTAATAAAATAAAATGGTTATCGAGTGTGAAACATGACGCACATCAAAGATGAAACCATAAAGAAATCATGCACCTTCATCAATCATACAGTGCTTCTTCTTTTTTTTTTTTTCAATGACTGTCACGAAGAGCTCGCACTTTCATCAAATACTATATGCTAACCCACCTAACTGCGACTTGTGCGAACCTGGAAAGTTTTAATCAAAGATATCTGGTGGAAAGAGATCTTCTGAACGGTTCTTTTCAAAATTTTCCATTCGATGCCGGGCAGCCATGGTTGACTGAACACAAGAGAAAGGATGCGAGACATATTTGCACATGATTGTAGCAGGCCTGCTGAAGCTGTGCTTCCTTTCGAACAGCATTTGATGTTGCTTTGGCTGGTCTTTCCAGGAAATTGCCAAAACTTGCATCCCTTCACTTGAGTTCATTTGAGGAAGAATATTACACATAACGTTGAGGAATCGACAGCTTGTCTCCTTTGGTAATTTATCTGCACAAGACATTGGAGTAAGATCAGATGGTTGGTCAATACATGAGTGAAGTACCAGATAACTCTACAACTGTAAGTTACAAAAAAACAGACGCCTTGAGAGTATATCATATTTCTCTTTTACATCGGACGAATGTCGTTTTCGCCACCAGGATGTCTCATATGGGCGAAACCCTATCCTGTGACAAAAATAAATTTACCCTTTTTATAATAAATTTACCCTCACTTTTTTATATGGAATAAAGTATACCTCAGATGTCGTGATCCTATTGAGCATACAGATCATAGAAGCCACCGATCAGATCGTCGGTAGTCCAGGAGAGATGTTACAGCAGGTCCCTACAACACACAACTTTTCTTTTCTGAAAATGTACAGGCAACAACGACTTTGAGGTCAATGCTGGAGACTCAACTAAGTACCCCCAAAGCCCCAAGCGGTCAAGCCTCCTCACCTTCTGTTCCAATTAGCATACCCAACCTAAGAACATGGTGATCGGAGAAGCTGTTCTGTCTGCCTTCATGCAAGCACTTTTTGATAAAGTGATTGCTGCTGCTATAGGTGAGCTGAAATTCCCCCAAGACATAGCTGAGGAGCTGCAGAAGTTATCCAGCAGTCTGTCAACGATTCAAGCGCATGTCGAAGATGCTGAGGCTCGGCAACTTAAGGATAGGGCGGCACGAAGCTGGCTTGCCAAGCTTAAGGATGTCGCATATGAGATGGATGACTTGCTCGATGAATATGCAGCTGAGACCCTCCAATCTGAACTAGAAGGCTCGTCCCGCAGTCGCCATCTGAGCAAGGTTAGAAGCAGTTTCTGTTGCCTTTGGTTGAACAACTGTTTTTCCAACCACAAGATTGTGCAACAAATAAGGAAGATTGAGGAGAAGATCGACAGGCTTGTGAAAGAAAGACAGCTTATTGGGCCCGATATGAGCAGTACCATGGACAGAGAAGAGATCAAAGAGAGGCCGAAGACCAGTTCACTAATTGATGGCTCAAGCGTGTTTGGGAGAGAAGAAGATAAAGAGAACATTCTGAAGATGCTGTTGACTCCGAACAACTCCAACCATGCCAACGTTTCTGTTCTTCCCATAGTGGGTATGGGGGGACTAGGGAAGACAACTCTAACACAGCTTGTCTACAATGATCCAAGAGTAAAGGAGTACTTCCAGTTACGGGTGTGGCTGTGCGTTTCTGAAAATTTTGACGAAATGAAGCTTACCAAAGAAACCATTGAATCAGTTGCCAGTGGGTTCTCATCGGTAACGACCAACATGAACTTGCTTCAAGAAGATCTCTCAAAAAAGCTGGAAGGTAAAAGGTTTCTTCTAGTACTTGATGATGTTTGGAATGAGGACCCTGAAAAATGGGATAGATATCGTTGTGCTCTTGTTAGTGGAAGCAATGGAAGCAGAATTGTAGTAACTACACGGAACAAAAAGGTTGGGAAACTAATGGGTGGAGTGACTCCTTACTTTCTAAAGCAGTTATCTGAAAATGATTGCTGGAACTTGTTCAGGAGCTACGCATTTGCTGATGGTGACTCCAGTTCGCACCCACATTTAGAAATTATAGGCAAGGAAATTGTGAAGAAGTTGAAAGGTCTGCCACTTGCTGCAAAAGCAATAGGTAGTTTGTTATGTACCAAGGATAATGAGGATGATTGGAAGAATGTATTAAGGAGTGAAATATGGGAACTACCATCAGATAAGAACAATATATTACCAGCACTGAGGCTGAGTTACAATCATGTGCCTGCCATATTGAAGCAATGTTTTGCATTTTGCTCAGTCTTCCATAAAGATTATGTGTTCGAAAAAGAAACCTTGGTGCAAATATGGATGGCCCTTGGGTTTATTCAGTCTCCAGGAAGGAGAACAATGGAGGAACTTGGGAGCAGCTATTTTGATGAACTATTAAGCAGATCCTTCTTCCAACATCACAAAGGAGGATATGTGATGCATGACGCCATGCATGACCTTGCACAGTCGGTCTCAATGGATGAATGCTTAAGATTGGATGACCCTCCAAACAGCAGCAGCACTTCAAGAAGTTCCAGGTACCTGTCGTTCTCTTGTCACAATAGAAGCCGGACTTCATTTGAAGACTTTCTTGGATTTAAGAGAGCACGCACACTTCTACTATTAAATGGATATAAATCAAGGACAAGCCCTATTCCCAGTGATCTGTTCCTCAAGTTAAGGTACCTCCATGTGCTTGAATTGAACCGGCGAGACATTATTGAGTTGCCAGACTCCATCGGGAACCTAAAAATGCTCCGTTATTTGAATCTTTCAGGCACTGGTATAACTGTGTTGCCTTCATCAATTGGTAGGCTCTTCAACTTGCAAACACTTAAGTTGAAAAACTGCCATGTATTAGAGTACCTCCCAGAAAGCATAACCAATCTTGTAAATCTTCGATGGCTAGAAGCACGAATAGATTTGATCACTGGCATTGCAAGAATAGGGAACTTGACTTGCCTCCAACAGTTGGAGGAATTTGTTGTTCATAACGACAAAGGATACAAGATCAGTGAATTGAAAACAATGATGAGTATCGGAGGTCGTATATGTATTAAGAATCTTGAGGCTGTAGATAGTGCAGAAGAGGCAGGTGAAGCTTTACTAAGCAAGAAGACACACATCAGGATTCTAGACCTGGTATGGTCCGACAGGAGGCACCTAACTTCAGAAGAAGCAAATCAAGAGAAAGAGATACTTGAACAGCTCCAACCACATTGCGAACTCAGGGAGCTGACGGTCAAGGGATTTGCAGGATTCTACTTTCCAAAGTGGTTAAGCAGACTTTGTCACTTGCAAACTATTCACCTGTCTGACTGTACAAATTGTTCGATTCTACCAGCACTAGGGGAGCTACCTCTACTCAAGTTCTTAGACATTGGGGGTTTTCCTGCCATTATTCAAATCAACCAAGAGTTTTCAGGCAGCGATGAGGTGGGGTTTCCGTCACTAAAGGAACTTGTAATTGAAGACATGGTTAATCTCCAAAGATGGGTTTCTGTTCAAGACAGTGAGTTGCTTCCATCCCTCACAGAACTTGAAGTGATTGACTGCCCACAAGTAACAGAATTCCCGCCCTTACCACCGACATTAGTAAAGCTCATAATTTCAGAAACAGGGTTCACTATTCTTCCAGAAGTCCATGTACCAAACTGTCAATTTTCATCATCATTAGCATGTTTACAGATTCATCAGTGCCCAAATCTCATATCCTTACAGAATGGATTGCTTAGCCAGAAATTATTCTCTCTCCAGCAATTAACCATTACTAAGTGCGCAGAGCTAACTCATCTGCCAGCTGAAGGATTCAGATCCCTGACTGCTCTTAAAAGTCTCCACATTTATGATTGCGAGATGCTGGCACCATCAGAGCAGCATAGCTTGCTACCCCCCATGCTTGAAGACCTGCGCATCACTTCATGCTCCAATCTAATCAACCCTCTTCTTCAAGAGCTTAATGAACTATCCTCACTGATACATCTTACCATCACTAATTGTGCCAACTTTTATTCTTTTCCAGTAAAGCTTCCAGTCACTCTGCAAACATTGGAGATCTTCCAGTGCAGTGATCTGAGCTACTTGCCAGCTGACCTAAATGAAGTTTCCTGTCTAACAGTTATGACCATCTTGAAATGCCCTCTTATAACATGCTTGTCAGAACATGGCCTTCCAGAATCACTAAAAGAATTATACATCAAAGAATGCCCTTTAATAACAGAGAGGTGCCAGGAAATTGGTGGAGAAGATTGGCCTAAAATTGCTCATGTACCAGTAATAGAGATAGATGATGATTACTTCATACCCAACAGGAGCATAAGAAGAAGGTTGTCCTGAATGCAACAGCGATATAGCTGAAATGGTAAGAACTGAATGCCTTTTCTGTTTTTTCTGTCTAAGTATGTGTTGTCAACTAAGTACTCAACTTATCAGTGTTAAAACTCTTTGATATAAAATGTTTCTTTACAAGTAAATTTCACAAAACTACAGGTACTTTAAACAAATTATCAAAAAACTACAAATTTAACATTATGTATCCAAAACTACAGATTTAACACTGAAATTATCGCAAAACTACAGATTTAAGGTGGAATATCGCAAAACTACACATTTAGTAACAAAGTTATCACAAAACTATAGGATTTAAGGTGGGATATTGCAAAACTACACATTTAGTAACAATGTTATCACAAAACTACAGGTTTAGTATCAATTTAACCACAAAAGTTGGACATTTTTAACTCAAACCTAACATTAGTGTTAAGGATTTAAACCCTAAAATATGTAGTTTTGTGATAATTTTATTATTAAAACTATAGTTTTGCGATACCTAGCCTTAAACCTGTAGCTTTGTGATAAATTTATTGTTAAATCTGTAGTTTTGTGATACATCACCTTAAATCTATAGTTTTCTGATAATTTGACCAAAGTATCTATAGTTTTGTGAATTTTACTCAAAAATTCAGACCAGCACCCCAAAACCATGGTCAAGTCATACCTTGTAAGGGAATGAAAACCTAAAACTTTGCAGCAAGACATGCATATTTTCCCATGGAAACATGCATAGTAACAAAAACATTTGGTCCAATTTTAGAGAATGCTGTGGCGTGACTTACCAAGAAGAAAAGTCCAGGGCAGTACTCTATACAGATGGTAACTGGTTTCTAAAAATATCGATGATAAAGTATTAAAGTTCCATGCATAAGTATTATAAGTTAGCGCAGCTCACTTAGTTTGACCAAATAAAAATAATGGCGTCCATCTTTCTTAAAAAAAAATGGTCAAAACACTTATTTGTGCACTATGTTCTCTGTATTTTTCAGATCACATATGAACTCATGATGTTGGTGGATGCTGATACTTCAAGAACATTATGCATTTATGCATTCAACCTGCCATCACAAAGCACTATGAAGAAAAAAATCAGGTACTTTAGCGGAAGAGTATGGTCTTAACTAATCAGTTCCTTGTGTTTCTCAAACATTGGGAAGCTTCCATTATGTCATAAATTTATAAATATCATTGTCCTGAGCGCATGTTTCAGATCCAGCCTATTCTATTGTGGCATTGTTTGTACTCATCTAGTTAAATGTGTGACTGTAACTTTCAAGAGTTAACTCTTTGGCTAAACTTTTGCTATGGAGATAAGTTGAACCGCCAACGATCCTTACTTTTTAAGCTATGCATTTCAACACTCAAGACTGATTAGCCCCAGATTTGGGTATCTTAACACCAATTATCTCAAGAAGCAAGCGGTTGTGAATTGTGACCATGCCAAGGCAAACGGTAAATATCCTGGAAAACCTAATTGCGCAGTACGCATAAAGGGTAGGAGAATCAGAGAATTACCATATCACCAATTTCTCGGAAGAAAAATAATTACGGCATCAAACTCAGATGCATCGTTCTGAACTCATTAGAGAATCGCGGCTAGTGAACTTACCGCCTGATGAAAAACGAAGGACGCGTTGCTCTCTCTCTCTTCTCTCACTGTCCCTCTCACTCCTCCTCCCGCGTCTCCGGTTTGGCGGCGGTGCAAACCGGCGGTAGAGCGCTCCGAGGCGGCCGCGGCAACGCGCGACGTGTGCGCCGCCGGGCAGCGGCGCCGCGCGTGCCGCCGTCGGTGGCGGTGGCTTCGGCCATGGCGACCTTTCTCGTCAGGGACTCACGGGCTGCTGGGCTGGGCCTCTTCGGAAGACGATTGGTGCAATTGGGCAGGTGCAACAAGGGCCAAGGCCCATCACGTATGAGGTCGATTTAATTTTGGAAAAATACATCGAAAGTCCCTCGTATCGTCATCGGATTACAAAATCATCCTCCAACCACAAGACTAAATATATATCATCCTTTAACTTTAAAAACCGAGTCACTCTAAGTTAGGTTTTAGCCCCGATTTTATCTGATATGACAAATGAGTCGGCGTAGGCCCCACACGTCAGCTGCTATTTCCCCTCCCTCTCCACCTCTCTTCCTCTCTCATCCCATCCTCCCTTTCTTGGCAACCAAAGTCAGGGGAGAGGAGCTGGGCGCGGACGATGGCTGGTGGGTGAGGAGTTGAGTTGACCTCTCTCTTTCCATCTTCTATGCCTTCCTCCTCTCTCACTTTTCTCGTCGGTGTGGAGGAGGCCGGCGGGACGATACGGGAGAGGAGGAGGTCTGGCGGCCTCTCGTCGTGGCTGCCGCGGCGATTGCTGCTAAGGAGGAGTAGGTGGTTGCTGCCAAGGCAAGGCTATGTCGGGCAGGACAGGGCAGCATGGACAGGGGCGGTGGAGACCATCCGACGGGCGGTTGATGGGGAGAAGGGCAACCGACTGCAATGGTGGATGGATGGATTTGTGGTGGGAGGAGCGGGCGAGCTCACCGGCCTCTTCGCCTCCCTCACTGGACCCGTCTCCTCCCTCTCCGTTGCTCATCGCTAGCCTCCCCGCCCCCCTCGTTGCCCCCCCCCCCCCCACCCCCCCGACGACGGCTTTCCTTTGTGCCTGCGGCCTCCCCTTCTCCTGTGTCACCCGTCGTCGTGTTGCCGAACGCCGATGCCCTCCTCCTCTCCCACCTCGACCTGCCGACCTCCTTCCCACTTGCCGGCGAACCTGCCTAGAGAAGAGTGAGTGAGAGAGAGAGAGGAGGAAGGGGAGAAGAAGGGAAAGAGAGGGTGATGACATGGTCACCCTAACATGTGGAGTCCACGCTGACTCAGGTATCACATGAGACAAAATCAGGATCAAAACCGTGTAGCGACTGAGTGATTCGGTTTTATTAGTTGAGGGATGACATGTATTTAGTTTTATGGTTGGGGATGATTTTGTAATCTGATGACAAGATGAGAGACCTCATATGTATTTTTTTCCTTTATTTTTTTTTGTATGAGGGCCATCAAGTATATGTATGCACGTAGGAGTACAGTATGTCAGTATACCGTAGTGGTACAGGACTTGCTCTGTAATTAGTACTGTATCGGCTGTATAATTTTGGCAAATGTAATTTTAAAAAACGGGCTTCCGCACGTTGCTTCAACTCCCACGCAGGCACCCAACGTACATAAAAATGTAGATAAATGTTAATATTCTACAATCCTGTATATACAAAAAAAAATGTATAACGTTGTACAATCCTGTAAATACCAAAAAAAAAAATCAATGTTTTTTTCACCCTTGCACTCCACTTGATTGTTTTTCACCCTTGCTTTCTCACCATGCATAAAATTCGTACCAAACGTACATATTTACATACTTCTTTGAACAAAATTATAAAGGTAAGTAATAGAATCGAGAACCTAAACATTCCGGTGTCAATCTCAAATTCTGAACTCTGTAAAGCAACGGTGAATAGAAATCTGACTAGGCCGCGTAGTCAGATTTACCACAGTTAAGCTTAGTCAAGACCAAAAAAAAATTCATATTCAGACATAGGACCTGTTTAGATTTCCACCTCAAAATTTTTCACCTGTCACATCAAAACCTTTAAACACCTATATGAAGTATTAAATATAGGCTAAAAAACAACTAATTGTCCAGATTGCGACTAATTTGCGAGACAAATCTTTTAAGCCTAATTGCTCCATGATTTAACAATGTGGTGCTACTGTAAACATTTGCTAATGACGGATTAATTGGACTTAATTAATTCATCTTGGGTTTACTGACGGATTCTGTAATTAGTTTTTTTTATTAGTGCCCGAACACCCCATGTGACACCCTATATAATATCCGATGTGACACGCCAAAACTTTACATCTCTGGATCTAAACACCCCCATAGTAACTGATCCGAGACTTTGCGCGCACCTGAAAATATTTAATCAGTAATATATTAAGTGAAAACAGTCTCTCTGGTGGTTCTTTTCAATATTTTCCATCAAATACCAGTAGCTATGGTTGACTGATCACAAGAGGAAGAATGTGATGAACTTACACATCAGCTGTCTTACACTGAAGTTAAGAATGTGATGAACTTACACATCAGCTGTCTTACACTGAAGTTGTGGCTAAGTTGATGAACTTACACATCAGCTGTCTTACACTGAAGTTGTGGCTAAGTTGCAGCCTGCAGCAGTATTTTTTCCTTTTGAAGTCCAACATGTTACTTTCACCGGGCCTTACCAGGAAATTGCGAAGCTTGAAGTCTTGTCCCTTGGGGTTCATCTAGAGAAGAAAAATGTACATAACGGGGTCGAATTGACAACTTGTCTCATACTTTCTTGTGCTAATTTAACTGCATAAAACATATAGAATAGAACAATTTCAATACATAGCATCTGGTGTTAGCAACACAACGTCTTTTGGTCAATGCTAGAGAAAATAACCAAGTTGAGTCCCCCAGCATCCTCACCTGCTGTTCCAATTCACATCCCGGCAGATTGTACACGATCCATAGATCATGCCAGTCGGAGAAGCTGTGCTGTCCGCGTTCATGCAGGCGCTTTTTGAGAAAGTGGTGGCCGCTGCTTCCAGCGAGCTGAAATTCCCTCAAAACATAGCTGTGGAGCTGCAGAATCTATCAAGCAGTCTGTCGACAATTCAGGCTCACGTTGAAGATGCAGAGGAGCGGCAGCTGAAAGATCAGGCGGCAAGAAGCTGGCTTTCCAGGCTCAAGGACGTCGCGTATGAGATGGATGACCTGCTTGATGAGCATGCTGCTGAAGTCCTCCGATCCAAACTTGCAGACCCATCCAACTATCACCATCTGAAGGTTAGAATCTGCTTCTGCTGCATTTGGTTGAAAAATGGGTTATTTAACAGAGATTTAGTAAAACAAATAATGCGGATTGAGGGGAAGATCGATAGGCTTATCAAAGACAGACATATTGTTGATCCGATCATGAGGTTTAACAGGGAAGAGATAAGAGAGAGGCCCAAGACCAGTTCGTTAATTGACGACTCGAGTGTGTATGGTAGAGAAGAAGATAAAGACGTCATTGTAAACATGTTACTCACCACGCATAACTCAAACCATGTCAACCTTTCTATTCTTCCCATAGTGGGTATGGGAGGAGTAGGGAAGACAACTTTAACACAGCTCGTCTACAATGATGTGAGAGTAAAGAAGCATTTCCAGTTAAGAATGTGGCTGTGTGTTTCTGAAAACTTTGATGAGGCAAAACTTACCAAGGAAACGATCGAATCAGTTGCAAGCGGATTATCATCTGCCACAACAAACATGAACTTGCTTCAAGAAGACCTCTCAAACAAGCTGAAAGGCAAAAGGTTTCTTCTAGTATTGGATGATGTATGGAATGAGGATCCTGATAGATGGGATAGATACCGACGTGCTCTAGTTGCTGGTGCAAAAGGAAGTAAAATTATGGTGACTACTCGAAATGAAAATGTTGGGAAATTAATGGGCGGGTTGACTCCTTACTATCTAAAGCAGTTATCATACAATGATAGCTGGCATTTATTCAGAAGCTATGCATTTGTAGATGGTGACTCCAGTGCACACCCAAATTTGGAAATGATCGGCAAGGAAATTGTCCATAAGTTGAAAGGCCTACCATTAGCTGCAAAAGCTTTAGGTAGCTTATTATGTGCTAAGGACAACGAGGATGACTGGAAAAATATCCTAGAAAGTGAAATATGGGAATTGCCATCAGACAAGAATAATATCTTACCAGCTCTGAGACTGAGTTACAATCATCTTCCACCCATATTGAAGCGATGCTTTGCATTCTGCTCGGTCTTTCACAAAGACTATGTGTTTGAGAAAGACATATTGGTCCAGATCTGGATGGCAGTTGGGTACATCCAGCCTCAAGGACGGAGAAGGATGGAAGAGATTGGGAATAACTATTTTGATGAATTACTGAGCAGATCCTTCTTCCAAAAACACAAGGATGGATACGTGATGCATGATGCCATGCATGATCTAGCGCAGTCTGTCTCCATTGACGAATGCATGAGACTGGATAATCTTCCAAACAATAGCACCACAGAAAGAAATGCCAGGCACCTATCATTCTCTTGTGACAATAAAAGTCAAACTACATTTGAAGCTTTTCGTGGATTTAATAGAGCACGGAGCCTTCTACTGCTGAATGGATATAAATCAAAGACAAGCTCTATCCCCAGTGATCTGTTCCTCAATTTAAGGTACCTCCATGTCCTTGATTTGAACCGACAAGAAATTACAGAATTGCTAGAATCTGTTGGAAAATTAAAGATGCTCCGATACTTGAACCTATCAGGCACTGGTGTAAGAAAGCTGCCTTCATCAATTGGTAAGCTCTATTGCTTGCAAACACTTAAGTTACGAAACTGCCTCGCATTAGATCACCTCCCAAAAAGCATGACTAATCTTGTAAATCTCCGATCCCTCGAAGCAAGAACTGAACTGATCACTGGCATAGCCAGAATAGGGAAATTGACTTGCCTTCAAAAGTTGGAGGAATTTGTTGTCCGTAAGGACAAAGGATACAAGGTTAGTGAATTGAAGGCTATGAATAAGATCAGAGGACATATCTGCATTAAAAATCTAGAGAGCGTGTCTAGTGCGGAAGAAGCAGATGAAGCATTGCTAAGTGAGAAGGCACACATCAGC
The DNA here is from genome assembly GCA_000338895.3 of Oryza meridionalis. Taxonomy (NCBI): domain Eukaryota; kingdom Viridiplantae; phylum Streptophyta; class Magnoliopsida; order Poales; family Poaceae; genus Oryza; species Oryza meridionalis. The sequence goes on from CM002528.2 coordinate 24,492,352, forward strand.
ATTCTAGACCTTATATGGTCCAATAGCAGGGATTTTACTTCAGAAGAAGCAAACCAGGACATAGAAACACTCACATCCCTTGAACCACATGATGAACTCAAGGAGCTGACAGTCAAGGCATTTGCAGGCTTCGAATTTCCATATTGGATAAATGGGCTCTCACATTTGCAAAGTATCCATCTTTCTGACTGTACAAATTGTTCAATTCTGCCAGCACTTGGACAGCTGCCTCTACTCAAGGTTATAATCATTGGGGGTTTTCCTACCATTATTAAAATTGGAGATGAGTTTTCAGGTACTAGTGAAGTTAAGGGGTTTCCGTCACTGAAAGAACTTGTATTTGAAGACATGCCTAATCTCGAAAGGTGGACTTCCACACAAGATGGTGAGTTTCTTCCATTCCTTAGAGAACTTCAAGTGCTTGACTGCCCAAAAGTAACGGAATTGCCACTCCTCCCATCAACACTAGTGGAACTGAAAATTTCTGAGGCAGGCTTTTCCGTACTTCCTGAAGTTCATGCTCCAAGTTCTCAATTTGTACCATCATTGACACGCCTACAGATTCACAAATGCCCCAATCTCACATCCTTACAGCAAGGATTGCTTAGTCAGCAATTATCAGCCCTCCAGCAGCTAACCATCACTAACTGTCCAGAACTAATTCACCCCCCAACTGAAGGATTACGAACTTTAACTGCTCTTCAGAGTCTTCACATTTATGATTGTCCAAGGCTGGTAACAGCAGAACATCGTGGCTTACTACCTCACATGATTGAAGATCTACGCATCACCTCATGCTCCAACATAATCAATCCTCTTCTTGATGAACTTAATGAGCTCTTTGCTCTGAAGAATCTTGTCATTGCGGATTGCGTTAGCCTTAATACTTTTCCAGAAAAGTTACCGGCTACCCTCCAAAAATTGGACATCTTCAATTGCAGTAATCTGGCCTCCTTGCCTGCTGGTTTACAAGAAGCCTCTTGTCTAAAAACTATGACTATCTTAAATTGTGTTAGCATAAAATGCTTGCCAGCACATGGACTTCCGCTGTCCTTAGAAGAATTATACATCAAAGAGTGCCCATTTCTGGCAGAGAGGTGTCAAGAAAACAGTGGAGAAGATTGGCCTAAAATATCTCATATAGCCATCATAGAGATTGACGATGATAGTGCCATGCCAGATAGGAGCATAAGGAGAAGATTATGCTGAAAGCTTCTTAGCAACTCAACAAAAAGGGTATGAATTAATTGCCTTCTCTAGCTTCTTTTGTCTAAATATAATAGGTAACGCTGACTGTGAACATCATACTCAAACCTATTCTCTGCAGGTGCAATTGGTATATATTCAGTTTATTATCTCCAGTGCAAAGCTCTATTTTAACATAATTAACATTTATCAGATACAAAAGTAATACACTCGAAATGTACAAACTATGGTAAACAACTGTAGCAATAGAGTACAGTTAAGATTGAGTGATTTCTGCCAAACAGAAAACAACAGAAAAGGATAAAAGAAATAACGGGACAAAGAATTTCAGTACTAACAATGTAACTAAAAGGAACCAGGAAGGAGAGCATGTTTCTCTCTTTTATCATAGAAGAATTTTGGAGCATGACATATGTAAACAGTTTTTTGTCCACAAGAAATGAAATTCAGATTGTCAAATGGTCAATACTTATATCTTCATGTTACAAACTAAAAACTTGAAGCAGTTCATTGGTTCGGATATGAAGAAGTTTGACGAGCATGCAAAAAATGTATGCATAATAACAGTTCATTTGGTTAGTTGTGTTATGCAGAACAGTAAATAGTCATTGTCTTTTAGGTGGAAACATCTACACCCCCCCCCCCCCCTCCCATCCCCCCCAAAAAAAAACCTCTTCTGGGCCTATGTCCAGATTCAAACCCAGAAGTGGGTTTTTTTTGGGACAGAGGTAAAAATGCTGTATTACAATCATCATTTGATGAAAGGAGAAACTATAGTTAAATGGTATAAGTTACTCATCGCCTTTTTTATTATTTTCAGAACTGCCATCTAGATTCTTCATGCATGGCAATGTCAGCGTTTCAAGAGAATCTCATATTCTACCTGCGTCAGGATGTGCTATGTTAATGTGACAGAGAAGGACGACCAGACAAGCAATCAATACTTCAAAGAATCAAGTCAAGTTTGAATTGATTCATTCTCTTTAGATGGTCTGGGACACTGAGTCTTTTGTTACAGATTTCCCAAAGTTGAACTGAAGAAATCAATGAAGACTGAATTCTTCCTTCTATTTATGTCTATCAAGCCATATTCGAAGGTCCAAAATTGACCAGTTACCACTCCAGAAGAATGTATAATAATCTTCTTATCAAAATTTGGTTATCACCTAATATAGTTCAACTAGGCATCTGCCTATCCATTCAAAAGGGAAAGAAAACTAAGCATGGTCCAATGTTCACCATTACGTTTCCTTTTCCTGACCAACTGTATTACACAGCCTATCCCATAATATTTATCTAGGTCTGTTATGATTGGGGCATTTCAAAATTTAGTAATTTGCCAAAATAAATCTACGAACATCAGTACAACGATACCATATATGTATAGCACAATATACGGTGATCAAATCTCAGAGGCGTTTTCTCTGACCTATTTAGAAAAACCCGACTAGTAAAAATCCACGAACTTACATCCAAAAAAAACGAAGGGCGCGTTGCAGATTCGCTCCACACACACTCTCGCTATATCTCTCCTCCCCCTTCCACGTCTCCGGTTCGCGGAGATACGAATCGGCGGTAGCCCCGCGCCGCGGCGGCGGCGGCGGCAGCGTGGTCGCCTGCGCGGCGGCGCCGCTGCCGCGAAGCCGCCGCAAGCAGAGAATTTCCCCCGGAGAAGTAGAATGATGAGGCCCAAATTTAGATTGATACTGTAGATTCGATCTCTATCGGGCCCGGATGCACGGTCCACCAAATCTACCATATGGGCTGGATATGGGCCTTGGACGAATGCTGCCCGGAACAAATTTTATTTGTTCATTGGAAAAAGTCCACTTTGACTTCCTTAAAATGTGACCCGAATCTAATACATGACCTGAACCGCAAAACCGGATAGGATGACTCCCCGAAATATTAAAACCGGTGCAATTTAACTCTCTTAGTGGTTTTGGAGAGCGGTTTCGCTGACGTGGCGCATGTGGAGATGTGGACTTGGTCATCGTCCCACGTGGCGTTGACGTGGCGCTTGCACAAGATTAGATTTAAATATATATATATATATATATATATATATATATATATATATATATATATGTGGGACCCATTTATTATTCATACACACAATAAAATGGACCCACTGACATACGGGGCCCTTATGTCATATTCTCTCTCCCCTACAAACAATAATTGTGGGACCCACTGTTATATGGGACCCACGTGTCATACTCTTTCTCTCCTCTGCCCTCTCCCTTTTCTCTCTCTCTTTCTCCTCCCTTTCTCTTCTTCTTCTGGGAGGGCCGGCCCGGGGATGGGGGATGGTGCCATGGTGGAAAGGGAGGCGCCGGCGGGGGGGAGGGAGGCGGATGAGGGGCGGACTAGATGCGGCACGACGACGACGCCGCCGCCGTCGACGCGCCCACCTCGCCACCCGACCCACCGCCCTGGAGCCGCCGCAGCAGGAGGCGGTGAAGCCCTCGAAATCACCTTCCCAGTCCCAGGGCCAGGTCGAGCGCTGCTTCCCGGAGCGAGGCCAGCCGAGATCGAAGTACTCACCTCCAGTTTGGATTCTCCCTTGAGACGACAGGCTTTGGCAACGTCGTTGATCGACAGATCCAGTTAGTTTGTGCTGTGATCATGCATACTAAATTGCTAATATGCGCTTAATTCATGCCTAGCTTCTTGCCTTCTTGCCGAATTCGATAATGTTCTCATGTTGCTGATTAGTACTAAGATAGGATGTCATGCATCTGTTTGTGGTATAAGCTGGAATCGGTATTTGTTTGGTTCTTCAAATGGCTTGCTGTTGTTTCAGTGATATTTTTCGCGTGTCTCAGTGCATTCATCGGCGGCGGAGGAGATGAGGAAAGGCGAGGGAGAGGGGCAGGGAGGAGGGAGGGGAGGGAGCCGGCGAGCTCGATGCGCCATCCCCGCCGATGAACTCGCGGCCGCCGACCCCTCCGCCGCGGATGCCGCGAGGATGCGCCGCTCCTCGGCTGCCGCCGGCGCGCGGCAGCAGCAGCAGGGGGAGGCCGTGTCCGACTGCGTCCTCCGCTTCCGCGGGGTCCTCGTGGTGGTGCTCCATGTCGCCGGCGTGAGGAGAGAGAGAAGGGGAGAGATGGATGAGGATGGAGGGAAGAGAGAGGATGACACGTGGGCCTCACATACTAGTGGGTCCCACAATTTTCTTTTGTGTAAATAATAAATGGGCCCCACATATTTATTTTTAATTCGAGCGCCACATAACCAACACGTCAGCGCCATGTGGAAGGAAGACCAACTAAATACCGCTACGTATGTGCCACATCAGCGAAACCGCCCTCCAAAACCGTTGAGGGAGTCAAATTGCATCGGTTTTAATATTTCGGGAGTCATCCTATCTGGTTTTGCGGTTTAGGTCATGTATTAGATTCGGGTCACATTTAAGGGAGTCAAAGTGGACTTTTTCCTTGTTCATTTCAGTGTAAAAATACTTATGGGCTATGGCCCCAGCTCAGCCTGACAATTCAATTTCCGTGTTGGGTATGGAATTTGGAGAGGGACTTGATGTTTTTTTCTGCGAAACAACATGGACTACTTGAATTACCTTTCATTCTTTGCAATATATACTGTTTTTATTTGCATATATGTTTACTGACCTCATATACTTAATCAGTTTGAACAATGGCATCTTTCTATTTCCATAGCCTCTGATTCTAGTGACAATCAAAGGGAAAACTAGGTCAAAAGGTATCTGATGGCTACACCTTCAATGCATTGGTTCATGATTCATTCACCTGTTACAGATATACTCATTTTGACACACACTACGCCGTCTTGCCCAAAATTGTGAAGCTGCAAGGAAAAGCCGTTTAAAAAAGAAGGTTATGTTCATGAACCTAACCTGTTGCGTGGAGATCCCTTTAACCTTTCCATTTGCTCATATGCTATTCCAAACATGTTCACAAGAATTGCGCTGGAACTCAAAAATTATTTATCCTTTTGTCACTCAGGCATTTCCAACAGCTTGAGAATAGCAGGCTGAAAATTACTCAATTGGAGCAGGAACTTCAGCCAAATTGTTCAAAATCAGCCGTTTGGTCAACACAAGAGTGAAGTGTCAGGGTCAGGGAGCTGACGGTAAAGCATTTGCAGGATTCTACTTTCCCATGTGATGAAGCACACTTTCTCACTTGCAAACTATTCACCTGTCTGACTGTACAAATTGTTCGATTCTACCAGCACTAGCCACTAAAGTTTTTCGAACATTGGGGGCTTTTCCTGCCATTACAAATCAACCAAGAGTTTTCAGGCAGCGATGATGTAAAGGGGTTTCCGTCACTGCAGGAACTTGCACTTGAAGACTTGCTAATCTCAGAAGATGGGTCTTCTGTTCAAGATGGCCAGTTGCTTCCATCCATCACAGAACTTGAGGGAAGGTCCACGAGATCACCTTTTCCCTAACAAATTAAGGTTAATAATACATGCGATCGACTAAATCATAAAAAGTATTTAATCTCCTCAACAACTAGATCATCTTCATCCGACATCGACATGCCATACACCTATTCCACTTTGCTCGACGATAGGTATGGTGTCCATTACCTAAAATTAGCAAACAAAAACACAGTTTTAGAATCCAATTGATCTCTATCTAGAAACAAACAAAATTAACTCTACACTAGAGAAAAACTGCACATATTTATACTATCAGCACAAGGGCATCAGTGAATCTCACAAAAGAAAAGAGAAGTGCAGACATGTTCTACAGTTGATTATGAACTATAATCGATCTAGATGTTTGTAAGCCTGCACAGACAAGTGATAATGGAAATTACAAGATGCAATTTTTTTGGGGAAAAAAGGTATCAACGGATTTCTTTGTAAGGTTCAGTATCACCTCTTCTCCGGCTGGTTGTTGGCTGCTCGACGCCTTCTTTCTGCATACTTCGCAGCTAGTTCCTTGTCCTTCTGTTTTCATCCAAGATGCTAAAAGTTACAAAACTTTCCAAACAGATAAATGTATTTGCAGCTAAAATCAGAACGATAACAGGAAATGACCTGGCTTATTTTGTTGAAAAAAGGAACACAATTTGTGATAGAGACATTTGTGATTAGAACACTAATTATTGTGCAAATAATTACCGAGATAACTAGATACAAATTGCAACGAGCAATGCGTGAGGAAGGACATATTAGCTACTTCATGAATGACCAATACAACAGCTAACCGCTTAGTGGAAACTGAATGACTATTCGGCTACGCTTGCTTGAAAATTAGACTGAAGAAACAAGCATATTTGTCCGTGCTAACAGTAACCAGCAATTCTGCATTCAGTGCCTCTATAGTGCAGCTGTGAGTACTTTGTTAATGCCGCACAATGACTAGCAGTTCAAGATCAAATTAGTAGTTGCTAGCTGTTTCGTGAGTAACCAATCAGCACCTTTCACCAATTGATAACTGAAACAGTAATTAGCCAATTCTAAAGTAGAAAAATGGGAATAACAGTATAAGCCAATCCGATTGCCAATGTCCAAAACAAAATCAGATTCCCCAGTCACCGATGCTCATTTGAATTTAAGGAAAAACCGACACTTTGTGGGAGATAGTTAGGGATAATATATACATACCTTCTTTACAGCCTCGCTGACAATCACATCTTGATTGCCAATGTACCCCCCATTAGCATTCATAGTGTTCATGTGATCGATGTACCTCTCCCAGCCAAAGCTACCAGGATGGGAATACAGGCTATTGCACTCTTCATCAGTCCAGTCTGCTTTAGTCAAAAAAAAAAATCAGTCCAGTCTGCGAATCCGTTAGGGGCGAAAGGGACATCCATTGGTCTTACCGCATTAGCCTTGTCTGCCCTTATCGCGGTCTCCTTGAATATTTCATAGCGGCGAGCCTTCTCCTCCTCAGTGCTGTACGAACGGTTGTGCTCCTTCATCCAGTCCTGAAACCTGGCCTTCATGGTTGCCTCATCGACCTTCACATCCTGCTGCTTCAGAGCTTCTTCCCAGTCACTCACCTCCTTAGCAGATGCTTCCTCGTCGTAAGGAGGCATTCCCCCATGATGTGTTTGAAAGTTGACATGATCGAGATAACTAGCCCACTGAACTGAGCCATCTTTGTCCACAAACCCTGCCTTGATGGCTGCTTCCTTACTCAGGTAAGGGTAAGGTTCCTTGACGGCCTCTCTGTCACATACATCCTCTATCCCATAATATAAGACACGGTTAAACTTAGTACGGTCTTCAAAACTAATCTTTGGATTTTAATTTCTTATATACTATAATGTTTGTAGCAATATAAAAGTAAACTATAACCATATGAAAGTAAATTCAAATATCAATCCAATGTATTATTTTCAGCAAATAAAATTCAATTCATATTATACTAATAATAGTTAATCAAATATTTTCAAAGTAAAATCATAAAATGCATGTGTGCCTTATATTATGGGATTTAGGTAGTAACCCCTTTCCAGCCTTCCTCCTGCAGCTGGAGGTGTACATCAACAGGTAGGTGGTGGTGGGCAAGGTTAGGTCACCTGGATCAGAGCTAAATAACGAAGAGAAATCTAAAGTCTCTTTTTTTTTTTTGTCAATTCATACCTCCTGACTTGTCTGTGTTCTCGTTGACATACAGGATTGTGGCCAATCCAGCCAACGCAATCGTGGCTACAACTCCATAAGCGCCACCATCACCAACGGCGAGATCCCTCTGTATCATACAGAGATGAGAACACATGAGCCGCGAGTGCACACAAGAAATAAAATTTTCGATCCGAGAACCGGGTGAAACGAACGGAGATTTCACCTGCAGGGCGCGGAGAGAGCGCGCTGACCTCCCCGCCGTCGCCTGAGTGAAGATCCCCCGCGAGGACTCCGCCTCCGCCTGCGCCTGCGCGCATGGCGAGAATCTCCTACGGGTGAGAAGGGAACCGAGGGCACGGAGAGACATGGTCGCCACAGGAGAGCTCCTTCTTCCTCCTCCTCCTCCTCCTCGATCTCCTCTTCTCTCTCCTCCGCCGCCGCCGCTCGCCTCGTCGCCTCGATTCGACTGGGGTGTGACGGACTTCGCTTCCGATGGACAGGGCTTGTATGGCCGAACAGAACTGGAATCCGTTATCTTAACGAGTTTGAATTGCGTCCATGGACCGTGATACATAGGCTGTGTTTAGATTGGCGTAAAGTTCTGCCGTGCCAAATTAGATAGTTTTTACGTGTGTTGGCGTATTATATGATTAAAGTATTAAACGTAGACTAATAATAAAACAAATCACAGAATCTGCTTAGAATCTGCCTATAAATTATGAGACGAATTTTATTAAGCCTAATTAATCCGTCATTAGCAAATATTTACTGTAGCACCATATTGCCAGACCATGGAGCAATTAGGCTTAAAAGATTCGTCTCGCAATTTACACGCAATCTGTGTAATTAGTTATTTTTTTCATTTATATTTAATACTCTATGCATTGTCCAAACATTCGATGTGATATGGTGAAAAATTTTGCCAGATGATCTAAACAGGGCTATAGTATAACACGGACACCAACTTATAATAAGTAGCCGAGCAGAGCTTCTAGGAAGTATAGTTCTAGGTTTTAGCTGACGTGACAAGTCAATATGAAACTCAACATGAACCACACATATCATCTTCCTCCTCTAAAATCTTCTCTCACATTCCAGCTTTCTTCCTCCTCTTTCCCCCTCGCTCTCTTTCTAGTCTTCAAGGGAGCGGACCAGCGGGATAAGGGGGAGGGGCAGGGGAGCTCTATCCTCTTCTCGCAGACGAAGAAGATAGGGTTCTTGGCGAGGCAGGTGTAATGTGGAACGAAACCTCTTGGTTGAGAGAACGGTACGAGTACCGACGTATAGCTGATAGCGGAATGTGCACGCCGTAGCACCTGGGGTTTGCCAACCATGGCCCCTAACACCACGGCCACAGCGTCCGCTCCATCCTCACCTCGCTTTTTCTTTTTTCAAATTTAAGTTAAATCTAGAATCCTAGAAAGTTTTAAATTTTGAGTTAAAAGTTTCACTAAATTTGTGTTGGAAGTTTTAAAATTAAATTGAAAGTTTCAAATTAAATAGACCTTTTGAAGCTGAATAGATATTTCTCTATTAGAAATACTCATGGTTGGAAGTTTTCAAAATCAAGCTAAACATTTTTAAATTTCCAATAGAAACTAAGTAACAAATTAGAAATTAAATCTAATATATGACTTGATTAAACAAAAAAAAAGGTGACTTCATGCATGCAGGATACGATATCGCTAAGAGCAAGTAAAATAGTAGACTATAAGCCAGCTAAATGCTGAGGTGGAGGAGAAAAGAGAGGAGAGAGAAGAGAAGCGGGCTGTAAGCTTACAGTCGGCTTGAACAAAAAAACCAAGAAACTTTGTGAGAGAGACAAATGGGCCATATATTAATTGTAAAGAGCTAACTATTATATGGATAAGCTGAAAGAAGACTATAAAAAATCTTATAGCCAATAGATCAGTTGTATTATTAATCTTGCTCTAATTAGCAATCAGGCACGCACACCACCTCCCGCCTGATCACTATCCGTACGGTAAGAAAAACACGTCCATACGTATAAAATATTATATATATATATATATATATATAAACATTTTACGTCCATCTATAAAGTTTGTACGAGTATATATAAAAAAAATATATGTCAAAAATGTATACTTGTACGAATAAATTTATAATCTCTATCTCTACTACTAGTGCTTCCATCGTTCGTAAAAAAGGAAAAAAAACCAAATCTGTTCGTAAAAAAAAACCGGACGGAAAAAAAAAACCAAACCTGTCCGATTAAAAAGGCGAAAAAACGAAAAACCGGGCGAAAAAACCAAATCTATCCGATCTAGAAAAAACCGGGTGAAAGAAAAAACCTAAACCTGTCCGACCAAAAAAAAGGCAAAAAAAAGAAAAAAAAACGGATCTGTACGAATCCGACTCCGGGTAAAAAGAAGGACGAAAAAAATAAATAAAAGAAAAATCTGTCCGATTCTATGTTTCTAAACGAAAAAAATTCCAACTCTATATCCGATTCCCCCTTAAAAACGAAAAATAAAAGGCACCTGTCCTCTAGCGGATTGGAGATCTGTTTACAAAAACGGAACCTACATGTCGAGAGCATTCTATTTTTATATGGTTTTAATTTTTGGTATGTACTTTTGCATTTGAGTCCCTAAAATTTTTATATTTACATTTAAGTCCCTATAATCTTGCAATAAGGTATTTGAGGTCGTTTTTTAAAAAAAAATAAAAGGGAGATAACAAAGGCAGAAAGGTGCATAAAAAGAAAAAGAAAAGCCGCAAAAAAATAAAGGAAAAAAGAAAAACAACAACAACAACAACAAAAGTCTGTTTCCCCTAACTGGCCAAAAAATCCATAGATCCGAAAAAAAAATCCTATTCCTATAAAAGGCAAACAAAAAGCGGTGAAAAAAAAGCTAGATCCAATTTCTTTAAAAACGGAAAAAAAATCTGATTCCTATAAAGGCGAAAAAAAATCTGAAAAAAACATCTAAAAAGGTCCGTCCGATTCCCTAAGAAAGTGGCAAAAAAAATGGTTCGTAAAAAATAAAAAACTGGTTCATATGAATTAAAAAATGCAGGCGAGAAAAAAATAGAATGGGTGAAACAAAGTCTGATTTCTAATCAGTATATATCTCTTATCTATCTCTAATCTAATATAACTATTTAAAAAGAGAAAATGCATGAGAAAATAAAAAAGGTTCAAACAAAACGCGTGAGAAAAAGTAAGAAAAAAGCGCAAAAAAACTCTAAAAAGGTTTTCCATCTTCCATAAAAAAATAAAAAAAATGTGCGAGAAAAGTTATTTCCATCGTCGGTAATTTTTTTAAAAAAAAAACATGCGAGGAAAAAACTGCCATAAAAACATACCATTTCTAAAAAATGGTTTGAGAAAACCTCGCAAGAAAAAAACACCATCTATTAAAAAACAAATCGCTCTGAAAAAATTATCAGAAAAACGCTAAATTGATGGACGCTTGGGTCGGATAGAATCCATCATTTTTTTGCCATCTACTACATGGCTTTTATTTCGTCATATATTCTCCTGTGTTGGAAAAAAGGAAAAAAGAACATTCGAAAATACAAGCAAAAAAACGCGCGAGAAAATAATTGTCTGAAAAAGTAGGCAAAAAACACACGAGAAAAAAAAGCAAAAAAGGTGGAGAAAAATATGGTTTTCGTCGTCAGTAAAAAAAGCAAAAAAAAAAACATGTGAAGAAAAAATATTAGAAAGAAATGCACCATTTCTAAAAAATGGTTAGAGAAAATCGCGAACACCGTTTATAAAAAAAAACAAGCCGCTTATTAAAATACAAACATTGTCATTGAAATCATTATGCATGAAAAACGTATATTATCATTAGAATTTTTTCACCCGTTACAACGCACGGGTATTTTTGCTAGTACATAAAAAATTATAAAGATATATAAAGTTTATACATAAATGAAAACTTGGTATATAAATTTGTATACTTATGTATGTATAAATATGTATATACACATATAAACTTTACATTTATCCAAGTATAAATACAAAGTATATAAATACGTGTACATGACTGAGGAACCGATCACGCGGGTGCAGCTCTAGTTGTCCCCCCTCCGGAACTTGCCTCTATAGTAAAAAACTCGCGCTACTTGCATTGATAATTTGATATTAACGAGTTGTTGCTTCCTCCTCGAGAGAGCTCAACGGCGACGAAGCAGCGCGACGCGACGCCCTGCGGTGGCGTGGCAACACCGCAACAATGGCGCCGCCGTCGCCGCCGTGCCGGCCGCGAGTCAAGCCCGAGCGCGCCCTTCTGTGCTTCTCCCTCCTCCTCCTGACCGCCACCACGGCGAACGCCAGCGTCACCGACTGCCCAAGCACAAGCAGCACCAACTCCAGCCATGTCGACGACGGTGCCTTCGGGGCCAACCTCCGCGCTCTCCTCTCCTCCCTCTCCGCAGCCGCGGCGGCGTCCCCCTCCGGGTTCGCCGAGAACGCGACCGGCGCGGCGCCGGACACGGCGTACGGCCTCGCGCAGTGCCGCGGCGACATCGTCCGCGGCAACGGCGCCAGCTGCCGCTCCTGCCACGACGACTCGGTCCGGGACGCGGCCAAGGCGTGCCCCGGCGAGAAGTCCGCCGTGATCATCTCCGACTACTGCCTCGTCCGGTACTCCAACGCGAGCTTCGCCGGCGCCGCCGACGAGCGGACGGTGAAGCTCTGGTGGAACACGGACAACGCGACGCAGCCGGAGAGGTTCAGGTCGCTGCTGGGGACGCTGATGGGCAACCTCACCGACGCGGCGGCGCGCGCGTCGTCGCCGCTGATGTTCGCGGCCGGCGAGACCGACCTCCCGCCCTTCACCAAGATCTACGGCATGGCGCAGTGCACCCGCGACCTCGCCGCCGACGACTGCTACCGCTGCCTCGTCGGCGCCGTCAACAACATCCCGAAATGCTGCGACGGGAAGCAGGGCGGGCAGGTCATCACGAGGAGCTGCTCCATCCGCTTCGAGGTGTACCCGTTCTTCGACGCCCAGGCCGCCAAGGCGGCCATGTCGCCTGCGCCGGCGGCGGCGCCGGTGACGACGCCCACCGGGGTCAATGGTAAGTCAAGTCAAAGGTCTCTCCCGTGCGCGTTTGTACTTGCGTCGCTTTCTCCACGCGTTTGATTTAGTCGGCGAAAAGAAAAAATTTTGGGTGTCACATCCGATGATTGATCAGATGTTGGAAAGAGTTTTCGAACACGAATAAAAAAAATAATTTTGCCTGGAAATTGTGAGAGGAATCTTTTGAGCCTAATAATCCGGCATTAGTACATATGGGTTATTGTAGCATTTATGGCTAATCATAGACTAATTAGGCTCAAAAAATTTGTCTCGTGATTTTTCTCCTAATTGTGCAGTTAGTTTTTTAAATCTATATTTAATGATTTATGTATACGTCCAAAGATTCGATGTGATGTTTTTGGGAAAAATTTATGCGAACTAAACCAGGCCTTATCTGGTTGCAACTTGCAATTTTCTGACTCTGAATTCCGAACACTTGTTCTCTTCTTCAACCGTGTTTTCTCCTTCAACCTTGTCGAGTGGACAGAACAAAGTGGTTTGCATCCATAGATTATGATAGTACAATGACTTTTGTGCTCTGAATTTGTGTTTTGACCATGGTAAATGTTTATGCAGGAAGTAATCACACAGTCAGTAAGTCTGTGATTGTCCCAGTTACTGTGGGAGTTGCCGTGTTACTAGTGGTAACACTGCTGCTAATTGCCCTTTGTCTGTGCAAGAGGAATAGAAAACCACATAAGCATATGATGATTGGAAGCGTCGGTAAGTCCTTAAGGCTTGAAACAACTGCATTAGCATTATATCATATCTGAAGAAGATTTAATGGCTTAACTCGTCGGTGTTTTCTTATGAACAGACCTTGGAGATGAAGACGAAATGAGAGGCTCAAATCTCTCTTGTATGATTTGAGTACTCTAAGAGCAGCAACTGCCAACTTCTCAGAAGAAAATAAGCTCGGAGAAGGTGGATTTGGCCCAGTCTACAAAGTAAGTTACGTCTGCAACCTGATAATCAAGTTCAGTTCTAATTAGCCTGTAAAAGTAGCTCAAAGCTTCAAACTTTCAGTTATGCAAGCAATGTGATCTGCATTCCGTCTTTCAGTTACTGATTCTGATGCTGTTGAGTTCAGGGTACACTGCAAAATGGTCAAGAGATTGCAGTGAAGAGATTGTCAGCAACTTCCCATCAAGGGCAATTGGAGATGAAGAATGAGGTAGTCTTGGTTGCAAAGCTTCAGCACAAGAATCTGGTCAGGCTGCTAGGATGCTGCATCGAAGAACGGGAGAAAATCCTAGTTTATGAGTTCCTCTGTAACAAAAGCCTCGACACGATCCTTTTCGGTACTTCATTCAGATAATCTAAGCCTATTTAATTTTATATATCCTTGTTTAGTAAGCTAATCAACAGAATTTACATGGACAATTCAGACACTTCAAGACAGCAAGACCTTAACTGGGAGCAAAGATTCAAGATCATTGAAGGGATCGGAAGAGGGCTTCTTTATCTTCATGAAGATTCAAGGCTCAAGATCATCCACCGGGATCTCAAAGCTAGCAACATCTTGTTAGATGCAGACATGAACCCCAAGATATCGGATTTCGGCCTTGCCAAGTTATTTAACATGGAAGCGAGCGTAGCAAACACTAGCAGGATTGCTGGAACCTAATAAGTGCTTCAGATATTAGAGTCCTCTCTTGAAAAAGTATACCTACACTAATTGAGCACTCGAAGGAAGCTCCCACATAAACTTAAGAAAGATTTTGCCATTAATTAGATAGTCGTATTATCATGACCATATATCATATTAAGAGTTTCTGTTAAATAAAACAAGTGCTTTTAAATTAGTGGATTCATTTTAGTTTTTATAAAATATAGTAATATTTTAAGAATTCAGAATTGATAAATATGAAATTGTACCCATATTGAATTCTCAATTTACTATGTTATAGATTTAATTTCAAGATTCGAAAACAATAACTAAGAAGTTGTAAGTTGTTAATGGCATGGTCTCTTTTTTCAACTTGAATGTTACTTATACATTACAATCGTTTGGAAATTTGAGCTGAGAGCACTGGATATACCTCTTGTTCAGCGGATACATGGCGCCGGAATACGCCCTGCACGGCATCTTCTCGGCCAAATCGGACGTCTTCAGCTACGGCGTGCTCCTCCTCGAGATCGTCACCGGCCGCCGCAACACCTGCGTCCATGACTCCGAGGATCTCCTGGCATTTGTAATCCCGCACAAATCCATCTAAAATTCAATCACAAACATTGCAATTCGCAATTCTAAAGACTTTTGCATGGATATACAAGTAATACAACCGTCTGATTCTGCTCGCCGGCGTTCAGGTCTGGAGGCACTGGAGCCGCGGCGGCGCCGGGGAGCTGCTCGACGGCTGCCCCTCCGCCGGCCGCCGCCCGCAGGAGCTTCTGCGGTGCATCCATGTGGGGCTCCTCTGCGTGCAGGAGGACCCGCAGCTCCGGCCCGGCATGGCGGCGGTCGTCATCATGCTCAACAGCCGCTCGGTCACGCTGCCGGCGCCCTCGGCGCCGGCGTTCGTCTCCGCGAGCCGTGGGATCGGCGGCATCCCGCCGGCGGCGGCGGCGGCGGGAGATGCGCCGGCGAGGAGCACGGATCACGAGGTTCCTACGGCCGCTCGGGAGCCGTCGATCAACGGCGCTTCTGTCTCTGAACTAGAGCCCCGGTGACATCGGAGATTCGGAGGACTGATGGCTGGGCCCTGCTTATGTTTCTGCTTTGAATTTGAAAATTTGTTGCTTGTTTTGAATTCAAAATTTCTCTCGGATTTAATTAATGCATTTATGTATGCAGTTCAGTGGATACGAAAAGGTAACGTCGGCTTTGTAATTTAAATTTTTCGACGAGCTTAGCAATTCAAGTGGGTTAGTATGTTGTTGCCAAATCAAAGTATATACAAATCAAGTCAACTCAGTCAGAAAAAGTAGAAATCAAATCCCTCTCCAAATTCAAAGCACAAATCGGCTGGTATTCGTGGTAGTAGACCTAGTCAAAGGGCCCAAACCTCGTCAAATCAAGGCCCAAAAGATTGGCCCATGTGTGTGTGTTTTTTTTTAAAAAAAATCAAATCATCTAGTTCACCACCTTGTGAAGCTAGTTGAAAGACTATAGACGCTTCTCTGTTTTTTACATTGAAAACAAATAAAAATTGTGCTAGGTTGGACCAGATGGCCTAATGTCTATATAGGGTGGGCCGAAACGGTATCCCGCATCTTAAAATTTGTGTCAACGGACGATTTGGCATCAAAACTAGGAGTCTTAATTCAGATTGTTATCAAAAATAAATTTTTCCAAAATTTGATAATGTTAAAGTTTTCAATAACTAACAACATTGTAAAAATTTGATAGGATCAATGAACGATATTACTACCAGACAATAATATGGTTTAAAATAGCATCAATCTAAACATGCTCTTAAGAGCAGGTACAATAACGGGTGGTACTGGTTCCACGTAGGATTTTGTGATGATCTGGAAGAGAGGGGGGGAGAGAGAGAGAGTGAGCCGGCGACTAATTTGTCGCCGGGATGCATGCGCCGCTCGAGGAGTTCGTGGGGCTCGCCTAGATGCTTGCGCTGTTGCCAACTCCTGCGACCACTGGACCACCGCCCTCAGCCTCGCCGGCGCCGACGCACGGCCGCTGCGGTCTCCCACATCCGTCGCACGGCCCCCGTCGCCCCTCACCTGCACGGCCGCTGCTGTCTCCGACGCCGACGCCCGCCGCACGGCCGCCGCCCTCTTCCGCCCCGCCCGCCATCTCTGTTGCTCAAGAACCAAACAAAGAAGAGAAGACATGAACTGATGGGAGAAACAGAGAGAGAAAGAGAATGGGAGGTAGCCGGTAGGAGAAGGTGGTGGGTCCCATGAAACAATAAAATATTAGTGTTATAGGGCTGGTTTGGTTTGAGGCCTAAATTAGGCTTACCAATATTTGACAATTTCAATAGTGTTTAATGTTTATTTGGTTTGAAGCCAAAATTTGACGTGCCTAAGAAAATAGGCCATTTTAATAGTGAACTTAGGCTATTTTGGCTTCAATCTAAACACAACTTTGCCTTACCAAAATTAGTCATGCCAAAACTTGTCAAAATTTGGCACGGACAAAATTTGGTAAGGCCTATTTAAGCCACAAACCAAACCAACCCATAATATTTCTATTGTAGACATTAGCTATACTGTTTACTATAGATGACATGGTTATTTTTTGAAGCCAACAGCGGGCTATACTATTGACCTTGCTCTAAGAGGGAGTGAGAAATGCGGCATTAAGTTGGAAACCCTCTCCAATCCAAAAACCTCAACAGCAGGAACTGACACACCTGCCCCACCCAACATATAAGCAGCAGTACCGAACAAGCTAAAGAAGTCCACACCGCGTCAATCGCCCCAACAAACTCGTAAAATAACCAATCAATTCAACAGCTTCCTGGAATCTGAAGAACACAAGTTGTAGAAGAGCACACAGCGATTCTGACGAGGACCAAGGTCGATCTCTAGAAAATCTGTGCTCTTCTGCGCGCTAGTGCTGTGCATATGGGCGGGATGGCACAGGCTACAGATGAGTCGCCACCTGGCGATTTACCTCTTCTTTCTCTGATTATCTCGTACGTTGGACCGATCGACGAGTGGTTCCAGCCTTCCAGAAATCAAGCATGGCGACACCTACTATAGCTGTCGAGGAATCGGTCCTGTATTCTTCACTTCGGTTTTTAATCTAGACGCTCTGATGGATTGATTAACTGCGTGGTTCAAACTCTACTGTTGATTTGCACCATAAGAGACGTGTGCCTTGGAGTACTACTCTTTGGTTTCCTTCAAGTCACGACCAGTTCGTTATCTTTGCCCGATCATTTTGCCTTTCTGCTCGGTTATTCGTAACGCGTCGACATAAGTATATCTGATTCGTAACTCTCTCTCTTTCGTTACATGTAAACGAAAAGAAAACTGATAGCCTATCATGCGCGCCAAGCTATAGCTTTACCTAAGCCAACGCACGCAGCCACCCCCTACCAAACAGAAGCTTCTCTCTCCCTAGCACCACAACTAATTAAGAGCAGGCACAGATACAATAATAAATTATAAGTCAGCTATAAACACAAATTTATAGCTAGCTACAGCATAGATTTCAAGACGCTACGTGTACATGATAGGTGAAACCAGTTAGTAATGATATAGTATATATTTGTAGTTAACTATTATATGAAATAACTATTAGAGCGCGCAATGGTAAAGTAAGATGCTTTCTATAAAATATGTACATCTCAGCAATAGACTAAATTAATAGTAAACCGTCTTAATAGTATGTCTACATGAGTATCTATAGCTCTCTAATCCATTGCCTCGCTTTTCTCTGTAGACTATCTCTAAGTTAGTAGATAGCTTTGCTTTCTCTCTTCACTTAATCTTTTTCAAGTAAGAAAATATGCTGATATGTATCTCTTATAGAGAGACTATAGATAACCATAAGAGATATGTATCTCTTATGGGTGGCCTTAGATTGACAATGAACAACTTGCTCTAAACAACGGGAGAAGCCTTCTAGATCAGCGTGTTGAAACAAAAAGGCAACAGCCAACGCCCAATGGAACCGCCCAAGCCCACACGTCGCGTTTACGGTTTACCTCACCAACACGGTCACTGATATGTGGGCCCATGAGCAAGTGGGACCCGCATGTCAGTCTGTGTCCGCCCCACTACCGCCTCTACAAAAGCAGAGTGCCCGCGGCGGCGGCAGCAGCAGCAGCAAATCGATCGTTGTCGTGTCTCGCGAGATGGAGGCGCTCGCCGGCGGGAGGCCGCTGTCGGGGCGGGCGCGGCAGGTCGCGCGGAGCAGGGACGAGGAGCTGCTCGGCCTCCTCTCCGACTTCTCCGGCGACAGCGGCGAGTTCGGCCGCGAGCTGTCGTTCAGTGACCTCGTCGTGGTCGAGGACACGGCGAACAACCCCAGCCCGAGAGGAGGCGATGGTAGTGATGACAGAGCAGCTCCGACGGCGACGGCGGCGGAGAACGGCCAGGGGAGGTCGTCCTCGTCGTCCGAGCAGGAGGAGGCGGCGGCGGCGGCGGCGGCGAGGCGGCAGCAGCAGCAGCAGGCGGCGGCGGCGGCGAGGGAGAGGAGGCTGCGGAGACGGCGGAGCGACAGCAGGGGAAGCTGCGGGGGCAGCGGCGACGGCGTGCTGCTCAACTTCTACGTGCCGGGCCTGCTCACCAGGAGCATGACGACGCCGCGGCCCGCCGCCCGAGGCACGCTTCCCGGCGCCGCCGCGCCGGCGACGGCGGCTGCCGGCAAAGCTAGGTGAGTGGCTGTACACTGTACACGGCGGAATTCCCGGCATGGATGCAGACATGCAGGGATAAAAACGTAGCTATACCTATACGGTGTATTAATTATCTTGGAAAGGAAATTTTGCATCATTGGTGGTTGGTATCATATAGGAGTACACTACATGTCAATTAACAGAATCAATCATGCAGTCTGATGACCCTAGCAACAGGAGTCAAATTTAACTCTTAATCATCTTGAAATCTTTCTCCAATTATGAGATTATAATCATCATGTAGTAGCTGTAGATTTTGCTAGTGAGGCCAATTATTCCACATTTACTACAACTGCATTAGATCCAACTCTACTTATATTGTATAAGACGATGACATTCTTTGTGGAAATTACATGTGTCATCTAGTCACCGTGTTCTTTCCAAATTCCAGCACACAAGTCATAGTCCCTATAGAAAATCCAGTGCATGGGTTGTACCATTCTTTTTAAGCGAAACAGCACTAAAAGGAGTAATCAGTACATGCTCCTTTTTTTTCTTTGTCAGCATCAATTTCTTTTACAATTCCAAGCAACACTACAGTCCTTTTAGACCACATGACCCTAAACATCCTTTTTGACTTAGCCAGCTTACTGAGTCAAAAATATCGATCACTTCGTCACCAGGAAATCAATGAAACATGGGTCAGGGGATGACAATCTGACCAAAGCATCCACAGGATTTATTTGACTAAAATGTGTCAATTTTTTTCTAGCATAAATTACTATCTTAGTATTTCAGATGCTGGACTGACAGGCAATATCACTGTAGTAATCAATGGCTGGCTAGTAGAGTAGCATGCATGTATAACAACCACCTGAAAATTCTGAATTTTTAGACGATGGAAGCAACTTCTGAGCCTGAAATCTGAATTTTATCTGAACTTTCAGGATGGACGTGCCTCTGGCCGTCGGATGCTGGCCGGCGTTGTGGGGCGGCGGCGGCCGCCGCGACCGCCGCAAGCCGGCGAAACCGGCCGCCGGGAGACGGGACACCAGAGTGGTGACAGTATGAGCCAAAGCATAATCGATCTACTTCCACTACTAGCAGAGCAGCTAGCAATGCTTAATGGCTTTTTAGACTTTAGTTGAGATGTTCCTTTCCTCTTTGTAAATATTCCTCTACTCGTTTTTTGTAGACCGTGACACTGGGTGGGTCGGTTTGTGTGGACAGTGAGTGAAGTTTATTGGAAATTTGGGATGATCGTGACGTGTCAACTACAGGGGTAGTACGGCTTTGTGCCTTGATTCGCGGCTTCTTCCTGCACGTTTTCCCCTCAGTGTATTGCACAAGTGATGATAGTACATAGTTGAGAGAAAAACGAGGCAAGGCCTCTGCACCTGCCTTGAGCATTTCCATAAAATGCTAATATTTAAATCTAAAAATATTTGTGTTAGGGTCATATAAAAATTGGGCAAATAAATCACCCCGTCCTCTAACAGCGTCCCTAAATTTGGTTTTTTTTAAAACAGCATTCGTGTGGAGGACGAAAGTGGGATCGAGATTCTCTAAATTAAGACGTATAATTTTGAGTCACTGACGCACGGATTTTCTACTGCGGATCCACTTGTCAATGACCTTAGAGCATGAGACGGTGTCGGTTTCTAGTGCGTACCTTCACTATTTGGGGCATCCATCCTTACCTCAAATCTGGTTTAATAATTTGGTTAAATTGAAAATGCAGATAATTGGGACTGGATTTAGGCATTTGTTGGAGAGGTGATTTTGGCCTTAATACACAACAATTATGAATTACCAAAAGATTCTTAGACCTCCCTAGGAGATGCTCTCTCTCTCTCTCAAAAAAAAAAAGGGAAGAATTTATAATAAGATCGTTAGAAAACAGCAGCAGCTTTCCTCTCGAGTTCAATGCGTGATGTTGTCGTGTGAAATCCGAAAACCGAATGCGAGTGTGGGAGTGAGTGAGTCGCCGAGGAAACGGGTCCCTGCGAGTGGGACTGAGTTAAAGCTGGCACGACACGACACGAGCGATCGCTGTAGCGTGCGCCGCATTCCGCCGGTTTCGCAGGGACAGCCACGTCCAAATTCGAAGCTGAAATCAAGGAAGAAGAAAATTGTATAGGAGGAGAGGCACACGGGCCAATTTCGGCGGTACCACGCCCTCACGAATTTGGCAGGCAGCCCATCGAATCGGCATGGGCCATGGCCTCACGTTCCCGGTGCCCCGCGGCGCGCGTTGGGCTGTGACTTCCACCGCGCACGTTTTGGTGGGCTTCACTGGTGAAATGGCCCGCGTTGAACAGCCCCGCGCCCCCGCGCCGTACAATGCCGCATTTCTGAGGAAGAAGTTAACCTTGGCAACGGTATTTTCTCTGTCCTAAAATAGGTGAATTTTTAAACTTTTACATATGTATTAATAAAATAGATATAATTAAATAGGAAAATGATATGACTGGTAAAGAAATATAAATAGAAGAAGAATTTAAATGATGTAAGATTGCGATTGGTTGACAAAAAAAATATACCTGGACAAATGGTTATATTATAAACTATAATGAAAATTATCCCAAATCTATACCTATACCTATACCTAATTAAAAAATAAGTAAGGTTTCCGTGTAATTTTTCGTCCGTCATCCCACTCACCTCGCTAATATCCGTTTTAATCCGTTTAATAGTCGGGTCTGACTTTTTCAATCTACTCTAAAACTGCGGTTAATATAGAATATGTATCTTTGCATGTAACCAATAAGCATAAGTTGTTGCCTGCTTACTTTGTTAAGGCTAACTTGGTTAAGGAAGCAAGTCTCCACTCAACCCACCAGCATTCGAATCCCAGCATCCCCATTCTTTTATCACGGAACCTATTATCGCTTGCACTCTCTATGGACCTCTCCTAGGCCAAATTGACCTACCCTATCAATTTTTTCTCTCCCCTCCTCCTTCGAATGATATATCTCTACTATTTTTTTTCTCTACTATTTATTTTTTGCGGGGAGATATATCTCTACTATTATAAAAACCTCCTCCTTCAATTGATATATACTCCCACTCTCTATGGGCCTCTCCTGGGCCAAATTGACCTACCCTATCAATTTTTTCTCTCCCCTCCTCCTTCAAATGATATATCTTTACTATTTTTTTTCTCTACTATTTTCTTTTTTGCGGGGAGATATATCTCTACTATTATAAAAACCTCATCCTTCAATTGATATATACTCCCTCCGTCCCAAAATGTAAACATTTTTAGCATAGTGATAAGTCAAATATTTTTAAGTTTGACTATTAATAGAAAAAAATAAAAAAGATCAATAATATAAAATTGATGTTACTAGATTTATTATTAAACAAACTACCCTCCTCCTTCAAATGATATATCTCTACTATTTTTTTTGTCTCTACTATTTTTTTTGCGGGGAGATATATATCTACTATTATAAAAACCTCCTCCTTCAATTGATATATACTCCCTCCGTCCCAAAATGTAAGTATTTTTAGCATAGTGATAAGTCAAATATTTTTAAGTTTGACTATTAATAGCAAAAAAATAAAAAAAGATCAATCATATAAAATTAATGTTACTAGATTTATTATTAAACAAACTACCATAATATGCAATTTCTTTTATTTAAAACATCTTACTTTTATAGATATTGTTGGTCAAAATAGTATCTCAGAGACCGTGCCAGAGTCAAAAAGTGCTTACATTTTGGGATGGAGGGAGAATCTACTATTATAAAAAATTAAAGATGTTTTTGCTGGTACCCTTCTCCTTCAATTGATATATCTCTACTATTATAGAAACCTCCTCCTTCAATTGATATATCTCTACTATTATAAAAATAAAAATTAAAGATGTTTTTGCCGGTACTTTAGTACGTCATCCGTATTTGAGTCGATTTTTAAGTTCAATTTCTTTTAAAAATACAGATACATGTTTGAGTCGGTTTTTAAATTCATTAATTTTTAGAAATACGGAAGGAATCGCATAAAAAATCGCTTTAAAAAACATGCATGCTAAGTTAAAATGATCAGACTTCTAATTACAGCTCATGATTTTGTAAAAAGAATATCAAAACGAATTCCCACAGTGAATTTCACCTTAACTAAACCGCTTAATTATAATAATAATATTAAAATAGCCTTTACCCGTTACAACGCACGTGCATTTTTTTCTAGTTCAACTTAAAAATAATTACTTTCAAAATTTAAACTTTGGTCATCGCTGATAAGGGAAAAGGCATAAGACGAAAAGCTCAGGCTGTGTTTAGATCCAAAGTTTAAATCCAAACTTCAATCCTTTTCTGTTAGATCAGCCTGTCATACACACAATTTTTCAGTCACATTATCTCTAATTTCAATCAAAATCTAAACTTTGCGCTGAACTAAACACAGCCTCAGATTCACTTCCATGATTCACTTCCATTTGGACATAGCTGGCACCGTGGTAACACATTCACACGGTAATCACAAAGATACGTACTGCTCCTAATTAAGTAATTACCAGGCTAACACTGTCTTTTAGTAACAAACAAAGCTTAAACACAGTAGTACTTGCCATGGATGACCCCGCCGCCGAACACTTGCCCGTAATACCAGCCCCCAACGGCTAGTTTCACCCGTTCACTCCGGCCGCGTGCGATCTCAGCCGTTGGATCCGCACCGCGCCATCCCGACCGTCGATCCTCTCGACCGTTGGAGGCGTCGCCCTCCGCTCCGGATAAAGCTCGAGCCCCCCACCCGCGCCGCTCCTCCCACGCCAACGCATCTCTGCCTGCGTCTCTCCTCTCCGATCCAAGCGAAGCAAGCAAGAAGAAATTTTAGAGAGAGAGTTGGAAGAGAGAAGAGAGGGAGTTCGCCGGAGTTCTTGGCGTTCTTGGAGCCCGGAGGAGGAGGAGGAGGAGGAACAGGAGGCCGTACGCATGGCGACGAGGCACCAGCGCGCGGCTGCCGCTCCGCAGCCGGCGAACAGAGGTGAGCGGTGGTGGCTTTGTTCCGTGTTCTTGATTTGGGTTCTTTGGGGGGACTTGTCTGAACTTGGGGTTCTTTGGGGTTTCAAGCTACGGATTTTCTGTTTGATGTTCCGAATCTGTACGATTCAAGCGGAAAATTTTGAGTTTTTGTTTGTCGAATCTTGCTTGGTGTTCGAATCCTTCTCCAAGAACGGATTTATGTTGCGAGATACGAGTTTTCCATCCTTTTTCTGAGCCTTTCTTGCCCGATTCATGCACCAAGAACGGATTTTTGATGCTGCCCTTCCTGTGTTTGATTAGGTTTTCTTGATCTGCTTGTTTCGATTTGTCCCCGTGTAAACGCGACCCCTGTTGTTAATCTTCTTCTCCGGCGAATGGGCAGGTGCTGCAGTCGCAGCGGGGAAGCAGAAGGCCGCCGCCGCCGGTGCGAGAAACCGGCAAGCCCTCGGTGATATCGGCAACGTCCTGAACGCCCATGTGGTCGACGGGTAAGGAGCAGCACGACATCATCATCGCCAACCTTTCCCGATTCGTTCTTCCTCCCGTTTCCCTCTCTGAAACCTCGTCTTCTTCTTCTTCTTCCTTGGAACAGCAAGATCCAGCTGCCGGAGGGGATCAATCGCCCAATCACCAGGAGCTTCGGCGCCCAGCTTCTGAAGAAAGCTCAGGAGAACGCCGTTGCGGCGAATAAGGTACGAAGTGAGAGACACACCCCCTTCTGTTTCCTCGTGTTCTTCTTGCGAATTCAGAGCGGTTGATTTGATCCCTGATTTTTGATTTTGGTCGCAGATCGTCGTGCAGAACCCGGCCAGGAAGGACCCAGCTCCGAAGCCGGCAAAGAAGGTTGTACCCCGTCCGGAGAACGCCGCCAAGGCCAGCACCGGCGCCGGCGTCAACGAGAACAAGAAGCCGTCGGAGTCGGAGGGCTCCGGCAGCAGCGGCGGCGGTTCAGCCCTCAAGTACTCCAGGAAGAAGGTCGTGAACACGCTTACATCTGTGCTTACTGCTCGTTCCAAGGTGAGTGATCGATCGAACACCTGTGCTTGCCTGCTTATTTCTGCATAATTGCATTGTAGTTGAATCTGAATCTGTTCTTGTTAATGGCAGCACGCGTGTGGCATTACTGAGAAGCCAAAAGAAGTCGTCGAGGACATCGACAAGCTCGACGGCGACAACCAGCTCGCCGTGGTGGAGTACATCGAGGACATCTACAACTTCTACAGGACCGCCCAGGTAAACCTCGGATTCTTCCATCTTCGTTTCAGTGAAACTTTCCTCTTCAGATTTGTTCAGAAACTGACAGTGTTGTTCTTGCAGCTGGAGCGCCGGCCGACAGACTACATGAGCAGCCAGGTCGAGGTGAACCCCAAGATGAGGGCCATCCTGGCAGACTGGATCATCGACGTGCACTACAAATTCGAGCTGATGCCGGAGACCCTCTACCTCACCATGTACGTCATCGACCGGTACCTCTCGCTGCAGCCCGTGCTGCGCATGGAGCTGCAGCTCGTCGGCGTCGCGGCCATGCTCATCGCCTCCAAGTACGAGGAGATGTGGGCGCCGGAGGTAATGCAGATTTGATTGATTCAACAAGACAAGCAAGAATCCCAATCTCTGCTTCACACTTGTGATGTAACTGAGCAAAACTCTGCTTCGCTGCGGTGAACGGAATTTTCAGGTTCAGGACCTCATCCACGTCTGTGACAACGCCTACTCGCGGCAACAGATCCTCGCCATGGAGAAGAACATCTTGAACAGGCTGCAGTGGAACATCACCGTTCCCACACCTTACGTCTTCTTGCTCCGGTTCATCAAGGCCGCCGGAGGCGACAAGGAGGTAAAAAAAAAAGAGAAAGAAACAAAGAACTTGATTTCATTCTTGGTGTGCCATGGAAATTGTAACTGTATTCTGATCAGAGACATTGTGTCTTTTTCAGCTGGAGAACATGGTGTTCTTCTTCTCTGAAATGGCGCTGAAGGAGTACGGCATGGCGTCGCTGTGCCCGTCGCTGGTGGCCGCGTCGGCGGTGTACGCGGCTCAATGCACGCTGAAGAGGAGTCCCCTCTGGACGAGCACGCTCAAGCACCACACCGGTTTCACAGAATCACAGCTCAGGTATGGTTCTCAACTTTCTGAATTTCCATTTTCCCTGAAACCTGAACTTTCTGAACTTCCATTTTTCCTGAACCTGAAGTTTCTGAACTTTTCAATGATCTGTAAACTAACATTAGTTCTGATTGTTGGGATGAATTGATTGATTGCAGGGAGTGTGCGAAGGTCCTTGTCAACGCTCATGCTGCCGCTCCTGAGAGCAAGCTGAAGACGGCATACAGGAAGTACGCATCTGAGCAGCTTGGGCGTGTCTCTCTGCGCCATCCGGCAGTTTGCCTAGCCTAGGATTAGTACTGCTCTGGATTCGGTTCAGACTGTGATGGAATGTCGATTCTCCTTGGTTTAGCTAATTGGACCAAGATAGCTTGAGAGCGATTCTTGTTGGTTTTGTTTGCGGGGTTACTCTGATCTCTCGAGTATACCCATGTATTCAGTACTGTGATACACCTTGGTGTAACAACTCTTCATAAATTCTTTTCATAAGTATGAATTGAATGAAAAGTATTTTTTTTCATCTCTCATTGTCTGCCAATTTACTTGCAAAAAGTATTCTTTTTTTCATCTCTTGTGCTCAACAGTAAGATTTTTTTTTTCAGAAGATATAAGATGTGTCATGTGTGCTGAAAACAGTAACAGTATACTGTATTTAGTATTTACCTGTTCGGCAATGAACTATTCTGGGTACAAAGTTTTGAGGCTAATGAAACCAAATGATCTTATAATTCTGAAGGCCCTCTGCAAATTGAAGGTTATAATCTTTGGAAATCTGGCACTGTCTGACAACAAGAGTTCTGTATATTGGCTCCTTTTCTGAAATTTCACAGCAATAATTTGAATACATTTTTTTCCCCTGTAAATGAACCAGAAGAAACTTTGCTCTGGAAGAGAAATTCAGTACCACTGTACCAGTAGCTTCATTCAGTTTTATTTCAAATAGAGACCAAACTAAAGCTTATTTCAATGTACTAGTAGTTTCAGGCAAACAAGTTTCAGTTCTTGAACTCTGAAATGTAGTTGATCAGAGACGTCACGTCTCTGTAGGAAGAACCACCCTCTTGAACCGCGGCGCGAGATGCCTCTCGCATCAGCGAAGCTCTCCTCCTCATCTCCTTCGCCTCCTCGTCCGCATCGGAATCCATCAGCCTCCTCGCCACCGCGGCGATCTCCTCCCTCCCGACGACGCCGCCGCAGCCGCCGCCCCCGTTCTCCCTGAGGCCGTACCCGATCCTCCACTCGTCGGCGACGAGCCGGCTGACGATCGGCTGGTCGAACGCGATGGGGAGCGTCAGCATCGGCACGCCGGCGTGCACCGCCTCCAGCGTCGAGTTCATGACGGAGTGGGTGAAGAAGCCGCCGACGGAAGGGTGGCGCAGCACCTTCAGCTGGTCCGTCCACGGCACCACCATGCCGCCGCCGCCGCCACGGAGGATGTCTCGCGCGCCGGAGTCGCCGCGGAGCGCCCACAAGAACGTGACCTTGCTGTCGGCGAGGCCGGCGGCGATCTCGTCGAGCTGCGCCGGTGACACCGAGAGGAAGCTCCCGAGGGAGACGTACAGCACCGAGCCCACCGGCTGCGCGTCCAGCCACGCCATGTATGGCTCTTCTTCCTCCTCGCCGGCGTGGTGTTCGTCGGCTTGGAGCGCCATGTAGGGGATGCAAGGGCCAACCGAGAACGCCGGGTAAGGGAGGTCTCGCCGGAGAGCGTCCATGGCGTTGCTCTCGAGCTCGTGGAAGGAGGTGAAGATGACACACTGTGCTTTTCTGACGTGGGAGTAGGCTTCGAGGATGAGGTCTACCATGTTCTTGTTCGTGTGTGTGGGCTCAAGATCGCTAAACCTGATTGATTTAAGCCCAGGAATGTAGTTTCCGACCAAGCAAGGATCATCGCCATCTGCGTCAGATCAACGAACAAATTTTCATTTTCAACAACATTCACGATTTTTCATGCTTTGTTTCGCTTAGTCATGTACTTATATTTGAATCGCTTATTAGTAAATAAAAAAATCATTTAAGTAAAACTTTTATATACATGTTACTCAAGAACAAATCCTGTACAATAAACTACGATAAAAAAAATCAAATTCAAAATTAAACTCTCAAATTCAAATTTTGGGAAGAATTTGCTCGTACCGGCGATGTCGGCGGCCGTGGGCAGGCGGTCGAAGTGATAGTGCACGGAGAACATGGTGGCGCTGAGCGGCGAGAGGACGCACACCGGCAGGCCCCTCCGGTTGCCGACGCTGACCGCCCACGGCAGCACGAACGTGTCGGCCACGATGGCGGCGGGCGGCGGTGCGCCGGGAGCGAGGCGGTCGAGGAGGCGCTCGAACGGCGCCTCCATCCTGGTGTACACGGCCCGCACGAACCCGAGCATGTCGCCGGCGCGGCCGTGCTCGGAGGGCACGACGTTGGGGATGGCCTCGAGGCGGACGACGCCCGCCGCCGCCGACGCCGCGGCCGCCGCGCCGCCGAGCAGGCCGAGCCACTCCTCGGTGACGACGACGGTGGCGGTGACGCCGTCGCGCGCGGCGAGGATGTGGCACAGGTTCAGCATCGCGTTGACGTGGCGGCGCCCCGGGTACGGCACCGCCACGACGTGGCACCGCGGCGGCGGCGGCGAAGAAGCTCCGAGCTGCCCGAGGCTCACGAAGTCAAAGCGAGAAGCGAGTTTCTGAACAGTGAGACATGATCCGCCATGGGAGTCCGTGACCTCGGCACCCGCCGCCGCCTCGAGAATCGTGATGATTCCAACGCTGGAATCACGTGTAGTGGGCCTCGAACAAATTCTGGCCAACCTGGAGCCCATGGCCTTACTTAGCCTAATGGGCCGGCACTGTGGGCTTTAGACTGGACCATAAGCTTTGCGGGCATTGTGGGCTTTGCTTTCCAAGCTTCAACTTCAGAAGAGCAGTGTTTGAAGGGTTTGTGCTTAAAATGTGGGAGTGGTAATTGTATGAATGTTTTCAATTTATTATAGAATTTTTCATAACTATTTAAGATGTTTTTTTGGACATATGAGGGGACATTCCCTTAAGGTTTTAAAAGTGTTTCTCGTGCTTGAATATCTCCTTTTTCTTTTCTAGTTAAAGAGAGCTTTATTAGTGACTTATACATTATTGATTTAACAAGTCCAGGATTCTTGCAGGAGCACAAAGCCTCCACTTTGCACGAGACCTAGTACTCATTGCCAGTTGAGCTAAAACATGTGCTACCTTATTTGTTTCTCACTTGCACCTTCTGAAGACATTATATCACACCTTTGATTTCTGCAATCGTTGTCGACCAAGACGTCTCAATGAAATTTTCTGGTTTAATGTTCTCCAACAATATTGGCATATGAATCCATTCAACACCTACCCGAAGTCCTTCTAAACATGCGAGTGCTTCAGCTTGAGCAACAAAACCACAAATGTGTAGGGTTTTATGTGTAGCCAACAACACCAGCCCCCTGCAATCTTTGATTCTACTAAATTCACTACATAAATTCTTAACGTTCGCCTTAATTTGACAATATGCCCTAAATTATAAAACACTGCCACTTCTCTATTTTTCTATATTATTTTCTTATTGTCAATAATTTGCTATTGAGGTGTCAATGTGTCATCGGTGCATATACATTGCGCCTATAGTTTTATGTTATATGATGATCCCCTCAATTAGAGGTCCAGTTTAGTCTTATATACCTTTGAAGTAATACCCATATCGCAAAAATCCGCCGAAAGGGCCTGTACCTTTGGAGTATACCCATATTCATGGTAAAAAAAAAATCCACCGAAAGGCCGTTGCCTTCAAAGGATCTATGGTGGAGGTTGCGTGCATTGAGATTTGAGAAGACCTGAATCTCTCTGGTGAATGTCCACGATGCACCAGTTATAATGGGACACATAAAAAAAGAACTAGCGTATCGTGAGCATCCTTTTGAAGTCTTTTTGAAGACAATGAAACAATGTTTACAGTTCTGCTCTCTACTCTACAAATAGTGAGCATCTTTTTTCCCCATTTCCCTTTGCTTAAGGACCAATATGATAAATCCAACCATCACGGAATACGTGCTCATGTAACAAACCGCATGATCGATCGCAGAGACCTGATTGACGTGCTGGAGCGATTTCCGACCATGCCCTGCACGATTAAACAAAACATAATTAGGCCAGAAAAGTTGCAATTAACTCGCCTGTCAGCGCATCATTCTCCATTTCTCCCCACCAAAAACCGGAATTAGAGAGTGAGAGAGCCAGTCACTCGCCACTGCCGTTTGTGCGCGCCCATCTGCATCTGGATGCCATTGCTCGCTGGTCTGTCTGTCCATAAATATAAAAATTTAAACGGTTTAATTTTGTTTAGAAACACAGTGCAAACGTATGCATGTTCACCCCTATAAATATACACACGCACGTCCTACCCCATGAGCACCTCCGAAACATTGGGTCGGCATATCTATAAGCACATCTGAAAGATTGGGTTGGCATATTTCAAGATTGATAAAGACAACTATCAACGGGTACGTCGTCTACCACTAAAAAAATAATTAGCTAAAAATATGATCACATGTGTTAAATCTAGAATTTGAACCCAGGCGAACTGGTTCCACCACAATGAATCTAACCAGTTAAGCTAAGTTTACTTCACTAAACGGTTTAAAATTTGCTTACAAATATAAGTGCTTAGAGAGTATTATGTATCTCGTCGATTGTGTCCTATTCAAAGTTTTTTTTTCTATTTTACTTCCAATCACCTCCTACCCTAACCATTCTTCCTTTTGTAATGAGCGACATCAGAGTTTTTCTAAATATTTGTTAAATGATTTAAAATATTTATATTTATGAACTGAAGGAGTCGACGAGTAGTCTAGTCTGATCACTATGTTACCTCCTCCTTTAGACTTTTTACCCCATTCTTCATGTAGTTAAATCGAAAGGTCCGATTTTTTCTTGACTCGACTAACGTAGAGCAGCATGGAAATGCCTGTTCTGAAAGGAATTTCTCCTCCCTTTTGCGTCACCTGATGATCTGTGCTTGCGTGCATTCATGATGCATGTCAACCAGTGATTTGCTGATAGTGCTACTTTGCTCATTAATATATTTGCTGTCCAGCGTGTTGTGAGTTGTGACATGACATGATCAACCCTCTTGGTGAGGTGAATCTGTCAGTATTACTTATATATCCTACCTGAATGCTATTCGAGAGAAGCTAAGGCCTTGTTTAGATAAGACTAAAATTTTAAGTTTATATCACATCGGATGTTTGAATACTAATTATAAGTATTAAATGTAGACTATTAATAAAACCCATCCATAATCTTGGACTAATTCGCGAGACGAATCTATTGAGCCTAATTAATTCATAATTAGTCTATGTGATGCTACAGCAAACATTCTCTAATTATGGATTAATTAGGCTTAAAAAATTTGTCTCGCAAATTAGTTTTCATTTATGTAATTAGTTTTGTAAGTAGTCTATATTTAATACTCTAAATTAGTGTCTAAATAAAGAGACTAATATAAAGTTAAGTTCCTGAATCTAAACACCACCTAATTGCCCTAAGCTTTGTTTGCTGATACTTGTTTTGATCCTGACGAACAATAGACAACATTCACTTTTTGAACTTTGATCATTCGTCTTCTTTTATATATACTGAATCTAGAAACACCAAATAACATTATGTTATTAAAATTTATTATGTTCTAAATATAAGCATAAAACTTTTTTTCACGTTAGTTTAATAATTTAAAAACGATTGGATCAAAGTGGTCGCTATTTAGAAATGGATGGAGTAGTAATTAAGTTTGGAAAAAAAATGCTGTACTATCATGTATTAATTATGTCATGGTGTTTGTACTATGAGCTTAAGAGTGCTAAAAAATAAAAAAAACTTCAGTTACCAAGTGATACTGACATACTGTACGCATGGATGAGGACAAGTACAGCTTCAGTTCAGGCTATGTCCAGATTACAGAAGATACGAACGACGCACTCAACGACGTGAGTGCGTGGATGACACAGACAGCAAAAGCCAAAAAGAGATGCTTAACTCCATACCAATTATGTCGTATTTATTAATAGAAACACCTTTCACATGATTTGTATAAGAGTATTTACTCCTATATGAGGTGATCATTTATTCCGTTTCAAGAACTAGTTGAATGTTTATGTTCTGATACAAATAAATAAAATGTGCTTACAACTAATTAATGTGATTGTGCCAAAGATTAGCATATACAAATATAGGTGCACCAACTTTAACATTCCTTAATGCGTACACCCAATTTTTGGGCTTTTCAGGAGAAAATAAGCTTCTAAAACAGTCAAGTGCACTAAAAAGAAGTAACAAAATATCTTTTGTTTGTTTGAGTTAAGAAGCTGAATTGGGCTTTGGTTTGAATATATATGCACATCCCATCAGATCATCCATATGTTCTCAGTCTCATCGAAGGAGTGAATAATCCGTTTGAACTTTGGGGTTGTATAGCTTTCCGCCATGGACTCCACACAAAAGAAATTCCTTTCTTCTGTTGTGTTTGGAGATGTAGCTGTCCGAAGCCGCTGAAGAATATTACATTATTCTTTTGGAAAGTGATGTAGTGACCACTTGCTGGTTCTCATCTCAAAGAAACAATACATGCATAAAACAATACCATGACTCAAAAGTTTGCCTCATACATTGGCTTGTCTAGTCTAGGCCATGAACATCATGCCTGCCTAACTATTCAACTTTGTTGTTTAAATAGCAGTTATATTGTGATAAAATACACCTGTTATAGTATGTGAGAGGAGGGATATATTAGCTCAACACCATATAAATAACATATAAGTGGTTTGCGAGTCATCGTGATCTAAACTCTAAACTTTAGAGTTTGCTTATTTGGGTCACGTTTATCCAAATTTAAATTTTAGAGATTGGATTTAGCTTTAATATAACTTTTTTTTTCCATTTTTAACTGTTATTTGGCCTTGGCTTTAGACCGCCAAAAAGGCATATAAGTTTTACACTAAAATTGCTTCATCCGTCAACCGAGTGAGAGATGTGAGAGTTGAAGGGATAGCGGGGAGAACTCACCAATGACTACGAGACAACGACTTCCTAGGTGAGCCTCTGGACGTCAGTGGCATATGAACTCTAGCAAGCATATATCGTCGTGTTAGGTTTTCAGGGTTGGACGATAGAAGGGCAGTGAGGGTGGCTTTTGAGTAAACTCTGAGGTGGTTGAGGACCAACTTTGGTCGGTGGAGATAGACGGATAGGCGAAGGCATCAAAACTGTAGAGATGGAAGAGAGCAGTGAATGAGGTCGGCGTAGGGGCAAAGGATGCGATGTGGTTAAGAGGAAGGCAGCGGTAATTGCTAAGCAGCGAGGAGAGAATCGAAGAGTTGTGATGGATGGTTACAGAGAGTGAGAAGAGTTGACTAGCGTTAGGGTTATATGGGATGTATGAATAGAATAAATCTTGGTCGTTAAAATGTGACTTGCATCTAAGAGATTTTTTTAGGGTAACTGACCATTTTTTTTATCGCAACTTATTTTTAGTTGGCTTAATCATGTATCTTTGATTTATCAACTGCACCCAAAAAAATACCTTTTAAAACAACTTTTATGGTGTGTTCGAAACTAATACTCCCTCCATCTACTTTTGATAGTCATATTTCATCTTGACACACAGAACAAGCATAAGTAATTCTACTTATCATCCATTTAAACATGCTACTAGTCATTCCTCGTAAACAAGCGATTCATTAATATTTACATTTCTCGATGCCTATGTAGCCAATCTTATGTGGAAGAATGGAGAGTTACGCATTAAATCCGAGAAAATCATTAAGATGATAGGTTGTTGGATTGAAATATGCCTATCAAAAATAAAAATAAAATTTTCAGATTTGAAAATATGACTATCAAAAGTAGATGGAGGGAGTATATGTTATCAACTTCTACTCGCTTGTTTTTCACGCATACGCTTTTGGAATTGTTAAACGGTATGTTTTTAAAAGAAATTTATAGGAGAGTTGCTTTAAAAAATTAGCTAATATTTAATTAATATGTTAATGAGCTAATCCGTTTTCGGGACCGAGCGCACCCTAATCTCCACAGAGTGACAGAGGTGCACCGCAACCAGTAAGTATGAGAGCATCAGCATGCAATTTCAAGCTCCAGCAAAGCTGCCGTCACGGCGTGATTCTCCGTGTCTGCTGCTCTGCTCCACGTATAAACGCATTGCAAAGCACAGAACTCTCTGCCTCATTTAAAAATCCGAATTGTGCTTCTTCTTTTCCCCTATTTTTTTTTAAAAAAAGATAGGTCCGGATTTCTACTCGGAATCCACTAAAATGGCCATTGAGCAGGAGCGCAAACATTTTCGGAATATACGAATCCAGCGTTGCACTGGCCCACCCAAAGTGGGGCCCACCTTACTCACACAAATTTCTTTCGCAGAGAATCACTGAAATGCCCCTGCCCATAAACCCTATAAAATGACTGATAAGCAACGGCCATTTCAGCTCAGCTCAGCTCGATTCAGAGTGTGTGCCTCTCGATCTAGATCTCTGAGTTCTTGCCATCTTTAATTTGAAACCGAAATCATCAGCTGCAATCTTCGAGATTAGGAAGCTAAGATCGCCATGGCTTCCTGCTGCGGCGGTTTCATGGAGAAGGCCAAGCCCTACTTCGCCATGATCTGCCTTCAGTTCGGCTACGCCGGCATGAACGTGATCACCAAGGTCTCACTCAACCATGGCATGAGCCACTACGTGCTCGTCGTGTACCGCCACGCCTTCGCCACCATCTCCATTGCTCCCTTCGCGCTGATCCTCGAGAGGTATACAATCCGCTGTTTTAACGTGTACTCGTATGTACCCTTATTGTCGGTTTAAGCTTTTAAATGAACTGGTCGGTGCACGCACTTAATTGTTAATGTACATTGATCATATGATGTGTGTGTAACGGAAGCTGACGTGTTGCTACAAATTAATGGCATTATGACAGGAAGGTGAGGCCCAAGATGACGTGGTCGATCTTTTTCCAAATCTTCGTCTTGGCATTACTCGGGTTGGTGAGACTTGTCTAGTTACAGTGTAATTACACTATAATTATGCTATAGTTATATTTAAAAGATTTTTTAATAAAATAAATCTCATACGCAAACTCCATTGCGCATGATCTTGCAGCGTTTTTAATAAAAATAAATCTAATTAAGGATTGATTATGTTTAGTGAGACTGGTCTAGTTAGAGCGTAATTACAATACTATAATTTTGAATAAAAAATCTTGCAGCGTTTTATTAAAAGATATATAGTCTCATATGCAAACTCTAATGGAGGATCGATTATGTTTCTGCCAAAGAAAAGAAAATATTTGCCAATGAAAATTTGCAAAGGAAAAAAGGAAGCATAGCTTGTCTCTGGAATGACACATTGGATTCACCTGTTCTTTGTTTGTTGGTGCAGACCGGTGATCGACCAGAACTTCTACTACGCCGGCCTGAAGTTCACCGGCCCGACCTTCGCCTGCGCCATGAGCAACATCCTGCCGGCCATGACCTTCGTCATGGCTGTCATCTTCAGGTTCGATCTCCACCACGATCTCTCTCAATGCATCCATGGCGATCGAGAGCTAGATGTGAGCTGGTTTAACGTTAACGCTGCATGGTGTTCGACAGAATGGAGAAGCTGGAGCTGAAGAAGGTGAGGTGCCAGGCCAAGATCGCGGGCACGCTGGTGACGGTGGCCGGCGCGATGCTGATGACGCTGTACAAGGGCCCTCTCATGGAGATGGCGTGGAGCCGGCACGCCGGCGCCGGCGCGGCGGAGGCCCCCGCCACCGCCGCCGCCGCCGCCATCTCCGGCAGGGACTGGTTCCTCGGCTCGATGTTCGTCATCATCGCGACGCTCGCCTGGGCGTCCCTCTTCATCCTCCAGACGCACACCATCAAGCAGTACTCGGCGCAGCTGTCGCTCACCACCCTCATCTGCCTCGTCGGCACGCTCCAGGCCGTCGTCGTCACCTTCGTCATGGAGCGCCGCCCCTCCGTCTGGGCCATCGGCTTCGACATGAACCTCCTCGCCGCCGCCTACGCCGTCAGTATCATCATCTCCCATCTCCGGCGCCGGCGATAGCCGTCAAGCCAGCGCGCATTCTGACGCGTTCTTGGTTTCTTGGACACATGCAGGGCATCGTGACGTCGAGCATCGCGTACTACGTGCAGGGCTTGGTGATCCAGAGGACGGGGCCGGTGTTCGCGTCGGCGTTCAGCCCGCTGATGATGATCATCGTCGCCGTCATGGGCTCCTTCATCCTCTCCGAGCAGATCTACCTCGGCGGCGTCGTCGGCGCCGCGCTCATCGTCATCGGCCTCTACTCCGTGCTCTGGGGCAAGCACAAGGAGACGCAGGAGAAGCAGGCTGACACCAAGCTGTCACTGCCCACTTCCAAAGGCGCCGCCGCCGCCGGAGAAGACGATGGCGTGAGGTCAGCATCAGACTCCAATGGACATGGAGCTAGTGCGGTTTGATGGACACCTAACTCCCCAATAATTTGGCTGCGGCCGTCGACGCGTCGACGCGACGGCGACGTCGCCATCGCCATGCGTGCGTCGACGTCGATCTCCGCTTTAACATATCCGAACTGTTCGTCTACGGCGCGCGCACTACGACGACGATGGCACTAAGGGCTCGTTAAATTTGGAAATGGAGGTTTTTTGTTTGGTAGGAAATTTTTGATGAACTTTTACTGTGTTAATTTCCCTGCAAAATGTAAGCGTTTGTCACCTCGTCAGATGTTCAGAATGGTGGCATGCATATCTCTGCTTTTCTTTGTATCATGTTTGATCAAAGCTGCTACGCTATTTTGTACTGGTTTCATCCTCTGTCCATCAGGGAGAGTGTGTTCTGTTTTGTAAATTTTAAACTATTTTTTGTTACCCCGCGTTTATAAATACATATCGTTTTGGACATTGACACAATCATATTTAACTTCGGTGTTATAGCTCCAACTGTTGTGCCTACATCAGTTTGGTGGTTTTGTTGCAGCCAACTGGATAAGACTGAATTGCTAAATGCCAATCATTATCAAACAAATAAAGCAGAGTTGAGTACTTCAGTTATATGCATATAAGTGCACTGCAAAGCATCCATACTTGCCAGTTGCCACAAAAGATTCACCAATTGAAAGATCCTTTGAGCATCTCCACATCACTGTTAATTACTCCATACTGTTTGTAAAATTGCATGTGTGGCGTCAGCCAGGAATATGTCTGATGGACTTAGATTCAGATTCCACTGAGAATTATAGTGCCAAATTTGTTGCTTTCTGGTAACTGGAGCGATCACTTTACAGCTTGAATGCTAGAGCAATTAACCTGAGAACCATGACAGTACTAGTTGTGAGGTGAGATGAAGGGTAGTAAAATTAAACTAAAAAGGGCAGAACATGCTTACCGGTTACCACAATTATTGATTAGCTTATTGTCAGATAATTTGACAGACACATAGCATGAATTTGATATTATCTAAAAAGATGTAGCATGAATTGACTTGTCCATCAAAGGGACTAGAACAACTGATTGAAGTGAACTACTGAAGAAAGACCATATATATAATGTTGTTCATGGATAACCCATAACTTGACTATTTGCCTCTAAAAGTCCCAAAGCTAAGCATGTATAAAAATGTGGTTTAGAATATTGGCCTTATCTTGAAGCAAGAAGAAAGTACATATAACTTCATTCCATTATCCTATTGCTAACAACACTAGTGTGTGTGTGTGTACTGTTTTTAGCTACAGATGCATTATTAGTTCTCTTTCTGGTGAGCCATGCCACATTGCCACTAGCTCTTTGCTGCTGACATCGTCAGTGACCTGAGTAGCACCCCAAGATTCTGAGTTCAAATCTTCATAGGAGTGAATTTCAGATTGGGTTATTTAAGGGCTAGTTCCCTGTTCGATAGGCTAAGTTTCTATTAAAAAAAAGGCTGCATATATCCGGTTGGATATAAAGACCAGGTAAAAAATACCCTTCTCTAAAAAAAATGAATGTATAATAAAGTGATACGGTGCACTGAATTTGCAGGCCTTCCGTATTGGATGACACTGAGCAAATAGCAAAACCTTGTACTAGTCATACTACTTTCAGTGCAAGACCAAGAATGGATATCAAACTCTATCATGAGAGGGAGTTGCATAGCAACTCTTATCATGAGAAGATCATAACTCATAAGCACTACATCAACTAGATTAAACATAGCAAAATTAGGAATTGCTTTTTTCCCCCAAAATTTCAGGTCTACCGGCGGGAATGGCCGAAATTTTGGAATCTGTTTCAAGTTAGCAAAAGATTGTTCAGATTCAGTGAAAATCACTTTAAAACTCGCAATTTTTTTCATTTTAAA
Organism: Oryza meridionalis; assembly: GCA_000338895.3. Classification (NCBI taxonomy): domain Eukaryota; kingdom Viridiplantae; phylum Streptophyta; class Magnoliopsida; order Poales; family Poaceae; genus Oryza; species Oryza meridionalis. The sequence goes on from CM002528.2 coordinate 24,530,928, forward strand.
TTTCCTAATTTTTGTATCCTTCTTTTTTCATTCCAAAATGTAGACCTCTGCTTGCCACATGACCTGATGATCAAAGCACCTGCAGGGAAACCACTAACCAACTTTTCAGAATCAGGAGTTTTTTTTTTCATACGCAATTAGTGGTTTCCTTGCAGGCGCACATAGCAAAGCAACGCAATATGCACTACTAGTTTGTCAATGACGAAAGCTTCTTTTCACCAAAGTCCTGAGAAAAATTCCTTTTGCACGATTGATCTACATGGTTACATCTGCTACAACCTGCTGCAGCAACAGGTAGACGCATTCCTTCACAGATTATCACTGCATTGAGCTGCAAGCTTATCAGAAAACGATGAGAAGAACATCGCTTTCGCAACGAGGCGTGCATGCGTGTGACATCTGAATAACAATGATCTCTCCCATTATAGTATTCTACCAATCAAATCAAAATATTTTTCTTGAAAAGAATTAGCCTGAAAATTCTTTATGCAGTGTGTCACAATTCGGTGAGAATTGCTAGCTCAACGACGGCAAGTTGCTGCTTATTCAGGTATCCCTACTCAGATAGCACCGAGCTAGACAATGCACGTTTAGCTAGGCACAAGTAAGCCAGCTTTTGCCTCTCTTTTTTTCTGCCTAAAAAATATAAAAATTGTGACTGTGAGAGTTGGGTTTGCAACTTTAAATTGGCAATTGACGTCTTGCAGATTCAGTTGAAATGGGAGAGAAAACTTAGGCCAATGGCAGTGAGAGTTCATGCAGGTGAGTTAGATCCATGGATGGAGCATAACAGTTAGCACGGAATCTTCAAAGGGGTTGTGATGTCACTCAGGGGTTTGATTTGGGTTTGGCAGATAAGATGAGGTGTCGATTCTGGGATGTAGTAAAGCCAGAGTTCGATCTGTTTATTGTTGTGTATGAGATGAGAATCTCTAAACTCTGGGAGGAAGAACGAGTGTTAGGTCCTCTTCTTTTTTCTAAATACATATTTTACCTCGGTTTCTGTTAGCATCTTTTCTAAACTATTAAACGGTATATTTCGTATGAAATTTTTCTATATATAAATTATTTAAACTATCAAATAAATTTATTTTTAAATTTATAATAAAAAATAATTAACTATCTCTAATGATTTTTGTCGTTTACATGTATTAAATTATTATTATTTTGAATAGATGGGGGGGGGGGGCCTTCCCCACCTATATTCGCATTGAAAGGAAACGGGAGAGTCATTGTACATAACTATTACAAATTCAGAGATCGAAGGGAGGAAGAAAAGAGGTCTTTCCAGGCAGAGACTACAATTCGATCATCCACCTTAAGCCTCCCTGCCCATAGCGTTGCATCCTCAATGTATTTCACTAGCAAGCGATACAAGGATATTACTTCATTTCGGAAAACTACGCCATGACGATGATTCCACAGATTCCAAAAACATAGCAAGTAGAAGATCTTGTAGTGTCTTGCCGGGATCTGCGCAGGAGGGAGTAGGTCAGCTAGCTGCTTGGTCATCGAGATCGGATTCTGAATGTTGAGAAGCTCCCAGAATTCAGCAGCCAAGGGGCAATGCAGGCACAGGTGTGAAGCAGTTTCATCTTCGTTAACTTCAGACGGGGCTAGCCGTTCTTTCAATGACAAAATATCGTTTCTTCCGTTTATTCATTTTTTTCTCAATTGCTGGGCCGACATGGGCCTGCTTCGTTTGCGATATGGGCCGTGCAAAATGACCTCTCCGAGGCCGTGTTCCATCGTAAGCGCGCGCGCGCGAAGTCCATCAAGCCCTAGAATCGAGGCGAGCGTGGAGGCGGCGGCGGCGGCGACGGCGACGGCGGAGGAGGAGAGCGAAGAGGGAATCGCGGAGGCGGCGGGGAGCTCTCCGGCCGACGGCCATGTCCATCCGGGCCCTCAGCTCTCGGCTCTCGCCACTCGCACGCTCTCTCCACGCCCTGGTGAATCTCCGTTTCTCATCTCGATACAGCGGAGGAATCTCGCCGCTGGTAATGCCGCTTATGGTGCAGCAGCCACGGCCGCGTTGACGGCTGGATTGGCCTCAATTCTGTATCTCAACAAGAACACGTACGGCCAAGTCAGGTATGATCACTGATCAGAACTCGAAACGCCTCTAGATTCAGTCCTCCTCATCGTTATTTATTTCTGTTGGTTTCATGTGATCTAACCCATAATCACCACCACCTAGCCGGCGAAGAGGAGTAAATCAAGAAGAAGGTAACTGACACTGACATGACACCGAGGCCGTCAAGATTCAAGAAGCCATGTTTACAAATTCCTCCGTTTCACAATATAAATCATTCTAGCACTTTTCATATTCATATTGATATAACAAATGTGGAAAATATTAAAATAACTTACATTTTAAAACGGAGGGAGTACTAGGAAGCAGAAATCGAGGGAAGGTTTGTGGACAAAGACGGCATGATCATATGGTTAGCTATCTCAATTACGTCAACCATGGGATGACTCTCCCCGAAAGTGAGGCATTCGCTAAGAAGACCAGATTACTACCAAGAACATGTGGAGTTCGACGAGGCGACCATGAAGGCCAGATTCGAGCGCCGCTACGAGATGTGGTATTCAAGAAGGCCGCCTTGTGGACAGACAAGGTTATTAACGCATTCGAGCCAAGGAGAGTCCCCTATGGCCCTAACGGATTAGCAGACATGACTGATGAAGAGTATGAGCGCCGGGATCCCCATTGTGGTGAGTTCGACTGGGAGAGATGATACATCGATCACCTCAACGACATGGCTGCTCGTGGGCGGCAGTACGTACATTGTCGATCCAGATGCGACGACTGTCAGCGAGGCTATGGCTTCAAAGGGGTTATCAGGTTATGATGCCATGATTCCGGGGTTACTTTGGGTTACTAGACTAGGTGTCGGTTTTGGGATGTAAGACAGAGTTGGATTTGCTCGGGAACGAAGAACACTGCCTGCCAGCCGTTCCATCTGAATTTGCAACTTTTTTTGTGAACGTGCAAAAAAATTTCACATCAATATACTAAAAGAAAGCATAGATAAAATTATACAACGCAACAGCCGCCGGGGGACAAAACAGGGTAAAAAGAAAAAAAGAACAAAAAAAGAAGAAAGGGCCCCTAATAAGGGAAACTAAGAAAAGAAAGGGGAGGGGGGAGCACCACTATCCTCCCAACAAGATCTTAAAAGCAGCGGCGCCGGTAGCTGATCACGTACGGGTTTTTCTGTAGGATGAAAACCCAGAACCGCTGAAACCGATGAGAGAGAAATCAAATATCTTAGAGTTCTACTAATTCCACAGTTGTGAAGAAACCAAGATGGTTTGCCACTTTTTGTAATCTAAATTTACAACTGTGGATTGCCTTTTTTTTTAATGACAAAACACAATATTTCTTCAGTTTTCCTATATTCTACTTTGAACCGGTATTCGTTTTCTTTTTGTCTATTTCGGGAGAATGCTGCGCGCCGGGCGCCCGACGCAGAAGCAAAAATCGGACGCCTCGGGCGCCCGCATCTCCTACAACTCCTACTTTAAATAGTTTTAAAATGATTTTTCTCTTAAACTAATTATCCAATCTACGATCCGATTACGCTGTTGTATTCATTGCAATTAAATCTTTACAACAAGACCACACATGATTATATTTCGACAAAAAAATATTTTAGCTTTTCTATTGATATTTTTTTGAATGTTGCATATGAGCTCTTTTGATGTTTCAACGAGTAGTTTTACGATGTTTCAGCTAGTGTACTCGCGATGTTTCACTGTGTATGGATCAAATGTTGCAGTGGATTTTGATATTATGGAACGCACCGTTGCAACATATCACCCACATATTTTGAAAACCCCCTATTAAGGGAATTTGGTTTATTTTTCGTTCCACTAAAAATGTTTCACCTAGTGTACTCACAATGTTTCACTATGTACAGATCTAATGTTGCAGTGGACTGAAATATTCCATTGCAACAAAAACCCACATATTTTGAAAACTCACTATTAAGGGAATTCGTTTTATTTTCTGTTCTACAGAAAAATGTTTCACCTAGTGTACTTATAATATTTCACTATGTATGGATCAAATGTTGCAGTGAACTGAAACATTCTTTCGCTATTTGCTAAAACATTGTTTTTATAGAAGGTGAAACAACACCCAATTTAAACGAGTGAAACATTTTCGATCTATTGAGAGAAACAATTCCGATATACCTGATGGAACATCGTGCAACATTTAAAAATAATTCAATAATAATCTAAAAAAAATTTCGTCGGAATATATTCATATGTGGTCTTGTTTTGAAGATTTAATTGCAACGAATTTAATGGTACAATCAGATCATGATTTGGATAAGTAATTTAAGAGAAAATTCAGTTTAAAGTAGTTTTGCACGTAAATCGGACGCTGACATCAGCGTCCGATTTTTATCCAAAAGACCGGACGTCCGAGCCGGAGGTGCCTCCTCTATTTCGACATGGTTTTGTGCATGGCAATTGCAAACTGAGCGAAAATGCTTCTATCCAGACGTCCGATCGAACAAAAAAAAATCGGACGCCTGCGTACATCTCCTGAAACCGTGTAATGTCTATTTCTTATCATACAACTAACATTATCTCATGAGTTAGCTCATGTAACTGTTGTGATATAACGTAGCTCATATTCTCACTCCTATGCCTCTACTAGTACATGCTTACACTGCTTAATGTATAACTTCAAATAATCTTATTTCACAAATTATTTACCAAATCCGCAATCTAAATATACCATTGTATTCATCATAATTAAATCTTCATAATAAGATCTCACTTGACTATATTTTGATAATTTTTTTAAAAAAATTTTGTAATGGATTTTTTTAGTTGTTGCAATAGGTATTTAATAATGCTTCAATAGGCCATTTGGAAATGTTGCACGAGGTGTTTTTTTTATGTTTCAGGAGGTATTTTGTGTTGTCTTCGACTGATGTTTCATTGTATCATTTTTGAATGTTACACGTAGTGTTCTTTAAATGTTACATGAGGTATTTCCTGATGTTTCAGCTAATGTTTCACTAGGTTATTTTAAAGTGTTGCACATGGTATTATTTTGATGTTATACCAAGTACTTTGTGATGTTTCAGTAGGCATTTTGTGGTGTTTCAGCAGTTACAACTCATTGTTTCATATATAATATAAAAATGTTTCAGTTATAAAAATGTTTCATATATATTATTATATTGCACTATGTCATTTGTAAATGTTGCACATGGTATTCTTTTGGATGTTTTAGCAAATACTATATTTTTTTATCAACAATGACAACTGATTTAAAAATATTTCAATAAAATTAAGTATATGCAAATATATATGTTGTATGCTTTGTATGATTTTGTTTATGATTCATTGATATTTAATGTCTCGTGTACTGTTTATAATTGTTGCAGTCAGTATTTTTCTATATATTGTATTTCATTGAAACATTTCATGAAGTGAGCTGAAACATTATTACGTAGGTGATGAAACATATTTTATAAGTAGTGAAACAATGATTTTTTTGACACACATGTTATGTGCATATGTGTTTGTCGAAATATAACTATGTGAGATCTTGTTATGAAGATTTTAATTATAACGAATGTAACTATGTAATCGAATCATATCTTGGATATGTATTTTAGGAGAAAAAGTAGTTTAAAACTCGTGAAAAGTGAGGACGTGTAGTATGAAAAAGAATTGAAGACAAAGAGTAGAGATAGCACGTTACTGACCTGCATGCAGCAAATAAAGACAAAGCAACACAACAAGCATCCAAATACACATGCGCGAAGCAGCAGGGCAACCATCCGATGTTTGGTGCAATATGGGACGTCCGGGCCGTAGCGCTCTCCCAAACTGAGCCCTGTAGCCAATTATCTGTTCTCCATGAGAACTTATGGAGAATTAGCATCGCTAGATTAGCTAATTATCTGATTAGACCACTTATCTAATTATCTAATTATCTACATGGAGGACAAATTATCTAATTATTTCTAATTATCTAATTATGCTAATTAGCATAATTATGATGATTCATGATTAGACCACTTAAGTGGGCCCGATAAAGAAGTAGGCCCATAACTAAGGTACCAGCCTGCATTTGATTTGAAGCCAGGGTGTGGTTAGTTCCTGAAAAAAAAGTTGGAAGTTTAAAAAAAGTTAAGAGTTTAGAAAAAAAATTAAAAATTTATGTGTGTAGAAAAGTTTTGATGTGATATAATATGATGGAAAGTTGGGAATAGGGGGAAACTAAACACGGTCTAAAGCGGCCCATAGAACTAGAATTAGGCCCAGAAGATTCGAGGTCCTCGCGGAAGGCCTAGTTTCAAATTCGGAATTCCTAAAAAACGCCGTGAAATTCAGGTAGGAATGCCGAGAATTTCAATGGATCTCCCCTGAAATTCTCATTAGATTCCGGAGATTTTCAATGTATCTTCTGGAATTCCTTTCTTCGTCGTGAATTCGGTCAGCTCACCTTCTTTTGTTCTGTGTAGTGCGCACATAGTATTTCTCGCTCTCGTACGTGTCATCGTCCTCACCGTGGAAGAACAAATTAAAACACTTTAGTCAAATGAGACGTTAGTTGTCATTGCAACCCTCCAGATAAGCCACGGAGCGGAGTTCAGACAGTGTGGCAACGACTAACCGTACATTCCATCTATTTTTTTAGAATATTCATCTTATAATTACTAGAAAAAAAATACCCGTACGTTGCAACCGATGAAGTTATTTTAAACTTTTTATTGTTATGGTTTGGTTAAAATGAAATTCACTGTGTTAAATTCACTTGGATATATATTTTGTTAGAAAATCATGAAGTTGTAATTGGGAGTCCAATCAACTTAACATGTGAGTTTTTAAAGAGATTTCTTATTCGATACTTTTGTATTTGCAAAAGCTAACGAACTTAAGAACCGACTTAAATATGTATTTGTATTTCCAAAAATGAACGAACTTAAAAAAACGACTCATACACGAATGTAAAAACTTAAGTATCGGCAAAAACATCTTCAATTTTTATAATAAGTGGAGATAGAGATATAGATATAAGGTACAAGCTATCCTTAGAACACCTTTATAATAATAAAATTAAATCACAAAAAAATAAGTATTTTTTTCTGAATAAGCCACGGAGCATTTCGAACTTTCAGTACAGACTTCACACCTTACTGACACCATGCGCCAGCCACAACCTAGTACCTACCGTAGCGTGTACAGTGTATATACAAAACCCAGGCCGTAGATCCGGTCGTCCCACAGAAATCAGGCCCACAGGAACCCAGCACGCATCTCTCGCGTAGAAAACCAACACACTATGAAAAGTTTGAGTATGATTCACTCGTGCCAGATTTGTGCAGAATCTGCAGCATGTTCCAACTGCAGAGCTGAAATTAGTTTGTCAGGAGTACTTTGTTTCATGTAAACCACTAAGGCCGAGTTTATTTTCAAAATTTTTCTTCGAACTTTTGATCTTTTCATCATATCGTTTTAATTTTAGCTAAACTTTTAATTTTAATGTGAACTAAATACACCCTAACTCATATTACTCCGTATATAACGTTCTCAAGGACCCCTGAACTCGAAATTTTCGTCTGTCGTATTTCACAACTTCTTTTTTTTGAACGAGTCGTATTTCACAACTTGTGCTTCTTGAATTTTGCTGGTTTGGAAATTTTTTGAGAGACAGTAGGAGTAGTAGTTTTGGTCAACAGTGTTTGTGATCCAAGTCCACTTCAAGCTTTGAAACCAGCAGCAGCACCTGGTATCATCAGTGGTTGGTAAAACTCGGTCTTCTTAGAATTAAGCAAGAACAGCTCACTGGAACAAGCTCGCCCACTTCAACCAAGCACTTAGCACTAAGTCACTAACACAACATGACACAACCAACCCATGTTTTATCACAAAAATAAATCAGAATTAAGATTAAATTAACCTCAAACACACCGTTTGCTCTGACACCACTAATAGTCCACCAAATTTATAATCCTCAAGAACCAACCAAAATGAAAGAAAAATGGCAAAATGAGCTTACTCAAATGGTTAGTTTTTTTTGATGAAATAGTTCATCCGAGTTCACGTATTAGTCTTGACATATGTACGGTTAATTATTTTTTTAGTGATAAGCGACGTATTCAGTGATATCGACAGCAAGACATCTGTGTTCACTTCATGTCCTGACTCAATCTTTCGGGGGTGCCCATAAGAATAGGGTTTGTGCGTGTATTTATAGGAATTGGTGTACGCTTGTTGTAAGCATCTGCTTTAGGACAGGTACAATAGTAGACTATAAGTAAGCTACAAACACATATCGAGAAAGATAAATGAGAAGAGAGATAAGCAGCGGGCTACAGATTTATAGTCAGCTGCAGCACAGATTACAAGATATAATGTGTGTATGACATGTGAGACTAGATATTACTAGTGTAGCACTCACTCCGTCTCATAATATAAGAGATAATGGATGGATGTGACACATCATATAACAATGAATCTGGACAAACCAGTTATATGATATGTCACATCTACTCATTATCTATTATATTATAGGACGGAGGGAGTACATGTTTATAGGTTATTTGGCTATAGATGATTTGAAACTAGAAGTTGGCTGTACCAGCTCTTGTCCCTTTGGTTACATAATAAAAAAAGAAAAAATAAATGAAGTGGAAACAATAGGGGGAAAGAGGGGGAAAAAATCAGTGTGGTGTGGCCCACTCACCTACCGCCAACCTCCCCCCAAATCCGTAGCTTTCCGGCGAGTATAAATTGGCCGAGCTCGCCACCGCCGCTTCCACCAACCACCCCCCAAACCAAGCGGAGGCGAGCTCGCCGCCGTTCGCCGCCGCCGCCGCCGCCGCCATGGACGTCGCGTCGCTGCTCCCGTTCGCGCTGGCGCTGGTGGCGATCCCGATCTCGCTGGCGCTGCTGGACCGGCTGCGGCTGGGGCGGATCCCGCCGGGGCCGCGGCCGTGGCCGATGGTGGGGAACCTGTGGCAGATCAAGCCGGTGCGGTGCCGCGGCTTCCTGGAGTGGGCGGAGAGGTACGGCCCGATCGTGTCGGTGTGGTTCGGCTCGTCGCTGAACGTGGTGGTGTCGACGTCGGAGCTCGCCAAGGAGGTGCTCAAGGAGAACGACCAGCTGCTCGCCGACCGGCCGCGCAACCGCTCCACGCAGCGCTTCAGCCGCAACGGGATGGACCTGATCTGGGCGGACTACGGCCCGCACTACATCAAGGTGCGCAAGCTCTGTAACCTCGAGCTCTTCACCCCCAAGCGCCTCGAGGCCCTCCGCCCCATCCGCGAGGACGAGGTCACCGCCATGGTCGAGTCCGTCCACCGCGCCGTCACCCAACCAGGTAAAGCTTTAGGAATTTTAGGGTTCTATATGTAATTTTGAGCAAGGAGAGGGTGCTTGGTGCAAACGTGGTTGGTATCAGTTTGGTGGTTGTGGCGTCCTTGTGTTTGGTGACGAATTGCTATGTCGTGTTGACTCTCAGGTCTCAGCTAAATTGTGCTGCCTTTAGATCAGCGATTGCCGATCGGTACCAGTTGTTTTGCAGGCTTATTGGTGCGCAATTTGCATCGCTCCTTGAGGGAAATGGCCAAGGTGTGGTCTGCCATTTCGTAGGCTTCGTTACGATATGCTGTGCGGATTTGGTAGTGGATCCTAGAGGAAATGCTAGCTATTGGTTTGATCTGGTGGGATAATAAACTAATAAGAGGAGTTGAACTGCCTCGAGTGAGTGGGTGCATTTCTCTGAGATGGATCACATGGTGAGCACGTTGTTTAGAGAGCCGGGAGAGCTAAGATTTTTACTTACTGAATTGAAAATGTAGGTACCATGAAACTAGTAGTGATCATACTCTGCCCAGCTGTACTGCTGTAGTGTGCTGACTGCTGAGAGACCTTGGCCCTGGGGATTATTGGTTATGAGCCATAGTTCATGTCAACCAGATATCGTAATTGGTTAAGCTATTGTAAAGTGGGGTTCGTATGACTTCCAGTATACACGGGGTTGGTAATCACATGCTATTTTAAGCTTACGTGAAGACAGTTTGGTGCTTTCTGCATTATTTTTCATTAAGGCACTTCTCACCTCTCTAGTGGACTAGAGAATTACGCCATTCCCTTTTTGGTATATAAGTTTGCTCTGTTGTTGGCATGCTATTTTAGCCCCTCACATGATAAGTACTCTACTTGCTGTAATGTGACACCTTGCTACTGGTATGCCAAGCATTCTCTTGTGATGTTATGTTGTACCAGTTTGACAGTCAAAAACATGTTTGGCAACAACCTTGTTTGAACTGGTTGGAAGTCTTTTTTTTTTCTTTTGAGATGTTTGTACATTTTGATAGCATTGGAGTTTTTACAGACTAAAATTAATGAACTGCCATTATATATTTTGCCCATCTGTCTCAACTGTGTTGACAGTTGACACAGCTTATCAGCGACTCTTTTCAACTTATTTCTGACTTTGCAACCAATTTTATGTTACATTTGTGTTGCTGTTTCAATGTAGTCCTCAACATTGACCTAGCCTTCTCTCTATTTTCCAATTTAGTTTACAAGAATTAAGCCAGGCTGTTTAGAAAAATGAATGAATTTAGCTTTATTTATACTCTGTTGGAAAAAAATTTTGGCCAACAAATGCATCATATGAATACCTGGTGTCAAACTGTCAATTGCAAATCGATCCACTAGCTGATTTGTTTACATGTGTACATAAGTTAGCAATTTTTTTTTTGTTGGCCTAAAGCCATGATGGGTTACCTCAAGAAAAAAGAAAAAGAAGTATATTGTGCACGACATACAATAATGGAACACTTGCCTAGAACAGTAAGTCTTTTTGCATTGGAATGAAGTTTTTAACTAACAGTCATTTTATCGATGTGCTGTTTTCAGGTAGTGAACATAAACCAATCGTAGTGAGGAATCACCTTGCTATGGTGGCCTTCAACAATATAACAAGGCTAGCTTTCGGCAAGAGGTTCATGAATGCAAATGGTGACATTGATGAACAAGGGCGTGAGTTTAAGACTATTGTCAACAATGGAATCAAGATCGGTGCATCTCTTTCTGTTGCTGAGTACATTTGGTATTTGAGGTGGCTGTGTCCACTTAACGAGGAGCTTTACAAGACCCACAATGAGAGAAGGGATCGGCTGACCAAGAAGATCATAGATGAGCATGCGAAGGCCCTCAAGGAGAGTGGTGCCAAGCAGCACTTTGTGGATGCTCTGTTCACTCTCAGAGAACAGTATGACCTTAGTGACGACACAGTTATTGGTCTTCTATGGGTATGTTGGATGTTCCTTTCATACTTATCAGTATCTATCCTTTTTGTCATCCAATTTCAGATATGATACCCTACTGAACTATTAATATCAATGCCCTCCCAATTACGTTTACATTCTTTGCACACATGTTAAATATCATCTCTCAAAGTCATGGAGAAATTTTTCCACTCTAGTCAGATTTGGTACATAGTTTGTGTGGCATGTCACTATCTTAGGGTTGGTGAAGTATGGTGGGATTTGGAAAAGTTTCTGTTTACTTTCTAGTTGGAAGTTAGGTTGTGTTTTATGGTTTCAATCATCCACCTACTAAAAATGCGAGAAAGTTGGAAAGGTTAGACCACTTAGCTAGTGGCAACTACTAAAAGCTTTCAATGGATGCCTCTGCATGCATTTCCCTCTCTCGCATCGCACATGGATAATTTGCATATCAAGTTTGTTCAGACTAGGAAATGAATACCATAATAATGGAAGATAAAAAACACAATCCCGATAATTGTCATGTGCCTGAATTTTCTGTCCTGCTAACTGCATTACATTTGTGAGTTCTTATCATCCCTGTTATGTTCCTTATGTTCAGGACATGATCACTGCTGGAATGGACACCACAGTGATATCAGTCGAGTGGGCAATGGCAGAGCTGGTCAGGAACCCCAGGGTGCAGAAGAAGCTGCAGGAGGAGCTGGACCGCGTCGTCGGCCGCGACCGCGTAATGTCGGAGACCGACTTCCAGAGCCTCCCTTACCTGAACGCCGTCGTCAAGGAGTCGCTCCGGCTGCACCCGCCGACGCCGCTGATGCTCCCGCACAAGGCCAGCACGAACGTCAAGATCGGCGGGTACAACATCCCCAAGGGCGCCAACGTGATGGTGAACGTGTGGGCGATCGCCAGGGACCCCAAGGTGTGGAGCAACCCGCTGGAGTACAGGCCGGAGCGGTTCATCGAGGAGAACATCGACATCAAGGGCAGCGACTTCAGGGTGCTCCCGTTCGGCGCCGGCCGCCGCGTGTGCCCCGGCGCCCAGCTCGGCATCAACCTCGTCGCCTCCATGATCGGGCACCTCCTCCACCAGTTCGAGTGGTCTCTCCCCGAGGGCACCAGGCCGGAGGACGTCAACATGATGGAGTCCAACGGCGTCGTCACTTTCATGAACACGTCGCTGCAGGTCATCGCCAAGCCCAGGCTCGACAACCCGGACCTGTACAAGAGGTTCCCTGTCGAGATGTGATCGAACGGTTAGTTTGCTTTGCTGCCTGCTGCCTGCTGGTTATACAGACAGACTGGAGTTCTGCTTTCAAAGTTTCAGCTATAGCTCATGTTGTTGTTGTTGTAAAATTTGAGGTGTTAATTGCCTTGTGAATGAATGAATCAATCGATCAATCTCGTAAAGTTATCAAGAGCAGATCGACTTTTGTAATTTGTACAATATGACTATGTATTTAAGGTGTTTTGTTCAGATAGAATTTTGTAATACAATTAACACGACAAGCGATGTATTTTGAGGTATCATTAATAAATGGCAAAATTTGCTATAGGATATCAAAAAAAACTTATAATTAGCTAGAAGACACCGTAATAACGGATATTTGTTATAAGGCACCGTAAAAAACTGGTAATTGCTGGACACGCACCAGATTATTTTACTATATCCGGACGAATTGGAGAGAGAAACAACTGTGTAAGTACGGTTCTACCCTTCTAATCTTTTAATTCTTCCTTATTCTTTTCTCTCTCCCTCATTCTCTCTCTCTCCGCTCCTTCTTCAAGCAAGCCCGAGGGAGAGTAGAGCTCCGGCAATGGCGTGGGCCGGTGCGGCGCCTCGGCTGGGGCGACGCTACACAGTCGTGCGCAGGGGTTGGGGCCGGCACGACGTGGCGGAGGTGGCGCCAGAGCGCGATAGAGGAGTTCAAGGTGGAGGTGACAGTCTCCAGCGAGGTCAGGTACCAGGCGCACTACACCAAGTGCAAGCTCCCGCAACGTGCCTGCTCAAGCTGCAGCTTGCGCCGTCGGCGGTGGTGTTCCAGAAGGTCAAGTGCAAGCTTGCCACTGCCGACAAGAACTACTAGTGCTAACCTTGTCGTGGGCATCCCCATGGCTGTGCCTAGCTTTGCTAGTGATTACACGATTGGTTTGTTTGTTTCTTTGGTTGAGTTTGTGATTTAATTCCTCTCTGAATTTGTGGTGGATTTGAAGGAATTGCACTATTGCAGTGTTTGATTCAACTCAGTTCTCTAATGATTGTGGAAAGGGAATTTCTCCTCTTTTATTTTCTCTCCCTCATTCTTTCTCTATCTCTCCCTGCTATTTCTTTAAGCAAGCCTGAGGAAGAGGGAGAGCGCTGGCGCCGGCACGGCGAGGCACGGGCCGGTGCGACGCCTTGGCTGGGACGACGCTGCACGGTCGTGTGCAGGGGCAGGGCCGGCACGACGAGTCACCGCTCCGCTGCCCCGTCTAGAAAGAGAGAGGGAGAGAGGAGCTTACATGTGAAGCTCCGCTCACCTCGCCGGTGTTGTGCCCAGGGTGCTCATCTGCCCGCCAACACCAAGTGACGAATCCAACCGGTTTTGGTTCGACCGGGGACCCAAATCTGGGATAGATGGTGAGGCGCAGGGGTACTCCGGTCATTTTGAAAAAAAACTCACCACTTTCAGTCTGGAAATGATAAAATAATATGTCCGGTGTCCTACGGCCAATTGCACAACTTTTGTAGTGTCTATGAGCAGTGTCACATTTTTACGGTGTCTCTCAGCTAATTACATGATTTTTGAGTGTCCTGTAGCAAATTTTGCCTTAATGAATAATAATGTAATGTAATCTGCAATTTCTTTTTTTTTCCTTTTCTGTTCTGTTTCTGTTGAGAAACAAACAATTAAGATAATTATTATGATGATAATATGACGTGGGGGCGACCTTATCTTGAGGCACGTCCAAAAATGTCTGCGGTTGTTACACCTAAACCCGATAAAGCAAAGAGCCCAAAACGAGCGAAGGACACGAGACGCGCTCCCAGCCGTCGGATCCATCCGGAGCCCCGGAAACGGACGGTGGATGGAGACGCCAGCGCCCTCACGTCACGCTACACCCCCCACCAAACTAACGTGGGGCCCACACCATCTCCGCTTCGGGGGTGTGATGGTGTGGATGGATAGAACCAACGGCTGACGTGTGCCCGAACGCGCAACGCGGGGGAGTCCAAGCTACGTGGGCCCCACACCCCCCTTTCCCCTCCTCCTCTCTCTTCAGATCCGCGCGCTGAGGTCACCGTAGAACACGGCAGTGGACCCGGTCCACGGGATTAAGCCGGTGTAGTGTAGACCCGTCGAGGTGGGGCCCACAACATTGGGGGATCGGTCTATGCACCGGGTCCACGGAACGGGTCTCGTGTAGAGGCTCTCTCTCTCTGGGTGGGGTTGGGTTTGCTTCGCTCGCCTCGCTTTGCCCGATTCGGCCGGGGTCAGGGTCACTGGCCGAGCAAATTAGGGTGGAAAATTTTTTTATTTATTTATTTCCGCAAAGAAAAAAAGTTAAATATCCAGTAACGGAAACCCTAATCCCCAAATCACAAATCGATTCGATTCGCTATTTAATGTGGTGTGGTTTTCTTCTCCGATTCGATGTCCTCCTCCGCTCCGGCCCCCTCATCGATCGAGCTCGCAGCCGCCGTGTTCCCCGCCGGGGAAGGTCGTCCTTGTCGTTGGGTGGTGTTCCCGGCGCTGGATTGACGCCATGAGGAAGAAGCTGGACACCCGCTTCCCCGCGGTATGGTTCATATATGCGCGATTTTTTTTTTCAGATTAGAAATTGTTGTTCAGGTGTAGATCCTGCATGCGTGTATATAGATTCTGCAATCGTGATTGGTATGTTTATTTTTTTCCTTTTTGCCTGAGATGTGTTTGTTGCATGCACGCTTGTTTTCGGTGGTTAGGTTTTGCTAATAATTTGATGCAATGAAATTATGATGCATGTCTTGCGTTTTATCTCCCTTGTTTGGCTTCGCCCATCCACATATTAGGACTTTTTTTTTTGTTGTTGTTGTTGTTGTAATTTGCCGGTTTTTTCTGTGTTTTTTTGCGAGCATGATATATTTTTTTTTGTTTTAACAATATCTCTAGTGAGATATAAGTAATGAAATTGCGGTTTTGTGTGGGTGTGATTTTGTATGAAACTGGCTTATTCGATACACATATCCAGAATTCTGGAGCCTGATTGGTAATTATGATGTGAGGTAGCTAGTGAGTATTTGGGGATTCCTAGATCCAGTACTCGTACATTTGCCATGTATGAGGATGCCTGATGTGAGAAATTTTGGTTTAATTTGCTGCTTATTTGCATAGTTTGTAATAATAGACTCTGTTCCATGTGGTCCCACCTCCAACTGTGATCATTAAATAAGGTTATGCTCCTGAGCTTCATGGGAAAAAATAGTTGCCCATATGCATTAACATTTTACTAAATAATACATTATCATGATTTGTTCAATAATACGTCAATCTAATCATCACTATTAATAGTAAAGAAACGTCAATGTGTGTTTTACAGTTCTAATGATAGTACGGACCACCAATCATGTACCTCTTGTTTCAAGCTCTTGATATGATAGGGCTGTCTGAATTAGATGCTTAGATCCATATATTTGATGTAATGTGCATTTTTCCTTGCATGGATGTTCCCTCATTTTGTTAAAGACACATGGAGTCCTTAAATAGAATAAAAGTGCACTATTTATCCTTTTGGCCTCTGCACTGTAGCAAAATGGTATCATGTAGAATTCTACTACTTGCTGCGGGTCTGCTGTATGACAAGTTGTAGCTAAATCCTTATATGCTTAAAGCCATACATTCTGAGGAGATGCTTTCTTAATTAATCTTTGCTCTTACAAGGGCATGCAGAATCCTTTCTTTATATATGTCAAGGCTAATGCTTATAATCTCATCTAACATGCCCTTAAGGTTGACATGGTCAGGGCTCTTTAGTATATGTTAGTTGTAATTATAAAAATTGCACGAATCAGATTCTTTTATTGTTACCAGTTCTCTTTCAGACAATATTCTTATTTTGTTTGCTGTCTATCATGTGTTGCAGCCTCGGATTAAGAAAATCATGCAAGCAGATGAAGATGTTGGCAAGATTGCTTTAGCTGTACCTGTTCTAGTGTGTGAGTTTTCCACTCTGTTTAATCTTCCTTTTATTTTATTATATAGCTATTTAACTCTCAGTAACTTATCAGTATTCGGTTTAGAGGCTCATAATTATTTTCACTACAAACAGCACTCCTTTCTGCCACTAAGAGCTAAGTAGCTTATATTTTAGAGGCCAAAACATACGAGCCTTGGAGTCTATGTAACAGGAAATCATGTTCTGAATGAAAATCGATATTTTCAGTTTCTAAATTACAAATCATACTGCCTGCAAAGCATTATTGATTGTATTAGGGAAGACATAGATCAAAGCTGGCAATTATTGTTGATTAAGGGGGAGGGGGCGGGCTTACTACCAAAGGATGTTAGGTCTTACTTTGGGCTGTTGTAATATTGAAATCAAGTGCATTTGTGTGTACTGTAGCTCCCTGTGGCATTCACACCATCCTTAATCATGTAAGCCCATTCTCCTTCAAATTTCACATTGCATGTCAGCTGCACTTTCACCACCACATCTTTATTTTGGATTCATCTCTAGCGACCTACTCTACATCTCTGCCATATTAGAATCAACCGGATCCTATATGAGCCTGCATGGCCATGATTTCTTTATTCCCCTGATATCCACCTCGCTTTTTCTTTTTTCTTTTTTCTTTTTTTGCATGAGTCATGGTGGCAGAAGTTGGGGAGCAATGGGGTTGGCATTGTTGTTTGGATAGGAAGAGCAGTCAGGTATGATGGGGGTTGAATTTGGTGAGGCATGGTGAGGGGAACTAGAGAAGGGAGATTTTGGAGAAGAGTGTAGGAGCGGGAGAACCGGTGTCCAAATGGTGCAGCATTAAAGAACATTAAATCAACTGGAT
This sequence comes from Oryza meridionalis, assembly GCA_000338895.3. Lineage (NCBI taxonomy): Eukaryota > Viridiplantae > Streptophyta > Magnoliopsida > Poales > Poaceae > Oryza > Oryza meridionalis. The sequence continues at coordinate 24,548,229 of CM002528.2, forward strand.
AAAATATAGATAATTTGGCTTTATGGCACGGCATGGATTAAGTAAAAACATTTGGATGTGGGCCCATATTTAGCTTTCCTGGAGGAAGATAAAAAGGTAAACGAGTGAATGTAAAAAAGGATAAAATAGCTCCATGCATTTCTTTGCAAGTTATAGATTTAATTTATTTGTTTGCACTTGGGTGCTTTCTTTTCTCTTCTGCTAGTATGCTTCTTTGTTTTCTTCGATTGATATGTATCTTCTAGTGTTGGCATAAGATTGGCACCATCTGTAACTAAGCATATTCTTCACTTTGACACGTTGGCAAGCATGTTTTCCTTTTCCATCTGATTTGATTTAACTTATTATGATTTGTTTTATCAATGTATGATGTGTCTTTCAGGCTTTCACTTTGCATATATTTCATTATTGTCCATCGTTGCAGCAAAAGCATTGGAATTATTTCTGCAAGACTTGTGTAATAGGACATATGACATTACAGTGCAAAGAGGGGTCAAGACTGTGAGTTCTTCCCATTTGTAAGTTTTGTTGACCTTTCCATGTTTTTTTATGAATCAATGGAGCTATAGGCGGAATTTAACGACTCTTGATTAGGATGCCTGAGAACCTTTTTTCCTTGTCATTAGGTTTTTGTTAATCATAGGTTTTTGTTTCAAGCTATCTACTCGTTTTTTTTTCTTTGGGAAGTAGCATGCTCTTTTGCAAGTTTCTGAGGTGTGTGCTGTTGTCATAATCTGTTCCTGTACCTTGATCCTAGAATGCATTTTTAAGCATGTGTTGTTGTCAGATCATGAAATCCAGTATTTTGCCTCCTTTTTTTCAGGAAACAATGCATACATAGTTATAATGTTTATGATTTCTTGAGGGATGTCGTCAGTAAAGTTCCAGACATGGGTACATCTGATGCTGGTGTTGATGATAAACTTGGCAAAAGGAGGTAAAAACCTTTTCGTTTAATAGTGTCTGATGTTCAAATCAATTTTTGTTCAGCAAGCTTTAATGAGTGCTGAAATTCATCAGGAAAACTGCTGAAGATGACAGTGAAGAGGAATCAAAGCGGACAAGAAATGTTAGTTTCTCCATTGTCTTTACCTTTATGTGGATGTTGCACATTTCACAATTTATGTCCTTTTTGCATTCTTAGTATTTGTATCAGCACTTGAAAGAATTCTTTACTCGTCATTCCGTTCATACATAATTAAAACAAATCACCTTTGATTTTCATCTTATTCACTAATAAGGTTGTATGCATGCAGGAGGCAGCAAGCCAGACAAGCACTGGAAGAGGGCGTGGGAGGGGTCGGGGAAGAGGCCGACGTGGTGGGCGTGTGTCTGAGAGGGAGATTATTTCCGCTTACGATAAATTTGAGGAGAACCATGAGTTTCCTCCAGGTCAATTTAGCAAGCCTTCTCAGCTGAAGGTAGATGTTTCAGTTGATGGTACAGATGCAATTGAAACAAAGGAGGCTACCCCATTAAGCAACGCAAGAGCTTCTCTAAGGAACATTGACTTAAACATAGAGCTTACTGACTATGATGATGAGGGTTCAGCTCCACTGGAGGTCCAGCCTCCAGCTCCGGCAGCAGGTGTGGTTACAACCTCTTCAGGACCACTTGTTTCGGAGGTGAATGAAGAGGCGAAGACCAAAGACTTCCTAGGATGGCAATTGCCTGAGCTGACCAAGATGGCCATGGACCCTGTTCAGTTTGCCTTGTCTTCAAACCATAGGTTAGAGGAGGATGAGGATTATGACAATGAAGAATGACATGACTTGCCCCTTTTAGGTTAAGAAGCTGATAGATAGGCATGACTTTTGTCTATTGTACATCCTTGTAGCCCAGCTTAACTCTGTAGCTGATCTTGTATAATATGTGTACCTGCTGAAGCTGCAGTAGTTTAGGATGTTACAGAGGTTTATCGTGCTGAAGTTGCAGTAGTTTAATTAGGATGTTACAGAGGTTTATCGATCGATAGCTAGCAACTATGTTAACAGACAGATTCATCAGTTGTGCATCCTATCTGATCTCCAGTTTATGATAGTTTGCAATGTTCCTGTTCAATTGGTTTAGCTTGTCTGTTTGTCCATTGCTGTATTCCCTGTGGCTACTTTATCAGGGTGCTGAATTTTACTGAAACAGTGAGCTTGCAGGCTGTTGCAGCCAGACTGTTTCCTTCTCCCAAAGGAGAGTGATACAGGTATGATGAAATTGTGAAAAGTGAAAGTGAAAGCTTATTACAATTTACAAGCAAGCAATTGGCCATGGCCAAGAACACAAGGAGACTGCGAAAATGCTACTGCATCATTATGGTGTATTGCACTAGGAAATACAGAAGGGATATGTCTATTATGATCCGGCAAAGCAGCATGTTTTATTCATCATATTACACCTTCCAGCGAGACCAGTAACATGTTCGAGTAGCAGATAATTGGACCACTGGATGGCTCTGCTTTAAGCCGACGATTCAGCAGCCGGACGATGATATATGCACCTGAAATTATCAGCACTGAAATTATCAGTCTCCTGCCAATGATGAAGAACCATTTGCAATTCGCAAAGCACAAAGCACGGCGATTAATTCAAGAAACGATGAACGAGAGAGAGGTTTGAGAATTTGATCTTTTACGTTAGGCGGTGGTGTCGTCGAGGGGCTTGAAATCCTGGAGCTGCTTGAAGTTCTCCCACGCCCTCTCCCACACCTTGGCCTCGTACAGCTTCTTGGCGCCGCCGGGTTCCTTCACCTCGACGGTGAGGTAGTGCATGAACCCGCCCACCACTTGCTGCCTCACCTTCACCACCCTCTCCAACTCCAGCATCGCGTTCTGCAATTAGCTTAGGGGGTGTTTATATTAGGGATGCAACGTTTTAACATGTCATATAGGGTATTATATATAGTATCGTATGTGGTGTTCGGATACTAATAAAAAAATAATTACAAAGGTACTAATAAAAAAACTAATTATAAAATCCATCAGTAACCCGCGAGACGAATTTATTAAACCTAATTAATCCGTCATTATCATTTGTTTACTATCACACTATATTATCAAATCATGGAACAATTAAGCTTAAAAGATTCGTCTCGCAAATTAGTCGCAATCTATATAATTACTTATACATTTGTACAAATGTTCGTTACGACATATTGTAAACTTTTTATGTGGAAAGTAAACAGGCCGTTATTGTATTTTATATTTTTACCACAATCCACAAGGAGATCCACGCAATTAACAAGGGGAAAAAAGAAGGGTGCGGGTGTTCTTAAATCTTACGGCCTTGCTGTTGTGCTCGGCGACGGCGAACCGGGCGAGCTCGACGGTGCTGAGGTCGTTCTCGCGCCCGGCCGGCGCGTCGTGGATGCCGCCCACCTTCACGCCGCGTGGCTGCAGCGCCTCCTCGGCCATCGCCGCCGCTACGATCAGGCGGCGACCGGTGGAGAAGAAGAGGGGAACGGGAACGGCAGCGAGACGGAGACGAGGACGACGACCACCACCAGCAGCAGATGTAGTGAACACCGATTTCGCGAAGAGAGATGATGCCCGCATAGATTGAAGCGGACAACGTGGGGGGCGGGCGATTTTTATAGCGAAAAGGGAGGATTTCTTTTCTTTTCTTCTTCGCGTTGATTTGCTCGTGTCGTTTCGGCGACGATGCGATTGCGATCAGCGATCGCGACAGCCACGGGGGGCAAGTTTGATGCGTTTCTATGCTTAGCGCGGAAGGCAGCGGTGAAGACGAAGTAATGACGCGGGGCGCTATCGGTATGTGGAAGACGGGAAGCAGAGTCCCGCTTCCTCTATTATGGGCCGCAGCGCCATCACGCCCACATTAGACCATGGAATGGAACAAGTTCACTTTAGATTTCTCGTTTTTACGTCGAGCTCGAATTGCATCCTCAAATCGCAATACCAGAAATATTTCTGATTCCGCCATCTTTCCCCGGAGCTCACACGCTTGCATCCGCCGCGGGCCACCAACGCTCCCTCACTGCTACCGCCTCAGGCGAACGGGCTCACCGGTGGCCACCCCTCTCCTTGCCGGCAACGAGGTCCTAGGGAAGAGGTGGGAAGTCTAGGTCCCACTTTTTTTTTATTAGGATATCATATCCATCCATATTTCCTTAAACCTTATTTAACCTGGTTTTAAAAGATATGGGTTTATTTCTGGTGTTGCGGTTATATAATTCGATGAAGGATTACACATACAGGTGGACTTTCAACGAGACTTTAATGCGATCAGTGATGTGTCACTGGTTTCCGTCTCTTAGAGTGCTCCCTCCGTTTCATATTATAAGACTTTCTAGTTTTGTCTATATTCATACAGATGTTAATGAATCTAAACACACATATATATCTAGATTCACTTTTATATATATATATATATAAATATATATATATATATATGAATGTGGGCAATGCTAGAAAGTCTTATAATATGAAACGGATGAAGTATTTGTTAGGGAATGCATTTATATTAATGCGATCAGTAATGTGTCACTGGTTTCCGCCTATTACAGTATTTGTTAGGGGATGCATTTATAGGGTGTAAGTGTGGTGTTGTATATGTAGTGATGGGTGTGCGTGTGCTGTGCGTGTAATCTTAACAAAAATTATCCTTAGACCATTACCGCTATGGGCTGGTGTGTGGGACATTCAGCCCAAGAATCTTACTTGGCCACGCTCTATCGACTTCGTGCAGAATAAGTTCACTTTAGGTCTCTTAATTTGTAAACGAATTCGAAATTCATCCCTACACCACAAAATCAGGTACAGTACATCCCCCAACTTATAAAACCGTGCAAATGAGGACCCTCGGCGGTATTGTTCCCGGTTTTAGCTGACGTGACGCCTACGTGGCACTCCATTTACTAGGTTTTCGTTCCACGTGACATTAACGTGGCGTTTACGTGGCAATTCAATTCAAAAAAGTAATAAAATCCATGGGACCCACTTCAGTTACAAAAATGAATAATAAATGGTGGGGCCCACGTGGCCCCACATGTCATCCTCACTACTCCCCTTTCTCCCTGTCTACCTTTTTCTTTTCTTTTTTATTCTTTTTCTTCTTTTGCTTTAGAAGATGGCAATCGGCGGCCGACGCGAGTGTCGTGCCGGCGGAGAGGGCGGCCGACGAGTGAGGAGTTGCGGCACGCGCTGGCCGAAGGGGGGAGCGGTGCGCGACAGTCGGCGGGTGGGAGGGAGAGGAGCGGCGGCGCGCGCCACGCTAACGGAGAGAGCGGCGCGCGCCACGCCGACGAGAGAGGAGGCAGCACGCGCCGCCCGACGGGAGGGAAGGAGAGGAGCAGTGGTGCGAGGGGGTCGGCGGCCAGTGGGAGGGCGGAAGAGGAGCGGCGGCTCACTGGCCTCTCCGTCCTGGTCGGCATCCCTATCTCCGCCCCCCTGTGGAGGAAGAGCTGCGTAGTGGGCAGCAATCAGCGACGGTCCCCGCCCACCTCGCTGGCCGCCGCATTTTTCCCTCTCCGCGTGCGCTCGCCGGCCGTCGAGGAAGGATGGTCGGTAGGGAGAGAGAGAAGGAGTTGCCGGTCCCTCCTCTCCCATCATCCATGGATAGAGAGGAGGGTGGGACCCACTATTTTTTTATAACTGACATGTGTGCCCCACATTTTAGTTATTTTAATTTTTTTATATTTTGCTTCCAGTTCCACGTCACCGTCATATAGGATGAGAACAAAGTCAAACCAGCCACGTAGGTGCCACATCAGGCAAAACCACCATCGAAACCGCTGAGGTACCTGCTTTGTACCGGTTTTGATAGTTGAGGGACACGTTGTATCTGGTTTTCTCGTTGAAGGACAAATCTCGGATTCGTTGACAAGTTAAGGGACCTCAAGTGAACTTATTCCGCTTCGTGCTGCTTCGGCCTAATTCCAGCGCCGATTCGTGGACCCCCAAACACGGCCCCGGTAAAATCATCCCACCAACAAACCCACCAAAAGCAACGCACGCGTGGCGTCATCTCTCGTGCTGCGGTTGGACTTGCACCCATCCATCACGCGAGTCAAGGAACCAAGTGGATGCCCACGACGACGTCGTCGCGTCGGTGTCTCCTCCTCCTCCATCCGGCGCGCGCGAGGGCCACCACACCACGCTGTCCCTACTTGGCTACTAGGAGAGTAACCCCCAACAACTCGCCCGGCGGCCACTCACCAACCACTCCCGGCGTCGCGTTGAGAGGCGGACGACGACTGCGTGCGCAGCCATCGCCCATCGCGGGGAAGTCGCGATCACGCGCCCGGCCACCACTACTGCTACTGCTACTACCGGGTCTCGACCTGGCCATCCCACCGAACTATTGTCTTCTATTCAAGGAGATGGATTCTAATCTCTCGGGTCAGGTGGACGTCCACCCGTTTCTTGCATGCCACTTAAATAATTATAAAAAAATTTCAAAAAAATTTGTAAGATAGGTTAATATGTAATATATCATTTCACAAACATGTAAGTTTTCAAATTTAACTTCTACAAGCTATAACAAAAATAACAAATTAAACTCTAACTAATATATGTATATTCACAGGCAAATTTGTTATTTTTGTTACAACTTGTAGAAGTCGAATTTGAACTTGCATGTTTATGAGACGATATATTACATGTTAACCTATCATGTTAATTTTTTTAAAAAATTTTTATAACTATTTAGTTGATATGTAAGAAACGGGTAGACATTCACCCGAGTGTTTAAAACCATTTCTCTCAATTCAATTCTTTTTTCTCTCTCACGCGGACACGCGCTCGTGAGCCGTCACAGCTTGCTTGGTCTTGTGCACAGGTGCAGCTAGCCTCTTCAGCTTTGGGTTGCAGAGTTGGGCACGGTAGTAGCTGGATGGATGGGAGAAGGGAATCGTTTTGACTCGGTATTATAGCGTGACACGCACTTCCGTGGACTGGACTTTGTTTCCGTTTCACCTTTGGGGGAGAAACTCTCTTCCTTGTAGACATTGGATTCTGAAGAACTACGGAAGGATAAGATTTGGATTCTGAAGAACTACATAAAAGTGTTCTCCATTACATTTTTCTAACTTCCACTATCTTCTTTTACACGCGCACATTTTTCAAACCAATAAACAACGTACTTTTTTTAAAAAAAAAATAAGAAAGTTACTTTTAAAAATCATATTAATTTATTTTAAAGTTTTTAAACTAATATTTAATTAATTATGTACTAATCTGTTGATATATTTTGTGAAAAAGTGCAGTCTCAAACAAGGTAACATTCTTGTTTCTGTAGGCCCTCTATGCTTGATATTAGGGTTCCTTTGCAGTAAACTACATTAGTTCAAAAAAGAATTGAATTTTTGTAAATTTTGGTTATTTTTTTTCATTGTTCACGCAGTGACCATGCGGGGCTGTAACCCCAAAAACCGGTAAGGTAATCCTTGAACGGTTCTATGTTAGCTCAAAATCATATGTTACACTATTTGTTTACTGTATTTTTTTAAAAAGAAAACTCAACATAACTGATATGGTAAATCTTGAATGGACGAAAATACATAACATTTATGGCATCATGTAATACAAATAACGGACCGACACAAGCCGCGCAAAACGAAATAGAGAGAGACTATCAGCATCATATGAAAGAATCGGAACGATCATCATATAGCTCTAAAAAAACGATCGTCATATTCATATTTCATAGGAGAGGTAGCTAGTCCCTCTCTGGACACTGTAGAAATCTTAACATTTGCTGGATGGGCAGGTGAAGGTGTGGCAATGGCAATACCGCTCTGCCCCGGGAACCATCATGTCAGTGTCAAAAGTGTCAGCTAGGCTGGCCCTCCCGGAAACGCGTCAAAGTGCAGCACTTTTGCCCCGGATGGCCCGGGAGAAACCCCACAAAAACCGCCCCGACTCCAAGCAAGGGATCGATCATCCGCCGAACCGCTACCAAAACGAGTCGGTGCCTGCATTTCACCCGGATTTTTTTTGTCTTTTCTCTCGGCGGCTAGCTTAGCAATAGCTTGGCAATTATGAACGGGGTTAGTACAAAATTAAGCTACATTATTCTCCCTCCATTCCAAAATATAAGACACAACCATTCTTAATCTAAAGACCAACTAATAATTAATATCTCACTGTTGTCATGAATCACCCCAATTAATACAATATATGCAACCAATAGAATTAAAGATCTTGTGAGTATAGGATTTAAAATAATAATAATTTAGGGGGGAGAATATGCTAATTAATTACATGCGTGCAAGTCCTATATTATGAAACCACTTTAAAAAGTAGTTGTGCCCAGTGGCGGAGCCAGGAATTTAAAACTTTGGGGTCAATTGCTAGTGGTTTGTATTTAAGTGGGGTCATTTCTCTTTATTATTTTGGATTTATACATGATAATTGAGGTTTATAGGACGTTTTTCGAAAAGCTATGGCCGACCCCACAGAAATGGCCTAAATCCGCCACTAGTTGTGCCCTGTATTTTGGAATGGAGGGAGTAGAAGCTAACAATTAATTTTGTTTATCGATCAGAGTGTCGTCGATAATTGATGCAGGTCTCATTTCGGTCGTTCTCCTGACAAAGAAAGAGTTGTCATTACTGCTTATACTTGCTTAGTGCTTGATGGCATGAAAGAGAGTTTTAGAGAGGTAGATGAAACCAAGCTGTAGACCAGAAAGTTGGTTGGCACTTCATTGGTTGACACTTGACAGAGTTAGGCCTAACAGTGCAGTAGAGTACATGGGAATATTTTTCTTTTTTTGCTCCAATTATTGATAGAGCAGTGTGTCAATAACATTGAAGTAATCAAGTGGCCTAATACAACCAAGGCTTTGCGTTTCTGAACCTTTGACATGTTCAACAGTTAATAAGAGCAGAATTGACACTTAAATATATAACTACAGATCCACCGACTGACTGACCGATTCGTTGTGCATCGACTGCTGCTTCCTGAGAGTTCTCAAAACTGATGTTATTTTGACTTTGTCACGAATTACTATGCATAAGTAAGTATTTGTGAGATTGACCTTGCAGTTGCAGGTGGTGAAAGAATCGTAGGCTGTGTTTAGGTCATACCGAAATTAAAAGTTTGGTTGAAATTGAAATGATGCGAAAAAAAAGTTGAAAGTTTGTGTATAGAAAAGTTTTAATGTGATGAAAAAGTTGAAAGTTTAAAAATAAAAACTTTGGAACTAAACACGGCCGTAGATTCGTAGTGTTGAAATCTTCAGACATGGTAGCAGTACTTGTTCAGTCTTCCTCAACGTCGAACTTTTTGGAACTCTACAACATAAGATTCTCCTGAAAAATACGAATAAAACCATACTAAAAGCGCTTTATTTATCGACCCATAATGGTTTTCACATTACTTGATGTTCATATGAATGTAAAAATATTAGTACTCCTATGCGTTACTCAACTCAGTTTTACCCCTGCGTAATTAACCTACATGTCTTTTTTTTAAGAACAAACCTACATGTCAGTTCCTCTTATCTCTCCCGTTACATAGAAATGGAAAAACGATTACTTGCCTACCACTCTACTTTTCTTTCTCAAGACTGTCCCATTTATTTTCGAATGGCTTCTCCTTTCACAGCATAATGCTATGATATATATAGCTTAACAGAAATTGGCATATGCGGAAAATGCCGTATTTTTAAGCTGAAGTGATGCTTGCAAACGTTCTTATATTAAGTTCTTAACCAAAGCACGAAACTGCGTGGTTTTACAACTAGTGCATGTTTAATTATCAGCATTGACTACATTGGCAAATTAACTGTATCTAATTAATACTACTATCTAATATTATGGTTGAAGCACAAAAATAACAATGTTTTTAACAAACTCAGGGATGAGGCAAAACGAACTGTTTTTTTAAGAAGCATTTTTCTTTGAAAATAGGCATGTGCATATATAACACAGTATGCCATCAAACAAAAATGGTAAGATATATTCAAATTGACTATGTGGTTTTTTCTTTGGGTCTTGACCAACAACCGAAATCTGCTGGTTTAACCAAAGTAGGAAATTATTTTGTACCACTTGGATTGTTGCCACTTTTTCTGATGATCTGTTGGGAACAATTTGGCACTACCAACTCCGCTTGTCTGCATGCTGCGGCCTAAGCATGCTTATTGGTGAGTACTTAGCACACATTTATTTTATAACCTAGTATGAGCTGTTCATGTGCAACAGTACATGCAAAGTCATCCTGCATGTACAATACCAAGTTTACAATGCAGATAATATTGTTATTCATGTGAGAATTAAAGTGCTTCATGTAAATTTACTACAACAATCATATACAAAATCCTATTATTAAACGAAGTTCTTAATTAAGATCCGTTCAGCCTTCTCAAAGACTTGCATACAAATATTTCCAAAAAAAAAAAACCTTACATATGCAGACTAATACCTTTTGCAATTAATGTCTTTTCTTGAAGTGATAACATACACGCCTCATTGCACAAAATAGAGTATGGCTTTATCCTAAAAAAAAGAGTATGTTCCTTATGGCGGTGAAATTAGTCTGTCTCACCATCACCGTCCACTGATATTTGGACCTCACAAAGTATAGACCACATACTCTGTAAGCTCAAAATCTTTCATATATATCACGGCAAATAACAGTTCATACCTTAATAATATACTCCTAGATAGTAGCTCACAATTCACAGCTCAACTTGCTAACACAAGAAGAAGTTAAAAGAGATTCATAAAAAAAAAAAACAAAAAAAGAAAGAACAAAAGACAAGTCAAAAGCGTCCCCGTCAAGCCCAAATTAAAAAAAAAATAAAAATCCCCAACCAAAACCAGTCGATTTTCCACGTGGCCAACGCGCCCAGTCCAAGCTCCCCCTCCTTCACCTAAACCCCCCCACCCCTTCCCCACCTCCTCCCCCCAAAATCATCAGATCCGCCTCCGCCTCCTCCTCCTCCTCCTCCTCCCACCCCTCGCCGATCCAGATCCATCGCCGGGGAGGCGCCAGCCATGGCCGGCGGCGGGGGCGCCGGCGGCATGTCGGAGTCGGTGCTCCGCAAGGTGCTCCTCTCCTACTGCTACGTCGGCGTCTGGATCTTCCTCTCCTTCGCCGTCATCGTCTACAACAAGTACATCCTCGACCCCAAGATGTACAACTGGCCCTTCCCGATCTCCCTCACCATGGTCCACATGGCCTTCTGCTCCTCCCTCGCCGTCGCCCTTGTCCGCCTCCTCCGCGTCGTCGAGCCGCCGTCGTCGCCCGCCATGACCCCGCAGCTCTACACCTCCTCCGTCGTACCCATCGGCGCGCTCTACGCCATGTCGCTGTGGTTCTCCAACTCGGCCTACATCTACCTGTCCGTGTCCTTCATCCAGATGCTCAAGGCGCTCATGCCCGTCGCGGTGTACTCCATCGGGGTGCTCTTCAAGAAGGAGACCTTCAGGTCGTCCTCCATGCTCAACATGCTCTCCATCTCGTTCGGCGTCGCCATCGCCGCCTACGGGGAGGCGCGCTTCGACGTCCGCGGGGTGGCGCTGCAGCTCGCCGCGGTGGCGTTCGAGGCCACGCGGCTCGTGCTCATCCAGATCCTGCTCACCTCCAAGGGCATCTCGCTCAACCCAATCACCTCGCTGTACTACGTCGCGCCGTGCTGCCTCGGCTTCCTGCTCGTGCCGTGGGTGTTCGTCGAGCTGCCCAGGCTGCGCGCCGTCGGCACGTTCCGCCCGGACTTCTTCGTGTTCGGGACCAACTCGCTCTGCGCCTTCGCGCTGAACCTGGCGGTGTTCTTGCTCGTCGGCAAGACCTCCGCGCTCACCATGAATGTCGCCGGGGTGGTCAAGGACTGGCTGCTGATTGCCTTCTCGTGGTCCGTGATCCGGGACACGGTCACGCCGATCAACCTGTTCGGCTACGGGATCGCCTTCTTGGGGGTGGCATACTACAACCACGTCAAGCTGCAGGCGCTCAAGGCGAAGGAGGCGCAGAAGAAGATCAGCCAGGCTGATGAGGAGGCTGGCTCGCTGTTGCAGGAGCGCGATGGGCACAGTGATCGCAAGAGCGATAACCAGGCATAGAGCCACCACCAGATCTGATCCTGGCACACACAAATTGGTTGGTTCTAAATCCGGCTGTGTTATCTCTTTTGGTTGCACTCTCAATGTGTTTGTTCTTTACCTTGATCCGTTGTAGGAGAGCAATAAATTATGGAGTAAAATGTGATCTTTTACATTTAATAGATGGAAAAATGTGCGATCTTTTATAGTTAACACACCTGTATTTTTTTATTTATTACTGAAATGCTATATATGTTTACTGGAGTACTAGAGAAGTGTAAAACATATACTATCTGAAATGCTTTGTTGCAATAGCCTTTGTAGTATATATAATCACTATATCCGCTTTGTTGCCACTAAGAAAGCTTGGGCCCTATGTAATGTTGCGTGAGACATTGCTAAAGTACTCTTGAATGTTGTTCATTTCCTTGGTATGTATCCCTTTGTTCTAATTATGTTGGATGTTGTGCAGGGTATCTGGTGCAAAGTGCAAAAGACTGTAGTTTGGTTGGTCTACGGTTGCTTTCAAGGAGGTGGACACCAGTTTGTTCTTTCACTTATTTAACTTTAGTTGGATCTGGAGGGCAAATCAAGGGAATTTATTGGTTTAGGAAAATACTTTGCACTTGCACCTACTTTCTGGAGGACTAGAGTAAACTTTCATGTTACCCTGTTATTTATTCAGCTATTTTTGTTCCAGAGAAAGACAGCCTCGTTGCCTCTCTCGCTCATTGCCTAAAATTTATTTGTTCTACTAGTAGCCTAGGTACTAAAAATGTACTTCTACATATTGGTATTTTGGTGGTTATCTTCTATATATAATGAGCTTACTGTAATATTATAATCTACTGCTGTGTATTTCTACCTTTTCAATTTGAATGGTTTATCAACTTGATGCATCTATCCGTCAATTGTTTCTTGGTTCATAGATGGCACTTTTTGTTAGTAACTTGTATGCTGTTAGTGCTTTCATAGTGCACTGTACTGAGTAATGAACATACATATAATTCTTTTTTTTACTAGATTATTGGTGGTCTTATTGATTAGTCTTCAGCATCACTTGCGTTGTACTGAAATTCAGAACCATAGCATCGGAAAAATAGGGTTGCATAATATGCCTGTTCAATTGAGCGCTGAATCAGCTGTTTTGCTCTTTATAAATGAATAATTTCACTGATTAATTGTCATTCAGAACCACCTCAATAGCTTTGGAATAATGATAGTATAGTACATTTTTGTACCTTTTAGTAGATTTGATCCACCAACATAGCTAGGTTGGTGGACATATTAAGCTTAGTTGCATTGATTGTGTGCTGTGCCATGGTTTCAATCACTTCTTAGCTATTAATCATAGCAGCAATTAGGTGTGATGGTGGGTTCTCTTGTCTTCATAAATGAAGTCGTAGTATGAAATTTCAGTTGTTTGATCTTGTTCGTACTGGAGGGAAGCTCACTGAAGTCGACATATTGATAAATTTTGGTTTGGTTTAGAATAGCTATCAAATGTGTTGGGGCTGAGACTTTCAAGAATGCTGGGATCCTGACACGTGTTTGCCCTGGACATTGACCTTGATTTGGTGCATCAACTACGCAAGAATGTTTGGTTGTGTTGTTGCTCACTCAATGCTTGTATATACAGCCATGGGGATCTGTATCTCGTTTACTTGGTTCTTAATTCCTTAGTTTAGGAGTTGTATCTTGTTAAACATGTTACCTGAAGCAACACGACCATTGATAATTGGGTTGCTTCAGACAGCGAGAAGGAACGGTGAATTGCTAGCCTCTTGTTTGATCTTCTTTGTTGTTTCCGAAGCACACGAGATTGTTTTGCAGCAAATCTCTTGTATTCTTGTTTGGACGCTACGCAAGTGCTGCGATTTTTGTCATGCCTGTGAACGGGACCATATGGAATGGCATGTGCGGTGAGGCTAGTCTGGGCTAGTGTATGCTCTATCCCTTCGAACACAAGGCAAACGACAGATAAGTATAGTACTACTATGTTTTTTTACTGTTAAGTTGTTACAGGAGTGAAATCCTTGTTACATGCTGATGAGATGAGTGAGAAGCTTGACCCTAGAGCATGGTTCAGTGTAGTAGTAATGCTAATCATTTACAGTCAAGTAGTCAAACTAATCCCTTCAAACACAAGGCAAACGACCGATGTGTTTATTCACTCAGTGAACTACTTGTACTGTAGAAATTGTTGGGCGACTCAAATTCTTTTCTCATGCTAATGAGTGATAGCCAATTCTTGTCTCATGCTAACGAGTGAGATAGCCTTGACCCATCGTTTCTGCATGGCTTGGTGTAATAGCAGTACTACATATCATTTCCAGTCAGCCATAATTGGCAGCGGTGTTCGTTGTTAAGAGACGTGCAACCTCTCCTCTGTACAACATTGTACTGTACAAATGTACTGTACAACATTGTACTGTACAAATGTATCATCGTCATTTATACTACTGTAATGGAGTAGTACTACGGTACCTCTGTTACAGGATTCAAGTCGATTTACCCCTCTGCTACAGCGATTTACAGGGAGCAGTATCTAACACACACAAAAATGACACTCCCTGTTTATAACTCCCTAGTAATCCATTTCCTTGATCTAACAGACAAATCTCGAGCTAAATTGCTGTGCAGTGTTGGCTCGAGCAATGTTAACACGACTGTACACAATACATCAGATAAAATACACCTATGCAGCAGCCAGTCAGGAACGAATTGCATGTATTGTGCAGGCACCTCGTCGTCTGAAATGCGGCGTGCCAAACATCACGCGGGAATCAGATCGCCCCGAGCAAAAGCGGAGCGATGCCATATGCTCTCGCACGCCGCGCCCACTACGCGATTAGGGACTAATCAACGTACAACTACATGTGAAGTGAAAGGCACAATTCAACAAAAGGCGCACAGCGCAATCCTCCTGATCTGCTTCTGATCCGGTAAAAACAGCTGACCTAAGCTGCGTAAACAGTGAAAAAATGGAGGTAAAAAAAAAAAACTACCTGTAATGCTTCACATGGCGGGCCTGCCTCGTAGGCGCCGGGCTGACACGCGGCCGGCCGGAGGAAGTGGGAGGCTCACGTCGGCGGCGGCGAATGTCTCGTCGTCGCTGTGGTTGGAGTCGGAGTCGGCGCTGCGCTCGCCGTCGCTGGAGGAGGAGGAGGAGAGGCGGGCGAGCCAGCAGCTGCCGTGGAGGTGGCCGCTGACGCAGACGAAGTACTCGAGGCGGCCCTCGTTGGCGCCGAGGCGGCGGCACGCGCTGCGCGGCGCGAGCCCCGCGGCGGTCATGCTCCACACGCGGGCGCCGCAGTAGGGGCAGCGGACGCGCGGCTCCAGCGGGGCGCGGTGGCCGACGAGGAAGGCGCGCGTCCGCGACCGCATGAACCCGCGGTACACGCCGCGGTACGCGCCCACGACGTCGTCGTCGGACGCGGCGCCGGCGGCGGCCGCCGCGTGCTCGCACGGGTCCGACACGAACAGCAGGTCCCCCGCGCACCGCCGCGACAGGAAGCTCCGGCCCGACGTCTTGGAGAACCGCGACACGGGCGCGAAGTGACCCGGCACGGCGGCGCCCGCCGCGCCGCAGCAGAAGAAGAGCAGCTTCGCCATCGCCGGCCAGCCTCCCCCGATGCGCCCCGCCGCCGCCGCCACCGCCGCGGTCGGGCCCGACAGCGCCGACACCATCCGCGGCGCCCTCGACACGCAGAGCTCCCGCCACAGCACCCGCTCCGCCACCGCCCGCAGCCGCCGGCTCACCCTCGCCACCACGCACAGCTCCCTCGGGTCCCAGTTCAGCGCCCGGAACACCAGCTCCAGCACCTTCTCGTCCATGATCCCCGCGTTCACCCCCCTCGTCCTCCCCGCAATGCCACCACCACCACCACCCTCCCACTCTCCGGCCACCGCCGCGTCGCCGCCGGCATTGCCACTGCCGCTCAATCGCCTCATGCTCATACGCGTGCGCCGCCGTGACACACCCTCTCGCTCTCGTCGGCGACTGCCTCGCCACGACACGGTCGCATTACTCCTATCCAAAGACGAACCGGTTATATCCTCGTGCGGCGTCAGGTCGGCCCGGACCGGACGCACCCGATCCTGACCGTGCCCTCCACCACGCGACAAATGGACCACTCCTCGTTAATCCCCAATAATTAGCGGCTCGCCGAAGCGACTAAACCCACGATTACACGCTAATCACTCGCTTAATCCTGCCTGCCTTGGAGGAATCACACGCTCGCCGCCGCCGCTGTTGCGGGCGAGTACACTGGACAAAAATATCTTCTCATTTTTGCGAAGTCCAATCCGTGTTGCGTCACGCGGGGCTTTGCTTGACGCATCTGTAAAAACCGAAACCGCCTTCGACGACGGGGAGGGAGGACACGTGTCCTCGGCGCGGTGCGGTAGCGCGCCACGTGGCTCGTTTCTGGGGGACACGTGTCGGGCATCCGGGTGATTTCCGTCGTCTCGGATTTAAATCCGTTCCGGATTTCTTGATCCCTTCTTCCGGTGGTGGTCCGGTGCCAGCGAGGCCGACACGTGTACTCCGGCGAGCAGCGGTGGGGCCCGCTCCGATGGAAATATCTCGGGGGTACGTGGCGATGCAAGAGTTGGTTTGGGGGACACGTGGCGCGCTGAAAGGGTGGAGAGAGATTTGGGGGGCCCTGATGGGCCGTGATGACGGGACATGGGCAGATCCGGACCGAACACGTGGTGCGGTTGTTAACATTAGCTTATTGTGCGTTTTGCTTTTCTTTTCGGCTAATCACATCCTGCATTTTGGAGCAGCCGTCACTTTGATGTGCGTGTTTCAGAAAAAAAAAAGAGTTTCAATGCTTATTTTAAGAAAAATAATTTCTTCGATAGTTTGATATAACCATTTCTGAAAAATTTAAGAAAACTTTGGTCAAACATCATGGTTAGCATTTTCTCTGTCCCATAATAAATTTACTTTTAGCTTCTTCTTTATTTAAAAAATCGTTTTTAAAGTAATTATTGAATTAGAGTTTTGTAAAAGTTATAAGTAATTATATTAGAATAGATAAAATAAAAAATAATTGTATTAAGATTTGATAAAATAGATGTATTTTAGTTTTTTTAATGGATATATGTGGATGGATGAAAAATTATTTTGAGACGGAGGTAACACCAACCTCTAGCCCGTGCTTGTTCCAGCTGATAATCTGAAATTTTCTTTTTTGTTATTTTCATGTCATAATCCCTTCGTTTTTGGTGAAGGCCGAGAGCTGGGTAGGGGTAATCATTTGCTTGTGGTTTTACTTTCCCGAAGAGGACAAAGTATACACGTTGCTTTCTGAAATTTTTACATTTTGATTCTTTTTGAAAACTTATTTTACAAATAGATCCATGAAAAAACTTAAACTGGAAATGGTCCTTTTCGGGACGCCAGAGTGGCTGGCGCCGTACCCCAACATGACGGCGCCAGCCACACTGGCGCCGTGCCCGTGCCACCATGGCAGTAGGGCTGTCGTGGAGGTGCTGACTAGGCCGAAGGGGGCGCCAGCCAGAGTGGCGCCGCCCCTCATACCACGGCGCCAGCATGGCTGGCGCGCCCCTCCTCTGCGGGCCCCACCAACTTTCTCCCTCCCCCCCAAAAAAAATTTTCGCCAAGTCTGTTATGCCTCCGGGCAACGGCTGGCGCCCCCCTAGACCGCGGCGCCAGGGTGGCTGGCGCCGCTCTCCTCCCCCCATCGAAGCCCTTCTGCCTCCGGGCCTCGGCTAGCGCCGCCCTCATGGACCACGGCGCCAGGGTCGCTGGCGCCGCCCTCCCCCCAGCCCGAAACCCTTCTGCCTCGCGACACTGGCTGGCACCGCCCTCCCCAACCGTGGCGCCAGGGTGGTTGGCGCCGCCCTCTGCCTCCCTGCAAATTGAAGATCCATATTGCACAAATGTACCAATTCACAGCTCGTAATTCAAATCACAATTCACAGATTCGTACAGACTAAAACAAGTTCCAATTGCACAAATCACAATGCCAAAAGCCCATCACATAGTCTTCACATAGTCCATAACATATTCCACACATCAAACAATGCCAAAAGTCCATCACATATCCCACACATCAAACAATGCCAAAAGTCCATCCTATATTCCACACATCAAACAATGTCAAAAGTCCATCACATAGTCCTCACATAGTCCATCACATTTTATATCACATAGTGCACCACATATGTCATACTACCAACCAATAGATTAACTTCATACAAATCACTTCTTCCGTTGGCGCCGAATTGCTTGCGAGCCCGGAGTGTACCTACATTTGAAAATCCAATGTTTAAAACATTTTAAAAACAAAATGAGGGAAATCAAATAACATTTGAGAATGGTAAGCTCATTTTACCTCTTTTTCGCTGCCCGAGTGGATCGCAAGTTGTATTGCGTGGGTTGCGTCCCCTGAGGCGCGTCGGGAAGCTGCAACATGTCTATCTTCTCGGCGTCTGGTGCGACGTAGTCCTCATCCTCCTCGTCCTCGTCGTCATCGTCGTCGCTAGGTGGAGCCGGCGCCTTCCCCTTTCCCCTCCCTTGCGGGAATGTGTGACGACGACGAGCCACCAACTCCTTCACGCTCTTCTATCCTGATGGAGTGTTGAGCGGTACTTGGACGCGTGGATTGAGGTAGTGGTGGTGGTAGTCTCCGTGGTTGGTACACGTCGTCCAATCCAACCGACCTGCAACCTAATCTTGCTGCAAGTTTCCGGCACCTTTGACGAACTTTCTGCATTTAAAAAAAAAGAAGTTTGTTAGGCATAACTCAAGTAATGCAAAGTGCTAAATAAATTTTACCTCTAAAACATTGCGGAGTGTGTTCTCCGTGTCCTCACCACCCCTCGGAGCTTGGAGGGCATGCCCCATTTCATTCACACTCCTGAGGAGCTCTCTCGACTGAAAGCGTGAGAAGATATATGTAAGGGTCTAGGGTGCAAATGGAAATAATTTGACAAATGCAAGAAAACTTACGACTCTGTCTCTAAGTGGGGCGTGCTTCATTTGATATCTAACTCTAGTCCGGACATCATAGGGATTCCGCCCCTCATCGGAGTCGCGATCATCTTCTATGTCGGCTTCCGTCCAAGTAGGGCGGAGGAACAGTTTATATGTCCTATGCAGGCAACGAAGGTACTCTGAGAAAAGATGATTTTGGTGTATAGTCTCGATGTACCTGTCGTTCCTTCCGGCTGTCCTCCATTAATCAATGTATCTGTTATGCTCTAGCCCCTAGTCTTTCACCTTCTTTGTTCTCACCCTGTCATACCTAGACAAGTGGAAGGTGATGAAACAATAGTGAGCATCGACAAGGGTTAAATGGTACAAAATTGAACATTGACAATGAAAGCAAACAAAGATAAGAAATATTTACTTGTGTAATTCAACTCCAGTTGAGATGTCCTCAACCGGCCAGTCTTGTTTCTTCCCGAACTGTCGCATTACACTGGCATTCCTCTGCTCACGACCAAGGCCACCCCGAGCAACCCGGCCGCCCTTAGGTACGGGATGTACCTATCGTCAAACACTAGGGGGCATGAGCTCTAACTCGGAGCGGTTGAAGTACCTGCATTAGCAATTGTAAATCAATTAGTTAATATAATGTCAAATACACGCTACCGATACTTATGTACAAGTGAATCAATGTCGATTCATACCCTCCCCGCCTCGATCGCAGCCCCGCGATGACGGGCCTCGTAGTACGCCTCCAAGGCTGGGTAAGTCGGCGGTTGTCCCTCCTCGGCCATCCTACATGAAAAAGTAATAAATTCACCGTTAGTTACCAATGTGACATATATTAAAAGAAAATGAATGCGAGAACATGAGTAGGAAAACAAAATATTTACCTCCCTAACACTTATATTTTTTTTGGACTTCTTCTTTTTTGGACGCTTAGGACACTTAGTTTTCTTGTGACCCTCCTGGTGACACAACGAACATCTATTTTGCACCGGCGCAGCATCAAGTTGAACGCATGAAGGTGGTTTCCTTCCAGAACCACCCAGACCCGAGTCCATTTCGTTCTTGAATCGTTTCGATCTCCTCTTCTCTCTTGTTTTAATCTTCAAATTTGGGTCAGCAACAAATTCTTCACCATCGTACGGTGGCCACTGTGTGGGGTCGAGGTATGGCTCAAAGCGACTTGCCCATGTCTTCACAACGGCTCTTGAAGAGAACTGATACGGCATTCGGTTGGGAGATTCCTTATCAATTGCATGAATCAGATAAACGTGGATAAGATGTGAGCAAGGCATATGGTAGAGCAATGGCCTTTGGCAAGAAAATGAGTTCCCCTCACCTTCAACTTTGAAGGCTCTTGCGCCGAATCTAACACCACCACGCGTTATACCACCCCTCTCTGTGACCTCGTATGTCTTTTTCTGCTTATCGAAGCACCTTGCAGTGTGTTTGTTTGCCTTACTTTTTTGCACCTTCATCTTACTATCAACCTTGGTGGACCAACGCTCCCCTAACTGGACTCGCTTCAAAGCAAAGTAGTCATTGCACTTCATGAACGTAAATGATACTATGGCCGTCACTGGAAGCTTACGAACACCAACTAGCACGCTATTAAACTGTTCGGCCATGTTGGTTGTCATGTAACCCCACCGGCGGCCATTTCTATCGTATGCACAAGACCACTTATCTTTATCCAACAACTCATCTTCAAGCCATTTACGAGGACCGTCGGGAATACGCTGCCTTAGTGCCTCAAAATCCCTCTCAAATATCCACTTCTCGTCAATCTGACATATCCTTAGGAGCTCTTTTGTTTGATGCTTGTCCGCACTGGCCTTGTGGAAATTAGCACTGAAGTGCCTCATGCACCATCGGTGGTGAACTGGTGGCAATCCTGGAATAGGAGTCCTCATGGCATTCATTATACCAGCATGTCGATCTGAGATAATACAAACCTCCCTATACGGCCCAACCACAACCCGCCGGACAAGATCGATAAACCAGCACCAGTCTCGTGAATTCTCTTTCTCCACAAAGGCAAAAGCTAAAGGTACAAGTTGGTCCTCCGCATCAGCTGATAATGCAGTCATCAAGGCACCACCGTATTTCCCAGTTAGGAAGGTTGCATCTATAGCTAGTACTGGCCTGCAATGCTTAAAAGCCTCAATGGAAGGACCAAAGCACCAGAATGCACGCATAAAAATTTTCTTGGTCACTCCATCAATGTTGACAACCCTATCAGGATGAGTATCGATGTGGTAGACCATACTGGGATTCCTCTGCTTAATGGCTTGCAGCAAAGTGGGCAAACGGACGTACGATTTACCCCATTCACCGTAAATGAGCTTCATAGCCTCCTCTCGTGCCCTCCAAGCCTTGCCATACTTCACCCTATACTGGAAAACCTCAAATATATACAAAGCTAACACAGAAGCAGAGAGTGTAGGTTGCAGTTTTATGGCATTGCATAACCTATTTGCTATGAACTTTGATGTCAGCTGCTGGTGGCTCCCTGAACCTTCGGCAGTAGCACAACTATGTTCCTTACCTACCCGTGATATCCTCCACGTGCCACTAGACCTCTTAGTTGCATGGACCTTCCATTTGCACCGTGGGTTTTCACATTTAACAGTGCACCTCCTATTTGCGGCAGAATTGACAACACGGTATGGACGATGGTGCACGATGGCGTACTCCTGGAGCCATAGCTTCAATGCGACCATGGATGGGAACTCTAAACCCTTTCTGAGACCATCCACCTGGAATGGTTCTGGCAACTGATCTAGGTTGATGCCGCCATCTAGTAGTGCACCATGGGCATGTGTTAGGTCCCTAAACTCAGGAATGTCCGACTTCCTCCCAAACACCTTCTCAAACGCACGACATTCCTCTAATGCTAACTTGTCATTATTAGTAAGTGGAGGGAATGGACGGTCATCATCAGAGTCTTCAGCAAATTCAACATCATATTGCTCAACACTTGCCTCCTTGTCAACATCATCTCTATTGACTTCTACTGAGACAGAATTGTGACCACCACTCAATTCGACATCAAAGTAATCATCTGGATTCACATATTGGCCTGCTACTTCTGTCGGGTATTCAGGGTTGCCTCCGTATGACGACCAATGAACACTCGCCGACAAATGTTCACTTAGATCAAGCCCCTCTTGTACTAACTCCCTTTTCATCTCCCTCGCTGCATCCACATCATCAGTACCGCAATGTCTCTTTGATGGTCCTGCCTCCCCTAAATCATTTCCAAGCAAAGGTCTCTTCTTCTCTCCTTCCCCTCCAAGTCTTCTCGTACCAACTCTGTCTTACTTGCACCCCCTCCACGACGAGAATAATATGTCAAAATTCTTCTCAACGTAATGATAAGAAGGAGATTTGTTTAGATCAAAATTTTCTACGGTACGAACTAACTTTGATGCAAACACCTCTAGAGATCTAAACTGAGACTCTTTTACCAAATCAAAGTAAACTTCCCATTCCAACTGACCTATCACATTTAATATATACTTATGCCCTTGACCAACATCGTATCTCCCATAAAATTGAATCTCCACATTATCCTCGGTCCATCCAAGAACTTCTTTCACTCGTGACCTTAGTTCATCTAGATGTGGGTGGGTGGGAAACAAAATGGTCTTCAATGACATATCCTCAAACTCAACATGTGCACCAACATAAGGTTCCACCACTCTACCACCGTAGTAAACACGAACAAGCCTATCCATCTACACCAAAAAATCAAATGTAACTTTGCAACAAAAATTAAATCTTCATTCCTAAACGTAGTCCAAACCGACATATTATAACCAATGCATAACTTAAATTGTCCCAAAGCTACTACTCCAAAAAAATATTTAATCCACCTACAACTATCAACAAGTTTACTAGTGCATTACACATCAAAATATTACAAATACTCCGTCATACAACCCAACCTAGTTCTAGTTAACTATAATCAATTTCTATAATGCAACCAAAATTTTCTCACCTTCATATAATTAATGGTTAAAAGTTTAACCTATAGACTATAGCATCAAGTCCATCAAATTAAAATTACTTTCATGCCTCAACCATAATTTTTCATCCATCCATCCAACCAAACGATCCAAAAATTAACATTACCACATATATGGTTAAAAAAATCGTGACACCAATGAGTACATTGCAAATATGTAGCACTACAACAAGCCAATCCTAAGAACAAATGCTAAAAATCACAAATTTGGGTAAAAAAGGGGTTCTAGGGTTACCCACCGATCTACAAATTCAACCAATAAAAACGAAAAAAAAGAGGGGGGAATGAAGGAGTCTACCTTTCTCTTCGATTTCCACAAAAAATCCCGCGAAAAACGGCTTCAAATTGAGTGGATTTGAGGTGGAGAGGTGAGGGGGAGAGAGAGGGGAAGAACTCCTGCGCTGCTGCTCGGGCTGGGACTTGGCGAAAATGGGAGTGGTGAGGAGAAAGGTGGTGGGGCCCACGGGGTTTAAGGGGGCGGCCCACAGAGGAGGGGCGCGTCAGCCATGCTGGCGCCGTGGTATGAGGGGCGGCGCCAGTGTGGCTGGCGCCCCCTTCTGCCCAGTCAGCACCGCCACGATAGCCCTAGTGCCACGGTGGTACGGGCACGGCGCCAGTGTGGCTGGCGCCGCCGTGTTGGGGTACGGCGCCAGCCTTTCTGGCGCCCCAAAAAGGACCATTTCCGCTTTAAGTTTTTTTAGGGGTCTATTTGTAAAATAAGTTTTTAAAAAGGATCAAAATGTAAAAATTTCAGCGTTGCTTTGGTCGATTGGCAAGTTGGGAAAGGAACCTGAAAGTGTCGCTGGTGTCCGGACAGGCACAACGACGCACGCTTCCTGAAATGGTGCAGGAAGCATCTAGCGGTGCGCTGTACAGGTTGCCGTCGCCGTCAGGTGGTGCACACAGAACTGGGGATTGGGTACGGAGGTAGTAAGTGATGCCCGTTGCTAGTGAGTTTAATATGATAATAATATATAAAATAGATGGATGATATAAGCTTATATACGTTTATGATTATTTAGATGTATATACAATGATGATCAAATGTAAAACTAAGTTGAGGTGGTTTTATGAGAAATAAAAGAAATTTAGATAATAAATTAATTATCTACGAACTAAAAACAATTCATTATGATATGACTTACTGAGAGAAGAGATTGATAACATTATAAAAAGTGATGTGATGGAGAGATGTATTTAAATATTATATGAATTATGTGGGATTATTATTTAACATGTTTGTATTTTAAAGCTCAAAAGTTTAATAATTTATAGAATTATAGATGATATATTATACATGATGTTTAAGATATAATAGTTGTTTGTGGATGATGATGTGCCATATTTTCATGTGTAGCTGTAGAATTTAGTATGCTATAACTTTATAGCAAAATAGGATAGGGCTGGTTCAAATTGATATCATTTCAATGGTAAAATTGAATATGTGAATGCATTTAGTTTGTTATTAAACTTTGATAATGCGTAACGAATATTGGCAACATCACATTTAGTTTATGTTAGTAAAACTTGCAATCCTGTTAACTTTCTAAAATTTTGGCAATTGCAAATTTTAGAAAGATTCATTTTGACAGTAACCCGAACAAGCTCCTAGTTGTTTTGATTTGAAGATAAAGTATGGCATTGTTAATGTCGAATTTGGTATTTTTAGTTTTGGCTTTCATCGGTACCTTGCCAAAATTAGTGGTGTGAAATTTTATCTTAGCAGTATCAATATTTCGGTAGGACATTAAACAAAATAGACTCGAGAATTTGATGAGATGGTAGAGTTGTGTTGCAACTTTTGCAGGGAAGTGCAGGCGTAGCTTTCAAGCACAAACCAACAGCGGTGGTAGACTGAGTGATCGTCCGCTCGTCGCTTGGTTCTGACGTGCACTATACTTTTCTTTTTGGTTTTTGGTGTGCTGAATTGGTCTCGTATCTCGTGCGCTTCGCACTATCGCATATTCAAATAGAACAAAGATGGAAAGGTTCAAGTCCTCAAGATGCCACGAACGAAAGTAGAACCTGTGATGGATCTTACAATCGTGCAGAATGCAACAAGCCGAATTTTTTTTATTTTTAATTTTTTTATTAAAAGTTTTACAAAAATAATTTTTCATTTTGAAAATTGACAGAAGTAGTCGCCTACCGCCCTCTGGGAGGGCGATTTTTAAAAATCGCCATCCCAGAGGGCGGCGAAAATGACGTGGCAGACGGCCGTCGCCCCGTCAACGAAATTTGCAGGCGGCCCCCTTGCCGCCCTCCGCTAGGGCGATTTTGAACTGTGCGGGGGGCCGCCTGCAAATGGGCGGCGGGGGGCCTGGAATTTTGCAGGCGGCCCCCTTGCCGCCCTGGGGGAGGGCGATTTTTGCCTCCCCCCTATAAAGCCCAGCCCTCTCTCTGAAATTTCATTATATTCAGTAAAAATCCAAAAAAAAAACGAAAGAGAGAGAGGGGAGGGCAGCAGAAGGGGAGCGGCGAAGCCCTGCTGGTTCGCTCACTTCATCACAAGTTTGCTCCCATACATCTTTTGCATTTGTACTAATATGTTATGTTTGAGTATATATGTTGCGTTTTAGTTTTAGTTCTATATATTTTAGCAGATCTGTAGCACACCGCACATATGTGTAGATCCAGAGCATAGAATATAATAGTATGAATTGAGACATAGATAATAGTGTTAATTGTAAGATGTAGTTTAGTTTGATCTGGAGAATGTAACCTACTTTTAGAATTTTGGAGAACAATATTGTAGAGAATGTAACTTAGGGCGTAGTACAGAAATGCGAGGTTAACGTAGTTATTGTTTTCATCAGGCACAATGTCAAATAAGGTCACATTTCAGATAGTTCACGGTGAAGGAAATATTAGATTTGGTCCAGATGGTGTTGATCTGTCAGATTTTGTAATGACATCTAAGGGCATCGATAGGCCTGCGGAGAGAACATTTCAGTCAATTTATAGTTGGTTGTTGAGAGGATTTAGAATAGACCAAGAAGTCTACACAATGTCAGTATCAGTTGTAGTGAGTCGTGCAACAGAAGGTTATTTTTGGGAACTAATGCCGATGGACAGCACTGCTGCTTGGAGACGGTATGTGGAAATGGCTTTTGAACGGTCATGGCCCCTTGTTATATTTGTGTCGGTACAAGAGAAAGATATAAATGTTTCAATGCAAACCGAAGATGTAGAGGGTCCTATCAATGCAGGGGATGTTGTTGGACCATCGATGCAAAATGAGGAAAATCAACCAAGGGAGGAGCAGGCCATGGGCATGGCGGATGAGGGGGAGAGAGTCGGTATAATTATTGATGAAATGGAGAGGGAAGATTCGGATAATGAGGAAGCGGACGACGACGCATCATCCGATGAGGAAGGTGATGTAATGGCCACTGATTGGGCAAATGAGGACTTCTCTGGACTTGTTATATCAGAGGGTGATCATGTACCCTGGGAGTATAAGGAGAACGAGGTAATTGAGGGTGCAAGGTATGCTCATAAGGATGAGATGAAGGAGGCGGTGAAGCATTGGGCAGTTTCCTTGCAGAGAGAGTTTAGGGTGGTCAAGTCAACAAATTATATATATGAAGTGAGGTGCATGAAGGAAGATTGTCCGTGGCGTGTCCATGCATATAAGGGTAAATGGAATGATTATTGGAAAGTTACCATTGTGACCGAGCACAAGTGCTACTTACAAGGGGTGGAGAAGTATCACCGAAACATCACTTCAGCTTTTGTGGCAAGTGAGATGTATAGCAGTGTTGTTGGTAACATTGGCTTTGAACCAAATCAATTATTAGGCACATCGAAAACAAATTCAAATACACCATAAGCTATGCAAAGGCCTGGAGAGCCAAACAAAAGATTATTGAGATGAGGTATGGCACATTTGAAGCTTCTTATGATAATTTGCCTCGTTTGTTAGCCACCATTGCCCAGAGGAATAATAATACTTACTATGACCTACATACATTTACATCGGTTGATGATCAAACAAAGAGTGTGCTGCAAAGAGCCTTTTTCTCATTGGGTGCTTGCATCAATGCTTTTGTGCATTGTCGACCTGTTCTATGCATAGATGGAACTTTTATGACAGGTAAATACCGAGGTCAGATATTAACAGCAATTGGGTGTGATGGGAACAACCAGGTTCTACCTATGGCTTTTGCATTTGTAGAGAGTGAGAACACTGAAAGCTGGTACTGGTTCCTAGAGAGAGTGCACATTGCAGTGGTGCGTATGAGGCCCAACGTTTGCCTTATACATGATCGTCATGCGGGTATGTTGCGGGCTATTGACTACTTGCAGAACGGTTGGGATGAGAAGGGACTTCCAGCTAAGTGGCCTGATGTTCGGAGTCGGTGGTGCATGCGTCACATGGGTGCAAATTTCTACAAGCAATTCAAGAACAAGCATCTTATGGAGCTCTTTAAGAGGCTCTGTGCACAGAACCAAGAGAAGAAATTTAATGAGTTGTGGGACAAGTTGGATGAGTTGACAACGAAACAAACAGATGAGCAATCTCGCAGACCACAAGTTGAAGGTGACGAGCCTCCCATACCTCTTAGTGCATTACATGATGACCCACCAACAATGAGAAGGGGGTCAGGGTCGTCCATCAGAAATTTCACTCAGTGGATTGAGAATGAGCCTAAGGAGAAGTGGTCTCTATTGTTCGACACCGATGGATCTCGGTATGGCATAATGATAACCAATTTGGCAGAGGTGTACAACTGGGTAATGCGAGGAGTTCGGGTACTTCCATTGGTTGCTATTGTTGAATTCATCCTTCACGGCACGCAAGCCTACTTTAGGGATCGATACAAGAAAATTGGTCCGTCCATGGCCGATAACAACATAGTGTTTGGCAACGTAGTGACAAAGTACATGGAAGATAAAATCAAAAAGACACGGAGACATAGAGTTGTTGCTCAAGGCACACAAGTGCATCGGTATGAAATAATGTGTGTTGATAGGAGCAGGCGTGGTATCTATCGCAAGCAAGCCGTGCAGGAATGTGTCTTGAAGGCGGATGGTGGATGTACCTGCAGTTGTATGAAGCCGAAGCTTCATCACCTTCCTTGCTCACACGTTCTTGCTGCTGCCGGTGATTGTGGCATATCTCCCAATGTGTACGTCTCAAATTATTTCAGGAAAGAAACAATCTTTCATACATGGAGTGAGGAGATATATGGGTTCGGGATCTCAGGATCTTACACAACGCTGAGTGCCCAAGTTTTTTATATTCCAGATCCATCTAAGTTAAGGGTGAAAAAGGGACGACGCCAAACTAGACGCATCAGAAATGATATGGATGAGTCAGAAGCAGGTGGGAGGACTTTACGCTGCAGCAAGTGTGATCTGCGCGGCCATACTTACAAGAAATGCCCGAAGAATGCAGAAGTTCCAAGCGGCGCAGATGCTAGTCCATCTGGACAGGCAAGTGATGGTAGGCGACCACCTGGTGAAGGAACAACAAGCAGGCGCGCAAGGCCAAGGCGTCGTCGCGCAGCAGGCGATTCCATGGTGTAACAATGCTATCGATTTAGGAAATAAAATGCTGTTGTGATGTGATGAGTGTTCGGACTAAATACTTCTATCGTGTAATTTCAATTGAATGTTGTTGTAATGAGTACCTCCGACTATTGTTGTACTAGTAGTATTGCGAACTATTCGGTGTTGTATCATAATGTTATCGTGATGAGTGTTCGGACTAAGTACTCATATCGTGTAACTGCAGTTATTGTTGTAATCAGAAATATTCCGTATGGTGACACTTTTGTTTGTTTGTACTCTTGTTTAATATGTGTTAGTAATTCGCTTATGAACATTTATTACTTATGTTGAACTAATTATTTATATGTTTCTGATCAATCTATTTGATGCAGGTATGGCGTACGACACACCGGCGCTGTTCAACCGTGGGATTGACAGGAACCACCGCTCGTTCCTGTCAGCAGTCGAGGGTGCACAGCTCGGCACCTTCCGTCCACGCACGTCGCGCGAGTGGTTGCGTGTCGACCCCCGTCACGTTCCTTGGTACGCGTATGTTCACATTTCAACTCAACTTTGCTTTGTGTTGTACTTATGTTTGAAGTTTGCTCTATACAGGTTGCGTGCGGCAGGCCTTCTACCACTTTGTAGGCTTGTTGAGGCGGCGGCGGACGTCCGTGACCCAGCGAAGCGGTGGGATGCAGACCGGTCACTCCTTGCCGCTCTGGTAGACCGCTGGAGACCTGAGACGCACACGTTCCACCTTCCCTGTGGGGAGATGGCTCCGACACTGCAGGACGTGTCGTACCTGCTCGGGCTACCACTGGCGGGAGCACCAGTTGGTCCCGTGGACGGTGTTTTTGGGTGGAAGGAGGATATCACTGCGCGCTTCGAGCAGGTGATGCGCCTTCCGCACCTAGGACCGGCCAACACCCTTCCTCCGTACTCTACAGTCGGGCCTAGCAAGGCTTGGTTGCTCCAGTTCACTGTAAGTAAATAAGTTGTTATTATCATACATGCTTATTTGCGATCAACAGAGTGTTTTGTACTAACATTTCATTCTTAATTGTAGGCGGACCTTCTGCACCCTGACGCTGATGATTACTCGGTCCGACGCTCCCTTGAGGCGTACCTGTTGTGGTTGTTCGGGTGGGTGATGTTCACTAGCTCCCACGGGCACGCTGTGGACTTCCGGCTGGTCCACTACGCACGGTCCATCGCGGATGCTCAGCCACAGGACGTGCCGCAGTGGAGCTGGGGTTCTGCCGTGCTAGCAGCCACGTACCGTGCCCTCTGTGAGGCGTGCACGAAGACTGACGCGGGAGCGATCATCGCTGGCTGCCCTATGTTGCTTCAGCTTTGGGCAGCCGAGAGGTTTGCCATAGGTCGACCAGTGGTGGACAGCGCACCCTACGGGGTTGGTCGCAGCGCGCAGTGGCCAGAGGACGGTCCCACGATGGGGACTTACTGGTGTCGACGTGGGGTTAGTGCAACTTCGCTGCGTTATAAGTTTATCAGTCGTCTTCTTTTTTTTCTTCACATAACATGTCTAATTCCGATCATGTTTATTGCAACGTCGTTACGCTCACGTCTAGGTGAGACGAGGTTACCCGGACTTCGTGTTCGAGTTTGACCGTCTCCAGCCGAGCGACGTCATCTGGGAGCCGTACAATGAAGAGGCCGTCGCTGCGAGAGCACCGCTAGGACTTTCGTCCTTGTGCACACGCGACCAGGCTTACTGGCTCACCATCCTGCCGATGGTGTTCGACATTTTCGTTGAGCCTCACTGCCCGCAGCGTGTGATGAGACAGTTCGGACTTAGGCAGGTGTTTCCGGGCAACGTGCAGCCGCCGTCCTCCCTGCCGACCACTCGTTAGTTCGGATTGTTCATTTCTAAATTTTTATGATAATTACTTCATCGAGCCATATAATTTACCTCTCTTCACAGGTTGACTCGACGGGGACAGCTAGCAGGCGCACTTTGGGCTCCACGTGTACAGCAGTACGTTGACGACTGGGTGTTAGCTACAGAGGAGGTGATCAACGAGCTCTTCCCACACACAGAGGAGAACTACCGTGACTACCTTCGCTGGTACCTTCCTCGCACTCGTGCGCGTGTGACCTTCACTCCAAACGCCCCAGAGCCGCACGTTGCCGCTGTCACGGACGCGTATCCCACGCACCGTGACCGAGACTACTTCGTGGGGGTACGTCGAATTTTTATTAGTTCTTACAATTATTTCATTTATCTTGCATAATATAGGACACTTACTGAATTTTTTATTTCCATCTTGCATAGGCTGATGCCGCACGGGATATCAGTGCCGATATCACCGCAGTCCAAGTGAGGTTGAACAGAGGTTTGCACTTGACTGACGTTGAGCAGAGGGTGACCTTCGACCGGATGCAGGAGAAGATGCATGCGGTCATGCGCGTCTTCTCCTGTCGCAGCGCCGTGGACATCGTACCTCCAGCTGGTCCGGTACAACCACGGCCTCGCGCGCCTACCGTCGGAGCAGGACCTCGACCTACGGCACCTGTTTCGCACGGTACTGCTCAGCCCAGAGGTTTCTTAAGTTTTGTTTCTGTTTTTGTACGAAAACATCACCCCGTCGTAACTTGATGTTCCATCCTCGCAGGACCTCGTTTGCCTTCGAGCGCCCCTAGCTTCGGAGCAGTGCGACCTACAGCACCGGTTTCGCACGGTACAGTTCAGCCCAGAGATTAGTTCATTTTTGTTTCAGCTTTTGCACGAATATGTCACCATGTTTTAACTGCACGTTTCCTCATCGCAGGACCTCGTCTGCCTTCAAGCGCGTTCGCAGGCACGACCGGCGCTTCCGCGAGCTCCGCAGGGGCGTTCGCCACCTCTTCGGGCGCGTTCGCCAGCTCTTCCTCTCACGGAGCGTCGATCCCTCGCCCACACGGTACTTTACTTTTTATTAATACTATTAAATACCTGTATGAAACTGATGGTCCTTGTCCAGCAGGATTTGCAGCCGGGATCTTCGGTACTGGGGCCTCTTCGTCTCACGCCGGTAGGACTGGTCCTACTAGCCAGTTCTACGACGACGACTTGCACGGTGCACACCACCACGACGTACTAGGCTCCTCTCAGCTTGGAGGAGCTCCAGAGGCGCACACTCAGGAGCAGCCAGAGGTCACACCTGTACAGGCAGGATAGGTTGGCCGTGCCGTACCCCCGGACCGACTCACGTACTCCCAGGGGCACATTAGGGCGCAGGGTAGGAGGGACAGGGGTAAGAGGCCTCGTCAGTAGTGTTCTACCTCTTCAGTCCTTATGTGACCGTTTCTTTTGGCTTACAAACTTGTAAAGCGGTACTACTTTTGCTATTACTACTGCAGTACTACTTGTGTTTGTCTCATCTACATAGTTCTTTTCATTCATATGGTGCTAGAACAACTTATGCTCACGACAACACACTTTCGGCGCTTCACGGTAGTGTCAGATCCAGTAGCGCGCACAGTCCACAACAGCACACATGAAAAGCGGCAGCTCGAGTTGTCACTATCAACTTTCGGCGCTCCCTGTTGACATAAAGTGAATCACGCCCACGCGTGATCGTCTTGTCACATCTAATGAATAATATATCTCATTGAGTTCACATATATTGCAGTGAAAACGACGCTATATAATTGACAATCTGAAGGCAACCTCTTCATATCTTTTTTCCCACTAGCACACAACACACAAAAATGGAAGCGCCATTCCTTGAGCGTCTCAACTGGCGAAGCGATCCTTTTGCTGGTTGGTTTCCACCATGGTGTGACCGTCCTTTGTGCGATTGTGGGGATGGATGCATACTCAAGTCTTCCCTCATGATACAAACTCGGGGCAGGAGATTCTTCCAATGCGCGAACTTTGATCAGGTATGCTTCATCTATTCGAAGTTCAAATGGATAAAAAAACTAACTTCTTCGTACATAATTGTAACATCTTACGCAGACATATCGTCCAATGTGCAACTTCATCGAGTGGGTAGACATGGAGAACCCACAAAACGACGGAACACGTGCTTACCCACGTAGTGAAACAAGATCGGACTACCTAAGGCGGAAGGATGAGCATGAACGTCGAATTGCTGCTGAGGCTTTAGAATGGCACGTAAATCCCCTAGGACTCCCCACGTGGCGTGAGCGTCCGGAGTGTCGTTGTGGTGACCGTTGTCAGGTCATAAGGTCCGTAAGGCACCGAACTCGAGGACAAAGGTGTTTCATGTGTCCAAACATTGTCGACGATGATTTCGTGGTAATTACAACTATTCTTTTCATCACTCCTCAGTACTATCATTAACTTAACTATCCCAAAATGGATGTACATAGGAGGATGTAAGGAAATGTCAATTCGTACAATGGATTGACACAGTCAGAGTTACTTCAAGTGGCGGGCCGATAACGCAACCTGAACCGACCATACAGTTCATTCATGCTTGGATGGAGTACGAACGTCGGGTGGAAATTGCAAGCTTAGACTGGAGGAACAATCCATTAGGGTTACCTAAATGGTCCGAGCGTCCAAAGTGTGGGTGCAGAGATCGCTGCCAGGTGGCTACATCCTTTGCTGAACAAACATTTGGAAGGAGATATTTTGTCTGCCCCAATGTAGACAACGATTTCGTTGTATGTCTAACCATTTACAAAATCCGCTATGATTTGCACAAAATTACTAACCAAACTGAATAACATTACTATTTTTACAGGGCAATCCAAGGATGTGTGGATTTACTCGATGGATCGACAATGTCACTCCATCATATCATGGCCAGAAGATAACAGAGTCAGAAACACAAGTAGAGTATCAACGATTGAAGGACCACGAGAATGCAATGCATTCTGACCGACCTAGAAGGGGCCGATAGGTTACCGCATGCTTGATTCGTCGGGATCGACAAATTTGTACCGTGTATCGATGGCACTTCTTATCTATCTTATCATTACAATGTTTAATTATGGTGCTGATTTTTTGTATGCGTAAGACTAAGGGCCTATTTGGATTGCTACCAAAAACATGCCCTACCAATATTTTGGTAATTTGAATAGTACTTGTGTTTGAATTCGATTGAAGCCTATTCATTGGTAATACGTAATCTAGATTTGAGATTATGTAGAACATTCTTCACTACAATTTTACATTTTGGCAGCAAACCAAATATGATCAAATGCAATTTTACCTTACCAAATATTTGGTAGTGCCAAAACTTGCTTATATTTTGGCACTAACAAAATATTTGTACGGTAACATTCCAAATAGGCCCTAAAAAATAATAAAATTGTATTTTACCAGTCTTGGAGATTTTAATCTTGTATAGTTTTCAATATAAAAAGATTTGATAACTATTGATATTTATAAAAAATATAAAGCACAGTATAAAATCGCCCTCCCCCAGGGCGGCAAGGGGGCCGCCTGCAAAATTCCAGGCCCCCCGCCGCCCATTTGCAGGCGGCCCCCCGCACAGTACAAAATCGCCCTAGCGGAGGGCGGCAAGGGGGCCGCCTGCAAATTTCGTTGACGGCCGTCGCCCGAGAGCGAACGGCCGTCTGCCACGTCACTTTCGCCGCCCTCTGGGATGGCGAGTTTTAAAAATCGCCCTCCCAGAGGGCGGTAGGCGACCACTTCTGTCAATTTTCAAAATGAAAAATTATTTTTGTAAAACTTTTAATAAAAAAAATTAAAAATAAAAAAAATTCGCAACAAGCCAACCCCTCAAGGCTCAAGGTATACTTGGCGTGCACAGCTTCATTGTTCCGGGCCTTCCGGCCCGGAAGTAGTGACAAACCCCACGATCCAGTCCTGGCTAAACCGGTACATCCAAAAGTTGGCCCAAGAATACCCACTAGACAACTAGATTCTGAAGAATTGCACTAAATACGGCCCAGCAAAAGGTGGAGAAAAAACTTGGAGCTTCTTCATTTTGCTACTATTTTCAACTTTATCAAGTTTTGGCAATGCCAAATTTAAGTAAGATTGATAAATTTTAGTAAGATTTTATATATATTTATTAAAATTTAGCAACAAATTAAATGTAGCCACTTTTTTTGGTAACTTTGCTAAAAAAATGTAAGGTTGAAAATGTTAACAAGGCGAACAAGCCCTTGTTTAGCGAACTCGGTAGGTTAGCTCCGCTCTTAAATAAAGTAAAAATAGTCTTTCGAATGGTAGAGGAAAAAATAACATACAAAAGAAAATTGATTTCGAAGAAAACTTGATAAAAATCTTTCTTGAGGCCAAACCAATGCGTCAAACTTGGCCGGTGAGGTAACCAAACCAATGATAGGTGTCGTTCGAAGCTGAGTCAAATGAAGTAAGGCATATAAATCAAGAAAGTCAATAGAATATTTTTAATTCATTTTAATTATTTAAACTTAAAAAAATAATTTATTGAATGTTTTCGTACAAAATACACCGTTTAGTATATCCTCTATCTTAGAATAAATAAATATGGACCTGCCTCATTCTTTATTACTCCCTCCATCTCATAATATAAGGCGCGCGCACATTCCAAGATTCAAACTTTAAAACATTTGGCCACCATTTAGTATAATATGAAATGAATTTTATTTGTTAAAAATTATATCATTAGATTGAGATTTACATTTACTTTCATATGGTTATAATTTTGTTGCTACAAACATTATAGTATATGAGAAATTATAAGTTAAAGATTAGTTTTGAAGACCATGCCAACTTTAACCATGCCTTATATTATGGGATGGAGGGAGTAGGTAAATCTAGATCCGTCTCGCATTCCGTATTACATTTATTTATTTTGAAATGGAGCGAGTAGTTTGAAAAAACATATTATATTAACAAGGTTAAGATAAAATGTGTATCTTAGCTAAAATAAGAGTGGAACTCTTCCGGAAAATATTAAGATGGGTTTTGGCTGGTTTGCAACTTTACTTCTCCTGTCCTTTCGAGTCCGGACTCGCTGTTGATGTTCAACGAGCCAAGGAGGCAGGGGCACCAGTGCGCGCGACAGTGCGGCACCATCCTTCATTCCTTCTTGCGGCGCGGCCGTGCGGGTGGGTGGCGCGCGGCTGCGCACGCACGGCGACTAGTACTACTACTCGGCGAGCTCGTGACGTGACGTCGTGAGCCACGACCACGAGGGAAGAGGCGGCCATGTGAGCTTGTGTTGTGTGTTGGCCCCCACTAGGAGCAAGCAAAGCGAGGCACAGATCGGAGGGAAGGAGGGGGGAAAAAAATCTCCGAGCTCTCTTGGAAGCTATAGCCCCCCCGATCCGCGGGGGAGAGGGCCCGATCGGATCCTTGGGAATGGCGACGGCGGCGGCGGCGGCGGAGGAGGAGGCGGTGCCTGTGGCGGAGGCGCGGGCGCAGGCCGAGAAGCGCGCGGCGGCGGACGTCGGTGAGGAGCAGGAGGCGGAGGGGAACCAGCTGCCCGAGCCGAAGCGGCGGCGCGCGTGCGTGGCGGCGCTCGAGGGCGTGCGACGCGCCGCGGGGGACGCGGCCGAAGAGAACGGCGGCGGCGGCGGCGGCACGGGCGGGCCTGCGGCGGACGGGGGGTCGTCGTTCTCGTTCCACGCGCGCAGCTTCTCCGGGGTGGAGACGACGCCCAAATTCGGGTCCTTCAACCCAGCCGACGACCTCCTCGTCGCCTTCCAGCTCAAGCCTCTGCCTCCGCATCCGCCTCCGCCTCCGCCGCCGCCGCCCCCGATGGATGCGCCGGCGAAAGAGGAGCCCCCCGCCGCCGCCGCCGCCGGCGACGACGACGAGGAGGAGGAGCACGAAGCAACAGCTGAGGAGGGCAATGACGGGATTTCACAACAGCTTGGGGTAGTAGACCAGTGAAGTGCTCAAGTGAGCGACGGTTTTGACTTGGTGCGACTTCGCTGCTCCGTTAGACACTGTACTCCTACTTTGATACAGTAGCTTTTGATTTGTGTAGTAATCTTGTACTACTATCTCATCGTGACAATGCCTCAGTGGTTCTGTGTTGTGTTGTACAATCCAATTCCTAATGATAAGATTAGCGAATAATAAAAATGATTTTTGCTGGTGTAATCAAGGTGTTTAACTGCCGCCAAATGAAAAAGTACTTCCTCCGTTTTATAATGTAAGTCATTTTAGTATTTCTCATATTTATATTGATGTTAATAAATCTAGACATATATGTGTGAAATGCTATAAAGAAGTATTGTACTGCACTAACAACCCTGCTGCCCCACTGTGCAGTTGCTCCATACCATCACCAATTCAGCTCATAGTTTTGAACCAAATGTTCATCTTCTCACTCTCTCACAGTACTCTCTTCTCACGGTACTCCCCCGGAAGGTCTCTTGAAGACTGATTATAACAGGGCTGATATGTTCCTCGAAAAATACTGGATGATGTTGTCCTAAACCAACTAATGTGTGATGGCATCAATCACGTACTGAGAGCATCCTCAATGTTTAAGATGCATAGAGACTACAAGGTGGAAGTAACTGACATTTTTCTAGTAGTATAGCTACAGTGTTTATGGTCTCCTCTTGACTTTAAGGTAGGATCCACATGAAAAAAAAACTATTCACCCTTTGATGTACAAGATTTAAAGACCCACAAACGTACAAAATGATTTTTTTTTCTTATGGTTTAGTTTTAAGCTTAAGGTGAATCATAGCAACATTATTCATTTTCTCCTCTTCTAATGCATAAAGCAACAACACAAATACTACTTTATTTTTAAGCTTAAGATGAATCATAGCAACATTATTCATTTTCTCCTCTTCTAATGCATAAAGCAACAACACAAATACTCCCTCCATTTTACAATATAAGTCATTTTAGTATTTTTTATATTTATATTGATACTAATAAATCTAGATTCTAAGATCATCTTTACATGCACACTGTTGTTCTCCTGGCCCAAGATACTCCCTCCGTAACAACTTACACATAAGCTATGTTTGTGAGCGAATGGCAATCATAATCACTAAGTTTCTGACTTTTTTATAATGGTTTTTGTTCTGACCTTTGTTTAAATAAACTAAAATCAATCATAACAACAGTTGCAGATCGAAAGACTTAATACATACTCCAACCATCCCATAATATAGCAATATAGTATCAGATGAGACACATACACTTCATAGTATAACGAATCCGGATATGCTTCCTGTCTAGATTCATTATACTATAAAGTATCCTATCCGGTTTTAGATTGCTATATTATGAGACAGAGGGAATACCAGTTGTTCTGCCAATCCATGAAGGGTCGAACTACTAGCTGAAACCGAACGATCAGGATAATAATTAGAAGACAAGAGGAGGAAAAGAGGAATAACTAGTGATTTTTTTCATGGATGCGTGCTGTACCTTCTTCACGGTTGTGAGGAATTACAAGCTGGCAACGGTGTTGTGTTTATTTTTTTTACAATTTCTAGGATTGTAATTTTGTATTTTATTCTGTTTATCTCTACTATTATAAAAATTAAAGATGTTTTTGCCGGTATTTTAGTATGTCATCCGTGTATGAGTCGGTTTTAAAGTTCGTTTGCTTTTGGAAATATACATCTATATTTGAGTCGGTTTTTAAGATCGTCCACTTTTGTTAATATAGAAAGAATCATATAAAAAATCTGTTTAAAAAAACTCGCATGCTAACTTGAGACGATCGGACTTCTAACTGCAGCTAATGATTTTCATATATATATATATATATATATATATATATATATATATATATATATATATATATATATATATATATATATATATATATATATATATATATATATATATAAACGAACTCCCACGGTAAATTTCGTCTTAACTAAACCACATAACAATAATAAGATTAAAATATACTTCACCCGTTGCAACGCACGAGTATTTTTTCTAGTTAATATAAAAATTAAGCAGGAGTATGGTGCGGTCTTTATGAAAAAAAGAAACGTTTGTACGATTGAATATTTATCGCAATTCACTTATCTATTCATCATTCCATTAAATTAAGCAAGCACACTTCACCTGATGTTTGTGCGGTCACAATCAGTGTCTAAACCCTAATCAAATCAATTATTACTCACAGTTAGATGCTCTAATCTCATTTTTCTTAGAAGCCGGCATACAATTTTCAAATATTCTATATTCCTCCGTGGTGGAACGCGAAATGTTATACTGACCCTTGATTGCGTACCATTTCAAAGGAAACTTCTCCTAACATACAAATATGCAACAATTTTAGGGGTCTAAAAGAAAGAAACCACCAAAATCTCTCCTTACTTAACAAATCCCCTTCCCGTTCCCACTGCACACTCCTCGCCGCCATCCCCAAACCTCCCGACGATCCCACCGCCTCGACCGCGCCGCCGTTCCAGCCTAGGGTTCGCGGGCTCTCCGGCTGCCGGATTCGCCTCCTCGCCGGCGGGTAGAGGCGGCTAAGGGGGAGCGCCGGGGCGCTCCGCATCGCTCCCTCCCTCCCGTCGTCGTCGTCGCCGGCGGCGTCGGGTCGGGCCCGGCAGTATCGCCCCGCGGAAACCCTAGATTCCGCCGCCGCACGCGTGGCGCGATCGTGCGGCTCCTGGTGTCCCTCTATGGCTATATAAGGAGGGGATTCCACCCTCCCCCTTGTGAGGCTCTCTCGGCATAACCGCTCTCGCGTTTCTAGGGTTTGCGCCGCCTCGACTGCAATGGGTGGTCGCACTGTGCTCTCCGACGAGGAAGGTACGCGGTTTCTTCGCCTGTTTTGTGCGGTTTCGTGCTGATTGGTTATTCCAGCGGAAGGGTTTCGTGTGCGTTTGCTGATGGAGAGATTGGTCGTCTGGTCGAACGCTTGTAGATGAAATTGAGGAGGAAGAGGAGGAGGAGAATCCGCGGCCTTCGCGGAGAGGAAGGGACAATATGGATCGGGACGATGATGATGACGAGGAGGACGAAGAAGGTTAGAGATTTTTCCTACGTTCTTTTCCATTGCGCTAATTTCCTCGCCCATATGTGAATACCGATTCGGATGTAGTATCGTGATATGCAGAGTTGCTTATTTCCTTTCTGATTAGCTCCTTTCATGTATTGAATGTTCAACATGTTCTACCAATTGCATCGAGTTTAAGAAATGACCCTTTTTCAATATCTTGTTTGTATGCCTGAGTAATGGGTTATAATTTGTTCGTGTGCATTCATGTTACAGGGCGATTTAGTTTTCTTAAAGTTGTTCCTTTATATATTTGAATCCTCTGTGATACTCTGAGTTAGCTAAGTGGTAATGGTATAAAACTGCTTTGGTACAGAAGAGGGTCAGGACGAATATGAGAAGGATGGCTTCATAGTAGATGATGCAGATGAGGAAGATGAGGAGGAAGATGAGAGGGAAAGTGATGATGAGAGGCGGAAGAAGAAAAGGAAAAAGAAGAAGAAAAGGTTGCTTTTGATCCTTCAATGAGATAGAAATATCAAATACCGTCTTCTCTTCTTTAGAAGTTACTGAAACACATATTTGTGCCCAGGGAATCAGAAGGGTTCATGCTGGATGAAGATGACTATGAGTTGCTTCAGGATAATAACATCACTGGCATTCAACGTCCTAAGCCTGTATGTTTAAAGATACTTTGGTCCTGTCATGAGCTTTTCCTAGCACGTTTTCGAATTATTGCTATTTTCATTTACTGCAGGGAAACAAATTTAAGCGCTTGAAGAAGGCAGGAAGGGAATCTGAAATGGATGAGCACTCTGGCTTTTCAGATGATGATGGGTCAGGTAAAAGGCGTACTGCTGAGGAAAGAGTCCAGTACTCCTTATTTGGCGACCATCAAGGTAGCTGCATCTGAAAATACTTCTCTTTAGCTTGTGTGAGACAGCAGGAAGTAGCTTATCTAATTTTCTTATTTGCTGCAATGCAATTTCCTCAGATGCGCCTATCGAGGAGGACATTGTTGAGGAGGATCAACAGGCAGATGAAGATGAGGATGGCGATCCTGAAGATGAAATGGCAGGTTTCATTGTGGATGAAGATGAAATTGACGCAAATGGTCAAGTTGTAAAGTATGGCCTTATTTTTCACATATGTGCCAACTTATTCTATCTCTCTCTGAAACTATACTGGATCTTGTTTGCTAGAGTTACATATAAGTACTATTTGCAATTGCAGAAGGAAGAAGGGTAAAGTAAGACCACGCCGACCAGCTGCAGGGGTATCATCATCTGCCTTGCAAGAGGCCCATGACATATTTGGTGATGTTGATGAGCTACTAGCACTGCGAAAACAAGAACTCGAGAGAGATGCTGCTAATTCTGGTGAGTTGAGAGGAAACAGGCTTGAAGATGAGTTTGAGCCATTTATTCTTGCTGAGAAGTATATGACACCAAAAGATGAGCTAATAAGAGAGAACGATGTACCTGAGAGGATACAGGTAACAGTTTGACCCTCTTCATAGGCATTCTTGATTTAGTTGTTAGTGCTGTCTGATTTTTATCTTCTTTGGCAGCTGTCTGAAGAACTAACTGGGTATCCTCCAACGGACACCACAATGATAGAGGAAGAAAGTGTATGGATACATAGCCAACTAACTGGTGATGGGTTTCTGTCATTTTTTAGCAATGAGCATGTGAACAAGGACATTGACCAAAAGGACATTGCAAGTGTCTTGACCATGTTGCATGTCAACAAATTTGAAGTATGTAAATGCATACAAGTTCTCTGGATATTCTTTTTTATGTTTAGTTTTCTTACATAACTTTTATTATATGCCAGATTCCCTTCATTGCTATGTATAGGAAGGAGAATTGCCCGAGTCTGTTAGAAAAACCTGATGCCAATGAAGAGGGTAATAAAAGAAATGCACGCAAAATGAGGTGGCACAAGGTAACTGTCCATCACTAAGTATATGTTCCTCAATGCTAATTTTATTAAATTATGCAGTTATTGACTCCTTTGATTTCCTTTTAGTTGCTTTGGGCTGTTCAGACTTTGGACAAAAAGTGGCTTCTTCTTCAGAAGCGCAAAGTTGCTTTGGAGATGTACTATGAAAAAAGATTTGATGATGAGAATCGAAGAATAGATGATGTTACACGGCAGGGACTAAACCAGCAACTTTATAGCTCCATTATCGAAGCACTGAAGGATGCAAAATCTGAGAAAGAGGTGGAGGATGTTGATGCAAAATTCAATCTTCATTTCCCTCCTGGAGAAGTTGAAGAAGAAGGCCAATTTAAGCGGCCAAAAAGGAAATCATTATACAGTATTTGTCACAAGGCAGGGTTATGGGAGGTTGCAAATCAATTTGGTCGGAGTGCTGAGCAGTTAGGTCACCATCTCACATTGACGAAGATACCTGTATGTGCACTAAACTGACACCTTGCATTACCTTTCTTTGAACAATACTACATGTGGAACAAAGCAAGAAATCCATTTTTTGTTATATCTTTATGCTCTGACAAAACTATTCTCCCTCCGTTTCATATTATAAGTCGTTTGACATTTTTCCTAGTCAAACTCCTTTAAGTTTGACCAAGTT
The DNA here is from genome assembly GCA_000338895.3 of Oryza meridionalis. Classification (NCBI taxonomy): domain Eukaryota; kingdom Viridiplantae; phylum Streptophyta; class Magnoliopsida; order Poales; family Poaceae; genus Oryza; species Oryza meridionalis. The sequence goes on from CM002528.2 coordinate 24,590,193, forward strand.
TATAGAAAATATAGTAGTATTTTGAACGCAAAACAAATATATTATCAAAATATATTCAATGTTAGATTTAATGAAACTAATTTGATATTTTAGATGTTGCTAATTTTTTCTACAAACATGATCAAACTTGACTAGGAAAAAAGTCAGATGACTTATAATACGAAACAGAGGGAGTAGTACTAAAAAGAATTAGAAATTGACACCTTATTAACTCCATCTGTCTTTCAGGAAGCAGGAGAACTTGATAGTGGCAAAGATTCACCTGAAGAGGTTGCTGCAAATTACACATGTGCAATGTTTGAAACACCACAAGATGTTCTTCGGGGTGCTAGACACATGGTATGTTGTATATTTCACAATTTTACTCCTATCCCTTAACTTATCAGGGTAGAAACATCATTGAGCTAGGTTTTTCATTTCATCTCCCCAATATTTTCCTGTTTACTGTTTATCTTTGTCTTACCAGGCAGCAGTTGAGATTGGGTGTGAACCTATTGTAAGAAAGCATATCCGGAGCATATTCATGAATAAAGCTGTGGTCTCAACATGCCCCACACCTGAAGGCAATTCAATCATAGACCCCTATCATCAACTATCAGGTGTTAAGTGGCTGCGTGACAAACCACTAAACAAGTTTGTTGATGCACAATGGCTTCTTATTCAGAAAGCAGAGGAAGAAAAGCTCCTCAAGGTTACCATAAAACTGCCAGAAGATGCTAAGAAAGAGCTCATGTCTGAGGCGCGTGAAAATTATCTAAGTGACTGTGTCAGCAAGTCTGCACAATTGTGGGATGAACAGCGGAAGATGATACTAGATGATGCCTTCTTCAATTTCCTTCTTCCATCAATGGAAAAGGAAGCTCGATCTCTGTTGACAGTGAAAGCCAAAAATTGGCTTAATATGGAGTATGGGAAGCAATTGTGGGACAAGGTTTCGGTGGCTCCTTGGAAGAAGAAGGATGCAGACAAGAAGGACTCTGACATTGATCTGGATGATGAATCAGAGTTGAGGGTTATGGCCTGTTGCTGGGGTCCTGGGAAGCCAGCAACCACTTTTGTTATGTTAGACTCATCTGGAGAATTGGTTGATGTTCTATATGCAGGCTCTATTAGTATTAGATCTCAAGGTGTTGCCGAGCAGCAGCGGAAGAAGAATGACCAGCAGCGAGTTTTGAAGTTTATGACTGACCATCAGCCTCATGTTGTATGTGTAGGAGCATCAAACTATAATTGCAGACAACTCAAGGATGACATTTATGAGGTATTTTTCGATTTTGTTCGTTTTACAAGTAATTTTTTTAATAACAAAAATCAGATTACAAGTTTAATGGTCCTTTACAGAGTTATATGCTGATTAATTTTCTAATTAAGGCCCAGCATAATCAGGCTTGTTTAACCTTTTTATATTGGTTGGTTGCTATGTCACCAGTTGCAGCATCCATGACTATCAACAGAGAATTTACCTTGCAGCCCATGCTATAGTGAACTCCACTGAAACTCACCTTACTGTTGGATGCTGCCTCATGAGATCAGCCATTGTTGTCACTGGCATCCAAATGCTTGTGATTGGTTGAGTCTATTTATGCCTGCTGGCCATTTGTGAAGACAATAGTACTTTGCAGAAATTTATGATGTAGAGCCATAAGCCTATAGTAACCTGATTTCTTGGTTTAAAACTAAGTCTATTTATGCCTGCTGGTCATTTGTGAAGACAATAGTACTTTGCAGAAATGTATGATGTAGCGCTATAACCTGATTGCTTGGTTTAAAACTAACATCTATCATTGCATAGGTTATTTTTAAAATCGTGGAAGACCATCCAAGAGATGTAAACCCACAAATGGAAAACTTTAGCATTGTTTATGGGGATGAGTCTGTGCCTCGCTTGTATGAGAACTCACGGATATCATCAGATCAACTGCCTGGCCAATCAGGTAAAGTAGCAATACATTGTTAGCATTTTTGGATCAGGTATCTTCTGATTAACTCACTCTTGGTTTGTATTCAATGCGTATAGGTATTGTGAAGCGGGCCGTGGCACTTGGCCGGTACCTGCAGAATCCGTTGGCGATGGTTGCAACACTCTGCGGACCTGGCAAAGAGATACTTTCGTGGAAACTGCATCCCCTTGAACAGTTCCTTACTCCTGATGAGAAATATGAAGTTGTTGAGCAAGTTATGGTCGATGCAACAAATCAAATAGGTTTCGACGTTAATCTCGCTGCCAGTCATGAGTGGCACTTTTCAACTTTACAATTTGTTGCTGGTTTGGGGCCACGTAAAGCTTCAGCTTTACAGAAAGATTTACTACGAGAGGGGTCCATTTTTAGTCGCAAAGATCTTGTAAAACCTCTAGGCAGGAAAGTATTCATGAATGCATCTGGCTTTTTACGTGTTCGCCGGAGTGGTGGAGCTGCGGCTAGTGCCCAAATCATTGATCTACTTGAGGATACAAGAATACATCCCGAGTCGTACGCGCTAGCAAAAACTTTGGCAAAGGATGTTTATGCTGAGGAATTACCACATGAAGCGAATGAAATGGACGATGATGAGCAAGAGATGGCAATTGAGCATGTAAGAGAAAAGCCAGATATGCTTGATTCGCTAGAGTTGGATGAGTACATTAAGAGTATGCCAGAAGAGTTCCATAAAAAGGAAACACTGGAAGATATAAGGTCGGAACTGCTGTGCGGTTTCTCTGATTGGAGGACCTCCTATGCTGAGCCAAGTCCAGATGAGGAATTCTGGATGCTTTCTGGGGAAACTGAGGACACCATATCAGATGGAAGGATTGTTCAAGTAACTGTTCGTAGTATACAAGATAACCGAATCATTTGCACCTTCGATTCTGGTCTGAAAGCCATAGTTATGGCTGACAACTATTCTGATGAGGGCTTTGATCTAGAAACTCTGCAGTTACGTGAAGGTGATGTATTAACGGGCAAAATTAAGAATGTGAATAAAAACAGGTTCATGGTTTACTTAACATGCAAGGCCAGTGAATTGAGGAGAAGACCAATTTCCAGAGGTAATCATGATCCGTACAATCATGAACAAGACATGACTTCTCAGAATGAACAAGATAAGCTTCGGAAACAAAAAGAACTGGCAAAGAAACATTTCAAGCCCCGAATGATTGTCCATCCTCACTTTCAGAACTTGACAGCAGAAGAAGCTATGCAGGTTAGTCAAGTTCTTATCGATCAGATTATGTTCCCCACTCTGTTTATTTCGTTTGTCCTGTCGTAAAATCTAAAATGAACTCTCTTGAAACAGTTCTTATCTGACAAAGAACCTGGTGAGAAGGTCATTCGGCCTAGTTCTAGGGGACCGTCATTTCTGACACTCACTCTGAAAATTTTTGATGGCGTCCTTGCACACAAGGAGATAACTGAAGGTGGAAAGGATCATAAAGATATTACAAGCTTGCTTCGCCTTGGAAAAACATTGACAATTGATAATGAAACTTTTGAAGATCTTGATGAGGTTGGTACACATGATATCTTTTTGTTACCATTGTTACTCTAGTTCAGTATCAGTAAGTGGCGACTCTTTCTGTGTTTGTTTTGCACGCCAGCATGGTTCTGTGTTTCTTTTTGCTTGCTGTTAGCACTTAGCAGTAGATTGTCATTCTTTTATTTTTGGCTAACTACTGGTGCTTTATTTTGGCAAATAGGTTATAGACAGGTATGTGGATCCATTGGTAGGCCACCTGAAGAGCATGCTTTCATACCGCAAATTCAAGAAAGGATCAAAAAGTGAGGTTGATGAGATGTTAAGAGCTGAGAAATCAGAGAATCCTATGAGAATAGTGTATTGTTTCGGCATATCTCATGAGCATCCAGGCACATTTATTTTATCTTACATTAGGAGTACAAATCCACATCACGAGTATATTGGGTTATACCCAAAGGGCTTTAGATTTCGTAAGAGGGACTTTGACAATATTGATCGCCTAGTGTCCTATTTCCAGAAGCATATTGACAAACCACCACCTGATGCTGGTCCATCAATGCGAAATGTTGCTGCAATGGTGCCTATGAAAAGTTCAGGTTGGGGTAATGGAGGTGGCACTGGTGGTGGAAATGATGGATGGAGAGGAGATGGTAACAACGACAGGGATAGACCTTTCTCTGGAAGATCAGGTTAGTTTTTAACGCACTTGCACAATGTTATCATCCAGTTTATTTGCATGGTATTGGTAGGCCAGCTTTATTATTACTCAAGGATGTTTGCATACTTAATATTTGCATGGAGGACTTTAAATTCTATGTGCCTTTAGTTCTTCAGTCAGCTGAACTATAGATATGCTTGTGTCAGTTTCAGTTGGCTGTAGCATTATTTAGGGTGATTCACGCTCTGTTTGCATGCGCCAGTATCATGAGAACCATTTACTTAAAAAAAAATTAAAAAATATTGCCCTCTGTATTTGGGATTCCTGATTGTTTATGTGGTTCAGGTCAATTTATTTCATATTTCAATTTTCTACTTCTCATTGCACTTTCTTTATCTTGTGCTTCTCCAATCATTGATATCACTGATGAGGTTCCCACTAAACACATGTGAAAAGCTAATCTTGAGGCAACTATAAAACCGGCCAAGCTACTATTTTTGGATAATAATATGAATTGTTGATCGATCCTTAAGTAGTCACGAACTCCCTTTTGGTATCTTTTGTCTAAAGCAGGAGGCAGGTTTGATTCAAGGAACAGCTCTGGTGGTCGTGGACGCGGGCGCGGGCGTGGTAGAGGTAACTTTGGCAGTGATGATGGTTGCGGCGGAGGTTGGAGTGGTGGCAGTGGCGGTGGCGGCAACAGTGGGGGATGGACTGACAACATTGGAAGTGGCGGAGGTGGATGGGGCACAGGTGGCACAGGTGGTGGTTCCTCGTGGGCTGGCGGTGGCGACGGAGGTTCTGGAGGTGGTGATAGTAACCGTGGTGGTGGAGGCTGGGGAACACCCACTGGTGGTTCTGATGGCGGCGGCGGTGGCTGGGGAGCAGCACCCGGTGGATCCAACGATGCCCCAGGATGGGGCAGCGGCAAAAAGGCGGTCCCAGCACAGGATGGTGGTAGCGGGTGGGGAGCTTCCGCCGGCGGCGGCAGTGGTGGTGGCTGGAACTAGTCAAAGAACTGCTAGATGAAATATTTTTTTTGTTTTCTGGACCCTCTTCTATATCTGGTAATTGCGCTCCACGGGAGATAAATTGTCACTGTTTGGGGACCCTAGTAATCTGCTACTGAATGCCGCTGGTTTTATACATTTTGGACGGCCTTATTTTGAATGCATGTACAGCTTAAGCACTACATTTTGTTTTTTAATTTCCATCACAAATGCACAAACCCATAGCCCACTCAGATTGGAATTGTCTCAGTGGTTGTAATGCCATCGAATATATCTAACTTGACCAGGATCTTCGTAAACCGTCGTGTCGCTCGAGCCATCCTCACACTCGTGAGAGTGAGATGTGGAGCTAGTCGGCCCAAACGGCCAGAGGAACGAGCGCGAGCCTCGCCTGACTTGCCTCTCGCCGCCGCTAGCTCCTCCACCGGAAGCGGTGGTCGCCGGCGACGGCAGCGGGTGGCGGCAGACGGGGCAGGAGTTGTGCTGGACCAGCCACGGCACGATGCAGGCGGCGTGGTACAGGTGGGTGCACGGCATCTCCCGCGCCTCGGCGCCGAGCCGGAACGCGTCCTGGCAAACCGGGCACCGCGGCTCGGCGCGGAGGTGCCGGCGGCTGATCGTCACCACGGGCATCGCGTCGATCGCCGACGGCGGCGCCGGTGGAGGGCCCTGCCTGCTGCTCCCCAGCTGGTTCTGTAGCTGCTCGAAGAGCGCCTCCAGACCGGCACGGTAGTACCCGCCGCCGCCGCCGCCGCGGCGCTCGACGCCGACACGGGGCCCTCCCCTGAAGAGGACGCCGAGTCTCGCGTGCGCAGGCACGCCATCGCCGCCGCCGCCGCCATGCTCGTCGTGGACGTCGAGCTCGCGCTCGTCGCCGCCCACCGTTGCCACGTGCCGCATGAGGGTGGACATCGCCTCTATCACCGGGGATCGCCGGAGCAGGAACTCGTCGCCGGCGTCTGGCCCGACGAAACCGAGCGTGCTGCTCGCCGTCCTCCGTCCCATCTCGCTCATCTCCTGGACGAAGCCGTCGTCGCAGCTTGGGCAGATGACTTCTTGGCCGGCGCCGCGGATGCGAACCGGTCTCCGGCACACGTAGCACCAGTGCGTGGCTCTGTTTGACATCTTCTGCTTGATTCCTGTGACAATCCGAGAATTCAGTAGTAGCAGTCAGCAGCACAAATTTCACGATTCACCATCGAACTGTCACGACAAATATTACATGAGCAAACTTGAATTGGACATCCAAGACATGATAACAGCCCCAAAAAAATATTGAAAGAAAGTAAAAAGAAGAGAAATTGATCCGAACCAGAGATAATTCCCACCCAAGAATTCAGTTGACAGGAAGCAGTCAAGCAGTTGTGTGCATGTGCCACAACAAATCAAGCTAAACAAACACTAAAAGAAACAGAATTAGTACAAGCATACCTTGGGATAAGCTGATGGTTTGGGAGGAGGAGAATGAATTGGCGGAATGAATTGAATGATGGGGAGTGGACTGATGATAGATAGGCGGTCGCGAGCTGAAAGAGTGAAAGCGGCAGCTGTCGGAGTATCTGCTACGATTTGTCCGTTCTTTTTTTCTTTTGGAGGTCTCTGTCCGATGAGAGCATTCTAGGCCTCGCGTTGCTACTTGTGCAGTTAACTTGTCACCGGCGGGCAGCGCTCGCTGTCGCTGGCCATGCTTGTTAAAGCGACGTGTTGGCTCCCGGTCCAAAAATACACGAGAAATGGAAGTTTGTTATTTTAACATCTCAACCTTTGATCGTGAAACTTTACTTGATAATCAAAATTGAACGAGTATATGATAATCAAACTTTAAAATAACCTAGAAAATTTTGACAAAAAATATAACATTTAGCAGTCCGTGAAACGCGCGCATGAGAAACGAGAAAATAAAAGTTAAAAAGGTGACGAAAGAACACACCTTTTCTTTTTTTACACAAGAATACACCCTTAGAGCATCATTTGGAGTGAAGATTTTGGAGAAACATCATACCACTATAAATATTGGTAATGGTTATGGTAGTGAATCTGCCACTATAATCCTCTATCACTGACGTGTGGCCCTCAACGTTGGTGAAAATTTATACTCCTAAACTGTGCTTTGATTCCATAGCAACATGGAAAAATATGTAGCTCAAATCATATATGTAGTGGAAACCTAAAAACTATATTTGAATATAAAAATAGATGTATGAGATTATATCACGTCACCCTGAGTAAAAGTTTTACGTCTAGATTCAATCATGAGCAACTCTAGGTGACGTGAACAAATATGAGACATTTTTTTTCTAATCAACGGTACTCCAGTTTCATATTTTCAGTACATTCGTGACTTCACACTGCATATTTTTACTTGCAACGCACGAGCAAATCATTTTTTGTTTTTGGAGAAAACGAGCAAATCAGCTAGTCCTATAAAATTCCGCAGCCGACTTTCCATTCGGCCCACCTGAGGTCTCGGCGACATTGCCTGGGCCGTGGCGCTCTCGGGCTGGGCTTTTTCTCCCCACGGAGAACACGCTCGCGGCCATCACGTTAGCAGCCCACTCGCTCGCTCGCGGCCGCGTCTCCCGTCGTAGCACGGAGGAAGGTTCTAGACGAGGAGGAGAAGACGCCGCCGCCGCCATCTTCGCGGCCGCGGGGGAGCAGCCAGCAGCGGGGTGCGGGCGGGCGCGACGCGCGTGGCGCGGGTGGACCTCGGAAGCAGACGCAGCCTCCAGGGGCGCAGGCGGGGTTGCCGGGGCGCGCCTGGGCGGGGCGGGCGGGCTCGAGGTTGTGGTGGGGCGTGGGGCGGGATCCTCCTCGCGCCGCCATGGATCAGAGGAAGGCGTTGTTCCGGGCGAAGCTCCGGGAGCGCGAGGCCAAGGAGAAGCAGGAGAGGCGCATCGACCCCTCCCTCGTCAGGTATACATCTCCTCTCCTCTCCCTCTTCCCCCATGTATCTGTATGCCTCTGCTCTTCTTCTCTCGCGGATTCGCATGCTACTAGTAGTTTTGTCTCCGGATCCTACCGATAAGCTCGTGATGTGGCTGCTCGCCCGTTTGCTTGATGTTACCCTAGGCAATTTTGAATGTTTTGTTACATACCAGGCTGGGATTTTTAGGGCTTTAACCGGTTTGCGTACCCTCCAGTAGATTGGAAGAACATTACAAGTATAACTTAGCTAATGGGTCCCAGTTTCCTGTCAATTTGGTGTAATTTGCAGCGAGCCATGAAAGAACCTGCAACATTGATCACAATTTATATAATACCTTTGCATCTTGTTCAGCCGGAATGGTTGCTGACAGCATTGTTGCTATGTTTTATCCAATTTTGAATATCATGAGCGTTGATGACCAGGGGTAGTATTAGATGGCAACACACTGGATGTGGATTGTTTTTAAGCAATACACCATTCTAACAGATAGGTGCATCATTCCTTCAGGTACAATGAATTTGATCAGCCCATCTGCAGAATCTGCAATGTTACTCTGAAATCTGAAGCACTTTGGCCTGCACATCAAGTTTCACGAAAACATCATGAGGTACACAGAGAAAATGAATCATAGTCATTCTGGATGATCTATGCTTGGATTGACATTCGAAGGATGTACACATAACACATCATTTTACTATCTTATGTGGTATGAATATGTTGATGGAAACACAAATACATATAGAAATTCAACAGTGTAACTGCAAATACATTTCTGCTGAGCATGCTAGTTTATCAATTTGGATAAAATTTTGTATTAGCATTGAAGATGGTTGAAATTTCATACATGCTGTGGTCTGTGGGTTGTTTTGGCAGTATGGTACCATTCTGGTTTTGTTCACTTCCACTAATTATCTTTTCTTTTTGTTAGTATCTAAAAGGAAAAAAAATATTATGCGGTTCATATTGCTGATAACCATGGTGTTTCTATTCTTTTCCCTTTAGAAGTTAGTTGCTGCCTTAAATAGCATGCATTACATCCCATAGAATTTGTTTGTTCAAATTGCAGAGATGTGAGTCTAGTTTAACTGCTCCAAGGATAATTGATTGTTCTATAACTTCACATACATATATTCAGATCTATGGCTGTTACTAGGATTTGAAGTATATTTGTTATTTAAAGTGCTCATGTACATTACTGACCTGAGCTTGTATCTTGTCATTTTTATGATACAGGCAAAAGCCGCTGCAGCTGCATCTGCTAAAGCTCCATCAGGTGCAGGGTCTCGTGGCAATAAGGCCAATCATGAACAACCTGCAGAGTCTCAGAAACCAAAATCTTCCACATTGCCTGCCAACTTTTTTGAAAACCAGGGAATGAAGAGGCATAGTGATGGTGAGAGTAACAAACACGCCCTCCCATCTATCTGCGCTAAATTTAAAGATAGAGTGAGAAAGCAACTGGAACAGCCTTGGTTATACTTTGTAGTCATTTGCTTATATCCTTTTATTTGTGAGATCTCTGTAAATATTGATCTATCGTTGAGTTCTCAGTTGATAGGCTCTAGAATTGTATTAATCATGCATCTAATTTCACATTTTGGTCCACGCCTGGTACAATGCTCATATGCCATGTGTCTGTATAGATCTTCAATGAATTTGATTATTTTATTCTTAAAATAAGCAGGATAGCATTATCATGTAGTGCTTTGATTTTTATAGGCTAATTGTAAACAGATTTAACTTTACCATAAAATCGCCATAAACTACTGAAATTTCAGTCAGCTAAGATTGCATCTTAGACTTTACATTCCTTAGTACATCTGATAATAGCTAAACCTGCGAAATGTTACTATTTGTGTGAGAAATGGTGTTAGGATTTGAAATTTTCTTTGAACATTTTTGTTTGAGACAATATTTTGTATTTTCTGAAGAAGAAAGAAACAAATATCCATGTTATGCTATCCTCTGTAGAGTGATCACCTGCATGTACAGAACATATATTAATTCCTATTTTATCAAGATCTTCCTGCTAGTAGTATTATTTATATATGCTATAGAAAGAACTGAAGTGTCCATTTAGCAGTCCAAAAAATATGTTTCATGCTCATGAACCCTAATATGACAACTTATATGACTAGGCGCTGGTTCTGAAGGAAGGTCTGTGCGTCGGGAGGTAGCTGATGTTCAGCAAAAAACCAAAGAAGCAAGCAAAACTAAGCCATCTGTCAATTTTGAGAAAATACCAAAGAAAGAAAGTCAAGCCAATACCAATGTCAAAGGTGTTCTTCCAGGGAACTTTTTTTACTATAATGATGAAGATGAAGATCCAGCTTCTACTGAGGCGAATAGTGCACCTGGAAATCCTCCAATTTCAAATCGCATGCAGGTGAAAGGTGTACCTGATGGCTTCTTTGATGGCAACAAAAACAGCAATGGCATGCAACCCAGTGAACCAAGTCAATCGTCTAAAGCCGTAAAGAGTTCAGAAACTTCTGAAGTAAAAGGATCGCTACCAGAAGGTTTCTTTGATAACAAAGATGCAGATCTCCGTGCTCGTGGTATCCAACCTCCGAAAATCGATATCAAGTAAGGTTTTCATCGACTTGCATATGCATTGCATTTATTAAGTATATGCTTGGACCTCTTGCAGCTACACTTGTTATTCTCACATAATATACCCTTGTGGAAGAATGAATATACCTTTTGAAATGGCAAGTTTGAACATCATTCATGATAAAAATTTCAGGCTTTTCCTTTTCATGGAAGATGTCAGCAGAATTTAACAGTATAATTAAGGCTGATTATTAACCTTACTACTGTTACTTCCACACCCTTTTTGCACTTGTGCACTTGTCAAGTTCATACCTGCATGAGGGTCAGAGGGTTAATAATCGTGTTTATGTTTTTTCTGTGAACTATGAAATTTGTTCTCTTCTTTTTAGATCATATTCTTCCTGCAAAAAATGTTGCATGTCGTTATGGGTTAAAGAACTGTATTCAGTTTGTATTGATTGATAGTTGAGGTTTTAACATGAAATATATTATTAAAAAATATTTTTCAGTGATGCATACAAAGAATTTGAGAAGGAAATTCAGGAGGACTTGCAGGAAGTTGATGATCGCCTTGAAGAAGAGGAGGTTAGGCTTCTCTATTACCTAGTTACACAATATAAAGAATACCTTCGCTTGTCTGGTGCAAATGCTAGTTTGAACTGCTATATAAGCTTTTTTTTTATGTGAACTGTAGATTGATGCTGCTGCTGAGAGAGAAGAGTACTTGACATTAGAGCAAGAGTATGTTCCTTAGCCACAACTTGCTATTTTTGAACCTTCATGCTTAGCGAAGCGAAGGTTTTTTATTTTCATCGTCCATTTATTTTGTACACAGGGAGTATAGGCAGCGGGTGGATATGCTGAAGAAACAGCTTACCGAGTCAAAAGCCGCCCGTACCGCTAAAGCAAACAGCAAACCTGTTGGTATGGACATGTTGTCAAGCAGCGACTCATCTAGTGACGAGGAAGATGACAGCACGGATTTTGCTGTTGATTGGAGAGCACAACATTTGAAATGATGTGGAGATTTTTGTGATTGGCTACCCACCGACGATGACAACATAGATCTGTTAGCATCCACCATTGTGCATCCGTGACAATCAGATCCCAGCACCTCTAGGTTTCTGCTCGAGATCTTTTTTTCTGTTGCATCTTGTCTTTTATCTGAAAAATGTTCAAGCTAATCATGAATTAACACGATGAGAATAGTTTTGGAGAACTGGTGAATGTGTATAATCCTTACTCCTAAACCTATGTCACAATCTTATCTGAAGGTGTATGCCTATGATGGGCAACATCTTTGTCGGATTGCAACTCAAGATGAAAGTTGGAAGGGACGCCTTTACCTGTGCAGATTGACTGCCTTTCATCATGCTTCAACTCCAACGCTTATCTACAGGGTTTCTTACCTTATTTTCTCCTTTGCTTATCCGGCACCGGCAACTCCGACGGTGTGTCTTTCTGTGATGGTGAAGGACGAGGCCGACGTTGCTACGTGCTGGCCTGCCGGGTGCCTAACTTTCCAAAAGTTTGATTCCTATCATCTTTTGCTTATTGGTTTATCGGATATAGCCAAAAATTGAATTTTGAAGCTTTGATTTTAGAGTTGATTTAGAGCTTCTTCATTGCGGTTTATTTTTTCTAAGGTTTTTAAAACATTAAGAACAGAAATATAGAAGTTATATCCATATATTTTGGCTGTGTTTAGTTCCATGCTAAAATTGAAAGTTTGAAGAAAAAAGTTGGTTATGTGTGTAGGAAAATTTTGATGAGATGGAAAAGTTGGAAGTTTGAAGAAAAAGTTGGGAACTAAACCACTTCCAACTTTTCTATCACATCAAAATTTTCATACACGTTTTTCTTCAAACATTCAATTTTAGTCAAACTTTCAATTTTGACGTGGAACTAAACACAGCCTAAACCACGCCTTTTTCCTTGTTCATTTTTTCATGCGTTATTGAGGCCTGGTCACTGATCTGGACTAGTGTGCCGACGTTCAATGGATCGTTTGGTACTTTGCCTTACAGAAACTCAAAACTAGGATCTTTCGTAGACATCTTTTGTCTTGTGTGCTGCAGTAACCAACTTTCGCAGCTCTACTGTCTGAAAATGAAATACTTGTAGCTCTGCCATGTTGGATTGTGTGGTACACTGGTACTATTATAGTGTAAGCAATGTTTTGCATTCGCTAGAAATACTGTGTTTCGATGGTGCCGCTTCCAACCTTGTAGGTCAACACTGAAAACAAACTAGATGAACAAGGACAATATTAATATAGCTTTCTGTCTCTGCTTTATTGATAATGAGATATGAGAATGATGCGCACAGTTTCACTGCCATAGGTCAACCAGACTCGTAGATCATCTAGTCGTAGTATTCTCTCACAGTTTTGGTTCAGGCATCTGCCTCTATACCCAACTGTTCGCATTTCACAAGAACACTGTGTAACCCACTCAGCTGAACTCCCATGCTGAACTCACTCAGCAAAGCGTATGGCATGGTGAACTCTGCAACCACTTATTGTGAGGTTGATCTTTATGATTTCATCTTCCATTATAATGCTGCTCACAGCCACACGCCAGCCAAAATAAACAGTTGGGGATGTCTGGACATGATCTTTTAGAATTTTACTCCCTCGGCCCATAAATTTAAGCATTTCAAGCATTTAGAATTTATCTGCAAATATAAGGATTCCATCAACTACCACTCATTTGAATTTTTTTTCATGTTATTTATGGCCACCCTCCCACCCCAACTATCCCTCATTTTGTTGAGGGTTATTATTTTTTTTCTTTATCCAATTAAAAAAATTCAGGAGTTCTTATAGAAGGATTTATAGGTTATTTAGCAAATATCAAGGTTAAGTCGAAAGATTACTTTTTACTCATTTCAGTTGTCAATTTTTAAATTTTGAATTGATTATATTCTATTTCAAGCATATGGTTGGCTTTGGAATAAATGATGGAAATCACAGGAATCTATGCAGGGATGCTATATCATGGTGAAAAAATAAATATTAGAAATTCTTATATTTTATAATTGATAGATTAACAAACAGTTTAATTACTGTAGGAACAGAGATCCCAATAGGGACCAGGATGACGCTCCTGACGCCTCATGCTCACCTCTAGGCGATAGAAACGTGGCCAAATGGTAAGATGCCAAGCTCATTTCCGAAACATAATCATTGGAATTTTCAAGTCAATGACGTACTCCGTAGGTGATGTTCACGTTTCTTGTTAGATTTGGTATATGATTATTTCATTTGAACACCTGTTAATTGGTCAGTAACTTAGTACATATGCAATCTTGTACGGACACATAGAGATGTTGATTTACCTTTCTTTTTTTTCACCTTGAGATAAAATGCATCATTGATTCATTGCATCATAACTTGTTCAATTGCTGTTGGTTCCCCCTGATCTTGCTTGGATGCTTGAATATGGAGTAAAGGGACACATTTCAACTTGGATTTTATTTGGACTGTTTATTGGAGACACCTTGCTTGGATATGGAGTAAAGAAACACATCTCAATTTGGAATTTATTTGGACCGTTTATTGGAGACGTGCATTCATGCATAATTACATCAGGAGATGCCCAATTGCCCGAATAACCCATAGATTTCTTTTCTCAGGTATAAAAAAATAAATCATGATTGGAGCTGAAAATGGTATGTGCAAATTTTCAATCAGCAAAATAGTAGTCGCAAGTGAAAATGAAAGGACTTCTGCAATAATAAAATAAAAAATCAAGGGTAAAACCGGAGCACGTTTCTTCTTCTCTCTTTTTTTTCTTTTTTTGTTGTCTCTGTGTACGTGGTCAAGGAGAGTGGGTAACCAACAAATCAACCTACAATTTCTGGAACCGTCAATGACGGAGATGACAATTAACATAATATTTGTGGCAATCACGCAATGCTAAAACAACTAAACAAGTGTCCAATTCAGACTTTGCTTTCACGGAAACGATTCCTTTATTAAATTGTGTTTTGATGGTGATCTGAAATAAAAATTCCTACAACAGAAATACGCTACTGCTGAAAAAAGAATATTTCTGATGTAATGACAACTGACAACAGCAAAACATATAGATGATTTTTTTTGTTTCTCGAAACGAACATATAGATCATTAAGCTAAAAAATGGATGCGTGTTAGCGTTTCTTGAAACGAACATATAGATGCTTTTGCGACGTAACAGTACTTCATATGAAATAGTAGCATTTATTGAAAGCATATTACGCATATAAGGGAATAATTAGTGTCAATAATTTTAGATGATGAGATCATTATCTTGTACTACTAGCAATTGTTGGTATAATCATTATTATCTTGCACTAGCAACTATTGATATAACATCATTCAATAAAGTACTACAGTGCCAATTCTCAGGTCAAATCATTCACTCTTGCTTTTGATATTGGCTTCTGCTAGGGAAAGAATGAAAGATGTCCAATCAAAATGCATTCCCTGTCCTAACTAAGAGTAAACCAGAATAGTGCCCCTCCCAGATGATCCATTGCGCCACAATTCACAATCAGAATAGCATGCAAAGCTATAAAGCTTCAGATGCTAGCTTCCCAGTCTCTTTCCTGTTTCTAGAAAAAAAGAAGTTTTATTCTTCCAAATTTTAATATCAGAATTGACCTCTTTCCAAAAATTCCTGAACAATATCTACCATTCCTACATGGCATGATTCATTTGTGCTGAATATTACATGAACTACCAATACAATTAATTTTTGAGTATTTTTTTTACTCGAGAACATATAGAATTTATTTAATTGCCTTGGTTATTCTCTTGAGGGGGCACCTATGCAAATGTTTAAACTAGGTTTGTTGTTGCAAACAACAATCCAGCATTCTAAGTCCATAATTGCATAGCTGAAAATAACCGTGCATCTTAGACTAGTCAGATTACAGTTCGGAGAGACAGATAGTAGGAGTCTAAGTAAGTGTTGCAGTATTAGGAACAGTCTAATATGTAAATCTAAAAGCAGATGAGTGCACAGAATATTGAAGCCTTTTGCTCGAGACTGATATCTTATCTGGTTACTTGCAGCAGAATTTTGTTAGATGCGAAATTCAAGTTGACTTCGAAATAAGTATTGAATAAATGAATAGCGAACACTTTGTACAGATGTACAAACCACAACCGTGGCAAATATTCTCACATCATTAGAAGGCTTACACTCAGTCCTGAGTCCTCAGCATTTCAGCACCGTTGGGTGGCATCCTTTATATTCTTCTGCAGGATAAACAGCATGATTAATTATATTTCCAAAGTTGTAAAGCAATTGCTGAATAAAGAAAGGTCTTGCAGTGGCGAACACTAAAAGTTTAGCCAGAATCATCTCTGCATTGAACTATTGCACTAAACAGCATCTGCAACTAGCTGAGGCAGAACAGTTTATCAGTAATAGAGTCAGCATCTGAGTAGTGCCGATTCCGAATCAGAAGCCAAACACACTTCATTTACATGTGGCGTTACAACTAAATATTAGCTTCTTCAAGTTCTATTATACAAGTATCATGACTATAATGAAAAAAAAAATATAGAAGCAACAGGATAAACGGAGTTGATTCTACAGTAAAAATTATTACAGTAACAGTGAGTGAAACTAACAGGAAGCAACACATTGAATACTAACAGATATCAGAACTGAAGTATACTTCATTTACATACTGGCATTACAATTTTCAAAAACATGATTAAGCACATATTCTTGCAGTGCTATATATATATACGAGTATTCCGTAGTCTATACACAGTGAACACTTACACGAGGAGTCATTAACTAAAAAAGAAAAACTTACACAAGGAGTATCATTAGAACATAAAAGGCACCAGATCAGTTCCTACTCGTTGTTACCCTTTTATTCCATGAGAGTATAACTGACAAAAATTGTTTACCCCTCAAGTAAGAAGAACCTGGCATGGCATGGATTGAAAATCTGCCAAACAACTGAAACATCCTTTAAAAGCATTCACTCAGATAGAGAAGCAGAAGTCACCAAGCTTCCGACAACATCCATGGAAATGGAATGCACCGGTCCTGGGATATCAATTTCCTGTGACATGCTACCATCTTTGTCGATCATGCGATCTGCACCCACTGGTCTAGAGCACTCCTCCCAGACCCCTCCAATCTCAGAATTGCCATTGAAGCACATACCTGGATCAGTGCATGCCACAGAGCCAACACTGCACGGCTTCTGGTAAGGGAATGTGCCGATCTCCATATCAATCTTGCCCCGGACATCGAGTAGGATGCTCCTTAACCTGATAACCTCAGCCTCGAGCGCAGCATGGCCCTGCAATCGCTTCAGCAGCTGCTGATTGGCGGCGCGGAGCTTCTTGACCTCCTCCTCCAAGAAAGCCGCATGCGCCTTCTTCTTCTCCCGATACTTGCGCACGGCTTCCCTGTTCCCCAGCGGCCTCCGGGGCTTCATCAGGTCCTCCTTGATGTCATCTTCGCCACTGCCGGAGGCGAAGACCTGGGTGTGCGTGTGCAAGCATGTGTGGGTGTGCGTGGTTGCCGACGGACCAGGAGGATTGCAGGTGTGGGTGTGGGTGCAGGTTGTGATGTTGTTCAAGAAATCATCGAAGCTATCAGGCACCTCCGGATGGGAGAAGAGCAATTGACTTGGGACATCGTCCATTGCCGCGGAAGGCGCCAAGAACAACCTCCTTTGTATGGGTCAATGGCCAATTTGCTCAACAAAGTTGCAATTGCAATTGCAACAAAAAGGAATCAAGAACTTGATTATTCAAAGAGGTTACTGGATTAACTGACCAGGGATTGAGTAGGCAGACTACATGATCTGCCAAAACCCCTGCAAAAACTGGTGAGCTACCAACTAATAATCAAGAAAGGAGTGAGCAACAAACATGGCACAAGTGAGGAAGCCCTGATTGGGGTAGCTCTACGACAGAGGGCATCACAAGAGCCAAAAAAAATCGACGAGGTACTGAAATAGACAGAGAAAAGGCCGGATTCGGGCATCAAAACCTCATCCTATGGACGGCGAGCGACATGGATGGAATTCGCAACAACGCCGAGCTGCCTCTTGCAGGGAGAAAAGAAAAACAAAAGAAAATTGAAAAGACTCTCTCTCTCTCCCCTTTTGCTCCCCTCGCTTTCCTTCGCTTTCCGCCTTCTTCTCTCGCCACCGATCTTTTTCCTGGCGATGTTCCCCCTTCTTTGCTCTGGCGATTGGGGGTTTGGGGATCGGAGAATCTTGGAAAGGAGCCGCGCCGCGAGAGGAGGAGGGGAGCGACGTTGATTTGATGGATGAGTAGTAGTAGTGGGAGAGATCAAAGTTGGGGGAGGATCCTAGTTCTTGCCACTGTGGGTGGGGAGGGTTTTGTTTTGTTTTGTTTGGGTTTCTTTCTTTTAGAGCTTCCTTTTTGTATATTTAAGTACTGAACTAGTTGTTTGTCCGAACTGCCACTTGGACATTTTTGCCCCCTTTAATACTGTTGCCTAGTTGACCATGACACATACGGATGTGCACTGTTTTAGTAAAATTGCTGCCTACTATTTTTATGCCGATATATCCTACTACATCCATTCTAAATCCCTATGTTTTTTTAGATGGAGATTATAGGAACACAGGGATGTAAAAATATACACAGAAATCGAAAAATTATAGGAACACAGGACGAAGTATGGTGTTTGGAACAAGAATAGAATAAATCATTGGATTCTTGATATGTAAAATATAGCCTCTGTTTGCTTGTTGATTGTCTCAATTGTGATAACTCGAAGTCACATGAATTGATTTGTTTTGGTCGTCTCGAAGGCAAATAAAAGAGAAATCCTGATTTGTTCAAATTCCTGTGGACATGGGCAAAGGGAAAATTCTCTTCTTTTCCAATGCCCTTCTCCTCCAGTGTGAATAGTATTAAGTTACTAACCAAATCCTTAAGAATTGCCCAATTTTCCTCAAATCCCAAAAAAACAAAGGCAGCCGAAACGTTCAGTATAATAGCTGATGAAGATATGCTTGACTGAACTAAGCCGAAACTGATTTCAAATTGTAGAGTTCACTAATTTCTCTATTTGACAACGCAATAGGCCAAACCTCCAACTTTGTATTTTGGATGCTTACAAGTGTACAGAGAGGAAAGAAATGGAGGGATATGTAGCCGCTTTTTACAATTTAGATGACAGAATCAAAGAATCAGAGGGTGCACGGCAACACCCACGATGCAGGTATCTGGATTTTAATCTATCTCGTGGCGTACTGGCGTCGTATCACAATATCAATACTATCATATCAGTGCAGTCCCTTCAAAAATACTATCAGTGCACAAGGCCACTCTTGTTTCATCCTGCTGCCCATAAACTTTGCTCGTCCATTGCCGCACAGGATTTTAGAGTTCAGAGAATCATAACCACCACCGTTGCCTGCTAGCCGCGCCAACACTGCATCTGAATTCTTAACGAGTAGGATCATTAGGGTGCAGTGTGGCTGCTCAACAGACAGGAGTTCTCCATTGCCAGGGTCTTCAGATTTGTCATTTGACTCATTGTCCCTGAAATAGAGTCAATCGTGGAACAACTCTAGTTAACAGGGATGCGAATTTTTTACCCCCCAAAAAAACATAGTCCCGCTGCAATAATATTGGAGGCCACACTTTAAACTGAAAATGCTGGCTTTCTTGTTAAAAACCATTTTATCAGATTACCTGTCTTGCTCTGCACTGCCGCTGCCAACACACTTCGGCCTGGCTACGGAGCGTAACCTGCAAAAAAAAATGCTCTCTGATAATGCAGCACCATCGCAAGATTTCCCATCACCAACAAAGGGCAATTACTTCTACTACTTTGATGACAAAAATCAGATTGTGGTTTTGTAGTCATTGATTCCACTGCGGTTCCGTTCAGAAACTCAAAAAATCCAGAATTTACAACACAAATCATAACAACAAGCTACTTGCAGTTCCCTCCACATTTTTTCATCCGGGCTTGGGACCGGCAAAGGCAGTGTTAAACGGCAAAAAAAAAAAAAAGAAAAAGGAAAGAAGAAAGAAAGAAGAAAAAGAAGAGAGAGAGAAGACAACACAAAACAGAAGATCAATTTGAAAAACCACGAAAATATCCATCATGAAAAGCAGGTAACTCAACTACCTAAAATTATTGTGGTCAGTCTGGAAATGCAGGTAATCACTAATTTCATCAACATAAAGTTTAGGCCCAAGATGTAACTGATTAGTGCCTTAAAAAAATCCAGGATGTTGAGATATGATGTGAAAGCCAGTGATTCAAGACAGCAGAAACAAGAAAATCCCATATCTTAATTTGGCACAGGCAAGTTAAAAATGTGTGTGAGAACATAAAGTTTAATGCTCATTTTAGTATCTTCTGCTCCAAATCATGGTCAAGTAAATCAACTTTGAACCGTTGTAAGCACATAAACACGACTGACTGGATATAATATTGGGAAAGAATTGGTCATTAAATTAGTCATCTGAACAAAGAATCCTTATAATCACCAAGGTTATTGAATCAATCCAGCATAAACACCAACTTACTGGATAATATTGGCCTATTGGGAAGAATTGGCAAGAATCAAGTGTTGTGCAGTTAGCAACAGATCGTTACACATTTTTTTCTATAGAATTCATATAACTTTGATAAGTATCTGATGTCCGAGATTCAGGAGCTGTTAACATTGATTTAAAATCTTATGGTGTAATGATCAGGAAGCCCATGAAAATGTTACCGGCAACAAGAAGATCTGGAACTGATAAATCCTTTTGAGTGCACAACTGCTGGAAAGTGAAAACCAACCAAACAGCCATTGGTTAATATTGTGGTCATAGAACAGGTAAAAGATAGTGTCGATTCAAGTAATCGGGAGTCAGAACAGTATATATTTGTCTAAAGTTTAGGAAAAGTGAGCTCTTGCAGCTATGGACTGTCTGGTTCATCTACTTCAAGTCTTGAACGGCCTTGGAATGCTGGATCTCTGCAGATGAAATCTAAGTTCAAATTTCAACAGTATAAAAGATTCTGTTGGCCTTTCTGAATAATGATTTGAGATGACAGAATTAACAAATCTGCAAACAGGTTTTTGCTCCGCAGAATGTCTTGCAAGGTTAACAAAGAAACCTGCAGTGAGGAAGAGGGACCAAACTATGTGTTTATTTTGGAAGAAAGATACACTTAATATCACAAACATGCATTGAAAGATGTCACAATGAGAGAGGAATAAGCCTGGCTTAAAGAATTCAGCAACTGAGCACGCGTCCAAACAAATATTGATTACACTTTGTATCTTCAAATGCCATGTCTGCATTGAATCAACAAGAGACATATAAAACCAATGTCTGAAAAGCATTAACTAACAAAGAATTGTTGGAGGTCAGGGAAGGAACTCCAAGCATGGTTCTGAAATTAGCTACTCCACAAGCCATATATATACTTCTAATTGTTGGAGAAGAAGCAGATAAGTATTGTTGGACAGATGAAGTGTGCACATGAAGAAATCCAAACAAAAGGTTATTTTTTTCCAATGCATGATCTTTGGTCCAGTCGAGCTTCAATGCAACTCCAAACCTTGAATGACAGCAAATCCAATCAGGGAACCACTATTGATAAATAACACGGACTTCCCATGAACTAAAACCAAACATAGATCCCTTTTCAACTCCAACATCCCCTTTGGCGTCATCTAAAGCACAGAAACACATACGCTAAACAAGATTAGCTTTTAAAATAATTTATACCAAGGGTACGGAACACACCTTATATAAAAGGATAATGTCTGATAGCTGGCCATTAGGTAAATTTCCTCAAAGTGCCGAGACAAAGAACAACATAGAGACAATCCAAATCCAAATCAAGATAGATCTATGAAACGACCAGACCTTATCTAATAACTTACTGCCCTTCCTCAATTTCCAGGTACTAGCTTTCTCACAGGGAGCTCCATTTCCTAACCAACCCTGTAATCAATATGCGAACAAGAAAACACAGGCACCGAATCTAGGAACAATCGATCAAACCACAAAATGGTAAACCACAAACCAGGCAATTTAATTTCCTCGAGAAAATATCCTCGTCACATGGACAAAAGGAGAATCTGCATGCAGAGGAAGGCACAAATGACGCCAAATCAAATATGGGCATAAGAAGCTACATTATCAACCAAAACAGAAATAGAAACATAAGAATGCAAGGAGAGCACTAAATCGTATATTGTAGGTTGTACGATCTCCCATGGTCTCATCTAGCTTGAAGCTCCAAAACACACCCTCGAACCCTCCCCATCCCTGATGATCGAAATTAGAGTATTCAAATTCTGTCCTTGTGGGGCATTTAACTTTTTAATAAGGAGTTGAAGGGAAAATCCTGGTTGTTCAGAAGATTTCAATCGGAATTGAATTTGCCTTGCAAAATGACCAAAAATAGACCTGAAACAGGTAAGAGACTATCTTCTATGAATCTGTATAGGTGGAAGCAGCTTAGACATCAAAAACAAATTGTCATGGTGGAAAGGAGGGATAAGCCTGTTTAGAGAGGTCAGAACATCCAAATCCGTATTGATTTTGCAGCTCCAAATCTGTACTGAATCTGTATGTCTGCATTTGAATCGATGGCAGGCACATAAAAACCATGTCTGAAGAGTAATAACTAAAGAAGTAGAAAGATTGTTGATCACAGAAGAAACCAGTGCCCTGATTAGCTCCAAAATAGCAACTCCAACAAAGCTAGTACTTCCAATTGCTGGAGAAAAAACGAAAATCCACATAAGCATCGCTGAGAAGATGCTAAACCGGAAGGTAAGTACTGAAAGCAAATGAGTGGGAGAATATATTGGCTTAATGATCTTTTTCCAGTTATATAATAGTTGCTCCAGTCAACCGTAATATCAAAAGATCCATGATCTACTCTTGGATTTAATCTCCCCATACCAACCTTCATCTAAAACAAGGACAGAAACACACAAACCACAAAAAAAAAAACTAACTCAGGTCTCAAGTCTAGAATCCACTAAAATTACGAGATACTGCAACTGATGGCTGGCCATCAGCGAAGACCCCACACAGAAACGCCAAGCCAAACGATCCATATGCTGAAATAATCCAGGTAACAATAATCTGCGAAATCAATCAGACCTTGTGTGCATTCAGAGCTCCAACCCCCAGACCAACCCTGAGACTATCGGATAAACATAGGTAACAATTGAAGATGATAAAACACAAACCGAACAAGCCAACAGCCTCCAATCAATAACCTTGTCACCTTGGGAGAAAATTAAGGAATCTGCGACCAACAAAGAAAGACAAAGGCACACGAAAATCTAAGCTACATGTATGAAGCAATTCTGATGACCGAAACAGAAACTAAACGGGAAGTTAAGTTTTAGGCAAACTAGGAAAAGTATGTTTTGGTTGTAGGATTCTCCAGTAGTCACATCTATCTTGAAGCTCCAAAATTCCTTCGCAATTCCATTTCTGCAGATAAATCCAAGTACTTAAATTCTACCCTTGGTGAGTACTTCTAATGATGAACTGAATAAGGGGATTTAAAGATTTCACTCAGTGAAGGTTGGCCATGCAAAATTATGAACTAGGACCTGCAGTGAGCAAGAGACCACTTATTCGAGAAGAAATTCAACTTTGCAAGCAATTAACTTCTGATGGTAAATTGAAGAGAAAGGGGAGATGATTTAAAGGATTCACTCAGATTGGCCAAAGAAATTATGTAGAAACCTGCAGATTGGCCATAGAAATTATGTAGAAACCTGCAGTGAGCAATAGATTGGACTTAAATATATCTTTGTGAGGTATATAACTTCTAATGATGAATTGAAGAGAAGGGTGGTGATTTAAAGATTTCACTCGGTGAAGGTTGGCCTTGCAAAATTATGAGATAGGCCTGCAGTAAGCAAGAGAACATATATTTGGGAAGAAATTCAACTTTGTAAATTTTTAACTTCTAATGATGAATTGAAGAGAAAAAGGGTAGTGAGCTTCACTGAGACGGGCCATAACAATTACTCCTATTTAGAGACCTACAGTGAGCAGAGTATTATTTTGGAGGAAAGCAGCTTAAGCATAGAAAACATGCACTAAGACTGAGTGGCATAGGTATAAAGCCTGTCTTGAGCTCGCAGACCGAGGCAGGTTTGGATTGCAAATTCCCTCTTAGTTGTGTGCTATCTGCAAGAACTAAGAATTACTGATAAAGAACATGGAAAATTTGATTAAGGGGAAGATTGTCGATCACAGAAAAAGAACTGCCAGCGGCCTGTATGTATGGTGATTCCAATTCATGCAGCAAATAGGACTCGCCGTGAGATGCAACTCCCAATAATTCTGAAGAACAACCAACGGCCCAAATCAGACTTTTCAAGGCATTAATCAAATTATGCTGACAACAACTAAATCAAATCAAGGGGGGTTCAGAATCCAAACGAAGCATTGCTATTCCATCTGACAATCTCCCGTAAATCTATCTCGAAATCACTTAGAAATCTGCACATCTTGAGGATCTGACCAAAGGAAATCCAGTGAGGGTTGTCACGACACCACAAACTTTCGTGTCAGAACAATTTCAGAACCACCATGAACTAATCAAAAAACCATGAACCATAACAATCAAACCTCCACCTCCCCGATTCATCATGAATCTAACTAATAATCAAAGCAACCATGAACCTGGACCAAAATAATCAAACCTCCACCAATTCGGTTCATCTCAACAGCCTCCCACCCTCCTGCATCATCTAGAGGAGCACAAACACATACCACAAGCCAGATCAGCGGTTACAAATAACAATCAACCCAGGGTTTCGAATCACCTCGCGTAAGGACTGATAAGAACATCCATCCATCGGTTGAAGGTAATCAACCACTCAAATCTGAAATCAATCACCGAACCCAAGTGACTAAATCAAACGACCGTAGACGGGAAACTGACCTCTTCCTCGAAACCTCGACTTCCCCCTTCGCCACGCGACGCCACGGGAACCTCCAAAATCCCGGATCAAATCCGCTCCTGCAACAACCGAACACGCCGAGAGGACGAACACGGGGAACAACAACAAAACAGAAATCGAAACCAGAGAAGGGATCGGATAGGATCGGATCGAATCGAACCACCGGGGAGGGGAAAAAAATCAAACACGTCGCAAGCAAACCAAACAATCAATCTAAGTCGATCGAATCCAGATAGAGGAGGCTCCCGGGCGGCGTCGCACGGAGATCTGCGGACACAAAAGGCGAAGAACACGACGACAATCCAAATCAACAAGAAGAGGGAAAAAAAAACTCGAATCGAATCGAGAGGGAGGGATCGGGAACGGGAAGACGCAAACGCGACCACGCCGAAGAGAAGAAGAAAAAATAAAACCGAGGGGGCCGCGAGGTGGGGAGAAAGCATGGCGGTGCGTCGCCTAATATAGGGGTGGACGAGAGGCGGTGGTGCCAAGCCAACTCGGCTTCGGCTTTCCTTACCGGACACAGCGCCGCCTCGGCCTCGCGTTTGGTTTGGCCGCATGTGGGGCCCAGGCGCCAGCGAGACAGATGGGTGGACAGGCTGGTGAAAGTGTATTCCTTCCGTGTTCGGGTTGGCTTCGGGGTGCGTGGACGGTTGGCGCGTCGGCAACGGCAACGCGACGCGGAAGATATTCGGTCGCGGTGGACCGAGAAACTTCTCGGGTTCACGGGAGTTTCGCGAGGGGGTGTGAGGGTGGGGCCCGGTCGCGTCTGTGGCTGCGGTTGATTGCTGACCGTTGGCCACCCGTGTATCATATGGTCCGCACGTTTTTTGGGGGTAAAACAAGCGCTTTGCAGGATTTGCGGGGGGCATCGTGGACCGGGTCCACCCGGACCGGTTCAGAGGCGGTGGAATCGGGATTCTCAGCGAAATGCCGGACTGGGGCCCATCCGGACGAACGTCATAGTTCGGCCCAGAATGGAAGAAGTTCACTTTGACTCCCTTAAAAAGTTACCCGAATCCAATCAATTGACCCTAAACCGCAAAAACGGGATATCTCGACCCCTAACTATTAAAACCGGTGCAATTTAACTACCTTGACGGTTGTGGAGGTCGGTTTTGCTGACATGGTGCCTACGTGACGGTATTGACGGGGTATTCTTTACATGTGGCGTTGACATGTGGCTTAAGTGGCATTAGAATTAAAAATAATAATTCATTTATCATTCACACAAAGATGACATGCGGTACCCACTGACATGTGGGGCCCACATATCATCCTCTCTCTTCCCCTTCCTTCTTCCTCCTCCCTCTCTTCCTTCTCTCTCTTTCTCTCCCCTTCGGCCGGTGGTGCGTGGCGGCAGGCAAGCCCGCAGCGGCGGTGGTAGAGGAAGTGGCGAAGGATGACGGCGGGTGGGAACAGGCCGACGGTGGCAAGGGAGTTGGGCAGTGAGTGGGGAAGGAGGTGGCGGCGCGGCTCATCGCGAGGAGCAGGGCGATGTGGTCACGGCGGTGAGGATCCCGGCGAGCCGCACAGACGAGGGGGAGGAGGTGGCGGCGCAGCGACGCAAGGGCGGAGGCGGAGCACATGGCCGGCTTGCACGCCATGGCGGCGGTGGCGGCGGCCGTCGATCCAGCTGTAGGAGCGCGGCGGCGGACGTTGTCGAGGAGATCCCCCACCTCGCCCTATCCATGGCAGGCACCACCAGATGTCGCCGTCTTTGCTCCTTGCCACACCCGCGTCTCCATCGCTAGCCGTCGTCTCCACTTGCCCGTCGCTGCGACGCCACCGCGGCCATCCCCACTGCCGCTCCGGAGGTGAAGAGAAAGGCTAGGAGAGAGAATGAGAGAAGGGAGAGAGAGGGAGGAGGAAGGAGGGGAGGAGAGAGTCGGCCCTATATATTAGTGGGTCCTGCATTCCATCCTTTGTGTGAATGATAAATAAATTATTTTTTTAATTCTAATGCCACTTAAGCGCCACGTGTAAAGAAAACTAGTCAATAGCGCTACATCAGCAAAACCGCCCTCCAAAACCGTCAAGGGAGTCAAACTGCACCGGTTTCAATAGTTCGGGGGTCGAGATATCCGGTTTCGTGTTTCAGTCTTATGGATTAGATTCGGGTCACTTTTTAAGGTAGTTAAAGTGAACTTATTCCGCCCAGAATATCTCTTCCGGGATGGGCCACTTTTCCTCGGTTTGGTTAATGGGCTACTCGTGGCTCTGTTGCTTTATTGGGCCGATGAGATGTCACGTGATCCTCACCTGCTTGGGCCCACGAGGAGGATTCATTTGCTCTTCTTTTTATTACCACTACTGTCCAAATGCTTAATGCTTTTGTTTTGTTTTGGGAGGGTTGCCTCAATTCTACGAAAGCGGAAGGCACAGGTTTTGAACTTTGCTTGTGTGTAGGGGGAGTAGTACGTGATTTTGGTCTTATAAATATATATGTTGGCTGAAAGAGCGTGATATACATGTGCTTTTGAAACCAAACGTTGCCATCATTTCCTTGCTAATTCAGAAGAAAACAGTAGCATATACTCTTATTTTCATCATACTGTAAGTCGTTTAGACTTTTTATAGTTATTTTTTTTTGCCAAGTTGGTAAATTAATATAGCAATACTTTTAACACAAAATAAATATATTATCAAAATATATTCAATATTATATTTAATAAAACTAATTTGGTGTTTTAAATGTTGCTTAAATTTTATATAAACTTGGTCAAGTCAATAAGTTGATGTCCACTAACTTTTAAAGCTACACATGCAAGTGTCACACATCATTACACACTAGCAATTATTATCTAGTGTATTTTAAATCACATGCAGGTGTACCATACCATTATCCACTAACAATTATTTTCTATAATATTTTCAATATCATGCAAATATGACATATCATTTACAGTTTTGTTGTATTTCTAGAACTCAATATGCAAGCAATGTTAAATTATTGTCTCCATATTATTTTCATATTAGTTAAACATATACATATATCATTTTTATAGTGTATAACTTGTATTCATAATTCATCCACATATCCAATAGGGAAGCGTGATGTATCAACTAGTATAATATAAAACTGAGAAAATTATTAAGAAATGCAGCATATGGTGGTAGACTAGTGGGTGGGACGGGAAGGACTCCCGTGAAAAACATGTAAGTCCTTTTGTGCCCCGGGAGTATAAAGACGCTACGACCCATCTGCCATTTAGGCAAATCAAAAGACCAATCTCAGGTTGACTTGCATAGCATCTTAACTGCTTCGTGTGTGGTGATGAGTAAGTTTGCTAGATCAAGAGCATCTTAAACTGATCTGGAAAGAACGTGTTTGGTTCTATCCCTGTCCTTTTTAATTACTAGTTTTTATATCAGTACATGTATAGTATGGTTGTCTTTTACTATACTACTAATAACTTAATGATTTCTTTAAATGAAGTTGACGTCCTGCAGATGAAGACACAGTAGGAAAGATCAGTCGATCAGAAAATTCAATAGAGCGTTAACGCCTTAACCACCTCATACTGTGCATGCCAGGAGCAACACTGCAACAGAAATTTCATAAGAAATGGGGCATTTGTAAATTTGCCACTAGTTTTTTTAATATTGTAAGGATACCACTCGAATGACAGTTCTAGTAGTATTTTTGCAATTTTCTAATGGCAGTCTTGCAATAACGATTCAAAGTAGTGGTAAATTTACAATTGCCCCTAAGAAATACAGTACAAAATGGAAAGAATACCGGATTCCAAACACATCATCTTAAAGTGTGTTTGGTTGGATGAATAAAATTGGATGGGAGATAGTCGTCTAATTTTTTATTGTGTTTGGTTTGAGGGCACGGTGGATAGGTTGGCCCAGAAAATGGAATATTCCCTCAATATGATGGGTGAGTGAATCCGTTTAATTTGGCCAGTTGAAGCCATTTATGTTTTGATTTGGGTGACGTGGCCTATTTCGCTTGGTAGTGATTGGTTTAATTTTCGGTTAGTAAGATCCAAATGATTTTTTTTCTCCTAAACCGTTTATCTAATTCATGATCCGATTACGCCACTATATTTATCACAATTAAATATTTAAAACAAGATTTCGGATGGTTATATTTTGATAGAAAGAAGAATGACAGATAGGCCACTAAATTTTGGCTTATCCCATCCATACTATATCCCTCACCCAAGCGAGAAATTTGGATCATCCTATCCATATAAGCCAAACAAAAAAAATAATTGTTATATCCACCAAAATATGTATGACAATATATCTAATCCATATATGAACATGAACCAAAAACACCCTTGTTGATTAAGGATTTAAGGGTAAAGCCATCACCGGGAAAAAAATAGGTACATGTTTCATGTTTGATGTGTTTAACTAAACGTCTTACACTGATGTGTGATCCGTCATCGAGGGCCTCTAGAGCAAATATCAAGGAGAAGGGCAAATTCCCTACATGCCCATGTAATTTCACCCAATCCCTTCTACGCCTCTAAAATTTATTTGATCTCTTATATACCCCCGAGTTTTTATTTGGATCCTTACATACCCATTCTGTTAGTTGACCACTAGTTTGACCGTTAGTTATTGTAGAAATTACTTTATTGTCCTTGGTATATTGTTAAAAGCTATAAATGTTTTATGTGTAAATTATTTGAGTTGTGAAAACCAATAAGGAATAAATTACTAAATATTTGTTATGAATTTTTAAAAATAAAACATTATTTCATTAAAATAAAAAAAGATTTATTATAAAAAAAGTTCTGCATAAAATTTGAAAAATACTTTTCAACAAATATTTAGTGAAAAAAGATTCGTTGTGAAAAAACAAAGGGGATGTAATTAGTTTATCACAAATTAGAAAACAAATTTAAAAATTTTAAATAAATTTCAGATCAAATTTGATGAATTTCGTATATCTTCCCAAAAATTTAAACCTAAATAACATTTAGTTTTTGCTCTTAATTTTCTGGTGAAACTAATGTATGGATTTAATCATAATTTTTAAAAAATAAAAAATAATATGTTTTATTTTTTAAGTTGGGCATTAAATGATTATATTGCTTGTATTTTGTATAAGTTAATTTTTTCATATGAAAATTTATTGGGTAGGTACCACATATATATAGGATGGGTAATATAGTCATTTTAAAATATTTAACGGTCAACTAACAGAGATAGGTATAGAGGAGATCAAAATGAAAACTCAGGGGTATATA
Source organism: Oryza meridionalis (assembly GCA_000338895.3). Taxonomy (NCBI): domain Eukaryota; kingdom Viridiplantae; phylum Streptophyta; class Magnoliopsida; order Poales; family Poaceae; genus Oryza; species Oryza meridionalis. The sequence goes on from CM002528.2 coordinate 24,619,963, forward strand.
AGGGATGATATCAAATTCAGGAGTATTGAAGGGATTGAGTAAATTTTTAGGGATATATAGGGAATTTTCTCCAACGAGAAGGACAAGGCCAGAACTTAGGCTATCTGCAGCAGGCGTAAAGCACCTCTTGCTTATGTTGTCCTAGTGATTTTACTTCTTATTCAGTTCGGTGGCATTTCTCCGTAATTTCTGGCAAAAAAGATGGGTAGCGTTGTATTTCGGTTCAGAGTGGAGCGGTGGAGCTGGTAAAACACCGCTCCACCTATGTACTGCAATTTTGAGGATCGCTCCACCCCACTCCGCTCTAATTTTTATTGAATCTAGACCGTTTGGTTGGACTCCAGCTCTAGCTAAGGTGGAGCTGAGAGCTGAAATTCTACCAAACGGACCCTTATACAAATAACTTTTACTTCTACCATTTTCAATGAAGGCCTGGTTTAATTCCCAACTTTTTCTTCAAACTTTCAACTTTTCCATCACATCAAAACTTTTCTACACACAAACTTTCAATTTTTCTCTCATATCATTCTAATTTTAATCAAACCTTTAATTTTAGCGTGAACTAACGCACCGGAAATTGGGACGTCCGACACCAGTCGTTCAAAAAATAGGGCCTATTGTGCAAATTCAAATTATGGGGTCCATTTGTAATTAGGAAAGATTAGGGGGCCTTTTGTAATTGCTGGTACTATATAATCAGCTAAGGCGAAATACAGCAACATTTCTGAAATCTCCGATAGCCAGCAAACAAAGCAGGGCGGGAAGCAGGAGGAGAGGGAGAGGAAGCGGCGGCCATGGAAGGCGGGAGAAGCTGGAGCATCGAGAGCTACCTCAATGAGTACTTCGACATCCCCGCCAAGAACCCTCCCGGCGAGGCGCGCCGCCGATGGCGCCGCGCCGTCGGCCTCGTCGTCCGCAACCGCCGCCGCCGCTTCGGCAGGTTCTCCGACGTCGACGCCATCGGCGAAGCCCAGCGCCGCAAGATCCTGGTTCGTACGCAGCCCCCCTCCCCCCCCCCCCCCCCCGCCCCCGGGTCGCCATTCGTCCCTCACCCATCCCCGCCGCCGCGGTCGCCCCGGCCGCCGGCGAGCGGTTGGCAGACTGCTAGTAGTAGTCGTACGGCTCGTACGACTGTTCGTAGCATATCGTGCGGGTCGCTTTCGTTGAAGCGAGTATAATTTGCCTATTCTTTATCGAATTTTCTAAGTAATTTTTAGGGGAGAGGTCAGAACTGTGGCTAACGAAATTGCTGCGAAATTTCCTCGGATTGGTCTCCTATGTGGATGCGCGCTTCTGCACCCCCTCCTGATGTGGATGCGCGCGTCTGCATCCCCCACAACTTGTGCCTCTTGTTGCTGGCCATGACATCCACAAGATCTCTCAATCTCACAGCGGATTCCACGCCAAGGTCCTGTCAAATTCTTGAAGTCCATGTCCTACATTTGAACTGCGCTGTAAACGGGGGCTGCGATTCAGGAGGCGTTCTTTCCACGTCTCGCCTCGTTGAATTGAGTTCTTGAATTAATTGTTCTCGACCTGTTCTGGTCAAGGTTCTCATGCGGCCGTCCGGATTAAGAAGACCACTTCCAGAGGAAGGCAAATGAAATAATGGATACATGTGTGTTCATACAACATTACAACTGGAAAAAGCTACATTGCATTATCTCAACCATTATCATAACATGGTCAAGTTGTACATTATCATAACATGGTCAAGTTGTACAAAAGTATACAGCAAGATAGGATCTTTTACCTTTTTTAACTTAAAGAAGTCAAGGGGGCCCCTTAATTGTCCAACCATCTCGGATCATCGGTGCATCTAACCTGTAAAAGTATCAACTAGGGTATTATCGTTTATCGGGATCAATGATCCACCTTCAATAGGAATGTGACAGGAACCTTTCTTGGGAGGGACAAAATATTTATGGGCAAAATCTTTGCCTTCGGGCCGGCAATGATGCCTGTGGGTGCCGTTTTCCTTTTGGGGCGTTGCTGCACAATCTCATCTCTCCCAGTTACTTTCTTTAGGTGAAAACCATGTCCTAGCTCCTTGGGGCAGGCGGCGGCAGCGCTTTCAGTGTCTTTCCCTTCTTGGAGGCGTCGCTTCGAAGATCTTTCATTCTTGTTTCCGCTATCGCGGCATGTGTTGTCGTAGACATGCGGTGTGGTTGTTTTTTTTCTTTCCTTACTATAGTTTTTCAGGACTATAGACTTGTATATTTCTCATGCTTTATCAATATATGAAACTCACACTGTCTTGTGCGATTCGTTTTAAAAAAAATGATCAACCTTAATTGTCTGGCCAACTTGACCATCGATTTATTAATCCATCCATCACAAATTTCTCAAGACTAACCATCCAGCCTATTGTCTAACATGGAAAAATCATCCTGACAATGCAAATTTTAGTATACATCTCAATTAAATCATACTTCGATTTATTTTTACTTGAACTCTTATTTTGGGGAAACGGATTGTTTACTTCAACCTGTTATTGGGCTTCAACTGACTAGAATTGAGCTAGACAAGTCTACCGTGAATCATTACTAGATAAAGGAAAAACCAGCCTACCAGACTATTGTTGCTTCTGCTTTTATTACTTTTTTTGGGGGGAATACGCAAGGAGCGTATCTTTGTATTAAGGAGTAATAAAAGTTATTTACAGGGGAAATACAAATGCGGTGAAGGGGACAAGATACAGGAAGGGAAAAAACAAAGGAAAATAAAATCTAATCTCGCAAAAAACTTCTGCTTTTATTACTGAAATTTATTTTTGAAGTCTTGTCAAATTACATCCACGAGTGAAGGCCAAAAAAACAAGGAGTGTAGTTGTGTAGATGGTCCCCTTGAGAACATAAAATTCATGTAGGTTATTTTATTATTTGATAGTACAAGTAGATTGTTTTTGTTCTTTTCTTAGAGATGCTTCTTTTTCTTGTCCAGGGAAAAGTTCAGGTTGTAATTAACGTGCACAAGGCAGCGCTGCAATTTATTGATGGTGTGGTCTCAACTAATTATTTCTGGTTTCTGCTCTTATCATAATCACAATATGTCATTTCACCTTATTATTCATCTAATGATGTAGGTGTAAAACAATATCATCTACCTCCTGAACTTATTGAAGAAGGATTCTGTATCAGCCCAGATGAACTAGCAGCAATTGCTAACATGCGTGAAGATTATACAATGCTCAGGATGCATGGTGGAATCAGTGGAATATCTAGAAAAATCAAAGCATCATTGGAAGATGGTGCCAAGGAAACAGATATAGCAACCAGACAGAAGCTGTATGGAGCTAATAGGCACGCTGAGAAGCCCCCTAGAAGCTTCTGGATGTTTGTGTGGGATGCATTGCATGACTTGACACTGATTATTCTAGTGGTATGTGCTCTGGTTTCTCTAGTGGTCGGCCTTGCCACCAAGGGATGGCCGATGGGTATTTATGATGGTTTTGGCATAATACTCAGCATTTTGTTGGTGGTACTAGTTACTGCAACCAGTGATTACCAACAAGCACGGAAGTTTATGGAACTGGACCGTGAGAAGCAAAAAATATATATCCGTGTAACTAGAGATAAGAAGACAAAGGAGGTTTTAGTTCATGACTTGGTTGTTGGAGACATCTTGCATCTTTCTATAGGCGATGTAGTTCCTGCAGATGGTTTGTTTATATCTGGCGACTGCCTAGTGATAGATGAATCAAGTTTGTCTGGTGAGAGTGAGCCAGTTAATATTTCTGAAGAGAGGCCTTTTCTTCATGCTGGGAGTAAAGTAGTAGATGGGGCAGCTAAGATGCTTGTTACTGCCGTTGGTACGCGTACTGAGTGGGGCAAAATCATGGGTACTCTGAATGGAGATGGTGTGGATGAAACTCCTTTGCAAGTTAAGCTTAATGGCGTGGCTACAATAATAGGCCAGATTGGATTGGTGTTTGCTGTGCTAACATTTTTGGTACTTCTAGCGAGGTTCTTGGCTGACAAGGGCATGCATGTTGGTTTGTTAAATTGGTCTGCAAATGATGCATTGACAATAGTCAACTACTTCGCTATTGCAGTCACAATAATTGTTGTCGCAGTCCCTGAGGGTCTACCATTGGCTGTGACTCTTAGTCTGGCATTTGCTATGAAGAAGTTGATGCATGACAAAGCACTAGTTAGGCATCTCGCCGCATGTGAAACCATGGGTTCAGCAAGTTGCATTTTCACTGATAAGACAGGGACTTTGACCACGAACCACATGATTGTTGATAAGGTTTGGATTGGTGATGTCAAGTCTGTTGATGGGGACAAAAGAATTTCTGAGCTAAAAAGCACGATTTCAGAAAGAGTTATGGCGATCCTTATACAAGGCATATTTGTGAATACTGCATCTGAAGTGATGAAGGGAGACGATGGAAAAACTACCTTCTTAGGCTCAGCTACTGAAACAGCATTATTGGAGTTTGGCTTGAGCTTGGAAGAACATTTATATGATGACTACAACAAGTTGACTAGAATAAAAGTAGATCCTTTTAATTCAGTTAAGAAAAAGATGTCTGTGACAATACAATTACCTAATGGAGGCCTCAGGACCTTCTGCAAAGGTGCGTCAGAAATTATTCTGGAACAGTGCAATACTATCCTCAATACTGATGGAAATATAGTACCACTGTCAGAAATGCAGAAGCATAATGTCTTAAGTATAATCAATTCGTTTGCTTCTGAGGCATTGAGAACACTTTGCATCGCATTTAAGAATATGGATGAATTTCCCAGTGATCAACCTATATCAGATGATGGTTACACACTAATAGCAGTTTTCGGTATAAAGGATCCAGTCCGTCCTGGTGTCAAGGATGCAGTAAGGTCCTGCATGGCTGCTGGTATTAGAGTAAGAATGGTGACGGGAGACAACATCAACACTGCTAAAGCTATTGCCAAGGAATGTGGAATATTAACGGAGGACGGGATAGCAATAGAAGGACAACAGCTTAACAACAAGAGCTCAGATGAACTGAAGGAGCTCCTACCGAAAATTCAGGTTTAGTTGTATTCATCTTGTTTTCTTTCATTAATTAACATGTGAATATAAGCTAAATCTGTGTCCCAAGATCAGGTAATAGCCCGCTCCTTGCCTATGGACAAATACAAATTGGTGACAAGCCTGAAAAGTATGTATCAAGAGGTTGTTGCAGTGACTGGTGATGGAACCAATGATGCCCCAGCACTGCACGAGTCAGATATTGGACTAGCAATGGGTATTACTGGAACTGAGGTATCTATGAATGTTTTTCGGTAATTTATATTGTTTAATTCCTCTATAACCTTAATATGTTCAGTTTGAGTGTGTCTTGCAGTGAGAACTGGACAATGCCCTTTAGTCTGACCCAATTTTCTACAAAGACTTATCTATATCCTGACTTAATAATAATATTAGCTGTATTTTTTTAAAGACATATGCCTAGATGTTTAATATGCTTGGTGCTAAAAAAAGGAGCAAAATTGGTACAAAAATACAATTTAATTATTTTGCATAAGGTCGATTTCCTTGGCTGCAACAGTATTCATTGTTTAGTGACATTTGATTTTCCGTGTATGATATATCTGTGGACAAGTTGTGATGCAAGTTTTTATCTGTTTGCAGGTTGCAAAAGAGAGCGCTGATGTTATAATAATGGATGACAATTTCGAAACCATTGTAAATGTTGCTAGATGGGGCCGTGCAGTTTACTTAAACATCCAGAAGTTTGTGCAGTTCCAGCTTACAGTTAATATTGTGGCTCTGATTGTGAATTTTGTCTCAGCGTGCATCATAGGTATTAGCACACTTGCTACCACTCTAATATTATTGATCTAATATTCGTTCAAAAATATTATTGATCTAATGATGACTGTTTGAAATGCATGTGTCTTGTTTTCTAGAATAAACTCGTATGCATTTTATTTGGAATGCATATGCAACTAATGATATACTATTTCCTTTTTGCTGCACATTTTAATAATAAAGTCATATATATTGTCTTCTCTTCTTCTCTTTACTTGAAGGGAGTGCACCACTTACTGCTGTTCAGTTGCTATGGGTGAACATGATTATGGATACATTGGGAGCCTTGGCCTTAGCCACAGAACCACCAAATGACGAAATGATGAGGAGGCCCCCTGTTAGGCGAGGAGATAATTTTATCACTCGGATTATGTGGAGAAATATTCTTGGCCAAGGTTTGTATCAGCTCCTTGTGCTGGGCACTCTAATGGTTATTGGAAAGAAACTCCTTTGTATTGAAGGTCCACAATCTGATAAAACCATCAATACTCTCATATTCAACTCTTTTGTCTTTTGTCAGGTATGTAAACTAAAAGTCCCTTTTACATGCAAATGAGTCAATTTTGTTGTTTTTGGCTATGGATTTTATTTATGTTTGATATTTCAAGTTCTCACATTATAATTTTTTTTTGAGGGAAAGTTCTCACATTATAATTGACAGGCTGTCATTTACATTATTCTTGGCATTTCAGATGTCATGCTCACTTTGTAGAGGCTAAGATATTTAATTCTGTGCAAAGTTCATTGACATATTATATCTGATAATAATTTTCAGTATGCCATGGACTCTCTGATGACTTCAGCAAACCATAGAAAATAGTCATGTAGTAATCAGTATATGTTTTTCCATTTTTGAACGATCCAGACAAATTTAATAATTTTCAGAACAAAACAAGGCTTTTTCCTTGCGCATTTCACATATCATGATGCTATGATTCTATAAAATGCAAGTGCAAAGTACAGGCATTATTCATTAAACAAGTGATCTATCGTGGAAATTAGGAATCAATGCTTTATTTTAAGGTAATTTTACCGTCCTTGAGAAGGTACCGTGAGGTAACACATTTTCTAGTGTAAATTTGGGTACATCCAGGTACTAACTGTCTCGAGGTATAAAAAATTTTAGTGTAACATTTAGGTATCTCGAGGTACTTTCTTAAGGACCGTAAAATTTCTCTTATTTTACCGATAAGTTTCGGTTGACATGTTACCATACTTCCAGGTTTTCAATGAAATAAATTGTAGGGAGATGGAAAAGATCAATGTCCTCCAAGGTATCTTCAGAAACTGGATCTTTGTTGGTATATTGACAGCTACTGTCATATTCCAAGTGATCATAGTGGAATTTCTTGGCACTTTTGCAAACACTGTACCATTGAGCGGGGAGCTGTGGCTGCTCAGCGTCGTCATTGGCTCAATTAGCATGATCATCTCTGTTATCCTCAAGTGCATTCCAGTTGAATTTAATAAGACAAATACTAAACCCCATGGTTATGAGTTGATTCCTGAAGGCCCGGAGATTCTATAGCAGTTTCACGGGAGGTGCGGAAATTCCGCTCAAACTGCGGTTTCTGCGGTCAGCAACCCAATCAATCAATCATAATGGAAAAGGATGCACTGTAAGGATTTCTCTACTGATGTAATTTTGTTGAATAATATGGCTATGGGTCTCTGAACATGATATACTGAAGAGTTGAAGTAGATGTTATAACCAGCAGATATGTGATGAAGTCTACGGAATAGGATCAATCATGCCGCAAGATCAGACTGCCTACGGGATTTATGGTGTTGATTCAAGATTTCAAGTAGATATGGCTGCTACATGAGAATGTCGCAGCAAATGTGGACTGCTTGGAGGCTTCGTTGCAAAGCGAGCTGGTTCTGCAGCAGAGTTCAGTTTGAGATTTGAGCGTACAGTTTTGTAAAATTGTAACTCTAGGTACTAACAACTGTCGAAATGGTATCATATTATTACCCTTCATGATGATTTGTGGGTTCTGTGATTTTTTTTTTCTATTTTGACTTTTGAAGGGACGGTGGTGCTTTTCTCTTCAGCGGTGAACTGTGTTTAATGTGTAGTTATTCTTTTTTATGTATAATAAAGCAAATTGTTGTAACTATTCTTTTTATGTATAATAAAGCAAATCGTGCGTAACTATTCTTTGGGTATCGATTGGAAATATATTTGGCATAAGAATGGATGTCCTACATGTGAATAATGTTGTGTTCTAAGGTGAAGTTGGGAACCTTCCGTCCTTCCCTTCCCTCCCGGTACGGCAAACGTGGTACTCATTAACACGTGATTAATTAAGTATTAGTTAATAAAACTTAAAAATGAGTTATGAGATTTTAAAACAATTTTCTTATATGTATATTTTTTAAAACGTATCGTTTAGCAGCTCGAGAAAACATACGCAAGAAAAAAGAGGGAGAAGTTGGGAATGTGGACAATCGAACATAGGGATAAAAACGAACGGAAACCACCTTTATCATTTTCGTTTTCATAGTTTTTCAGAATCGGAAATCCCAAATACAAAAACGAAATCGAATATTATCGAAACTGAAAACGGAACGAAAACGAACCGGCGCGAATACGGTAACAAAACTCTATCAGAATACAAAACCCCTCAAACTAAGCTTCAAACTTTGTCAAGTTCAATTCTCAAATCTCAATAGTCAGCAATTCATCATAAAACACAATCATATCAAGTCCAATTGTTAAATATCAACAGTACATCACAAAACACAATATATGGAATAAATGATCTATGTCTAAGAGAGAAATTATTGATAAATCCTAATGCAAGAATTTAGGAATTGGGCCAGGCTATTATTGTGTTGTATGGGCTGTGCTACGGGTATGTAGGGTATGGAAATTCCAAGAAAATTTTCAACTGATTCCGAGTTCCTATGAAAACTGCCTTAGTCATATTTGATTATGTTTCCGAGAAAATATTTCCCAATTTGTTTCCTTTTTCGAAAAATTCTGACCGATAGATTCTGTTTTTAAAAATAGCTTTGGAATCCGGAAAGTTTCCGTACCGTTTTCACACCTAATCGAACATGACTAAAGGGTTAGCGACAACAAAAACAAGTGGGAAAAACTCCATAACACAAAAACTCGCAGGTCATCGACTCACCGTGCTAAGAAAAAAAAAACTACCAAAGAAAATTTGCCAAAAATCCATGGCGATGAGAAATTTAAAAGAACCTGAAATAGTGAAATGTGATGGGAGTCAACATGGTCTGAACCGGGCATGTCACCTTTGTTGCCACTTGTGAGTGTTAGTATCTTGGGCGTCCAGTAGCCACCAAAAAGTGCAGGAGACAAGAAAGCAAGTGTAAACTAAAATCTTGGACCAGAAAATGATCAAATCAACCATGCAACAACACCTGTTTTCCAACCGCTAACAACCCACCACAATCAAGCTTAACCTCCGTTTAGAAAACCCTTTTGGATAAGCATGCCGCCGCTAATCACAATCACAATCAAAAGCCAACCCTTGCACGCCCGAATTAAATCACCCGGTTGGTCACCTGTGCAGCAGCTGCACCGCCCCGGCTCGGACCAGCCCCACCCACTCCACCGCCCCGCCGGTTCATTCATCCACGCTGACGCTGACGCGGCGAGAAACCACGGCGGAATCCGCGCCGGCTCCACCTGTCAGAAACGTGGCGTGGGTAAGCCCGAGTTTAGTACCAAAATTTTTCTTCAAACTTTCCACTTTTCCATCGCATCAAAACACTCACACACACAAACTTTTAATTTTTCCATCACATCATTCTAATTTTAACTAAATTTCTAATTTTGACGTGAACTAAACACAGCAAGGGGAGAAAACGGACAATATGCGACTTGATTCGCGCGATTTGGATAAAATACCACCCATGTATCTATACATGATAAAATACCACTTAATGTATTGTTTTCCACCTTCCAGTGAAAAGAAAGTCATCCTTGGTTGTGGAGAGAGAAGGAAAGGGGAGGGTCGAGCAGGACGACCGTTGTCTCCAGCGGTGGCGCCGCTCGTCCGCTCGCTTCTCGCCGTCGATCTCCAGTGCCACTCGTGCGCTCATGACTTGTCACCCATTGACTAACACGCGCCACCCGACCGCTCACTGAATGTCGCCTCCAGCCGTTTGTGAGTAGGCCTAGGCCCAGCAGTATGGCATGATCACTGTCCGACCCTCCAACGCTCCTCTTTTCTCTCTTCCTTTTTACAAAAGAGAGCATTTTGATCTAAAATTCTTTAGTGTTATTTTAATCGGGAAAAATTGTATTAAGTGACATTTTATATGATGTATTTTATTATCTGTATCTACATTTTTATCGAAACCACCCATATTATCCGTTTTCTCTGCCCAAGGCGGGTTTGCGGGGTCCACCTGTCGGATGCCCTGCATCCGTCAGTCCACCGGTCACCCGATCGTCACAGGTAGGTCGCCGTCGCCGCGTCCCCCTCCGCCGCCGGCTCCCGTCGCTCTCCGGTCTCCCGCGCCGCGCGGCCGCCGCAACAACAACAACAACAAAAACCCAACCCCGTTTTGACCGCGCCTTCCTCCTCCGCCGGCCCGCGCGCTCGCCGCGCGCGGCCGCCACGGGTTTCTCTCTAGAAGCCCCGCACAAATTTTATCCGCCTCATCTCCTGCTTGACACCGACCTCTCCTCCTCCTCGGCTCGGGGAATTCAAACGCGCGGCCTCGCCGGGTGGCCTCGCCTCGCCGCGTTCCGACAGCGAGTGGGGCGCTGGTGCCACTATTTCTTGCCGCCCCAACCCCTCGCATCGATCCCCCACACCCACATCTCGCCTCCTCTTCCTCGATCCTTTGTCTTCTTGCTTAGCTAGCTCGGCGATGGTGGGGAGCTACGCGGCGGGAGGGGGACGGGGCGCGGCGGTGGCGGAGGGGAAGCTGGACGAGCTGCGGCGGAGGATGGGGAAGGCGGACGGCGACCTGCTGAGGATCGTCGGGGTGGGGGGCGGGGCGTGGGGGAGCGCCTTCTGCGCGCTGCTGCAGGACGCGTACGGGCGGCACCGCGACAAGGCGCAGGTGCGGGTGTGGCGGAGGCCCGGGCGCGCCGTCGACCGCGCCACCGCCGAGCACCTCTTCGAGGTCATCAACTCCCGGGAGGACGTCCTCCGCAGGCTCATCCGCCGCTGCGCCTACCTCAAGTACGTCGAGGCCCGCCTCGGCGACCGCACGCTCTACGCCGACGAGATCCTCCGCGACGGCTTCTGCCTCAACATGGTCGACACGCCGCTCTGCCCGCTCAAGGTCGTCACCAACCTGCAGGAGGCGGTCTGGGACGCCGACATAGTCATCAACGGCTTGCCCTCCACCGATACCAGGGAGGTGTTCGGGGAGATCGGGAGGTATTGGAAGGAGAGGATCAGACCCCCCGTGATCATCTCGCTGGCCAAGGGGATCGAGGCGTCGATCGACCCCGTGCCCCGGATCATTACCCCGACACAGATGATCAGCAATGCAAGTAAGTTCTTTGCTCTCGAGTGAGTTTGATTATCATATCCATTTTTACTAATTAGTTTCAATTACAGTATCAAATCGATTATTCGGTTGCTATTTTACTACTTTTTTTCGTTGATCGTTGTACTTGTATCCTTGTGGGAATAATGGACACATAAGGAAGTGTGTCCCGTAGCGAGTGGAATGGCTGGTTCGGTCTAGTCGTATAGAACGGGTTGAGTTCTTTTTACTGAGTCCTTTCGAGGCTGGAAGTGTTTCTTACAGTTTCCTTTTCCAAAGGGAAAGTCAAGTAGTATAAACTAGTACTAAGTCCAAGAAGAAGGGGTAAAAAGTGAGGAGGGCGATTAGCCCGATCCACTTGAGGGGAGGAAGCCCTTCCTTCCCTACTAATAGTACCAATTCATCATTCCTATTCGTAATAAATTCATATTTATTTGGAAAAATATGAAAACTAATTATCTTTATTCTAGTTCCCTAAAACCCTTTCCGTGCCATTCCTTTCTGTTCCACTCATCCAACATTGTTGGATGCCAAAGACTTTGATGAAGACTTTCGTACCTGTATTTCTGTCCGGTATGACGTCACTTTCGTGTCGGCATAGCGTGCCCCAGTTGCCACAGTTGCTAGGCTGTTCAGAGTCCTCTCGGACCCCGGCTAGGCATCCTCCCGGTAATGCCAGGGGCTGCTTCAGGAAACGGGTGATGCGGGTTCCAATCATTCTTGGTTTGGTTCCTCGGCACCAAGCCAATCCCATTCCTTTCCGCTGGTGACCGCCTTCTTGTTGCCTACCTTTTTAACCCCTGTAGTAACCCCAAGTCCAAGTACAAGGCATACGTGCTCCTTTAATATACTTGCTCCTCTTTTCTTGAATTCAGGATTGGCTAAGGCTCTAGCCATTAAATGTGACTGGGGTTGATCCAAGGGCTGGTCTCATGGTTTTGACTAGGTGTTTCTCAAATTTCTGATCATATTTCCTGTCGTTATAACCCCCAAAATACGCTAACTTGCAACTCGAAGTTCCTAGTTACATGGGCAACCCTACTCACTATACATAGGGTGTGAAGAGACGGACAACAATAGTCTTTCTCTGCTTTCACTCGAGCCAAACTAAGTGTTTTCTAGGATTGGCCCCAAAGCCATACTATGGTCACAACGGTAACCCCCTCGATTTGATTTATCCAATCAATCGAGAGGCAGCATCTCTATCAATTACTCGGATTGGCAACCTCGGTTCTGGAATGTGGACTTCATTGACCAGCCGCCTCTTAGTCCACACCCAACTTGGAAATGTTATTGATTCGTTAGTCACCTTCGCCATCCTAATACCCGAGACTGTAGTGTTCTAAGTTGGTTAAAGCCGTCGTCTCCTGGGATGCCCGGCTGGTCGGGCAAGTATTAGTGAAACGGCAACGCGCAATCAATAACTACTCTGCTTAGGTATGAGCTTCCAAGTCCCGAATCCTTTTGTCTCAAGTCTGCCTTGGTAATGTGACCACACATACTTTGATGATGGAAGTGTTGTTTCCCAACAATCCACCCCGGAATCCTAGTTGGAGTAATGTATCCCTACATACTATTGCGCTAATGTAATCGGGTTCTCAGATCATACTCAATGAGGGGTGGCTAGTATCCCGAAACTTTGAAGAACATGAGTTAAGTAGTTCATTCACTTGGTTTCGCCACCAGTCAAAACACCCTAAAACCCAGTAGGTTTTCTCGATCACCATTCTACGATTTTATTTCCACCAATTTATTGGAGTTGAATCATAAAAGTGTGGATCATTATAATAATGGTTGTTATTATTTCCTATTAAAGGGTAAATTATCCTCTTTAGCACTTCTAACCCTGGTTGTATGCGTTCATTCGAGGGCTAGAGCTATTGTTTAGTGTACCCTAATGGCAATTTTAATCTAAAGTGTCGAACTCGTGTTGTAGCGCATTTCGTTTAAGAAAACAACCCCCGCTCAGATGCGTCTATTTCGCAGGTTTGAGGTAGTCCCTTTATGATTCTACCTTACTTTCAAACAGGGTCGTAGTGCCTTCTATCGAGCGATATAACAGCGGTGACCTGTTTTAGAACACATAAATTGTGCTACGCTTAAGAGTTTATCACTAAAATCAAGAACTTTATTTATGACCTGTAAGTTGCCTCATAAAAAGTAGATGTTAGTACCCGACTAAAAGGAGGGAATCAAATAAAAGGTAAAGCTCTCGATTAAAAGATAAAGCTATCGTTTACTTTGTTAAAGGTATATTGCCCGTAGCGAGGTTAAGGTAAACCCTTGACCGAGTGAAGGCGAGCCCGGTAAAGCACTAAGTGTATTGGCTAGCTTGTACTTTATTAGCTATCAAGTGTTTGATGTACCAATTACTTTATTGTGTCAACTAGTTTATTGAATGCAAAGGTAATTCCCTCGCTAATTGATTTAATTATCAAGAAAGAGAATTAGTTATCTTCCCTCCCTCGAACTGAGCTATTTCTTGTGTATTCAATCGTATGCACGAGGGCTGTCCTCTCCTCTGCTCTATCTCCCGGACAGGTATGAAAGTCATAATTCTTGGGTTTTTGTAGTCAATGGAATGAGCAGAGGGAGACACATCCTTCCATCCAAAGGTGTGTGTGTCCCGTAGCGAGTGGAATGGCTGGTTCGGTCTAGTCGTATAGAACGGGTTGAGTTCTTTTTACTGAGTCCTTTCGAGGCTGGAAGTGTTTCTTACAGTTTCCTTTTCCAAAGGGAAAGTCAAGTAGTATAAACTAGTACTAAGTCCAAGAAGAAGGGGTGAAAAGTGAGGAGGGCGATTAGCCCGATCCACTTGAGGGGAGGAAGCCCTTCCTTCCCTACTAATAGTACCAATTCATAATTCCTATTCGTAATAAATTCATATTTATTTGGAAAAATATGAAAACTAATTATCTTTATTCTAGTTCCCTAAAACCCTTTGGCATCCAACAATGTTGGATGAGTGGAACAGAAAGGAATGGCACGGAAAGGAAGGGACCAAGATACATATCTCCAGAATATTCTTGATAAAATGTGCAGGCTATTCTTGATATGCACCTAATGTGATGTCCTTCATGTTTATTGCAATGATTATACCCAACACAATGTCTATTGTTGAATTTTATGAGAGCTAGTTAATGCCTTCAGTATGTGCCCATGTGCTATGTTTCTTTGCAATTCCTTTAGGGGTCATGCATCTTATTTTTAGCAGAGTTTATCCAAATTAGTATCAAGTACTGCATGTTCCGATATCACATTTCTACCCAGTATTAACTTCTGATATGCTCCTCAGTTTTTGTTTCACTGTATAATTGATTTTACCATCCACTGGTCTTCATCTTTCCTACCATGTTGTAGCCTTTAATGTTTTTTGTTTCTTATGATGGGCCCGTTGCAGCTGGAGTTCCATTGGAGAATATTCTATATCTTGGAGGTCCTAACATTGCATCTGAGATATATAACAAAGAATATGCAAATGCTCGCATATGTGGAGCTGACAAGTGGAGAAAACCTCTAGCTAAATTTCTGAGGCAGCCTCATTTTATTGTGTGGGATAATAGTGATCTCATCACTCATGAAGTAATGGGCGGCTTAAAGAACATATATGCCATTGGTGCTGGTAAGTTCCATGGTCTCATATCTGACGTTTTATGTCCATATCACCTTGAAAATTTTTAACTGGGAAAATAAAACCATCATGTGGCTTTTCTTGTTGAAGCTCACACACAATGCTTGGCAAAAGTATGACCAGTTCAAACAACGAAGCCATAAAATTGTTATGTTTGCATAATGCTGAATGCTATCTGTCCTGTAGGAATTGTATTCAGTATACGTTGAATTGCTATTATCTCTTATGTCAAACGCAATGCTGCTTTGACATTTCATCAAACCTATCATAGATTAGAAAGAGTAAATCAGGTCATCTTGGGTAATGAGGTTCCCCTATGCATACATATTCGTTATAACCTTCTGCATTAATATAGAGGATCCTGATTTAAGTCATGTTGTTAAATACCTTGTTATCTTGTAGGTATGGTGGCTGCACTAACCAATGAGAGTGCAACCAGCAAATCGGTTTACTTTTCACTTTGCACGTCTGAAATGATATACATCACCCATCTCCTAGCCGAAGACCCTGAGAAACTTGCCGGGCCTTTATTAGCCGATACCTATGTAACACTGCTGAAAGGTCGTAATGCATGGTATGGGCAGAAGTTAGCTAAGGGTGAACTGACTCTTGAAATGGGGGACAGTATCAAGGGCAAAGGGACTATCCAGGTTGGTGCTACCTTCTTAATGATGTAAATCTTTCCATACTTATGGGTGTGTTTTTGGTGCCGAATAGCCATGTGCTAAGATTTGCTGTGATTTTATCTTTAGGGTGTCTCTGCAGTCCATGCATTTTATGAGCTCTTGAGCCAGAGTAGCTTAAGCGTGACACATCCAGAAGTGAAGAAGCTTGTTGCTCCGGTCGAGCTGTGCCCAATACTCAAAACACTTTATAAAATCCTAATCAAGAGGTTGGTCAGATTACCTTTGTTGCTGTTCCTGCTAGTACTAATATATGTGTACAGGCTTAAGTTCTTTGCACATTTCACCTGCAGGGAGCTTGCCACTGACTCCATTCTCCAGGCAATACGAGATGAATCAATGTATGATCCACGGGAGAGGATTGAGATGTCTCAGCGCCAGTGTCTTTACCGACCATCTCTTCTTGGCCTACCTAAAGTAGATATTACCCAGGCTTAGATCCATTCTTTTTTTTTCTGCAGATTTGTTGTGAGATTTGCAGGATTCTTTGATGTATTCTTTGCATAGTGGTCCTCAAGATCCTTCCTTGTGTGCCAAGTGCATCTCGTGTTCGAACGCTGATTCCATTCTCTACTAGAGAATTTGATAATGAGGTGTTTTGGTTTTTTATTGTCAGAGTTCCAAATAGCTTCACGTGCTGATACCCCCCACATGTGTATATAAAGTACAACCACTGTTGATTCAATTGTATTTGTTGTTCCTTTAATATATTTCTTACCATTGCAGGGAACGGATACCTGCTTTCTTGTCTTATTACTTATATAGATATCTCTTATATACAGAAGATGCATACGTTCCCGGTTCACCTACGCGGTGGTGCATGCGTCTTCCCTACAGGGAAAAAAAAAGGGACTATCTGAAAAAAACCGCTGCAAGTTTTTTAAAGAAAAAACTACCTATAGTATATAATTGTAATATAATTTTACTATAACTATAATATAACTTGTATATAAGTATTAAAATAATATATGCAACTTTATGGGCCTGTTCAGATTGTAGCCAAAATAAACCTTACCAAATTTTGGCAATGCTAAAATTTTAGCAAGTTGGTAATATTGCCAAAATTTTGGTAAAATTTCTTATGTATTTATCAAAGTTTGATAACAAACTAAACGTAGACATATTTTTGACAACTATACCCCAAAAATGGTATGGTTGAAAATGGCATCAATCTGAGTAGCCCCTATATTTAACTTATATAGAGATTACAATATACTCCCTCCGTCCCAAAATAAGTGCAGTTTTGGCACTGTTCATGTCTAACGTTTGACCGTTCGTCTTATTTGAAAAAAAATTGTGATTAGTATTTTTATTGTTATTACATGATAAAATATGAGTAGTACTTTATGTGTGACTAATTTTCATAAATTTTTCAAATAAGACGGACGGTCAAAACGCTAAACACGGATATCTATGGCTGCATTTATTTTAGGACGAAGGTAGTAGTTGAAATTTTTTTGTCAAAAAAAAACTTGCGACAGTTTTTTAACAATTCCGAAAAATAACCAGTGTTCATTGTTTCCTTGGCCCATTTACGGACTGTGAAAGCAAAAGGAAAGGAAAAAGTACACCGAAGGTCCCTCGACTTGTCAGCAAGATAAAAAAATATCCCCGAACCACAAAACTAGATATGTGAGATCCCTTAACTACACAAAACCGGTCACCCAAAGTCCCAGGGCAGTATTTACGCCGGATTTGTCTTACGTGACGGCTGAGTCAGCATGGGACCCACGTGAGTCCCACATGTCAGGATGCCACTTAGGACAATCTCTTTCCCCTCTTCTCTCTCTCCTCTCTCTCCCTCTCATTTGCTCCTCGTCTGGTAGCCGAAGACGGGCGATGCGGCGGCGACTTGGTGCGGGAGAGGAGGAGGTCCGGCGACCGGCAGGGGAGAAGAGCAAATCGGCGGTGATCGCCGAATCCGCCGGACCATACACCGCCGGGTCGAGCTTGCTCTTCAGTGGAAATTCCTGCACGTACTCACAAAGCAAATTAAACCAAATCAAAACCTGTACAGCATTGACAAACTTTCTCTGGAAATCTGAATCAAAATCTCCGAATCGTGACATGAAGACTCACCCTGACGAGCTCGATGGCGTACGGGTTGACGCCGGCGAGCGTCTCCCTCGCGAACTCCTCGTCCCTGAGCCATGCGAACTTGTCCTCTGCAGTTAAAACACAGCAAACACCATGCATTAGACACTTGGAATGCGCTGCAGAATCAATGGCGATCGATGTGAAGCTGTTTGGTTCAATTCGACGCCTACTTTGGCCGTTGGCCGGAGCTTCGAAGCGGAGGATTTTCTTGTCGGGGGCGTCGCGGAGGTGCTCAAGCAGGCGGGGCACGACTCTATCGAGTAAGCCGAGCTTCTCGACGCCGGGCAGCTCGACGCCGTCCTCGAACAGCTTGTCGATGATGAAGAAGGACGGGCGGGCGGCGGGGGAGCAGTTGGAGGTCCGTCGGGGTGAGGCGGCGTCGCACGGTGGCGCGGCAGAGGGGAGGACCGGCGCGGCCGGCGGCTGGCGAGGGAGGAGCTAGAGCCACACGGAGTCGGAGAGGATCTGCGTGCGGTCAAATAGGAGGAAGAACCCGGCGATGCTCGAGAAAGGTCTCCTCCTCGTCGGCTCCAAGGACGAGGCGAGCACGGAGAGCAGGCTGCCGCCGCCGCCTTGCTCCCCTGCTCCTGCGTCATCGCCGCCTTCGCCGCGTCGCCGCCTTGCTCTCCTCCCCACCCGTCGGCCGGCGGCGCCGGCCTGCCCAGAGCGGCGGAAGGAGATGAGGAGGCTGCCCAGAGAAAGAGACGAGGAAGGGAGAGGAGGCTGACGTGGATAACCTGACATGTTGGGCCCATGTAAAGGTCCCACGCTGACTCAGCCACCACATAGACCAAAACCGGAGTCAAAAGCACCGATGGATATCCTCGTATATCTGGTTTTGCAGTTTGAGGACGTTTTTTTTATCCCAATGATAAGTCGAGGGACCTTCGGTGTACTTTTTCCAAAAGGAAATGAGAACATGAGGCCCGTGTATCGGTCTATGGCTAGCTAATCCAATCCATCCGTAAACAACGTTAGCCGGCTAGCCCAACTAATGGCCTATTGCGCCCCGTCAAAAACAACTGAAAGTGTTTTTTTTTCCTCTTTTTCTTCTACTATCTCTGTGATTAATAAATAACATCGTTGACTTTTAAATAACATTTGAGTATTCATTTTACTTAAAAATTTTACGTAAATATGCTAAAGTGTAAGTTGTACTTAAGATTTATTTAATAATAAAACATGTCATAATAAATTAAATAACATATATATAAAATTTTTAATAGAACGAATGACCCTATGTTATGTCAAAAATCAATGACCTTACCTATTAAAACCCAGAGGGAGTATTATAAGTGAGCATACAAAGTTTCAGCAGTGTAGAAAGTAACAAGGAAAACAAAACACCATACGACTACTGAAGCCTGATTGCCTAACCATCTGATCAATCATCTCCTCAGGCTTTACACCCAGGTGTCATCATATCCCGTCTTGGCTAAAACCTGGGAGGAAAATCCAGATCAGGGACAAAAAAAGCGCTTACACGTTCGTCCCATAATTTCTTCACACACAAGCTAAACTAGCTAATTATTAAATGCGCGTGATCATCCTATAATTGCACGACAAAATTATCTATATTATCAGATCGGATGGAAAATGACCGGATGGAAACGGACGTACGTGTCCATGATGATCAGTCCATCGAACTAGCTGTTTCAATTTGCATCGTTTTCACTCACGCTCACGCTCACGGGCCCTCGCCTTTTTCACAGGGAGAAAACTGAAAAGAAGAGCTCCTGGATGTGCTCATGTGACGAACCCTAATTTAATCCGACGCGTTAACCCCAACCAACAAGGCAAATGCACGCAGAGTCAATCGCCCGATCGAAAACAGCTTCCCGCCAAGCGCCTGACCGATCTCTGAAGCGAAAGTTGCACCAGCAGCTAGCTATAGCTCATTTAATCGTTTCTGCAAGAATTTGACATTTTTGGGGATCGAGCAGATGAACCTTTTTTTTTTTTTCCTGATGTTGTGTGTTCACGTGGGGGAAAAAACATTTGGTGGGGTTGATGATCATGTAGTGTTTGGAGAGCCACAGCTGTCGGATCTAATTCTCTCGTAATGTCGGTCGCTTGTGCCTCGAGATTCATGATACGCCCTCTGTTCCTTTCCTTTGTAACTTGACATTGTTGGCCAGTATGATTTTTCTTTTTCTTTTTTTTGCTAATAATACTTTTGAATTACGTTGATTGATGTTTTCACCTTATTAGGCACCAGCTGACCAGCAGTATGAGATGATTTGCCTGCCATGTATATGTTGCTAACCTGCATAGTACTCTCTCCATCCCAAAATAAATCAATATCGTAATATGATATGACACTGTCATGGTTATAGATACTACATACCTAATAGTAGTTGACTAAACTTGGTAGGGCCCACCACATACCATGTTTTATACGGAAACAAACCTCGTATATAGAAGGAGTCCCGAATAAGAAAGAATGAGTAGAGTTCTATATGGAAACGATAAGGACTACTCGGATTGTATCCATATTAATCTTACTAGTCTTACTTGGATAAGGGGGAATCTATGTATATAAATACAAGCCCCATAGGAGGAGAGGGGAGACACTCACCACAATCTACGACGCCACAAAGCCACAAACCAACACATGTCGCTAGATATCGACATCACAGATTAGCCTAGTCATACCCCATTCGGTGCCTACGGAAGCAGGCAAGAGGGATCTAGCGCCATTTCTAATCTCGACGAGTTCCTGTCGTCGACTACGAGTTGGTTATCTAGCCGTCAAGTCGACGACAACTAGATAGGTTATCTCAAATATTGTATTTGTGTGATCCAGATGAATAAAGAGCAACACCGGCTTCGGCCAACAGAATGTAAGGCTATTACCTGTCAGATAAGGGGCCCAAACTTGTATAAAAATCCTTATCTCCATTTCTTTTACCTCAATCTTGCATATACCCCAGTACCAATGATCCTCATACCATGCAAATACCGTAGTCGCGATATCAAACGTCGACAGACATATTCTAGTATAGACATACTTGCTCAGTCCAAAAAAAATAGACTGATTTTTTGGACGGGAGGGAGTAGAGTATATTAAATTCGTTGTACTATGATTTATTACATTCTAATATGAGGTTGGTTTATTTTAGGACAAATGAAGTAGTATTTTGTGAACGCGTAAAAAGATTGCATGTAAATAGTTGTTACATAGCGCATTTATAATGTCTGGAATTGAATTCCTGCTGCGATTTTACAACTAGTTAGCACACGCAAAGTTTTACATGTTATTATGAAAAATCAAATCACTCGCAGCAATCCAAAGCTTACACTGAAACTACTTCTAAGGCTGTGTTTAGTTTCATGTTAAAATTAGAAGTTTAACTAAAATTGGAAGTTTGAAGAAAAAAGCTGAAAGTTTATAAGTTTTGATGTAATGGAAAAGTTGAAAGTTCGAAGAAAAAATTGTGAACTATACAAGCACTAAAAATCTATGAATCGATACGCCGCGTCTGAATCCGAACAGCTGCCGTCTTACATATGTCGGGCTGTCGGCTGGATGATCTTTGGATGCAAATATATAAGTTATCTCTGCTGTATCAGCGAGCAAGCCAAGCTATCTATCTTGTCCTTGCGTGATTGTACAATCTAACTAGATTAGATTAACCAAGAGGAAAAATGTCCTTCGACAAGCTAGCTCACCAGCAGCTTAATTAGCTAGCTCCATCTGCATAATGGGCAATGGATGCGTTGCGTGCAGATATTCTCAACGACAGATCAAAACGAATTCGATCGTGTGGTAGCCAAAAAGAAATATCGGTTTTACACTGCCGGAATATCTAGCTATAGGACATTTCTTCTGCAAGTGAAGCTAATCAGGTTGTCCAAGAAAAAGGCTATCGTGGTCACGGGAACAGACGCCTGTATCTCGCTGTTTGAAATTTTCTTTTCTGACGAAGAACAAAGAGAGAAAAAAAACGCGAGCAGAGTATGTGGTTTTGTGAATTGAGGCGCCGATTTTCTGTGAACCATCTACTGTTTACTCTCACTTTCACCTAACGCCATTGTTTGAGTTGTTTCTAGAGCAAAAGCGTAATTAAGATATGTTTATCTCCTTAAAATAACACAGAGTGAGACCAGCCGACAGGCCATCAGTTTTATCCTTGTTTAACCATTCATGCAGTTAGAACCAGCTGGATGAATATTCAGATACATGTTGTTACCGTACCTTGTAAAAAAATTGGGTTTGTGTTTTACTTTTTTTTCTTACATCGGGTTGCTTTCAAGAAGTGCGTGTCTGAAATTCTGGGCCTCGTATGTAAACGCGTTGGGGGATATGTGGGTGTTCGTTTTCGTCTTCTCATGGTGAATGGGATATATTACATTTATTTATTTTTGAGATTACAAGTTTGTCTTTTCCAATACCATATCATAGAACTTGATAAGCCTAGGATACAATTGGGACCAAAGAAAATTTTTTTCCCGATCGCCTCTCTATACCTCCTCAAAAACCATAAATCGCCATTATAACTCTTTTGATTGGTACCACTTGTCCACTGTGACGTGATACCTACTGCATGTGTATAAGATATCTTCGAGGTATTATATCTGAAGGGCCTAAATAACCTTGTTTTTGCTTTAATCTTAATCTAGCAGATTTTCTTGTGCAGCTTTATGTGGAGTTAGATTTCTAAAGTTGAACTGGATATACAACTCTAATGTCCTATTTTCATCATAGATATAATTGTATTTTATATACAACATATTTTAAAAGCATAATTGGATTTATCCTACAACCCCTTCTATTTTTATTGGTACAATTTTGTATTTTATTTACAAACATCAATCAATATCAATGTTATAATTTGAACCCACTATGATCTATAACAATGTGAGGCTGTTGTGGTTGGAAACAAATCCCTCCCACACGCAAAATAGAGCGATCCATTAGCGCATGATTAATTAAGTATTAGTTTTTTTTTAAAAAAATAATCAATATGACTTTTTAAAGTAACTTTCCTATAGAACATTTTTTCAAAACACACACAATTTAGCAGTTTGAAAAGCGTGCGCGTGGAAAACAAGTTGAGTGAGTCAGAAAAACTCAAGTGTCGAACTCAGCCTAGATCTTTCTCTTTTTTTTTTCCGATTAAGATACTCCCTTAGTTCCAAATAAGCGTAGTCATGAGTTTTCGTGTTTAACTTTAATCGTTCGTCTTATTTTGAGACGGAGGGAGTAGTAATTTCTAGGTCTTCAAGCGAACATGATGCTCTTTTTTATCTTTCATGATAATACAGATGTAATATACTCCCTCCGTCTAAAAAAAGAATCTAGGACTAATGTGGCATATCCTAGTACAACGAATCTAGACAAAAACATGTCCAGATTCATTGTATTAGGATGTGTCATATTCAGTACTAGGTTGGTTTTTTATGGGACGGAGGGAGTAGTAGTTAGTAGATAATTTTTTTTAAGTTAACTTTATCTGAAAAAAGTTTAGTTGCTAGACATACGAGGGTAGCATGAGTGTCAACTGCTACAATACATGCACGGCGAACAAAAATCAAGGCAATTAGCCACAAAGCGAGAATCGAGAAGCTTTCTCTGCTGCGGCGAGGTTAAATTTACCGTGAAGCAAATGGCGATCGATCTGCAGGTTGGTGCGTTGCGTTGCACCTAATCAGATTAGCCCAGGCCAAATAGTAATACGTGGTACGGTTGATGAGGATGGCCTCTAATTAATAGTGTGTGTTGACCTCTTGACTATGTATCGTTGGAACTTGGGAACCGCTGATGTGATCTGTTTTTGCAGTACAGGCACCGGCTTTGGTGACCTAATATTTGTGGTCGACGATTCTTAATTATGTATGGTAGTACATACAGATATCTGCATTAATACTCTTTATTAGTACTGTATCACAAAATTTTTAGATTATATTCAGCACATTCAAGTACCAGCGAATATCAAATATAGTTAGAAAAAGGAAATTTGGAAAAGGAGAACGATAATCTATCTTCACCTTGTGTATAGCAGATTTATTTTTTTTGGGGGTTGGCCGAAGACAAGGTTGATCAAATTTCATAAAGACAAGACCGGATGGGATGAGATTTGAATTAAAAAATCTGCCTGTAAAAAGTACATATGCTACTAGTGCTGAAATTTAGCCATTAGCTTCTTTTTTTTTAAAAAAGAAACCTTCTTGCTTCCACATATTTAATTTTAGAGAACTGCAACATGATATAGCATAGACCTCCTTTGAAATGCAGAAAAAAAATTACATAACTTTTACAGGAACTAAACAATTTTTCACAAAACAAAGACCTTTGAAAACCTCCATTGCGAAAAAGAAAATCATAGTATAATTTTCAATGTTTGTTTGCACCGTGTTTTGGAGGGAGCTGTGTGTCCAGTTTGTCCACGGATGTACCACCAAACGTGAGATACTGTGCACCGAAATGAATGTTTGCATACGACACACATGACGTCTGAGATTTACGTGTCAAACAACTCGGTAAATGGATGAATGAAACGTGTGTGCCAGACAGGTCAACTCATGAAACTTGGCTCGGTGAATACGTGCACGTGTGAGGTCACGTTTTTGTGTGTCCCAGAATCCACAAAAGGGTAAGAAGAGAACTACGGTCTGCTAGTAATAGTAAATGCTGACCTAATACGCATACATGCAAACATGGTACACACAAACCAGAGACTTGTCAGCAAGGTTAGCCATGAAAGTGACAATATGTGCCAGCTTGATTATTTTGTGACAATAAACTTTAGGGTTCATTTGTTTAGGATAGTGCCTGATTTTAAGCTTAGTATGAAACAGATTTACTCCGATCCTTAGGAAACGAAAAGAGGGGAAGACAAGGATGAAACCCTTCAATCAATTTTAGATTATCTTCAATATATGGCCGGTTTAAATTAAATCCAGCCATACCATTTTATTTTCCACACTTACATTACTTGTATATTAATTTAATTATATACCTACCTATGAAAAATACCTAATTATTCTGGAAAATTTATATTTTAATTAATTACATGATGTAAATCTTATGTAACTTTTTCTCAATTTTCTCGTCTTCTCTTTCCGTTGCAACGCACTGGGCACATTTTCTAGTAATATATAAATGTAGTAGGCTGTATAAAAAAAATGGTCCAACATCAATACGCTCAGATATCCTCCCTTGAATCCCGGAGATACTTACCACGGATTCCTCCACGACACTAATCCCAACCAGAATCACCTCTGCGCCCTAATTTGCCACTAAATGACCAGCATATACAAGATCGGGTGGTCAAAGCCGCGACCGGTCTGACCACATCCCGGCCCGCCGTTGATCGAGTCGACGTGGCTTTCCCGACGCCGTCGACGATCGATGGAGCGGGCCATCGATCTGGTCATCCGTAATTCATCTAACCGCTTGAGGCTGCAGGTTCGCGCGCACGCGGTTGCATTTTGCCTAGTCCTTCGGGTTGGTGTGGCTTCTCTGAAACCGACTCCTCCCCCACTCTTCTCCCACGCAAATCTGAAATTGTGAAGTGAGCGGTTTGCCTTTAGGCTTATATATACGGAGACCTTAGCACCACGCAGAGATAGAGGGAGGGGGAGGAGACGCGCGCGCAGGTTCAGATAGTTTCAGGCTTGGGAGGAAGGAAGGAGAGGCAGAGAGAGAATTTTTGTCTGAAGAATTGTATCGATCGATGTCTAGTGGTGTGATCAGCATGGCTGTCGCGCCATGGATTCTCGCTTGCGGGTTCTTGCTCTGCTCATCCTCCTTCCTCGGTGAGAACAGTTCTCAGTTCATTGGTTCATCTTTCTGTTTTCTTTCAGTTTTTTTTACCTTGCTTGTAATTTCTTCTGTTTTCTTCACCTCAGGATTGATCGGTTAGCTTCAATCTATATATGAGTTCATCTGAGGTTTAGAATTACGTTTAATCTCTTATAGTAGATTATAGTGCATCAATGGTTACACCGTTACAGCATGTTTCTCATAGCTAGAGTCGCAGTTTCTTCAATCTGTTCTTGATGTCTAGCTACTTTCGCCGCGTTCTGTATAGCAGTTTTTTTTTTTGAAGAACGTTCATAGATAGTAGGTTGGTTTTGTCTCCCATCACGTCTTGTTTTGTTTCTTGATTTGAGTTTATACTGCCATTAGGGTAAAGGATTTTCTTTTAACTTTGAGGGATCCTTTGGGATAAAGATGGCGCCAAATGTCTGCTTCGATAATTAATTATCGATTGCAGGTAGAGCCGTAGAGGTGGTTGCCAGGCTTATTCTTTGTGTTCTTGGTTAGGTTTCTTAAAGAAAGAAATCCATCCTGCTGAGGAAACACTGCATGATTGGTTTCAGGAGGAATGCTGCGACTGTAGCTATATTTGTTTTGTGGGTTTTCAGTTATTTAATTACCCATTTATCGTACTGGACAAAACTTCGGTAATACTCCAGTATTTAGGAGAAGGAAAAGGATAACAACAATATTGACATCAGCATCCTGATTGGACAGATTTCGATTACAATACAAATATATTTCGTATGGTTCAGAAAAATAACTGTATCTAGTCCACTGGGCCTATGATAAGTTCTTACTTCCTTAGACCAGTTCTGTTCTTTCAGTAAAAAGTTTGGCTAAACCTACCTAAATAATTTAAATAGGTCATATCTGCCATTATTTATTAGATGTTACATCTCAACCAAAATATATATCTTATTCTGCCAATAGTTTTTCTGCTTGACGAAATGAAAAAGGGTAACACTTTTGCATTGATGTTTAAATCAAACTAAACTGATGTTGATATCGTTGTCATCTCAATATGACATAACACACCGTCACTGGATAGGATTATGTCTTTTCTTAAACTTTTTGTAGTTTTTTTTTTCAACATCAGACAACCTAAACCACCATTTTTGCTGTTATCTTTGATTCCAGTGCATCTTTGTATATCTTATCCAGTGTGCTTTGATGAAACAACTATAATTAGGCAGACCTAGATGATGCTGTAAACCTAGATAAGATATAATCCATTACCATATGAACGTATCTAAACAGCATCACAGTGTCTACAATTACAACAAAAAAGACATTGCTGCGGTTTTAATATCTTTGTTTATTTCTGGTTGAAAGCGATGTACTTTGATATATTTGACTCCATGGACATTGACGTTTACTGTTTGGTCCTTGACGCCAAGTAGAAAATGGTTTGTGCATTTTGCATCTTATTTTTTGAAGTGTGAATGACGGAATTGGACCTATGTACGTTCTAAGTCCTCAGGTTGGAAACTTGGAAATAGCCAGCAGAAAAAACGTATAGTGATGTGGAGTTGTGCACGGGCTTCACTTGGAAAATTTTATCGGGTCCCAACTCTTCTCCGGGGTTTGTTGGCTAACCACTCGCCTAATCTAGCTAGGAGTTCAGTTTCTGCAAGTCAAGTCACATACCTAATTCATTGTTCTTCATTTCATAATGTTAACCTAAACATGATAGGTTTGGCATTGCGGATGTGAACACGGCTAATGATTGCAACTTCTCACAAGTCCACTTAATTTTCTCATCTCCAAAAAAGAATGCTTCAAAGTTGAAACAAATCCACTTGATTTTCTCATCTCAAAAAAAAAAATATATATTTGCTCCAAAGTTGAAACAAATATAAATTGATCATTTGACTAATGTAAATTGTATCTTACTCCCTCTATCTCAAAAATAACTTAACCTAGGTGAGAATACGATCTCTTTTAGTACAATAAATTTGGACAAATGTATTCAGATTCATTGTGAGTGTGACCTTTTGTAGGTTGACTTTTTTTTTTAATAGATGGAGTAGCTGTATAATGAATGAAAATTAGTGAAAAAAAAGTTGTAAGTTGTAACTCATCCATGTGGCAAAATGATGCAGGAACTGAAGGCGCCATTGGTGTGAACTACGGCATGCTGGGGAACAACCTGCCGTCGCCGGCGCAGGTGATCTCCATGTACAAGGCCAAGAACATCAACTACGTCCGCCTCTTCCACCCGGACACCGCCGTCCTCGCCGCGCTCCGCAACTCCGGCATCGGCGTCGTCCTCGGCACGTACAACGAGGACCTCGCCCGCCTCGCCTCCGACCCCTCGTTCGCCGCCTCCTGGGTCAGCTCCTACGTCCAGCCCTTCGCCGCCGCCGTCAGCTTCCGCTACATCAACGCCGGCAACGAGGTCATCCCCGGCGACCCCGCCGCCAACGTCCTCCCGGCCATGCGCAACCTCGACGCCGCGCTCAAGGCCGCCGGGATCAGCGGCATCCCGGTCACCACCGCCGTCGCCACGTCCGTGCTCGGCGTCTCGTACCCGCCGTCGCAGGGCGCGTTCTCCGAGGCGGCGTCGCCGTACATGGCGCCGATCGTCGCCTACCTCGCGTCCAGGGGCGCGCCGCTGCTGGTGAACGTGTACCCGTACTTCGCGTACGCCGCGGACGCGGAGCGCGTGCAGCTCGGGTACGCGCTGCTGTCGGCGTCGCAGTCGGCGTCGGTGACCGACGGCGGCGTGACGTACACCAACATGTTCGACGCTATCGTCGACGCGGCGCACGCGGCGGTGGAGAAGGCGACGGGCGGGCAGGCGGTGGAGCTGGTGGTGTCGGAGACCGGCTGGCCGTCCGGCGGCGGCGGCGTGGGCGCCACCGTGGAGAACGCGGCGGCGTACAACAACAACCTGATCCGCCACGTGTCCGGCGGCGCGGGGACGCCGCGGCGGCCGGGGAAGCCGGTGGAGACGTACCTGTTCGCCATGTTCAACGAGAACCAGAAGCCCGAGGGCGTGGAGCAGCATTTCGGCCTCTTCCAGCCCGACATGACCGAGGTCTACCACGTCGACTTCGCGGCCTCCAGCTAGATTAGCCCCGGCCCATGGTTGACTTCGAGGCCCGGCCCATTTCACATTTCTTTCTTTCAGCTGCTGCTAGTACTATTTTATTATTTGTCGGATACAGTATTTTCGTAGTTTCGGTTCGATCTCATGTCACCGGTGCTCTGATTTGGATTCATTGTTCATTTGTTGTCGATGCACATTGGAGTATGATTTATTCAAATGCACGAATTTTACGAGAAAATATGCAGAAAATTTCCCCTAGATGAATGCTGATTTGAATTTGAAAGCAAACACCATGTCAAAAACTGATTGAAATTTAATCGTTGCGAAGAAACTAATTCTGCGCCGATTGCTTTTGCGGAAGTGGGCTGGAAATGCGATACTTACGGGCCGTTTACCCGTCAAAGCCTTTTGGACGCTTATGGGCCGGACGTGGGCCCACAAGGTACCAACGATGATGCCATGCCACGTGCCCACTTTTTGTGGCACACGTGGCGATCCAATCCGAGAGGACTAGCCGCTGGTGTGTACTGGCGAGTTCTTCCTCGGCGAATTGGCGGCGTAGAGGGAACGAGAAGAGGCGAGTTCCTGACCCTTCCACCGTTGCGCGCTTCGTCTGAGTTTTGCGCCTCTCCTCGAGACGGGTGAGTGCGATCATGTGATTTGTTTTCCCCCATCTGTTCCGTAGTTTGGTTCAGTTCGATGCTTAGGGTTACTTCGTGTTGGCGCTGTTTTGGAATCTTTGATGGATCGCATTAGGGTTTGCTTTCAGCAAAATAGTTAAATTTTCTAGCAAATTAGCGTGCTTTGGTTGGTACCATGTAATCAGGAATACGGCAAGGGAGGAGGGTAGGAGGTAAGAGTTTTTTTTGTGTGCTTTTTTTTTTTCCTGGACGAGGCTGAAGGGGGATTAGGAGGAAATAATCCCCTGTTTGATAGAAGTAGGAAGTTTTGGTGGTTAGTGAAGTGGAAATGCAATTGAGTCTTTAGCAGATTCCCTTGGTGATTGTAACAATCTTATAGTAGTAATGAGCTAGAAGTGATTCACAATGTCGATTAGCCTGATTTTGAGATTCCACGCAAAAACCGAGTAAATTTGAGACCCACTGGCAGATTCTTTCCAACTTACGTTATTGTGCTCCAATAAACTGGCTAAGGTGATGTCCTTTTGTGTAAATTTGTTTCGAAGTTGCTAAAGCCATCTTTAAATGTGGTAAATGTGAAGATTGTAGGAGCAGACTAGTTAAATCCAGGAGCAATGCTTCTACAGGAACAGCTTAGTTATGCCTTTTTCCTTCTTTTTTTTTTTCCCCTGGAAGCATCTTCAGTTGTATTTTGCTGATGCTGGGATTGTATGGGAAAGATGTGACAGTTTTGTATGGCATCCTTTATCTATTTTTAGATATACACAGGGATTGTATAGAAATCTGGCCTCTATATCCACAAGTGGATATACACAGCCCCAAAAGATTACATGATGCATGAGTTCTTAGACTCCCAAGTCTCAAAACTGAGGACAAAATAAAAAGAAAAAAAGCTAGACAACTAAGAAAGAGAACTAGAAGACTTTGTTTGGAACTTCCTAAAGATTTCGTAATAGTATGACTAATCTTTGTCAATACATTCTGTTAGCATATTGCTGTGTATGCTGTGTGGTTCTTCTCTTGGAGTCTTACATCTAGTAATTCATACCAGGCATGGATGCAAAGAACTTAGGCAACGGTCGACAAAATCAAGAGAAGAGTACAATGACAGAAGATGCACGGATCCGAGATCAGGAGACCTTGCAGCGGTTTGCAGATTCAGATATTACTGTGAGTCCAGTCAACAGTCATGAATCTGGAGATGTGAACATGGAAGCTGCCATCTCTGCTGAGGATGTCTTGCGAGCTGGTGGTTTCGGAGCTAAAGATGACATCGGCAGCCTCCTTCCCACAGCCGTAGATTCGACTGATTTCGAGGCCTCGCTACGGGATGCTCGCGACTTTGAAGGCGAGAGTGAAAAACCATCGCATCCTGGACTAGGATACAAAGCAAATGAAACTGACAGTGGAGGCAAACCATCAGATGTGCAGCAGCAGCAGCAGCAGCAGCAGCAGCAGTGATCCGTAGTGTTAACATGACGTTCGTCGCGTTCCTCTACTGTTCCTAAGACCTCTCCTGTTACTGACTTTGTGCTAAGGTATGTTGGCTTTTCTGTTGTTTCCCTGATGTACCATGTATGAACGTGACCATGATGATTCCGCTGTATGAACTAGATCGTTTCACCTTGTATACCTAAGTATTAGTGGTAGTAATTTGTGCCAGTTTTTTCATCATGAGTTGATTATCTGCTGGTGATTGTGGTCACAGGATGCAGAGGAGAGCTGATATATTTTGGAACGAAACGCATGCAAATTTTGCATGGTAGTTACTTGATAGCAGGCATAAAGGATCATCTGAACACTTATGTATGATCAGAAATCAAACATTAAAACAATAGATATCAACTAAAGTCGACACTAAAACCAACAGAAATCAACTAAGTCTAGGTCTCGACACAAGAACAGAACAACAGAGCAGGTCGGTCATTCACTGTGAAGCTCTTGTGAGTTAAGATGATAGACAATCGTCGTCGCCGGCGTCGTCATCGTCGTCAGCATCACGAAACTTTTGCCCTTCGGCCTTGTTGACGTGAAGCCTCTTCTTCTTCTGCCCTGGCTTCTTCTTGCCGGCGTCGGCCGCCTTCTCGGCCTTGAGCTTCTCGTTGGCCACCGTCGTCATGGACGACACGATCTCCTTGACGCTCGTCGACGTCAGCGACGCCACGGCGAGCTTGTTCATCGCCTTCATCAGACCAATGTAATGGTAGCTTTTCTGAAACGAAGAAAGAAACAACCAAGCATTAGTCCCCAAATTCTCCTTGCAATTTTTCACGGACAAGAATATGAGATGAGAATGCAAATACCTCGTATGGTCTAAGAAGATCTTTCGCGATGCGCTCGGCGTACTCGGCGAATTCCTCCTCCGATTTTGGGACGAACTTCTCGATGGGTTCGTCGTTGTCAGGCTGCTTCTGAGCTATCTCAGCAACGGCATTCGAGGTAGAGGTTTCACTCGGTGTTGCGTCTGCCTTTGCCTTCGCCTTCGCGTTGGCCTGGCTCTTCTTCCCTTTGGTTGCAGGAGGTTTCATGCCCGCCGCCGTGGCGGCCGTCGCCTTCCCAGGTTTAACGTCGTCGTCGTCATCGTCGTCCCACGAGTCCTTCACCGCGGCGAAGTCGTCGCCGGCGTCTTCGTCCTCCCAAAGCTTTTTTCCCATAGACTTGGACCCTGTAGCAGGTGACTGTTCTTCCTCATCGGAAAATTCATCGTCATCTGCAGCGAGAAACGCACGGGCAATGTCAGAACAAAAAATGGATCAAAATTACAGTTTGATAAAAAAAAGTGATATCTAGAAGGAAAAGGGGAGTTTTACTATGGACCATCGACGGCAACTTACCCCAACTCGCCATCTTTGATGCCGTCCTTGATGATCCGTGCAAGAGCATCAACAAATTAACTATCAAAAGCAGGGCTTTATAGCCTTTTTCTCCAAAACCCAAGAAAACACCAAGAGGGCTTCGACTGTCGAGTGAAATTCGAGGCCTGCAAAATCGAGCCGGTGCACGAGAAATTCTGAAGCTTTTCTTGCGACCGAGAAGTGCCCGCCAAATTGCGATGACTATCCGTGGATGCACGGGACAATCCAGGTATATAGAGGAAACGGAGGGCCGTCTTCTTGTCAGAGTCGGACGAGGAAGAGCATACTAGAGTACTGGATTCCTAGTCCGATTCATGATCCGAGTTTCTGCTGCCGTGGGGCGCAGCAGCCAATTGCTGATACAGGCATTGATGAACTGGAATCGGCTTAAATATGCCACGTTTTATTAAGAGAGTTTTGAGCGTTCGACACCACAAAATCTGCGATCCAAACTAATGAACTCATGGCTCGACAACCAGAAGAAAAATGTAGTGATGAGGTTTGTCTGAATTCTGATGCGGCAGGATGAACATTGATTGGATCATTGGAAGCACTGCACATCCAGATCCGATGCGGAGTTTGTTGAAGTATAGATGTGTCAGGAGTTTATACATGAATGCTCAAATGTCCATGGTGAATGCAAATATTTTGAAGAATTTTCCTGGGCATAAAATGTGATGTTTCAGTGATCAGTTTCTGGTTGCACAACCTTCATCTGAATTTTGAGCTGAATCCAGTGTGCGCATCCAGCACGCAAAGTATGTAATATCCCAGTCAAAGCTGATCAAATGCTCACAATGGATTATGAAAATCTCCAAGGTGTCTTTTTTTCCGGGATTCTGCATGAACTCCTGCCATGCCGTGATTCACTAATTTTCAATGGATACATCTACTTTCAACAGTCGACTGCCCAGGCACCCTAAAGTTTGCTTCTCTGCCAAAGAAAAAAAAAAAACGCAAACAATACATACTTACCCAGCAAATTATCAAAAGAAAAAAAAAAGATGAGAGAAAGTTCTGGGGAAACAACGTAAGGTATTGATAATTATGTTTCCTGAGGTAAGGTATATCCAACAAACACAAAATGCTGGGAAGTTATTCAAACGATTTCCAGCATCTCTATAAAACATTGGTCTCTTACATTTCGAGTGGTTGAAGAGGTGCAAGAAAGGAGTAGAATATAGCAAGTTTAGAATGGTACATGAAGAAGATGCAACAAAATGAAACTTAGCCTCATACGGCCACAGTGACAGCTTCATCAAGTGCAATGACTCCAGGAAGTTCCTTTCCTTCCAACAGCTCCAAGCTAGCACCACCTCCCGTTGAAATGTGGCTCATAACATCCGCAACTCCCACCTTCTCAACAGCGGCAACAGAATCACCTCCTCCAATAATGGTTGTAACACCCTTGCCGCTAAGGTCTGCCAACTTCTTTGCAATAGCCTGCAAAAGAGAGCTCACAGTTAAGTTTGTTTTTTGCAATTCCGTTAAGTTTGTTTTGGCAATTCCATCTGTAATGAAACCGAATGAGAGCATTGGCACAGGCTATCACCTCAGTTCCTACTGCAAACTTGTCAAATTCGAAGACACCCATAGGTCCATTCCAAATGACTGTCTGTGTTGTTTCCAGGGTAGAGCTGAATGACGCAACTGAATCTGGACCAATATCCAGACCCATCCAACCATCAGGAATAGCAGATGCTGGAACAACCTGTAGAACAATTCAAAGTCAAGGTCAGGTCAAGTATATCACTTCACCGAACTTTGAGCTGCTCTATATCAAGTTATCGACTAGACAATATCTATGATAATCATCATCAGTGATTACAAAAGAAAAAAACATAACAGACCTGGCTGTTAGCATCAGGAGCAAACTTATCAGCAATGACAACGTCAGATGGCAACAGAAGGGAGACACCCTTTTCTTTTGCCTTTGCAAGGAGAGATGTTGCAAGCTCAAGTTTGTCTTCCTCAACCAAGGAAGAACCAACAGAGAGTCCTTGTGCCTTGTAAAATGTGAAGATCATGCCACCACCTAGAAGAAGGATATCACATTTCTCCAAAAGGGATTCGATAACCCCAATCTTGGATGACACCTTTGAACCACCCACGATGGCAGCAAATGGGCGTTTAGGGCTTGAAACAGCTCCAACAAGGTAGTCGAGCTCCTGTGATTTAAATTAATGATAAACAGCGAGGATCAGAGCTTTATATTGTTTTTGAAAGAAAAGAAAGGGGACTCTAAAATTTCTGGTCTAGGTATAGCTTTCAAAAAGTTCAAGCATCAGATTTGAAAATGTAAGGTGAATTGTTAATAACCTTCTGCAAAAGGAACCCTGCAACAGAAGGCTTCAAAAACTTGGTAACTCCCTCAGTTGATGCATGTGCTCTGTGGGCTGTTCCGAATGCATCATTGACATAGAGATCTGCTAAGGAGGCAAGCTTCTTGGCAAACTCTGGGTCATTCTTCTCCTCTTCCTTGTAAAATCTAACATTTTCAAGGAGCAAAACACTACCATTTGGCAATTCAGATACCAATTTCTCAACATCTGGTCCAATAACATCTTCTGCCTTAGTCACCTGTTTGCGAATACAAATATGGTTTAATCAGTGTGATCAAATTAGCCCGTAAAGATTCAATTAGAAATAACAGTAACGCAGAAACCTGTATGCCGAGAAGTTCAGACAATCGCGGTACAAGGGGAGCCAAGCTAAACTTGGGAGTAACACCCTTTGGGCGACCCTGCACATTTATAGGAGAAAACGAATAAGATCACAATGGATTCATATGCAACGAGTTAAAAGATTGGTCACATATTACTTTGCTAGATTATTTGCGACAACATTTGATAACCAATTTTAGCCTTTCAAACAGCACAACAAGAAAAATTCGTGCCTAATAAGACACTGGGCACAACAATCATCCCATGGAATCAGATGAAATCACAGCGACTCGCATCCCGCAGGTTCTGAGATCCTGCATTGTATATCTGAGACAAGTAGCGTTACTTTGAGGAAAAAGATGAGGGACGGAGGCTTTACCAGGTGGCTGGAGAGGATGACCTTGGCACCGTTCTTGATAAGGTACTGGATGGTGGGGATGGCGGCGCGGACACGGGTGTCGTCGGTGATGTTCTGGTTGTCGTCGAGCGGGACGTTGAGGTCGGCGCGCACGAACACGCGCTTCCCCTCGAGGTCGGCGGCGGTGAGGTCCCCGACGCTCTTCTTCGCCATGGTGGCGACGGCGCGCGTCCCGCGGGCGGACGACGACGCCGCCTGCCGGCACCGCGACGCGACGTGGGTCGCCAGCCGCGGGTCCGCGGCCGCCGCGAACGCCAGCGACCGCGCCGGCTGGCACCCGGCCGCCAGCCCCCCGCGCCGCAGCGGCGCGGCGGCGGCGGCTGCGGGCCCCACCGCCGCGGCGCGCCTGGCGGCGAGGGAGAGCGAGGACGTGGTCGGCGCGGCCGCGGACGCCATTGGGGGAGGACGAGGGAGCGCGCGCGGAGGCTGGAACGCGGAGAAGGTGGGAGGCGGGAGGGGGACGAGGGGTTGGGGGGTTCGTAAAGAAAGAGGGTTTTGTGGACGAGAGGGGGAAGGGGGAGATTTGCTTATCGCTGGCGAGAGGTTGGGATGGGAGGTGGGTCGATGATACCGGTGGTTGTGTGGGGGAGGAGGCGGCGGTGATCGCCGCGACGGCGACGTGTGGGGCTTGCTGCCTTCCGTGATCGCCGTTGTTTTTTTTGTGTGATCCGTGATCGATCGGAGTTTGGAGAAACTTGTCCATTTTCGTGTGATTCGTTGAACACAAATTTTTTTCTCTTTTTTTAGACAAAACACTTATTTTTCTCGAGGCCAGTTCAGCGGTAGGGATTTATCAATTTGTCATTGGCATATTCTTTGTCACACCATATGACCAATAGCACATCTCGTGGAACATACTAGGGAGTATATGATTATTGTTTACTGCTTGATCAACCTGACACCCACATGACTGTTAATTTGTTATGTCATTTTTTTACAAGACTGTGTAAGAAAAGTGCAATTGAACTATCTTTCTTTCTTTTTATATGAGAACGCAGGAAGCAAGAATATTATTCTGTGCTGTATACGTTAAACCGGAGGGGGGGGGGGGGGACAGAGAAAATTGATCCATAGCACAGAAAAATTTCGCTTTCAATCAGAAGTACAGGCCATCGGTTTTTCTTCGCACCGTAACACTTTCATCGTGGTCATCGTTCCAGTGAACTATTTAGCTCTTAGTCAAGAGTTATAAAGACCATATTGCCTTGGTTCATATGAGCCACACCTCATGGAAGAGATGATCGCCGGCCATCCAGATTTCCTCGACCGCGTCGTTCCGTCCCTCGACGCGCGGCTCAGCTTCGCCAAGGACACCGTGCCGGAGCTGGCCATGGCCACCGCGGCGAGGGTAATCACCGAGTGGGGCCACCCCGCTGCGGACATCACACACCTTGTTGTCTCCACCAACGTCGGCGCCCATGCCCCTGGCACCGACGAGCAGCGAACGGCGCTTCTCAGCCTCCGCATCACCGTCCTCTACTCGCACGGCTAGGGGTGAAAATGGTACGGAAACTTTCCGGATTCCGGACCTATTTTTGGAAACGGAATTGTTAACGACCAAATTTGGTAATATCAGCATCGGAGAAGGAGATTAGATCGAAGCGGAATCGAAAATAAGGACTGTCGCGGAAACAGAGTAAGAATCGGCTGCAACCCGAGTCGGCTACGGTCAGGATCGGCAGAGTTCGAGTCAGGCAGGGCTAGCCGATACAGCCGATTCCAAGAATACGACTCGGTGTACATCGTCGGGTTGAGTTGATACGCTTCAAGATGATTGCCACGCATGGATAGAGTCCTGAGAAGGCAATTGTATCTATTAATTAGGATATTTTATGTAATTTCCTTAGAGATATGTTTGGGCAAAAGTCTGCCGCAAAGACTTATGGTATCTTAGAGTTTGTTAGAGATAAGAAATCGTGTCCACTATGGACATATTTTGTAATTTTCGGGTATAAATAGACCCCGAGCCCTATGTAATTTTATAACACACACGTTCAATACAATTTCGGCGCATCGCCACCCTTTTTGCTTTAGTTTTATTTCGACGAGTTCTTACTTTCGGGTTGAGCTGCATCGGTTTCGATCTTCAATAAGAGGTAAAACTTATTATGGCGACTTGTGTTTTCGGGATTAGTGCTTCCATCTTTATGACACTCTAATCTTGTTTATGTAATTCGTCAAGTTATCATATATCTTGTATAATCTTCGGTAATATTGTCATCTAACCTACCATCGGCTAACATCTGTTAGTACAAGGCGGCCGATTAAGTTAAATAGCGACGTTAGCTTGGATTGTATAAGATATCTACCACTCTATGAAACATCCAGCTGCTTGATTGTCTAGCTATTGTTCTTCTTTTCATACTTAATGCTGCATCGGTTGAGTTTGATCTATTAAGTCGTGCTTAGAATATCAATCTCTAGCCTGACTATCCAGCCGATTCACCAGCAAGGCATGATGAATCCATCGGCTGGGCGACATACTCTGAATCAGGTTGTCCCAGAGCATTTGGTCCATCACGTGCAGCCGGACCACACGGTAGTACCTCAGATTGCCCCTGAGCACTTGGTGCGAAATATTCAGCCAAACTACCAAAATTACCAGGGGGGCAATTTAAATTATCAATATCAACTCCCTTCCCCGCAAGATCAATATCAGCAAGGGGGGTTAATTCAGCCTCAATTTGCTCCTCAGTACAGCCAATTCGAGCCCATGCAGCAACAATCGCAAGGAGCAACTCAACAACGACCGTGGGCCGATGTGATTGCTAACGTGATGAGGGAACAGTTCGGGCTTAAACCAAAAGATGCTGGAAATTTATACCGACAACCGTATCCTGAATGGTTTGAGAGAATTCCTCTCCCTAACCAGTTCAAAGTTCCAGATTTTTCAAATTTCTCAGGGCAAGATAGTACATCAACTTATGAGCATATTAGCCGATTTTTAGCTCAGTGTGGTGAAGCATCGGCTGTAGATGCCTTGAGGGTTAGGTTGTTTCGGTTGTCTTTGGCTGGATTGGCTTTTACTTGGTTTTCTGCTTTACCGTGTGGATCGATTAACAGCTGGGCCGATCTGGAGAAGCAGTTTCATAGCTATTTCTATAGTGGGGTACATGAGATGAAGTTGTCCGATTTGACATCAATCAAGTAGAGACACGACGAGCCCGTGCATGAATATATTCAGAGGTTCAGAGAGATGAGGAATAAGTGCTTTAGCTTGAGTTTAACTGATGCCTAGTTAGCCGATTTGGCTTTTCACGGTATGATTTCTCCGATCAGGGAGAAATTCTCATCTGAGGACTTTGAAAGCTTATCGCATCTTACACAAAAGGTAACTTTGCACGAGCAGAGGTTTGCTGAAGCTAGGAGGAATTCT
Organism: Oryza meridionalis; assembly: GCA_000338895.3. NCBI lineage: Eukaryota > Viridiplantae > Streptophyta > Magnoliopsida > Poales > Poaceae > Oryza > Oryza meridionalis. Next base: position 24,658,433 of record CM002528.2, read on the forward strand.
AGGAAGGTTAATCATGTCTGTTCTTATATGTGTGGATCGGATGATGAGGATGATGATTCTGAAATAGCTGCAGCCGAATGGGTAAGGAGCAAAAAGGTTATACCATGCCAATGGGTGAAGAATTCTGGAAAAGATGAGAGGTATGATTTTGATATTACCAAGGCTGACAAGATTTTTGATCTGTTACTCCAAGAAAAGCAAATTCAACTCCCTGTTGGTCATACCATTCCATCGGCTGAGGAATTAGGCAAGAAAAGGTATTGCAAATGGCACAATTCTAGATCTCATACTACCAATGATTGCAAGGTCTTTAGGCAGCAGATCCAAACGGCTATCGAAGGAGGCAAAATCAAGTTTGATGATTCCAAGAGGCCGATGAAGGTTGATGGCAATCCTTTTCCTGTCAATATGGTGCATACAGCTGGCCGAACAGCCGATGGGGGCCGTGCAAGAGGTTTTCAAGTGAATTCGGCTAAGATCATCAATAAGTACCAAAGGAGGTATGATAAGCAACAGGAGAGGCGTTATGAGGAAGATGATGATGGCTTCGATCCTCATTGGAGTTGTGAGTTTTTAGATTTTGTTGGAATGAAGGTATGAGGCTGCCATCTATTGAAGACTGTCCTGAATGCGGCAATGTTGTAGAGGGTTCAAGCCGGTCGTATATTAAAGGCAATCAACTGAAGCATGCAAGGGTTCCTGTTCATCAAAGATTGGGCCCGGTAAATCAAGGTCATGACCCAGAGGATGACGAAAACAGGAAGATTCAATGGTGTCCTCCTGGTATATTTACGAAGAATCAGAAGAGAAGGGTTCAAAGATTGAGAAACCGGTAACGCTTTCAGGAAGTCGAGCAGGAAATCAATCATCGGCTAAAGAAAACAAAGCCGAAGCAGGAATGGCGCGTTAAGAAACAAGCTCCTGTAACCGATGAAGCTGTGGCCGATGAAGCAAAGAGATTGGCCAAAGGGAAGAGCGTTGTGATTGCGTTAACATGGTTTTCACCTTGCCAGCCGAATTTGGGATCGACCAAGCCGATGTTGATGAAATAGAAGAAGAATCGGCTAAATTGATTCTGTCGCCAGAATAAGCAGTCTTTGAAAAGCCTGAGGGTACAGAGAATCGGCATCTTAAACCATTGTATATAAATGGCTATGTTAATGGGAAGCCGATGTCTAAGATGATGGTCAATGGTGCAGCTGCAGTAAATTTGATGCCTTATGCTACGTTCAGGAAGTTAGGCAGAAACGCCGAAGATCTCATCAAAACAAACATGGTGCTCAAAGACTTTGGTGGCAATCCATCAGAAACCAAGGGTGTTCTAAATGTGGAGCTGACAGTCGGCAGTAAGACTATTCCTACTACATTTTTTGACATCGATGGGAAGGGTTTTTACAGTTTGTTGCTTGGAAGGGATTGGATTCATGCCAAGTGTTGTATTCCTTCAACCATGCATCAATGCTTGATTCAATGGCAAGGTGACAAGATATAAATCATGCCAGCCGACAGGTCAGTCAATGTTGCTAGTGCCGATTTAGCTCTTTGGGAGATGGATGGCCTTGATTGTTTATCCGGCAAAGTTTGGGGTGGAGATTTTCTAAAAGTGTCCGATTCTGATATACAGCCAATTGAAGATGGAGAACCCAAGCTATTACTTTGAGGGCGTCGTGGAGGGTTCAAACGTCTACACCAAGGACATGGTAGATGATCTCGATGACAAGCAAGGTCAGGGTTTTATGTCGACCGATGATTTGGAAGAAGTAGATATAGGTCCAGGCGATCGGCCAAGGCAGACATTTATTAGTAAGAATTTATCTTCAGAGTTTAGAACCAAGCTGATAGAGCTCTTGAAAGAATTTAGGGATTGCTTCGCTTGGGAGTATTATGAGATGCCTGGACTCAGCCGATCGATTGTTGAACATCGGCTACCTACCAAACCAGGGGTTAGGCCACATCAACAACCTCCGAGGAGATGCAAAGCCGACATGCTTGAACCTGTCAAGGCTGAGATTAAGCGTTTATATGATGCTGGTTTTATTCGTCCTTGCCGATATGCCGAATGGGTTTCTAGCATAGTTCCTGTTATCAAGAAGAACGGCAAGGTGAGGGTGTGCATTGATTTTAGAGATTTGAATAAAGCTACCCCAAAGGATGAATATCCAATGCCAGTGGCCGATCAGTTGGTTGATGCTGCTTCAGGACATAAGATATTAAATTTTATGGATGGAAACACGGGGTATAATCAAATCTTCATGGCCAAAGAAGACGTCCATAAGACAGCTTTTAGGTGTCCTGGTGCAATCGGCTTGTTTGAATGGGTTATGATGACTTTCGGCTTAAAGAGTGCTGGAGCTACTTATCAACGAGCTATGAATTATATTTACCATGATCTAATCGGCTGGTTGGTTGAAGTCTATATTGATGATGTGGTTGTTAAGTCTAAAGAAATAGAGGACCACATATCCGATTTGAGAAAGGTTTTCGAGAGGACAAGGAAATATGGCTTGAAGATGAATCCGACAAAGTGTGGCTGGCCAGTTCTTGGGATTTCTTGTTCATGAGAGGGGGATTGAAATAACTCAGAGAAGTATCAATGCGATCAAGAAGATTAAACCTCCGGAGAACAAGACATAATTGCAGGAGATGATCGGCAAAATTAGTTTTGTTCGAAGGTTTATTTCTAATTTGTCTGGAAGGTTAGAACCTTTTACACCATTATTGAGATTGAAGGCCGATCAACAATTTACTTGGAGGGCAGAACAACAGAAGGCGTTGGATAATATTAAGGAATATTTGAGTTCTCCTCCAGTTTTGATTCCTCCACAGAAAGGAATACCTTTTCGGTTATATTTATCGGCCGGTGATAAGTCAATCGGCTCGGTCTTGATTCAGGAGCTCGAAGGAAAAGAGAGGGTTGTGTTCTATTTGAGCCGTCGGCTCTTGGATGCAGAGACTAGATATTCTCCTGTGGAGAAGTTATGCTTGTGTTTATATTTTTCATGTACGAGGTTAAGACATTATCTACTGTCCAATGAATGTACTGTTGTATGCAAGGCCGATGTTGTCAAGTATATGCTATCGGCTCCTATTCTAAAAGGAAGGATTGGAAAGTGGATAATTTCATTGACTGAGTTTGATCTTCGGTATGAGTCACCGAAGGCGATCAAAGGACAAGCTATAGCCGATTTTATTGTTGACCATCGTGATGATTCTATCGGCTCGGTTGAGGTTGTGCCATAGACTTTATTCTTCGATGGGTCAGTCTGTACTCATGATTGTGGTATCGGCTTGGTTATAATCTCCCCTCGGGGGGCATGCTTTGAGTTTGCCTATACTATTAAACCTTATGCAACTAATAATCAAGCAGAGTATGAGGCAGTTCTCAAGGGGTTGCAGGTACTCCAGGAAGTTGAAGCCGATACTATTGAAATCATGGGGGATTCTTTGTTGGTGATCAGTCAATTGGCAGGAGAATATGATTGCAAGAATGATACGTTGCTAGTTTATAATGAAAAGTGCCAAGAACTGATGAAAAAATTTCGGCTAGTAACTCTGAAGCATGTGTCTCGAGAGCAAAATATTGAAGCTAATGATTTAGCCCAAGGGGCGTCAGGATATAAGCCGATGATCAAAGATGTTCAGATTGAAGTTGCTGCCATAATAGCCGGTGATTAGAGATATGGTGTCTATCGGTATTTACGGGATCCGTCTCAGTCAGCTTCTCGGAAGTTAATATATAAAGCGTTGAAGTATACATTGTTGGACGATGAGCTTTATTATCGGACGATTGATGGGGTGTTGCTTAAATGTTTGAGTACTGATCAGGCAAAAGTTGCAATCGGTGAAGTTCATGAAGAGATATGTGGCACTCATCAATCGGCTCATAAAATGAAGTGGCTGCTTCGACGTGCTGGATATTTATTGCCGACAATGCTGGAGGATTGTTTCATATATTATAAAGGTTGTCAAGATTGTCAGAAATTTGTAGCGATCCAGAGAGCGCCGGCATCGGCTATGAATCCTATTATTGAACCATGGCCGTTTAGAGGTTGGGGAATTGATATGATCGGCATGATTAATCCACTGTCGAGTAAAGGACATAAGTTTATATTGGTGGCAACCGAATATTTTACCAAGTGGGTAGAGGCGATTCCTTTGAAGAAAGTTGATTCTGGGGATGCTATACAGTTTGTTCAAGAGCATATAATCTATCGATTTGGTATCCCTCAAACCATTACGACTGACCAAGGTTCAATTTTTGTGTCTGTTGAGTTTGTTCAGTTTGCCGATAGCATGGGAATCAAGTTGTTGAATTCTTCACCGTATTATGCACAAGCTAATGGGCAGGCCGAGGCATCTAACAAGAGCTTGATCAAGTTGATTAAGAGGAAGATTCCTGATTATCCTCGGCAATGGCATACTCGTTTAGCCGAAGCATTGTGGTCTTATCGTTGTCATGGATCGATACAGGTTTCTCCTTATAAACTTGTTTATGGACATGAAGCTGTTTTGCCATGGGAAGTTAGAATCGGCTCTAGAAGAACGGAATTGCAAAATGATTTAACAGCCGATGAGTATTACAACCTTATGGCCGATGAGAGGGAGGATCTGGTTCAATCACGGTTACGAGCCCTTGCAAAGGTTACCAAGGATAAGGAGCGAGTTGCTCGGCATTATAACAAGAAAGTAGTACCCAAAGATTTTTCGGAAGGTGTACTTGTATGGAAGTTGATTTTGCCGATTGGGACTCGGGATAGCAAATTCGGCAAATGGCCGCTGAATTGGGAAGGACCGTTCCAAATTCATAAGGTGGTATCTAAGGGAGCTTACATGTTGCAAGGACTCGATGGAGAAGTTTATGGCAGAGCGTTAAATGGCAAATACTTGAAGAAGTATTACCCAAGTGTTTGGGTTAACGCATGATCGGCTGATGTTGCCAATGCATGATAGCCGATGTGTTTACATCGCCTTGAGATGGCCGATATGGTTATATCGCCCTTAGTTGTTTTTTGTTGTAATCGGTTGTGGTTTGCCGATGTACAATGGCCGATATGGTTATATCGTCCTTAGTTGTTTTTTTTTGTAATCGGTCGTGGTTTGCCGATGTACAATGGCCGATATTGTTATATCGCCCTTAGTTGTTTTTATAATTTTATCAATGCTTTTGACATTGTAAAATTAGGGGGGCATATATATTAATGGAAAATTTTGAGCAAATTTCGAAGTTGTATTAATCGGCACAAAGGACTATCAAGACAGCAAAGTAACTAGAGTATCTTAGCCGATTACAAAAGTTTTCTAAAGTTTATTATACAGAAAGTCATTGAGACAAGTATCGTTGGATAGCCGAAATAGCCCTTTGCCTAATTTGTTCCACTTCCTCAATAGCTTGGGCATCTTGAGCATCGGTTCTAGGGATGACTTTCAGAGACTTGGTCAGATTCGCAACATTCTTGATAGCCGATTTGAGTCTTGCTTTTTGATCTTCGATAGACTTCGAGAGATCGGCTAACTTTTTATGCTCCATATCCAGCTCGGCGTTGCATTCTTGAAGTTGTGCCATGAGGTCAATCTTACGAGCTTCAAGCCGATCGATATTTGACTTGATCGGGCCCTCAGATAGCTGATCAAGTTTGGATTTCTCTACATGCACAAGCTGCCGATTGTGCTGGATTGTAGCTTCAATATCTTTGCGCTCCCGGCGATCGGCTAATCTCTGCCTGGCCTTCTCCAGCTTGAATTGGTGTTGCTCAAGATAGACGGCTGGAGTAAGGGCGTCGGCTAATTCATCTGGGAGTAGAGCTTGGATATCTGTGAACCTTACCCGGATCGAGCCATAGTTGGTCAACAAGTTGTCTAGTGATGCTTCTAGCCGATGAGAGATATCCTCAAGCGTTCTCTTCACATCATCAGACAGAGGAGCTATTGCTTTACTGGTGGTGTCTTCCTCTGTTTCATCGAGATAATCCTTGATGTCGAAGGAGAACAGATCGGCTAAGATCTGCAAGAGATAATGTTATGGTTGGTTAAGGATCAAAACATTATTAACCGATTTCAAATTTGTGTTAACAAAACTTACTGGAAGAGCAGGAGCAGCTGGTTGTTCTTCCTCTTCGACGTTATGACTGTCTGCAGCCGATGGAGTACGGTTGCCTGATTCTAGCTGCACAGGAGGTGAAGGAGGAGGAGGAGGAGGAGGCTGTAAAAAAGACAAATGTTAGGCATAATCGGCCGAGATCAGTTAATGAGAGGATTGAGAATATCTTACTGGTGGAGCCAGTTTGAGAGTTGGTGCGGCCGATTTCTTCCTCACGACAGTTTTCTTCTTCTGTGATTATACATCTGTGAGTAATCGGCTGAAAGGTGAAGTAATTACAGAGGAAATCGAAGAGAGATGCTTACTCTCGAAAAATGAGCTGGGGCAGAAGGAGTTGGAGGAGTCTGCTTGGGTGAAGCCGATGGTGTTCTCTCTGTATCGCTCACTTCGGCTGAACCTTGATCAATGTCCTCTTCAATCTCTTCCTCGTCTAGCGCTTGTTCGATAGATGGATCTAGAGCAGGCAGGTCATCATCTGGCTTGGTTTTCTTTGATTTGATTTTCTTCTTGGGAGCCGGAGCTGATGTGTCCACAGCCGATTATCTGGTTTTTCTTTTCTTACCTGTATCGGCTGGTTCCCTGATTAGGCCTTGGAGGAGGGTTGAAGTCCTGGGGGCATGATAGCCGATGACAGGGGGAGATGGTCCACCTCCATTGAGAATTAGACCTGGAGCATATTCAATATCCTTGCCACTGTTACTCTGGTGAGGAGAGGATTCTGTTGTCTGCAGGTCAGAAGAAAAGATTAGTCAAGGTTCAAGTTGGCTACCAGTTGTTCAAGCAAGATTGATAAAGTAAAGATTTACCTAAGGGATAACATCAGGGAACATATCTGTCATGTACATAGAAGCTGGTTGATGGAAGATATGTTGTTTCCATTCACCCCACCATCTGTCAAAGTTCTTGCTCCTGAACCTTGCCAACTCTATGTTCTCAATACTGCCCAAAGGGGGTCCTGGGATGTTGAGTAGCCGATCCATCATCAGAGTTGATGTGATTTCTCCTCGGCACTAGATCTTGTCAGCAAAGAATAGTCTGATTGGGAGTTGGTCCAATCCAAGTTGTCTAGCCGAGCTCATTGGGTGATAAAATTCATAAGAGACTTGGATATTTCTGCTCTGATGAATGCCAACAGGAAGGATACATGGGCTGATTGCAGCTGTAAGAACTTCCCTGGATTTCTGGTTTTTTTCATGATTGATATCTTCAAATCTGAAATCTGATGGAAGTTCAAGATCTGCTGAGTCCTCATAAGGAAACCAAACCCGGGCATCTTTCTGAAATCCTTCATAAAAGCTGCAGAACCAATCCTTAAGTAGCTCAGCCGACAGCTTTGCTCTAGCATCAGTTGGCGTAGATGCATATTCTCCGTATGACATGCATCTACGATGAGTGCGTTCTTCTCCATCATCCTCCACAATCGGCTCCAACCTTGGGAATTCAGCTTCTGTCACAGATGGCCGATTGACGACTTTCATAACTACCAAGTTTAGCCAGGTTTGCAGCAACCACCATGGTCCACCTGCCCCAACTACTGAGCCGACGGCTATCTTGGCCGATGCATTATTCAACATTTGATATAGATAGCCGAGGAGGATTTTGCCCAAGGGAAATTGTTTCTTTGATTCTAGGGCTTCGGCTACAAATTGCCAATTGGTTGTAGGGCCACAGCTTTATCCACAAAAAATGAATTTTTCCAGCCACATCAGCAGAAAGGCTACATGCTCTCGAGGAGTGACAGGCCCTTTACCCATATATGCTGCTACGTAACCAGACCAACCACCTATGATTTTGGTCCTGAAATCAAATTGGTTCTTGGTGTTCAAGCTCATAGGATTGGCCGATGAAGTTACATCTAGTCCGGTGATCATAGTGATGTCAATCAAAGTTGGGGTCATCGGCCCTTGGTTGAATAGAAAGGCGTTGATGGCGTTGGACCAGAAATAGGTGGCGGCAGCCATCAGAGGTTCGTCCTTAGCAAAATTGGCTATGGTAAGGGCAAGCGCTTGGCTGATCCCGATCTCATCCGAGTGAACTACCTTACTAGCCGATACACGCTTGTACCATGTGGTCCAACTCTTCTTAGGGGTAGTTTTCTTAAGAGATGGCCAAGATTTGAAGGTATTCTTCCAGTGACCCAGAATAGGGTTGGCTAATCTAAAGGGGATTCTGTTGGTTTCACCAGTGATAAAATCAGTGGGGTCAAGGTTGCCGATTGGACCAAGAAAGTAATGGTTCTCATGCGACAGACTTGGAATCGCAACCAGACTGGACAGATGCTACAGATGCAAATGGGGATAGAGAAGAAGAAAGCAAGATAAGGCAAGAGAAGATCAATCTACTGTGAAAGAAAGAGATTTGGCTGATGGGTACTTACCTCTGCATACTCGGCCGATGGTGCGGCGGACGGATTGACGGAGGTCGACATCGCCACGGGCGAAAATCTGGCCGGAGATGAAGTCGCCTGGGATCGCCTTATGCGTCGGAGGAATCGCCGGAGAGAGAGAGGGTAAAGTTTTGCTTCAGCGGTGAAAACAGAGGAAACGGTGTGAAGTTTCTCGGGGGTAACGGTTAGTACTTAAAGAGCTGGAGTAACGGTCAGAAAACGGCAAGTGCGATATTCACTCGGAGTCGATATATGGCAAATCCGAAACATTACCAAATATTCCGGACTTGAGGGGCATGTGTTAACGACCAAATTTGGTAATATCAGCATCGGAGAAGGAGATTAGATCGAAGCGGAATAAAAAATAAGGACTGTCGCGGAAACAGAGTAAGAATCGGCTGCAACCCGAGTCGGCTACGGTCAGGATCGACAGAGTTCGAGTCAGGCAGGGCTAGCTGATACAGCCGATTCCAAGAATACGACTCGGTGTACATCGTCGGGTTGAGTTGATACGCTTCAAGATGATTGCCACGCATGGATAGAGTCCTGAGAAGGCAATTGTATCTATTAATTAGGATATTTTATGTAATTTCCTTAGAGATATGTTTGGGCAAAAGTCTGCCGTAAAGACTTATGGTATCTTAGAGTTTGTTAGCGATAAGAAGTCGTGTCCACTATAGACATATCTTGTAATTCTCGGGTATAAATAGACCCCGAGCCCTATGTAATTTTATAGCACACACGTTCAATACAATTTCGGTGCATCGCCACCCTTTTTGCTTTAGTTTTATTCCGACAAGTTCTTGCTTTCGGGTTGAGCTGCATCGGTTTCGATCTTCAACAAGAGGTAAAACTTGTTATGGCGACTTGTGTTTTCGGGATTAGTGCTTCCATCTTTATGACACTCTAATCTTGTTTATGTAATTCGTCAAGTTATCATATATCTTGTATAATCTTCGGCAATATCGTCATCTAACCTACCATCGGCTAACATCTGTTAGTAGAAGGCGGCCGATTAGGTTAAATAGCGACGTTAGCTTGGATTGTATAAGATATCTACCACTCTATGAGACATCCAGCGGCTTGATTGTCTAGATATTGTTCTTCTTTTCATACTTAATGCTGCATCGGTTGAGTTTGATCTATTAAGTCGTGCTTAGAATATCAATCTCTAGCCTGCCTTCTGGTTGCCGATTAGGGTAGCATCGGGGTTTCAACCGATCTTACCTGATTTAACTATAGTTATCCTATATGCTTGATTGACATGTTAAATCTGCCCTTTATGTTAAGATCTTGTTGCATTTAAGTATATTATGCTTCTGTTTGATATATTTTACTTGCTTTAATATCTTAATATGGAGTGGTATCGGAGTATTAGCCGATACATGCTAGATCTATCTGATCGGCTATGCTATGAACGTATATAGTTCTATTGTTAATTTATATTTCGATCTAAGTGATTTATACTGACTCGGCATGGCGACCGATCTATCTCAATCGCTTGATTTAAGTATATATCGACATAAGGGTTATATATTGTTAATATCCACAGCCGATCGAGTAGATTTAGTTCTTCTTTAATTATTCATGATTGTCGATCGATGTACGCATGACATCGGCCTAAATAAATGATATGTCATCGGCACCTAGCTGATCGGCTATCATTTATGGATTTAATCGCGGTTTCTTTGTCTTCGTTTCTTGTTGATTGTAGGATCAAATCAACTGGCACGCTCATACATCCGAAGGCGAGTTTTGAACCTGCACTGGAGTTAGGCAGATCTCCCAGGCCTCGTGTTTTCTGTCAACAGGAATCTATCGGTCGGAATTTTTCGGAAACGAAAACGAATTCAGAAATATTTTCTCGGAAACGGAATCGAAAATGATAAGGGCAGTTTTCGTCGGAACTCGGAATCGGTTGGAAACTTTCTTGGAATTTCCGGAAATTTTGTAACGGAAATACCCTAGATTTTTTTAAGCACTGAATAGTGAATAGCATGGTGTTTGGTTGTTATTTCTTTAAAAATATTTGTTATGCAAATATGAAGTTACATAAGAATATTTCTTTTCTACATTGGGATTTATCAACAGCATTACTCTCTTAAATATAAGCTAATTTACTCCATAAATTGTGTTTTGTGATGTACTGTTGAGACTTAAAAATTGGACTTATATGATTGTGTTTTATGATGAATTGTTGACCGTTGAGACTTGAGAATTGGATTTATCAGTTTGAGGGGTTTTTATATTCCAAAAATTTTCGTTACCGTATTCGCACTGGTTCGTTTTCGCTCCGTTTTCGGTTTCGATAATATTCGATTCCGTTTTCGTATCTGGAGTTTCTGATTCCGATACCGAATCCGAAAAAATATGAAAACGAAAACGATAAAGGTGGTTTTCGTCCGTTTCCGTACCGTTTTCACCCCTACGCACGGTTACTCCACCTCGCCAAGGACATCGCCAAGAACAACCGCGGCGCGCGCGTGCTTTCTCATAGCGTTCGCCACCCCCAAAAAGGCCCACCTTGACACCCTCGTCGCCGCGTCGCCGTTTGGCACCGGCGCCATTGTCGTTGTCATGGGCACCGACCCGAGAGACCCTGTTGAACACCATGTCTTCCACATGGTGTCCAATCGGATGGGGAGCGAGAGCTAGGGTTTGGTGAAGAGAACGAGATGACATAGGATGGGAGATTGAGGCGAGGAAGACGAAGAGCAAATGGGTCAAACAAATTTTTTTCAATCTAACGCTGTTAACTCCAAACCTGACGGAAGTGCTATGGGGCGAAGAAAAATCGGTGGTCTATGCTTCCGATCCAAAGAGAAAAAATCATGTGCTATTTTTTGATACTGCTTTTTTCATGTTCTATGGATCGAATTCTAAAAAAAAAAAGCCACCAAGAGATACCAAATAACACGGGGAAAGAAAATTTCTCGCATAAAGATGACACGAGCTGAAGTTTTTAGCATATGAAAAGCCACGTTGGCGTGCTTGTCGCTGCAGTAATGTCCAGGCTGCTGAGTGTACCCCTGCTTGGCAAGCAGCTCCCGCGCTCTCCGCACGAGCTCCATGTTGGTCACCTTCCCGCGGCGCTCCTCGGCGAGGACGCTCTGGATGGCGTCGCTGAGCGCGCCGTACGACATGCCCTCCGGCGTGGTGGCGTCCGCCGAGGTCTCGTCGGTCTGGCACCCGCTGATCAGCACCCCGTTGCGCGGCGACGCCCTCTCCTCCGGCGCCCCTTGCTTCGCCGCCGCCGCCTCGCCCTCGCCGCCGACGCGCTCTGGCTTAGCTTTATCCGGGTGCTCCTCGCTCGCCGTGGCGCCGCCGTGGTTGTGACCCAGCATGGCATTCACGAGCCTCCTGATCTTGGGGCTCGCGTCGTCGCCGAAGTGGTGGAACAGCGTCGTCCGGATCGAGCCCACGCCGACGTCGTCCTTCCCGGTCCTCTCCCTGAGCATCTCCACGAACGTCGAGAGCGGCAGCGACCGGTTCTTGATGCTGGCGTGCGCCGCGGAGACGCCGGCGGTCAGCGGCTCTGCCTGCGCGCGCGGTGGTTGATCCTCTCCCACGCCGTCGCGGCTTCGGCTACCGATGATCCGTTCGCCGCCGCCGCGGCGACGGAGGTGGCGCAGGGCGATCTGCAGGAGGAGGGAGGCGCACGAGCACGTGCCGGGAGCGGGAGCTGGCCGGCGCAACTCTCTCTCCCGTTGCTGGATCTTGCTCTGCTTCGTGCTCCTCCCTATCTGCTCCTTGGTCTTGTCGATGAGCCCGCCGCTGTGGCACGAGTCGGAGACCATGGTGAACAGGCAGCCATCGGGGACTTTCTGCACGAGCCCCGTGAAATCTTGATCTGCATCATCCAGCTCTCGTGTCAAATGAGTGATAGCCATATATACTGGGTGTTAGCGAGAGATCAGGTGTTTGTCTCCGATATCACCTTTGATCAGGTTCATGTCGCAGGGCACGATGCACTCGTCGTAGCCGGTGTCGTCGTCGTCACCGCCGGTCTCGACCGGCAGCTGCAAGCCGTGGCCGCTGTAGTGGAAGAAGAGGGTGTCCGCGGGGCGCGCGTCGCCGACGAGCCGCTCGAGCTCGAGCCGGATGTTGGCACCCGTGGGCTGCGGCGTGGACGGGTCGGCGTCGGCGAGGGCGCGGATGTCGGCCTCGTCGAAGCCGAAGCGGTCGACGAGGCAGCGCCGCATACGGGCCACGTCGTTGAGGCAGCCCTTCAGCTCCCCCTCCGTGCCGGCGTAGTTGATGCCCACCAGCACTGCTCTCTTCCGCCCCATCGTCGTGTTCGTCGCCGGCGATGTGATCAATCGATCGCCACTGCGGCTGTGAGCTCCGGCGAGCCGGCGAGGTGCGTGCACTCTGCCGGGACACCGGGTTGGGTTGGTGGGGCGGCGAGCTGCCGTTCCGATAGGTTGGCACTGGTAGAATGGCAGCTTTTGTGGTGTGTTGGTGGAGCTCTGATGAGTGATGAGTGCGGTAGCGCTAGGTGATCGTCGCTGCCAGTGCGCGCGCTTTCTTGTATTGGCTTGTGATGCCACTCGACACTGGCAGATCGGCTGGTGTGCCTGTCCTGACCAGGT